>CM077304.1:50830156-52080156 GCA_039655065.1 Glossophaga mutica
CTGTGCAATTGCTCATAATTTGGCTTCCCTAAACATTTGAGAACTTAAGATAAACAAAACACCAAGAAGAATAATGTATGTACAGAAGCTTAGAATAATGATGAGTATGATTTAGTTCAATCAATCAACAGTTTACTTTGCACCTACTATGTGCCTGACCGAGACACTGTCATGGATGCTGGGAAGCAACAGTGAGGAGGGCAACTGGCACGACCATGGTGAGGAATTTTAGTGAATGTTCCAGGAACAGAGACAAATGAGTCCCTAAAGAAGAATCTGGGAAGAAAGGTGATTCCTAGTTGGGAAATTCTACAAATGACCTCAGTTATAACAGCTGTCACTTACTAAGTCCCTGCTTTGTATTAGGTGCTGTATAGATATAATTATTAATCCCTGGAACACCAATCACTCCAAAGTAGGTGTTTTTATTGCTAATGTAGACCCTGAGGCCCCAGGAGAGAGGTAAGTGACACGCCTCAGATTACGAAGGAAGGGACAGTGTGTGGAGCTGTGATCTGAATCCAGGACCCACATCAGAGCCCAAGCAAGATATTGATACTAAGCCTTCCTACCAATGTCCTTTTCTTTTTTTTCCAATAGGGAAAAAGAGGAGGAGGTAATGAACGATAATTATGAGGCAGCACAACAAGCTTTCCAAAATGTTCAGGGTTTAAAAGATAAAGATAAAGGCAGAAGAAGACCCAGATGACTCTGATCAAACACGGACTGTTGTGCTTCAGAGTGCACTCGTTACCAGGAACTTGCTCACAGTGATCAGTGAACGGGGTGTGCTGTCAGCTGTAATGTGGGAGTCATGTCAGTTCCTGAGCAGATTTTCATGTTTGATGTTCTACACCTAAAGAGAGCATTTCAGCAATCTCAAAAGACCTTAAGAAACATAAAATTCAATAGAAGGGCCCTGGCAGGTTAGCTCAGTTGGTTAGAGTGTCATTCTAATAGGCCAAAGGTGCGGGTTCCATCCCCATCCAGGGCACAAGAATCAACCAATGAATGCATAAATAAGTGGAACAACAAATCGATGTTTTTCTTTCTCTCTCCCCTCTTAAAAATCAGTAAAATTAAAAAAAAAAAAAAAAAGGAAAGAAAGAAACAGTCCTGACCAGTGTGGCTCAGTTGGTTGGGCATCGTCCCACAAAAGATTGCCAGGGTTTAATTCTGGTCAGGGCACATGCCTGGGTAGCAGATTTGGTCCCTGGATGGGGCACGGACGAGAGGCAATCGATCGATGTTTCTCTCTCACATTGGTTTTTTCCTCCCCCTCTCTAAAAATAAATAAAATTGAAAAAAAGAAAAGAAACAAAATTCACTAGAAGTGCCTTCCTTGGATGCAGTAATCAGTTGGTTTCCACTTTTATTAAGCCATCTGTTGAAGCAATAAGTATGAATGAAAGAGGTACAAAGAAATTTACCTCTATATGAAAACCATGGATTAATGGAGAAGGCAGACCCCACATCTGATTGTTAGTTTTGATGAACGACTTCACTCTGCTGGCAGTGAAGGCTCTCTGGAACCTCCTTCTAAAAGGAGGGAGCACACATCACAGGACACAGTGGGCAAAGGACTAACAGGGACTTGAGGTTCAGATGCTTGTGGAGGTTTAACTGTCATTACTTCAACTGAGATTGTTGCTGTAAGTTTAGGGTTCTCATTACAGAGTTTCGTTAAGTTTTAAGGGGTTGGCTCTAATCCTGTCTTTCCTGTAAGCCCATTCAGTAACGTAATTTCAGAATGTGAGTCTTTTAAAAAACGCACATCAAGTTTTATAGCAGAAATGCCTACATTAAAGACTACCAGAGACAGAGAATAGTGTCAGGAAGCTCTATGTAGCTCAAGTTGGCAAACAAATTTAAGAAGAGTTATATTTGGAGCAAGAACAGGGAAAGGGCTAAGCGTGCTATTTGGGCCTGAGGATGCCAGGCTGGAGGAAACAGAGAAAGCAGCATTCCTCCAGTCCTTTTTGCCTCTGTCTCCTGTCAGAGAGAATGCTTTTTGCACAAAAGGAGCAGCAGGAGCTTGGTGATATGGGGAAGTAAACTTTAGAGAAGGAATGCAACCCAGAAAGCACCAGACTAAACTAAAAGGAATCTAGGTAAATGATAGCCAAGGGCACTGAAAGAACAGAAAAGACCACTGCTGGTGATGTGGCAGCATCTGAGAAAGAGAGGTCAGGAGCCTGATGAGCCGTAGAAAGAAGGTGGGTCCCGTAAGCAGCTGGTGATCCTGATGTGGCTTCCCAGCAAAATTCTGGAACAAGTTATTAGGGTCTGCTTTGGGGGCCTTGATCTTAAAACAGAACACATCAGGAGCCAAGATGGGACCACAATGAGCAAGCAGTTCAGGCAAGCCACATGGCCTTTTTAGACAGGGAGTCCAGGCTCATAAACAGAGAAAGTAAAAGTTAATCCAACATGCATTCATTGACCGTGTACTCTGCGCCAGGCTCTCTCCTAGGCTATGGGCACAGATCAGTGAGCACAACAAACAACAGCCCACGCCTGCACAGTTCCTCAAACAATCAAACAGAACTTACCGTATGACCCAGCAATTCCACTTCTGGGGATATAACCAAAATAAAGGAAAGCAGGAACTCAAACAGATATTTGTACAGCCACATTCATAGCAGCACTGTTCACACAGCTAAAAAGTGAAACAACTCAAATGTCCAAGAACAGATGAATGGGTAAACGAAATGCCATATCCACATACAATGGAATATTATTCAGCCTTAAAAAGGAAGAAAATTCTGGCACATAATACAAAATCATGAACCTTGAAGACATTATGCTAAATGCAACAAGCCTCTCGTGAAAGGGTAAGTATTGTATGGTTCCATTTATTTATATGAGGTACCTGAAAGAGTCAAATTCACAGAGGCAGAATAGTGGGTATCAGGAGGTGGGAAGAGGGGAGAATGGACAGTTGTTGTTTAACTCTACGTAGAGTTTCAGTTTGGGATGAAAAAGTGCTGGAAAAGGATGGTGGTGATGTCACAAAACAACGTGAATGACTTAATGCCACAAACTGTAGGCTTAAAAATTGTATGTTTGTCCTGATTGGTATGACTCAGTTGGCAGGGTGCGCCCCGCAAAGTGAAGGGTCCCAATTGGGCCACGCGCCTGGGCTGCAGGGTCTGTGTCTGGCGCGGGCCTGAGAGGCGCCGATCCATGCCTCTCTCTCACCTCGCTGGTGCTCTCCCTCTCTTTCTCCCTCCCTTCCCACCTTTCTAAAAACAAACAAAATCTTTTAAAAAATGTAAATTTTACGATTAAAAAAGAACATGTTTTTATACAGTTTACTCTCTGAGGGGGAAGGGAGACAATAAACAAAATAAAAAATAGACTGCATTAGTTGTTGTCCATCAGTGCTCCGCAGAGCAAACAGGCAGGAAGGGGACGCACAGGGAGTTTGGACGTAGATAGGGGTGCTCTGGGAGAGTCTCCCCAGTGAGGTGACTTGAGTGCAATCCTACAGAAGGTGAGGGAGGCAGCCCGGTAGAGACCAGGTAGAGGAACATTCCGGGAGAGTTCAAGGGAGGGCTAGCCACAGTATGGAAATGCGCCTGGGGCCACTGCATACTTGGCATGTTAGAGGTGTGGCAGAGAGGTCCCTTGGAGGAGCAAGGAGGAGAGCAGGAGGTGAAATCCAGGGGCTGTGTGAGTGTGTGAGATGGTAACCTTTTAGAGGCTTCTGGGGAGACACTGGTTGCATTTATTTTTATATATATCCATATATATAAAATGTTTACATATATCCATATATATAAACTTATTTATATATATTCATGTACATAAATTTATTTATATATCCTAATATATAAAAACTATATATCCATAATATACAATTTATTTATATATAAAATTTAAAGATTTTGTTTATATTTAGAGAGACGGGGAGGGAGGGAGGGAGAAACAGAAGGAAAGAAACATCGATGTGTGGGATACATATCAATTGGTTGCCTCTCCTACGCCCCTAACTGGGGACCTGGCCTACAACCCAGGCATGTGCCCTGACTGGGAATCAGACTGGTGACCTTTCGGTTCACAGGCCAGCACTCAATCCACTGAGCCTCACCAGCCAGGGCTGGATTTATATTTTAAAGCAGTGCTTCTCAAACCCTGTTGTGCATAAGAATCTCCTAAGGATCAGGTGAAAATGAAGATTCTGATTCAGCAGATTTGGGGTAGGGCTTGAAATTCCAAAGACTACACTTTTTAAAAAAAAAAATTTACCTGAGGATACTTTTTTCATTGCTTTTAGAGAGAAAGGAAGGGAGAGAGAGAGAAACATTAATGTGAGGGAGAATCATTAATGTTTCTCCCTCACAATCAACTAATCATTGATCAGTTGCCTTCCATATGTCCCGAGACTGGGGATCGAACCTACAACTTTTTGGTAACAGGATGATGCTCCAACCAACCAACTGGCAACACCAGCCAGGGCCCAAAGAGCACACTTTCGGAACACTGTGCCCACTATGTTGTGAGAAAGCCTAATCCAGCCCAACGAAGGATGAGATGCCACACTGATGCCCTGGACAGGTAGCTCAGTTGGTTAGAGCATCATCCTGATATACCAAGGTTGTGAGTTCAACCCCTAGTCAGGTCACAGAGAAGAATCAATGAATGCATAAATAAGTGGAACAACAAATCGATGTTTCCCTCTGTGTAAACTCAATTTTAAAAAATTAAACAAATTGCTATTGTTTTAGGCTACTAAGCGTTGAGGTGGTTTGTTTTACAGCAGTAAGAAATTGAAACAGTTGACCTGGCTGGTGTGGCTCAGTGGACTGAGTGCTGGCCTGCGAATCAAAGCGTTGCCAGTTCTATTCCCAGTCAGGGCAGATGCCTGGGTTGAGGGTTGGGTCCCTCCGTAGGAAGCATGTGAGAGGCAACCACACATTGATGTATCTCCCCCTCTTTCTCCCTCCCTTCCCTTCTGTCGAAAAATAAATAAAATCTTAAAAAAAAAAAAAAAAAGAAAGAAAGAACGAAACAGTAAAGGACTCTGTGGGAAGATGGAGGTAGAAGTAGAAGTTGGTGTGCCTGGCACAAGGGCACAGGTGCGTCCACCCAAAGGGGGAGTCTTTTTCTTGTTTGCACAAAAACACTGATTGGGTCAAGCAGCAACTCACCGAGAAGTGGTGGGATTCTGGAGTTACATACGACTAACAGGATGTGGGGTGGAGTCAAGGATGACACCCAGGTTTGGGCCTGAGTGACTGGAGGGAGGGAAGGCACAGTGTCACCTGAGATGGGAAGCCTGTAGGAGGAACAGATTTGGAAGGGAAGATCCAGAGTTCAATTTTGGACACGATTGCTTCTTAGATGTCCAAGTGCAAATGTTAACACTGGAATTTGGGAAAGAGGTATGCGCTGGAGATTAAGTCAGCATATTTAAGATCATGAGAGTGGGTGCTCTCGCCAATGGACTAAGTACAGACAAAGAGGATCAAGGACTGAGCACAGGAAGGAAATGGCAAAGCCCCAGCTAAATAGACCAAGTATGAGAACCACTGGGATTTGCCAAGCAAAAATCATGACCTTGATAAGAGAAGCTTTGGTGAATTGCTAGCATAAACCTGGGTTTACAGTGGGTTCAAAATAAATAAATAAATACCTGGAGAGGAACTGAAGGCAGAATATAAACAAACTTTCTTGTAAAGGTGAGCAGAGAAATGAACTGTAGCTAGACTGCGGAACAGTTCAAGCTTTTTGGTTTTGTTTTTTTAAAGGATGAGAGAAAAAATGATGTTCTGTTTATGTACATGTAGAAATGACTCAGGTGAGTCCACAGCCATAGCACCCTGAATGTGCCCAATCTCGTCTGATCTCGGAAACTAAGCCAGGTCAGGTCTGGTTAGTACTTGGACAGGAGAAATGACTCAGGTGAGAAGGAACAACTGATGATGTATGAGAGAGGAGGGTGGCTGGAAGCACGGCCTGGAAGGGTGCGGGGTCTGGTGCACAAACAGAGGGGCTGGCTGCAGATAGAGCAGGGGTCACTCATGATTAATGCATACCGGGAACAAAGGCAGGTAGTAAGCAGATGGGGGGAGGAAGGGCCTTTGAGTTCTCTTCTGAGAACTTTAATTTGTTCAGGAAAATAGAATGCAAGGTCATTAATTGAGTGAGGATGGGGAGGGGGTTGAAGGAGAGTTAAGGTGCTTCATGAGTAGATAGTGACTCATCACAGAACATGTGATAGAACCGTTTATCCTATCCTTGTGGGGTAATGCGGCCTGGCTATAAGGACCAAGTGGGGCAGTAACCGACTGTCAAGGAAGGGAGTGAGTGAGTGACGGCAGTCTAAGCAGAGGTTTTTCTGCTGGGACTTGACCTTGGTTCTTTTTGAATTGACATTATTATGTCACACCATGCTAGGGACAAATTAAGGCCTTTATGCAATTCAAAATAAAGACATTAAATCATAAGACTGGTAGAAGAAAGTCCAATAATATAATTTGTCCCTCAAGATAATGACTCTGGCTTTTTGTTTGTTTTTAAAATATATCAAATATTAAATTCTTTGTAAGATCTTTTGTTTTGGTGTTCTCCCTCATTGGTGCCTTGCACATGGGTTAGTGCCCTTTGGGTAAATGCAGACCACTGTGGACCCAGGAAAGGAACGACAAACTTGTGAAACACTCAGAGCTAGAGGGGCAAGTAGCAAGCTGATAACAAGAGAGATTTCAAATGACTGGAGAAATGGGCCAAACAGAACAAGATGAGAATTGAACAGATTCCCTGCTCTTAGGTCCAGGAAACCAATGAACTCAGAAGTTAAGTGGGGAGTGGGGAAGAATGGGGAAGCCACGTTGAGTGGCAGCATATATTTTAAAAGTCTTACAGTGGGATCACTACAAAGGATATACCCCCACACAGCAGCAAGACTGACAGGTAGGTTAAAGAATTTGGGATGATTTTTATTTTCTTCTACTGTATGTTTTTTCCTTTATCTTCCAAATTTCTTATGATGATAGCTACTCGTAAAAATTTTTTTAACTTGCTGTTATGTTAGGCACCATTAATATGGTCTCTGAGCACGGAGGTGATAGTGTAGCCCTCCTTTGCACCATTCCTAGACTGCCGAGTCACAGCTGGTGTCACAATTCTGAGATGAGCAGCCAACCATGTAACTGGTTTGGGGACCATATCAGATAAGAGAGGCTTGTGAGAGAAAGCCGGGACAGAAAACTTAGGAGGGAGCCTAGACTTCGAATGCCGTCTTCAAATAGGCCACTGGACGCAACCTGCACAAAGGGCCGAAACCACCAGGAGCAGACACCTCGGCCACAGAAGCAAGAGCACAACCGGACACATGCTTCTGGTACTGGAGAGAGTCCTAGCAAGGAGCAGGTAGCTGAACTAGCCGGCCCTCCGGACCTTTGCCAGCCTTGGTTTGGGAATTTTTATTAACTGAAAGTGTTCTATCAGAATTCACTTCAAAATCAGTTTCGAACTAGGGGAATCTCAGTGAAGTCCGCAGTTAACAGTACTGCACGGATGTGAATTTCTTCTTCACTCACAAATGTACCGTTGTCACGTGAGACTCTGATGTTAAGAGGAAACTGGCTGAAGCATATATGGGAGCTCTCTGTACTATTTTTACAACTTCTCTATACATCTAAATTATTCCAAAATAAAATGTTTATTTTTAAAAATTAAATTTCTGAACTCACATAGAAGCACTTTTCTCAGACTAAAGGTCTGAGAGCTGATGAGCTAGTACCCTTCAGGCTTCAGTGTCAAAACTGCAATGCACTTCAGTGTCAAAACTGCAATGCACATAATCATAAACTGTATGATTTACAGTCTACAAAACATAACACTATTTTATCTCCACCCCAAGAGTGTGACGGAAGCAGGACTGGTAGTTTCATCCTGCACAAGCCAAGAAACGGAGGCAGCTCAGCAAGCCGTTGGCTGAGCCAGGTTTCACGTCTGTCTCTTCCTTCCGAGGGTTCTTGCACCGCACACTACCACTGCCCAAGTTCTGGAAACATCTTGCTCTGCCTCCAGCGAAGCTTTTGTTTATGTGGCCACTGGGTTTGGTTCTCTGAATTTTTCTGCAGATGGAAAGGGTGTTCACTGTTGTACTGTTTACAAAAGTGACGCATATCTGAAAGTCCATCCTCAGAGGAATGCTTAAATAAATTACAGGCCATTCATTCTGGAAACACTATACAGTTGTTAAGAAGAATGTGGTAGATCTGCAGTTAGTGGGACAGGACCTATGGTTAGATGAAAAAGCAAATTGCTGGGGCTGTATGTGTAATATGATTAGATGTTTGTGAAAAAAGTAAATTAAAATTATAAACATGCATATATAGAGCATATATGTGCATGTATACGTGTGTATAATATGTGTGCACATATACATATACATATATATAGAGAGAGAGAGAGAGAAAGAGAGAGAGAAGGTCAAGGAGGCTATTCTCTGAGGGGCACAGAATAGCTTTTCGATGAAAACAACAACAAAGAAAACAAAGTTGTAAAGCCTGGGACAAAGGAGTGGGGAGGGGAGCGCTTTCAGCTCTTCCCCCATCATCTCCTGTTGCTACCCCATTTCTCTCCTAGCTCTTGTCCAATGAAGGAATAATAATGTTACTTTCTTCCTTCCCTTCTCAGGCTTAGAAGGGCTGTAGCTCCGGTTTTGGTTTTTTTTTTCAGGTGGGAGGCCTGGGCCTGAGGACCACACAATCCGAGGCTCCATCTAAATCCTAACGGACAGCAAATGAATTTCAAGATCTATTTTGCTCACTCACCTCCCTCCCTTTTTTTGTTAACCCAGATACGGGTTGGTTTCTTTGTGGCCCTTGTTCCCCTAATCTCTTATCACTGAGGCATCAGATCCTTTGCCACTTGAGTCTGCCAACCTACTTATTTGCTCTGGACCTGCCCGACACAGGGCGGCTCCCCCAATCTCTTTCCCATGGGAACCCGCCCTGGAATTCCGCTTCCTTTCTCCTTCCCTCTCATTTATGCGCCCCAGCCAGTGGGGTGGCGTGACACTTTGAGGGCAGTGTACCATGGCAGAAAGAACACAGGCTCTGGAATAAATCAGACTTGGCAGAAAATCCCACCTCTGCCATTATTAGCCACATGACCTTGGGAGAATTTCTTACTGTCTGAAAATTTAACTTCCCTGTACCTCAGTTTTTGCTTCTGTATAGTGAGAATAAAACCTGCTCACAAAATTGTGGTAAAAAGTAGGTGAGATGAAAAATACTCCGTGTCTAATCCAGAGTGAGGAAAACCTAGGAAGTAGCTAGCGTGACCAGGTGGAAAGGGAGGGGCTTTAATCGTGGGCAGGCAGAGCCCACGATGCCAGATTCTACTCTCTCCTGCTTCCAGCGGGGTGACTTCTGCACTAGGCCCAGCAGGCACAGTGCCTAGGGTCGACGACACTTCTAGGGGCCCATGAAAATGGTTTTTAATGATTTTAGTTGTAATGATTTAAAGCCCTTTTTAAAATCACAAAGAGAAATCAAATGTTTAGGTCCAGAAAATTGTAGTAATGCGCTATCAATCAATGATTAATTACAGATGCAACTGTTAATGATTTTATTATACTATATTTTCCTTTACACCAACCTAGTTGTAAAATACAATTTTCAATATACATCTTTTCTAATGGAGGAACGAGCCCACAAAGGGAAAAGTGCCAAGGGCCCATGAAAGCCATAACGCAACCCTCACTTTCAACCCCAAGAGGCCGTCTCCTTCAGGAGACCTTTATAGGAAAAGGATGTGAGGCGATGTAGGTGGAGAGATGGGGAAGGGATGTATGAGACACTCAGTGATGGCATCATTTAAAGCAACAGCCCTCACCCTGCTGGGATTTCTCCCTTCCTGTCTCTAAACTTATTTTGGCTTGGGCCTAGTGGGTAGGGGGCTGCATGATCCGTCCTAAAATACCACATCACACACGTCACTAGTTGGGTCAAGAATGTAAATATATAACTCAACAACAACGATGACAAAACAAGCCAATTAAAAATTGGGCAAGGGACTTGAATAGAGATTTCTCCAAAGAAGATATGCAGATGCTCAACATCATTAATAATTAAAGAAATGTAAATTGAAACCACAAGGAGATACCACTTCACACCCATTAAAATAGCGACTATATAAAAAAAAGAAATTAATGAGAATGTAGAGAAAATGGAACCCTTGTGCACTGCTGGTGGGAATGTAAACTGGTGCGGCTGCTGTGGAAAACAGTGTGGCAGTTTCTCAAAAAATTAAACATAGAATTACCATATGATTCAACAGTTGTACTTCTGGGTCTATACACCCAAAAGAATGGAAAGCAGGGACTTAAAGAGGTATCTGTATGCCCATGTTCATAGCAGCATGATTCATGAGAGCTAAGAGATGGAAACAACCCAAACATCTGTCAACGGATGAATGGATAAACAAAATGATAGAGATGTAAATTTATAACTATACACAAAATTATAGACATATACACAAATATCCAGCCTTACAAAAGGAAAGAAGACCTGACACATGCTACAAGATGGATGAAGCCTGGAGATGTTACGCTAAGAGAAAAAAGACACAAAAAGACAGATACTGTACAATCCCGCTTGTGTGAGGTACTTAGTCAAATTTATACAGGTAGGAGGTGTAACTGGGTTTACCAAAGGCTAGGGGGAGAGGGAGATGAAAATGCTCTGGAGGAGGATGGTAGTGATGGTTGCATGGTCCTGTGAATGTAATATTTAATATCACTAATCTGTACACCGACAAATGGTTAAAATGGTCAACACTTACATTATGTATATTTTATCATAAATTTTAAAAAAGAAAAAAATGTCAACAGTTCCCCTTTTGTTCAAGTGCTAATTCCTCAGCTAGCTGCAGAAGCCTCACCTCTTTTCCCTACAGGCAGGCTGATTCGGGAGGTCCTCTGCCCTCTCCTTCCGAACAGCCCCCCGGGTAAATGCAGTCTCTGCAGTTCCACACAGGGTGCACCTTCATGCCTGTGCACACCTCATCATCTATCCTTCAAGGGTAAGGGTTCTACCCCTTCCCCACTCATGAAGCCTTTGCTGACCAATTTAAACTTCTACCCATTTCTCCCTTTTCTTACCTCCCACCATTCAACTAAGTCTGAACCGCGTGCATCACTAGTCATAGAGGACACTGTCTTCGACTTTCCCCAGGATGTCCTTCACCTGTTTCCGCATCAGTACAACAGAGAATGTCTGTCCTAATGACAAATGAAACTGTGTGTATGAAAACACAGATGTATAGACCAATGGAGCTTTTGTTTCTCCCTTAACCTAGCTAGCACATGATGAAAAGAATCAATGAATATATCATTTCATGACCAGTTTGGTTATGAAATGAAAGGAGGGAATACATTCTAAATGTGGTAAGAGATGGACCACTGCCAGGAACAGTGCTTTTTTGTTGTTGTTGTTGTTGTTGTTTTAAGATTTTATTTATTTAATTTTAGAGAAAGGGGAACGGAGGGTGAGAAAGAGAAAGAAACATCGATGTGAGAGAGGAAAACTGATCACTGGCCTCCCACACTTGCCCTCACCAGGAATCAAATCAGCGACCTTTTGCTTTGCAGGACCATGCCTGCTCCCTTCAGTCCTCCCTTCATTGAGCCATACCAGTCAGGGCAGGAACAGTGGGTTTTTGATGCTTGAGTATACCACCAGAGGTGTGGACTTAGAAAGCAGGCAGAATTCCTTTCCAGGAAGAGGTAGGCAGGTTTCTAAAAAGTACATAATAATAACAACCACAACCACCACCACCACCACCACCGCCACCGTTACTGAGTACTTACTAGATCTGAGACACTGTACTAGGTGTTTTATATAGGTTGTCTCATTTAATCCTCACAGATAAACCTCATAAGATAGGAACTATCTCCCCTATTCTACAAATGAGGAAACTGGAGCTCAGAGGTTAGACAACTCACTCAGGGTCACAAGGCTTGAAGTGGTAGTGCCAGGAACTGGCACAGGTCCATGAGACTTAGCTTCCAAGCGCCCTAAAGAGCACACTCTAGCTGCCTTCTGCTTCCTCCCAGCACCTTTTTGGGTGTGAGGCTGGCAGAGAGGTGGGAAAGTCTCATCTGGCCTGAGACCTCAGGGAATTCCAAGGCTGGGTTGGGGGTGAGGATGTTGAATGAGTCTACCATTCCAACTGGGGAAGGCCTTCCTTCACCTACCTCTTGGAGAAGGTGTGGTCGGGAAGCTAGTCATCGCAGCAAGCAGATGGGCACCTTGAGGAAC
This sequence comes from Glossophaga mutica, assembly GCA_039655065.1. NCBI lineage: Eukaryota > Metazoa > Chordata > Mammalia > Chiroptera > Phyllostomidae > Glossophaga > Glossophaga mutica. The sequence continues at coordinate 50,842,438 of CM077304.1, forward strand.
GAGCAGATCTGTAGCAAGCAGGGGGAAAAAGACAGGTAAGAGGTGGATGGGCCCCTACCTGGGGCTGGAGACAACTAGAAATCCCAGAAAAGCCTTTGGTGCCAGATTTTCCTGAGTCTCTTCCCCATCCCCTCTTTCCTCTCTGGAGCTAGTCTTGGACCCTCGTTTGGTTTCCCTGAGATGACTCCTCGGGCTGCAGTCATCGAGAGCAGCGCTGAGAGACCACCTGTATCTGGGGTGCATTATCTTTGAACGCTTTACCCTGACATTCTTTCACTGGGTCACGACATTAACCTAAGAGATTTCTCAAGGCCTGGGTAAGTTGGGCAAAGGTATGCAAATTAACAGCGGCCCCAGTTTCGCCAAATCGTGGTAACAGGTACCCAGTTCTCTCTCACAGCCTGGCGTTTGGGCGGAGCCATCCCCTCGGTGTCAGGAGGGGGGGTGGGGGTGTTGCGCAGGACCTGCGCCAAGGCTCGGGGACCACGTGGGGGTTGGGACCTGCCGTGAAGATGGAGGTGGGGGATGACCCAGGCAAAGGAAACTGGAGGTGGGCGTCACCTTTTGGCCTGACATAATCGGTCCACCCAGCTTGACCCGCTTTCATTAGTCTTCCAGTCATTGTCCACTGAGCCGTCGTACAGTCCACTGAACCCCACTAGCCGGCCACTAGAGCCAAACCCCACTTGGCTGAGCCGCAGCCTCAGGCGCTGTCGGGGGACCCTCTCCACCTGCGCGGACGTCGGGTCTCGCTCCGCGGCCCCGCCCCCTGGCCGGGGCCCCAGCCCTCCTGGGTTACCTGCACTCGGCAGGCTTGCTGCGCTCCGCGGGTGGCCCAGCAACCGCGACGGGAGGCTCCAGCCCAGGGCCGAGCTCCGTCCGCGCTCGGTTTCAATTCCTGCCCGGGCCGGGGTGGCTGCAGTGTGAGTGTGGGCGACCGGGCTCGCCTGGCTCCCCGCCCTCCCCAGCTCCCCTCCTCCACGTGCTTACCTTACCAGTCGGACGGGCTGGCGCGGAAGGGCCGGCGCCACTCAGCGCGTCCTTTTGAACTCGAGGGGGGCGGGAACCGTGGAGATTCGCGCAGACCCACGGAGGGGCACCGAGTGCAGGAAGCCGCGGAGAGACGCGCAGAGTTAGCTGCAGAGGCCGGCGAGTGGGGGTGGGCGGGTCGGCCGAATGGGTGGGACAGGAAAAGAGGAGAGAAACCGCCCTCTGCAGGTTCCCTCTGCTCGTCCGGCCGCCTCTGCTCCCCCAGGAGGAAAGGCTGCTTTTCCTTCTCCGATTGTCACTTCACCCTCCATCCGGAGCCGCTTCCTCCCTCGCTCCGAGGCTGGGATGGGGCGGGGGCGGGGTACGGGATGTGAACCCGGGGCCCGCTTTCCCCGCGGTCGACGTTAGTTGAATTTTCAACAGATGTGGAAAATTACTTATTTGCGTTTGTATATCATTTACTAAATAGGTCTGAGTCCAGAAACTTGGAGCGTAAGGTAACTTAGTGGCGCGCCGCGGGCCGGGCTGCTGGGAGGCGAGGCGAGGCGGGGAGGAGGACGTCGCCCCCTCCGGATCTTCCTTGTCCCACATCCATCTGAGGTGGCGCAGAGGCTTGGACTTTGGGTTCAAACAGTCCCAGCCCCGCAGCTTGTTAGCTGTGTGATTTCGGGCACTTACTTCACATTGCTGAAACCTGCGCCCTCGTCCCTGAAACGGAGGACTGAAAGTGATAATACCTGTAAAGCCATTTCTTTTCAGACGTGACTTTTGCGCGTGGTACGGACCTCGATGTAATCAATGCCAGTCAGCCACCTCAGTTTGTTGCAGGAAATGCTACCAAATTAATGACGAACTCAATGACTAAGGATGGGATAGTATAAACACAGGCTCTGGAATCTTCTCTGCTGTGTGATCTTGGACAAGTTCTGTTTCATTTCTCTTATTGGGACACTTGTCTCATAGAATTACTGTGAGGATGTAATGAGTTAATACATCTAAGGCAGCGATTTTCAACCTTTTTTACCTCATGGCACACATAAATTACTAAAATTCTGTGGGACATTAAAGATATATTTTTTGCTGATCTGACAACAAAGTAGGTATTATTTTTTGTTGTCATTTTTTAATTTGACAATCTAGGGAAAAAGAGGTCAGTGCTCCTGACTAAATGGTCAGGTATTGCATGTTTTAAAAATTCTTGTGGCACACCAGTTGAAAATCACTGATCTAAAGCATTAGAACCTTACCTGATACATAGCATAAGTGCTCAATAATTGCTAGCTATTGTTATCCTGGCTTCCTTCTTGGGTTAGAACTCCTGTGGTTATTCTGCCTTCCATCCCAGTAATACAGACTTCTGTGCTTTCTTTTTATTCCTGTACCAAGTTCTCCAGCTTTGGGAATCAGTATTTATATAGATCAGTAGAGAGACAGGGATTATGCATGTGCATTTGGGGGATGAACACTGAAAGAGCCAGTCTCAGAGAATAGAGGCATAGTGTGAGGAAAAAAAGCAAAGATGTAAAATAGCAAGGGTAGTTACTTTCATTCCTAAAGATGTGATTTGGTTGGTAAAAACTGAGCATAAGACAGAATAAGCTGATGAAATTCATTTTATTTAAATGTATTTTTAAAGGCATAGCAGTGATCACTGAGAATGAGACCCCAACCCTGGACAGTGTGGCTCAGTTGCTTGGGTGTCATCCCACAAGGCGAAAGGTCGCCAGCTGGATTCCTGGTCAGGGCACATGCCTGGGATGTGGGTTTGGTCCCCAGTTGGGGAGAGCATGAGAGGCAACAGATCGATGTTTCTTTCACATCAATGTTTCTCCTCTTTCTCCCTCACTCCCCCACTCTCTAAAAATAAATGAATGGATGAACAAATGAATAAAGTCTTTTAAAAAAAGAAAAAAGAAGAAAGCTGAGGTGTGGGAAAACAGTCACTCCAAGAAAGGCAAAGAAAGTAACTCGTGGACAAGACTTATGTAAGTTAATGAAAAGGTCAGCTGGGCCAGTAATTCAGATAAAAGAATGTTGAAGAAAAAAGTAGCTCAGTTGGTTAAAACATCTGGTCTGGCTACACCAAGGTTGTAGGTTTGATCCCTGCTCAGGGCATATACAAGAATCAACCGATGGGAAGCGGGGTCGGTGAAGGTGGAAGAGGGAATAAGGGGGATAAATGATAGTGGGGGGAAAAAAGACAATAAAAAGAAATAGGGAAAAAAACAATGAATGCATGGGTAAGTGGAACAAAAAATTCGTTTCTCCTTTCTTCTCTAAAATCAGTAAATTAAAAGAGAGAGAGAAAAGGAAATTCAAATCCTAAGGGTTAAATTCCAGAAGTGGACAATTGCTTGCATTTACCGATAATGACTCTGAATTTCAGGAAAGGTTGAAATTTTTCTTGTATTGTGGCTGGGTCTCCCTCATAGCATATACTTTATGTATTGCAAATTGAACCACAGGCTCTCAGAGGCCATCAGCTGAATTGACTCTACTGATTTGCTATGTTACTTTCACAGTTTAAAGGTTAATAGTCTCTCATAAACATCTTTTTTCTCTTATAACCTTACAGGTCTTGCTGGTACATGATTTTATCCCTGTAGACACATACCATTCACTTTAAAAGTGTAAAAATGCAGAAAAATAGCACTCTATATGCACATGCTCATCACCAACTTAGCAGACAACAAACGATACGGTAAGCAGTGTGCGTGCCCTGCTGTTTGGTGTGTCTTAGATATCCTGGGTGTTTCTAGTGTATTCTGGGTATCTTACCTAGTCTGTCAGTATTCTCCTTCAGACTGCTAGAAGGCAGGGACTGGGTGATGTTCTTGCAATTAATTCTACATAGAGATGCAAACAGATGGATGACGAATGAGGTGAGTTGCCAGTGTCCTCCAGGGACTAACTGCTAAACCTCGGAAACTGGGGCAGCCATCCTTTTGTCAACAGACCTCCAGGGACCTCACACGACAGGGGAAAAGAGATACTCATCTCCACTCAATTTTATTGGCTTTTGGCCCCTCCTTGTGTTGCTGCCAAGATGAAAGTCTAAGTCCTGGCCTTTTTCCCCTGGAAAACTTACCATTCTGTAAATCACGGTAAACAGTTTTGGTTCCTACCTGGAACTGTCTGTCCTTGGTAAGCCAAATTACTTGTCATACCCAACATACTGGCCCTTTCTCCTGCCTTCCTGAAACCTCCAGTATAGCCAATGGACAAATGAAGTGTCCATTTCACAGTTTAGTCCAATTTTCTACTTCGGTTGTACCTGTTAGAGCAGTTACCTTGGGTGTTTGTCTTCCTCCACAAGACCCTAAGTCACAGGTGGCAAACACTAGGCCTGCAGGCCAAATCCCGCCCCTCATATCAGGCAGCTGTGCTGAGCTGTCACATAACTGTTAAGTGGCTTCACTTATCCAGTCCTAAAATTACATTCAGCCCTTTGAGGGCAACCGTGAGGCTGATGCGGCCCCCAGTGAAAATGAGTTTGACGCCTAAATCCCCAGAAATTCTGGCACACTCCCCAAAGAGAATCAATTTCCTAGGAGATGAGGGTCAGTGAAAGCCTGCAGAGAAAAGGCCTGACCTGGTGTTTGCCAGATGAACACCAGGGTAGGGCATTCCTAGCAGCTGGGGGGTGGGGGGTGCAGGACTTGGACAGCTAGGGCCCTGTATTCCAAGACTTTCCTTCACCCTTCCAATACCCCTGGAGTATTGCTCCCAGCAGCAAGAGTGGGATGCCTTCTAGGAGAGGTATTAAATTACAGGCAGTAGGCCTTTTAGAGGGAGGCTTGCAACCTCCTCTCCATTACAAAAGAGATCCTCTGAAAGTTTTTTTAACACAATGAAAGAGTAGCAGGATCAGATCTTAGGAAAATGACTTCTAAATACAAACGTGTATTTCCAGTTCCCTAACAGACACACCTACCAGAAAGTCCTACAAGTTCTCAAACTTGTTAGTGTCCAATGTTTGTATGAGATACCCCAAAACCCGCACACAGAGCATACAATTTGATATTCTGACACATACATATACCCCGCAAATCATCACAATCAAAATTAACATTTCTATCACCCCGGAAGTTTCCCTGTACTTTGTAACCCACCCTCCTTACTCCCACCCCTACCACCTGTCTGTCACTGGACACTAACATGTTTCCCCCCAAACTGGGCCAATAAGATTCTTTCTCCAGGGAATCTGGATCTGGAAAGGACACAGGGGCACATGTTGGCTGAAGCCAAGTCCCCAGTGACAGCTGCCTAGGGGGGCAATCCAGATGTTCCTGCTACAGACGTCCGTGGGCTGGCTTTGCCTTTGTCCTTTCGACAGCCTGGCTGTTCTTTCATTTCTATGAGCTACCTAATACCCTTCAACGTGCGCTTTATTGCTTACTTGTGTCGGCTTGTTGCCTGCAGAGAACCCACATACAATGCACTTCCTCCTGTAGTCGCCACTTCAGGGAACAGCACCATCGAATTTTAGTCTCTCTAGCCTAATCTAGACTAATTCCCTAAACCTTGAGTCATCATGTGTGTCTAACACATTGCTAAACCCTGCCCATTCTTCTCCAGGCTCAGTGTTCTGTCTCTATAATAAAGTCCTCACTTTTTCTACTCATCGTTTCTCCAGTACCTAGTGCAGCGCTTGGCTCAGAGCAGGTACTCAATAAATGCTTGCTGAATGACTGAAAAGGTGACATCTATCACCCTTAGAAACAAAAGCAGCCCTGGGTGGTGTGGCTCAGTGGACTGAGTGCTGGCCTGTGACTCGAAACGCCGCTGGTTCGATTCCCAGTCAGGGCACATGCCTGGGTTGAGGGCCAGGTCTTCAGTTGGGGTCGTGCCAAGAGGCAACTGATTGATGTTTCTCTCCCTCTTTCTTCCTCCCTTCCCCTCTCTCTAAAAACAAATAAAACCTTAAACAAAAACCTTCATTAGTGACCAAAAAAAAAAAAGCAAAGACGATGGAATGAGTGTACGTGTTTATCAGGGTGGCAGGATTTACAAAGTTAGTTTTTAATGTCTTTCACGGAAGCAAGTGATAGAACTTGAACCCAGGACTTGATTCCCAATTCCATGCCATTTCCATTGTATAACTATACTTTCTATCCTTTCCCTTCACTTGGGGTTCCATGTCTTCTCCCATCCTGCTTATATCCTTACTTACACCAAGTATCAGATTATAAACACTAGACGTAGCTCTAAAGTGTGACCCCTTTCCAAGGGTATTTGCTTATTAACTATAGCGGGGCGGGGGTAGTACAGGACTTAGACTGAGGAGCCTGTGGCCCATGGCATCATCAAAGCGTTATGGCCAGGAGGTTGGGTGAGAAAGAGGTCAGGGATGGGACTAAGGCTTTCCGACCCTGGGGCAGAACCAATACCCTCGCTCAAGTGGAGGACACTGTGTTGGGCTGGAACAGCCTCCATGTCAGACAGAGCATCCACACATTAAATACTTTCTTTAACAATCTGAAAAGATGTCCTTTTGACTGTAAGTCTTGAAAAATGAGTAGTAAATCAAAGATTTGTTTCCTATTCCCTGAGTATGTGTGGTTACATGTGCGTCTATAGATGCTTTTGCTTGTTGTAGTCATTTTAGCCCCACTTTAATTAATAGGTAAAGTCTTAATTGTTCTAACAATGCCAAAATCTGAATTAAATATTCCCTGAGCCTAACAATCTCTTCTCCCAGGCCTGCCTCCCTCTCCTAATTCTGCTCCCCAGCTCCATTAATGCTTTGGACACCATCAGCACCCATACTGCTTGAGAATCTAGAGATGATTGTTGAATCTTAAGTCCCTCTGACTTATATATGCCCTGTAGCTGAGGAGTTTCTCTGGGAGGTGTGTGTGCGTGGGGAGGTCTTGGTGGTTCCTCTTCAGAGCTGTTCACTTTGAACTATCGATACCTGGAAAGAAAACACGATTGCGTTAGATGCTCACCTGCCCTCCCAGCAACCGCTCAAGAAGGGTAGAAACTCAATTTGCTTCTATCAAACTACACTGCATGCTGTGTGCTGCCGAGGGAAGTGAAACCGGTTGTTGGGATTATTGTCAAGACTTGTTACATGTATTGTTCATTACATCCTCCACCGTCTCTTCATGAGGGTTCACAGGAGGGATTTCTTTTTCATCTTAGTATTGTAGCAGTTGTTCTCTGAAGGAACGGAATTGTGAACTGGGTGAACTGATCAGATTTTTCTCTTCTTGGATGTTAGAAAGTCTGGAGCCGATTTCATGATCCGTCCTTAGTAAGTTTACTTTATCAAATGTATTTTTTGTACTTGCCTAATCCATAGCTCCATTCTGTCAGTGTCACTAACACACTTCTGAGTTATTTTGCTGTGTAAGTACTCAATATGCGTATTTACCTTTCCGTATGCCTTCTGTAGATCTTAACTCCCTTTTGAAATAAGTTCCGATAAACTAAATAAGTACTTAGGAGACAGGGCTATCATGAGAGTTCATGAGTTTCAGGGCCAAATGTTGGGAAATGAGCACCAAAAAACAGAGTCCCAGTTTCCTCTGGGTTGCCCAGGCTCCCACCTGCTTGACTTTGCCCTAAGGATACTGTTCACTGCGAGTTCCCCTTGTAGACCACGGGGGAGATTCCAGTCTGTAGCTAAACTTCTGTTCATTCCCAATGACCAATCTTACCACCCATCAGGGTCTCTGCGTATCTGGCCTCCTTACCTCTTCTTGAGGCTCTGGCGCTGTGACGTTGCTGCCTTCTGGAACCGCAGAGACATGAAGCTGGAGACCTGGGCTCTACAAAAAGAAGATTTCTGCCAGTGAGAGGTGGCTCAGCCTCCCCAGCATCTCCACTTAAAAGGGCCTTCTGTGCCTTACACTACAGGGCCATAGACAACACAGAGGGCAGAGGTACACTGTCGTTTCATTATAGCCTGAAGGCATCAGGGAAGGCTTTCCTATCATCCTCTTTCACAGGCCAAGAAACCAAGATTCAGAGGGTGAAATGACTTGCTGGGACAGGCAGCCAAGTCTTTGGGCTCCAGAGACACTTCCATGATCAGACACCCTGTGATGTGTGTGACATGTATCTGTGTGTCTGTCTCTGTGGAAGTCTGTGAGGGCATAACTATCATCTTAACACAACTTCTAGACTGACCTCCTCAACAATACACTGCAGTTTGTCACACTTAGAGATGAGCCTAACCTGTGGCGGCTAGGAGAGGCAAGTGGGATGAATAATGGTTTCTTTGGGAAAAGTTCTAGGTTCTGCGATAGGAACTCGAGTGAGGAAAGCCCTGTCAAGGAGCTGCTAAGCCAGGGGATGCCCTTGGCACTCTACAACTTAGAATGAATTTACTTTTTAATTGAAGTTTAATTCATACACTATCACATTCACCCTTTTAAAGTAGAAGCAAAGTTCTATCAATGTGATGGCTGCTTGAAATTCTCCGATTTTTCCTGTAAGAAAACTTTCCTTCTTACTCCCTCCTCTGATTCCAAGCCATGCATTACCACAAAGGTAATACCACCTCCCGGAAAGTTACCATTCTCTCAGGTAATTCAAATGCTAAGTGAGAACAAATTTTCTCACAGTGATCTTTTTATTTACCTATGTTATATGTGATATACCATAATTCTGCTTGAGAAAAAATATGATTTATGATGCATCTGCAAGGGAAGTGAATGGATCTTGTAGGACATGCTTCAGGTGACTGACAGGACACTGACAGGCTAGGATCTCAGATGCTCTAGTTGCTTAATTCCATGGGGAAAATATGTCTCCTTAGCTGTTGACCAAGGCAATCCCACAGGAGAGGCTAGGAGTAAAGAACACTATAAATCTCAAATTTAAGGAGGTGGCCTTGGGGAAAAGGAGACTGTGTCCTGTACCTCTTTCCAAAGGAGGGCAGTGTTACTAACCTGTTCCTCAAAACAGTCAGACAGCATGTTGGCCCTTCATAATCTCCCCTTCAATAAGATTACTCCCAGAATAAAAGTGTTTTATTATTCAGCAAGCAGGTGATGTTATTGCTGTCTCTATACTAAAGTCGTATGTTCCAAAGTCGAATTTAAATTAACCTTGGACTTCCCATACTGTAGAGTTACTCTTTTCAGGGCAGAAAGCTGAGAAGGGGCCACACCTGCCTCAGAATCCCACCTCTACCCAGTGCTTGCTCACCAGCCCAGTGCTTGCATCTCTCTCAATCAGCACGGCTACCTCAGACTAGAAACCAGCCAAGGGAAAGTTTTGCATCTTGCTCTGTCAGGACCTTCAGTACTTCCTGTGAGTCAAGTCTTAGGGCATAATGTCTGTCCACTTTTAGATTTTAGTACCTCAGGGGACTCAGCCGAGATAAGCTTATTGTTCTCGTCCTTGTCTTCCATCTCACTTGCCTTGTCAGACTCTGGAAAAACCTGTGGGTAAAAGACAACGATGTAGAAGGAAGTTCTGTGCCTTCACATCCTGGACGCCACCCTGGGCCCCTTTGTCTGTGTTGACTCCTCTCAGATAGCAGAAGGCGCCCAAGGTGGTGGGAGCCTTCAGTTGGGCAGATAGGAGTAGGGTGCTATGATCTACGGGTGCCAGAAATCTCATACTCCCAGATATCTACTTGGCTCGTGCCCCATCCTTCACTGCTCCCAAGTTACCCTCTCTGCCGCTCTGTTTAAAACTGCAATTCAGCCCCCACTCCGTGTGTCTTCCCCTACTTAATTTTTCTCCATATCTTTTATCGCCACTAATTGTAATTTTACTTCTTTATTGTTTTGTGTTTATCTTCTCCCCTCCCCCATTAGGATGTTAGATGCAGAGACTTTTGTGTTTTGTTCACTCTACTACCCCACCTCCTAGGAAAGTGCCTGGTACGTAGTAAGGGCCCAATAAGTAATTGTGGAATAAATGAATAAATGACTCTTGGTACCGTCTAGTCACATGTCTCACCAAAACCCTCTCGACAATGCACCTGACAGATGTTCATGTCTTAGCTTTTACAATTAAGGAAGGAGAACTATTTCTCAAGGCGGCCCACCCCATTTTGGTTTTTGGAAGCCCCTTGTATTCCCTTTCCCTTGTATTTAAAAAATATTTTTCCATACCATTTTTAACAGAGCTAATTGCTAAAAGTTCTCCTTGTATTGATCAAAATGTACTTAAAAAAATCTTTACACATAGGGCCTAGTTCTGCCCTTGGGAATGTCATAGAACAAGTCAAATCTGTCTATGATAGCCTTTCCATGTAATGTAAATAGAATACGACTTTTCAGATTTTTCACAGAGCTGGTTGCACTCCAAAGGGCCTGTGTTTCCGTTTTAACACAATTCTTGTCTCATCCATATTCTCATCTTTCAAAAGACCATCTCTTTCACTTTCCTTCCTCTGTGAGTTCCTTCTTCTAGGTCTTTCTTATCAAAGAAATAATACTTTGGAGATTTGCTAATGCCATTTTGGTTGAGGTCTATTTACTGTAGTCACAAGTAGGGCAAACTGAAGTGAGACCCCCTTCCCATCCCCTCCCCTTTTTAAAAAGGTAAAGCTCAGGGATGCCAGTTGTTGATTCTTTATATTGGAACTCCCAGGACTTGGAACAAAAAAAGAAAATTAGTAGAATTTTCTCTAAAAATTTCTCATAAAAATATTGCAGATAAGCCCCTCGCAGAAGTCAATTATCTTGAGTAGAGTCACTGAATTAGTTGCTCTGAAGATGTGAAACAATCCCCAGAACCAGAAAATGGTGATCAAGAGTATCTTTGAGACTATAATATAATGACATAAAGTCCACCTGACTGTGGGACAACCTGGCCACAGTAAAGATGGTCTGAGTGGAGGTTATGTAAGAATGGACTTAATCAGATGCACTCTCACCTGAGGGGTCAGCGAGGTGGGGGAAGTACAAAGTTCTGGGTTTGGGTGGTTGATGTTTTCCTTTTCTCCATCCTCAGGAGTTCTTGTTGGCTTCTCTGGTGGCTGCGGATCGAGAGAAACCTCCAAAGAGGCCCTAGGACTAGGACTTGGCGTCCCAGATCTCAAGGAGGCCCTGGAGCTGGTGGGTGAGCCCTGCTCAGAGGCTGTAGGACTGGAGGGTGTGTTCCCTGTGGAGGTCCTAGGGCTGGGAGTGGCTTTGGGTGGAGGAGGCCTAGTAGGGGGTGCTGAGGTCCTCTGGACAGGGGCTCTCTTTTTTGATTGCTCAGACCCTTCACTTGAGGTTCGGGTTCGGAAGACAACTTCTGGGACAGATGAAGGCTGCTCTGAAGGGGTCGGAGCTCTGCCTGGGGATGGAGCTAGAGACCCAGGGGGAACCTCCTCCTGGGACTCGCCACCCTCGGTGGTGGAAGAGGGCTGAGCCTGGGTGGGGCCGTTGCAGGCTGGCAGAGGCTCTTCCCCCTCAGAGGAGCTTGTTTCAGCCTCTTTCTCCTCTATTTCCTTGTCTTTTAAGGGCTCTTCTTTAATCTCAATGTTGTCTTCTTCCTGGGCTGTATCGGATGCTAGCTCTTCTTCACTTGCTGAGATGGAGTCCTTCTCACTCGTCAAGGGAAGTGCAGAGGGACTGGTAGGTGAGGTAAGAGGACTGGAGACGGAAGATGTTCGAACTGGGGAGGAGATGACTAAAGAGCGTCTGCTGCTGCTAAAAAATGAAGGACATTCATATTCAGAAGAGCTAAACACTGGAAGTGTTATTGAGTATTTTTAAATACCTCCAAATGATGCATACCATGAAATAATACAACAGAATAATAAAAAAAATAAAGTACTTTAAAATGATACTAGAAAGTTTGTATAATTTGCAACAATGCTTACATTATAAAGTGAAGTGAAAAACGACTATATCACAACCTCAATTATTTAAAAATATGTAAAGATATTTCTAGTCTCTACTGGAAAGTAATAGCAACATATTAACAAAATACTTCCTTTGGGGAAAATATTCTTGGGTGATATACAATTGATCTTCATGGATTCTGCATCTGCAAACTCATCCACCCCCTAAAATTTACTTGTAACCCAAAATCAACACTTGTGATGCTTTCATGGTCATTCGCGGACACGTGCAAGTTGTCAAACATCAGTGCCTGACGGCATTTTCCAGGTCTCTCCAGGAGACCTTCTGCCTCCTTGTTGCAGCTCTCACACCGTGACCACGTCCCTTGGCTGTGGTTTCTACATTGCTGTGCTTCTCCTTAGTGTTTCTGCTGTTTAAAATGGCCCCCAAGTGGAGTGCTACAGTGCTAAGAGCAACAAGACTGTGATGTGCCTTATAGGGAAAATATGCATGTTATATGAGTTTTATTCAGGCAGGAGTTATATAGTGCTGTAGGCTGTGAGTTCAGTATTGATGAGTCAACAATATATACTAAATAAGGAGTCTCTAAACAAACACTCAGAATACAAGCTTACGTATTGAACAGGTGATGAAAATGGTGGCACCAGGGGCTCGTAGGAACCTAACCCTGTGTTTCCTCTGGGAGCAGTGGTTCAGTATTCACTGATTCAGTGTTGGAGTTGATTTGATAGAACAAAACTACCATGAATAACAAAAACTGACCGTAACGTTTATCAAGTAGGCTGGATACTGTGCCAACTGCTTCTATACTCAGGGTCAGCTTAATGCCTCACCTCTGTTAGTGCCTCCTATGAACTATCCACCAACTTATTAAACCACCCCAAAATACCTGCTTGACAGGTACCAAGTGTGTGTTGTGTCCTGGGCACTAGAATGGGAGATGTGGATAGAAGAGAAAGATGTAGAAAAAAGTTCCTTCTAAGGGAGTTTCTGACATGACGTTAAGCTGAGTGATATAAGGCTCTTTCCAGCACTAGAATTCTAGAGTTCAATAGGTTTAGAAGGCCTGGAACATAGCAAGTACACACTAGATTTCCCTACATGGTTCTGAGACACCTTGGTGTAAGTAATGGTAAGTCTCAGATGAATGGACAATTAGAGTGAACTATGGCTTTCAATATTGAGAAGAGGGGAGAGTTTTTGAAGCAAAGCAGGAAGTCTACTTTGGCTCTTTAGTGGTTGTTTTTAATAGTCTGTAACTAATTGCTAAATGAATAGTACGAGTAACAGTTGTGAGCCCTATTCTTCCTTCAAGTCCCAAGCTCAATCTTACCACCGCCTTGAAGCCTCCCCAGGCCATCAGCACACTGGCAATTACTTACCTCTCTGGGATTCCTACCGGCTCAGTAGGCTCTGCAGCCTTGTTAGGCACTACTTATGGGCAAGTTTATATTGTTCCCTGTCTCCTTACGCACATTTTCTGTCCTTTCAAGTTTTTGAAAACCACTTCAGGGAAAGGAAAAATCTCCTGTCTTTGGTGCCCTGATTTTTGGCATAAAATCTTGCACATAGAAGGAAGTTAATAAAACTTCCTGAATAAAGGCTTCAGAATAAGAAAGTGATCACATTCTGAGGGACCGGTGAATTACTTACACTTACCAGCATAAAGAATGTATGAGGGCAATAGAGATCACGAAAAACAAAGAAAGAAAAAAAGTGGAAAATCAATGCATCACAGATTGAAAAAGGATTTTTGCAATGAATATAATTAGATAATTAATATCCAGAATATACAAAAAACCCCAAAGCTTCATATAAATAATTTTTTTAAAAGGATACACTATCCAAATGAAAAATGTGAAAAAAGGATAAACAAGAGAGTTACAAAATAGGAATCTTAACTTGCTAATAACAAGAAAAGATGTTAAGCTCACTAGCAATTGTGAAGATGTGAATTAAAATTGCAAAAAATTCTATTTCATACCCACTAGCTTGAAAATTAAGAAATCTGACAATGTTACATGTGGCAAGAATATGGAGCAAGGGGGCCTTTCATTCACTGTGGATGGGTTGTAAACCGAAACAATCACCCTGAAGAACAATTTGGTAATGGCAACGTCTCATAAGGCCGAAGGAGCCCGAATGCTTGGATCTGTGACTCATCAGTGCCACTCCCTGTACACGCCCTACAGGAACTCCTGATAATATTCACAAGGAGAAAGGTAAAATGTGTTCAATGTAATATTGCTTGTAATAGCAAAAACTGGAAAACAACCAAAATGTCCATTAGCAGGAGGGCAGATGAATAAATTGTGAACTAGCCATACATAACAGTATGGAAAGAAAAGATCAGCGCTAGGAACACAAAGCCACAAGAATGAATAAACCTCATAAACAATACTAAGAGAACAAAAGAAGTTGCAAAAGAATACATACAGTATAATTCTATTTATATAAAGTTTAAAAACATGCGAAACAATGTTTTTTGTGTGTATACGTGTGTATAACAACAGTAAAAAGACATGCGCGTGCATGGGGATAACAAACACTAAATTTCACATAGTGACGGCCTGTAGTGGAAAGTGAGTAGGAAAGGGATACTAGGAGCTTCAATTATATATACATATGTAATAGTTGTTTTCTTAAATTTGGTGGTAGGTGTGTGGCTACTGGTTGTATTAGTCTTTATACCTTTAGTCATAGCTGAAATGTTTCATAAAGGGTGAGAGGTTTATATGGAGGCGCAACAACAAACGACATCATGCACGTAAACAGGAAGGAAAGGCCAGGAGCTGGGGCTGGAGATCAGTGTTGAACACGTTCACCCACAGGACAAGGGAAACAGGAAGCCGTCTCAGGAGTTGCTCACCTTGACAGTCCCTTCACCACAAAGACTTTGTTGGAATGTTGCTTCTCCAGTTTGCTCATCACCTCATAGAGATTGTGGTTCAGCTAGAGCCAGCAAGACAGAAGGGGATGCTTACTCAGATGGAACTTCAGGCTGGCATATTCCTTCCCTATGCTCAGACAGCGAGCCAATCGAAAACCGCCCCACCCGTAACTATAAAGTCATCCCCATCTCTTTTGCACTAAGTGTCCAGGGTTCTGTCCCACCACCCCTTCTTCCTCGACTTCCTTCTTAAGTTCTGCCTCTTCCATCAGACTGGCAGTTTTCTGAAGGCGGGGGTCCTTGATGTTTGATGTTTGATTTGAGGTTCTAGCTTCTCTCAGGTGATCCCAGGAATGAAAACTCATTGTAATATAACTAGGCAGATCATAATTTAGCCAAAGTAACTGTGGAGAGGAACATGTGTGGGTGTGGATGTGAATATATTAATAATGGCCAAGAGTCTCGGAATCTCAGGACGAGAAAAGACCCCGTGAGGTCAGGTTCTGTTGGCTGCCTGTCACTGAACCGGAGTGGCCCTATTCAAAACCAACTGACTGCCAGAGAAACTGACTTGTGCTTAACTTAAACACTGCCCTCTCTGCTCCATAGCAACCAAAGATAGAGATCTCACAACTTGGTTCCCCACTTCAGCAATTCCTTCCATAGGCCTAATCTGTATTCACCTGAAGTTCAAGTTTGGGTGCTATTATTCAGTTGTTAATGATGGAACGGGCCCTCTGCTATGTATATTTATGCTTTAATATGGTCAACACAGTAAATCAAGTGCTGCTATTTTATCATGAGAAAAAGGTAAAAAATCTGTGGCACTGATATGGATATTTAATGAGATTATGTAAATTAGGACTACTTCCATATTGACCACAAAAACCCACTGAGGTGTCTAAATTGACCAGCTGTGCCTTACCTTGCTCATTTCCCTGTAGAAGACGTCCTTCAAGTTGGAAATGTTTTGAAAGATGGTCACATAACAGCCAATACGACTATCAGAAGGCAAAACAACAAACATATGGGTAAGGGTAGGTAAAGGACGTCTTTGTATGAAAACACAATGTGGGTGCTTTAGCCGAAGCCAGCCACCACCAGGGCTCCTCAGAGAAAGGCACCCACACCCTAAGACTCAGGATGTTCTGGGATCTGGATTCATCAGAGCCAGCCCAGGAGCACACTGGACTCTCAGGAGGGGGAAGGCCAGAGGAGGCACGCAGCCCGGGCCGGCTGACACCAAAGCACAATGTAACAGATCTCCAGCTGCACGAAGTTACCGGATTCAGGCTCTTTAGATACTGAAGCGAGACACATTAAGTGCTCTGAAGAATTCTTAAAATGCTACCTAAATATAAGGCCATAAAAAAAAAGAAAGGAAAATATTTTTTTTTTGCAAATTAAAAAAATAAATACAAGGCCATGCAATTATAATTATTGCAATAATTAATTATTCTTTCTCATTATGCAACATTGGACTTCTGTGAAGCTATATGTACACTAATGGGATTCTACTGGAAATGAATTGGGAAAATTTACATTTCAAGAAACTATTTAATTTCAATTGTATTTAAATTGAGTCATATAATGTTTTAGAATACATGTAGTTATTAAAAAGGCTCCGTAATAGGTAGAGTAATATTAAGTGACAATATGAAATACGCTGGCTACACCTGCAGTAAAGCACATCTCATGCAGTGAAAAGAAGGATAGGCTTTGTATAGAATTTCTGCTCAGATTCCTCTTTGTAAAAAACTTACACCTAAAACACTTTTACCTACTGTGAAGCAGACATCTTCATTAATGGAAATAATTATCCCACAATTTATCTATGTAAGTCTGTATGGTCACAAACCAAGGTTGTTTAAAACAATACACCCTTGTGGCATGAACCAGATACTTGTAGTAAGCCTGATGACAGCAATTTACTTGCCAAGATCTCTCCTATCCAAGAAGCACCTTGTTTTTAAACCCGGAAAAGCTGGCAGGGCAAGGATGGTTATCTCTGTATTGCAGATGAAGAAACCAGGGTCTAGAGAGATACCGAGGCTTGCCTAATATTACACAGCAGGTTAGCAGCTGGGCTGAGGCTATATCACTCTTAGACCAGGATGCTTTTTTTCATGAGATGACATGTTGGGGCTGCCAGCTGCCTGGGCCTCCAGTGGCCCAGGAATCCAGCACTTTCCTGGACTCAATCATTACCTATTATAAAGAATGGGTAGCTCCTCTAGTAGTTCCTGGTTCAGATCTTCAAACACAAGCTGGGCTTTGTTGAACTCTTCCTCTGCCTACATGGTAAAAGAGACAATTCCTCTCAATCCTCAACCCCAGAATAGAACCTACTTCTTTCATCCTCTGCATTTTTTTTCAGGGACTAGGCTTACTTGTAACCACGGCTCTCCTCCCCCAGACCCATGCCCTCCCCAGCCTTGAGTTTCTGGCTCTCTGTAAAGCATTACTGTCAGAGGAAACAGGATTTCCTTCAGGACTTTGGATGTTAAATTCATCACTTCCTAAACCAAGTGTGGTCCAGCCACCTGCCACCATTGTGGGGAGAGAGAGGGCAGGAAGGTTTTATCAGGATTTTTTTTTTTTTACCTTGGCAATCTTGGCCTCATCTTTCTTCTTGGCATTCTGCACTGCCTCCAGGTGGTGTCGGGCACTGTCGTAGTCCACGAGCTTCCGACCCCGCTTGGAGATTCTTTCCTAACCCAGAGTCATGAGAAAGGGCCTTGACACTCTTCAGTGGCCAGGCGGTCGGCAACAGAGTATCAAACAGAGTGGCAAGATTCCTGGGTCCTATTATCAAATTTCATGTTCTACCAGGGTTTTGTGCCCAAGGGCTCTCCCTCACTATCTGGAAAGAACGGGGATTCTCAGGGAGAGAGAGAAGAAAGGGCAATTCAACAAAGCACTTGTAAGCTTGCCATTAAATATTAATATTTAGCCCTGGCTGGTGTAGCTCAGTAGATTGAGCTCGGGCTGCGAACCAAAGGGTCACTGGTTCCATTCCCAGTCAGGGCACATTTCTGGGTTGCAGGCCAGGTCCCCAGTAGGGGCTATGTGAGAGGCAACCACACATTGATGTTTCTCTCCCTCTCTTTCTCCCTCCCTTCCACTCTCTCTAGATGAATAAATAAAATCTTAAAAAAAAAAAAGGTGCTTGTACCAATTCACCACTAAGTATAAAAAAAAAATAGTATTTGCTATGAACTCACTAAAACTAGTTCAGCCGCCAGGATAAACGGTCTTGAGAATCCTACAAAACTGAAAGGTAGGAGTTTTGGGTCTTACTCCTAACACTGCCACTTACTAGCCTTGTGACCGAGGGCAAAGTCCATCTCTTTTGAAGCCTCAGTAGCCTCATCTGTCTTTTGGTATTATTTTAAAGATCAAATGCTGAATATACAGTGCTTTGAAAATCCTAAAGCACAACAAAAACATTATGAGCACTGAGAGAAAGTCTACTCAGTCTCATCCAAACTACAAATTATACCAGGGAGAAGTAAACTATGTTATTGACCCTCGTCTCATTCTTTCTATCACTAAATTTGACAGGACCTTAGCAATTATCTGGTCCAATGTCCTATGTAATGCATGAACATTCTGTACAACAGCCAAAATAAGAAGTAGTTTGAGCCCTGGCTGGTGTGGCTCAGGTGGTTGGAGTGTAGTCCCATTGACTAAAAGGTTGTGCGTTTGATTCCTAGTCAAGGTGAGTACCAGAAGGCAACCAATCAATGTTTTTCTCTCTCCTCCTTCCTCTCTCTCTAAAATCAATAAACATCTTTTAAAAAAGTAGTGTGACTTCTGTTTGAACACAGAAGAGAGAACCCACTATCTTATGAAATGAATGAATTCTAATTCCGCTTTCTGGAACTGTTTAGAACAGATTCAGTTCCTCTTTAGCCTACCAGACTTTCAAATATTTGAAGATAACTATTTCAACTCCTTCTGCTTCTCTACAATAAACCTCTTTTAGTCCCATCAGCTGTTTCAAACAACTAAAAGGGATGCTCTGGCCTGGATCTAATTCAAAACCAGCCCAAATCTAGTTCACTGAAATCTAAGTCTAAATATAACCTCATACTACCTCTAATCTTTCACCTTAACCTCCTGTCTAACCCTCAACAGTAATCCTTCTCCTAACCTACCCAACTTCATTCCTAATCAGGGGTCCTAACTCTATAAGTTTAACCCAGTATGGTCTCTAAGTTTATGGGCCACTCATAATCCATCCTTGATTCTGTAAATTGGGTGAGTACCTTTATTTCTCCAAACTGGGCTACATAGTTTTCCATGGTCCTCAAAGCCTGGTCAGCTAGTTTCTCTTCATAGTCTTCCCAGAGGAGGTCATTATTCTGTGGAGCAGAGGCGAAGGGGAGTGGTGAGGGCCCCATTTCTCAACACCTGCATACCAGGGAAATACCTACAGTCTTCCTGCAATAGCTTCCTTTTTTGAGCACCAGGAAGAATCAGATGAAGAAACAGCCCTTCCCCAAGGAAATGCCCTACAACTGACTGGGCATACATTCAGGGATTAAGAACGGGAACAGATGGTCAGAGTCTTGGATTCTAGTGTTTGAAGTATAGGGAAATTTGGAAGTAAATAACAGCATGATTTACTTTTCAAAAACAACCAGTCAGGTTTTATGTAGGTAAAACATCCATAAAGTTTTAAAAAGGGGAAGAAGGTAAAAAACGGAGGAGTCCACAGATTAGGGGAAACCTGTTTTTACCTTAGAGTGGCAGCATTTTCCTGTCACCTGTGACTGGGATGTACAAAGGAGCAATGTGAACTGGCTGCTTTGCTTTCCTGTTTGCTTGGGTGGAGAAGCTGAGGTGAAACCGAAATGAGGGCAGGGGGAGTTGTGAAGAGTTCTGAGGCCCAGAACGCTCTTACCCCTACGATGGCCTTCAGCTCCTCATGACCGTCCCACTCACTGCTGTAGATCTCCTGCAGGGTTTGTGACACTCTCTTCGAACTTTCGTGTATCACTGAAAGGAGAGCACTCCATAAAGTTTCCCGAAGGGTAATCTGATATAATCATATGGGTGACAGGCAAATAAGTGGGTTCAATTCAGAAGGACAAACTCAGAAGGTCTGGGTTATCGGTGAGGGAAGCTGGATGGGGATGGGATGGGACTCTTCCTTGGCCCACAAAACTCCAGGAGTCAGGGGCAGGCAAGTGATAAAAACCCTGAGTAGGGCTGATTTTTACTTCCATCCCCAGACCTCCTACAAGCTGCATAAATACCCTCTGGATTTTCTGCTGTGTTGCAATACCCACCTTTGACTGCACTAAGGAAGTTCTTCAGGTCCTTGTATAGCTTGAGGCCCTCTGCCTGAAAGGGAGAAAGGCCTCTGGTGACTAAAGAGATATATTTGGAAAGATGCTCCAGAGGTCAAAGTATGAAAGTAGCTTAAAAGCAGAAGTCAGTCTTGGATTTTCTCCAAACATTTGCAAATGTTGCAAATTAGCCTTCACTGTTTTACCAAGAAGTTGTAGGTTGTCTCTTTGGGGCAATTTGTAAGCCGGGAGATTGCTCCCACTGCATCGGCATGTCTTCCTTCCTGTTCCTCCTAACAGAGAACCAGAGCCTATCCCAAAGTCTCTCTATCGAAATGTAATGATCCTCTGGCTTATGCCTTCCTCTCCTGGTAAACGGCTCCTGTCTTCTGTAGACACCAGACACTCCTCCGTCTCTGCTCCCTCACACAGGCCAATCTCCCTGCCTTCCGTCCACTCTGCCTTGCCCCGAGTCACCCTTCCCTTCTGTGAGCCACTGCTTTACGCTTCTCTTCCAAGGAACCTCATCCCTGACTCTCTCCGCCTGTTCCACTCCAGTGTCCTCACCTATATATAGCTCTATCTATCTTCCTGATTCTAGGTTCGCTCCTGTGTCTGAATTCTCATTTTTTTTTTATGCTATGACTCCCAAGCATAGATTACATCTCCTCCCTCTGAAACAGAAAAAGGGAAGAAGGAGAGGAAGGTATCATTTATATTTTGCAGTTCAAATCTCAACCCAATAAATGAGCCACTTTTGTTATAACTCTGACAAATGTTCATTTAGCCTCTGCTTCTTGAATACCTCCAGCAACTAGAAACTCATGACCTCTTGTTGAGGCTGCACTTCATTTTAAAATTGTTCTATCAGAATTTTTACCCACTGGCCTTAGATTGGTCTTCTGTACCCAAAGCAGATCTAATTTCCCTTCACATGTTTGAAGACATCTTTCACGTGTCCTGTACCAAGTCTTTTCCACAGGTTTCCTCAGTTGTTCTGCAGGGTGTGGTTTAAAGCCTCTTTCCCTGCTAGTCTCTTTCTTCTGTGTGAACCCTCACTTCTAGGAGTTGGATGAGAGGGAAGTTTGAGGCCGGGTCATTGACATATTAGAGCCTGACTTCGGGAGTGTGGGACTGGGCTAAAAGGGTGGCCAACTTCAAGGGCCAGGTGCATGGGTCCGCACAGTGATCCCCCTCCCAGTTCAGATGATGAAGTTTCTGAGCTGAGATACACTATGCGGGACATCATAAAATACTTGTGAACGTGTTCATTTGTTTTATTTGCTTGTGTTCATTACCAGATAGGCTACTGAGCATATCGAAAGTATAAAAAATTATAGGAGAAAACCTGAAAATTTAGTAAATTCTATCCAACAACTTAAAATTTTTATTTGCGGAAATCTTTGAGAAAACGATCATTACTATTTAATTTTAGCAGCAGAAAATCTAGGTCTGCTCAGTCAAGTAAAGAAAACTGGACTAAATATTTCATCTGTCTTCTTGTTTCCAGAGCTCTCCTCTAAGCCGGTCCAAACTTTTGGCCATATTCAGGTTAAAAGACCTTTTCTAGGGGCTCAAGGGATATGAAAACAAAGATAATCTCAAATTAATCTAAGGCACTGTCAGAGAGGGGGAGGAGCTGGGATTGTGTAGTGTATCATGGCAAATGAGAATCAAGACAGTATCAGAGAAGAGTCAGATGCCACAGAGAGGTTAGAAGGCAGGAAGAATTGGTAAAAGTCACAGGACTTGGTAACTGGAGGTCACTGTTGACCGTGAGAAAGTGCTTTTGGTAGCATGACAGAGAAAAATTCAGCCAGTTCAAAAAAACTCAGAACCACTCAGCACTCACCAGAAAGGGTATCTCACTTCCTCCTTGCTTTTTCATTAACAGAAAAAAATTTAAATAGTCTAAGATGTTAAATGTACATTAATATCTTTTAAACATGACTATGGTATGTAGCTATGAGCCTGAGGGTGTTGAAAATGTAATAACCAAGGTTTTAAAGAGTTTTGAAAGAGTTTTAGGGATTATAGAAATTAACAAAGATCTCAATTTCTTTTTTGAAGGAAAACAACTCAGACTCAACTTTTTACTTCACCATGAAGATTTAGTATCAAAAAATACATATTTGAGGAACAAAGCTGTGAAACTATCTTACATAAGTTCTACAAATAAAATTCTCAAATTAAAAAAAATGTTAAACATGTATTTCATTTATTGATTTATTTTTAGAGAGAGGGGAAGGGAGACAGAAAGAGAGGGAGAGAAACACCAATGTGTGGTTGCCTCTTGAGCACCCCCTACTGGGGACCTGGCTCACAACCCAGGCATGTGCCCTGACTGGGAATCCAACCATCAACCCTGTGGTTCACAGTTCAGTGCTTAATCCACTGAGCCACACCAGCCAGGGCAAAATTCTCAATTTTTTATTCCATTAGCTATTACATGGCCTGAAAAAACAGAGTAATAATCAAGGCTACCATGTATGATTGTGTAGGTTGTATGTATACTGTTCAAAACCAGGGGTGACTCTTTATACCATAGTCCATAAAATGTAAACACCTTCTGCCCTCCATTACATCTCACAGAAATCCAAATCCATTTCTGTGTTTTAGAATCAAGCCTCCTGGTCAAATTTCTTCCTTTATGCTTTTGTTTTTCCCTTTGAGGAGTTGAAGTGGTACTAGCAGGACCTGGGCTGGCAGAATAGCCCAGGGCATCATTTTATTTCTCTGACCTGTCTGTCTTCCCTGAAATGTCTCCAGGATGAATCACCCCGGAATACTTCTTCTTTCCTGACAGATACAACTCTCACAGTGTTAGGATCCCACTTGTCTGGGAGTCACACACTTGTCTCTGCCACCAACTAGCAAGTTGATCCTCTCCTTTGGCTTTAGTTTCCTCATCTATAAATGCTGGGTAAGGCAATTTCGAGCTCTAAATCTTTGTAACACTTCTGCTTTCCGGAGCCTTGTCAAATTCTTGGCAGCACTATTAAGAGTCTGAGTCAGTCTCTCCCATCCCTTGTACAAAGAGTCTCAACCCTCAGTTAATGAACCACTCGCTCTAGAAGCTTTTCCTAAGCACTTGGGTAGACAGATGGAGCTGTCCGAACAGACTCAGATAACGAGGGTGAAGAAGGTCCCTGCCCTGGGTTTCCCTACTTGCTGGAGAAAAATGGACTCAGAGAAACCCAAACCTTCAGCAAACAAGTAAAGGGCATGACCAACTTGAGCAAGGGCTGGAAGAGTTTGATATAAGTGAGGTCTAGAAGGGAAAGATGAAGCTGGACAGTTAGATGTGATTTTAAAGGCAATGATTTGGAAGCAGCTGTCACTACCAGAAAGAAGAGATTAAAATGCTGCTTGAGAAAAAGAATTCTTCCTATACATGTTTTGGAGAGAGGGAAAGAGGGAAGGAAGCAGAGCTCTCAAAGAAAAATTACCTATGGAAATTTGATTAGGAATCTAGGCAGGTACAAGAAAATCAGGCTGGGACGTTTGGGAGTGATATTTATTTATTAACTAACAAAAAGTTTACCTACAAGTTGATTGTGGGTGAGGAACAGGGCACACGACCAAGCAAGTGGTCCAGTCTCTGGAATACTTAACTGTCAATCTCTGGCCCTCTCCTTTTTCCTTCTGTTTGTCTGAGCCACCCCAGCTCCAGCCTCAGACCTGACTATATTGTCTATGGCTGTCTTTCTTCTTAAACTGTGAGAGCCTTGAGGGCAGGTATGTTGTCTTATTTACACTGAAGTGCCAGCATCTAGCACAGTGCCTGCAAGCCAGGCACCTACGAAATGTTTGTTGCATGAACTTTCCAACCATGTTCAAACACAAGTTGCTAGAGATGTAGCATTCTCTCAGGAGAAAACTTTTCCCTCATTTCTAACTCCATTTCATTTCTCAAACATATTTCCCCCATTGAGTGACACTTAGTGGGGGCTCACACAGGGAATTCTGAGGGAATTGTCCATCTGATCCTCTTTTTCTTCCCAAGGACCCCATCTCTTGCCCTTCCTGCCCACACATCTGCCGTTGGAGGGCTATCCCATGAGGCGGACAGGGAAAGAAAAGACTGAGGGACAGAATGGGCCAAGAGTGGGAAACCTTTCCAAGTGGGTATCCGCTTACTGATTCCTGTCCCTTTTATGCTGGAGTTGGAAGTAGAACAGTAACTGGAGTGGAGAAGAGGCCCAGGGAGGCCTTCTCTTGAGGTACAGGGAGAAAAGCACAGGGCTCAAGTCTGAATCCTAGCTCTGCAACTCTTCTGCTGTGTTACCTTGATGAAATCATTCCCTCTCAATCAGATCCTATTTCCCCTCAAAGAAGTTAGACTAGATCGGTTGCCAAATGCTGTTCTCAAGACTAGCTGCTACATCATAATTACCAACAAAGCTTAATGTAAAACACAGATTCCCTAGTTAATGATCACCTATGACTGTTAACATCACACAAAAAAGGAGACAACCAGGTATTATGCACCTCCAATGAAAGAACAGAACACCTATAATAATAAGTATTCTTTTTTAAAAATATTTTTTTATTTATTTTTAGAGAGAGGAGAAGGGAAGGAGAAAAGAGAGAGAGAGAAACATCAACATATGGTTGTCTCTCGCATGCCTGACTTGGAATTGAACTGGCAACCCTTTGGTTTGCAGGCCAGCACTGAATCCACTAGGCCACACCAGCCAGGGCAATAATAAGTATTCTTGCCACCAAAAGAAACAAAAACAAAAATCTGAATCTCATCAAGGCCCTAATATGAATTTTCAGAGAATTCAAGAGACAGGGAACATGTTAAATTATACCACAGATATTCAATCAGCAAAATTTAGACTGCATAAAACTGCAGGTAAATAATCTAGTATCAACAAATAAACTACAAAAAAAGGATTAGAAACCTGTAGATTAAGAGAGTTAACCTCAACTCTAAGAGATTTAAATATGTCAACTAGTTGTTGATATAAATAAACTATACACAAAATGATACAATTAAGGGAATGTGAACACTGACTGGATATTTTATGAGATTAAGGAATTATTGCTGCCCTGCCTGGTGTGGCTCAGTTGATTGAGCACCAGCCTGTGAACCAAAAGGTTGCTGGTCTGATTCCCTGTGCAGGGCACATGCCTGGGCTGTGGGCCAGGTCCCCAGTTGGGGGGCAACCGAGAGGCAACCACACATTGATGCTTCTCTACCTCTCTTTCTCCCTCCCTCCCCTCTCTCTAAAACATAAATACATAAAATTAAAAGAGAAATTATTGCTAATGTTTTTAGATATCACTAAAACACATGTTTTAGTGGGATGGTTATCATGAAATATCTGAAAAGATATTTGCATTATTCTGTTTAGTGAAAAAGGCAAGTTGTAAAACCATATGAATGGGATAATCTTACTTTGGTAAACCTTGTTTATCTATAGTGAATATATTTATAGATTATATACATATATAGCAAAGTAATTGTAAGGATATAAAACACAGTGGTTGTAGCATGGAAGGGTATAAAATCATTATTTTTAAATTAATTTTTTTCTTGATGTATTTTCTGATTTGTTATGAGAAGTGTTTTATAGAAAAATATTTTTAGGTGCAATAATGGTTTTGTGATTATATTTTAAAAGCATTTATCTTTAGAGATTGATAATGAAATATTTATAGATAAAATAATATGATACCTTGAATCTGCTTCATAATAACCAAGGATGAGGGAAGTGGGTGGAGACAAAGACAGAACAAGATTCCCAGGACTTGATAAATTATTGAAGCAGAGTGATAGGTACATATGGATTTGTTATACAAGTTCTTCCTTTTTTTTTAAATTTTTTTCTTTATTTTAATTGTTGTTCTTGTACAGTTTTCTATCTTTTACTCCCATCCCAGCTCTCCCCACCTCCCTCCCATTTCCACCCTCCCTAGTCTTTGTCTATGTGTCTTTTATACTTGTTGCTCTAATCTGTTCCCCTTTTCCCCTGAAATTCCCTTCCCTCTCCCCTCTGGTGACTGTCAGCCTGCTCTCAATTTCAGTGTCTTTGGTTATATTTTGCTTGTTTGTTTGTTTTGTTAAGTTCCTGTTAAAGGTGAGATCATATGGTATTTGTTGTTATACAAGTTCTTCTATCTTTGTGTATATACAAAACTTTCTGTTAAAACAAGTTTAAAAATACAGATTCCAAGGCCCTCCTACCAGTGACCTTACATTTAAAAATATTTCCAAATGATTCTAATACAGTCTACTACTGAGTTAGAGAATAACTAATATCATTTGAATATAATTCTAAAGAATTACTTCGTATATAATTCTGCTAACTGCTGTACGATAAAGATTTTGGCTATTTTTTGTCTCTGGTTCCTGGGAGGTAAGCCCCAAATATTTGTGATTGGCCAAGTGACAGGAGTGTCTTTGTTACTCATGAACGGTGGGCCCCTCCCACCGCACCTCAGGAGGGCGGCAGGTCAGGCTGGAAAGATGCGCCGTGGGGTTAGAGGGTTAGGGCCCCGAGGCAGGTGGTATCAGCCCAGCCTCCAGGGGACAGGAGGGGAGCTAGAGATTGAGTTCAGTCACTTGGCCAATGATTCACTCTGCAGTGAAATCACATAAAAACTCTGGACGCCTGAAGCCGGGGTGAGCTTTCTTGGTCGGTTAACTAGATCAGTGTGCTGGGAGGGTGACACGTCTTGTGACATGTCCTGTGGACACTTGTCTTTGGGACCTGCCCAGACCTTACCGTGTAGGTCTTCATTTGTCTGGTCTTGACTTGTAGCCTTTATAATAAAACTGCAGTGGTAACTAGTGCCCTTTCCTGAGTTCTGGAAGTCATTTTAACAAATTGTGGAAGCTGAGAAGCTAGCAGTTACCCCCACATTTCCAGCCAGTTAGTCAGAAATGCAGGGGGCCTGGGAACTCTGGAGTCTGTGCCGGTGTCTGAAGGATGGCAGTGCAGTGGGGGACCGTGCCCCTAACCTCTGAAATTCGACCTAAATGTGAGTAGTCAGTGTCCGAACTGCAATATAACTAGATATTCATTTAAGTTAACAATTCCCTTCTTCCATCAAGCGGGACCACAATCTCCTAGGCTGTTGCGGGGATTGAACGAGATGTGTGTAAAGCACCGAGCATGATGCCTGGCACATGGAGGTGGAAATTCAAATACCCCATGGAAGTTAAACCTCTGTTACCCACTTCTTAATGTAGGTTTTCTACATAAAATTACCCATAATACCCAGTGAAGACAGAAGGCACAGTGAGAGTAGGAGGTGGTGGCGAGAATGACCAGATGGAGATATTACTTTAGAATAAAAGGCTGAGGTGGGGTATGTAGATGTAGTGGACAAAGAGGCCACACAGAAAGCATGGGGCTACTGAGACAAAAGCCCTCAGGTGGGAGAGGGGCACCCTGGGAAGTCAATAAGGTGACAGGGGCTCATTTTGATTTTGTCTAAGGACCTGATGATGCCATTGTACCCTGAGGGAACCACTTAGAGAAAAGAACCCTTGTCTGCACCCCCCTAGAACCCAGGGACAGCAGGAACAGGAAAGGTAAGTTTGTCTGGTACCAGAGGAAGGACTAGCAGCGGGGCATGCAGTGGCCTTTACCCCTGGGGGAAGATGGGTTAGTAGGGATGCTTGCTGGTCTGAGGAACATGCTGCTCCTGGGCCCCTCAGCACTCAGCCCCTCTGCTTTCCTCCTCCAAGCTTCCCTTCCCCGCCCTCCAGATTACCTGCTGATAGTAAAAATTGTTGGCACTTTGTTCAAACCGTTCATCTTTGGTTTCCACAGTTTTCCCCAACTTCTGTAGCACCTGGGGATATAAAGCCAGAAAGGTCCATAAGGTTATATATGGTCAACTCTCTCTTATCTGTTGGCTTCATATGACCCTGGCTTCTCTCTCAGCATTTCAGATGCAACTAAAGAGCCACTGTACTCAGATCAGCCCAACAGAATTACATATATAGCACACTGCTGAATAAACAATCATGTTTTGTGGCTCTTTTCAAATTGCCTACTCACGGGGATATGCAGCAGTATGCTGGAAGCCATATATAAAGCCTAGAATAAATAACGTATATGTTCCTGGAATGACATTGTTATTTACAGTGTTTTCTGGGGGGAGGGGTAGGGAGTAGTATATTAAAATAAGGATTAATAGAAGAATGTAAAATGTTCATGGCTTTTAAAGACATAACATGAGCCTCCAAGAATTTTTCACAGGTTCCTGTAGACAGATGAGATTAGAGAGGTGGGCAGAAGACTCTTTTGTTATGAGGGCCCTTGTGGAAAACTTTAAAATGCCCTGATAAAAACGCATTTAAAATTCAGCTAAAAATTAATGCTATCCATGTCTGTCTCCTCTCCACTGAGAACCCGAGAGCTAACTGTTATACCGGCCTCAGTGCCAACGTGAAGGACGTGGAAATGAAAAAGGCACAGTACTTGTTCTCATAGGGCACACTCACTCATGAACGAGTATGAAAGGCCTGCCACTCCTGTCTGCAACCCATTTTGGAAGGAGGCACCATCATCCCCCGTGTTCACATTGGAATCTCAGGAGTTTCCTGCCCTCAACTCCGTCTCGCCCACCTCCTTCATTGAATCCCTCACCACGTCCATCTCTGCAAACCACCCCAGGCTTGCTAGTTTCACTGCCACAGCTTCAGGCCAGGCAGGCCTTGACCACTTCTCACCTGGTCTGCTACAAACAGGCCTACTGTGCTGCTGCTTAAAACCTTCTAATGAGTCTCCATTTACCTTCTCAACAAATTTTTACTAAAAATCCATCATGTATCTGTAAGTTATGGTTCAAGCTTTAGCATGCATACCAGTCTCAGTGATTTGACTACTCGTTTAACCTCGGCTCTCACAGTTCCTCCTCCTTGTAGGTCTCTCCCCAGCCCAACACTGTATTCGTTTCCTGAGTAAACCACAGCTCTTGCTTGTTGTAGATGCTGTTCCCTCTTTCTGGAATGCTCTTCCCCACCTTGGCTGACAGTCCACTATCTTAAAAAAAAAACCCAATTAATAACCTATATCCTTTGTGACACTTAATCACATCTACTTCACTTTATTAAGTTAATCACTTCCTTCTAAGCACTTACAACTTCTGTACCTTATACGCATTTCTGATACTGTTTTATTATTTGTATTTGTCTATCTATGTCTCCTTCTAAATTGTAAGCTCCTTCAGGATTGAGTACTTGCTTTCTTAATCTAAATTTCTCAGTGTCCACCAAATGGATACTTAATACTTAAAATAGGAAGGAGAGTAAGACTGATACAGGAGAGGAACAATCAGCTGGGCCTGGAATTAAGATTTTGCTAGACTGGAATAGAGTATAAAGGGTGAGGATGGAAAGAGGCTTCTAGGAAAAGACAGTATTGGCAAAGTCACAGGAGTATGCAAATTAAAAAAATATATTTATTTTTAGAGGGAGGGGAAGGGACGGAGAAAGAGAGGGAGAGAAATATCAACGTGTGGTTGCCTCTCACGTGGCCCCTACTGGGTCCTGGCCCACAACCCAGGCATGTGCCCTGACTGGGAATCAAAACGGTGACCCTTTGGTTCACAGGCCACTGCTCAATCCACTGAGCCACACCAGCCAGGACAGGAGTATGCAAATTTATAGCAGCTTCATGAGATAGTTCAGCATGGCTTAGGGTGTGTTACGGGGAATGTGTGTAAGGAAGCTAGAGAGAGGGACTGGGCTCTGAATCACACGAAAGACTGCCCAAGTCTTGGGAGTAAAAAAGACTCCATTCTTAGGCCTGGGGTTAGTGTCTCTCACTTCTGGAGCTCTCTCCATAATGGTTAATATCAAGGACTCTGGAGTCAGACAGACAGAAATAAGCACACCCGCATCCTGGCCTTTCCTCTTACTGGCTATAAGCCTTTGGGCAAATCACTTAAACACTTGAGCCTCAGTTTATAGAACTCCCTTTCCTCCGTTAAGATAATAGTATCTCTTGAGGTTGTTGGTAAAATTAAATGATATTATACATGTAAATTGCTTTAACAGTGCTGCCCTAAGGTGAGTATTCAATACAAATTCACTGTTACTCTGTCTAGTTCCACTCCTTCCCCCATGTATACCTGTCTTCGTTTCCTTTTCAGTTTAAGCATATGTATTTGTCTACGTCTAACTTCCCTTTACTTACAACTCAGCCCTGGGTGTGCAAAGTCCACTGACTTCCTTGGTTCCACCTTCTTCCCCCAACAAAGCACTATTTTCTACCAAGAAAGTTGCAAAACCACCTTGTTTAGTGGTTAACACAGCTCTTACTTCCTTCCTGTCAACCCTCCCTTCCTTTGTGTGGGGCGTGGTTCTTCTTAGGTGCAAGAGCTGGAGGAATGAGGAGTCAAGTGAGGCTAGAGTCCGTGTGGCTCACCCCAGAGTGGACCTGTATTCCCAATGCCCACAAGGCTCCAGGCAAAAATGGGCTGGAAGGCATGGGAGTGTGTGGGCTGAGCAAACACAACCAACTTCAATTCTGAAACTAAAAAGATGAGTATCATCATCCTGAAAACATAACCCAGTGCCCTGGGCCCAAAGTTTCTTGTTGCCATAAGCAACAGGGTCAGGTGTCACGGCACATACACTAGGTTGTAAATGTTCTTTCTTAACTAGGGTTCCCAGAGAGGAGAGGAGGTACTGATGCTCCGCAGATGCTTGTTGAAAAATTTGGATCATGTCCTATTGAAGGCCCACCTAGTGCCAATTTCCGAAGTCCTGCACTGAGAATTCTGCCCAAAATTTGCCTAGCTTAGCAGCTTGGAAGTTAGAACATAGATATTTAGGAAGAAAGAGCAGGGACAAGAGACAAAGTAAATGTGGCAAAGTGTTAACACTTAGTGAAATGGGTAAAGAATATTCAGTGTTCACTGATTTATTTTAACTTCTGTGTAGGTTGAGGTGGGAGGGTAGAACTTAAAAATTCACTGCAGACTTGTTTGGTGGATATAGTTCCTCACCATGACCCTTCCCCATAATCTATTATGTCTTAGTTAATTCTCTCAATTGGGGTAATTTGAATAGGGCCTGTACATTAGATCTTATGAAATTTTGTTAAAATTTTTTCCTTAAGTGCAATAATGATACTGTAGTTACGTAAAGAATCCTTACTTTCAGGATATATGCTAAAGTAAGTTCTCCCTAATAAGGCCCTAATATACTTTCCAGCCTTTTCTCCCACCACCCCTTGCCTGGAAGGATTTCCAGATGCCTTGCCTTGCTCACGCGGGCTGGAACGCTCCCTCACACCTTTCCCGAGGAACCACTATGGCCTCCACTACAAAACCTCCCTCAGTTCTCAACTTTTCTGTCCTCTGAGTTCCCACAGCAGCGCAGCTCTCTCAGATCACATATTTCACCTTTTTTTGGTTTGTTTTTTAAAGACTTTATCTATTTATTTTTAGAGATGGGAAGGAGAGGGAGAGGAGCATCTATGTGAGATGTGAGACAGAGGCATAGAGGGGTCGCCTGTCACCTTTCATACATACCCTGACAGGTGGCGACCGGGACCACACCAGCCTGGGACCACATGTGCCCGGACGGGGGATCAAACCCATGACTCAGGCATGCATCCCAACCAGGAACTGAACTTTTGCTTGGCAGGGTCAGGGTGCTTTTTTTAGTTTTAAACTAGATTGGAAGCTTCTGGCAGGCAAGAATGCCTCTAACTCCTCTCTAAATTCCCTCCTGGGTCCAGCTGGGTATCCAGGACAGGAGTTTTTCTGTACATATTGCTGACTGAATCGTCTGGGACACAAGTTGAGTAAAAGTCAACAGAAGAAAAGACCAACAAAGAAGTGGTAAAAAAAAATGCCCTTTCTTGGGGAATCAGCAATCTGAAAGGTCTGCCCCGGACATATCACAAACAGTTGGTAAAAATGTGAAGATGTGTCAAATTGTAAAAAACACCGTAAAGCCAGTCCGAATTGTCTCATGTCGAGTCTGGGTGGGAACTGGGAAATAAAACAAAAACGCTTCATCTCCACTGTGTTTAACAGTCACCAGACCTTTGCTCCTAGCTTTTCAGACATGGGGGCCTGAGCAAAAGGTGTTTCCATGCCCAGCTTTGCTCCTGAGAAGAGATGAGCAGGAAGCGGGCAGGCACAGATATCAGACTGATGTGTGGGGACCCTTTAAATAGAGCAGCCTGAGTCTGGCATCCAAAGGCAAGACACCTGGGCTCCAGTGATAATTCTGCCACATGCCGATTTCTTTTGAGCCTTATTTCCTCATTTCTAAAATTGGGATGCTAATAACATGCTTAAGGGTTGAAAAGATGAAGTGAAATCATGAGTATGTTGGCTCCATAAAGGGAAAGATCATGCCTTTCTTAGTGGGCACTTGATATGTGACACATTGATTATTTGACATGTTAGTTATTACATACTGCTCAGACTATTACAGCCAACTGCTTACAGAAAAAATGCAAAGTTTGCCAGGGAGTCCTTTCTTTTGACTGTAATTTTTGCCATCTTTATCTTGCCTTCAATAACTTCTCATTCAGCAATAAAAAAAATAAAAATAACTTCCCAAGACTCAAAGACTCTGGCAGGCTGAACTGAGCTCCTCCCCACATGCCAGGCCATTCCCACCCCATCCACGCAGCATCTGCTATCTTTAGGGTGCTAGCTCAACTTCTGCCTGCCATTGTGCCTAAGTCTGGGTTCAGAGTATCTTCTTGTTCTCTGCAGCAATCTGGGGATCCCCAGGGCAGATTTGAGTTTATTCTTCACTCTGCCGTTTCAAAGTTCAGACCTGGAAAAACAGGGTGTACCTGGGCAGCTGGTTCTCCCTTTGGAAAGCATTTGACTCTGGTTTAGTGAGTCCTCTCCCCTTCTCACTTGGGTGTCTTTACCATTTTGAGTTTCCAAATTGCTGAACACCAGCTCTCTCATTGTACAAATGCAGAATCTGAAGCCCAGAGTAGGGACATTATTTATCTAAGGCTTAGGAACCCATGCTTAAAAAAGGAGAGAAATCCCAGAGCAAGGGCATAGCGTTGACGATAGGCTGGATGAGGACAGAAGGTGAAAGAGTGAGGTAAAATCAATTTCTGCGTCTTTTAAAAATAATTATTCTCCATAAGTTTTTGTCTTTTGGGTTTTCTTTTCATTTTCCCAACCCATAGTGTAGCTAGCCTCCCCCTATTCTCCAGTGCCTCTGGTTTCTCCGAACTAACCATACCTTCACAGACACTGATCTCTACGCATCAGATCTGTAACAAGACAGCCTTTTGAGAGGATGAAACCATGATCAAGTTGAAGTTAGGTGAAGTAACGAAGGCTCGCCACACAAAACCTTTCCCTTTTCCTCTGCTCTTTCACATAACTCGACTTCCCTGTTTCCCCCGCACCCCCTTCCATTGTGAGCCTCTTAAAGATAAGGACTGTATCTACATTCTATCAATTCTGTTGATAATCCCACTTGGGAGAGCTGGTTGCCTTTAATCCTTCCAGGACCCAAGCCAGTGCTCTGCTTTTTAGAAGATGGCACAAGTATTTCAATTCTTAAGCATGTGGTATTCATCCAAATGCTTCTAAGACCATGAATCCTTAGAAAACCACAGTTCTATGTCAGGTCCTTCTTACCTTTCCCTCTCCCTTTTCTTCTGGCTTATTTATCTTCCCATACCATCTCATTTACCAGAGTGTTGACAGGGGGAGGGCAGAAACTGACGTTAGAAGCAAAGAAAATACTCTGGGTAGGTAGAAACAAGAATGCCATGAACTTTGTAGCTGCAGTGTCCACATAATTTACATAGGTAGGCAAGTTACAGAAGGACAGCCTACCTAAGTGCTAGTGCTAGAACAGGAGCGCCACTAGCTAATCAAGGGCACAATTTAAACTGAGAAGAACCTCCATCACCTTGGGGCAGTCCTCTCCAATGCCGGAGGGACAGTACAGGAAGCAGATAAGGGCTACTCTTACATCAGCTTAATCAACACCCGGAGGCCAGGCCGGCTTGGGAACAGAGAGTCGTGCCCTCCGACTCCCAGTCCACGTCAACCCGTAACACTCGCGGGCAGCACAGCTGGTCATCTTTGTCTCATGACTTTGGGGGAATTACCTCCTTTGAACCCTCAATGTCATCATCTGCAAAATGCCATCCTTGCTGGGTTGCTAGGACAAAACCTGCTACATAGCAATCGCCAACGTTAATTCCTTCCCTTCATCTTTTTCTGGGCCAGGCGGAGCGTTAAGGCTCCTGAGAGAGACTGGTGTCTCCGCAGCTTCCCTCGTACTCGCGCATGATTGGGTGATGTTCTCCCTCTCTCTCAAGTCTGCTTGTTTTCATGGACCACTCCCCACTCCCGTTTCCCCGGGGGGAAGCCGGACACCCTTCTCTTCAGCCCAGATCTCTGGTACCCCTCGGCACCCTGTTCACCCCTGTCGCCCCATCCAGCCTCTGCCGGAATGGAGGCCCCCACTGACCTTCTCCTGGGCCCTGCTGAACTTCTTCTGCATCTGCTTGGCAAAGACGCCAGCAGCACCGCCAGCCTTGCCCTCTGCCATCCTGTCGGTTCCCTGGGGGCGCCGGCCCTGGCGGCCCAGGCAGGAGCCCTGTGGTTTTCTGGAGGCTGCTGAGGAGGAAGTGCAGTTCCCAGCATGCCTTGCATCCGGCCCTGGTGGGCGGGGCTCCGACTTCCCCACGGCAGCTGCCCCTGCTAGACCGGGCGTGTAGCCCTGTGGCTGCCTCAGGACCACCCCGGGGCCGCTGGAAACCCAGTGCAGCGAGCCCAGGCCCGTACAGAGGCCGCCCTGAGGCCCACCGCGAGGTTCGCTTGGGCGCCCTCGAGCCCAGCCAGCACTGACCCCCGAAGCCCTCCCCGAGGCCCACCATAGTCCAGCGCTGGGTGTGGCCCTCAGGGCAGAGGCCGGGGCTGTTCCGAGGAGGCTGGAAACTTGGTCCCACCGGCAGGAGGCCTGCACTCAACACCAACTTTAAAGTTGTTCAGCCCTGAGGTGTAGATGCCCTGAGGTACAGGGACAGCAGCCCCTTGAGCAGAGTTTTCAAATGTGGGCCGGTACTCACTCATTCATTCCCGAAAGGTAATTATCTAGAAGGATCCACGCTCGAAAATAACTGAACCCATGGGGTAGAAAATACTGTGATTGTCACTCAGCAGGAGTACTTATCGTATGGGAAAACACGTTTCACTTATATGGGTATGTATACTGGGTTGCCAAGTGAAACATACTTCTTTAGGTTACAGTTTTTAAAGACGGAAAGCCCCTATTAGAGAGGTTGGCTCTAAGCCTAGAACTGGTAGGGTTAGAGTCCACACTTGGATTTGAAAGGTGAGCACAGCTGAGGTGGAGACAGAAATGGGGGTCCTTGGGAAAGGAGGGGGTCTTACCGAAAAAAGACCAAGGGGGAGAGTATGGAAGCGGGTGCTGGGGATGGAAAGTGAATCATTCCAGCCTGACGAACTAGCACCATGTACTAGAAGGAGGCAGAATGTGAGGACAGACACAGATTGCGGAAGTTGGGGCGGGACTGTTGCTGTCACAACTGTTGCTTCTCTAGGTAGAAAGTCTCTAACAGGAAGTTCGTCTTTCACCTGTTTAAGCAGATAGCTGGACATTAGGACACTAGGTTTGGAGGAACTATTTACTCAAGGATTTTACAGTGCAGATGAAATTCCCTTAAGGAAGGGAAGAGGGTCAAAATGTACTTCTAAGGAGTGGAGAAGGAAGCTGGACACCTGGGACGAAATTAGAGGCCATCGTCTACTATTGTTTTCCACGTCATTCCCCCCAATGGATGTACTACACTCAGGATGAATTGTGTGACAGGCACCGCAGAGTGTTGGGAAGCCAAAGGTGAATTAAAAATACATGACCTCTGCCCTGGCCAGGTGGCTCAGTTGGTTGGAGCATCCTCCCGCACACCGAAGGGTCGCAGTTTCCATTCTGATCAGGGCACATACCCAGGTTCCTGGTTCCATCCCTGGTCAGCGCATGTGTATAGAAAAGTGACTGACTTGATGTTTCTCTCCCACACAGGTGTGTGTGTGTGTCTGTCTGTCTCCTTTCTCTTTCTCCCTCCCCGCCCCTTCCTCTCACTTTAAAATCAATAAACATATCCTTGGGTGGGGATTAAAATAAATAAATAATCTCTAACCTCAGAGAGGTGGAGAAAGGTTGGTTATCAGACGATTATAATGTTAATATTATATATGTCACTCATTTATACAGGTAGGTACAACTGTTTTTTCATGTAATAGATCAATAGATTTATTCTGAATGTTAGTTGTGAGATGGTCTAGAAGGGGCAGAATGAAGAAAATGGAAGGACTTGATGTTGGATAAAGAGAAGTGGGGAGAGGCCCAGAAAACGGTGGTACTGTGGGGACAACTGAGAAAAGATGGTGGTGTTAACAGGTATGTCACTAACAGAAGGAGGCCAATACCCGTGTCACTCTCAGGAATCCACAGCATCGTCAGCAATGCAGTCCAGCCACTGCCTCCTAAGAAACTCTCTGCAGTGCTAATCTCTTGGGAACTGAAATTGATGGTCACCAAATCATGTATTATTAGAGCACAAATAATCTAGAAGTTACCTAGATAGGGAAATTGAGTCACGGAACTGGCTGGCAGCTTGACCAAGGTTCCCTATTCCTCATTTGTGAAACTGAGATTGGGAATGTAGGCATCCTGATTCCAGAGCACTTTCTGATAATGTATATACTGTCTGGAGGCCTCTGCTGACACAGCAGCCTACAGACTCCAGGACCTGTCTTAGCCGGTGTCCCCTGCTATAATGTTAACTACCCTGGTCCCTCTCATCTGGTCCTCAGTGACTGCTGGGGAAAGTTGCTTCTCAAGACAGCTTTCCCAAGGAAAGTCCCAAAGAAGTCCACGCCATGCAGCTAGTGGGGTTTGGGGAACAAGCTT
Organism: Glossophaga mutica; assembly: GCA_039655065.1. NCBI lineage: Eukaryota > Metazoa > Chordata > Mammalia > Chiroptera > Phyllostomidae > Glossophaga > Glossophaga mutica. The sequence continues at coordinate 50,879,290 of CM077304.1, forward strand.
CCATGGGAAAGTGGGAGAAAGATTCTAGGAAGAACCGTGGCCAGGACCAATGCCACCCTGAGCCACAGAGTGCTCTTTAATTGAATGTAAGGATTTTAAGCTGATATACCAGCAGTATGCAGCTCTCTTCACTGTGGTTGAAGTTAATGACACTGAGAATGAGATGGCATTTTACGAATTTATCCATAAATTTGTAGAAGTTTTATTTTAGTTCAGTACTTCAGCTGTGTGAGTGAATTAGATATGATGTTTAATTTGGATAGAATATACATCATTTTGGATGAGATGGTATGAAATGGCTGCATTGTAGAAATGAATTGGGCAAGAATTCTTGCCCCTTTACTGATTCTTGACAAGATGTCAGAAAGCTGCATAATGGAAGGCTCTGCCAGGCATCATCGGCACAGGCAGTGAGAGCGTGCGTGGGACACCTCTCAACATCGGTAGCCCAGAAGAGCATACATTGCAAAATGGGGCATCCTTCCAAAGACATTTTAAATAGGTGTTTTCCACAGTTCCTAAATGGGAAACAAACCTGTATTTTAAAATATAATGTACAAAGAAAAATAATCTCTGGGAGATGTTTTATTTTCTAACCATAAGCATTTCCCTCTGTTTAAATTTTGTTAAATAGAATTTTTGCTCTCTGCTTCCTTTTGCAAATTAAATTCAAGAATAGCAGCATGAGGTGGGAAGAAAGTGTGGCAGCCTTTATCAACCAATAAAAATTTAAAACTGACTAAAAAAAAAAACCAGAAATTTGCTTCTCATCTTCTTAGACTGCTCCTCTCAGTTTCCTCTTCATTCTATCGTAGAACACACTAACAGACCGAGCCCTGGCCAGGATGAGGCAAATTATCAGCTTCCCAGCTCTCTGTGGTTTATAGAACCCTGAATTAGGTTGCCTATTTTAGTCCCAGCCTTAAAGTGCTGACTCATACTTATTTGAGGATATACGAGGTCTGTCCAGAAGGTATCCAGCCATGTACTATGAAAAAGAGAAACATTTATTGAAGAGGAGACAAAAGACATTGTACACAGGACAATGACACTTCAGCCCCCTTCAAAGTAGGCACCTTGAACCTCACATAGTTCTCCCAGTTGCCATCAGCTGCCCCATCGTATTTTCCTGAGTCTCATCAACAGTCTGAGATCTCTTCCCTTTCAAAGGTGATTTTAGTCTCGGGAAAAGCCAGAAGTCGCAGAGCATCAAATCTAGGCTGTAGGGGATCTGAGTTACCTGGGTACTTGATATTTTGTTGAAAATCTCTCCATGGGATGTGAGGCACAAGTGAGTGTGTTGTTGTGATGAAGCTGCCAGTCACCAGTTGCCCAGAGCTGTGGCCTTCTGAACCATCTGAATAGTTTCCACAGAGAAATGTTCGAATTTAATGCAAAATTTGATACAAATTTGTTGCTCTTATTGCTCAGTCATTTTGAATGCGCTGGCTGCACATACACATGCTCACCCACCAGCATGTACCACCCCCACTGACTAGTCCAGTGAAGGTGAAGTTGTCATTGTTCATGCACTTGCGTTCTAGTCCACTTTCCTTGGCTGCCAGCTTACATTGATGTTGCACAAACTGTTGTTATATTAACAATGGCTGGACTTTTTTTTTTTTTTGAAAGAATATATATATATATATATTCCCCCCCTCAAAAAACACTTGTAAGTATTTCATGAATTTTCCTCTGTGTGGCTTCAAGCTACCAGGACACAGGACCACCAATACCCTCAATCTTCTCAGCCTTTGTGCTGAAGAATTTGGCCATTGTGATGACAGGTTGCCTTGGGAGCTATCCCTTCCCCAGAACTTTAGAGTGACCCAATTGCACCACATCAATGACGGGAGCAGCTCCAGTCTTGTTTTTGGCAGCATTTACCTGTGTCTGCTCACTGACCAAGGTCCACAGTTTATCGAGGTTGACAGGTGGGCAGAAGCTCTGGTTCCTCTTTTAGTGGTCATGCCTCATACCAACTTTCCCAAAGTGATCTGGGTGGTAGTTATCACAGTTGATCCTGTGATGATGCAAGCCGCCAGCATTACCTTGACCTTCCAAATGTGCCTGGTGCTTGCAGATGCAACTATGGCTGTGGCTCACGTGAGGTCCCATATTATTGTCTCCTCTCCCTTTTTGTTCTGCCTCTTCCCCTTAATTCTTTCTTTTCTTTGTTCAATATCTTCTTTTATCCTTTTAAAATCTTTCCTTCCTAGTCTCCTTTCTAATTTGCCACTCTCTTTGCTGGCATCTGACTGTATTCCTGTCTCTAGTGTATCCTACCAAGAAGTTGCCCTCATCCAGAACCTTGGAGTGAGCGCTGGTTCTAGGCACTGAAGGGGGAAACAAGAGAAGGAGGAGCCATATAGTGTGGCTGGGAGATCAGGGCACATTTTGTAACTTAGGAGCATTTAAAAGTACTTTGTGCCTTTAAATATAGCAAATATGCATAGGAGGAGGGCAGATGGGCAGATTAATGGGTAGGTAGATCCTAAAATACAAGGTAATTAAAAAAAGATGATATAAAACCATTCCTACTTGGCTTAGTTTGTGAACTGGTGGAAGTGGCAGCAAATGGAAGAATCAGCCCAGAAATGTGCAATCGAACTTGGGTCCTCCAACTACATTTCTTCTAAAGAGCTTAATCACAAATAAAAAGACACAAGTTGATAATGTATATGCAGTTTTATTTGTTTTTCTGTATCTGGCTCAATAGTCTCCTGGAATGTTTTTGCTTGATGGCCTCAAGTTCTGCTGTGAATTGAAGAATCATCTGCGGATGCCTTTTGTACTCAGGAAGATGCTCAGTTGCGGCCAATGACCTGAAGGAAAAGCCATTTATATCCACAGTCAGTTACTTCTGCCCACCTCTTTTCTTTTTGCTTCAGGGTTCCTAGCTGAGTACAGCCTTGTACTGGGTTTATGGGAGTTAAGAGGTCGTGGGGCAGGAAGTAGGTTTCATCTGTGTCAGGGCAATTCAATGTTATAGGCATATACCCAGGACTTAGAGGCAAAGACAGACTTTGGGTTGGTGGTGAGTCAGTGTTCATGTCACACGACTGCAGAATGTGTGAAAAGCTGGAGGGCACAGGCGGGGTGACTGTCAGGCTCTCCCACGAGGTCAGTGCAGGTAGAGTCAGTCTCACCTAACCCTCAAACATTGCTTAAAGTAGTAAAACCTCTTTCCAAAGGGTAGAGCAAATTCTCATCACGGGAGAGAATGTTAGTGCCTCTTCCTTTGCCCAGGACCACGCAGGCCTTCTGAAGCTGTTTTTCCTTTGGCTTTAATTTAGGACAGCAGTGATATACGCCTGCTTCAGATGTGTTGTTACCACTACCTTACCCTACGCAGTAAACAGCGTGGTGAGGCCTGCTTAGTGGGTGTGTGAAGGGGAACTCAGGACGCCAGCGTTATTGAGGGAAAGTGCAGTATGGGGGAAGGGAAAGGAGTAAAACATATGAATGTGATGAGAAAAATGTTGGCTTTCCCTGCCCAACTTTTGCTCCCCAACCCAGCTAGTGTACAGGCCTCCAGGTGACCCTATTGCAACCATTATTTGAGAGGACTCACATTATTTATCCAAGAGATGTAAGCCGAGACCCGGGTGAAGACTGTGGGCTTCTTGGCAGCATTACAGCCCTGGCTGGACACAAAGCTGGTCACCCCATGGACGACATACTGGCCGTTCACCGAGCAGTGGAGGGGGCCCCCAGAATCACCCTGCAGGGAATAAAAGCAGAGTCCTAAAATCCCAGATAGTTTGATCTTTGGCCTTCACTTTTGCTTATGCCCTGCCCACCCCCATCTCTGTTTGTAAAAACCTGTACAGTTTTAAAACTCCAGTTCGAATCAGCACTTGCTTCATATCCCCACAACCAAGATGAATCTCTTCTTCCTTTCTAAACCACAGTACTTCTTCCTTTCTTTTGCATTATTTATGTCATGCAGAACATGCAGAACTTTGTATTTTGGTTTCACAATTTGTTTCTACCTCCCACACATATCTAAGAGCTTGAGACAAGAGCTGTGTCTTGCTGATATTTTTCCTTTCCACAATGCTAACATAGAACTTTGAACATCTACAGCTTAATAGCTTTTATTGACTTAAATTGAACCTGGGATGGGAGAAGTAGGGTATTCTAATGATTTCTTTATTGCATACATTTAGACCAATGGGTCTAATTAGCCTTAGCCGTTACACACAGGGGAGGTAGTCGATGCAGTTAAACTGGGGTGAAGAGGAGAGAAAGTGACGTATTTGGTAGTGGTTACATACTCAGGCTTAGAATCAGAGGAATCTGGGTTTATAGACTATAACCTTGATAGTCTTCTTAGTCCCCAGAATGCCGTTCTAAAACCCCAGATATAAACTTAGAAGGTATATCTTGGGACAATTTGGTCAGCAAAAGAGGGAAGATCTAAAGATACTGAGGCTGGAAATCCCCCAGTGAAATGGCCTAGCCAGATCACTTGACAAAGCAGTTCACTGTAGCTGAACTCCGCCTAAGGTTCAGAGCTGCCTATCAGCTTTTTACCACCCCAGTCTGAAAAAAGAGCAGGTGGTCAAGGATTACCAAACATTCAAAGAAAGTCTGTAGTGCAAAAATAAAAGAAAGAGACAAAGAAATAAAAAATGAAGGCAACAAAGATTATGCAAAGAGAAGAAAACAAGAAATATTGCATCCATGATATAAGTACAGTATGCTATTAAGCAGAACATTCAGAAAACAAAAACAGCATTTGGAAATTATGAATATAGTAGTAGAAATGAAATATTGAAAGTATTGGAAGATAAAGTAGAACAAACAATCAAAACATAGAGAAAATAAGAGAACCAGTTTAGGAGGCAAATATGTGAATAACAAATTCCAGAAAGAGAAAAGAAAAATGGAGGGGAGGACATCATTAACAAATAGACATTTTTGGAAACAAAGCTCTAGAGTTTCCAGAATGAAAAAAACCTAGGAAGTGTCCCTCGTGACCAATGCGAATAGACCCATACCAAGACACAGAACACCAGGGACAAGAGAAGATAAAATAGGTCACTTACTAATCAGTGGAGAGTGTGGGATTGAATCAGCAATAACTTGAGTATATATTACACAAATAAAAGAGACGATTGTTTTGTAGGGAAAACAAAGCTTTGAAGAAAATGAAAAGTAATCCTAGAATACATGGTTTCGTTGTGAATAGCATTTCACATAACATAATAAACATCAAATGCTACTCTAATAAAAATTATTTTTGGAGGTTGAGATGGTGATAGGAAAAGTTCATGCTTAGAGGACAAGTATATATGTGTAAAAGGAAGAGAAATCCTCATTTCTCATAATGCCTGAACTGAAAATTTAAGCAGCAATATGACCACACATGTTTTAGAGAGATATGGTGTAGAAACAAAGGTCAGCTGAAAAGAGTTGAAAGTGGTCTCTTCTGGGGAACAAGAACTCAAGGGTTAGAAGGAATCTTTTCCCTTATTAAGCCTCGTAGTTTTACTTGCCATCTTAAGCAATTTAATACCTATAGCTTCAGTGAAAAATTAAAACTTAAAAAAAAAAAAAACCTAGGGAAAGAGACCAAAAGTTCTTATTAGCGATTTATTTTTAAAAGGGGCTAGGCGTACCCCACCTGAACTATTGCTTAGGCACAGAAGGTGTTTGCTTTAGATTACTGCACTCAAAATGAACAAAACAGCTTAAACCTCTTCTACTCAAATTCTAATAGGGATCTGAGAGTATTTCTGGGCCAGAGGACAGAAGGGTAACTGAATTTTATGTAATGCTGTTCTCTTATGCCAATTAACCTGAAAAGAAACAAAGGCTCTGGAGAGACGGAGGGTGAGGCTGAGGCTTGCAGGACAGGAGGAAGAGACGGACAAGAGCTCAGTGGGGTGCGTGGGCTGAGTTAAGTGGAGTTCAGTGAATTCACTCTCAGGGAAGGGGTTGGGACACAGAAGTTTGAAAACCTAAAAGAACACACTATTTGGAAAGCTCCAGTGGGAAGGCACTCAGAGACACAATTGGCTTGGAGAATTGTTGATTTCGAGTGGCAGCCAGAAGAGAAGTACTCTAGATTTTCAGAATTCAGGACCCTGGAAGAGAAGAAGAAATTTGAACACACAGAGGACACCAGCATGCACAGAAAAAAATGCCACAAGAAGACACAGCGAGAGGGTCACCATCTGAAAGTCCAGGAGAAAGGCCTGAGAAGAAAACCAAACATCTGGACACCTTGAGTGGACACCCTGATTGGACACCCAGCCTCCAGAACTGACCTGACTTTAGTTTCTCATTTTGGTGATTGTTGACCCCTGAAGCAGCAAAGGACAATGACTGGGTTTTGGCTAAAGGTCAGAAGATTTAAACCAATAAAGATAACATCTTAATCTAAATTTTGTTTCAGCTTCTAAGCCCTAAGGCAGGATGACCGCCTAGGCTACCTTTCTTTGAAACTGGTTATGGACAACTGGACTTTTCAAAAATGTCAGTGTCATGAAAGACAGAAAATACAGTAAAATAAAATACAAGGGACAATAAAGGAGACTAAAGAGATAATTCTATTATTTAATTTTTAAAAAAAGACCCTGGAAGAGAGCAGAGGGCAGTGAATTAACTCAAAAAAGGTTAAAGCCTTAAGAAGTTATAAATTAAGCTGGCTGGTGGGGACTTGGAAGAGATTGCCTTAGACCAGAAGTGCCAAACTCAGTTTCACCGGGGCCGCATCAGCCTGGAGGTTGCCTTCAAAGGGCCGAATGTAATTTAGGACTGTGTAAGTGTAACTGCTCCTTAACAGGTAAGCCACAGCTCAGCACTGCTGCCGCCGGATGGAAACAAGGTGCCGGGCCAGATAAAACAAGGTGGAGGGCCGGATTTGGCTTCGAGCCTTGTGTTTGCCACCTGTGCCCTAGGCCTTGGTTCCTTTTTATGCCCTTCCCTGCATGTTGGGTTCCTAGGATACAGGACACTTAGGTTTTAACACTTGGGAAGTTCTGGGAAAACTGGGATGTTTTCATCAACTTCCATAGTGCTAAGTACTCACAAAAAACCTGTATTTAATCTTTTGCTTCTGCTATTTCAGCCTGCCTACCAGCTTCCTGCTGGCTTCTCTTCCTCTTCTACCTAGCTTGGACCTTGCGTTTGATCAGCAGCCTGTCCTTTTGCTCGGTAATGCAGGAAAATTTAGTTCTGGATTAATTCATTCTCTACAACTGGGTCTTTGAATAAAATGAATGGCTATTATGTGATCTCTAACCTCAGCCAATCAGTAATATTTTGGAGGCCAATCCTTCTCCCATTCACTTTAATGAATCCAGACCCACACAGCCCTTTCCCCTTCATTTTCAGCATCCAGTCCGACTCCTAGCTCATGAATAAACAGAAGCAACAATGCAGAACATCTGCCAGCTTTCACCCACCCAGCGTGCACAATCTTTCACATTCATGCACATTGGGCATCCCTTTCCCTGTGCAAAGCCAGCTCCACCTGTCCTCTTAGTTCCCTCTTTTTTGTCATCTCCAGGATCTTGTGCCATCCATTTATTTCCTCTCTTTGACTCTATGGGGTCCTTTCCTCTCTGCCTATTAAACACACTCAGTATTCTTCCCTCTTAAAAGATCCACCCACTCCTTGACTTGTCATCCCTCCCAAAGCTACCAGACTTTTTTCATTCCTCTCTTTCCCCAAGATTCTTGGGAGAGTGGTCTACATTTCCCTGCCACGTTTTTTTTTATCGCCACTTCTTCCTTACCCTTTGGCCCCTGCCATCACTGCCCCACTGGAACTGTTCAAGCCCCAGTGCCGCTGACTCACCCACGGCCAAGCAGTCACATGCGGTTATCTACTGTGGCTCTTGGCTTAATGCATGGGACCTATCAGTACTTTCTGAAGTTTTATAAAACCCTTATTTTTTCTCTTGCCTCTAATCCCTCTTAGATCTTTATGGGTTCTTTGTCTTTTACCTATCTCCCTGAAACACTCAAGTGTTTATGTTGTCATAGTTCTTCGAATTCACTGTTCTTTTCCTTTTCTAGAAGTTTCCCCAGGGGTTGGGGACCCAAGGGGATCTCATTTGCTACTAAGGGTATCTCTAGCTCAGCTCTCCCGTCCAAGGTTCCATTGTCTTCATATCTAATTATATCTAATTAACTATACCTGAATATCCCACAGGGATCTCAGACTCAACTTACCCAGAACAAAACTCATCACATTTCCTCCAAAATCCTATCCATCTTGTCTCATTTTTTAAAAGGTTTTATTTATTTTTAGAGAGAAGGGAAAGGAGGGAGAAAGACATCAATCAGTTGCCTCTCGTATACGCTCCCACAGGGGACCAAACCTGCAACCCAGGCAGGTGCGCTGACCAGGAATAGAATCAGCAACCTTTCACTTTGAGGGACAACATCCAACCAACTGAGTGACACTGGTCAGGGAAAATACTGTCTCATTTGAGGGAGCAAAACCCCCTCTCAAATCACTTAAGCCAAATGCCTGTAATTCATTCCATGTCTTCCTTCTTTCCTCTTCTCCACTGCCCTGATTCAGGCCATCAGATTTCTTGCCTGGACAATTACAATAGCCTCCTAACCAGTCTCCTTGCCAATCTTGACCTCTTCATGATTATCTTGTCATCAGAGGGTGCTTCTAAAAGACAAATCTGATCATGCTGTTCTCCTATTTAAAACTCCTCAATAATTTCCTAGTATCTGAGTGATAAAGTTCATGTCCTCAGCATGACATTTGAAGCTCTAAATCATGTGGCTCCTATTGCCCCCAGCGTCATCTGCTGACATTCCCTGGTACAGCAATAGTTTATGTTCTAGCCCAAAGGGTCAGCAAACATTCTGTAATAAGCCAATTAGTAAATACTTTAGGCTTTGCAGACCATTCAGTCTCTGTCACAAGTTACTCAGTTCTGCAAAAGCAGCCATAAATAACACATAACAAACAACTATGGTTGCATTCCAGTGAAATATTTTCCATAAATATCAAAATTTTATAAATTTTTCATCTGTTATGACATATTATTATTTTATTTTCCTCCCAACCATTTGAAAATGTAAAAACCATTCTTAGTTCATGGGCCAAACAACAACAGGCAACAGGCTGGATCTGGAGGCTGTGGGCTTCGATCTCTGCTGCAGCAAGTTGTAGGGAACACCTTATGATTCTCCATGTGCCTTACCTAGGTTCTTGGGCTATGCCTTTCTTCACGCCGTTCCCTCTCTCTGAATGTCTTTCCCTCTGTCTCCTGTTTAACCTGCAGGACTCACTACAGACTCCACTTTCTCAGGGAAGGCAAGTCTCTTCTGACAGATAGAGGTAAGTACCTATTTTTTTGTACACCCATATCACCTGATGAATATCTTTATTATAACATTTTACCATATTGTCAAATACCATATGATCACACCTATAAGTGGAACCTAATCAACACAACAAACAAGCAAGCAAAATATAACCAGAGACATTGAAATTAAGAACAAACTGACAGTACCCAGAGGGGAGGGGGGAGGGGATAGTGGGAGAGAAAGGGGGAAGGGTTGTCAGGAACGTGTATAAAGGACACATGGACAAAACCAAATGGGGATAGGATCAAGGGTGGGAAGTGGGGATGGCTGGGGTGCGGGGCGAGGGATGGGGGAAAATGGAGACAACTGTATTTGAACAAGAGTTTTAAAAAAAGAAAAAAAAAAACTTCTGGCCAAGATGGAGGCATAGGCAGACACACTGTGCCTCCTCTCACAACCAAAATTAAGGACAACAAATATTTAGAAACAAGAAAACAACCGGAACTGATAGAAAATTGAACTGTACGGAAGTCCAACAACCATTCATCCAGACCGGTAAGAGGGGCGGAGTCTCGGCAGGAAAAAGTGGAGGTGCGAACCGGGGAACACAAGCAGCAGTGGCTGGCAGTTCCCGGGCCCACAGGCAGCAGCTGGCGGACCCCAGGCACAGGGGGGCAACTGTGCAGACTCAGTGAGGCCGCACAAGGCAGCTGGCTGACCACGTGGTCCCACATTTCCACGCAGATAATCCAGGGGAAAAGGAAGCGGCGGAAGAGACTGAATCCAGGAGAGAGCGGAGCAGGCGCTGTTGTTCCCTCTCAGACCCCGCCCCCACATACAGTGTCACAACACAGCGACTGGGCTGCCCTGCCCTGAGGAACACCTAAGGCTCCACCCCTCACTACGTAATAGCTGCCACCAGACTAAAGCCAAAACAAACAAACAAACAAATAAACAAAAACATCCAAAATGGCTCAAACTGGAGAAGAAATGAAAGCCCCAGAGCCAATTCCTCTAAGCCGTGAAGAGATAGCAAACCTATCAGATGCACAGTTCAAAGCACTGGTCATCAGGATGCTTACAGAATTGGTTGATTTTGCTCACAAATTAGATGAAAAATGCAGGCTACAATACATGAAATGAAGGAAGACGCATGGGGAACCGATAGAGATAGGAGGAAAACTGGGACTCAAATCAATGGAGTGGACCAGAAGGAAGAAACCAACAACCAAACAGAAAACAAGGAAGAAACAAGAATTCAAAAAAATGAGGAGAGGCTTAGGAACCTCCAGGACATCTTTAAACGTCCCAACATCCGAATTATAGGGGTACCAGAAGGGAAAGAAGAAGAGCAACAAGTGGAAAACTTATTTGAACAAATAATAAAGGAGAACTTCCCCAATCTGGCAAAGGAAATAGACTACCAGGACGTCCAGGAAGCTCAGAGAGTCCCAAAGAAGTTGGACCCAAGGAGGAACACACCAAGGCACATCGTAATTACATTAGCCAAGATTAAAATGAAGCAGAGAATTCTAGAAGCAGCAAGGGATAAGGGGACAGTCACCTACAAAGCAGTTCCCATCAGACTGTCAGCTGATTTCTCAAAAGAGACCTTCCAGGCAAGAAGGGGCTGGAAAGAAATATTTGAAGTCTTGAAAGGCAGAGACCTACATCCAAAATTGCTCTATCCAGCAAAGCTGTCATTTAGAATGGAAGGGCAGATAAAGTGCTTCTCAGATAAGGTCAAGTTCAAGGAGTTCATCATCACCAAGCCCTTATTCTATGAAATGTTAAAGGGACTTATCTAAGAAAAAGAAGATAAAAAATATGGCAGTGAAAAGACAGCAAACTCACAGCTATTAACAACCACATCTAAAACAAAAGCAAACTAAGCCAACAGCTAGAACAAGAACAGAACCACAGAAATGGAGATCATATGGAGTGTTAGCAACAGGGGTGTGGGAGGAGGAGAGAGGGGGGAAAAGGTACAGAGAATAAGTAGCATAGACGGTGGGTAGAAAATAGGGGGAGGGCAAGAATAGTGTGGGAAATGTAGACACTAAAGAACTTATGACACATGGACATGAACTAAAGAGGGGGAATGTGGGTGGGAGAGGGTGTGCAGGGTGGGGGGGATGATGGGGGAGAAATGGGACAACTGTAATAGCATAATCAATAAAATATATTAAAAAAAGAAGAAAAAACATTTAACCATATTGTGTTACAGTGTTCTATTATATGTCTGCTCTTCCCGTTCCTCCACTGAGTTTGATTTATCTTTGTATCCCTAGTGCTTAGCACAGTGCACATTTTATTGAGTAGATAATCAAGAACATTTGCTGAATTGCATCAAGAAATCTGTAAGCTGGTGTATTGCTGATGGATCTATTTATTATATAAATAAATAAGATTCTATTTATTCTATCTATAAACTAATATAAAACCCTTTTGTGCACTTTCCTCTACTATAGTCACCTGTATGTATGGCTGTAAACACTAGTGGGGTAAAAAGGCGGCAGTAGAGGAGCTACCAGAATAATTGGGAGTGATGGGAGGGGAGCTACCTTGTACAAGATGACAAGCCTTACTCCAGGCCCAGCCCCGCTGCCTCCATAAAAAATCTAGGTCACAGACAAATTCTAAAGAACACACATATATACCCACACAAATGCTGGGCCCCACACAAGTTTCTGAGGTGGGGGTACTAGTCAAGATGCATTTTAAAGTTCCTTTCAACTTTGAGATCCTGTGAGCATAGAGTTGCTAGCACAGAATCGTTCTTATTCAGAAGCCAGACTAGAAAGTTGAGTCTGCATATGGGGTGTGGGTAGGGGTGGAACAGGGGGTGAGGAAAAGGTGGGGGTGGTAGGCAGAGAGGGGAGGGACCTGGGGTGGGACTTGTGACACCTCCCACAAGTGCTTACCTGGCATCCAGAGCGCACTCCGTCTCCTCCAGCGCACACCATGGTCTTCTTCACGATGGAGCCCCAGTAGGAGGTGCTGGAGCAGATGGCATAGTCCACGGAGGGCAGGTACGCCTGCTGCAGGGTCTGGGCCAGCTGCCCGTTGGCTGGATGGGACACACAGCATTGGAGATGAGCCCTAGATGCCGTCCAAGGGAAAAACCTTCCACATCCTCCCAAAACTTCCCAAGCTCTAACGAATGCTGAACTCAGGGCAAGCTCCTTCTCTCTGCCCGTTGCATGTCAGAGATTCTCCTTTTCTCTCTCTTTATATGGAATGTGCAGACCTCTTCCTTCAGGGAGCCATCCTTGATTACTGTTCCCTGGCTCTAAACAACCAATCCCACTCCTGCTTTTTTTTTTTTTTTTTTAAACTCATGGATACCTTAGTTGAGTAACTAGAATTATTTGTTGATAAGATATCTGCCTGTCCTGCTTTCTCCTCACACTGTTAACCACATGAAGCAGAACCAGGACCGTGCGCCTTTGTTTCCATTTCTTAAGAACTTGGTGCAGCTTTTCTTTATCTGGCTGTTTAACTTTTCAAAGTCTTTTCACATGAATTATTTCTTTGGATCCTCACATATTAAAGACCATGAAATTGAATCGCAATGACAGCAAATGAACTGAGAGCAGAGCTGGATGAGGAGTATGTCTCTCAGCTCCAGACTTTCCTGGTAGACTGGCTGTTCACAGCGAGACCTTGTTCTCTTCTGGAACTCAAGTGCTGCCCGGTGGCCGAGAGACTTTCATGTGAAGCCTCATGTCTCTGCCCTTCTTAACTGCCTCTGCTCATAGTCTCTCTGTCCTTCCCTGTTGTCTGAATGACGTTCCCTACTAGAAACCCTCCCGCAATGACCAGAAGGGGGCTGAGGCCTCCTCTGCCTTGACTTCTCCAACCCTGCAGCTGCCGCTGTCATTCACTCCAACCCAAAGCCCAGGGACTGTCTGTGGCGGTAGCATGATCGGGTAACAACCACCAAAGTGGGAGCCAGGATACCGGGGTTCAGGCCCCAGCTAATGAGTCATGTGTACTTGTACACGGTCTTTAATTTCTTTGGGCCTCAGTTTCCTCACGTATAAAACGAAAGGCTGGTACTTACTACTCTCTAAGTTGGTTGTTATTTTTTGTTTGTTTGTTTGTTTTAGTTACGAGTCTATGAATCTCTGACTTGATTCCATGGCCTGGTCTTACTTTGATTTCATGTCCCAGTTATTTTATCTCTGGTTCCTTTCATTTCTGGTCTCTGGCTATGAATACTTGGGACCACAGAAAATTGTGCCCCGGGGGTGGTGTCCACGTAGGTAACTTACTTCTGGTCAGGCCCCAGCCTGTGATGTAGCAGGGACTGTTGTTAGCCAGGATGGTTCCTTCCCGCGGCAGCACACCCAGCTGGACGTAGCTGTTGAGGGTAACACTCTGGGCCAGGCGCAGCAGGGCGATGTCATAGCTACAGGAGGGGAAGAGACCGCTCGCTCGGGGATCAGGCCGTTCCTCAGGTCAGCACAGGGGCAGGCCCTCGCCGAGCCTGTGTGTCCCCATAAAGCTGGGCACCAATGATTTTGAAGAAGAAAGGGGCTGACTTGCAAAGTTTCAAACTCGAGGCATCATACGTTTGGATTGTTAGGACATTGTGTATTTAACAGCAGCCCCCGCCGGTGAGGTCTTTGTGCTGCAGTCTAGCTCTGGTTTCTGCAGCTCTGGGGAGTGGAGCTTATTACACCTTCCAGTCATAAGTGGGGAGCCAGGGAGGAGCAGAGTGGCGTGAAGATGGTAGCAGGGAAGAGTTCTCAGGAAGAAAGATGCAAAAATCTGCGTGGTTCTGAAGGCTCTGCAGAAATGTGCCAATGACTTGGACTGACCCCAACCCCCACATTCTACAGAATTGACCACCATTTTAACTACTTCTTTTCCAAAAGTGTACAGCTCAGTCTGGGAGGAGTTTTCTCACGTAGGCTTCATTTTAAGAAATTTACTTTTGCTGACGGAGTCTACTCCATAAAATGAATAATAAATAACTATAAAAATGGAAACACGAATCTCCGCAGAGAAGGAGCTTCAGGTGATCCACTCACACCATCCAGCCTAGATCAAATAAATACCAAAAACCTTCAACAATTCTCAAGCTCCCCAAAATCTAAATTCTCCAAGTCCTTCTGGGTGAATGCCCCGCCTGGCCCTCACCCGGCATCCACGTTGTTGCTGTTCCAGGATGGATGCACCACGATCTTCTGCACGTTCACAGACTGCTCGGTGCCATCCTTCTGGCTCAGGTTGTGTTCTCCCACCACCACGCGGAACGTCAATTGCCTGGAGTGAGAGAAGGAAGCCCCGAGTGAGCCAAGGCGCTCGAGCCTCTCTTCCCGCCTCAGCGAGAAGTTGGGAAGCCACTTAAGACAGGAACCCGTGCTCTCTGGCTCAGGCGGAGGGAGGATGAAAAGCCCTGGATGGTGAGGAAGTAACAAGCTCCCTCGTTTCCTGATTCACTGACTTGTGGGAGTGACAAAAAACTACCATCAACTTCATATTCCTGATTTATTAAACTAAATATCATAAACTGAATATCTCATAACCTGAGCGGGGTGTAGTGAGCATAAATGAAATAATGGCTTTTGGCCCACAGAGGGATTTTGAGGAAGGTATGAACTTCCAGACCAGTAATTCTTAAAGCATGGTCCCTGGACCAGCAGCATCAGCATAACCAGGAAATTGTTCCAAATGCAGATTATCAGGCCTCAACCTGGACCTGCCAAATCAGAAACTGCTGGATGGGGCCCAGCAATTTTGCCCTTCCAGGTGATTCCGATACGTGCTTAAATGAGAGCCATTGCTCCTTCTGAAAAATATGTTACCATCTAGGCATGACTAGACACTTAAATATTCACTTACTGACCCCTCACAATAACTCCACAAAGTAGGTGTTATTACCCACATTAGAGATAAGAGAATGAGGACTTAGAGAAGCTAAATAGGTCATCCAAGGTCACACAGCTGGAAGCAGGTGGAATGGGAGTTGAAGCTGGACTTTCCTGATGCCCAGATTTGTACTTTTCACTATGTCCTACCCCCTTCCCATGGGCCCCTAAACAGCCCCTTGGAGTCTTGCCCTGAGTGGCCAAAGACACAGGTGCCTCCAAAAGGGCCAGACTCTCCCCCTCCCTGGGGCCTCAGAAAAGCTGGTCTGCGTTTTCTCACCTGTCCACGCAGTGAGCGGCTGTCATCACCCAGTTCCTTCTGATGAGGGTCCCTCCGCAGGTGTGGCGCCAGTTACCTCCGGACAGGTACTGGAGGGAAATCTAGACGGGGAAGGAAGAAAGCAAGAATAAGTGGTATTTCCTAAAAGGCTTTGCCCCAAACCATATGTTACCCCCTTAAATTCCTGCCACCCCTCAAAATGTTCTCCAGCTTTCTGGGCTAGAGATAGCGAATAGGTTTCATTTGACTTGTCGATTGCTCTGACCTGTCGATTGCTCTGACCTGTCGATTGCTCTGAACTGGTGGCTACTCGGAGTGTTGGTGAGAAAGGGTACTAGGTGATCTGGGGTCGGTGGCAGGAAAGACGCTCTGTTGTTTGGTGATGTTTGCTGTGTACGGGGGCCGGGGAGGAGGTAAAAGCATGTACACGGAGGGCATTTGGCCCCCCCTGCTCTAGGCTGCACAAAGAGCTGAGAACCCAGGTCCTTCTTCCTCTTCCATTTCCTCTTGGGAAGGAAATGTAGATACGGACTCACTTCATTAACTAAGACCCACAAGCTTAGGTCTCAGAGCTTCCCCTCCGATGCTTTCAAGGTATCCCCCTACTTCAGGGAATATTTAGAATACCATTCGAATGTTCATGTGTATCAGTTCATGTCTTTTCCTCCAGCACCTCACGTTACACAGCAGCCCTACTCCTGACAACTGGGGCTCAAACTTTTGTAAATGGAATTGAATTCTAATTGCAGTGATTCCTCTCAATTTGCCAGTTTCGCACATTTTGAATTGCGTAAATCGGAGCTTAGCTGTCCTATTATGAAACTGGAACCTCTTTGAACAGCCAGATAAGCAGCATGCCTTACTTGGGGGCAGCAGTGGGGTGTGAGTGTGCGAGTGCGTGTGCGTGTGTGTGTCAGGGCATGCGGAGTGTGGGCCAGGCCCACAGTCTTGTTAACGTGGCCTGTTGGTGCCACAGGGAATGTCAGTGTGATGTGTGCAGGGGTGCGCCTGGGAGAATGAATGTGGTCACTGTTTAAATTCCCTTCTTCAAGCCTTTTGCATTTAGAAAAAGCAGCTAAGCCTGGTCCCATGCATTTTTAAAATCCAGAACCCAGGCAGTGGGAGAGCTTCCTGTTGATTAAGGATGTATACAAACACATGTCATGCTGTGTATTGGTGTCTGGGGGCGCTCTTGCTTTATCAGAAGTCTGGGGCTGTGAAGGAACACTCACCTGAGAGGGCCAGGAATTCCTCCGGGCCTCAGTCCCTCCAACTACCCGGGCGTTGGTTTCCGGGAAATCCTGGGTGCTGTGTCCTTTGTGGGGCAGAAGAGTGAGTGATGACTAAGCACGGGGTCGGCCCAGGGTGGGGTGGAGGGGAGCAGTTGTGCTTTGTCAGCAAATTCACAGTCCCTCCCTAGCAAACGGAGGGCCCAGCTGCGGGTTCTCTGAGCCCCCTTCGAAAACAAGGGAGTCTGAGTGCCTTCTTCTGTACCTGGGCATCCCCAGAACCCTGGCATGCTGCGGAGGATTTACTTCAACTCACCAGGCTTCTTGTGGCCTCAGCCTTGCTCAGGGTCATCCCTGGGCCTAAGGGGACCCACCTCCCTTTTCCCTGACTCCCCTCCCCAAACAGCATTTTGGCAGGATTTTCCAGGGGCAGGGACAGCAGTGCTCATCCCAGCCAGGCACCTGCTGAGGACTCTTCCTGTCAACGGATGGTAGGAAGGCCCAGGCCCCTGGAAGAGTCTCCTCTCCGCTTCACGTGGGGCCTGCACGGAGAGCGGCCCCAACCTTTCCTATCATGGGACCCAGGAGAGTGAAACTTTTGCTAGACTCACAGGCAGAGTGTCCCTCCCGCCCTGGAGTGGACAGCAGGCCTGGGATTAGGGAGAGCTTTCTGACCTTCCTGCTCAAATCCCCGCCCTAGAACTCTGGCCACAGGACCCACTCACCACAAAGGACCAGGGTGGCGAAGACCAGAAAGCTCAGCATGTTGCCTGCAGAGTGGACCACTGCCTCTTACTTACCATGAACCAAACCCTCTTTATATTCCTCTTATCAGCAGCTTTGCTGACCTTCCTCCTGCCAGCTGGCAGGGCTGTGGGTGGAAGGCAGGGAAAATCACAGGTGACATGGAAATACAAATGAAAAGATTTCTTTTCAGGTAAACTAATTTATCTGTTGTTCAAAGACAGAACAAGGTCAGGGCTGAATTAATCACCTGCTTTTAGCTGAAAAGCATCCAACAAACTCTTTTTTAAAAAAGATTTTATTTGTTTATTTTTAGAGAGAGGGGAAGGGAGGGAGAGAGAGAAGGAAACTTTGATGTTGAAACATCAGTTGGTTGCCTTTCACACGCCCCCAACTGGAGACCTGCCCCACAACCCAAGCACATGCCCTGACTGGGAATCGAACCAGCAACCTTTCGATTTGCAGTATGAAGCCCAACCAACTGAGCCACACCAGTCAGGGCTTCAGCAAACTTTTTTTCAGAAACAAGATGGAGCATCAGGACTGGTTTTTCTCGGAGGGTGCCCCTCTCATAGTTTGTCTCTGTCTCACTGTCTTCAGTGGCACTACAAGCACAGGGACACCCTGTGCACTAGGAGGTGGGGGCAAAGGGGACTGGAGGAGGGAAGAGTGGTTAGCAAGGGGAAGGAAGAGGCAGCAACATCTCCCTGTGCAAAGAGGGAGGTGGGACACATATGTACACCTGTACACACGCAGACACACGTGTAAACGCAGGGAGGCCACAGCAAAGTAGGTGCTGTGGAGAGAACTCTCGTGGAAGAGGGGACTGAGAAACAGGTTCGGGGAGACAAGATGGAGAGCCGAAAAGAGACCTCTCAGAGAAGAATGTGGGGAGGGTTCGAAGAGGGAGCTCTCAGGATAGGGAGATAAGTTGAGGGTTATGATGGCAGAGGGCAGGGGAAGCAGAGGTGAGGAGCGGGCCCATCCTGCAGGAAATGAAAGGCTGTGCCCATCAGAGTCGGTGGAAGAGGGAAGAGGGAGCTGCATTGTGCCTGGAGGTAGGCAGCAGACTCTGGGTTGGGAGGCCCAGGGCAGCTGACTGTGTGGGGAGTGGTGACTCAGGCAGAGGGAAGCCAGGAAGCTGGGAGGCCCAGAGGGAAGCAGCAAAGTCACCAGGTCCCTAGAACTCCAGCATTCAAGTTTTCAGGCCTGCAGGTGCAGGGGCGGGCTGGAAAAAGCTGTTAGGAGGAGTTCGGCACAAACAGTTGCCTTTTCTGGTCCTTGAGCTATTCAGGAGAATTGCACCACGATGCTCGGGTAACCTGGAGGGGTCCCCCTCCAGGCCAATCCCCGGCATTCTAACACAAGGTAGAGCTTGGGGAGGAGGGCGAGCTGGGCTGGAGAACCAGGTCCTCCTTTGTCATTCTCCTGCCACATCCCTGCCCCTTTGAAGAGTGAGGAGAGAGCTCTAGTCCCAGGACGAGGAGTTCAAGAAAGCTTTCAGCAGGGGTGTCCAACCTTTTGGCATCTCTGTGCCACACTAGAAGAAGAGTTGTCTTGGGCCACACATCAAATACAGGTAATCACAAAAAATCTCGTAATGTTTTAAGTAGATGTACGATCTTGTGTTGGGCCTCATTCACAACCACCCTGGGCTGCATGTGGCCCATGGGCCGCAGGTTGGACACCCCTGCAAGTTAGGGCCTCCTCAGTAGAGGGTAACCCTTTAGGTTACCCCTTAACATCACACACTCCAAAGTGAACCTTTAAGGGCAGGGCCAATATCACGTCCATCTCTGTACCCGTGGCCTAGCCCAGAGAAGTCCAATCTGTATTAACTTAAAAACCAAACTTTTTAGGACTGCATTTGACACCCTTACAGTCAGCACCCAGTCTACATGCTCCGCAGCATCTCCCACGCTGGTCATACTCTTTTTTATCCTTATTATTAGGGGTAGGCACAGTGGCTTTGGCTTAAGTTTAAAATTAAAAGAATCTTTTTTTAAAATTATAGTTGGCATTCAATGTTATATTAGTTTCGGGTGTACAGCGTAGTAGTTAGACACTTAGATAACTTTAGAAGGGATCCCCCAGCCCTGGCTGGTGCGGCTCGGTTGGCTGCAGCGCCGTCTTGTAAACCGAAAGGGTGCGAGTTCAATTCCTGGTCCCGGCACATGTCTAAGTTGCGGGTTTGGTCGCCTGTCTGGGTGCGTGGGAGATGCAACTGGTCAGTGTTTCTCTCTCTCATTGATGTTTCTCTCCCTTTCTCTCTACCTTCCCCTCTCTCTAAAATCAACAAGCACATCCTTGGGTGAGGATTTTTTTAAAAAAGTGATTTTCCCAGAAAAACCTTGCACTGGCCTGGCACCACACACAGTCATTATGGTGTCAGTGACCGTGTTCCCTGCACTGTACGTGACTTCCCGGGACTGTTTTGTAACCGCCAAGTTATACTTCTTAATCTCTTCAGCTTTTCCACCCAGCCCCCCAACCCCAGTCCCATCTGGCAACCGTTCGTTTGTTCTCCGTATCTATTAGTTTATTTCTGTTTTATTTGTTCCTTTATTTTGTTTTTAAATTAAACATATAAGTGAAATCATATGGTGTTGTCTTTCACAGTCTGACTTACTTCACTTGGCATAGTTCCCTCTAGGTCCATCCGTGTTGGCACAAGTGGTGAGATTTCATTCCTTTTTATGACCAGGCAGTATTTCATTGTATCTATATACCACTTCTTTATCCATTCTTCTTTTAATTGGAGCATGTAATCCATTTACATTTAAAGTAATTATCGATAGGTATGCACTTCCTGCCACTTTATTCATTGTTTTCTGATTGTTTTTGTAATCCTTCTCTAGTCCTTTCTTATATTCTTACACATTGATGACTTTCTGTGGTGTTGTGTTTGGACTCCTTTCTCTATTTCTGGCAAATCTCTTGTCGATTTTTTGGTTTGTGGTTGTCGTGTGCTTTTTATATATACACCAGGCTATGTTTATAGTAGTATATTTTAAGATGATGGTCACTTAAGTTTGAATACGTTCTAAAATCACTGCCATTTTTACTCAAGCCCTCCATGTCTATATTTTTGTCATCATTTTTTAACTTCTTTTGTGTGAGTTTGCATGTATTCCTTAATTTTTGTTTGCAATTACATGTGATCTTCCAGCTTTTGCCTTTTAACCTTTGTACTCGCTTTAGTGTTGGTCGGTCCACTGCTGTTATTACATGTTTGCCTTTGTCAGTGAGAATTCTTTCTTTTTTAAAAAGTATTTGTAGTGATATCTTTTAATATTACTTCTGCTCTATTCATTCATTTTTAACAATTTTACTTATTTATTTTTAGAGAAAGGGGAAAGGACAGAGAAAGAGAAGGAGAGCAACATCAGTGTGTGGTTGCCTCTCACACGCCCCTCACTGGGGACCTGGCCCACAACCCAGGCATGTGCCCCGACTGGGAATTGAACCAGCGACCCTTTGGTTTGCAGGCCGGTGCTCAATCCACTGAGCCACACCAGTCAGGGACCTTATTTCTTTGTTATTCTTTTTCCTTTCTGCTGTTCTGATTAGGTGTTTTCAGCTACATTGCCTTCCAAATCACTGATTCGGTCCTCTGCATCATCCGATCTGATGTTAATTCTGTCTAATGTAGCCTTCATTTCAGTTGTTGTATTCTTCATTTGTGAGTGGTTCTTTTATGTTTTCTATCTCCTCTTTATGTTTACTACCTCTTTGCTGAAGTTCTCACTGAGATAATCTGTTCTTCACCTAAGTTCATCAAGTATCCCTGTAACCAGTGTTTTGAACTCTGCGTGTGGTAGCTTGCCTTCTAAGAGGACCCCTGGGTCTATAGCAGCCCTGAATTTCCCCAGGCCTGAATCCCTGCTGGTTCTCACTGCCCGCTGTGGTGAGGACCCCTCTTTCTGGCACTGGCGATCTGGGCCGGGAAGCCTGGGGTGGCGCTGGAACTCCTTGCTCCTCAGTGGGGGGACCTCAGCAGCAGGACAGCCCTACCAGTTTTTAACTGCCGCATAGGGATGTGGGACCATGTCTCCACCCCTTCGGCTAGTCTCCTAGCAGGTTCTTCTTCTTTATACCTTTAGTTACAGGAGTTCTGTTCAGCTAGTCTCCAGGTGATTCAGGTGGTTATTCTACCATTTAGTCATAATTTATGTGGCCATGGAAGGAGGTGAGCACAGCATTTACCTACTCCACCATCTTCACCAGAAGTCTGGCTTAACTTTCAAGGGACTGCATTTCTTCTGACTGAGCAATTCTAATTCTAGGAATGTATCCTTTTGAAATAAACATAAGCACAAAAATAAATGTACAAGAATGTGGGTTACAGTATAGTTTGTCACAAAAATTTGATGCAAAATTGGGGGAAATCTAAGTGTTTGTCAATAAGGGAAGGTGAAAGAAATTGGATTTAACCATATTATGGAATACTATGCAGCTTTTAAAAAGAATGAGTTAGATTTAAATAACTGACATGAAAAGATGTCCTTGATATATTAAATATCAAGGACAGTTGGCTGGGCAACATCCCATAAAACAAAAGGTCTCCAATTTGATTCCCAACCAGGGCACATGCCTGGGTTGCAGGTTTGGTCCCCAACTGGGGTGCGTACGAGAGGCAGCCAATTGATGTTTCTCTCTCACATCGATGTTTCTTTCCCTCTCATCCTCCCTCCCTTCTGTCTCCCTCTAAAAATAAATAAATAAAATCTTCTTAAAAAAATTAAGTTGCAAACAATATGGTATTGTGTACATGTGTATTTGTAGATTCATGGAAGAACAGTGTGGAAGTGTTTACACCAAGCTGTAAAGTCATCACATCACGAGAACGAATTGATAGGTATGACAACATTGTGAAGATAAATTTCACTTTTTAAACTCATATTTTTCTGTATTCTCTACAGAATTACTTTGTAATTAAAAATAAGTAAATACTTCTGGCCAAGATGGAGGCATAGGTGGACACACTGTGCCTTCTCGCACAACCAAAATTAAGGACAACGAGAATTTAGAAACAAGAAAACAACCAAAACTGAGAGAAAATTGAACTGTACAGAGGTTCAACAACCATTCATCCAGACTGGTAAGAGGGGCATAGTTGCAGCAGGAGGAAGCAGAGGTTGGTAGACCCGGGCACGCAGGCAGCTGCTGGGGGACTGGGCTCGCAGGCGGCAGCTAGCGGACCCCAGGTGCAAGGTGGCTCACTGACCAGGTGGTCCCACATTTGCTCGCAGATAATCCAGGCCAGAACTCCCAATCCAGGGCCCCAGCACCAGGAAATAAAACCTAAAAATACCAGGACCCCACCCCCACATACAGCGTCACAACCCAGTGACTGGGCTGCTTCGCCCAGGGGAACACGTAAGGCTCCACCCCTTGCTATGTAACAGCTGCAACCAGACCCCCCCCCCCAAAAAAAGGCTCAAACGGGAGAAAAGATCAAAGTCCCAGAGCCAATTCATCTAAGCGATCAAGAGATAGCCAACCTATCAGATGCACAGTTCAAAGCCCTGGTGATCAGGATGCTCACAGAATTGGTTGATTTTGTTCACAAATTAGATGAACAAATGAAGGCTACACTAAGTGAAATGAAGGAAAATGCACAGGGAACCAACAGTGATGGGAGGAAAACTGGGACTCAAATCAATGGAATGGACCAGAAGGAAGAAACAAACATCCAATCAGAAAAGAATGAAGAAACAAGAATTCAAAAAAAAAAAAACCAAAAACCCGAGAGACTTAGGAACATCCAGGACATCTTTAAACGTTCCAACATCTGAATTATAGGAGTACCAGGAGGGGAAGAGGAAGAGCAACAAGTGGAAAACTTCTTTGAACAAATAATAAAGGAGAACTTCCCCAACCTGGCAAAGGAAATAGACTTCCAGGAAGCCCAGAGAGTCCCAAAGAAGTTGGACCCAAGGAGGAACACACCGAGGCACATCATAATTACATTATCCAAGATTAAAATGAAGGAGAGAATTCTAGAAGCAGCAAGGGATAAGGGGACAGTTACCTACAAAGGAGTTCCCATCAGACTATCAGCTGATTTCTCAAAAGAGACCTTCCAGGCAAGAAGGGGCTGGAAAGAAGTATTCCAAGTCATAAAGGCAGGGACCTACATCCAAGATTGCTCTATCCAGCAAAGCTGTCATTTACAATGGAAGGGAAGATAAAGTGCTTCTCAGATAAGGTCAAGTTCAAGGAGTTCATCATCCCCAAACCCTTATTGTATGAAATGTTAAAGGAACTTATCTAAGAAAAAGAAGATAGAAGACATGTACAGTAAAATGACAGCAAACTCACAGATACTAACAACCACACCTAAAACAAAAGCAAACTAAGCCAACAGCTAGAACAGGAACAGAACCACAGAAATGGAGATCACATGGAGGGTTAGCAACAGGGGCGTGGGAGGAGGAGAGGCGGGGAAAGGTACAGAGAATAAGTAGCATAGACGGTGGGTAGAAAATAGGGGGAGGGCAAGAATAGTGTGGGAAATGTAGAAGCTAAAGAACTTATGACACATGGACATGAACTAAAGGGGGAATGTAGGTGGGAGGGGTGTGCAGGGTGGAGGGGAATGAGGGATAATGGGGGAGGAATGGGACAACTGTAATAACATAATCAATAAAATATAATTAAAAACCATAAAAATAAGTAAATAATAAATTCTGGGACAGTTAGCTATTTTTGGCAATGGCACCAGTATTTTTCAGTGGGAAATAGATCCCCAAAGGGGAGCATCCATTTAGTGCTAAGAAAGGTAAGAGGCCTCTGGAGCCAGGAGACAGCAGCACGGGGCTAGCATCACCGCGTTAAGGTTTCAGGTTAGCTCTGAGAGTGGTCAGAAGGGTGGATATTACGGAAGAGTGCAGATCTCAGGCTAGGGCAAGGCCCGCATTGGCTAAAGAGAGGCCGTGGAGCTGGCTTCTTGAGCCTTCCCACCACCTGTCAGCGCTCTCTCCCTCCTCTGAACTACCTCCCTTCCCGAGTCCTCTCCTCGCCCCCAAACCTGGGCCTACTCTGTAGGCGTGTCATGTGGTCTTTTCTCTCTTCTGCTGCATCTCTCACTTCCTGTGAGTTACTCTTAGCTGACTGCCCCTGAGAGAGGCTGTGCTGCTTTGGGGTAAGGGTGAGGAATCACATCAGGGCACCTTGGCTGGGCATATATCATAAGATTGGCCTGGAGAGCTGTTGGGTGATGTTATGGACTGTGTGAGAAAGACTGGAATCGATGGCGAATACTACCTGATAAACGATTGGATGTTTAGTGCAACCAAGAGCAGGACTCGGATTAGAGTTAGGAACGGTGGCTCCCTATGGCTTAGCTGACTTATTGGCATGACATTCAAGGCCTTTTCACTTGGGCCCTGCACCCCCGTCGTGTAGGGCTGAGTTACCCAGCAGGCACCGTGGGCACAGTGCCCAGGGTCCACGATACTTTTAGGGACCCACAAAAATATTTTAGTTTCTTTTAAAATCAGAAGAAATAAGATGAATACCATCAGTCTGGATTACAGTCATCTTTATACCAATGCAATTATAAAACAATTTTAAATATATTTTACGAAGGCACAAGTGCCCCTGAGGTCACACTGTGGCCTTGATCTTCCAGCTGCTGCATCCACCGCTCCCTCACCCTGATGTCCTCTTGGCTCCCCAGACCCACTCGTGCCTTCGTCCTTCTGCGACTCTTCTTGTGCTAGATCGTTTCTTGCATGAGGTCTTTGCTTATTGAATCCTTCCCACCTGAGGACTCATTCTTTGAGGTCTCAAGTCAAATGTCACCGTTTTGTAAGGCCTTCCCTGATTCCCCAAAGTGGGAGGAATTGTTCTAAGTCAGCTAGTGTATCTCTGAATGCTCCATGACTTGCTTGCATCTCTGCTTCCCCAGCTAGAGTGTGAGTTCCACAGAGGAAGAGCCTCATTCTACAACTCCTCAAGTCCACATAGCCTTGACACCCAGTATGGAGGCTCAGCTGGGGGCCAGGGGATGTTTGGGAACAAAAGCCAGTGGCTGTGACAGAACTTTTCAGATGCATGTAGTTCTTCGCAGCCTGAATCAATTGGTTCTCCAAAAGGATCAGCTAAGGAACAATAAAGGGCAAAGAAGAATCCAATGCCAATGTCATAAAACCTTTATTTCCCTGGGGATCTCACGTCCAACTCTCTTCTCTTTCAGAAGACCTTTCCCCCTTTCCCACTCCAGGCCACATCCTGGGAGAGGCTATGCCCTGCCTTCTGGCTTTGGGTGGGCTACTCCAGGATTTCCTCTACAGGGCTCCTCAGGGAGCTTAGGAGACCTGCAGTACGGAGTTACGGGGAAGGAGAGGCAGCTGTGGTCCCATGGCGCCCCCACGTGGCGATGCCTGAGATGACAGCCTGCTACTTAAAGTCAGACCTGGAAGGACTTGCCTCTGTGTGTGTGGAGTCCAACTTGCTGGGAAAAGAGCTGGCAGGCGTTGTCAGGAGTGGTCCACGTGGGGACTTCATGGGAGCACAGCAGACAAGGCCAGTCACGCAGTCACGTGTGAGTATACACTGTCGCTGATTCCTCAGACTCCCAAGGCTCTTGTGGGCCTTATCTGGGCCCTCCCTCAGGGCTGCCAATGCCTTGCTGTGTGGCCTTGGGCAAATTACTTCACTTATTTGCCTTTGGTTTCAGAATAGGAAAGTGAGAGGCCTGGGCTAAAATGACAGTTTTCAAATTGTCTTAGAGAATTTTAGAAGTTTAGGGGCTGATGGGCACTGTCCTCATCCACCCTGTTTCACCCAGGGCTACTTTGCCCTTTATCACATTATACATGGGGCATTAAAAAAAGGCTTCTGGGACTTAAACCTGAGAATCGCTGGCTCCATGAGCGTTATGGTCTCCCTCCTGGCTACCTGGCTCCCCTGTTCTAAGCTTTATGGAGATCAGCCAGCCAGACACGACCAGAAGGGAGGGAAGAGAGAATGGGCAGGCTGCTGGCTAGTTGTTTAGTGTTCCTGTGCTGTGGCGGGAGGCGCCCTGGCTCAGTGTTCAAGCCTCAGTCTTGGCTCCAGCTGTCCACTAGCTGTGAGGCCACCGAGAACCTCCTTTACCCTGCTCTGCCTCAGCTTCCTTATCTGGAAAGTGGGCATGTGGTTCCTGTCCTGCCCTTCTCACAGAGTTATTGTCAGGTGAAGTAAGATAAAGGATTCCTGTCAGGGCACTTTCCATAAACGGCTCCACAGACTTGGGGTACAGTAAGCAAAGGAGATGCTCTTAGGCCTCTAACAGAGGCATCTCTGTTAGCGTATACTGTGCCACTGGATTCTGTGGGTGCGCTACGTGACCAGGGGTGCAGGACATGGCTGCAGGAGTCCTTTTCTTGGATTCGGCATTGCTGCCTCGGGCCCTGTCCCGGGAGCTCGCTCTGCCTCAGGAGTCTCTGTGTCTAGGACCAAAGGAAAGCTCTGGGCCAAGACTACGTGTTCTCATGGTCTCTTCCATCAGCGTAAAGAAAACGGGCCCCATGTCGCTGCAAGGCGTAGGAGGTCCTGCCTTGACATCTAAAATTAGGTTTAGAACTCCATCTTTAAGGCCTACAGCGAAGCTAATGAGTGGGTTTCGAAATATCAGGGTCCCCAAAACCCTGTTTCCTGAGAGGCTTGTGGGAACTCCCACCGGGGGTGATCTGCGGCCTAGACGAAGAGCCAGTGCTGGCGGGGGTCGCTGGGATCGCAGGAGGCCATGATGGGCTTTTTGTCCTTGGCCATCAGGCAGGTACCAGATCCTGGATTCCTGATGAGCTGGTTCTAGAAGATGACACAGCAAACGGTCAGCCCGGCCTCGGCCCTGTTAACGGTGCTACTAGATCAAGCCTCTAGTAACTCTGACGGGATGTGTTCCTGAGTTCCCACTGTGTCCGGTGCCCGCTGCCCACCCCCAGCTTCAGCCTGAATGGCTGGAATAGAGGACGGACCACGAGCTAACTGGAAAATGCTCTCAGGGCTTGCCTCCTCCCTGTGGCCTGTCTTAAAGACAGGGCCACTGCTGCCTACCTCCCCTTTCTGCCTCGTACCCTATCTAGACTCCTCCCTTCCCTGCAGCCCTAAGGTTAGGCGCCTCTTCCCCTGAGCCAGGGACTGGTGATTCGGTAGAGGAGGGTGTAGAGGTTCATAGGGGTGGGGGTGGGGCACCTAGTTTGGGCTCAGCACTGGAGAAATTACTCTATAAACCCTGAGGCAGTGTGCTGTAATGGAAACAACCTGCGCTTTCAGATCTGACTTATCCGGGTTTGAATCTCACGCCTGGCGTTGACTCCTTATGGGTCTTGGGTCAGTCACAGATGTGCTGAGCTTCCGCTGGCTTATCTGTAGGAATGGGACGCTGCCTACTCGGGAAGAACCTCTGAAATACTATAAACCAATGTGTGTGAGTGCATAGCTCTGTGCCTGGCACGCACAGGCCAGGCAGGAGCCCTGAGTGACTCTTCATTTTTTGTCACTTAGGTTCAGTCTAAAAATATTTGAGCTACGACACAGCTGACCACAGACCGTAACCCCCGACCCTATCTTTATGTCAGCCAGAACCAGCCATCACCAAACATTTTTTAAGCCCTGGGAACCCTGCCTGTGACCAAGCCCACACTCTCCACACTTTCTACGTTGTGCTGATCCAGCCCCTGGTGTCTCAGGTATAAGATGTAAAAAATAAGGAGGCGGGCAGCCGTGACCGTAGGTTCTTGATACTGAGCTTTTGGGGCTGACTTACCTGGGTCAGCTCCCATTCCTCGTCCTCAGGGACTTGGCTGTTTTTGCCAGTGAACTGACAGCTCCGAAGGCCCAGAGTGCCAGCGGTGGCGTGTAGACACAGCTGCTTTGCAATGTTGTGGCGAAGGTCCCTCTGGGTTGTGTACTCGAAGTACTAGAAGTCAAGGTAAGAGGGGGTCTGAGGGCCAGGCAGGGTCTGCCTACCACCTTCCAAAGCCGCCTGCCCTAAGATGCCAACCACGAGGCGACTGAGCGGGCGACAGGACGTTAGTAATTCATGTGTCACCTTCAGGATTTTTTAAAGCTGTATCTGGATTATACTAGAATGCTAGTTACTTACTATGTTTTATTTAGTTAAAATTTTAACTTAGCTTTGTTTTCAGCATTATTTGTGAAGTCACGTGTTTGATATGCTAGTTCTTTTTTTGCTAATAAATTACCAGTAAAAGGAAAGGTTCGCCAATGCACCACCTGCAATCACTGTGCAGGCTGGTGGTGCAGGAAATTGCTTTAGAAACACACACACACACACACACACACACAGCCTCAGTTGCGGTTCAACTGCTTCTTCCCTACCAAAGGCTGGGCGTTCAGGGCAGACTGAGGGACTGGGGGCGGGGAGGTTACTAGTTACTCCTCAGGAAGAGCTGGGGCATTGTAGGGCATGGAGTATATTTTCAGGGTACCAGATGACTGAGCTGTCAGGAGGTGGCTGTTTTGGGGTAATTTTGGGGTGGTGGGATGAGTGGTCTTTTCTGGGCGAGGAGGCACTGAAGATAGAAGTTGCGTATATGTGAGGGAAAGTGCTCAAAAACTTACCGCACTCACCCTAACATCACTTAGGGTATGGCACCCCTCAGCAAGCCTCTCTGATGAGCAGTTCTCCCCTCTGCCCCTCTGTAGCACCCAGCACTGATGCCCCGTGCTCTCCGGGTGTCCCTGATTCAGAATTCACATCTTGTCTCTCTCTGTCATGCACTTGTCCTCAGACTGGGGGCTTTCTGAGGGCAGGGATGGCATCTCCTCCTCTCTCTGGATCTCCCCCACCCTAGACCTCAGGAAAGGACTGTTTTCAGTGGAGAAAGGGGGCCCGTTAACAGAGGAGATGCCCAGAGATAAGGCTTCTCTTGGGCCTGCCCCAGGAGGGCTAGGCTCCATACCTGGTTGCCTCCGAGGCCGTGGCAGGGGTACATGATGAGGGGCTTCCCCCCACGGTTGTTCTCGCCCACATCCAGGCACTGACTGATGCCAAGGTTCTTTATCTGCAGAACAGTGAGCAGAGAGGTGAACCAGGATAGCACAGTCAGGAGTTTTGCAGCTCATGGTATCAGGCCCAGACTGGAATAAATTCGCATGACTAGATTTCTCCTCTGATTCTTCTCCTCATTAACTCAGATGCCTGGAGTTAGTAGCGAAGTGAGATGCAGAGCCCAGAGGCTGGGCCAGGGTCAGCTGGGCAACCTCCCAGGCTGCTAGGTCCCTGGGAGAAGCCCCCAGCACGTGGGAATTTCCTTATGAGTGAGGGCTCTCAACGTGTGATTCCCCAGACCACCAGCCCCAGACCTGGGAACTTATTAGAAATGCAAACGTCCAGGCTCAAACCCAGTCCTAGTGAATCCGTAGCCTGTGGCTGACCACTCCTTCCCGATGACTGTAATGCAGGTGAGTGGGAACCACTGCTTCTGGGTTTTCTCTTATAAGGATTTTAGCTATTTCTAGAAGCCCTGGAGTCCTCCTTCTGGATAAAGGAGTGTGGAGAATGTAATTCTTGTTTGTCATCTCTGTGGGGTAAGTGGTCCTGAGCTTTTCCCCGGGGATTCTGGGAGGATGGTTCTCAATACTCACAGCTCCGTAGAAGGTGGGCTTCAGGTCAGGAACAAACAGCTCTGGGTAGATGTTGTGCAGGTACCAGGAAAAGTTGCGACAATGTAGTTGTTCCCTCAGCTGTAGTCGTTCAGAAATGTCACCGAAGGATTTCTGTCAATGAAGCCAGCCCCGTAGAGGTCAGTCCACTAGCCTTGACCTTCTCGTCTGGGTGGAAGCAGTTGAGCTCCTGGGGTCACCGTCTCCCAGAATGGGTCTCAGGCTCATTCCTGCTCAGGACCTGTAGGAGCCACTGACCCAGCCTCACATCAAATCCCAAACCCCTTCTTGGCTTCGGGCCCCCCCACCCACAGCCCCCTCACTCCCTCATCTCCTGTCACTTCCCAGTTTCCTCCCAGCCCCCGTCTGAGCCTCTCAGTAAAGCCAGTCCTCCTGAAGAGGTTCCTTCTCCGAATCTTCTTGCCCTTCCCTCCCAAAAGATACCGGGGCTCTCCAGGCAGGGACAACAAAGGCTCCCCCGCTCCTTCTCTAGCTTCCCTGGGCTCCAGCTCACTGGCCTATGGCTTGTAAAGGGAAGCACTAGGTGGTAGCGATGGGGGGGCCTCCACCGTTCAGCCCCTGACCAGGGTCTGGGATGCTGCACTTCTCTCCATCCAGACACCTCCTGAGCACCATTTCCTCTCACCTCTTGGGCCATCTTTGCTGCCTGGATATTTCTCCGGTAGAAAATCTCCTTGTAGTTATCCATCCAGACCTCAGCCAGGCGCACTTGGTTGCGAGCAATGACACTGGTGCCCTTGGGAAAGGTGTGGGGGCTTTTGGTACGGAACACGTGGCCGACCACAGAGCAGGGGATAATCTCCAGCTGGCCCCCACACTGCCACACCTGCCAGAAGAGGAAACAGACCGGTGCCGTCAGGGGGCTGGTTGCAATCATCTCCCCGCAAGTAGCTCTGCTCTGTTCCCAGAGCCCCCGACCCCAGGTCCAAGAACTCAAGGAAATGCTGCTTTCTCTCCTGGAAAAAAGGACAGTGACCGGGCTTCTCCCTGGGCCACGATGGCACACTCCCGAGCTCTCTACTGCTTCGCTCCGATTGAAGCAAGCAGAAACTGGCAGGGTCCACAGGGCTACCAGGGCCCATTTTAGAGAAAAGACAGCTGGGCTGACTTTGTGTCTGTATACTTGCTTTGAGCTCTGGTCACTTGGCTGTTTGACCTGAAAATGTGATTTTATCAGCTCCCCCAGGTGTTACTGGAAACTTGAGCACCAGTGCATTAATCATAGCAAGGACAGTCACCTGCCAGGTGGCCTGTGGCCGTCACGTGTAGCACACTAGCTTCCCAGGAGAGAGACTGAACAGAGGTCAGAGGCTCATGGCTGAGCCTTGAACCAGAACCCTCGGAGTTATGGTGACTGTGACCTTTCTGTACGAGCTCTCCCACCTGTGTCTTCTCCGTTTAGGTTTTACATTAGGAGGTATGTTGCTCATTTTAGTAGAGTAGCAACAGAAATACATTACCATAGTAACAGCAGGTATTAAAGATGTGCTTAGTATGTGCCAGGCACTGTGAGAGGTGACTTCATAAACGAGCTCATTTACTTACTAATTACCCCTCCACTGGCGGGGGAACAGGTGTGGATTTCATGAGAGGTAATCCTTTCTTCCTAACCTAACCCTGACTTGCCTTATCCCTAGAATCCCTCAGACTTCTGGGGTCCACCAGAATCCGGGCCACCACCTTCTCCTCAGTATGACGAGCTTTCCAAGCACAGGGTAGGGAAACTCTAGAGATTACCAGGGCTCGTGTCCTCTGACCTGGAAAGGGGAACCTGGTTTTTCTAGAAAAAGGGTAGTGACTGCTTACTCATCTGTCTCAGGGGCCTCTACCATTAAACTCTTGATCCAGCTCTAATCCTTTTCCACAGACACCATGAGAGATGTCACCGGTCCCCAGACGTCCAGTTTCTGTCACCAGTATTATCCCTTCTCTCTGAGGAGCTCCCCCCACCGTAACTTGTTTCACGCGGTCCAGCCTGACCCCCAAAGCCCTACTGCTGGGGACAAGGAGGGGAGCGGAGGGAAAGCGCAGTCATGGCAGGAAACAGCCACCTTGCAAGCTCAGTTCCAGATGTGACATCTCTGCTGCCTGAGAGGTCCTCAGGCTGTCCCCTGGAATGTTGCGGTTCCCCCCTCGAAGCCCTCTTCACTCTCACCCGGAAGGACATTTCCACGTTCTCCCCTCCCCAGATCTCCATCTGATTATCATAGGTACCGATGTGCTCAAAGTAGGACTTGGAGATGGAGAAGAGGCCACCAGCAAACGTCGGGGATCTGGAGAGACAGAGGGAGAAGCATGTGCATCTTCTGGGGGAGGAGGCGTGGGAGCCTGGTGTGGAAAGGTGTGGACTGGCCGCTGACACCCCCTAACCTACCCCAGCCCCTTTCCTGGGATGGGCAGCCCCTCTTCCACAAACTTGCTCATTTAGCAAATGTTTACTGAGCTTTTGTTATGTCTTCTTTACCTTCTAGGAATCACGTCAAGGAGAGTTGTAATTTTCATTACTCTCATCTGAAAGGTACCTATTCATTTGTTTAACCAAGGATGTATTAACTACCAGCCACCAGGGCCTGTGCTTGGCGTACAGAGCTGAGAACGACAGGCCCCGTTCTCCGGGAGCTCAGTCTATTGGCAGAGGGTAAAGCTGCATCGTTTGTTTGCCTTTTGGCAGCAAAGTTCCTAGAGCATAGTAGACACTTGGTTATTAGAAACTATGTGAAATTGTTTTTGGAAATAGGATTCAACCCATGAATGAATGAATATTATGAGCTGGACCGATCCCATTCTCTTTCAGGGTCCCTGGCCCTTGGGGGGACCCTGAAAGCCGTGGTTTTAATAAGAGTCCAGCCCTGGTGCTTAACACTGAATGAGCTTTGGGGAAAATCTGCCAGCTGCTTTGAACAGAGGAAATTCCTGGAAACAGAGTAGGAAATGAGATGACAACAAGCTCAACTTGTACTAAAAGGAGCATGTGGAGGTTACAAAAAGATTCTGGCTTTCAGACAAAAGCAGGGAGGCACAGGCCCACATGAAGATAAATTGACAAAAACATCTCATTCCTAGAATTTAGATTCCGTGTTGCCCATGGGTGGGGGGAGGGCAGTGCTTGGGCTAAGGGCTGACGGGTGTGGGTAGGGGCTGGGGGGAGCCTGGGGCCCTCTGTCAGGTACTTAATCAGCAGCTGTGCCCGAGCAGGCTCGCTCGCACGGGGCTTTGCTGCCCTCTTCTGTTGCTTCTTCATGGAGCACAAATAGGCAGACAGATACCATCTCTGTAAGCTGGAACCGACCACGTGCGTTCCACACCGCAGGGGCCCCATCAGTGTTATTGGACTGATCTGTCAAAGTGACTACCCAGGAGCCTGGCCTTGCTGTTAACCTTGTGGCTGCCCTTGCGCCCTGAAGTTGGCTCCTGCAGCTGCTTTCTGGAGGAAAATTTCAGTTGGGAAACCCTCACGCTCACTCGGGCCTTCTGTCCCTGATTCTGACCCAGAGGTTCCAAACCACCCCAAGGAAGGCCCAGGAAGGCTGGGAGAGTCTTGGGCCTCCAGATGAGCACTTCGGACTTAACCGACCTCTTTCCGAGGGTCTCCCTGACTTGGGCCTTGCCCCTTGGCTTTGAGAGGTCTCTCTGACCCAGAAGCCACTGACAAATTACCCTCCGAGGACACAGGGAATCTGACTGCAGACCCACAACCAACAGGCAACACCCTGTATTTCCTGGCCTACTCCTCAGGATCCTCTGGGACCGTGACCAAGCCTCCTCTCAGCCTCCTCAGCGTTCAGAGTGGAGGATGGGAGGGTGCTGTCTGCAGGCCTGCTGGTGGGTCCTGTGCACAGTGCTGAGGGCAAGCCGTGCATGCCACCAGGGAGCAAATTCATTCCTCAAACACTGGGGCTTTATCTCCCAGCTGTGTGGTCCTTGGACACTGGAGTTCGGGCTGTCAGTGACGGGTGGTGGCCAGGTGCCCTGTCCCTGACTGTGCCACTGTGTGCCTGGCCCCTAGCTTGGGCGAGGGGGACTTTGTTGCCGTACAGACCAAACAAAAGACATCTGTGAAACAGGCGGATGGCCAACAGCTTAATTTCTTTTCTCCCCCCTGCCTTCTCATTTCCCTCACCCCTTTCTGTTGCTTTTCCTTCTCCGAATGGAGAGAGTGCAGTGGGCTGTTCAGGAATCATGGGATTACGTCCGTAGCCCCGACCCGAGACCTCTCCATTGGATTCTGGGCAGCATTTTCTTAGGATCTCGGCACGTGGAAGGGGAAGAACTCCCCAGCTCTCCTCCTTTCAGGCCTTCCCTCTTATCCCTGCTCACTGTGTCCCTACCTCTGCTTCTCTCAGCCCCAGCTATTCATTCATTTGACCCTGAGGTCTCCTGGCCAGTACTAGATAAGGAAACAGTGGTAGATAATAGTGGGATACTCTAAAAGTCACTCCCCAACTCAGTTTGGCAGAGACGTTTGTTAAAATAAACTTGTGGTCTCCAGCAGCACCGGCAGGCAATCGGAGAGGGAAAGACAGGGTAGCTGTACGAGGGGAGGTTAACCCAGGTGGGCATGAAACAGTGGGTAAGCTTCCATACCGCCACCCGATCGCTCAAGGGCTGGCAAACCACGGCCCAGGGGCCAAATCTGGCCTGGCCTTACGTGAGGTTCTGGGGCAAAGAATGGCTTTTACATTTTTAAAGGATTGTTTAAAAGAAACACAAACAGCCCTGGCTGGTGTGGCTCAGTGGATTGAGTGCCCGCCTGTGAATCAAAGGGTTGCTGGTTCGATTCCCAGTCAGGGCACATGCTTGGGTTGTGGGCCAGGTCCCCAGTAGGGGGCGTGCAAGAGGCAACCACACACTGATGTTTCTCTCCTCTTTCTCCCCCTTCCCTGTCTCTAAAAATAAATAAAATGTTAAAAAAGAAAAAAAGAAAGAAAGAAAGAAAAGAAACATAAACAAGGGGTATTATGCAATAGACTGTACGTAGCTGGCAAACCTGAAATATTTACTATTTGGCCCTTTACCAAAAAAGCTCAGGACAACTGCAACAAGCTGCCAACTGCAGAACACTTGTCTATGTTCTTTGAATGTTTTCAGTCTTTTCCAGGAGAGTGACCTGGGAGCACAAGCAACCCCCTCTCATCACAATGGCTACACAAGGATGGCCACTAGCCACTATGTCTCAGCACCTCTGCAAGCACCAGTCTCGGCCTTCTACGTGCAGGGAAGAAGAGATGGCATGAAGTGTGTAAAGCCCTTAGTCCAGTGCCTGGCACACAGTGAGCGGCAGATAAAAGCAAGCAGTCTAGTGCCATGGTTAGGAGCAGAGGTGTTGGATCAGACAGGCCAGCACAGGTGCCCCTGCTCCATCCGTTGTCAGCTGCATGATCTGAGGCCACTCGTTTGTCACTAGGAGCCTCTACGTTTTCACCTGTAAAACAGGCTAACCATAGGGGATGAAGATTAAATAAAATAAAATGTGTCAAGTGCTTGACAGAGCACCTAACAAATGTTGACCTGAGATGGCCCAGGTCCCCAGAACTGGGTGGGTCCGAGACCACGGATGCCAGGTCGGGGGCTCACCAGGCTGTGGTCCTTACTTGATTGGGTCGGTCTCATCCTTGCGCCTCTGCTTTTCATGTGCAGGTAGAGCCTCCCAGCCGAAGGTCAGGCTCCAGTCAAAGTTGCCCCGGCTATGGACTCTGCCCTTCTGGATGGGCTTGGAGAACTCAAATGTGTTAAGGTCAATGGTGACGATGTCTGGGCTCACCACTGCTGTCTCTTCCTCGGTGATGCGAGCTAGGAGGGGCTCCAGCCAGCCATGGAAGCACTCACCTGCAGGCCAGACCAGGAGACAGCTGTCAGGGCTCTGATTACAGCTGAGCCCATGCTGCAGGCCAGTGGGGAGACCCAGGAGGGTAAGAGAACTCTCCATTCATTTCCTAGCTATAGGCAGAGAGACACAGGCAGGCTCCCCGGCTATATAGGTCCTAGAGAAACCTCCTGAGAACCTCCTACCTTCCCCCCCCCCCCGCCCCCCCGCCATCTAGAGATGCAGGCAGCTTTGGAGGGGAGAATGGAGGTCTCAAAGGAGCAACATGGTCCATTCAAATGGTCTAGAAGCACAGGGAAGGCCCTGGGTGGGAATCTTCGGGTTCCCAGCCCATCCACTGAATCAGCCCTCCCTGTCCTAGTGCGGGTGCTGATGCAGGTGTCCTGTGCTCAGGAATATCCGCACCTCAAGCTCCAGCTGTAGACTAACAACCCCTTTCATTTGCTAGCCCTTTGAGATTTTCAGTGACATACATACAACTTAATTTGGCCCTCAGAGTACTAATTCTGTTGGTGAGTAAGGCTGGCATCCTCTTGCACCTTACAAATGAGGAAACTGAGGCTTTGCTAGTGGCAGAGCCGGAACAGAAATCTAGGTCTTCTGACTCCCAAGTCTAGGGCTTTCCCCGATATGCATCACTGCTTAATTTAGGGAAGTTATTTTTCCCTGACAATGGTGGGAGGTGTTTTGTTTTGGGGAAGAAGGAGGCCTTCCTGGCTCCAGGTGGCCCTACGGGAAAAGCCCCACACAAATCAGTTCCAGTGGTAACAGGAGGCCTCTCTGAGGGCTGAGCTCAGAACAAGGTGCAGACTGGAGAGACAGGAAAGTCTGGGGCTCCAGGGCTCACTCCCAGCAGTTGCGGGGTGACCACTTGTTTCAGGGTTGTGTGTGTCTGATAAAACGTCCTTGGGATTGGGGTCCCAAGCCGCTTTCACTCCTGGAACAGAGCAGGAAGGGGCCTCGGCCACAGCTCTTCGTCCTGCCAGGGTGTGGGGCGGCAGGCCGAGTACACCCAGGCCAGCACTCTCACTCACAGTGGGCATCCAGGAAGGTGAGCACCTCTGCCTGTGCCACGCTGGCTCCCAGCAGCCGGGCCGTGATCAAGCCCTTCCGCTTCTCCTGCCGCACCACCCTCACGATCTGCAGCTGCTTCACGTACTGCTCCAGCTGCTCCTTTAAATACTCTGGAAGGGACAGTGTCATTGTAGTCAGTTCACCACTTTGTTGCAAACCTAATCCCCGGTGGGCGCCAAGCCCTGGCGCTCTCAGGCCTCCAGCAGGCCTGCATTTTTAACCCTCCCACGCCCACCGCACCGAGCAGTTTCGTAGAAGCAGATGGCGGGGGAAGGGGTGGAAGGAGGAAGTCCTGCGTGGGGTCAAGCCCACCGAGCCAGGACACTGGCTCTGCAGTGTCCGTCCTGTGCCTGTTCACCCACTAGGCACCTTCCCTAATGTCCACGACAGGATCTCAGAGTTGTGTGTCTTTGATCTAAAATGAAGCATGAACTTCCGACAAAGGCTCTCAGATGCCCCTCTCAGTCTCTGCGCTCTTTCAGCCACCATCTTTCAGAGCCGAGACTCCAGCCTCCTCTCCTTTCAGCACCCGGCGTTGTGGCCGTTAGTCCTCAGGGTCTGGTCCCCTGCCTCCCAGGCTCCTCTAGGTAAGTTTGCCAGGTAGGACACACACATGCTGATGTCTTACTTCCGGATCAGCGAGCGGCAAGAAGTCTTATTCTAATCTTCTTTATGACCTCTTCTGCATGTACAATTTTTTAAGAAATGAAAAGATGCCAAGCAGCTTTTTAATTAAATTAAGAACATGTACTAAGTGCCTGCCATTGGCCAGGTAGTGGTGAGCCCAGCCACCCAGGGGACAGTGACCTGCCAGGGGTAGTGCAGGGCTTAGGGAGCCTGCAAGGGGGAAGCCATCCTGAATCTCGGGGTGAGGAGGGCTTTTTGAAGGGCGGGGCGTCTCTGCTGAGAGCTCAGTTCCCTCTGAGTGGGGGCTCCTTCACAGCCCTGTTATTCGGTCTGAAACCCTCAGAGCACTACAGATGCTATATTCTGAAGCAATCCATCCTGAAACATACACCAAATCTTACTTATGTTTCGTTAACTGCGATTTGGGTTTATCCATGTCACTGTTCTGTCCCTAACTGTGCAGAATGGAGTTGCCTGCAGCTTCAGAAGTGGAGGTGGAGGGCAGGTGTGACATAGGATTGTGTCCTTTCTCTCTTGAGCTGTGGATCGGCCTTGCTCAGACCTTGCTCTGAACACAGTGCTATACAAACTGTGGGGCCTGGAATCAATTTGGGGTGGGGATGATCTCTCTCTCTCTCTCTCATACACACACACGATGCCCAAATACTGACACTTGAGCACCTACTACATGCCAGTCATTGAACTAGGTGCTTTCATGTTGACTTTCTTATTTAATATTCTCTATGAAAATTAAAACACTGAAATAGGGAATATTGTCCCCAAGGTTTACACATCAAAATTAGCCTCATCTGGCAGCCTCGGCCCAGCACTCACTTAGTAAACACCAGCTAACGCACTGCCCAGGTGCCAGATTCTACTCTGGGCAGGGAGGGGCCTGGTCTGTGTCCTGCCTTCAAGGAACTCCAAACTCATAACCCAGTGGTGTCCCCCAGGTGCTGGCTCTAACAGAACGAAGGGAGGAGTCCAAACCAAGAGCCTCATCTTCTCAGCATGGCTGATGTTTCTCCAGAGAACTCGCTTAACTGGGCTCACAGGAAGTTCATGATGATGGAGACAACTCGGGGACAAAACATCACAGGAAGTGGGTTTTGTGGTAAGAGGCTGCACAGCACTAAGCTATGAACCTCAGCGGGGCCTGAGCTCTGCAAGGCCTCTGTCCCACACCTTCCTCCAGGATCAGGTGGGTGGGCTGAACCTGAGGGCTGTGAGCCTGAGTGCAGGCCCTTCTAGGGGAGTGAGGCAACTCCCCTAAGTTATGCACATGGACAGTCTTCTTCTTATACCCCAGACCCGCTGGACACACGCTCCAGAGCTGTGCACAGCAGAGCCGAGGATGGAGACACAGGGAACCCATCCGTACTCTCTTACGTCCGCTAGACAACAGCCTCCTCATTTACGTTTAACACCCCACCACGCCAGCCCAGCTTTGCTCCCCAGAACTGGCGTCTGTAAGAGTCCCGTGAGCTCCAACATACACACCTTACTCAGTCTCATCAACGGCAGATGGCCCCTTTCCGGCCTTGCCTTCTTTACTCAGATGTCTAACGGAACCACAAACCAAACATGCCCGAAGCGGAACTCCAGATTTCCTCCCAACGCTGCACGCCTAGGCCCCCCATGTCAGTACACCGTACCCGCATCCCTCCAGCCGCTCTAACAGAGGAGTCGTGCTCGAGTCTCCCCTTTCCTCATCCTTTGCAATCAGTCCGTCAGCAAGCGCTGCCAGTTCTCTCTCTTGGTCCTCCCCCAGCAATAATATCTTCACTGGTCTCCTGGCCTTCATTCTACACCTCTCTTCCCAATCTATTCTTGACATAGCAGAGTTGTCTTGTGAAACTAAATCAGGACCTGGCCACGTAGTTCAGCTGGCTGGAGCGTCATCTCGCTAGCACCAAGGTTGCAGGTTCGCTCTCCATTCAAGGCACGTACGAGAAGCAACCAATGAATGCCTCACATAGTGGAGCAACAAATCAGTGTTTCTCCCTCTCTCTCTCAAATCAATACATTAAAAAAACAAATAAATCAGATCACGTCACCACAGTGGTTTAAAGTTGTCCTTGCCCTCACTGGTGTGGCTCAGTGGGTTGGGTGTCGTCCTGCAAACGGAAAGATCAATTCCAGTCAGGGCACGTGCCTGGGTTGTGGGCCAGGCTCCCCAGCTAGGGGTGTGCAGAAGGGACCCGTCGGTGTTTCTCTCACACACTGATGTTTCTCCCCCTCCCTTTCTCCCTCCCTCTCCCTTTCTCCAAAAATAAATAAATAAATAAAGTTGCACTTAAAAACAAATCCATAAAAAAAATCCATATGGCATTGTGGTTCCTCAAAAAATTAAACATAGTTGAATATTTGTGACTTCAACATAATAAAACCTATTATTTTAAAGGAAAAAAAGAAATTAAACATAGAATTACCACGTGGTCCAGCAATTCAACTTCTGGTTATGTACCCAAACAAAGTGAAAGCAGGAACTCAAATATTTGCACGCGGATGCTGACAGCATTATTCACAATAGCCAACATGTAGAAACAGTCCCAGGGACCATGGGTATGGATGAATGGATAAACAAATCCAGTTTATACAAACAACTAAACATTCAGTGAATCCAAAGTGCCCCCCAAATGTCTCCTCCCCTGGGTTTCACTCAGTGCATTCCCTTACTTCTGGGTGCCCCTTCTCTCCTTTCCTTCGCCTGCTGACCCTTCTACCTTCACCTCCTACGGAGCCCCTTCCTGGCCCAGCCCACCTCCTCACTCCTCCTCTCTCCCTAAGGAACTTACTCACTGGGGTCCTGCTCCTTTCTCAGCTCTGTGGTCCTGGGCACGTATCTGATTTCCTCCCATCCATCTAGCAAATTCCCACAGGCGGGAGGGCTAGGCTTGGTCTCCCCCAGGGGCAGGGC
Source organism: Glossophaga mutica (assembly GCA_039655065.1). NCBI lineage: Eukaryota > Metazoa > Chordata > Mammalia > Chiroptera > Phyllostomidae > Glossophaga > Glossophaga mutica. The sequence continues at coordinate 50,919,800 of CM077304.1, forward strand.
AGGGCTTTGGATATGGGTGTGCCCTTTTGGGAGCACAACAGGCTGATGGGGGCCAGTTTTCAGAAGCCTGTGGAATGCACCCAACCAGGAGTAGACCTGGCCACACAGGAGTGAAATCTGTGTCCAGGGTTCAGACTCTGAGGTAGGTAAGAAAAAGTCCTCCGGCCTGCCACTGGGCCTCCCCCGGCCCCCACACCAGGCGTCGGCACACTCGTGGTCTTAGAGCACTGCCAAGGACCTGGTAGGAGGGCAGAGAGCATGGGCATTGCATTTCAGCAGAGACACACTCTTCCCTGTGTGTGTGTAATCAGAGCCAGTTAATCTGATCAAATGGTCAAATGTGTGGAAAATTTTACCCTGCTGTGGACTGCAGAGACTTCTGACCATGGATCTGAGTTTCGCCCTCTTCCCCACGGAACTGAACATTGCTGAAAGTATCTCAAGCATCCGAAAGCCCTCCCAGTGGTGGTGTTTATCCTAGGACCCACCACGTCCCTGGAATCACAATGCAGAAATGTAGATGTGTGCACCTTGTTGTAGCAAGTCTGCACTGTTCTCAGGAGATGGGCAAAGCTTCGAACAGATTCTCAAAGGAGGCCAGGACCCAGAAAACTAAGAATGATGCGTTTAGGATTTTCAGGCAGGTGAGTCCAAGATGCTGAAATTGGCTCTAAGAGACAGCCCAGGAGAGAACCAGAGAGGAGGCCAGCTAGGGGCAGGAACTCTGGGGGGGATCTGGGGGATGCTGCAAAGTCCACCCTGCTAGGCACAAGCTGCTTTCCCCTTAGATGCTGCCCGTGCCAGCCTGGCATTATGTCATTTGTCCGGGCTGGTCAGAGGAGTTGCCCAGCTGGGCATTGTACCTTATGGGCTCAAAAAATTCTGAGTGACAAGTAGAAACAGTTTGGACACAGGCGTGTCCAACCTTTTGGCATCTCTGCACCACACTGGAAAAAGAAGAGTTGTCTTGGGCCACACCTTAAATCCACTGTGACACGTAATCACACACACAAAAAAAATCTCCATAATGTTTTAAGTAAATTTACGATCTCGTGTTGGGCCACATTCACAGCCATCCTGGGCTGCATGCAGCCTGTGGGCCGTGGGTTGGACACCCCTAGGCAGAACTTTCACCCCTCGGGATTCAAGCAGAGAAGCATCTGAGGGATGGGAAGCATAGGTTCGGGGGAGAGGGGTGACCAGAGAGCCCAGTTTGAGAGGAAGGGCAGCCAATACACTTGCTCCCCATTCCAAATGACCGGTCCATTGCTGCTAAGGCGCCGCTTTTCAAGCCCTTCTCATCTCTGCTAAACTCTTTGCCCTTCCCTTTCTGGAAGCCTAATCTTATGCTCCTCACCCACCAGACGCTCCAGACTCTCTCACTGCATCCGTGATGCTCATTTGCCTTTGCTTTGTAAGTGTTGCTGGTGTCTGTCCTCCCTGGGGAAAGGTGAACTCACCAAAGAAATGGACTCGGCAGTACGCACACTCGGCTCTTCCTTCCACTGCCTTCCCCAGTCTTACTCCACTTAGCATGGCCCCTAATCTAGAAGGCAGGCGGGAGCCTGGGGGAAGGTCAGGAGAAGCAGCAGCTCCACTTGAGTGGCCCACTGGGAAGTGTGGTGTCAGTTTTTGTTACTGTGGGAACATGGGTACAGGAGGCCAACCTGGGAGAGCCCTAGACACCATGGGCCACCCAGGAGGAGGGCTCGGCTCCTGGAGACTCCGGATGCGTCAGTCCCTCAGCCCCTCTCCTAGTTCTGGCCCTGTCCTCCAACCCTCAAGGGATTATACAAACCTCCTCTCCAGACTCGGTGTCCTCCCCGTCTTCCCGACAATTACCCTCCCCCGCCGAACTGCTATCCTTCTGAGACAACATCACTCTCCACCTTAAATATCTTCAATTTTTAAGATTTTACGGGCCACTCCTAATTTTTTTCTAAATAAATACTTCTAGCACGGCACAAAATTCAACATCTTTTTTAGTGCCATTTTCTGAAACAAACCTAAGCTTCAGCCACATCACACCTCTCAATTTTCACAAACACACCTATGCCTCCAGGACTATGTCCGTGCAATGGTCTCTTCTGGGAATGCCCTTCAATGCCTCTTCTCTCCCCAGACACGCATGCTTGCAGGCCCAGCTGCAACCTGTTCCCCACTGTGGACCGCCCTGGCCATGCCGCGTAGAAATAACGTCTCCTGGCTACGCCGCGTTCCCATGCAAAGACTAAACCGAAGCTGATGCATACGGAGCTCTTACTTCATGCTAAGTACTCTGTGTCACGTGGATTATTTATCACCTGTCTCTGGTCCCTCGTTCACCGTGGGAGGGAGTCAACTGTCTTTGTTTTCAGAAGAGGAAACTGAAGCTCGGAGAGGCTAAGTATCTTGCCCAAGGTCACAGAGTTAAGAGGCCGAATTGGGACTTGAATTCCCGGATGTTGGCCTCCCAAGTTCACGCCCTTTCACGGCTGTTGGGGGTGCACTACGGGCCACACTGATGTGACCAGTGTGCTGAGGAGCCTCCTGATCCGTGGGGGTCGTTAGCTTTCTCAGGGCAAGTTCTGCCTCATTTGTGACTCGTCATGGTATCCTCCATGCCTAGGCTGGTGTCAGCCGCAGACTACTCTAGATGTTTGTGGAATTACTTTAAAAGGTGTTTGGTGAGCAGTGTCACTTGCCTATTACCAACTCTAACAAAGAGGGCATCTGAGGTGGGATCTTGCAGGAGCAGAGGAGCGGTGTGGTGGGGAGGAAGCAGAGGGAAGGCCCATCCCCGCGCTCTGCCCTCTCCTCCCCCAGCACTTCCTCTACGGGAGTCTTAGAAGCACGAACTCCCAAGCTCTTGGAGCTCTGTGGGTGTAGTGGGAACGAAGCCCAGGCTCTAGGAGTGTGGCCTCCCTGCCGCCTGTGCCCTACCTTCTTGCTCCTCACCTGCCTTCTCCTTGCTCCTGGCCTTTATGATGGGCTGTGATGCCCGGCAGCAGGCAGTGAAGGTGCCTGCTCCCTTGACAGACCATGCCCTCCTTCCCAGAATACCGGGGGACACCAGCCCCCGCCTCAGGGCCAACCTTGGCCTCACCCTCAGTGCTGGCGTCATCCACCAGGATGATCTCCTTCAGCAGGATGGCAGGGCTGGTGTGCAGGACGCTGTACACCGTCCGCAGCAGTGTGGACCAGGCCTCGTTGTGAAACACAATGATGACGCTGGTGCTGGGCAGTGGCGGGCAACGCTGAAACTTCTGGTCGACACACCTGGACGGACGAAAGTGTAGCTACAGCTCTCCAAGTCCCTCAGAGTTCAGGGGTCGGCGGGGGTCAGGGGGTGGCGGTCTGTGCACGGATACCCATAACCACCCGCTGCTCCCAGGAACCAGCAGCCTACCTTCTCTGTTGCAGTTGAGAATAGCTGCTCCTTGTTCCCAGCTCAGCCTGTATTTGCCACCCTCTCTGAGCCTCAGCACGGGTGCTAGCCAACCCACCCCAAAACCTGGTTCCCCAGAGCCGGCTCGGCGCCCCAGCCGTGACGCTGAGGGCTCCTCCCTGCTCCCCGTCTGGCTTCTCTGATCTGCTCTAGGAGTTCCCAAGGCTGACTCTCTACCTCAGTAAGACATGGGTAAAGCGTAATCCCATCCAGAGGTCCCAGGAGGGAAGTGATAAAAGGCAAATCTGACATCTGAGAAAAGTGACTACAATCTTCATGTTCTCACTACACTTGACAGTTCTCCTCTAATGCATTTCCTCATTAGTTCCCTGTGGTCTGACACTACAGTCACCATCAGTTTCCTGTGACCTCTTCTCTACCCTCACCCACTTCAAGCACTTGGGCACCTGGCTGTGCTGCTACCCTCTTGACACTCCGGCTCAGGGGTTGTGGACATGTGAATCCTGGATCTCACGGGAACACGTGGCCTAACTCCTGTTCCAATCCCGTCTGCTAGTCGGAAAGATTTCTCATTGAGCTGCCTCCGGCTACCCATACGGCCCTGAACCCTTCCCTGCTGAGGAGCTCGTGACAATTCCAAGTGGTGTCAACTTCTAGGACTGTGATACTTGGCCAAGTTCTGAGGACCCTGGATTCGCAACCCCAAAGAATCATAAATTTAGGGGTGGGAGCTGCCATGTGACAACACACCAAAAAGGGTATGATTCTTGTGTCGGGGAAGACAAGTCTGAACGAGAAAGACACAGAATCTTTGACTTGAGGACAGTGCGATCACAGCCACGACCACATGAGAGCGAGGCGGCTCACAGCTCAAAGATCTCGGTGCTGGTTCAGTGCCAGGACTGAGAGTGTAAATAGCTTCAGATCAAGGCTGGAGCTGAGTCCCGGGCCTGTGCGCCTTTGCTGGAGGGCGAGTGTCAGGAGGTGCGGGCATGGTCCCAACCGCTCAGGCTGCTGTCGGGAAACGTCCCCTCCCCAACAGCTTGGCAGCAGAGCCCCACGTTCCGGGGCGGGCCCCAGAAGAGGGCAAGGCCACCGAATCTGTGGCCTGGAACCAGTCCCTCTCAGTCACCCCTGTGCCAGGTCCTGGTCCCTGGCCCCACGGTCCCCTTTCTGTGCCCTGTTACCTTCATAAATGTGTTTCCCTCTCACAGGTCTCCCTGCCCCTCTGGTCTGACCAGAATAGTCTTGAACCCCAAACTCTGGGACAAGGACAACTGGTCAAGAAAAGGAGTGAGGGTGTAGAGGAAGTCCTTGCCTATATTTAAAAATCCCTATCAGTTCTTTACTTGGCCCTTGGCCCACAGCCACAGCCATGGCCATACCAGCCCCACTTTCAACAGAGCCCTGGCCTCACTCCACACCTCTGGGTGCTACTTACTCAGGGGGTCGAGTGTCAGGCCCCAAGGCCCTCTGCAGGGAGATCCGGTCACTGGCGAAGGCATTGAAGCAGTGCTTCTTATAGCCTTCTTCCTTTTCCTGGGTCTCCAGCGGGGTCCACTTGTCCTTCTGAAATGCTTTCCCATCTGCCCCAGGGCTTTTGGGGTCCTGTGGTGGCCGTTCCCAGAAGGGCTTCAGTTCAGCTGGGGTGTAGAACCCAGGGAGGCAGGACTTGTTTGTGGAGACCAGTGCCTTCTGGGGCTCTGGAGCCCTGATCTGGAGCTTGGGCATCGAGTCCTTGAGGTTGTTCATGGCTCCCAGCATGAGGTCCAGGACGTGGTCCTTCTGGCTCACCAAGGACTTCAGCCATGGTTTCTCTGTGGCCTGCTCTCTGTGGCTCACATCCCTCTGCAGGATGAAGAGGAAGAGCACAAAGGCGCTGCCCACCATGGCCAGGCGCAGGGGCATGTGGCGTCTGCGGAAGAGTCGCATCCTCCGGAACCAGTGGGGACCCTGGCTGAGTCAGCTCCAGCGCTGGGCCAGGCCCCGGAAAGAGCTTGATATGTCGTGGTGGCCACACCTTGGGGCCTGAGCCTGGGAAGGGAGGAAACGAGGGAGGGAAATAAGCCAAGGGAGGGGTGGAGAGGGAGTCAGGGGGTTTGGGGCTCAAGAGCAGGCTCTGTTCCTGAATAGTAACATCACCTTATCCAGTCACTTAACTCTCCTGCACCTAAGTTTCCCCCATCCATACAATGAGGAGACTGGGATCAGTGTTTCTTTCCTGCCCTAAGATTCTGACACTAATGGATATAGAATAACCAGAACACTCAAACTCTAAATGCAGAGATTAGCGGACATAACCACTTTAGGAAACAATTTGGCAATTCCACTCCTGGTTTCATATTCCGGACAGACCCCAGTGCACATGAGCCGGGAGGCAGGCACTGGAAAGTTTCGAGGAGCGCTGACTAAAGTGGCAAAGACAGCAACCATCCAAATGTCCGTCGGCAGTAGAAGGAATAAATGGGATGTAAACTATATCCATATTATGGAGTATGCGACAGCAGTGACAAAGACTGAGCCACTTCTACATGCAACATCCCGGATGTTATGTCGAGTAAAAAAAGCAAGGGGCAGAAAGATACATACAGTATGCTTCCATTTATAGAAACGGTAAAATTTAAAACAATATATTGTTTATGAAAACAAAAATGAATACAAAATATTCTTCATGAATACAAAAATAAATATGTGGTAAAGTTATAAAGAAAACTAAAGGGCCCTGGCTGGTGTGGCTCAGTGGACTGAATGCTGGCCTGTGAACCAAAGGGTTGCTGGTTCGATTCCCAGTCAGGGCACATGCCTGGGTTGTGAGCCGGGTCCCCAGTAGGGGGCGCGTGAGAGGCAACTGTACATTGATGTTTCTCTCCCTTTCTTTCTCACTCCCTTCCTCTCTCTAAAAATAAATAAAAATAAAAAAGAAAGAAAACTAAAGGAACAGTGAAACCAGAGTTTCTGAAGAGGGAGGAAAGATACGGGAATAAAGGCATACCAAACTTCAAAGTAGAGTATTTTTTCTTAAAGTGGGAGGTGGCCGCTACTGGCAGTTATTCCTTATAGCCTAAACATATTTTATAAATATTCTTCTGTATCTACTCATATTTAATAGGAAATAGATATCTAGATTCTATGACAACACCTTCCAGGCAGGACTGAGCTTCGGTGTTCGTCAGCTTACACCCTAGGCACACACATCATCCCACAGCTCAGGGGATGTTTGTGAAATTTTCTGTGGAGAGCTCTAGAAACACAGGGTTCCCTTGTTAAGCACCAGATGTTTGTGGCAGTAGACCTGCACACAAATCTCAGTTCTGCCCCTTCTAGTAATAATAGCACCTTGCCTCCTAGGGTTGTTACAAGGATTAATAAGTTCAATGAAACAAATGTGGAAAAAGCTGTTGTCTCTGCTCACAGTAGATTCTGAAAAAGCATTAGTTTTTCTCATTAGTGACTGTGTGACCCTTGGGCAAATTGCTTAATCTCTCTAAGCCTCAATTTCCTCCCCCACAAAGTGGGGACAGCTAACACCTAACTCACAGGGCATGGTGAGGATTGAATTAGAGCTAATGTACGCAAAACCCTCGGCAGAGTGCCTGGCACATACTAATCCCTCAGTAAATGGTATCAATTTCTATCATTATAATTAATAAATCCCTGCTCAGCCTTCCAGCAATTTTCCTCAAGCACCTGGTCCTTGGCCAAAGCCACATGCATTACCCTGTAGCGTGTCTTGCTTACAAGTAACTTCATTTGAGCTATTTTTTTTATGTTGCGTAAACACAAAAGCTCCTGCCCGTGGAGAAGCCTGCTGTCTGGAGTCACTTGGATCTGGGGAACATGATCTCAAGGGGAAGCATGAGTCACTCTGGGCTGGGGGAGACAGGTGGTTTTCTTTTGTAACATCAGACTCAGCAGCAGCATCAAAAATCAGATAAGACGAAATCTCTCTGAGCATCTATTTTGTATTGGATGTTGCCTAGGAGACCGAAGAGATTGCTCACTCTGCCAGTGTTGATGGAGCACCTGCTACATGCCAGGTACTCTGCCAGATGGGGGAGACACAGAGAGGAGCAGGCCCAACCTTCAAGAAGCATACAGTCAACTGGGGCAGTCGGATTTTAAATACAGATCGAGCAGTGAGACATGAGAGGCACCCTTGGGTGCTGACAGAGAGAGGATACAAGAAGCTCAGTGGGTGGGGGAGGGTGACATCTGGGAAGAGGTCCCGAGGGGGAGGAGGTTGGGCTGAGCACTAACCCACAAGTAGGAGCTGGCCGGGAGAGGTGAGTGCACACCGAGGCCTAGAAGCAGGACAGCACAGCCAGTGAGAGAACAGTGGGCAGACTGGGGTTGTGGGAGAATGAAGTCTGATGGACACAGCAGAGGATGGGCTTGGGGAGGCCGCTGCCACCAAGTCATCATGCCAAGCAGTCGGCCACTGACCTGAAGTAGGAGGAGCAACACAGGGTCAGAGGGAGCTCAGCACTGCAGGAAGGACCACGTGATAGCTGGGGCAGGGCACCTGGGAGACAGACCTGATTGGCAGCTGGATGGCCACTTAAGAGGGGCTTGGGCTGTGATCCAAGACGGCAACAGTGCTGATGGTGGAGGGAGGCTGTGGTGCTAGAAGAACCCCCTTGGGTGATGGGTGGGACAGTTCAGTCGGCTGGGGCACGAGGTATGAGAGGACTGCTTTCCCCACAGGATTTTAGGATCTAGCTGGGGGACAAAAACTGGTACCACTGGGTCTAGGTAGCACGTGTCTGGGAGGAGAAGGAGCAGGAAAAACATCTTTCACTGAACACCCTTTTGTACTTTGAACCTGACTGTTCAAATTACCTATTCAAAAAGTAATAACATTAAAACACTAGCGCAGACAGCGAGTGCCCAGTTGGAAAAGGTAGAGTTCTCCGTGGGCTTGAAGAAGGCTTCAAGGAGGAAATGGGGATTCAGTGTAGAAGGAGTTTTCTGCTCCAGGCGTTGAGCTATGCTGGGCCAGCACAAGGAGTTCTGCTGGAGCTAAACACCTCAGAAACCCTGGAACTGCCCCAGCTAAGCACAAACGGAGCCCAACAGGATGGGAAGTGTCTGCCATGACAGTGTCAACCTGTCCTGCAGGCCACGCTTCCTTGAAGTGGAGACAGTCTCATAGAGAACAGGCTGACAGCTGGAGGCAGGGGGTAGGGAGGGGTGCCAGAGGGTTCAGTGGGTAGAGAGATTGAAAAAAAAAAGGAAAATAAAAGAATGTAACCTTCCCCCAAAGAAACAACAGTGTTAACAGCTTAGTCAAGTGCTAAAGACTCACCTCCTCCAGGAAGGCCTCCCTGACCAACTCACTCAGAATCACCCAGGTCACTTCAACTCCCACTTCCTGGCATTATGTCATGATCCCTCGAAGTGGGGTTGGCCTTTATTCCTTTTATTTCCCCTGAAGAAAGAGACCCAGGGTTAAATCGAGCCCTTCCCTGGCATACGTTCTCTCAATCCAACCTAGCGGTAAAGGCTTTCTCTCTAGAGCCTGCAATTCCTCAAGGTACTAACCACATCCTGAAATGAAAGGAGACACCTGTGATTAGCCTTGCCAGTAAGGCACTCCTTCTCTCGTTTGTTTGCGCGTGCAGGTGATAGGAAAAGAGTCACTCAGAAGAGACACATACTCTGATGGAAGCCAGAAGACTGGGATTAAGGATTCCCGCTCTCTGAGTAGACGATTCCCAGAGGTGTAGTTAGCGAGGTCAGGGAGGTTGCCCTTCCACCAGCCTTGGGGAAGCAATAGCCCCTCTTCTATGTACCAAGTGCAGACCTTCGCAGGATCTTCCCCGGTGTCCCGTGTAGCTCCCTCACCTTCGAGTTCCCACAGCACGGCCACCAGGTGCACTGGCAAGTGCGCCCACAGCCCACACCCACTCACTCCCCTCCTGCTGCTGCTGAGATTCATGCCTAATTCTTTTTCCTCCAGCGACTCTTGGGATTTCAACACATCGGACCATCTTGGGTTTCAGTACTGAGATGATGCCAGAACACAAATTCACCTTCTGTCACTGGGCTAAGGGAACTGAGCCTTCCCCCGGTTCAGCGTCTATGAAACCGCTGACCACGCCCCACCATAGGGTTGCGAAATACATTTAAACTGTTGCAAATCAGCATCAGAAAATTCTTTAAAATAGATCAGGATGGAACAGAACAAAAACAATCAAAGTAGGTCACATGTAAAATAGGCAATGCTTTGTTAAAAATTTTGTTTCAGTTACTATACACACATACATAGTGTTCCAAAAGTCTTAGGGAAGTTTTACACTTTAATGACTTCAGAAACAGAAACACTACAGACTTTCAAAGAACATCATTTGAAAGTTTTATTTAAATTTCTTTTACCTTATTGAGTTTAATGAATTTCGAAAAATAAATTTTTATTTTAATGTTTGTCTCAATCCATTGATGATAAACATTTCCCGATACAAACTGAAATGGAAAATTTTTTATTAAAAAATTCATAAAGGTAAAAAATGTAAATCATGACATTTCAAATGGTGTTTTCTGTTCATTTGCAGAATTCACACCTCTGATGTGATGAAAGTGCAAAACTGCCCCAAGTCTTTTGGGATACCCTGTCACACGTTAAGTGGTATGAAATTTTGTGGCAAAATGTCTTTCTCACTTTGCTCCAGTCACAGAGATCTGAAAGCCAATGACTGACACAGCCCAGCCCCCAGACGCCTTCTCAGATCTCTGGCAGAATTCCTCTCTCCCCACCCCAGTGACCCTTAGAGGCCTGTTTACACCTCTCTGCCCCGCCCCATCACGGCCTCCCCGGTGTGGGAGCGTCTGTTCTCTCTCACACCTCTGTGACCGCCTGGACCAGACAGGCCAGGCTGTGTTCCCCTCTTTATCACTTGCAAAGTCTAGCACAAGTTTAGCGTGTAGGAAGTAGTCCACGAACTCTTGTTCAAAGAGACGAGGGCAACCTGGTGACAGCTACAAGGGTGAGCACTGACTTCACCAGGCGAGGTTTTGAAAGCACTTACTCCAACAAGGACTGAGTCACATGACATTCTGTTGTCAGGCGTTAGCGTGCCACTTCCACTAGGTCTGCCTGCCAGTCCAGCACCCTCAGATTTTGCAGGTGAAGCCGGGGTGGTTAGGTAACTTCTCTGTTGTCCCACAGCGTGTGGCTCCCAGAAGCAGATGGTGGTCTCTAAACTGCCAGGCCTTTGCTCTGTCCCCACATCTCGCCTACCCCTTGGAGGCCTCCTGGGGAGTTTGGGGACTGGGTTTGGATCTCCTGAGCCTGGGCCAGAGCTGTTTTCCTGAGTGTCCCATCTTTACTCTCAGATCCCCACCCCCACCCCAAATCCCACTCAAGACTACAAATGCTTTAAAGATGCCTAAACTGGAAGTCCCAAACAAAGTTTCAGCTTTTATGAAAGCCAGGGTAAACCACACAAAACACGCCCTTGCTGGCCAGGCGACCTCTTTGTAACGAGGTTTCTTTCTGTTTACCAACTGAGTGGCTCACCTCCGGGGATGGGGACATGGGGACGTGGCAGCCAGGAAGTGAGGCACCGCCACAGGGATGTTTGTTCAGGCTGGTCACACTAAGGCTTGATCACAGGTTTCTTGAAAAGAGGTGACTGTTGCCTCTCTCACCCAGGGTGCAGGTGCGTGAGGGCCAAGAGGCAGCTTTGGCCAAACATCACCCCGCTCTTCCTTGCCTTCACACAGACACAGCACTCACTTCACTTCCTCTCCTCGAGTGCTGAGAACAAAGTGGCGAACCACCTCCTGCAAGCCTCTCCTCCCAGCTCCGACCCCTCCGATTACAGAATGCTGCGAGGTTTTCACTTTTCCCCATAATTACACCTTTAAGACACTTCAGCTGCTATGGCTTATTTTCCCGGAAAGACACAGTGTAGGTGACTTCTGTAGCTAATCTGTTAAGTTCTTTCCCCAGCATAACTACGTTCATTTTATGTTCGTATAACATTTTAAGCTGAAGTAAACCCAAACAACAGATTTTCAGTTGAAATAACCTACCCAACTCTACATACACTGTAAACCTAGAACAGTGTGTACATACATATATATACACATACACACACGCACACACTGGCATACATACTTGGCATATATATAGTAGGCACTCAGTAAATATTTGTCGACTTATTACAATTTTGTGAAAGTCCCTGAAAATCAAACTAATATGTGACCCAACAGGAAGTCCAACACTAGATCACAGGTTTTCACTGGAGTTCCTTGCAGGCCCCGACAGGCGGGCAGGAATGTGCAACTGCACTCAAACCGGGAGACTGCTGGCCTCTAGGGGTCCAGGGGTGCAGGAGGAAACTTCAGGTGGGCATGAGGTGGCATTTCCTAGACCCTGGTGACAGTCAGGCTGGGTTTGATGGAAGGCAAAAACAAACAAACAAAAGACCTCCAACCCCCCCCCCCCGCAAAAAAAAAAACTTGAACTGAGTCATCACCTGTTGGTTGGGGGTGCCGAGGGAGGATAAAGGGAGATTAAAAGGAAAGGTATTCCTAAAGGCTTGGACTGCTCTCCAGATTGCGGTAGGGGGCGGAACTAAGTCTTGCCTTCTCTCCCCGACCACCGTCCACTCAGGGCCACCAGAGACTCAACATGCCGCACCCTGAAGTCAGGGTGCGTGTCCTGCCCGCTCCCCTAGCCAGCATTCCCAGTTTCCCCACTGCAGCCAGCAGCACCGAAATCTTAGAAACCACCTCTGCCCCACTCCCGTGTGCGTGTGCGGAGTTCGGAATCCCTCCTCAGTATCAGGTTCACCCCACCCACTGCCGAATTTTGCTGATTCATTCCCTGCCTCCCAGGTTCCTCCTCTTCCTCCCAAAACCCTCCTGTGAGAATGCGCCCTTATCACCCAGTATCTGGAGGATAAGCAGAAGCTGCCTGCCAGCGTCCTTTGCCTCAGGCCTCCCTCTCCCTTTCACAACCAGAACAGCCGTATCCATATTTCTTTAACGCCACTGGATGGCATGTTCCTACACGGCCTGGGCAGTCTGCTTCCCGTCCGCTGCTCACCCTCACTAGCTATCTTTCCTCTCCACTGCCTTTCCCTTATATTCTTGCTAAGCAAGCCATGGTTCTTTTCTCTTTCATATTCTGATTCCAAACTCCCCTCTTCCAAGCAGCCTTCTTGGACTAAGGCGTATCTTACTGTCCTCAGTATCAAGGTGCATTTGTTTCCAAGGTTCACTGCCCATGTTTCCCCACGTGGGACTTTCCCATTAGATTTTAGGAGGGAGAAGTAACAGGTCTAGACACTAAGCCACCTAGATCCTGTTTGCTTGCTCTTTCCCAATCCTTAACTCCTGGTCCCCAATTTCTGCCTCTAGAATGCAATCCAGCTGGCCTTCCCACCCCTGCAGGATCCCTCTGCCCTGAGGGACTTGGTTATGCTATTCCACCGCTCTCATCTGTCCTTTGTTCTCTGTTTTATGTCAGATGTAGAGCTGACAGTGAGGATTGGGTTTCTTCCTTCCTTCAAATCTCTGCGTAGGGCTCAGGACCAGGTTGCCCAGAATACGGAAGAATAACCTGACCCCACAGGGCTCTTAGGTGCCACAAAAGAGTCTTCTAACAGTGCTTTCTCTCTCCAGACTGAACCCATCCTTGTTCACTTTGCAAGCCTTTTCAACAGCACAATTACAGCATTGAGCTCAACAGAGACAGTCACTGCCCTGCACTTGACCTCTCCCTTATTCCAACCCTCACTCTCATTCCCATCAAATGAGAATGGACATTTTGGGATTTCCCAGAGAGGAGCAGGGGCTGCACGAAGAGCTGAGTTTACCCACGTCTTTGGCACAGAGATTCACTGGGTCCCCCGGCGCACAGGCACCTGCTCTGGTCCTCGGCTTCACTTCCAGGGCTGGGGGTGCTGGAACGAGTCTGTGAGAGCCAGGGGAGGGTTAGGACAGTACCACCACTTTTAAAATTACTACTTACCACACCAGGTCAAGTAACAGTTATCTTCTTCATTTTACACAGGAAACTGAAGCACAGCGAGCTAATGTCACTTGACCAAAGTCAAATACCTAAGAAGTAGCAGAGGCAGGATTTGCACTCGGGCCCACATCTCTCCAAAGCCCACCCACTGCGTTACCCATGACACCTCCCTGCCTTGTATTTGGCTGGTGCTTAGAGCTTTGCCAAAGCTCTTTCATACACACCTTCTCATTTGCTCTCCACCCAGGGAGTGTTTATGTGATTTGGCTAAGGTTAGACAGCTAAATTAGCGATAGGGCTGAGTCAGCCGCCTGCCTCCATTATACCCACTGCCTTCAGGAATTGAGAGGCCCTCGGTGCTAGGGTTTACTGGCCCTCCCATTCCTGACTTCTGTTCTAGGCAACGGCTACATGGACTAAACCATGGCCATAGCTCCTGTCTGGTTTTCTCCCACCTGAACTTGGGCTAAGATGTTTCTGATCTCAGAGGGCATCTGACACATATGAGGGCCTCCCGTTTCATGCCTGAGTTCTTCTCTGCCGCTGTGGGAGGGAGTCAGCTGTCCTGCTAACTGTGGGCAGTGATTACCGAGGATGAGGCCGTATCGGTCAATCCAGAATCCTTCGTGGTTGCGCCAGCTTCAAACTACCTCTTCCCTTTGACAGTCCTGTTCTGTTTTCTGCCTGGGTGCCCCTAACATGTTACCTCTGGGTGCCTAAAATGAATGGGATTCTTGAGGAACAGGAGCAAGGGAAGTCCCTGCAATCACACTGACTTTTGCTGGATAATCTGAAGCAAAGTATGTAGCATGTACCATCCATCATGTGAATTTGCCTGCCTCATCCTTTTTACCTGTCCTGTGATGGGTAGGGATACAGCTGATCTGTCTGCAAGGAGAACAGGGTCTGGGTGGTGGACACCCATCTCTAGTAAAATGACCACAAGCCCCAGGTTCTTTGGTGTCTCCAGAGTTGCTCACCTCCGTGGGCCTGGGGGCGTGCTGAGAGCACAGTATCGAAATGCTCCCTGGGACTGTTGCAATGGGTTGTTGGCTAATAGAGGGGGTCTGTTCTAAGTGTTGGTGGCAAACTGACCGCCCCCCACCCACCCCCACACACCCACACACACAGGAGAGCTCTGCCCTACCCTCTGCCGAGATCAGGGTTTTGGGGCAAGTAACAGTTTCTCCTTTTGGTTAGCCGGGGCTTGGAACGAATGACAGGGAAATGGGGAAGTTGGAGACAGCCACAATCATGAAGATACACCAGACTCCCTTCCCACAATGTCAGGCAGCTCCCACTTGCAAAAGGCCCAAGGCCCCAGAGGGAAGACTGCTGAGATGGACCCCAGCTCCCCAGGAGGCTTCTCTTGCCTTGCCCCTTCTGCTCAGGGGCAACATAGCACTGGCGGGGTGTAACCTCTGTGGCAGGGCACCGAGGGAGGCCCACCTGGGGGAGGCTGGGCACACAAGATACACGCAGCGGCGTGGGTGAGCGAAGGGAAGAGGTGGAGAGCCCTGGAGGGAGGGTGACGGCTTGTCCCTCTCCTGCCCCACCCCTACAAGCCACAGAGTCCTGAGCTTTTCTTGCATTCATCCTTTAAGGGGCCAAGGAGGAGGGGATCCTACCGGGAGGAGCTAGAGGCCACCACGACCGATTAGGACCAGTCTGGCCCACCCTCTCCATTTCATTGTGGGGTGTGGTGAGGAGGAAGAGGAGGAGGAGGAGGAGGAGGGAGAGAGCAAGGACGTGGCAGAAGTGAGAGACTGGAGGGAAGTCTCGAGAAGGGGGACAGCTCAGGGTTTCAAGTCAGGGGGAGGGTCGCAGGGGCCGGGGAGGGTCCCGGGCTGCTTCCGAGACTTACCTGTTGCACCGAGGCAGAGCCGCAGCCGCGCCACTGAGCAGCTCGTGGGTTTTCTGACGGGACGTCCTGGAGGGCGGGGCCGGGGCAGGATCTGCAAGGCCACTGGAGCGCGTCCTACCGGCCCCTCCCAGGCTAGGTGCAGGCGGCCACCCGCGGCGCCCCGGAGCTCCGCTGCAGGCCGCGCCTCGTCCCGCAGCTCCCAGGGCCTCCCGGAGGCTGGGTGCGGGGTGGCGGCCCCTGGTCCCATAAATTCTCCCTCCGCCTGCTGGCCGCTGCTAGGAGCCCAGCTTTTCCAGATCTCAGCCCACCCCAGGGTGCGGCCTCCGCCGAAAAAGATTGGAGGGTCCCTACCCACCCCAAAGTCGAAGGGCATTAGCGATCCTGCCAGTGGCGCGGACGGGCGTGTGCAGGGAACCGCACACTCGGTGGCGGCGCAGCGGGAACGCTCAGAGCCCGAGGCGGCCGCGCTGGAGGGTTAAACCGGGCACAGGTGGTGAGGAGCCCGGGGCTCCGTCCCGTGTTTGCTTCTCATTGGCGGGGTAGTCTTGGGCAAATGACTCCTCCCCCGTCACAACCGCAAGAACAAATGCCTACAATTATTGTCCAGAATGTACGCGGGGGACGGCTGATCGCACAGCTACAGGGATGCTCAAAGTGGGTTCCTGGACCAGCAGCATCAGTAGCATCTGATAATTTGTTAAGAAAGTAGATTCTTGGGTCCCACCCCAGACCCAAATAATGCAAATCTCTGGGGATGGGGCCCAGAGATTTGTGTTTTCCAAAGGCCTCCAGGCGATTCTGGTGCACACTCAATTTTGAGAACCATTGAACCTGTAGTGGCAAGGCTGGGATTAGAATCCAGGTCAATTCATTTCCTGCACGCCCGCTCTGAACCACCCCTTCAGGCTGCTCACTGGTCCTGTCCAGCTCTAAGAGTCTGATGTCCTCTGCGGGCCCTTGTCTGGATAATAGAAAAGTAGTGCAGTGGACTCCAAATAGCCCCGATAATTTGAAAGTTTTCTGTGATAGAACCTGAAACAACCACTAATTGTGTTTTTCTTTTGTTTTGATATTTAAACAAGTTTGTATCTCTAAGTTCACAAGACCTGGGAGCAGGGGTGTGGGTGAGGAGATCTGAGCAAAAAGACAGTTTTGCAGTGACCTGGGGCAAGCAGGGGAAGCTACTTGGCGATGAACTGTCGGATGAAGAAGTAATCTCATTTTGTAATCTGGGACCCCACGGTAGGATTGAGCTATGCAGCAGGAGGCCAAAGGTTTTCCAGTGATTGAGTCTGGAGCGACAAGGCCAGGGGACCGAGGAGACCTCGCCCAGCCCCACCAGGTCAGGGGAATGCTGAAAGATGGACATTCCCAAAGGAGCAGAAAAGGGGGTGTCCACTGTGTTTCAGCATGGCCGCCTATCTCCTCCTTCTCCAAGTAGCTGAGTAATCCACCCTCCCAACTCCCTTTCTTTCACACTAGAGACTTTCTGGGGTTTAAATTCCTAAAGCAAGACTTTCTACGGTGGTTACTGATCGTGCATTTAGGCCCCGAGACAGACCCTCGGGGCTCGTTTTGGCTCCCATTGCTCCAGGTGCCACCGCTGTTGTCACTTGCCTTATTTGGCAGCCATCTTTCTTAGAATAAGGGCATTCTCTGTTGCAGACTGCGGGATGCCGCCCTTTATTTCTCTCTCTGAGGGCTGCACACTCCCTTACAGGTCTGGTCCTATGATTTTTGCTCCACCCTTCCTCTAACTCTGCTCTGTGACTCCCAGGGGTCCTGTGGTTCTCACCCAGCCCTGGAGCCTCAGTCTGGACCCAGCCTGACCTGAGGGTGACAGGCTAGGCTGGATTCGCAGCCTCTGTCCTTCCCCAGGACGGTCACGACCACAGACTCCATCCCAGCGTCCCAAGGAAGCAGCATTAGTCTGTATTCTGCGCACCATTTTCCAGAAGCAAATTACTCATTCAATTTTATTTCAGCTGACTCTGATTTTAAACGTGACTTTGAGTCCTCAGAATCATTAGCTGCCTGATTGGGAGGCACATGTCTACAGGATGTGGGACCCACCCCTAATGTGTCATACGCTGAGCTGTTCAGCCTCCCTGCCCTCTGCTTCAGGAAGGTGTGAAGGTGAGCCACTGCAGAGCAGTGACTGTGGCTTCAGCCTGCCATTGGTGGCTGGCCACTTTTAAAAAGATTACTTTAATTGAAGAAGTTATATAGGCGTATGGTTACAACAATCAAGCATTAAAAAAGATGAAAGATACGTGCAATGAAAGATACATTTCCTTCCTCCCTGCTTTCAGTTCTTCTGTCCAGAAATCATCTTGCGTATTTCTGTCCGAAACTCACAGTCATTAAGCTTTTCTGCAGAACATGCCTGCATTCCCTGCTCTGAATTTCATTTTTTCTCACAATCTTATTTTTATTTCTGGGCCATTTTAGATTTTGTTTTTGGGTGTTGAGTTTTGCTTTTCACATCAGTGGTTCCCCCACCTCACAGCAGGAAATGCTGTGGGGAGCAGATCAGTGGAAGCGAGGGAGACAAGAGCAGGTCTGTGAGTGTGTGACCTCGGTTTTGGTCCTTATCACGTCTCTTCCTTCTACACACAGCGCCTGGTAAGGGGACAGCCACCTCTGGGTGGGGCAGGATGAGGGAGATTTGCTCATCTGCAAGAGGTGCTGGCTCCACTTTGCAGGGAAAGTTTGCAGAGGAAGCTGCCCTGAGCTTGCCAGGGAGGTTAGAGGGGAGGGCAGGTGGCTTGCTGACAATATGTCCGCCCTACCTGTGACTTTCTTCCTCCATCCGGGAGGGTAGCTAACCCCAGAAGGAACAAGGTAAGTCCCTGTAACTTTCTTACATCTCAGTTTGTTATCTGTAAAGTTGGGTTAATGATGCTTAGGGTTGTGTTGCTCAAGCAAATAGCTGAGAGGAACGTATAACAATTTAGTTCCACCGAATCTGCTTCTTCATCTCTTCTCTCCCCGTGTTCCCCTTTGCCCCGTCTCATCTCATTCCCATGCCCGGAAGAGAAACAGTCAAAGCAAGAAACCTAATCAGAGCTGCTCCAAGTTCAGCCATAACCACTCATTCATTACATTTCACTCACCTCTGTGTGCCTCAATTTCCTCATCTGTAAAATGGGCATATTATTTTTATTATTGAGTTGTTAGATTAAAATAAATAAAATGTTTATTTAACCCACTGCCTGGTACACAATAAGCTCTAAGAAAATGTCTGAATGTTAGTTATTATCATTAGCTATTTTCTTTCTTCCTTTCCTACCTTTAACAAAACAGTGTTGAAGCCCATGCTTGGTAGCTTCTATGCCAGGTATTGGGTAGGACACAGATACAAAGGTAAATAAGCCACATCCTTCTCCCCAGGACACCCATAGTCTAGGACGGGAAGCCGATAAATGTAAAATAGGACTATGACTGGAGCGGAGACAGGACTGGGGTGAGGGGAGTGAGGCACTTGCTTTGGATGCAGAATTAAAGGGGGCACCACAAAATCCAGTAATTCAAGTAACTCAATATTTAATAACATTTAATGTGATATTTTTAAAAGTCAAAATTAATAAAAAATCTGCAATGAACAAAACATCAACAATTTAAAATAAAGAATAGTGATCCCCTGAGCCATATTGGAGCTTGAGGTAAAAGAAAAAATGTGTACACCATATTCATGTTTTTCTGTGTGCTTTTAAAAAGATTTTTTAACTTACTTTTAGAGAGAGGGGAAGGGTGGGAGGAAGAGAAAGAAAGAAACATCGATGTGCAAGAGATACAATGATCAGCTGCCCCCCTGCATGCACGCCGCCAACTGGGGACCTGGCCTGCAACCCAGGCCTGTGCTGTGACTGGGAACTGAACTGGTGACCTTTCGGTTCGCAGCCGGGTACTCAGTCCAGTGAGCCACACCAGCCAGGGTTTTATCTGTATTTTTTAAATGCTTACTTTTTTCTAGTTCATTAAAGTAGTTGAAAAAATATTGAAAAATAGGTATATTAAAACCCACAACATTAGTTTAAATTAAATATTTTATTTATACACAAACAGAACTTACTCTGACTTTACTTCAGCTTAATTAAAATTTATTTAAGATTATCACTTGGTCAAGAGAAATTTTTCTTTTTTTAAGATTTTATTTATTTATTTTTAGACAGAAGGGAAGAGAAGGAGAAAGAGAGGGAGAGAAACATCAATGTGTGGTTGCCTTCACGTGCTCCCCACTGGGGACCTGGCCTGCAACCCAGGCATGTGCCCTGACTGGGGATCGAGCTGGTGACCCTTTGGTTTGAAGGCCAGTGCTCAATCCACTGAGCCACACCAGCCAGGGCAAGAGAAATTTTTCAAACATGCAGTTTCTTAACTGAAAACAAAATAAGCAAAGAATTAGATTTTGTAAGTGTTGGAACCAGGAAAATAGCTAACGGACTGTCCCTGTGAGATTTGGCTGTCCAGGAACAGAGAACAAAGAACTGGAGGCAGATTACCATTTAAGGAGATGTTTAGGTTTAAATTTCCCATTCCCCAAATCTTGCAATGTATAGATCCCATGCGCGCCAAAAGACAGCCAATAGCTAACAGCCACAACTGCTTCTGTGAAATGCTTGCTTGCTTGCGTTTATAAAAAGGCCTAGCTGTAAGCGTTAGGTGTGACTCTCATCTGCAGCTCTTCTGAGCATCATGTCTCCGGACACTCTGAGAGTTTGCCCCTGCACAGGTTAAAACTTTTGGCCAATAAAGTAACACCTTTGAATCCTGAAAGTTTCTGAGCATCTGTTCCTTGTGTCGGTGAATGCAACATTAAGTATCATTGATGAGTTTGCTTGCATTGAAGCCAATTTTCCTTTTCCTCAGGCTTCACCATGGCACCGGATCGGGGTCTGCGCAAAGAGCCTGAAGAGAACGGAGGGGAACTACAAGGAAGGGCTGGAGGGTCGACTGGTATTGTGCTCATTGTTATTATTAACTACCCAAATAGCATATGTTTAGAAAGCACAGAAAAACAAAGAAGAAAATACACTACCCATGATTAAGGTACCTACAGATAACCACTGTTACTATTTTGGTGTAATACATTCTATTTTTGTGTATGCATGTGTAATTCACACGCACATGTATTTCATCAATTCTAAGATGCAGATTTTTTTTCACTTTTTAACATTTCTGAAATCAGGGTGTGTCTTAAAATTGTTGGTATCGTAGTTTAATTAGCAGTGCTTTTCCTGTACTGGTATATAAAACAATGATTTATCTTATAATTTGTGTTAAATGATTGTATATAATCATGAAATTATATGCGTACATATATATGAAATTCCTTCGCTCTCTTCCTCCCTTCCCCATATGTATGTAATTACTATATATATGTGACAAAACTGGAATTGTATTGAACATACTGTTTTATGACCCAATTTTTTTTTTTGCTTACTATATTATATATTTTTCAGGGTGATGAAATAATCTCACATATGATCATGAATCACTGCATAGTGGTTTGTATATATATATAATTATATATAATTATATATAATTTATATATAATTTATATATATTTATATAAAATATTTATTATATATTTATATATATTTAATCAACTACTCTTTATAGGACATTTAGGTTGTTTGCCTTTTTTGTTTTTCTACTATGTATAGCTGGCTGTGCCACTATAGGTTAAGTCCACATACAGTTTTTCTTTCCCCCTCTGTCCCATCTCAAGTGAGAGATTAGAGGGTCACTTTGATTGGCATTTGTAAGATAAATCACCTTGAGTTCTTGAACTAGTCTCCCCCACAAGAAGTAGGGTGTGTGTGTGTGTGTATGTTAATTACTCTGGGAAGCACTGAGGGGACCACTAATAGTAGTCAAATAGTCTACAGGAAAGTGAGATATGTATCAGTCTTTCTGTGTTAGGAGGATAGAATGGGAGAAATGCTAACTAACTCCTTGGAGGTGTCAAGGAAAGGAAATAGTTTGGTGGGTCAGGAGGCCCCTTGTCGCTGGGAGGTGGCTGTGCTGGTTAATTTTATGTGTCAGCTTAACTAGGCTGTGGTGCCCCGTGGTTTGGTCAAACACTAGTCTAGAGGCTGCTGAGAAGGTATTTGTCCTTGTCATTAACATGTACAGTCAGCTGACGTTAAAGCAGATTACCCTCCACAGTGTGAGTGGGCTTCATCCAGTCAGCTGCAGGCCCTAAGGACAAAGCCTGAGATTGGGGGTGGGGGGATGTGGGGCAGGGGGAGGAGAGAGAGAATCAATTTTGCCTCGAGATTGCAACCTAGAAACTCTGGGTTTCCAGGCTGTTGGCCTGCCCCACAGATTTCATACTCACCAGAGCCCAGAGTCATGTGAGTCAATTCTTCCAAATTCCATCTGTATGTATTCGTTTTGTTTCTCCAGAGAACCATGACTAAGTCGGTGACCATGCATGAGACAGAACTGTGGACACTGGGCGAGGACTCTTAGCAGAGATTCCACTTGAAAATACAGCTTGCGGCAAGTCACAGAGGGTGCTGGCCTCTCTGTCCTCTGTGAAACCTGGTACAGCACAGACAGCCCACAGGGAACAGCGTCCCTTGTCTAGGAAGCACTAGAAAGCAGGCCCTGTGAGTTTCACTATTTTTTCTTCTCTTTTGCTCCTTTTTTATCTTCACCAAAGACATGCTTATTGATTTAGAGAGAAGGGAAGGGAGGAAGAGAGTGAAGGCGAGAAGCATCAACGTGAGAAACATCGATCTGTTGCCTCTCATATGTGCCCCAACCGGGGACTGAACCCACAACCCAGGTAGTGCCCTGACCGGGAGTCAAACCCGCAACCTTTCTGGTTTATGAAACTACGTTCTAACCAACTGAGCCACACTGGACAGGACAAGTGTCCCTATTTTTCCCAAGTGAGGAGTGTAAGCACAACAGGTCCCTGAGACCCCAGTGTCTACACCTTTGTCACTACTTTCTGCAAGTCCCTCCATTTACTAAAGTCCTTATCTTGTCATCTTTGGAAAAGTTTCCTGGTGCTCTCCCTTCCAAATCTGCCGTTCTTGTTGAAATTATGCCTCGGCATTTTATATTTTGGTTGCCATTGTAAATATTATCTCTTCCAGAAGACTCTTGGTCCATTTTTAAAAATATAACAAGTCTCTTCTTATATCATACAATGAATAATTTTTCCTCTCTGGGGAAACATGTGGGATTGGGAAGTTGTGACTGTGGATTCTTCTGTTTAAATAATACAAGATCTTCTTAAAAGCACTCAAGTTGTCCGGGATCTGTGTGTACCTTTTGCAAAAGAGAACTTTAATAATTATGAAGAGTGAAAACATAAATGTTGCAAGGTTTTGTTTTGAGAACTCTTTCTGCCCAAAATTATGATATCTTATTGCTTAATAGCTCTCTTAAAAAAGTAAAAGGGGTATGCACATTGAACCTTCTGAAACAGAGGTAACTGGATCTCAACCTAACAATTATTTTGCTCAAAGGGAAGTAATAAAAGGAGTAATAAACTATCCTCCAGAACAAACTACTTACTATCCAGCTAACAGCAAAACTGAGACAGGATCGTAAGAAGCCTGGAAAATTCCTTGGTAAGTGGAATAGGGAAACTGAGGCAGATAGCTGAACACAACGGCTGAGCAATTTACAGTCAGGAGCAGATGTTCACTAGGATGGAAAGACCCCAGTGCCTGGCAGGGGGCAAAACTGGGAAAACAAGGACCTCACCCCAGGGTAACCTCCTCCCCTGGCCTTTCCTCCCTGGAGATAACATCTAGGTTTCAGCTGTATTTCAGCACCAGGCCCAGAAAAGTAGCAAAACCAGGTGGGCCGCACCAGAACCAACCGAAATAACCAAAGGCCCCCTCTCACTGACCAATCAGAGGAGACCATGACCGTGACAGGGTGTGCCTGGAGAACTGATGAATAGTTTACCAAAACCCTCCCCTGAGACCTCCCCTAAGATTCCTGCCTTCAAGACAGAGAAAAAAGCTTCAAGATAAAGGACCCAGTGTGTGCTCTCCCTCTGGGGAGAAGCCCACACCATTCCCTCTTCCCCCACCCCCCACACCCCTTTCCCCACAGGCACAGGTCCTAAACTCTAAGGCAACCGGCAGTGGCAGCTTGTCCCAGCTGATCCCCTGAACTGTCCCCAAAACCCCCTCTTCTCTGACTCCCCAGGGAGCTGAGGCAGCCCCGCCCAGGCTCTCAAGTTGCTTCTTCCGCGCTGAGCCCTTCCTTGTTCCACTGCCCCAGCTTTAATAAATGCGTCCTCATAGTCACCTGGACTCGTGTCGTGGAATCTTTCCTACATGACGGCAAGATCCCACACACTACAGCTGGCCCTAGGCGGACCGCTCAGGGCTAGGCCCCCACCTAGAAACATAATCTCTTATTTATCCCTGGAAAATAGGAAAGGAAATATCAATCTTCTTAGACATTTGGAAAAAAAAAAACAATGGATTCCATTTAAAGAGTCGAAATCTATCTGATAGTATCTGAATGTTGTTGAACATTGTTTTGGAGAGGCACCTGCCTACACGGTCGATTAATATTTGACAGAGAAAGGGAGAACATTCAGTGGGATAAATACAAACTAACAAACGAAACAGGATACAGACTCACGGATACAGAGAACAAACTGATGGTTGCCAGAGAAGAGGGGGGTTGGCAGGCTGGGTGAGAAAGGTAAAGGGATTGAGAAGCACAGACTGGTCGTTACAAAACAGTCCTGGGATGTGAAGTGCTGCACAGGAAGTGCAGTCGTAATAACCACGCACGGTGCCAGGTGGGTACTGGAAATATCAGGGGAACACTTTGTGAAGTATACGATGGTCTAAGCCACTATGCTGTACACCTGAAACTAATATAAAATAATGTTGAATGTAAACTGTACTTGAAAAAAATAATAGAAAGTAAAAGAAAGGCGATAGAAGAACACAACGGCTGTTCTAATGGCCTGATGTCTAACATCCTCTTACTGTCCTAAAATTTTTGCCTTACAGCTTATTAATTCCCATGGAATCTTATTTATTTATGTTCAATAGCTTCTGTGTGCATATAGTGCACAAATGAAAAGCTGAAACGTCTATGGCATGGTAAGTCTTCCTTCTACGCCTATCCCTGGTCGTCTGGTTTTCCTCCACAGGGGCAGCCATTGCTGCTGTACAGAGGCATCATGCTGATTTTAGTAAGAACCTTGAATGGTAACTTTTTAAATGATATTGTCTGAAATGGTTAAAGTTATTTTAAAAGCAATCAACTTAGCTCTCTTTGTGGCTCTGATAGCATTCCAGTGGATTCTCCGGGGTTTTCTGGGTAGATACACCCATCGACAGCACACGGTCTGGGCCAAAGAAAGACAGTTTTGGAGTGAGAACTAAGTTGAATCCTGGCTCTTCCGGTTACCTGCTGTCTGGCTCGAAACCCAGCCTTCAGAAAATGTTGGCACTCGCCAAAGGCAGCATGTAGGTACGAGGCAGTCTTTCCTCCAGTCCTTCCCTCTAGCGTGGGCAGAGGCTACGCAGGGCCCGGTTCTGCCCCTCTGCACTCTTGGAGTTGTCCCACGGGGAGCTGTGGATTAACCCAGAGGGCTTTGATCTCAGGGATTTCTAGCCTATAGGTCAGGAGGAGAGACTAAAAAGGAAGTTCTAGACGAAAATAACTTTATCTTTCTTAATGAATGGAATGTGGGTAATGTGTGTTAAGAACAGATTAAAACAGGTTTTATTGTTTGAAATCGGGGATTTACTGAAACTCTTTGAAAAGCTACTGATTATCGGTGAGGCCCTGTGACCCGCACCCCCACCACGATGGTAGGGGCTAACCAGCCACAGTGTAGAAGGATGCAGTTTTCCCAGAGCTGGGACCCGCTGCCAGGGGGCGAGTCGGCGGGGTTTTGTGAGGAGTGGTATTAAGAAAAACCTACGGTTAGTGAGGTAGAAAATCACATTTGTACTTGTCCTTAGAATTTTATGAATTTGAAGGGATGCCCCACAACTTTTGATTTCTTTAACCATTCCATGAAAAGGTGACTGGGGATGTGAAGCATCTGGTTAGTTTACACGGCACTTTTTTTCAGCAGGACCTTAGAAGGAGCATGCAAGTCTTGTGCTACCAGGAGAAGACAGACCGACTGGCGCTTCAATACCCGCCCATTCTGCCAGACCATGGTCAGATGTGACAGGCACACGTCATTGCAACAAAGAATGAGCTCAAACCCTAAAAAGTCATTGGCTCTGCGTATTAATTATCAAGAAAAATTATCCTGGGGGTTCAGCTGTTATAAGAGATTTATGGAAACTGTTGCAGGCTTGCCAGACCACAACTGACTGAACAGGCACAAAACGAGGATGCCTCAAGAACAGAAGAAGCAGCTCAACTGTAGAAAGCTGGAGATGGACTTTCAGGACCCTGATGGGCTCTGCAGTGTATTGTTCTGTGCTAGCATTCAATAACCTGGTGAACCCATAGGTGCTAAATTCGAAGGTTATAGTGGTCAGGGTACTTGACTTTCTGGCAATTTACTGGCCCCTTGGCCATTACTCCAAGCTCAACATCATGATTATTTTCCTTGCCACTAATGGGCAAAGAAGGATGTCTGTTGGAGGCCTCTGGGAAAGCTTTCATGCCTTTGGGGAAAGAAAAACAAACAAACCCAAAACCAGATGCAAGAATAAAACAGTCCCTCAGGAAGCCAGCCTACTTGAGGACAAAGCCCACATGGTGTCAGGGTGAAGCAGAGGGACGAGAGGACCTGGGCTCCTCTTGACACTTTTGAGCTGGAGCTTAGGCTGCTCCTGGGGTCCACCCCACCGTGATGTCTGTTATGTGAGATAACTCAGAGGGCTGTTCTGAAGCCAAGGGAGGGACCAAAGGGGAAATAAGGGTACTAGACCAAAGGGACCCAGACTTCCTCCAAGGGCATTAAGATTTTGCTATGAGTCTATCAAAACTAGAATCTTCTACAGATCCTGGAACTGACAGTGGAAACAGTCCTACCTAGGGAGCTAGAGAACCGCATTGCCAGTAGAACCTAATCTTTCAACTCAGAAAGCTGAGGAAGCTGTGGCTGAGAGGGAGTGCAGCTGCCGCCTGTGTGAGCAGCTTCTCTGAGGCCTTGCGGAGGAGTGAAGTCCCAGTGCTGAGACTCGTGTATGTTTTGCCTTTGGAACTGGAGAGTGGAGCGCAGGGAACAGTCACTCGTTCTTCACAGGGTTGTCCCATGGCCAGACTCCATGGGTGGGGCCCATCTCAGTGTATGGGTCTGGGAGGCCCTGATAGAGTTCTCAAGCAAAGGAGAGACTGGCAGAGTAAAGGCATGATGTCCCTTAGTTAGCTAGAAATTCCATAATTGTCAGCACGTTTAACTTCAGTTTTCTCTTTTTAAGAAAAGGATATTGATATGAGTCCATTGTGAAATTTAGATGAGATAATATATGCAAACCACTCAGAACACAATGTTCCTAGTTCAACAGCAGCAGCAACACAGGGACCCAGGGCCACTCCTCTCTGCTGACGAGAAGAGCCATTAAACTCTATAACAGGTGCTGGGAACACTCACGCCTGAAGAGGAGCATCAGTGGGGCCAGCATGTGCCCACCGGCTTCCTTAGCGTGTTCCTGTAACTCCACCGGAAAGCTTTACCTGTTTTCAGAGCTGGGGCAGGAGCCTCATAGCTCATTGGTGAGCTTGGCTAATCCATAAAGGTTGGTATGGGTTTGAAGGTAGGCAAGAATGGCCACTTGGATCCTGCTCGAAGTTCTTTCATTTTGGTTTACTCCCAAAGCAACTGAAAGCCGTGCCTAGAACGGAAATGAAACGAGGGTCCATCCCGTGGTGGTTGCTGCTCCCCGTGGCCCCTTGTGTCAAAACACAAAGCGGCAGCCCCTGGAGGGTGGTGGTGTTGGCAGCCAGTGGGGAGGAATGCAGGCCCGGCAGGGAAGAAGCAGAGAGAAACACCCAAGAAAAACCTAGGAAATGATGCTTCTGACTCTCTCAACAGCAGAGAAAGAGAGTTGAGTGGTGACTCACAGTGGGGAGGTGGTGCCTTATCACAGTGGGGATTGGGAAGGCTGGACTATTGGGAAGTGTCTGGTCTATCTCCAAACCTCCCAGGGCATGCCGGGCCTCAACCCCTGTAAGTGCTGGCTGGGCCTGGGAGATAGCCGCTTCCCCATTCATTACAACCTTAGACTTAGGCCTGTTGATGCTCTGTGGCCAACTATGTCCCTTGTGTTTGCCTCGAGATTACACCCAGTTCCCCAGGGACGTCTCCTCTGTTGCACATAAACGGCGCTGCTGTAAAGACCCATTTTCCTCGGGTAAACTTCTAGAAGTAGGACTTGCTGGGTCAAAGGCTGTGAACATTTTTAAGGTTTTTGATTCTTATTCCAGGAGGAAATGTTATCCACTACCAAAACAGAGATATAAAAAGTTCCTGCCCTTGTCAACTAGGAGAGGGCTGGTGGCCAAATAACTAATGTAAGAGGTGGCCTGTTTTTCTGAAAAACAAGCACATCACAATGTCTATAATAAATTCAGTTAAGAGCATAAAATGTGGTCTGAGTGCAGCAGATGACACAGCACTAAACACATTGGACTGCCTGGAGAGTCACAGGATGGAAAGGACCAGAGAGACAGAATGAGGTTATCAGATGCTTCCTGAAAAGTGGGAAGTGTGGTGGTGGCAGCAGCTGAAGTTGCATTTACTGAGGGCAACTTCTGTGTAAACGGGGTTAGGACCAGAGGAGTGCAAATAACTAGCATTTCTCTTTCAGGGAACTCTTTGTTGAGTAAGGAGATCACCAGCTACAGATAAAATTATCCCAGGAGAGAGATTTTTGTGCTGGTGTACGCAAGAACATTCT
This sequence comes from Glossophaga mutica, assembly GCA_039655065.1. Classification (NCBI taxonomy): domain Eukaryota; kingdom Metazoa; phylum Chordata; class Mammalia; order Chiroptera; family Phyllostomidae; genus Glossophaga; species Glossophaga mutica. The sequence continues at coordinate 50,947,903 of CM077304.1, forward strand.
AACATTCTGTCCGCAGTTGGAAAGGTTAATGTATGTGAAAGCACTGTGGGGCACAGCGCTAGGTGCCAGGGAGTGGAGATGAAAGACCTGGTCTCCGTCTGGAAGGAGCTCCCAGTCTCCGGAACTGTTCCTCTAGAATGTGGTAAGAGCTGTAACGGAAAGACGTATGTAGGAGGCCCAGGGGCGACACAAAGGAGGGAGTGATTAACTTACAGGTTGGAAGAAGAGGTGACATGACCTGGTTTGTGAAGAATGAGTAAAAGTTTGCCAGGTGGGTAAGTATGAGAGACATAAGTATAAGTGAGGGGCATGTACTTGTGTGTGACCTGGGTGGCCCCCACAATTTGGACTTCAAGTCCCCAGAATTTAGCACTTCAGGCCCCACATGCAGCGATATCAGATCCAGAAGTCCAGTCTGGGGACCGCTGAGGCTCCACTCTCTCCCCAAGATCCCTGGGGTTGCTAGTGTTATGTAACAACAGAGCCGGCTTGGTCCTGACTGGGTGGGCTCCTTGCAGCAGGGGACTGCAATTAATGAGAAGGAGCCGGCCAGACCAGTAAGTCCTCAGGATGGAAGCTGGGCAAAGTCAGGAGGCCAGTAAAAGCAACGTCTTGCCCCCAGGCTGTGTCTCTCAAGCGTGGGAGCCTCCCACTCCTAGCTGGACTGGTCAGAATTTCCTGTTTAAAACTCTTGGCCACTTCTGCTGGGCGCTCAGCGGCTGCCCTAGTGGTGTGGAATGTGTAGATTCTGCATAGATTCTGACAGTGGACATCTGCATTTGTTTCCTAGGGCTGCGGTGGCAAAGCACCAATGGGGTGGCTTACAACAGAAATTTAGTTGCCGCATGGTTCTGGAGAAATCTGCAGGGCCACACTTCATCCAAAACCTGTAGAGGAACCCTTCCTTGCCTCTTCCTGGCAATATCTGTCATTCTTTGGACTGTAGACACACCACTCCGATCTTCTATCTTCATGTGGTCTTCACCTGTGTCTCCACATGGCCATCGCTTTATAAGGACATCAGTTATATTGGATTAGGGACCTACTCTACTTCAGTATGACCTCATCTTAATTAATTACACCTGCAAGGACCCTATTTCCAAATAAAGTCACATCCTGAGGTAGTGAGGGTTAGGACTTCAATGTATCTTTTTTTTTTTTTTTTTTTGGCAGGGAGTGGGGGCGTGGGGACACAGTTCAGCCCCAAACAGCATCTCTCAGATACGTGGCTGAGCTTTGAGATTGCAAGAACTGATGATCCAGTGCTCCGAAGTGCTGTTCAGGTGTGACAGGTCAGGAACATGGTGTTTACATCTCTGCTTGAAGGGCCAAGGCTGCCCAGGGTTGTGGCTGCAGGAAGGTTGGGCTACAGGGAGCTGGAGCTCTGCCACAGGGCAGTGACGTCGGTGCGGAGGCAGGGGTAAAGTTGCGTTCCCATCAGGGGAGCCACTTTGCTGGCCCCTTTAACACCATTCTTCAAGGAAGGGGCTCCCAGTGTAATGCTCACTCCAGAGCAGGTGAGAAGGGAGAAAGGGATCTAACTAACTACCCAGCTTTTTTTTTTTCATAGTTTTCTTGGATGTTTTTGCTCACCCATTAAAAAATAAACCCTCTTGATAATTTTATGGTGATATCCTGAAATTTATAGAAGAGTAAAAGGAGAATTAACAGCTTTAATAAAATGAATTTTTTCCCACCAGACACATGGGGTACCGTTTGATTTACTGAAGACTTCTTTTGTAAAAGTCTTCAGGAGTGTTTCTTGCCTTCTGTGCACAGCCATGTTTGAAATGCTACAAGTGAGTTCCAACTGTAGTTCTTTTGAGAGCTGTCGGTGCACAAGGGGTGACCCACTGATTTACCTTCTCAAGCTGTTCTGTGGAAGTGGTCAGATGTGGCTTGACGGTAGGGGAATCCGGTGTCCAGTGTGCCCAGCAGCCGTCTCCATGGACTTCCACAAACTGGAGTGTCTTCACCCAGTGGGGTGTCTCTGCCACACTTTGGCCAACAGGGAGATTACTGACACCCAAATGCTTGATGACTCCATTGGGGTCAATTATGAACAGGACCTTTCAACAGCACACAGTAGTCTCAGGAAATCTCTTTAGCCAAATCTGACAAGCATGCAACGTTCATGTGGTCTGGATCGCCATTTTTCTTTGTTTCTTTTTTTCCCCCCAGACAAGATGGCTCACATCACGACATTCATAGGCTTTCTCACTAAAGGCAGTAATATCTGCAGGACACACAAAGGCAAAATTCAAATGATAGACGAAAAGCACCAAATATTTCCTTTTGAAATCGTTAAGGCCTGGCTCTTAGAACCCCCTGTTGATGATGGCTGCACTCTTAAAATAGGGCTTGTGCTGGGAGGCAGCAGGAGTGTGGTATGAGGAATTGGTGCTTTTAAAGGCAAATTTCGCTTGACTGGAAGCAAACCACAACGTATGTGTCAAGCAGGTCTTCAAGAAGCAGCAGGCCCAAGGGCTGCAGAGGTGGAGGTGCCCCAAGGAATGACGCTCACATTGGGCGACCACAGCCAGAGCAACCTTTCCGCTGTGGCTGTGGTCTTCAGTGCAGGTGGGAGCCAGGGTGGGTGGGATCATTCTCAACTAGGTTTTGGCTTTACCAGGAATACTTGCAATGCTTTCCTACTAAGAATGATGCTGGTTTTCATTGCTCTGGTTAGAGTCACCCGTAAACACATCTGGGCTTTAATTTATTCATCTTTTTAGTGGATGTTACTTCTCTGAAGCTGTCTTGTCTTTCCCCTCCATCTATGATTTGGATTTTCTGCCTTTTCTAACAATTTTCCTTTTCACAGAGCATTTGACATTTAGTTGAGTTTTTCAGTTACTTACACAGAACAGATTTTCTTTGCATGAATGACGTTATTTATCCTCATTTCTCATTTTTTTTTGCATTTATACTTTTTTTCCCTTGCCTGCCCTTTCCCCACACTGTGATTTGGTTAGCTGATGGTTAACCTTTTTCCCCAAAGAATTTGTTTTGAATATATTTTCCCCAGATTGATTGAGATATAATTGACAGGTAACATCATGTAAGTTAAGGCATATGCAGCCTGGTGATTTTGCTACATGCATATTTGCAAAATGATTGCCAAAATAAAGTTAGTTAACACAGCCATCACCTTATGTAACTTTGAAGTGCGTATTACAGTGTTGTTAACTGTAGTCACGTGCTGTGCAGTAGATGCTCAGGTCTTATCGACCTCATGTTTACCTGTAAGTCTGCCCCTTCGGCCAACCTCTCCTGATTTCCCCCACACCTCAGCACTCGGCAGCAACCATTCTACGCTGTTTCTGTGTATTCTGTTTTTTAGATTCCACTTATCAGTGCTACTACACGCTGTGTTGCCTTTCTCTGACTTATTTCACCTAGCCTAGTGCCCTCACGTTCTAGCCATATTGTTGCAAATGGCAGGATTTTTTCTGTTTTATGGCTAAATAATATTCCTCTGAGTGAGTGTGCACACACACAATCTTTGTATGTTCGTCTGTCCATGGACACTTACTTCGTTTCTATATCTTGACTATTGTAAATAATGGTGCAATAAACATGGGCATGCAGATATTTCTTCAAGATAGTGATTTCATTTCCTTTACATACATTTCCAGAAATGGGATTGCTGGATCATATGGTAGTTCTATTTTTAATTTTCTGAGGAATTTCCATACTATCTTCCATATTGGCTGCACCAATTTACCCATTCCCACCAACAGTGCACAAGGGTTCCTTTTTCTCCCCATCCTCACCAACACTTATCTCTTGTCTTTTTGATAATAGCTATTTTAACAGGTGTGAGGACCCACCTCATTGTAGTTTTCCTTTGCATTTCCCTGATGATTAGTGATGTTGAACATCTTTTCATGTACCTTTTGCTATTTGTATGTCTTCTTTGGAAAAGTTTCTATTCATGTCCTTTGCCCATTTTTAAATTGGATTATAGTCATACCTTGGTACTCGTCGGCTTCAGAACTTGTCAAATCCTGTCCTTACCGCATTTTGACAAGAAAAAGTGTTTCAGCCCTCAGCACTTGCTCAGGACTCGTCACCCTTGCTAGAACTTGTATGAGTCACAATGCCACCCTGCAAAAGAAAAGCTCCACTCTTCAGCATTCATCAGTTTTGGCACTTGTCATGAGTTCTGGAATGAATTAATGATGAGTACCAAGGTACCACTATATTTGTGTTTTTGGTATTGAGTTGTATGAGTGCCTTATATATTTTGTATACTAACCCTTACCAGATATATGGTTTGCAAATATTTTCTCCCATTCCCATAGGTTCTATTTGTAATTTGGGGAGAAAATTTTTCTCTCATAGGTTGCCTTTTCTTTTTGTCAACAGTTTCTTTTGCTATGCAGAGTTTTTAAATTTGAGGTAGTCCCATTTGTCTATTTTTGCTTTTGTACCATGTGCTTTGGTGTGATATCCCCCTAAACCATTGCCAAGACCCATGTCAAGGAGCTTGTTCCCTCTGCTGTCTTCTAGGAGTTTTATGGTTTCAGGCCTTACATTTAAGTCTTTAACACATTTTGACCTAATTTTTGTGAGTGGTGTAAGATAAGGGTCCAATTTCATTCTTTTGCATGTGACTATCCGGTCGTCCAAATCAAATTTATTGAAAACACTATTTTTTCCCCATTGAGTATCCCTAGCTCCTTTGTTAAATTTTAGTTGACCAAATATAAATGGGTTTATTTCTGAGCTCTAGGTTCTGTTGCATTGGTCCAGGTCTGTTTTTTTTTTTTTTTTTTTTGCCAGTACTATATACTATTTTGATTACTATAGCTTTGTAATTTAATTTAGAATATTCTTTTAAAAATATATTTTATTGATTATGCTATTATAGTTGTCCCATTTTTTTCTCCCCATTATACCCCTCCACCCTACATCCCTCCAGCATTCCCCCACTTAAGTTCATGTCCATGGGTGGTACATATAAGTACTTTGGCTTCTCCATTTCCTATACTATTCTTAACCTCCCCCTATTTTGTAGCTACCAATTGTGCTTCTTATACCCTGTACCTTTTCTGCCATTCTCTCCCCTCCCCCTCCCCAGTGATAACCCTCCATGTGATTTCCTTTCCTCTCAATTCTGTGATTCTGTTCCTGTTCTAGTTGTTTGCTTAGTTTGTTTTCATTTTTTAGGTTCAGTTGTTGATAGCTGTGAGTTTGTTGCCATTTTACTATTCATAGTTTTGATCTTCTTTTTCTTAGATAAGTCCCTTTAACATTTCATGTAATACAGGCTTGGTAATGATGAACTCCTTTAGCTTTACCTTGTCTGGGAAGCACTTTATCCACTCGTCCATTCGAAATGACAGCTTTGCTGGACAGAATAATCTTGGATGTAGGTCCTTGTCTTTCATGACTTTGAGTACTTCTTGTCAGCCCCTTCTTGCCTGTAAGATTTCTTTTGAGAAGTCAGCTGTTAGTCTTATGGGAACCTTTTGTAGATAACTCCCTCGTTTTTCTCTCGCTGCTTTTAAGATTCTCCTTCTCCTTAATCTTGGGTAATGTAATTATGATGTGCCTTGGTGTGTTCCTCCTTGGGTCCAACTTCTTTGGGACTCTGAGCTTTCTAGACTTCCTAGAAGTCTATTTCCTTTGCTAGATTGGGGAAGTTCTCCTTCATTATTTTTTCAAGTAAGTTTTCAATTTCTTGGTCTTCCTCTTCTCCTTCTAGCACCCCTATGATTCGGATGTTGGAACTTTTAAAGTTGTCCCGGAGGTTCCTAAGCTTCTTATTTTTAAAAAATTCTTATTTCTTCATTTTGTTATGGTTGAATATTTATTTTTTCCTTCTGTTCCAAATTATTGATTTGAGTCCCAGTTTCCTTCCCATCGCTGTTGGTTCTCTGTATATTTTTCTTTATTTCACTCTGTATAGCCTTCACTTTTTCTTTTATTTTGCATTTGTACTCAAACATTTCTGTGAGCATCCTGATTACCAGTGTTTTAACTTTGCATCTGACAGGTTGACTATCTCCTCATCGCTTAGTTATTTTTCTAGAGTTTTGATTTGTTCTTTCATTTGGGTCATATTTCTTTGTCTTGGTGCACCTGTTATGTTGTAAGAGGTGGAGCCTTAGGTATTTTTAGGGGACAACAATTTTTAGGGGGCAGGGACAAGAAGTTCTAGAGAGACCCAAACTGATAGTTTACAATCAAATCATGATGGAACCTTCTTCATTTTGTCTACCCCAGCCAAGCTGATCTTGTCTATTTCTGCCTTAAGGTTGATTTTTTTTCCCCTCTGGTGTTCATTGGCTAATCATCTCCTAGCCCTGGTTGTTCTTAGTAAATCTAGCAAATATTCTTTCTTTATTTTATAAGAAAGGGCCAGAGAAACTCTGCCTTTTTAAAAGAGGAGGCTGACCTTTTCAGTTTGACAGTAGAGGCAAAAAAAAGATAAATTCGTGAAACTTTCAAATTCTATGTTTATTCTTTCTTCCCCCAGCTCAAATGTCTGAATGGGTCTCTTTCTTTTAAATTTTATGCATTTATTTTTAGAGAGAGGGAAAGGGAGGGGGAAAGAGAGGGAGAGAAACAATGTGAGAGAGAAACATCTATTGGTTGCCTCTTGCACACGTCCCAACTGGGGACAGAACCTGCAACATAGACATGTGCCCAGATGGGCAATTGAACTGGTGACCTTTGCAGGACAACACCCAACCAACTGAGCTGCACCAGTCAGGGCTCTTTTCTTCTTTCCTTCCTTCCTCCCTACCTTTCTTCCTTCCACATTTTATTTATTTATTTTTAGAGAGAGGGCAAGGGAGGGAGAAAAACAGGGAGAGAATCATCATTTGGTTGCCACTCACATGCCCCTAACTGGAGATCTGGCTCGAAACCCAGGCATGCACCTTGACCAGGAATCAAACTGGCAACACTTGGGTTTGCAGGCCGGTGCTCAATCCACTGAGCGACACCAGCCAGGGCTCTTTCATTTTTAATTAACTGCAAAATAAAAGGCCTCAAGGGATGTTCCATAGGGAATAAGAGTAGCTTGGACTGAATTTATATCTATGTCAGATAATGTACTTCCAGAGATAAAAAGCAGTAATAATTATTTTCAGAACTTCATGAAAGTTTGTTAAATAAACTAATGAATGTTTGAAGTAAACTACTGGCAAGCTTTGTTAAGTAAAACTCCATGAAAGTTTGAAGTAAACTACTGGCAAGCTTTCCAAAGTGGAAATTATATGAAACTGTCATGTGATAGGAAAGGGTAACATAGGAGAAACCCTGGGTTTTTGCTTTGGGGAGTTCATATCAATTCTAAACAAAATTCACATTTTCACTGTTTCATTGAAACCAATTCAATTTTATATAAGAGGTGGCTGAATGGAATTATATTTCTGGGAAGCTACTCTATGGAGTGGAAAACATCAGTAGTTCTTGACCTGGCTCTGCTATTAACTGGTCTGGGCAAGTCCCCATTCTAACCACATTTCAGTTTCCGAGTCCATGAAATGTTCTGTGTACATTTACAGACCCATTGAAGGGAAATGAGATAAGGTGGTAAAGAAGTTAGGGGTATATAGAATTATACAAATGTGAGTTATTGAATTTGCTGCTACCTTAAGGACCCAAGTCTATTGGCTCAAAGAAAGAACTTCTCTACTTAGTATAACAAGCTCAGAAGGTCTTATCCCCAGAGAAGAGGTGGAGTGAAACCCCTGTACACAGACCTGATTTCTGGGCAGGGCTAGGTTGGGTTACAAACAGATAAAATAACTGTATTTACTTAATATAAATCTGTTCAGATCTGACATCAGGGACCTGACAAGCGATCTTGTTTCTCTCAGAGTCCTGAGCTACTTCCCTGGATCTAGAAGTCTCATGACATCTCATATCCAAGGCCTACTTTCTGTTTTGCTCTGCTCCTTCTATAGGTTCTTCCTGCCCCCTCCTCCCCTGTCCAAGAATCTTACTTGTGATCCCAGAGAAGGCAGAAAGTAGGTTTTCGCTATTTTACTTGTGTTCAGTCTACCAGAGCCTCAGTGTGGAGCAAGATGTAAATGAGTACAGTGTAAGGAATTTCTATGGATAATGTTGGTGATCACGAATGGAGGGGGACTGATTTTCCCGTCAAGAGCCAGCTTTTGTGGTGCTTCATTGTTCTTCCCTGTGATGTGTAGTGTTCCAGGCTGGCAGCATGCTGTGAACAAAGACAATTGTACTCTGTGGTCTCTTTTCAATGTGCTGTGACTTGGCAAGGGCTGAAGGCAAATCATGCACCTGCATAACCTTTTTAGCTTGACAAAGAATGGCGTCTCTTTCCCACTCTCCCTCCTTCACAGGAAATGCTCCCAGACAACAGCACAAACAAGCCATAATTAAGTCTTTCCACCAACCTTTTCTTGGGTTTAGATGTGTAATTAAGTGGGAGAAACTGAATCAGGTATGAGATGCAGCTGGAAACTGGGAGTACCTAATGGCAAGTAAAGACTAGAACCTCTGCCCTGGTGGTTCTTCAGACAGTGTAGGCAGGGCCAGAGACTTGCTAACTGATGGGGGAATTCAGATGCTTTTGATGGAAAAGTTGGTTGCAACTATATGAGAACATTTTCTCAAACCTTTTGAGTTTCTTGTGTTTTTGCCTTTTTGTCTCTGAGTAAGAGAATTTCAATGTTTCTCAGCCAGTATTTAAACATAATACATGTAAGGTGCCTGCTGCTTCCCTGGGAAGGCTGTAAATACATCCTTATAATTATGTGCAAGATTTGGGGCTTTGTGTACTTATCTGAAAGGGGAGTGCCATATATTCTATCATGACTTCCGGGGGGTTCAAGACTTGCTCTCCTCCCCCTGCACTGGTATTAGAAAAGAGAAGGATCTAGTCCTGGCTGGTGTGGCTCAGTGGATTGACTGCTGGCCTGCAAACCAAAGCATTGCCAGTTCGATTCCCTATCAGGGCACATACCTGGGTTGCAGGCCAGCTCCCCAGTAGGGGGCGCACAAGAGGCAACCACACATTGATGTTTCTTTCCCTCTCTTTTCCCCTCCTTTCCCCTTCTCTAAAAGTAAATAAATAAAATTTAAGAAAAGAAAGAAAAGGGAAAGATCTAGAGACAGGAACTGGAAGGGCAGCCACATTTGGAACAAAGAGAGGACGGGGCCTATAAAAGTTAGAGAAGGGTGGAGGCCTGAGGCAGCCCAGTGAGAGGCAGTAGGTGGTTAACCATGTGCACTCTGGAATCAGATACTTCCGATCTCAGAGCCCAGTGCCTCCATTTATTAACTGTGCTGGCTGTGTGGTCTGGGCACTTATATCTACAAGCCTCAGTCTTCAGTTTTCTCACCTATAACATGAGACGATAGAATATAAAATTGTTGCAAGGATTAATTAAGGTTATATATGTAGCATTCCTCCTTGTCTCCTTGTTGATGTGTGTGTGTGTGTGTGTGTGTGTAGTCTGATTCTACACGTATTTTGCATTTTCCTGTCCATTTTTAGCCTCATTCTAGGCCAAGCATCCTGTGCAGTTCTCAGAAGGCTCTGAGTTCCATTCTGCTATTTTTTTTCCTGCTGTCTTAGAAAAACAGTGAATGTGACGGGGCGCGGGGGGGCGGGGGGGGGGCTGTCCTTGACTGAATACACTACTTCCAGCTCATCCAGCACCAGCTTGCTGGCCAGGCTGAGAGCAGCATATTTGCACTTAGCCCTGTAGGGAGTAGTACACTACCACTCCCAGGCAGTGTAGGGAGAAGTAGAAGCTAGGAACCTGGAGCCTGGAGCCCAGTGAGCCAGTCTCCTTTGGGAAGGGGAGGCCAAATCAGCCCTGGGTGGGGAGAGCCTGTATATTGGAGCACTGCAGATGGCAGCCACCTCAGGCAGCTTCAGAGGCTGCCTCTGTGGCCTAGTTCCTTTTGTAATTTGCACAATAGACCAGAAGATGGGGCTCTTGACCCTGGAGTCAAGGGCCAGAGGTTCTGACTTAATCTACATTTGAACTGGAGGGAAATCAGACCCATCAGAGCTCCCAAGGAATCCTCCGCCTCCTGATCCTCTTCCTACTCTGCCCGCTCAAGACCACTTTCATAGCTGGGAGCTGTCTTTCTAAGAAGAGAGGAAATGTGGGTGTATCTTTCCTTTGATCACCATCCTTGGCCCCTCTGGAATTATCACATTGCTAGAGCTGGTCCAATCGACTCCCTGCCTTAGGTTTCTCCCTCTAATTGGCTTGCCCCTAATGTCAGATTTCAGCAATGAAACCAGGTGTGTGGGACATGTTGTGCAGTGGTCAAGAACTGTAGAATCAGACAGACTTGCTCTTGACCCATCTCATCAGGTGAAGCTCTCCTCACTTCCTCAGAGAAGCCCTCCCTGGCCACCCCATTTAGAGTAGCTCCTCCCAACCCCCATGTCAGCTACTCTCTATCATATAACCCTGTTACTTACTTCATAGAAGCAATCACAACCTGTAATTATCTTGTTTGTTTACTTGTTTATTGTCTCCCCACTAGACTGTAAGGCTCAAGAGGGCAAGACCCTGTGTGTCCTGTTGCTGTTTCCCCAACACCCAGCACAGGGCCGAATACACAGATTCTTAGTAAATATGTTTTTAATTAATAAATGACTAAATCCCAGCTTAATGATAGTCTAACCTAGAGAAAGCTGGTAAACTTCTCTGAGTCTCAGTTTTTTCTTCTTTTCTAAAGATTTTATTTATTTTTAGAGGGGAAGGGAGGGAGAAAGAGGGAGAGAAACATCACTGTGTGGTCGCCCCTCGTGCACCCCTTACTGGGGGCCTGAACTGCAACCCAGGCATGTGCCCTACCTGGGAATTGAACCTGTGACCCTTTGCTTCGCAGTCTGGCTCTCAATCCACTGAGCCACACCAGCCAGGGTTGAGTCTCAGTCTTCTTACCAGTGAAACAGAGAAATAATGGAGATGCTATGAATATTAAATGACACAATGTACTTACACAATTAAACCTGGGCCCTGGTGCATGAAAGTGTTCTCTAAAATCTTCAGCAGTGTTCTACTTTCTATCATGTGAGAAAATAAAGTCTGAACTAATTAGCCAGCTCCACATTATATGCCCATAGCTTTTCTTTACCACAATTTTTACTTCCTACTGCTTTCTACCACTTTCCACTTTGGTTCAAAATCATTGTCACCCTGAACAGGCCATGTTCATTCCTATTCTTAAGTCTTTACCCAAGAATTAAGATGCTTGCTCTTTTTACCCTGGCTCTACTTTTTAGATTTAGCTCAAGTCCATGTCCTCTGTGTCATATTTCTAAAGTGCCCCAAGTCATAAGGATCATTTTCTCTTTTGAATTTTTCTAATCTTTGTTGTTTATATTACTCATATGGTTCTCATTCTATGTTCTATTAGCTTGTCTTTTGTTAACATACAGTATATCCTGTTTCCCTCATTAAATTTTAAGCCTCTTGGAGATATGTATTATATTTTAGATTTTTCTGCATGTCCAGTGCCATATAGGCCTGTACATAGTAGGTATTAAAAACATATATTTGCTAACCACTTTCTATGTGCCCAGCATTCTTTGAAGCTCTGTGGAGTATTTGGAAGGGCATAAGAAAAATAGCCATTGCTTTCAAATATTTACAGTATTAGAGTAAGTTAAAATGAACATATAATCAAAGTACTTAAATAACCACAGCATGGTGACTGCTGTGGTGGCTTCTTGGAAGAGGTGGCCTTTGAGATTGACTCTGAGGAAAGGTTAAGGTTTGAATGGAAAAAGATGGGGTGAATGCCAGACTCAAGAGAGATGAATAGAGAGTGTGGCAATTAATGGTAAGACTCAGAAATGAAACCAGAGGTTTATACAGGAGATTGGAAATATGGTTCTGCCTCAGTTAGACTTCATATTTCAGGGCCAATGGAAGGAATGGTATGCAGAGTTGAAACTTTAACATGTACCTAACTGTGGTCCTCAAGTGTAGCCTCTTTGTAGACTGAGAACAATTTGCAAGAGTTCTTTTTGCTCTAATGTGACTCACCTACAGTCTGATGTGATAGAATTAATACGTACAAAGGAAAAGGCCCCTTTCCTCCTGTTGGGGACAGAGGTTGGATTGGTTGGATTAATAATCCCATCCATTGGTTGGATTAGGGTCAGTCTCTCTTTTCTTTAAAACCCAAATCAAATTGAATGTGTTATTCATGACTTTCTAAACTTGTCTTAAATCAGTAGTCCTTGTTATTAAATAATAATTTGCCTTACATTATTTTTCAGAAAAGTTGGAAGCATTTTTGTAGAGTTATTTCAACAGTCATCCTTAGTTCAACTCTGTACTTTTTGCTGCCAACCTGAGACCCAGGGAGGTGATCTAAGTCGCAGTGACTTTGTGGAGAGGGTAGGATCACTGCCTGTCTGCTTATCTTTAGTGTTCTTTAATCTGGCCACTGGCTCAGAGATGAACAAGTAATCTTGGAAGTCCGTTTCCTTTCATCCTCAATTACTTCCTTCTGCAATCCCCAAGACACAGTTCCCCAGAATTTAAAAATCATTATCCAAGGAATAAAATTAGAATAGATAAAACTGGCACTTTCCCAGTTTTGAAAGTTCAGGGCTAGCTGCAAATAAGAATGAGATTTTGTTTCTAGCGAGCAGTTAGACGGACCCTCCAGCCCAGGGGCCCCTAAAGGGAGGGAGGCGGTTTCCACGGCAACCTGGGTTCCTCCAGCTGCTCCCTCCTCCCACTGGTAGCCCAGGGTACCGCCGGACAGCGTCCTCTTGTGCTCCGCGCCCTGATTGGCTGCACAGGCCGCGCGCTGATTGGCGGCGGTGGTGCCTCGCGGGCCGGTGGCTATGGAGGCGGCGGCGGTTGATGGTTGACCGTCTGCTCCAGGGTAGGGGTCGCCGTTCAGGCGATCCGCTCAGACCCGACCATCGTGCGCTGACTCTCGACCTGGAGCCCGCGGGCGACACCGTGCTTGGCTCCGCCATGCCGGCCGGGAGTAACGAGTCGGACGGTGTCCTCAGCTATCAGGTAGGGCCCGCCTCCCGCCCCTCCCCAGGGCTCAGCCTCCTCCATCCTCTGTCCCTGTTCCTGCCTCTGCCTCCAAGCTGGACTCTCAGGCCACTCTCTGAGGGCAAGGGGAGGCCAACCCGGGACACCAGGTGGCGCTCCGGGAGGTTGGGGATCAGGCAGGGGCTGCGAGAGGGTGACCTTGGGCCGAACCGGGAGCTGCCGCTCACTGCCGCATCCCTCGTGCGGCTGGCGGTGACCTCTGTTCTCTTCGGGTCCTCCCTGTTGGGAGAGAGGCTGGCTTCTGGGCCTCGCCGTGTAGTGCTGAGACGTGGGAGAAAGGGTGGCCAGGAACCATACTCTGGTGGAGCAGGTCTCCTCTTTGTGTTATTTTTGGGGGGCTCAGGAAGAGCTGGAATGACTGGAGGCTGGGACCAAACCCTGTTACTATGTCCAGCTTTATGTCTCCCTCCACCCTATTGTGCAAACATCTGACAAGTTCTGGATGGGGAAGCAGGAATGGACTAGGGAAGTGTTGAGAAGCTAGGAACAGTGTTTAAGAGAATGACAAAACCAGGTTTAAGTAACCGATAACCAACTGTTGGGGTGGCTAATGTAAGTAAAAGCACAGAACTAGGTGTCAGAATCTGTAGGTTCAAATCTACATCTACCTCACGCAGGCTATGTGACCTTGAGTAAGTCACTTGCCTCTTTTAACCTCAGTTCTCCACCTAGTAAAATGGGAATGATAATATCTGCTTTCCCTTACCTTAACAGTGTTGGTTTGAGGGCAAAACGAGGTGCTATTTGTGAAAATGCTTTGTGAAATAATGTTTGATGTGTGACAGCCAGTAAGTGAGTGAGTGGTACCTCACAGAATTTTCTACCCCACCCCCCTTTCCTGTGCAATCAGGTGGTATAGTTACTAGTCTGGAAAGGGGGACTGATTGAAGGGGGGTTCAAGTCTGAAGTGGAGGGCTGTGAAGAGAATGATGAACCTTCTCGGGAAGGACGATGGTTCTTGGACACAAGGGCCACAATGACGTCAGGGGTGGCTTTTGTGAGGAGGCAGGGAAAACACTCTGAGTTTGTAGCAGAATGGGTATCAGACACTGACTCTTCTTCTTGGTAGTAGTTTGCTACTAGAAGATCCACAATTTCTTCTTTGCTTTCTCCATCAAAAAAGGAACCATAGCTAAGATTTTGGAAAATCCATATCTAATACTATTAAGGCCTACTAAGTGTATTCACTGTATATTTGGGATACAGCGATGAGTAAAAATAGGCAATGCACGTCCTTGCCCTCTGGAGCTTCCTGTCTAGTGTGTGTGTGTGGAGGGAGGCAGGCGGAGAAATAACCACACAAGTAAATGTATTATCAAAAACTGTGATAAGTGCTTTGAAAGAAAGATAGACAAAATGTGGACAAAGATCTAAATTTGTGTCACCTGAGGGAAAAGGAGCTCAAAGGACTTTGGAAACAAAGGGGACACCTATGCAAAAGTCCTGTAGTAGAAGGGGGTACATTGGGCTAAGACCTGAAAGAGGTGCGGTGTGTCTAGAGCCCAGAGAGTAAAGGAAGGAAATGGTTTGAAGTGTATTCTGGCGTCATAATATACAGTATCACTGTAGTCCCTAATGAGGAAGTTGGTGTTTTTCTGGGGAACACGGGGAAGCCATTGGAGGAAGCAGGGAGCAAAAGAAGAGAGAGGTAGAGAGAGAGAGAATGAGCCAGAGAGAGGAGAGCTAGTGAGATCATGATCAGACTTTCCTGATGAAAAGATCTCTCTGGCTGCAGTGGGGGAACAGGCTGGATGAGTGCGAGGCGACTGTGTCCTTAATGTGCAGACTGTGGACAGGCTGTATTGTCAGGGTCATACCAACCCCATGGCTGCTGTAAGTGTTCTGTGAAGCTGATAATTCCGGAGTGCTTCCAGGATAGGAGAGAGAATAATGACTTCTTTTATATCTAGTTCATGAAACTTTCATGGATGCTGGGATGAGGAGAAGAAAAGGAATAGAGTGGGAAGTAAGTAGGACCTCTTGAAGCCTGAGTGAAGTGATGGACAAATGGGGACATGGATATAGGGAGCAAAAGAAATGAGGGGAGAAGGAAGAAAGAAAATTGGGCTGAGTTGTGGGAGACACAGTTAACCGACTGAACGTTACCAGTTAAGCCTCCTGAGTGCCAAGTAAGCTGTGTGGAAGAGAGACAGACCTTGCAAAATGAGGGGATTGTATAACTTATGTAAACAGAGAGATTCCAGACATCACGTCTGAATATCATGAGTCTGTGTTGTTTTCTCTGGTTCGGACCACTGCACCGGCCTTCTAACAATTCCCTCTGCCTTGTCTCTTGCATTTCTAAATACTTTACGCATGGCAGCCAGAGGGAGCTTTTAAAAACACAAATCAGATTATGTCATATCCTATCTTGAAACCCTTTAGTGGGTTCCCAGTGCATTTTAGAATAAAATCCAAACTCCTATCATGGCCTACTGAGTTGTAACGTGATCAAGGCCTTGACTGCACTGCCTGACCGCCCTTCCTCCACTCTCACCACGCGCCCCTACCCTGGCTTTCTGTTTCTTCGATATGGCGAGTTCCTTCATGCTTCAGGACCTTTGTTCTTGCTCTTCACTCTGTCTAGGACATCTTGCTGCCTCGGCCTTCTCATGACTCAATTGTCACCTCCTCAGAGTGGCTTTCCTTGACCTTTACCCACAGTTACTCCCTTTCGTATGATCCTGTTTTGTTTTCTTAACAGCTCATGTAGTTTATCTGAAGTGTTCTTATTTTGATTTCTTATTTATTTTCCAATAGAAGCCCCATGAGGGCACGGACCAGCCACAAAGCATTTTCATCTAGCACAGTGCCGGGTGTAGTACAGGTGCTCAGTTGCCTGAGGAAATGAATGATTCTCCCATAGCCAAAGCCAATGTCTTCTCCTTCCAGAGTTCCTGGCCTTGTTGGGATTAGTACAGGACAACAGACAGCCATTGCTCGAAAAGCTATCTCTTCCGTGCTGTCTTTGCTCAGGTGTTCTCTGGAAAATCTTTCCCCTCTTTTCCAAATTATTCTGTTTGAAACTTGAAGGTCTGACTTCGCATCACCATCAGAATTCATCACTGTCTTCTCAGCCCATGACATCCACCAAGTTCTGTTGCTTCTCCCACCCCTTACTTATGGAATACGGGTGTTCATCTCTCCTGATACCCTGACAGCTCTTTTTGACGTTGTTATGGGAGCTTTTATTGGTGCTTGCCATGTGCCAGGCACTGTGGTAAGTGCTTTCAATGCATTGTTTCCTTTAAGTCTCTCAGTAACCTTGAGAGTTGCATGCCCTTATCCTTATTTTTCAATGTAGAAACCCAGATGCAGAGAGGTAAAGTAACTCTAATAAGTGGCAGGGCTGCCTGCCCCTCTTCCAAGGATGTGCCCTTAACACTCTGCGTTACTGTAGTTTTTGTCTTTGATTCCTAGAACAGTGCCTGGCTCAGAGTGAGCACTTAGCATTTGGGAAATGTGTTCCCAAGGATATATATTAGAGCGGGAGGAGACAGGTGTAAGGGGCCAGCTGGGAGGCTGTAATTCAGGATAAGCCGATGAAGGTCTGACTTGTTAAATTTTGATCAGATCTCCAGAGGTGATTATTGAAATTTTAGGAGTCAGTGAGCTCATAAAGGGGGTGGTAATGAAGAAAGATCAGAAAGCTTTAGGGAAAGCCCCTAGTTTGGATTGGAACTGGGGATATCTTCAAAGTTCTTCAAAGTTCTCCTGATGAGCGCTTTCAGAACTGACCAGGAAGAAGTGCTGGAGGAGAAGGCTGGAGAGGCCAGAGTCATCCGCACTTGGGTCAGGTGGTGCTGGGATTCCCAGGGAGGTTCAGGGAGGGTGGCAGTGGAGGAGTGGAGTGCGAGTGAATTTGGGTGATTACCAAGGCTTTTATGTGAATGAGGCCTGCTCAGAATGGAAAATTTTGCAGATATCTTTGGAGTTATAAACTCTTGTAAGTGAGCGATAATTGGGAAGCACGGCCAAAGGGGAAGAGAGTCACACTGTATGTCTTAAGGTGGGCTTGAGAAAACCCTAAGACAAGACAAGAATCTAAGACAAGAGTTCCTGAAGGAGACCTGACTGCTTGTGCCCAGTGACTCTGGCACTTGTTGGGGCTCAGTAAATATTATTTGACTTACTGACTGACTGACTGACTGACTGACTGAATGGCTCTGTAGAAAGCTGGTCAGCTTTTCGGAGGTCAGTTTGTGGTAAGCAGTCAGTAAATATTTGCTGAATGTTACTGAACAAAAGTGGCAACCGTAGTAGATTCTCCTCTTACTCCATCGCAGTGTACAATCCTTACTCTTCCACGCTGTCCCAACACACAGTAGATGTTCTTTCCCTACGCGGGAACTGGGGAAGCTGCGAGCATTCTCTTCACCTGGCTTCACCAGGTCTACTGGGAAACTTCTGTAGGAGAGGCGTGGGCTGTCCTGCCAAGCAGAGAATTGAGGCCGTCTGGGGAACAATTCAGTCTGCAAATTGACTTCCTGAAATATTGGTGGATAATTGTCTTAGCTCGTGGTTAGCCTTGGCAGGGTAGACAGGGCCCTCAGTTAAGCCTGCATTAGTAACTAGGACACAGCAAAGCAACTGTGTTTATTCTCAATCTGCTGCTAGGTAACAGCAACAACTTTTAGGTAATGGAGATGTTGGTTATTTCTTGTAAGGTAGTAACACATTTACTCTGGTTTGGGTGGTTAGAAAGCCATAATGTGTATATTAGTTTCTCTTGCTTCCATAACAAATTACCACAAATTTAGTGGCTTAAACAACACAAATTGGTTATCTCACAGTTCTGTAGTTCAGAAGTCCTGCAAGTTCTCAACAGGCTAAAATTAAAGTGTCGATGGGGCTGTGTTTCTTTCTGAAGGCTCTAGAAGAGAATCTGTTTCCTTGACTTCTCCAGCTTCTAGACACTGCCTGCATTCCTTGGTGTGTAGCCCACTTCCTCCATCTTTAAAGCCAGCAATACAGTGTGTCTCAGGTCTTGCTTTTGGCATTGTATCTTTTTCTCTGACTCTACTCTTCTGTCTCCCTTTCCCCTTTTAGGGACCCTTATCATTACACGGAGCCCACCAGAGAATCCAGAATAATCTCCTTATTTTAAATTCAGCTGATTAACAACCTTACTTCCTTAACAATCTGCATTTCAGGAGTCATTATTCTGCCTACCATAATGTATTAACTGGTAATCTATATGAACAGCAGCGACTCCAAGTGGGGTTCAATAAAAGAATCCCTGAGAAACCAGAACTGCTTTGAAATTTTAGGCCCTTAGAAGGCTCCTGAAGAGTCAGAACAGGAAGGTCATGGGTATCAGGAGCTCATGGCCACTGAGAAGAAGTGTGGGAGCAGGAGCCATTATGAAACAGCTGCACAAGTCCTCATGGGACCTTGTGTCTTGCTCAAGTAAGTTCTCTTGGGATCCTCACAGTGGCTGCATTCAGTCAGGAAGTCAAACTGAGGTCATTAGAGAGCTGGGGATGTGGGGGTCAGATTCAGTGACGGAGTCTACAAGGGGCCAGGATTCGCAGACGTTGCTGGGTGAAGAGGAAGATGGAAGTACATATAAGGAGATGGAGAACTGTTGGAAGTCTTGGGACGGTTTGAGGGACAAGGTTCTGGAGCACTAAAGATTTAAGAAGCTAATAATGTGGATCTTGAGCTGGTCTCACTGTGGACGTTAATCCATGATTAAATGACATAGCTCTCTAAAACAGTCAGGTTCTTTGCTTCTCGCAGTGTTAAGAGTGTAATGTTAATATAAGGAACACAGAGAAACTTGAGATCTCCCTATCCCACTTAGCTCTCGTGAGGTCTTATTTAGTCTTGATTTAGGACTATGGTGAGGATTAAGTGAGGTAATATATATATAAAGCACAATGCTGGGCATATAGTAAGTGCTCATAAATATTTGTTTCTAATACTAATTGCATTAATTCAGTTGGCTGATTAGAAACCTTGGAAGCCACTTATATATTTGTGGATGTTTTAAAATTGTTTATGCAGTGGCCGCTGTGGCTCAGTTGTTTGGGGCTTTGTTCCATGACCTAAAGGTTGCAGGTTCAATCCCTAGTCCAGGCGCATGTGAGCTCTGGTCTGGGCGTGGACAGAAGGCAGCCAGTCGATGCTTCTCTCTCACATTGATGTTTCTCTTTCACCCTTCCTCTCTCTCCAAAAAGCAATTAAAAAATGCCCTTGAGTAAGGATTTAATTTTTTTAATTGGTTGATATATTAGAACTTAATAAACGCTTGACTCTATTGTCTGGGGCAGGGTGGAGGGAGGGTGGAGGGGTAGGAAAATGTTATTTACAATCCCTGAAAACATCGAACCCTTAGATAAAAAGGTGCAAGACGTCTTTAGAGGTAAACTATCTGAGACTCACTTCCAGAGGGAGGTGGGGTTGAGTTTGGCAGGCCTACAGCCCCACAGGTCGGGTGGAACGGCACATGGTGCATCAAGGAGAGGGCTCCAGGTGGGCCCCACCGCCTGCCGCCTTCTCCCTCCCCTGAAGCTCTGTGGCTGCTGCTCAGAGCAGGAGCCATTATGTAAGACTCAGCCCTGCCCTTGCCTTTTAATTTGTCCATTAACTGTAAGTGAGAATCTGGTCTGCTACTCAGCTATAATTCATTCATTTTTCAAGGCTCATGATGATCTTTCTTGCTCACTATGTGCCTTGCAATTTCAATGTTTTAATGTGGATTTAACCCACTTTGTTCTTTTTATCTTATCTTGTCCTTGTGATGGGCACCCAAATCCAGTCATCGTTACAAAGTGAGTCATTGTCAGTGAGTTAGAAGAACAGAAAGGAGAGTTAGAAACGGCCTTTTCTCCAGTTCATTCTTCTTTCCCTCCCTGTTTCCCTCCCTCCTTTCTTTCCTTTTTCTCCTAAACTTATATAATGTGGCTCCCATGAGTCTAATCTTTGAGTCATAAACTGCCCCGAGAATCTGATGAAAGTTATGGACCCTCTCCCAAGAAGAATGCACCTAATTTCCCTGAAGCCCATTCATGAGAAATGTAGACATCCATGGTTAACAAGTCTTCCTTGCCCTTAATAATGATGGTATCAGAGAAAATAATAGCCAGCTGGTAAGAAATCTGCAACAAGAACAAACCAATGAGACTTGATATTCCTTTCTTTTCGTTCTTATGATTTTAAACCAACTTTATATGTACTTGAAATTTATGGAACATTTCACACATGCACCACAGCAGAAAGACTTGTAAAAATGAACCATCGCGTCCTCAGTGACCTGGCTTCCACAGCGGACTGTGTATTGATTGTATTGATTGATCTGTGTCTCTGCCCATTCTCCAAATCCCAGATGTCAAATTATTTCATCAGTAAAAGCTTTAGTATGTATCACTAAAGATTAAGGACCATTTTTTAAAATGACATAACCACCATATCACAATATTATTATTATTACACTTAAACATTAACTTGTTCTTTATATAATCAAATATCCATTCAGTTGTTTAAATTTCTGTGAGTGCCTTACGAGTTTTTAAAATAGTTGGTTTATCTGAATCAGGATCCAAACAAGGTCCACACGCTCACGTTGAATCCTGACCTTCCAAATGCTCTGGCTCACGGTGTTCGACAGTGGCTCTGTTTCCTTTGGCAAGACAAAGAAAGGAGACGAACATTTATTTAGTGAACTTAGGCTGTGGTTAACCAATCTAAATTACGGAAACAAACGGGTCGATTTTTCACATGGAATTTTTCCGACAGTTGACCTTGCTCTTTACATTTTGCTTTCATAGTCTTAGAGTCAAGAATCAATCATCCCTCCCTCTTCCCCTTCATCCAGATTCCTGCTGTGTTCTGTGCTGTGTCAGGTGTCTGTGAACAGTGTTACGCATCCTAATTAACTGGTCCCTGTCTTCTGGAATATTACAAACCTGTGGAGAAGCCAACAAGAAAAATTATTATGAGAAAATATATGATTTAAATAAAGAGTGCAGAAAACTAATAAATATTCAATCATCAAAGTTTATTGGATACTTACCACATATGAGACATTTTGCTAGGTGCGAGGTGCATAGTGGTGAAACTAAGTACCCACCCTCCTGGGACTTACAGGTGTGCCAGCTACTTAAAATGGGAAAATATGTGGTTCCTGCTGTCAGTGCATTCATGATCTTAATCATAAGGTAGGTGAACAAATAAGTCTAAAACAGAGTCAAGTTTTTCACCTAAAAGTTATTCTTCAGACAGAACTTTGTACGAGAGTCTTTACAACTTAGATGGAAGTGAAACTGACATGTTTGGAAAATTGACTCAAAGCACCTGTGGTGATGAGGAGGACATTGATGTTAAAGATGTATGTGAAGATTTTGATTAAGGCTATGCGTAAAATGTAGCAAGTAATATTTCTAAGTTAATTTATTATTTTACATCTCTATAATCTTTCAGTTCTGTCTTCATGCTATTTCAGTACGTGTATAACTAAAAGATAAGGATTCTTTTTTTAAAAAGATGTTATTTTTATTTATTGTTAGAGAGAGAGTAAAGGAGGGAGAAAGAGAAACATCGATGTACGACAGGCAGCTGATTAAAGTTTCTCGAGAAACTTATATAGGTTGCCTCTCTCGCATCCCCAACCTGGGGCCTGGCCTGCAACCCAGGCATGTGCCCTGACCAGGAATCGAACTGGCGACTTGTAGGTTTGCAGGATGACACCTAACCCACTGAGCCACACCAGTTAAAGCAAAGATAAGGATTCTTAAAAAAAATAAGCACAGTATCATCTAAAGAGAAAAATAATTTCTTTAATGTCATGAGAGAGCTAGTCAGTATTCAAATTTCCAATTGTCTCAAATGTTATAACTTCTAACAAGTTATTTAAAAAATAACTGAAATTTTTATTTCAGTTAATTTGAATCAAGACCCAAAGTCCACACATTGTAATTGGTTCATTGTTTCTTTTAACCTGTCGGTTTTGCCTTCCTGTCCTCTGTCTCTCCCTTTCTTGTCTTGCAATTATTTGTTTTTAAAAAGGTGGTAGGGGAGGATTTGTTCTGTATAGTTTTCCACCATTTGCTGATTATATTCCTACAGTGTTTTTCTGTGGAGCTCTGATTCATTGTATTGTCAGTAAATTGCCATTTGGATTTAGAGCTTTGATCATACCCAGGGATGCTTTATTCGGCACAATTGCCTCATGGGTGGTGATAAGGCCTCCTGTTAGGGGCATGTAACGTCTGGTTGTCTCTCTCTATGATATTAGCGGCTGTTGGAAATCAGTGCAATTCATTTGGATTGCAAAATGGCAATGTCCTCATTGCTATTTGTTCTTTTTTATAATAAGAAACTTCTCTACTTTTGGTACAATTTATATAGGAAAACTGAGATTAATTTTTATTAGTTTTCAAAGCAATGAGTTAGTTTATTAGCATTATCTTCCAATATTGACCAATTATTTAATTTTTAAAGTGACATTGTGACCACATGGATTTTTCAATATATTTAATATATTCGATCTGTTGCAGTTACTATCCTTATTGATGCTCAAATTGTCTTATTTTTGGCAAGGGACTCCTTTAAATTGGCTACTGAGTCCTTTTGACCCAACCTTAGTTGAGTGTCTTTAGTAGAAAATGGTACTTTAAGAGACCACAGTCTAGGTGCTAATGATACTCATTGCTACCGGCCGACCATTTTTTCTAGGGCTTTTCAGTGGACAGGGCTAGAAAATATAAATTTAAAAAAATGCATCATATATTCTTGTCCGTATTTCCAAATCAAATTCAAGACTGCATTGGTTTTTACTTCTATCTTACAACTAACTGTATCTCCTTTCACTCCTGCTGAGAATCCCAGTTCTCAGTTGTATTGAGAGTGACAGAAAAGTTTACATAATTTTTCACTTGTTTATTCTCACGATACGCAACATTCTCAGAACAATAACACCAATGCTACAACTAACCATGGTAACTAAAAAGCAGTTTAAGGTCTTTTTCAATTCTTTTTGTCCTTAGGGTTTATGCCACTAAGGATATTCAATTTATTATGTTTTAAAGCTACTTCGAATAATTTCTTTTGGAATAGTTATGCCATCAATTTGGCATTGGTTTTCATTCTTTAAATTTCTTGGAATTGCTTTTTAAATTTTAAATTTTGTTTTAAAATTATGTAATATATTTGTAAAATAAGGCGTATTCAAAGAAGTTCAGTTTCTATTCTTGTCTCTTTTTCTCTGTACCCTCTCTAGGTAACTATTTTAAAACCTCTTTTATGGCTTATTCTTCCTTTATGTTTTTAAGTATAAGCAGATGCTTAGGGTCCAAAACCCTTTCTTAGACAAAAATTATACAGTTTTCTCCACCTTACTTTTTAAACTTAATACTATATCTTGGAGATTATTCCATTGTAGTAATAATACATACTTTTAAACGTGTTTCTAAAACTGAATAAATACTATAAACCAACATTTGAGTATTTCATCTACTTCCCTAAAAGTTTATTCAAATTGACCTCTAAAACATTTTTTGAGTCTTTATTTTAGAAAAATTGATTGTCTTATAGTCAGGGTTGCCTTATTTGGGGGCATAGATGATAACTACAAAATAGCAAAATTAGAACAGTAAACTGGAAAAGAGCAGAATCTGGGAGTGCTGGTGAGGAGGTGGTGTCCCGGAGAGTTGGGGAGGGCCGTGTTAGATGCCCGGACAGTGTGAGGGAAGGTGTGAGGTGTGGGGTGTGCACAGTGCCTGTGGGACCAGTAAGCCTGGAGGGAGCTGCAGGTTGGGTCAGGGAGATGGACTAGCAAGGAAATCAGGTAAGATTTTTTTTTTTTTTTTGCAATAATTCAGGGTGTAGTGTGTCTTGCTAAGGGAGGTGCCATTATGTTCATTCTTTTAAACAAAGATTTATTGAGCACTTACTATGTGAAAACCTGTGCAGAGTTCTGGGGAAACAGTGGAAACAGTGGTGAAGAGCAGAGACATTTCATTATGGAGGAGAAGTACACGGTACTATGAGGGCATAAAATGGGGGGGCTAGCTCAGTTTAGAAGAGAAGTAGTCAGGGAAGGCTTAGGCTGAGACCTATGAGATGATGGGTAAGTGTTGGTTGCTGGTGGGAGAGGTGGGGGTAGTAGGCGGAGTGTCATAGCTCTAGGCAGAAGGAACAGCACTCTAGGAAGAAAGTGAGTGTGCTTCCAGAACTGGAAAAAAAAATATGTTTAGTGTGACTCAAAGTGTTGGAGAGTGTAGGACAGAGTGGATGTGAGATGAGAGTGAATTCGAGGGTAATTATGAAGGAGGTCTTGGTAAGAAAAGAGAACTCTCCCTGAAAGCATATAATAGACACTATATACATGGAATGGATGAATAAATACATTTGAAATTTCAAATGTGGTCTAAGGAATGATGATGTCATAGACAGGAGTAAGTGAATGAGCACAGACTGCTAATTTTGGAAGGAAGATTAGTTTGGTTTTAGACACACGTGTCTTGAGTCGTGGCATTCCAGTGGTTTGTCAAGTACTGAGCTACACCATTTCAGGCTGCTGTTGAAATTGTAATATTTAAATGAAGGAAACAGGAGGAGACCACTCCCCCTTGGGAATTATATTTAGAAGAAGATGAGCCTTAGGATGAGACAGAGAAACTTTAGTTAGGAAGCAGGCTGGAGTATTTCAAGGACAGAGTGTTAAACAGGCTTGAATGCTGCAGAGGTCGAGGAGACCAGTTTACACCAGATGACACAATGTGGTTGACAGCCCTGACAAAACGCCAACATGTGACACGGACGGGTAGATGAGTGCAGAGGTGAAAGGCGTGAGCTCTGCAGTCATAAGACTTGAGCTCAGTCCGAGCTCTGCCTTTTCCCCCGTTGGTGCCCTTGGGCAGGAAGTGTTTAGTGTTCTCTGAGTCTCGGGCTGCTCCTTTACAAAATGCGAAAGAGAATGGCTGCCATGTTTGCATGTCAAAGTTACTGTGAGGTTCAAGTTTTAATAAATGTGCCAACCATCATGGTTTTCTTCCAAGGGTTGCACAAAGAGCCTGGCACATGGTGCTTAACTGACTGTTTGAATGAACGTGTGGGTATTGCTATGACTACTCGTTTATATTTTGTCAGAGACCAGATGAAGAAGCTGTGGTGGATCAGGGTGGGACCAGTACAGTCCTCAACATTCACTATGAGAAAGAAGAGTTGGAAGGTAAGAACCATGTTCTGTGTGATGGGGAGATTAGCGAGAGGCCCCCTGGTGTGGGAGGAATCGCTTTGTCATTGGGAGACCTGGGTTTGAACCCTAACTCTCACTGCTGTAGGGCCTTGAGGGGAAAGCACTCAGTTTCCTTTGGCCTTAATTTCTTTGTCTGTTCAATAAAAGCAGGGATAATAATCCCTGTCTCACTGTTGCGTCTCACAGGTAGCCTGTGAGGCAGCACTCTGAGAAGGTCGAGTCAATTGTGAATGTCAGTACATGGTCCATTCCATGGGAGTGTGAGGTGCTCAGGTCAGCTTACTGGTTCTTGACAGCTTCTTAGAAATATAAATAGATACAAAATTTTAAAAGGAAAAAATACAAATAATTTTTAAAACTCAGTTTGGCTATAAAACCCTCTTTTTATCCCATTTCTAATGTTTGCTCTTCCCTTCTAACTAAACCCATTTCTGGCTGGTGTTTTCATGTACACAAGAAAAAAGAAAATACGTACACACCTATAACACATTCTTGAAGAGTTCACAGCACAGAGTTATATAAAAGTCCAGCTGAGGTGGACAGGAAGAGGCATTTCTATTGCCTGTTTGTAGTTCACCTTGTTAAGGCTTTTCTCCCTTTCTCTCCCGCCTCACCCCTAGCTCCCCACACGAGCACCGTGTGGTGTCCTCCTGCTGTCCTTTTTCCTGTGGGGCCTCGTTTCCTGATAAGTGGTGATGCCTGGTTTTATGAGAGAAAGGCTCCTGTCTAGTATGGCTTTAATGAGAGCCCACGTTTGGCTCAAAGGCCTTTGTGAACTCCCTGCAGCCTCCCCTGCAACGTTGAAAGCTATGATGCAGCAACTTCCTAATGACCCTGGGACAGTGTGTGAAAAACTCTCTCTGAACTGCTTGTCCCCATGATGGTTTTTTTTTTTTTTTTCCCATCAAAGTTGTACAATCCCTAGAGAAAACTTGTCCTTTGGATGGGGAGCGTGAAAGCTATAGAGGCTGACTCAGCCTCTGGATATATTACCACAAGAACTTATGTGGGTGGCTCTGTGGAGGTCAGTGGAGTTTGGATATATCAAGGTCAAGTTTTTCAAGTTATTTTAACCAGATGGAGGAGCCACGGTGGGTTTCAGCAGGTGGGAGTAGGAAAGGATGTGTGGGGGGTGGGAGGCTAACATTTGTTGAATGACCCTTGGCTGTTAGGCATTTGGGTAGCGTCTTTGTACACGTGTTTTTAATCTTCTCAGCAACGAAGGCAGGTAGATTTTATCCCCTTTTTTAGGGGAAACTGCTCACGGTCATCTAGGACAGCAGTTTTCAATCTTTTTCATCTCATGACACACATAAACTAATTACTAAAATTCTGTGGCACAGTACCCTGGCCGGGTGGCTCAGTGGGTTGGAGTGTTGTCCTGTACACCAAAGGGTTGCAGGTTCGATCCCTGGTCAGGGCATGTACCTAGGTGGCAGGTTTGATCCCCATTTGGCGCACACGCGGGAGGCAACCAATCTATGTTTCTCCCTCACATTGATGTCTCTCTCTCTCTTGAATCAATTAAAAAAGTTAAAATTCTGCAGCACACCAAAAAGCATATTTTTTTTGCCAATCTGACAAAAGTTAGGTTTACTTTTGATTCATTCACTCCGAACAACTATTGTGTTGGCTGTCACCTTTTTTTCACTTGACAATCTAAGGGAAAAGAGGTCAGTGCCCCCAACTAAATAGTCAGGTATTGCACGTTTGTTTTTTTTTTGTCTTTCCTGTATTTTTTCTTTTATTTTTTAAAAATTATTTTATTGTTCAATTGCAGTTGTCTGCATTTCCCCCCACCACCCCCCCCCAGCCAAACCCACCTCCCTCCCTTGCTCCCACCCTCCCCCTTGGTTTTGTCCATGTGTCTTTTATCGTAGTTCCTGAAAACCATTCTCCCCACTGTCCCCACCTCCCCTCTGGCTATTGTTAGATTGTTCTTAATTTCAATGTCTCTGGTTATATCTTGTTTGCTTTTTTCTTTTGTTGATTATGTTCCAGTTAAAGGTGAGATCATATGGTATTTGTCCCTCACCGCCTGGCTTGTTTCACTTAGCATAATGCTCTCTAGTTCCATCCATGCTGTTGCAAAGGGTAGAAGCTCCTTCTTTCTCTCTGTTGCTTAGTATTCCATTGTGTAAATGTAGTATAGTTTTTTAATCCATTCATTTGCTGATGGGCACTTAGGCTGTTTCCAGCACTTGGCTATTGTAAATTGTGCTGCTATGAACACTGGGGTGCATAGGTTCTTATGGATTGCTGTTTCAGGATTCTTAGGATATAATTCCAGCAGTAGAATTGCTGGGTCAAAAGGCAGATCCATTTTTAGTTTTTTTAGGAAATTCCATACTGTTTTCCACAGTAGCTTCACCAGTCTGCATTCCCACCAACAGTGCACTAGGGTTCCCTTTTCTCCACATCCTCTCCAACACTTGTTTGTTGATTTGTTTATGATGGCCCTTCTCACTGGTGTGAAGTGGTGTCTCACTGTGGTTTTAATTTGCATCTCTCTGATGGCTAGTGATGCTGAGCGTCTTTTCCTATGTCTCTGGGCCCTCTGGATGGCCTCCTTGGAGAAGTGTCTGTTCAAGGCTTTTGCTCATTTTTAATTTAATTTTTTTTTTGGTCTTCCTGGAGTGGAGTTGTATGAGTTCTTTATATATTTTGGAGATCAAACCCTTGTCCAAGGTATCATTGGCAAATATGTTTTCCCATGTAGTTGGTTCTCTTTTCAATTTAATGCCGCTTTCTTTAGCCATGCAGAAGCTTTTTAATTTGATGAGGTCCTATTTGTTTATTCTTTATGTCCCTTGCTTTAGCGGACATATCAGTGAAGATGTTTGCTGCATGGAATATCCGAGATTTTCCTGCTGATGTTTTCCTCTAGGACTTTTATGGTGTCACAACTTATATTTAATTCTTTCATCCACCTTGAATTTATTTTTGTGTACGGTGTAAATTGGAGATTGAGTTTAATTTTTTTGCATGTAGCTATCTGGGTATTGTATGTTTTAAAAATTCTTGTGGCACACCAGTTGAAAAACACTGATCCAGCCTAATGACAGGGCAGATTGGGATGAAAGTCTGCTTTTTCTACTCTGCCACACTGCCAGCAAGGAGGGCAGTATCCAGCATTAATCACTCAACCTCAACACCTTGCTCCCTTATGTAAACATGTTAATAGATTACCTGCCCTCCTTTTGCCCTGACAAATGGTGCCTGCTTCTCAGACCTCCTGATGTGGTTGTGGAGCAGCTCTGGAGAGAAGAGGGGTCTGCTGTAGGGCTGCCATGCTGGGGTCCTGCCCGGATTCACTCTGAGGGCAGCGTTAGGACTCCTTGAGGCTGCACCCAGGGTGGCATCATCTCTTAAAGGTGTGGGGTAAAATCGGTCTCACTGTGATGGGAGACCAGCGAATTATATTCTGATTTGATATGTATGCCATGGTTCAAGGTTTTGTGGTTGTAGATAAATCCCTGACCTTCCTTCCCCTTTATTTCAAATTGTCTACCCTACATGACAAACCATTTCCTCACCCATTTTCAGAACTAGACTTCTGTAAATGTGGGTCTTTTGTATAAGTTGATTCCATCAGTAGGAGATGGTGCATTAAACCATGCTGTTGCTTTTTTATTTTTTAACGTACGGGAAGAGTCAAAAGCAAACACGAGAGCTGATTTCCAAAGATAAACCCGTGAAGAGCAAGCGTGCATGCTGCGCTCCGGTGGGCTCCCCCAGTCCCAGAGGGACGCGGGCAGTGGCTTTAGAGTAATGTTTTTTTCCATTTTTTCTGGCAGATCATTATTCCTGATTAACTACTAGATATATGAATCCTATAGTATGGTTAGTGCCTTAGAATACATTTTAAACAAATGTGTAAGAGTCATTTGGTCCTTTATAAGTTTAAAGGAAAAATGGGCGTGCATCTGCTCCACACGTTAGAGTCCCCCCTGTGGTTATTGACTTTGAGTCAGCCCGCAGCCCAGGGGAGTGGAGCACCTTTTGCGTGTGCTAATGAGTTCTGTCTGCACTCTCAGTAAACAGCGAGCATCGAATGGTAAATCCAGTCTCCATCTGCAGAGTGGGTTCCACCTGTGATTTCTGTCCTGTTCCACAATATCCAGTCCCAGTTCACTGATTGTTCTCTGCCTTTGTATACATACTTATTTTTTCAAAATATACTGTTACATCTTCCCCATAAGTTTTACTAAATGAATACTGGTATTTGAATACAGGTAGTCCCCCGAAGAATTGATTTGGCAATGACTGGAGAAAAGGATGGAGAATTAGACAGGAAGCAGGTGGAATTTGAGTGAGCTGATAGGGAGATGAGGGAGATGAAGATGGGTGGACAGGAGAACAGTTGAACGCCCAGGAGAGTGGCTGCGTGATTAGTTTAGTGAAGGTGCTGTGCCTCCAGAAACCAGTTAGATGGACTGGATTTGACTGGTGCTCTAGTCATTGCCTAGTGTCCATTTGTCATCTTTTCTGCTGATTTCATTCAGGAAATCCAAGTTTCTGCTTCAGAGTCCCAGCCTAGAAACTTATGCTGAATTTTTTGATAGCTACCTAACTCTGACCTCTGCTGGCACTTGTTTTTGTGCTTATCTTGCTTATCTCACCAGTGTTTTCAAAGGGCAAGCACCGTGGTTGGCTAATATTTGTGAGAACCAATTAGACCAAAAAACTTCTTGAGAAGGAAGAGTTTTCTTTCTCTAAGACTTAAGCTTTACCTTCCTACAGAGCTGTCAAAGGCATCTCTCTGTAAGATGTTTTCCCCATTGTGCTGCAGACCTGCCTAGTGGGAATTTAAATACCAAGCAAAAGCATACATTATTTACTCAATAGACATTTACTGATGCCCTTTTATAATCTGTTTTGCAGCAGTAAGTAAAGATAGTGAGAAAAATTGAACCATCATAGCTTCTTCAAAGAAGGCCTTAGCCGGAGCCTTTCCTAGGTCTTGGACATTAGAACCTGGACTAGCCATCATGTGGACAAGACCTGAGAAGTCATTTAGTGCAGCCTCCTTGTTTTACTTTAACAGTGTCAATGAAATGTAGTTAAAATTAAATAATACTAGCAGTGCACCAGCAGGAGCCCAGTGGAGGCATTTGGAGTGTGCTGAAGGAGAAGGGAGGCCGCAGCTGCCAGTAACCTTTCGGGGGATTTGCTGGGAAGGGGAAGCACGTGGCTGGGATGACTCTATTGAAGGACTGACATTACCCTTCAGACTGTTCTTCACGGAAGCCCAGCTCTACCTGGACACACCTGATTTGACATCACCTAGGTCACCATTTAAGGGGGTGGTTGAAGTGATTCTCCAGGATCTGGTTATGCTTTGCATGGCCCATGTGTTCTTCATGATTGCCCCTGTCTGTCTCTCTAACCTTTCCCCCTCCTCCCCTTTCCTTTTTCTCCTTGCTCTGGCCACCTTTCTCTGGCTGTCCCTTGGCTTTGGAACCAGCCCCACGCGTTCCTGTCTAACGCGTTCCTAGAAGGAGAGCCTATGCACTTGATCTTCCCTCTTCCTGGAATTCTCTTCTCCTGGGTCTTCTCAAGGCCTCTCCTTCTCATCACTGAGCTGTCTCTTCTCATCATCTTAGCTCCAGTCTCCCTCCTATCCCTATTGCAGACACTCTTAGCATTTTACCATGTTTTATTCAGAATAATTATCAATAGTTGAAATAATATGTTTTTGTTTTTAAGATGTCTGCCTTCCCCAACCAGAGTATATGTCTTGAGGACTGGGATTTTGCGCTGTTCACTACTGTCTCCCCAGCCCTTTGGACGGGACCTGGCCCAATAGGTAACTCCGGCCTGCCTGATGCCAGTGGTGTACCACAGGAACCTAACTGAATACTATCATCGAACATTGTTAGTTAATAGGTGGTATTTTATTAAGATGGTATTCAGTGTAGTCATTTTTGTACTTTTTAGTTTTCACTGATAACGTCAGAGGTCTGAAATCCTCTATCTTAGCAAATGCCCTCTTCTGACTCAATAGTTCTGCTTCAGTGAAGCTGCAAGACAACTACGTTACGTGTAGAAACTTGCCTGTCAGCAATGTCCTGAGATGTGCACAGGCCAACAGGACTGGCCTGAGACAGAGAGTGGGTAAGAGGTGTGATTCTATCAGATACTAAATATTTTACCTTCTGAGTGCTTCTCAGCATGCTGACTAATCTCTGATCATCTTCCCATCCAATCCTCACTGTTTCCTTTTTATTTTGCTTTATCACTTTGGATATTGAGAGATAGGGGAGGACAAAGAAAATGGGTGAGAAATAAAGAAAGGCGTGTTCAAGTGCTCGCTTCGGCGGCACATAAACTAAAATCGAAACAATACGGAGAAGAGTAGTGTGGCCCCTGCGCAAGGATGCCCCGCAGATTCGTGAAGGGGTGTTAAAGCAGCACCCCAGGGCACTTCAACCCCACTGGGAAGTGGAGAGCACTGTCGAGGAACACCCAAAGGAGAAGTTGAGCACTGTCTTAGGAAACCCCGTTGCTGGGGAGAGAAGAGAATGAAGAGTTGGTGACTCTTTCCGTAGAGTCTAGGAAGTCTTCTTGGGTTGAGCTCTCAGTGATCAGTTTGGCTAGGATCTTCTCAATCCTCTCATGCCCTGGTGAATACTTCATCCACCCCAGACATACGCACTTTGGTTACTCATTCCTTTTGTGACTCCCTTCAAATTGGAGGCCTTCTGGGGTCATATTTTGTTCTCCTGAGGAGGTCCTAGGGGTTTATATTCCTAGTGGAGGCACTTGGGATATAGTCCATTTCCTGGATAAGTGCAGGGATGGCCGTGTATAAGACACTGTGCTTTGCTTTGTGAGGGATTCCAAGAGGAAGGCGGTTGGACCTGGGACCTTGAGGAGCTTGCAAATGAATAGTGAGAGATAACTCTGATGAGGCTTAACTTTAACGGAAGGTGTAAAATTAGTGCCTAAGAGAATGTTAGCTAAGGACTCTGGGGATTTAGAGGAAAGAGGTGGCACATCTGATCAGGGAGATTAGAAATAATACCAAGAAGGAAGGTGCATTGCAGTGAATTTTGAAGGAGTGAGCCAAGTCGGTGTCCAGAAGGCATCGGCACATTTGTGGAATAGCAGTTTGGTTTGGGTAGAAGAGGAGCATGAGAGATGGTGGGTGCCGCAGTCAAGGTCATGAGGAGGAGACAGTCAAAACCAGGCCATTCTGTTACTACGGTAGATGCAGAAGGTGTACATCTCTGTATTTTCCCCCCAGAACATTTATTCAGTGTGTGGAAGTGTAGGATTTTCACTTTTGTCTCTCTTGAGCTGATCATGCAGTTCTTTTAGAGGTCTTTTCCTTAATTTTCCTATTGAGTGTATAATTTGTCCTAGAGGGAGGAAAAACTAGAAGGGAGGCTGGGACCCGGAGTGGGAGGGGGCACCGGGGGTGCTGACTGTGGGAGTGAGCAGCAGCCGGAGCAGCACTTCAGGGGGACTGGTTTGTACGCTCGCTGAGTTGGTGCAGTTGTCAAAGTGGGAGGGGGAAAGGCTTGACATCTCTGACCTGTGGGGTGTTGCCCTGAGGCGCAAATCTAAGACAACTCTGAAGTTTTAAACCTGGAAAGTTGAGTAAGGTGATGCCATAAACAGAAGCATAAAGACTGTGAACCTGATTCGAGATGGAGGATGGTGGTTTGCTTTGGGATGTAATTGAATCATTGTAGTTAAAGATTTGCGGGTCATTTGTAGAAGTGAACTTTGAAATGGATGGGGGGAGTCAATATCACTAAAGAAAGAGAAGAAAGAGTGGAGGACGGAAACCTGGAGAGCCTTCCCTTGGTGGATTGTGGGATTGTGGCAGGGATGAGGAAGCACAGTCAGAGGCTGCAAGGAAGCTGGGGAGGGCAGTAGGACAGGGGCCACGCAAGCCAAGCCCAGCAAGGCTAGGGCCTGGTCAAGGGGTTTGGATATTGTGTGGAAGGTGGTGGACTCTCAAGAAAGTCATTTAATTGGACTGAGAGAGGCATAAGGTGATAGAGATTTGGTGATAGAGGTTAGGTGGTCTTTGGTGTCCCTGAGGAGGGCAGTTTCAGTGGGGAGTGGCTACATGCAGGGGCTGTGGAACAAGGAGATGGTGAGGAAAGGGAGCGAGGCTGGCAGACTGTGCTTGAAAGTGGTTTGATGCAGAAGGGGAGAAGGCAAGGCAGCAGGAACTTGGGAGATTAGCCCTGCGTTGGGAAAGTTTTTTTTAAGTTAAGAGAGACTCAAGCACATGTGTTGTCAGGAGAAACCCGTGGAAGGGATAGATGGAAAGGAGAGATGGAGGGTAATTATTGGAGCAGGACTCCAGAGGGGTCGGAGGTGATGCTCATTAGCCTGGAAAAAAGGAGAAGCTGGGGGAGGAAAGCGAGCTGGGCAGAGGTGGAGGAACTTGCTGTGCATGAGAGGCCTGAGTCTTTGTTAAAGCACGAAGCGAGGTCACCTGCTCAGAGGGAGGAAATGTGGGCAAGGCTATGGATTTGAAGATAGCAACTAATGACTGAAACAGCTTTCGTGATGGAAGATGTTGCGGGTCAGCCTGAGATCTAGAGTGCTGAGCAGCCGTCACTGGGCAGAAACGGGGCAAGACCGTGGCTCTGTGTCTGGGGGTGGGAGCATCCTGGAAGCTGCAGATCCCCGGCTCCAGGCTAGGCAGGAAGGCAGGTGAAGCCAGGTGGAGGCGAGAGAGGCCCGGAAGTCATGAACAGTGAACGGAACAAAATAAGGTTTATAGAAGGAGTGAGTGAGTAAGGAAAGGAGGAACTAGAGAGGAATGCCATTGGGTCATTATTTCATGTTCCCCTCTTTTTGTACAATATTTCATGTCTCTCCCTATTACCTGGCCTCATGCTCCCTCTCATTTGTAACAGGTTTCTCGTGCTATTCTACATTGTGTATTCTACAGTGCAGAAAAAGAAATAATGGAAACTGATCCTAGAATATATTGGCTGCTAAAATTTATTCCAGACATTGTGTTAATCATTTTACACACATTTTCTTATTTTCTGCTCACAAAATCCCTCTGAAATTAAGTAATAAACTTTCAGTATTCCTTTTTAAAGACAGTTGCAGAGAGATTAGATACCCCGTTCAAGGCCACAACGATGTATCACAAGCGAATGATGAGGTTAAGTTTGGGACCCAGGCAGGCTGACCTGAGCACTGAACCACTTTTCTAAGCTGCCCCCCTGCCAAGCCTTGTTGCCGTTGTCATAGAGAGACCGTATGGCTGTTTCACCGCTGATCAGATTGTTGCTGTAATAACTAGCATTTGTATTGGCTTTTAATGTTCACACACATGATTTCCTTTGATCTGAACACTCCTGTGAGGTTTGCAGCCGCATGCAAGACAAACGTGACCTTTGACTCCAAGATCTCTACATCCAAGAGCTCTGGTAGTGTTGGAAGTTTTATCATGACAGGGTTGCAACCAGGCCAAAGAACTGTAATCTTTCCCCCCTCTCCCTCCCTTAAATATGCTAGACTCCTTTTATTAAAAGGGTTTTCTCTATAGACCTTCTGCTTCTTTTCAGGCCATAGGACTCTCTACGTGGGGGTTCGGATGCCGCTGGGCCGGCAGAGCCATCGGCACCACCGAACCCATGGCCAGAAGCACCGGAGACGAGGCCGGGGCAAAGGAGCCAGTCAAGGGGAGGAGGGGCCAGAGGCCTTGGCCCATGGTATCACCCTTGGGAGAGAGGGTGGGTGTCCATGGCTGGGGGCTTGGTGAGGCTGAGGGAATGTGTGAGGGTCATTAAGCAGGTGGCCCTGATTCTCTAGCCCTTCTACAGAGTCTTCAGAGCTTGCTTCTAAGAAGAGTGTTTCTAAGACTCAAAAGTATCTTCCCGAAAACTGTACAGTTCATGTCCCCCAAATCAATAGCTTACTAGGTGAAATCATTTGCTAAAGAATTAGGCATTCCACCCTGCCAATATGGCTCAGTGGATTGAGTGAGGGCCTGTGAACCAAAGGGTCACTGGTTTGGTTCCCAGTCAGGACACATGCCTGGTGGGGGTGTGTGAGAGGCAACCACAGAGTGATGTTTCTCTCCCTCTCTTTCTCCCTTCCTTCCCCTCTCTAAAAATACATAAATAAAATTTTTAAAAATAAATAAATAGTGCAAACTTGATCACTAACTCTGGATGATGTTGCAGAAATGAGGGGAACCAGGTTTGCTAAAGTAATTGTAGTGACAGAAATGTATTGGCCTCAGAAGCTACTGAGGGTGGTCCATTCTATCCTAGGAGAGTATAAAAAAAATAAAATAAAATAAATAAATAAATAAAATAAAAAATAAAAAAAGAATTAGGCATTCCTTTTGATCAAATTCATCAAGTTTCCAGTGTCTCATGAGTTTTCTTCAAGTAGTCTTAGTTAATGTGTTTTTCCTCCCATGAGACTGCTTTCACAGAAGACACTTTAAAAAAATTTCTGGGAATAAAGCAATTTTTTAAATTTACATTTAGGATTATCTTCTATATATTCCTGAAGTTTTATGTCCCCCCAGACGTGCTAAGTATGGCAGAATTCTGTTTCTGTTGAAATTGAGGCCGGGGGCAGACCTTTCTCTGCGGTTGATTTTCCAGACACACCCTCTCAGCGTGTTCAGTTCATTCTCGGCACTGAGGACGATGAAGAGCACGTGCCTCACGAGCTGTTCACAGAGCTGGACGAGATCTGTATGAAAGAGGGAGAGGATGCCGAGTGGAAGGAGACAGCCAGGTAAGGCTCTGAAAAACCTGGGTCAAGATACGCTTGGGTAGGCCAGTGTTACCTTTCCACAAGTGACAGGCCTGTCCTGTCTTTTATTTCTTCATGGGAGAGGTGGCAACTGTCATGGGAATGGATGTTCCACAGTGTTATGTGGAAAGTCTTTTTTTTTAGGTTTGTTTGTTTGTTCATTTATTTAGTTTTATTCTCACCTGAGGACATGCTTAGTGATTTTAGAGATGGGAAGGGAGGGAGAGACAGAGAAACACTGATGTGAGAGAAACATGGATCAGTTACCTCTCACACACACCCTGACTGGGGCTAACCTGCCACCCAGGTATGTGCCCTGACCGGTAATTGAAACCATGACCTTTTGGTCTGTGGATATTCTCCAACCAACTGAGCCACACCGGCCAGGGCTGCGGAGTCTTGATGTTGGCCTCTTTGGGGTGTCTCTGGTCACACCATGCCAGTTGACCTTAAGCCTGGGGTTGAGGTCCTCTCTTACTTGTTCGGGGCCCAGAGTACTTCATGGGCTATCTTGACATTCTAGGTCTGGTTTAGAAGATGCCTGATTGGACCACCTTGGCTTGGACCTAGCCCAGAAGATGAAGTGTAGGTCCAAGACTTTTCCTGCAGTTGAGCTATAGGATCATTTGGGTTTTAATTCACTGGAAGTTCCAGAGTTTTTGAGACTTTAACTTCCTATGGGACAATCCAACCTCACAGAGACCCTTGAGATTATAGTCATTCTAAGAGTAGGCTTCCTGGGGTAGTTGTGTAGTGGCCGTGCTTGTCTGAGTCTCAAACCCAAGAGGAGCCCTTA
The DNA here is from genome assembly GCA_039655065.1 of Glossophaga mutica. Classification (NCBI taxonomy): domain Eukaryota; kingdom Metazoa; phylum Chordata; class Mammalia; order Chiroptera; family Phyllostomidae; genus Glossophaga; species Glossophaga mutica. Next base: position 50,984,702 of record CM077304.1, read on the forward strand.
GATTAACCAGGGCGACCTCTAGGGCTCCTCTGCTAACTGACCAACAGCCTTATGGATGATACAAAACCAGCATGTCTAAGCCTCTGGGTAAGAGGCAATGTGGGTAACTAGCACAGCATAGACAGCTCTTCCCCGAATGCTCACTGTGTCCACGGACGTTTTCTACAGGCAGAGAGGGCTAAACACACTGATCGACCTGATGGCAAGTGAAAGGGCAATTAGTCTTGTCATTCTGTCTTTGCAAACTGCTAAAGGTCACATGGAGAGGCTCTCGGGTTTTTTAATATATTTTATTGATTGTGCTATTACAGTTGTCCCAATTTTTCCATCTTTGCTCTGCTCCACTGGGTATATTCCCTTCCCTCCAGCAATCCCCCACTTAGTTCATGTCCATGGGTCATGCATATAAATTCCTTGGCTTCTCCATTTCCCATACTATTCTTAACCTCCCCCTGTTAATTTTGTACCTACCATTTATGCTTCTTATTCCCTGTACCTTTTCCCGCATTCTCCCCCTTCCCTCTCCCAGCTGATAACCTTCCAAATAATCTCCATATCTATGATTCTGTTCCTGTTCTGGATGTTTGCTTAGTTTTTAATTTTGTTTTGTTTTTAGATTCAGTTGTTGATAGTTGTGAATTTGTTGTCATTTTAATGTTCATAGTTTTGATCTTCTCCCTTTTCTTAAATAAGTCTCTCTAACATTTCATATAATAATGGATTGGAGATGATGAACTCCTTTAACTTGACCTTGTCTGGGAAGCACATTATCTGCCCTTCCATTCTAAATGATAGCTTTGCTGAATAGAGTAATCTAGGTTGCAGGTCCTTGCTTTTCATCACTTTGAATACTTTTTGCCAATCTTTTCTTGCCTGCAAACTTTCTTTTGAGAGATCAGCTGATAGTCTTATGGGAACTCCTTTGCAGGTAACTCTCTGCCTTTCTCTTGCTGCTTTTAAGATTCTCTCTTTATCTTTAACCTTTGGCATTTTAATTATGATGTGTCTTGGTGTGGTCTTCTTTGTATCCATCTTGTTTGGGATTCTCTGTACTTCCTAGACTTGTATGTCTATTTCCTTCACCAAATTCAGGAAGTTTTCTTTCATTATTTTTTCAAGTAAATTTTCAATTTCTTGCTTTTTCTCTTCTTCTTCTGGCATCCCTATGATTTGGATGTTGGTACATTTGGAGATGTCCCAGAAGCTCATTATATTATCCTCATTTTTTAAAAATTCTTTTTTCTTCTTGCTGTTCTGGTTGAATGTTTATTTCTTTCTCAAATGCCAAATTGTTGATATGAATCCCAGCTTCCTACCCTCTTCTGTTGGTTCTCTGTGGATTTTTTAAATTCACTTAGCATAACCTTCATTTCATACTGGGTCTTTCTTATTTTGTTCCTATACTCAGTGAGTTCTTTGAGCATCCTGATCACCAGTGTTTTGAACTCTGCATCTGATAGGTTGGTTATCTCCATTTTATTTAGTTCTTTTTCTGGGGTTTTGCTCTGTTCTTCATTTGGGCCATATTTCTTTGTCTCCTCAATTTGACAGACTCCCTATTTTCTATGTATTAGGTAGAGCTGTTTTTACGCCCTGCCTTAGTAGCATGGTCTATTGTAGAAAAGGCACCTGTAAACCGTGTGGGTGGAGCCTTAGGTAATCACGGTGGGGGCAACCTGCTTTACCACTTTTTGGCTCTGTGTTCAGGAAGGGCTCAGAGAGGGGACAGTGCTGCTGCCTGGCTTCTGGAGGTTTGCCTGGCCCTTTACCTGTGCAACTGGTGCCCTTCCAGCTGTTGCCCTGGTGCTGAATTCCAGAGGGACTGGGTCTGCATATGTTTTAAGTCCATGTGGAGACCCCTTTATGCGGAGTCTCCTAAAAATCTGGCAGTTTCTTCCACCACCCCAACCCCTCTGGTTTTTACAGCCAGAAGTTATGAGGATTTATCTTCCTGGTGCTGGAACCCTGGGCTGTGTGGTCTGGCTTGGGGCTGGGATCACTTACTCCCAAGGTATCCCTCCACCACACGTGAATGTGGGACCATCCATTCTGCCACTGCCACCTCTCCGCCCATCTCCATGTCTTTGCTCCTCCTACCTATCTGGATGAATGTGGCTGTTTTAGATCCTTGGTTTTCAGACTTGCATAGTGCTCAGTTTTCTGATGGCTCTGAGTGATACTTGTTTTGTGGTCTAGTTGTAATTCTTTCTGTGGTTGCACGAGGAGGTGAAGTGTTTTATACATGTATGTGTTTGTATTTTTTAAGTTTTCTTTAAATAAAAATGGAATTAAACTATACTCAATCTTGTACTGTTTTATAGCTTGCTGTTTTCACTTATCAGTGTACCCTGAACATAGAGATTAGATTACAGTGTTCATTGTTTTTATTCAGATATCTTTCTTTGTGACTTAAAGATTCTCTCTTGAAAAGTCCTCATTTTCTATCTTTGACATCTAGTTCTTTGTAACGCTTTCAGGTGGCTGAAGTTTGAAGAAGATGTTGAGGATGGGGGAGAACGCTGGAGCAAGCCCTACGTGGCAACCCTTTCATTGCACAGTCTCTTCGAGCTAAGGAGCTGCCTTATTAATGGAACTGTCCTTCTGGATATGCGTGCAAATAGCATAGAAGAAATTTCAGGTAAGGTGAAGTGAGGGAACACAGGAATACTTGTGTAAGTTAAGAAGCGTGGTATAGAGGGAAGAATAAAGTGGTTGTGTGTCCTTAGGTAAGCCACTCAACATTCCTGACCTCCACATTCTCCACTGTTGGAGGGGCATCAAACTAGGAAACTACCTATTTCACAGACTGATGGTATTCAAATGACATGGCATTTAGTCTTTCGTTTGTCTGTTAATTCAGCAACATTTATTTATATTTATTTGTGCTTGATTATGTAGTAGGCACTGGGGAATAAAGATAAAACGCAGTTCCTACCTTCTAGAAACTCACCTTGTGTGGGGAAAATAGCCGTGGAACAATTAATAGCAACAATGGAGATATATTTTGATAATAGAGAAAGGAGCAACTACACAAGTTGTGCTGAGAAAAGGGAATTAAAGAAAGTTTTTAAAAATATGGCAGCTAGGGAAGACATGTAAGAAATTGAGCCAAAGTCCCCCCACTCTTTCAGCAAGATACGAGGGGAGATGTCTGACGGAGCTTCCCGGAGCACTTGAGCATTCCGTCGCTGCGTGTTGGGAGTGGAGTTCAGGAAACACCTGGGTGCGTTGGAGGAGTTTTCCCCTGGCTTGGCTTGGTTTGGCTGGACAGCTTAAATAAGGATTTCTCCAAACTGTTCTCCATTTAAAGTATCCAAGTAGTTCTGTCTCTCTGGGATCACATGGGGACACAAGGGAGGGGTCCGCAGGGATGGGATCCTGTGTCCCTTCCGAAGTCTCTAGCAGAAAGTTACTCCTTGATGCTTCTAGCTCCCAGTGTCCAGTGTCTCTCTTGTAAGGATCTGTGTCTCTCTCTCATAATGATATTTGTCAATATCATCCAGGATGGTCTCATCTGGAGATCCTTAATTACATCTGCAAAGACCCTTTTTATAAACGAGGTCACATTCACAGATCTGGGGGCAATATACAGACCAATTTTTGGGAGTCACCATTCAACGTACTACAAAAGCCAAGAGGGAAGAAATTTTTAATTCATCAGTGTCAAATGCCACAGAGAGGGCAGGTTAGGTAAGAACTAGGAGCATCCATCAGATTTAGCAACTGGAAGATTATTGATGATTTTATCAAAAGGAATTTCTCTGAAGTAGCCAAATTGCAGGGGGCTGAGGAATTTTTGTTTTGAAAACTTTAAGTGATGGAGCAGGGGGAGAGATAGATAGATAGATGGATAGATAGATAGATAGATAGAGGAGGACTTGGGGTAGATATTCTTCTTATTTTTTTTTCGAGAAAAAGGATCCTGAAGCATGTTAATATGGGGGCAAGGAACCAAACAATATAAAGGTTAAATATGGAGAAACATGGATCTTTGGCTTGAATATTTGAAAACAGATTTTCTTTATTTATTCCTACTAGCACTTGGATAGTCGTGGATGAAATTGGGGTTGAGAACAGGTTGAAGTTAGGGGGAGGCTTGGGAGTAGGTTCGTAGGATTGAGGTAAAACTGCCGTGGTTCTCCACAGTAGGTACCTGATGTGTTCACGTTGGCGATGAGTCATAGCAGCGTTAAAATCTTGGAGAGGGTCTATAGAAAACCTTCAGCAGGTGACGGAACAAAATGTGTAATATTGTGGGCTTTTGAGTTGGACAGTCTTGTGTTTGAATCCTAGCTCTGTACATCTTATTGGATGTGAGACCTTGAGGAATTTTGTAATGTTTGGGCCTCAGTTTCCTGATCTGTAAAAATTGTTATACCAGCCACTTTTCAGAGTTCTTATAGGGATCAGATTAGATAATCTAGCACAGTTCCTGGCACACACAGAGTGCCTATTTCTAGTAACAAGGACTCGCTAGATGAATGAAGTGTAGCTCGCCACAGCTGCTGCCGTCAACCAGCTGTCTCGGGCGCTGAGGAGGAAACTGCATCTCGCTGACGCTGGCTGCACCGCCTGCCCTGCTGCTTGACCCTCGCCTCACACCCGACCTGACGTTGGCCTCTGTGGGTCTGTGGGCCGTCAGTCAGAGGGTTCAGATAAGTGCCTATTTTCCAGATCTGATCCTGGACCAGCAAGAACTGTTCAGTGACCTTAGTGACAGCATGAGGGTTAAAGTACGGGAAGCACTTCTCAAAAAGCATCACCATCAGAATGAAAAGAAGAGAAATAACCTCATTCCCATCGTTCGCTCTTTTGCTGAGGTTGGCAAGAAGCAGTCCGATCCACATTCAATGGATAAAAATGGTAAGATTATTAGGAGTGACTGTCTTCTTTTTTTATTAATAAAACATTTAGGAACTAGCTGGAGATACTAAATTACTAGAGGGTGAGGCTGTATTTATCTGATATGCTTCCATGCTCACTCAGACACGGTACTTTTTGTGATTGGCAGGTGGGTGGCTAGGACTGGTGACCTCTGTCTCTTGCGGCACTAGGGATGCTGCCTCAGGTACACCTCAGTGGGCCTGGGGTGAGAGGTTTGCACCCCAGCTTGGCCTCAGCACTGTTGTGGCTTTTGGGAGATATCCACCTCAGGGATAATTTGGGGCCGGAGAATTTGGAGTTACCTGGAGATTTTTAAAGAGGAAACAGGTTTGGGAGGCAAAATACAGTAGCGTAGACTCTTGAGTCCAACTTTAGGCTTGAGATTCTGGCTTTACCACTTACAAAGTGTGTATCCTTAGGCAACCTCTTAAACCTTTTTAAGTCTTCTTTTCTCCTCTGTCAAATAAGGATAATAATAGGTTCTATGCCATAAGTTTATTGTGAGGCTTCAGTAACTTCATCTGTGTAAGGTCCTTAGCCAGGTGCACTCAATGAATTTCAGCTACTGACTGGTTTCCTTTTATGTAGCTGGGCAGGGCCTAATCTACATTGGTCTCCTTGTCCCCACGTTCCCTGAATAATGTTTTGCAGGGGATTTGCCTGGGAATCTGTGTGTTTGAAAATGCTCCATGGGAGTCTCTGATATCCATTCTTGGTTAAGGATTACTGGCTCAATAGAGGAAGAAAAGAGGGTTACATAGATGTTCAGGAGCAGGAGCACTAATACCTCTATTCCCCCTTCACCACTAACTAGTAGGCAAGGAGATAGGCATGTATGGTCCTAGCTTCTTGGCAATCTTAACTACTTCTTTAGGTGGGCTTTGCAGGAGGTAGTCAGTCATAGACAATCAGTCATGAATGAGGTCTCTCAGATGGGGAAAGGGCAGGCACTCAGTGAATTCTGTTTGATTTTCTCCAAATAGGTCAAACCGTGTCTCCTCAGTCTGTTCCAACTACAAATCTTGAAGTAAAAAACGGAGTGAATTGTGAACACAGCCCCGTGGATTTAAGCAAGGTGAGCAGAGACATAGGAAGTTGGAGTATAGGCCTAAGGGTATCTCTGGTGGAACCCAGAGTAAGCTTTGGGATTTCAACAACCTTTTTCCAAGACCAGCACCCCTTCTGCAGAAAAGGAGGCCTGTCTCCTCATCTCTTCTTCCTTCGGCTGCAGCCTGGATGGGGCTGATTCACCAGTTTCCCCCACCAGGGCCGACGTGCTGAAACGGAAACTTGGACGGATAATCCTCCCTTGACACAGGCCTCCTGATTTTTCAGATTCATTTTTTGGCAGCTGCTTTCCAGCAGCTCCTTCTTACTTACCTCCAAGGGTTTTGCTGAAACAATATTTTTACTACTGTTTCCTAAAAGTACTTTATGGTTGATACTCTTCTTGGGGACCGTGACTCTGTTGTCTCAGGCCTCACTGCCATTTCTGGTTCAAGCCATGGTTTCCTGCCTCCAGCCTCTTCTTGTGCTGGGCTGTCCTTGACATCACCTTGCTAAAATGCAGAGAGTGTCAGGCCGTGTCTCTGCTCATAAGGCAGGGAGCCTCATAAAACCTCGAAACCTCTGACAAAGCAGTCAAGTATTTTAAAACAGAAAATATTTGACATGGAACTTCAAAAACATTTTTCGAGGAAGCATGTGTAATGGAATTCAAGTCAGAACACATGGATTTAAATCCTAAAAGCTCCGTCATCCTTGAGCAACTCAACTTCACCTCTCTGGGCCTCGGTTGCTTCAGTTTTTAAAATAAAAAATGGAGCTAGTAAGATCTATCTTACCCTATCATACAGAGTTCTTGTAAGGATCAAATGAAAAAGGATGAGAAAACATCTGTTAAACCATGAAGTGCCACAGAAATGTAAGGCATGAGGAAGGTGATCAATGTCGGAGGCAATGCCTCCCAGGTTCTCACAGGTTATTTGGACTTCCAGGTGGACCTTCATTTCATGAAAAAAATTCCCACCGGGGCAGAGGCCTCCAACGTCCTGGTTGGCGAGGTGGATACTCTGGATCGCCCCATCGTTGCCTTTGTGAGGCTGTCTCCCGCTGTTCTTCTCTCAGGCCTGACAGAAGTGCCCATCCCCACAAGGTAAAGACAAAGACAGTGTGACTCAGTTCTATCCAAAGCGCATTTATGTGCACTCAGGGGGAAGGAACCAGCTAATGCCCAAGCCTAGGATAATTAATTAATTTTGGGAATGCTGCTTAAAATTCAGCAGTGATCTCACTGGGGTATATTTGGTTAATCTCCATGCAGAAGAATTCTAAGACTTTCAAGGCTATGACCGCACGGTACCTGCAGCCCTGGAAATGGAGAACTGAAGAGCATTCAAAGGGCATAGCAAGGGCTACCTTACCCTCCCAGTCCATAGAGCCGTATCCCAGGGAAGTGTCTCTAAGCAAAGGCATTGCTGTCTCTTTCCACGGTTCTGGCTTGGATTCATTTGGCTTGCAGATATACCCACATTTGTTCAGAGGGCTATTTGTGCACGCTGAAGGCAGTGATTCAGGTGACTCAGAGCCCCATTAATTACGCAGTATTCAGATGTCCAGAATACAATTTAGATTCCTCTCCAGGGCTTGATAATTTCAACTTCCTTATTCTTTTCTTCACTCCATCATTTTCTAAAATATATTTTATTGATTATGCTATTACAGTTGTCCCATTTTTTTCTCCTCTTTATTCCCCTCAGCCGCGCACCCACCTCCCACTGTCATTCCCCACCATCCCCTTAGTTCATGTCCTTGGGTTACACATATAAGTTCTTTGGCTTCTCCATTTCCTATACTATTCTTAACCTCCCCCTGTCTTTTTTGTACCTACCATTTATGCTTCTTATTCCCTGCAACTTTTCCCCTATTCTCTCCCCACCCCATTCCTGCTGATAACCCTCCATGTGATCTTCATTTCTGTGATTCTGTTCCTATTCTAGTTTTTTTGCTGAGTTTGTTTTTTGGGGTTTTTTTGTTTTTTTTGTTCAATTGTTTATAGTTGTGAGTTTTTTGTCATTTTACTGTTCATATTTTTGATCATCTTCTTTTTCTTAGATAAGTCCCTTTAACATTTCATAGAATAAGGACTTGGTGATGATGAACTCCTTTAACTTGACCTTATCTGGGAAGCACTTTATCTGCCCTCCTGTTCTAACTGATAGCTTTGCTGGATAGAGTAATCTTGGATGTAGGTCCTTACCTTTCATGACTTCAAATACCTCTTTCCAGCCCCTTCTTGCCCGCAAGGTTTCTTTTGAGAAATCAGCTGGTAGTCTAATGGGAACTCCTTTGTAGGTAACTGTCTCCTTTTCTCTTGCTACTTTTAAGATTCTCTCCTTCTCTTTAATCTTGGGTAATGTAATTATGATGTGCCTTGGTATGTTCCTCCTTGGGTCCAACTTCTTTGGGACTCTGAGTTTCTTGGACTTCCTGGAAATCTATTTCCTTTGCCAGATTGGGAAAGTTCTCCTTCATTATGTTTTCAAATAAGTTTTCAATTTCTTGGTGTTCCTCTTCTCCTTTTTGCACCCCTGTGATTCGGATGTTAGAATGTTTAAGTTGTCCCAGAGGTTCCTAAGTCTCTCCTCATTTTTTTGAATTCTCGTTTCTTCATTCTGTTCTGGTTGAATATGTACTTCTTCCTTCTGCTCCAAATAGTTGATTTGAGTCCCAGTTTCTTTCCCATCACTGTTGGTTCCCTATATATTTTTCTTTATTTCACTTTGCATAGCTGTCACTTCTTCCTCTATTTTGCGACCATACTCAACCATTTCTATGAGCATCCTGATTACCAGCATTTTGAACTCTGCATCTGATAGGTTGGCTATCTCTTCATTGCTTGGTTCTATTTTTGGAGTTTTGATCTGTTCTTTCATTTGGGCCATTGTTTTTTGTCTCGGTGCACCTGTTATGTTCTAAGGGCGGAGCCTTAGGTATTCCCCAGGGCAGGGCAGCCCACGCTGTCACATTGTGGCACTGTATGTGGGAGAGGAGTAGAAAGAGAACAATGCCGCTTGCTCGGTGGGCTTTCATTCACTTCCTCTGCTTCCCACAAGCAAATTTGGCCCTTCTGGTGCTGATTCCTGGGTGGGTGGGCTTGTATACATCCCAGGACCCTGTGGGTCTCTCCAGTGAACTCTCCTAGGAGACTGGCAGTTTCTCCCACTGCCACAGTCCCCACAGGTTTTTTTAGTCAGAGGTTTTGAGGCTTTATTTCCACACCCTGGAACCCTGGGCTTTGTGGTCTGTCTTGCTCCCCAGTTGTTCCTCCCAGTTTATCTACACGCAAATGTGGGATCCCCCAGTCTGCCAACTGCAGCCTTGCTGCATGTCCTCTCCACCCCTCCTACCGGTCTGCATGAGTGTTTCTTCTTTAACTCCTTGGTTGTCGGACTTCCATACAGTTCAATTTTCTGGCAGTTCTGCTTGGTTTTTGTTTTCATATTTGTTGTTGTCCTTCTTTTGGTTGTGCGAGGAGGCAGAGTGTATCTACCTATGCCTCCATCTGGGCCAGAAGTTCAGGAAAATCTCTCCATCATTTTCTTATTAGAACAATGAATGAGATTCTGATAATGTTGAATTTGCTTTACAATGCCATGTTTTTGAAAAAGTATCTTTTGCATAGCAAGGAATGGTGTCTGGAAATCCCAAGAATTACAACCACATTATTGAATGGAATCATACAGAGAGCTGTCCAGTGTCCACAGTGGAGCTGTTAGATCAAGGCAGCTCATTTTGCTCCATCATTAGTCTGCCTCCTTTTATTGAGGGTACCGTGGTGATTTCTGTTTGATAGGAGAGAGAAGTGTTCTGCTGCTCTTCAGAAAGGAGCAAGATGTTACTTCTTTATTTTACTTACATAATTTCCTCCTTTGTGTGTGTTGCCAGATTTTTGTTTATCCTATTGGGTCCGGTAGGGAAAGGTCAGCAGTACCATGAGATTGGCAGGTCCATGGCCACCATCATGACAGATGAGGTATGTACCACTTCTGTTTTTCCTTCATTCATCTAGTAAATAATCACCGAGTATTTACTCTGTGCCAGGCACTGTGCTCATTGTTGGGGATAAAATCATTACAGCTGAAGTGTCTGCTGGGAAGCAGTTCAGGTCACTTCTCTGATCGCTTATTGTTTATTGAATAATCAAAGATGCAGAGAAATCTTTTTCTCGGAAAATTATTATTCCCATATAGGATACTAAGAGAAAGATATTAAGGATGACTTAACTTTCTGGAGAGGATTGTTAATTAAATGCATCCAGCCAGTTTATACAAAGAAACCTCAGTCCTGTTCCTCATAAGGGAGACCAGTTTGTTTAAGAGTCAGGGTTTACGCTCGGCACTGGAATGTGAATGCGCCCAGGCAGCCAGCCACTTTGGTGGCCATAGGGCTGAACCCTGTGGCAGGCCTTGGTGAGGACTTCGCTGCACATGTGAGTTGCAAAGCAGGAATGTCAAGGCATATATGTCTTAGCAGGCAGAGGGGGCGGGGGTGTGTTTTATCAGCTCTCTTTAATTGGGAGGCTTATTTCACTGAAGACCTTCATTAGTAATTCCACCCAGTTTTTCCAACCATTATGATCAGGAAAAATTTCCTATGCATCTTTTATTCCATTCTTTGAGGAAGTAACAGAATTATGCAACTGTAGAATTATAGAGTGCCTTATCCAATGTAAAAATTATACAAATGTCCTGTCTCTTCTTATACTAAGAGACATATGTTTAGTTCTTTTTGACTTATTTTTAGGTTCATTTTAAAAAATCATTTTATCCTTGCACTTCTCTAAATGCTAAAGTTTTCTACATTTCAGATCCCCATGACAGAAATAAAAATCAAGAGGCTGTATTTGTTCTTCACCGTGTCTATTGGTGATTGTTTTAGGTAACATCATTTTCAACTTTCCTGAGGGTTTTTTCTTCTTCGTAGATTTTCCATGATGTGGCATATAAAGCAAAAGAGCGAGACGATCTCCTGGCAGGGATTGATGAGTTCTTGGACCAGGTGACGGTGCTTCCTCCAGGGGAGTGGGACCCCTCCATTAGAATTGAGCCGCCCAAAAACGTCCCTTCCCAGGTAATGTATGCACATTAGCCAATGGTGGCTTGGTGTCACGTATTGAGTGCCCAACCATGGACAAAGCAAAGACCGTGTTGGGTATATGCTAAATAAATCAACACATGGCTCTGTTTGGGGGCACCTAGAATGTCAGAATACGAAGTGAGTATGCAATAACACAGATTGGCTCTGCTGTGGCAGGGCCAGTCAGGGTGAATTTTAAGCCAACTTCCGAAGAACTGATGTGGACTAGTCGAGAGGAGAGTGAAGGGAATTTCCTTGGAGTACGTTATGAATGACACTATTTTAAAGATTTTTTTAAGTACTTTTTTTTTCCTTTTTTTTTAGATTTTATTTATTTATCTTTAGAGGGGAAGGGAAGGAGAGAGGGAGAGAAACATCAATGTGCGGTTGCCTCTTGTATGTCCCCTGCCGGGAACTGGCCTGGCAACCCAGGCATGTGCCCTGACTGGGAATCGAACCGCGATCCTTCGGTTCGCAGGCCCGCGCTCAATCCACTGAGCTACACCAGCCAGGGCTGAATGACTCTATTTTAAATGAAAAGAGTGAGTTGTATAGAAAGAGCAGATAGAGTTCCCCACACTTTTTTGACAGGTTAAAGATGGGAAGGATACTCCTGCTATGCACTAGACAGTAAACCAGGTGCTTTACGTATGCTAATTCAGTCTTCTCAGCAACATCCCCTAATAGGTATTGTTATCCTTAGTTTACAAATAAGGAATAAAACTATCTTCAAGGTTTTAAGGTTATATAGAGGCACATTTGAAACTGGAACTTGGGTTATATCTGGTGTCAAAGCCTCCATTTTTCTGCTTCTGGGCAAGGCAGAATTAGAAGTCAGGTCCTAGTAGAAAGGAGGAGAAATTATGTTTTTGTTTTTTCTCAGAAAAGTCAATAAAGTGCCCCAAATCAATGAATGCATTTGAAAGCTACAAACACTTGGGTATTTTTTGGCTGCTTTTGGATTATTATACCACTTCCTGTTGTTAGTAGAAAGTATGGAATAGATGGCTGACTTCATTGGTTTTGTGGTCATTTCTGTTAAAAGGAGAAAAGGAAAATGCCCGGAGTTCCAAATGGAAACGTTTGCCACATAGAACCAGAACCACATGGGGGCCATAGCGGGCCAGAACTTCAGCGCACCGGGCGGTGAGTGCCGGGATATTTCACAGCTAAGGCTGCTTGCTGGGCGCCAGTTGTGTAAAGGAATGAGTCATCCTCTTTGCCTTCAGCCTTCTCTGTAGCAGCTTAAATGGGTGGGAATGACTCTTCAAATGGAACCATTGGCTATAAGTATTATGAACATATCAAATACTGTATTCATTCAGTACCATCCTCTGTTTCACCTCCAGTTCTTCCCACACATCATACCCTCTGATTTGAACACACATCCCCTTCCTCCTCTCCTGGCTAACTGCTGCTTATCCTTTGTCTCAGCTTAGGTGTCATTTCTTTTGGAAAGCCTGCCAGGACTCTCTCTATAGGTGATGTTAGGCGTTCCTGCTATGTGGTGTCACAACTTTAAGCTCTGTCCCCTGCCCACCCCACTCCCAACCCCCTGTTACAGCTCTTATTATACTTTATTATTGCTTGGTTCATTGTCTTTCCTGATAGAATGTTTGCCCCATAATGGCAGGGACCCCATTATATTACTAGCACCCGGCACAGTGCCCTGTGCAGAGTAGGTACTCAATAACAAATGAATGAATGTATGCTTTGAGAATGATGCCTGTTCAGTAACATGAATGGATTAAGTATGGATAAATATTGAATGATTATTTTAAGAAATGCCTGTAGGGTAGGAAAATAGGTACCATTTTAGGTATGTGTCTCAGAGTAGGTAATCTACGCTTCTAGGCCAAGATTTTGAGAAGTGATGTCCAAGAGGAGGTTCGCTGTGGTAGGTGAGGGAAGCAGGTTCCCGGACTAGGAGGTTTTATTTGCCAAGTGGGAAGGTGGTAAAGTGGATGATATTTTTGGGCTGATCACAGGAGAAGGTTCAGACTGTGGTTCTGGCTTCATGAGCTGTGCTTGTTTCGAAATGATCTGCTGCTGGGCAGAGATTCTCAGGGCAAGAGTCAGACATGGAAAGATGCTTTTAACATTTTCTACTCTCTTGCTTTCGCTTTATTATATTCTTCCTTTTATTCACCCAAGATTTTTTTCTTTTGAGTTGTGAAGAGCCATTTACTTTCCCATTATTGGAAATTCGGGGAGAGGAAATGAGAGGAGAATGAGGAGCAGGAGAGAATGACACTTCACTGCCGTGTCCTGACGGGGGAGTTGTCTCCCGGTTGCAGGAAGGTATTGAGGATGGAGAAGGGTAAGCAGGTCTGGGGAGGGATCACTGGAGCAAGGAGGAGCCCTTTGGTGGAAGGGGTCACTGAAAAGAGGGAGCAACCTCTAAGAGTAGGTTTAACATTTTTTTCAAGTGGGGAGAAGTTCGAGTTTGGTGGGGAGGCCTGGTGTTGAGAAACAGTTCAAGGGAAGCATCTGTCCTTAGAATAGGTTCCAGGATTGAAACTGTCTTAGAGGGGCTGGCGTTGATTTTTCTTTGTTTGTTTGTTTTTAGGTGGTGGTATTTAAGGGGAAGGGCCTTGGGGTATGGATTTCATAGTGTTTCAGAATTATGATGTGTCTTTTGAATATAAAGGTGTCGACATCCCAGGACTGAGAATTTGAAAGAAGAAATGAGGGCATCAAGGTTTCCTCCAAACAGATCACCCATGCAGTGGCGAGACTTTAGGTTTCTGTTAGTGTCAGAGGGAGGAGAGTAAGCCAGGGCCCCAGGCCTTTTGAGGGGGTGGTCACTTGCAATCAATTTCATATGGGGGTTAGGAGACCATTAGGTTGGATTTCAGTAGTCACAGAGTCTCAGAAATGGCGCCTGATATCCCAAAAGAAAATCCCATGTAGCTGGGACCATCACATGTTTAAACACCAACCCCAGATTACTTTCCTCACAAAATCAAGTGGGGTTTGAGGAATTCTCCCATGCCATGTTGGAACTTCTAGAATTGGCAGAGCTGAAAGAAGAAGGGTCATCTGGGCTCAGAGCCTGTTTTGCCTGGTGTGGGAGATGCTTTCTCTTCCTGAGCACCTGTAGTTTTCCTCAGGGCCCTTTGTAAAAGACCTCAAGACACTTGGCCTTCCTCCCATTGTAGCCTTTTGAGCCAGGCGACCTAATACCTGTATCAGGGACTATAGTTCCATGCCAACTGTGGCCCCTTTCCCAATCTCGATTTATGTAGGAGGTAAACGTGAACCTTCCTTATGTAGATGGACATCCTAGAAGTTCCTGGACCCTCCTGGGTTGAACAGACTAAACATACCTTGGCCTGGGTTTTGTAATTCTTTACACCATTAGTTATGCTTCTTTGAGGTGGTGCAGCACCTGGAGCAAAACTTGGAGACTTAGGGGATAGCACCCTTGTTGGATGGAGGGGTGTTTGAAGGTGTGGGAGTGCAGACAGACTCTAAGACGGAGGGAAAGGAGATGAAGGTGAACACAGGACTCTGAGCTTTGTGTTATCTGATCCCCAAGCCTGGCTCAGGCAGCACCTTAGAGCTCCCTGATGTTGACGTAGGCGGTGATGCCTGCGAGTTTTTGCACGTAACAGAAGGAAAGTCTGATTAGACTGTTCCGGGGCCAGACGCTGAGACGAGCCTCCGGAAAGGGGGTTTCCAAGGTGGATTTATGTACTTAATTGTGGATGCCACTTTTGGGGAAGGTTAATAAAAAAAAGAATCAGGACCTACTATCTCGATGATTCCCTGTACCCCCGCACTTCATACAGGTTTCTTCCAAGGCACACCAGACAAATGGATGTCCGTCCTGTCCCTAAAGCCCCCCACTCCCTTGCCTGCCCCAGAAAAGGGCTCCCTAAAGTCAGTGCTCCAGAGCCTAGTGACCCTCTGCACAGGTAGGTCCTTTCTTACATCAAGCTTAAATTCATATTTATGTAAGTCTGCCCCCTGCCCCTGCCAATTTGAACACTAAGGGTCACGTTGAAAGGTAAAAGAAGTCTAAAATCTGGAGGAAAAAAGCATCCATGTCTGATTAATATCTGTGGTAGATGTGCAATTATGGTCTGATTTTATGTGTCAGTGAGGTATGTGGTTGACTCCATAAACAGTGTTCAGAAATTGTTTTATTAATTTGTAGTTATGCCATCAATAAAAGCCTCAGATCTTTTCTCTCCCATTTTAATTACTGATAGGCAGACAGATGCCCTCCCTTTCTATGGCTTCTCATAAATCCATTTCGCATAAATCTTCTGTCCGTTACTCACAGACACTCCTCCCTAAGGGCCACTCCTGCGTCCAGGGGCCAACCAATCACGGCAGCACCTCAGGCTGCCTCAGTGGGGTGAGGCTCATTACTGCAGAAGGAGATCCTTCTCTCAGAATAATACCCTTCAGAGGAAGGTCGTTGGTGATTGAGAGGTGATATTCACATGGTATTAAGATACTGTGGTGGCTAAGGACCCAGAAATACTAGAATCTTGCCCCAGATGAATTGCAGCTGCCTGTAAGTTTCTTAAGGGGCTATTTACCCAGAGAAGAAAGCAAGAAAAAAAAACCTTATTACAAACTGGAACCTTGGTCCCAAACCCTGCGGTGGATCTCTTTCTCGTGCTCTAGGTTAGACTCTGTAGATAGCTCCTTCCTTAGCCAGGTTTGCCAGGCAGGCTGAAACCGAAGCAGGTCACAAGGCTGGCTCTGCTTCTCTCCCTGAAGCCCAGATCCAGACTGGGATGTTACTGCTGTAAGTTGAGCAAGGGTGAATCCCAACTTTACCCACCCAAGCCAGAGGAAAATAGCAAGTGGGTATTATTATACAGTGTCTGTCCCGTGTCTGCCTGCACACTCATTGTACGTCGCCAGAGGAGAGAGAGCTTTTGAATGGAGAAGGCTTGTTGGGCCTTCTCTCCTGGCACACAGGTCTCAGACCTTGTGGTACACCTCCAGGCTCCTAAAAAGAGAAAGGAAGGTAGGCAGGCAGGGAGGGTGGGAAGGAGGGAGGGAGCAAGAAAGGAAAGAGAAGGAAGGAAGGAATGAAGGGCTGGCCAGATCTCCTTTCATGAGAGAGATTGTTTTTTAAAGCTTTTTATTATAGAAAATTTCAAACATAGAAAAAAGAAAAAAGAATAGTATAATGAACCCCACCATAGTATAATGAACCATCAACATTTACCAACATTTTGCCAACTTTTCTTTACCACTTAATTGTTTTGTTTTATGTCTTCTAGATTATTTTAAACCAAATCACCAGTAGCATGCCATTTTACTTGTAACTACTTCAGTATGTATCTTCGTTTGGTAAGGACATTTTTAAAAACAACTATCATGCCATTATTAAATCTAACAAAATTAACAACAATTCTTTTTTTTTTCAATGCTTTTTAAAATCCTCACCCAAGGATATGTTTATTGATTTTTTTTAGAGAGAGAAAAAGGGAGAGAGAGAGAGAGAGAGAGAACAAGAGCGAGAAGCATCAATGTGAGAAACATTAATCGGTTGCCTCCCGTATGTACCCTGACTGGGGATCAAACCCACAACCTAGGCATGCGCCCTGACTGAGAATAGAACTTGCCACCTTTTGGTGTACAAGACAGTGCTCCAGCCAACTAAGCTACCCAGCCAGGGCAACAATAATTCTTTAAATTTTATATTGATCAGTCCATATGCGGCTTTTGGAGATTATCTTAGTAGCATCTTTTTAGAATTAAATTGTTTGACATAGGATCCAACCAAGGTTTACATTTGGTTATTATGTTTCCATTCTGTCGCAGCGCTCCCTCCTTTTTTTCTATCCCGTTGATTTATAGAAGAAACCAGGCAAATTGTCCTGTGGAACGCTGAATGGCTCTTGTTTTCATTCATCTAACAACTTTCACCGTGGTAGTTACTCCCCTCTTAGAAGTGACTCAGTGTGGGAACGCTGCTACTCCTGGGTGTGGGATATCTTGCACTTGATCTGTCTCTCAGTGCAGAGGAGTCCTCAGGTCCCGCCACGAGGTCCTGTTCATTCTCACTCCTGATTAGCCCCTGAATCCATTCACCTCTCCTCACCCCAATCCACCGCCTCTGGTCTTGCCCCACGTTCCATTCCTTACATCCACACCTGAGTGATCCTTCCAGAATGCAGGTTTAATTATGTTGCGCCCCTGTGTACAATCCTTCAGTGACTTGACATGCCGTTAGGATAAAGTTCTAATTCCTTAAAACAGTTTCCAAGGTTTTTTGTGCCTCAGCTTTTCTAGCCACTCTGGCCTCAGCTGTTGGTATTTGTCTCTCACACGGTCTCGTCCAGCCATATCTCTTTTAGCACCTTGAACCTGCCATGTGCTCTCGCCTCTAGGTTTCTTCCACGCTAGCCCCTCTGCCTCATCAGGCTAACTCCCGGGCCACTCTTCAAGTCCCTGCTGAAGTGCCCCTCCCTGCTCTGTGCTGCCTGTCTCCTGCACTGGGCCTTTGGTCCTGGAGAGAAGGGCTGTGTGTGCCTTGCTCACTGCTGCTTCGCCAGGACCTGGCACAGTGCCTGGCACAAAGTATCTGCCACTGCTTGTCAACTGCATGAATGAATTGTTATGCTCATTTCTCAAGAGTAAGGTGGGTAGTTGTTCAGAGTAGGAAAGTGCATGTGAAAGAGGTATATTTTCTAGAAAGATATAATGAAACTAACAGTTTTAATACTTTGAGTTGGTTTTGCGCCTTTCCTCCTAACAGCTCAGAGCTTGAAGCTTGAAGCTGATACTTAATTTCATGTTAAGTTTTTGGGACTTTCTATTGAATGGGTAATATGCACACCTAAATGAATTATTTTTATGCTTTGGCTAATCACTCCAGTTCATGCTCTTAGTTGCAAATAGAATCTTTGCTGACCCCAGGTATATCTCTTGTACTTGGGAGTCAAATTGAAGACAAAGTATTATCTTAGTACGGAGCACATTTGAAGTGCTTTTATTTTTTTATTTTTATTTTTTAATATTTTATTTAGCCCTGGCTGGTGTGGTTCAGTAGATTGAGTGCCAGCCTGAAAAACCAAAGGGTTGCTGGTTTGATTCCCAGTCAGGGCACATGCCTGGGTTGTGGGCCAGATACCCAGTAGGGGGCGAGCAGGAGGCAACCAATGCATGAGAAACATCAGTTGGTTGCCTCTCACATGAGCCCCACCTGGGAACAAGGCCCACAACCCAGGCGTGTGCCCTGAGTGGGAATCAAACTGGTGACCTTTTGCTTTGTGGGACAATGCTCAACCCACTGAGCCATGCCAGTCAGGGCTTGTACTGCTTTTCAGTGTGTGCTGTTGTTATGCTCCTGTGAAAGAGGGACGGTGCCAGAGGCCTGTCTGCCTTGTGTTCACAGGCTATTTGGGGGCCTGGTGCTGGACATCAAGCGGAAGGCCCCCTGGTACTGGAGCGACTACCGGGATGCACTCAGCTTACAGTGTTTGGCCTCCTTTCTGTTCCTGTACTGTGCCTGCATGTCACCTGTCATCACCTTTGGGGGATTACTTGGAGAAGCCACAGAAGGACGCATAGTAAGGACTTTTAACCACTCTTAATGTCCCAAAGAAGACTTAAAATACTGGGATGGCAGCCAAGTTCCCTGGGGGAGAAGTTCCCTGGGCTGGGACTAAGGAGACTGGGATCTTTCTATTGAATCGCTATGGTATTCTGACTTCGTACCACACAGCAACTCAGTTCCTCCTTTAGAGCAGACACTTCTGCTTGAATCTCAATTTCAGTAGCTGATTGTCCAGTTGAATTGCCCATTGCTGCAAGGATGGGAAATGATATATTGTCATTTGAAAATAAGATTTAAGGTGATTCCGTATGATATCTCAGTGTGAATGGTATCAGTGTGCTTTCTATATATATTTAAATAGTGGCCTGAGACACTGCAGAATGGGACTTCGTTCAGGAACCATATGTGGATGGATTTGGGCTTCTGAGTTATCAAAGTGATACCATTTGCAGGAGTATTAGACAGTGTGCACACATCCCTCTTGCTGACATGAAGCACAAGCAAACCACTTGGCAGGGCGCACATGAGAGCTAAGGTGGGAGTGTACACAAGCTCGCACCACTCGTTACAGATGGGCTGCGGGCTCAGTGATGTTTTTTTTCCCTCTCAGAGTGCAATCGAATCGTTGTTCGGAGCCTCCATGACTGGGATCGCCTACTCCTTGTTTGCGGGACAGGCTCTCACCATCCTGGGAAGCACTGGGCCAGTGCTTGTGTTTGAAAAGATCTTGTTCAAATTCTGCAAGTAAGACATCTGGTTTTCTGAAAACTCCAATTGGCTGTGTTATTGTGCTGTTAGGGTTGAATGCCAGGGTCCCAGCCGAGTGTATGCAGGCAAATATCGTTCTGGCTGGTAAAAGCCCAAAGAAAGAACATCGTTTGGTGTGTGGCTCTGCCTCCTGGCGGTACCATACCTAAAACAGCAGATCTCCTCATCTTAAAGAGCTTTATCACTGTCCCTGAGCCACGATGGAAATCCTGACTTTTTAAGAAAACTCTCCTTAGCTAATTCAAACTCCTCCATTTCCATTTCAAGTCAGTTTTTAATTTGGCTTACTTACCCTTTCATATTTTGTTTGCTGGTGGTGGGTACTCAGCAATACCCACATCTCTCTACTTTTCCTAGAACTGATTTTTTAATAGACTTTTTTCATTTTGTAGTAGAAGTAGGAGCACATAGAACAAGGGCCAGCCAGCTCTTTTTTCTTAACTGCAAGAATGAGATCTTGATCCCGTTGGGCAGTGATGGCAGAAATGTTGAGGGGGGGGCAGTTCTCCACTTTCTATGTCCTTGTTTAGCAAATGCCACCCGTGAAGCAAATCTTCGTCACAGCCGTCCCAGGGCAGCATTGAAAAGTGAAGTGCAGTCAGAATTAGGGAGAACTGAGTTGTAATACTGATGTAGGTAAGAAGAGATGAAGTCACATTTTTGACCCTTTGTCTCTTACTGCCTCCCATCCGTGTTTTTTGATGAACCCTGGTCTTGTTTCAGAGACTACGCTCTTTCATACCTCTCCCTGCGTGCTTGCATTGGACTGTGGACTGCCTTCCTGTGTATTGTCCTTGTGGCAACCGATGCCAGTTCCCTTGTCTGCTACATTACCCGCTTCACTGAAGAAGCATTTGCCTCCCTTATTTGCATTATTTTCATCTATGAAGCAATAGAAAAGCTGATTCACCTGGCAGAGACCTACCCCATCCATATGCACAGCCAGCTGGACCACCTTAGCCTGTATTAGTAAGTATGCTTTCTGCTGATGTTTGTTTGTTTGTTTATATTGAGCAAATAGCCTGAGTTTAATGGCTGATGTAGTGTGCAGGCAGTGCTTACAGCTTCTGTTAAGGAACTGTCTTGGCCCTCTGGGGAACAGAGCTCAGATATGGATGTGGAGACTTCGGGGGCTGCCAAGGGAGAACAGTCAAAATTGATGACAGAGTGGATGGACTGAGAGCGAAACTCAGAAGGGACTTGAGAAATGCTTCCCAAACATGTCTTGAGGTTCCAGGCATTGAGACAAAAATAGGCTGCAAATGTAGGAGGGAGAATTCAGGTTAGTTGTTGGGAAGAACTTCATTTTGTAAGGATTTGTGAGACCCTGGGACCATGTTACTAAGATATTTATCTAGAAGTCTATTTATTTACCTAGATTTCAACTAAAGAGACTGTTTTCTTCACGATTTCAACATAGTTTGGATCAGATGGAAAAAGCACAGTATTTGTCTATGTTTTCAACCATCAAAGAGAGTCTGGTCCTATACAACATATCTTCTCCGGAATAGGATCCTCCAAACTGCGACTGAAGACTCTCGTCCTTTAGCCCCGTGCATGAAGTTCCAGCCCTTCTGGCTGTGCAGCTCCGACACAGAGGGTCTGGTCGCGAAGTGGCCAATTTCAGCCTGAAGCAACCTGAGCAGAAAGAGCACCCTGCATGGAGGTGTCTGCTAGCCAGCCACAGACACACTTCTGTAGACCCCAGTTATCATTGTGTATCAACACCCCAAGTCAGAATTCATGCAGAATTGATCAGGATTAAAAAATTGTGTTATTACAAAATGACAGCCATTAGAGAATATACTCCCTGAAGTCAGGCGGATTGCCGGTTGGCATTGGAGTACGGTTTGTTCTTTGACCTTTTCCATCATTTATTTCATTTATTTATTTAACAAATATCTGTTGAGCATCTACTACGTGCCAGCACTGTTTTAGGCCCTGGAAACACAGTGATGAACATGACAGACAAAGGACCTGTCCTCATGAGGCTTATGTGCAGTGGGAGAAGACAGACAAAACTATCCAACCCCGGACTGAGTAGACTTTGGATCTGAATACTGTTAATTGTTTGTTTGTAAAGCTCAAATGATATTTTTCTTAGTTGCATTCCACTGTCAGCCCATATGGAGGCGATGTGAAGCTAGAACTTTCCAAGTCTTTAAATGATTTTATGTTAATGTGTGTGGAACTGCTTTTTTTTTTTTTTAATTTAAAAGGTTTTATTTATTTATTTTTAGAGAGAGAGAAAGGGAGGAAGAAAGAGAGGTAGAGAAACATTGATGTGTGGCTGCCTTTCGGCGCCCCTCACTGGGGACCTGGCCTGCAACCCAGGCATGTGCCCTGACTGGGAATCGAACCTGCAACCCTTGGGTTCGCAGCCTCAATCCACCGAGCCACATCAGCCAGGGCTAGAACTGATTTTTTAATAGATACTCTTTTTAGAGCAGTTTTAGGTTCACAGCAAAATTGAATGGGAAGTATAGTGATGCGTGCACCGCCTGCAGTGCCCACGACGTTATGGATGAGATACGAGACAGATTCACACGGACTACCGAGTCCTGTGGAGGAAAAGGGACAGCACAGCTACTCTCTCAAGGGGAGAGTGCCCCATGCCCTTGCCATGACAGGCTTTTATTGGGTTTCTTTTACACAGGAGTACAGGTAAAGTTCATTAATCATTGTCAGGCAGTAAGGATCAACGAATAGATAGCATACAAAGAACTACGAGGGCTTATTCTGAGTCAGGGTCTATCAGCTAAGCGGTTACAAAACTTTGGGAGACAAACTCATTTCCTGCTCTGCTTGAGTCAGGGTCTGTCACCTAAAAAGCTACAAAACTTTGGGGAACAAAACTAATTTCCTGCTCGGACCCTTATCATTTAATTGAGAGCATTCTAAACAAAGCAGGTTTCACAGGATTTTATAAATTTTTTCTCAGGCCTGATCACCTGGGGAACCCCCCTTTTCCAGCACACAGCTTCACCCACCACCAGCATTGTTTCAGGCTTAAGGCATTGTCTCAGGCTTAAATCAGGCTGGGTAACCAAGGAACCAAGAGATTAGGAGACTTCTTGCAGACAGAATGAGGACTCAGGCTATGTCAGGATAGCCGAGGAGCGAGGGTCCATCACCCGCTTTCGCTGTAGTCCCCCAAGTCCTTCCTTGGGGCCTTCACATGATCGTGCCTGTCTTAGGTCGTTCCCCCCTTGGGGAATCTTACGCGTCATTGGCTAACTGACCAAGCATTGGGGGCCAGTTATGGATGAAGCAGAAGGAGCAAAAGCGGTGCCCCGGGCAGGAAGATAAGCTTTGTCTTCATAGTAGCTTAGGGTCTGAAGGTCACTCACTCAGCCTTAGCCATGGGGGTGTTACAGTTCCTGAAACCAGGCAGGGTGGGTCCCAACAATACAGAGTTCCCATGTACCTCTGCCCCCCATGTGTACGGCTTCCCCGCTGTCAACACCCCACACTGGAGTGGCGTGTTGGTTGTAATCAGGGAACTACGTGGACACGTCATTGTCACCCAGAGTCCAGAGTTTACCTTAGGTTCCGCTCTTGGTGCTGTGTCTTCTGTGGGTTTTGATGAATGTCTAATGACACATGCATCATTACAGTATCTTACAGAGTAGTTTCGCTGCTCTGAAAATTCTCTGTGCTTTGCCTGCTTATCCTACCCCACCATCCGAACCCCTGGCAACCACTGATCTTATACCAACTCCATAATTGTGCCTTGTCTACGTTATATAGTTGGAGCCACCATATTTAATATTTGGCTTTCAAATTGGCTTTGTTCATTTAGTAATATGCACTTAGAGGTCTTCTATGTGTTTTGGCTCGATTGTTCATTTTTTTTTTAATTTGTTTGTATTTTTAAAATTCATTATTCTTTAAATTAATTTATTGGGATAACATTCATTAATAAGTATATATTTCTTTTTTTACAATGCTTCTTAAAATACATCTTTTTTATTTCTTTCAGTGTGTATTTTTTCTTTAATGTGTTGTGAATTCATCAAGCATAACCATTTAGGATTGTTTTTACTACCTCTGCTAGTATGGGCAAATAAATTTGCAGACGTTGTTTCGAACGTGCAGAGTCTGCTTCGGTTCGCACGCTTACCTGTTTGAAGTGTGCCGCTCTGTGACGTGCCACCTGCATGCTGCACGCGTGCTCACTGCCCGCCGCCTAGTCTCCCTTCACCACCACATTCAGGGCGGAGCAAAAGTAGGTTTGCAGTTGTGAGTACACAAAACACAGTTTATTCTTGTGCTCTCATTTTTTAATTATTATTCTCCTTAAGAACAACTATTAACCTGCTTTTGCCCCACCCTTTATCTGACTCCCTTGGCCTTCTTCATTTACCCCCACCCCCATCTTTTCCTGGTAAGCACCACACTGTTCTCTGTGTCTGTGAGTTTCTTTGCTCATTTGTTGCTTTCTACCATATCTCCCACCTGTGAGTGGACTCATATGGTGCTTTCTGTCTGACTTACTTCACTTAGCATAATACGCTCAAGATCAATCCACATTGTCACAAATGACAGTATCGCATCCTTTCTTATGGCTGAGTAATATTCCATTGGAGTATTCTTTAAATTAAAGAATACTTTAAATATATTCCGCACATACCACATCTTCTTTGTCCCATCATCCGTTGAGGGACCCTCAGGGGTACTCTTCTCGGTGCTGGATGGTAGTCCGTCGTGTAGATCGCCGCAGTACGTCCATCCACCGGCTGCAGGGCATCTCCGTTGCTTCCAAGTTTAGAATTGATTTTTTAACCTCAATGTAAGACTTCGTAGCTTCCCCTATTACCTTTTATTTTGTTGATTTCCTCCTATTTTAGAAACTGTTGAGGTCTTTTTGAATTTTAATACTGTTCATGCCATATCGTGGGAAGGTGTGCTCATTAAATTCCCAGATGAAACTAACTTGGTGGGAATGGTTTGTTGGCCGAGTATGTGGGGAGCCAGTTCAGGCATGAAGCATGCTGGGACTGGGAGGCAGCATGGTGGCCAGTGGGACAGGTCTGGTCTGGTTTAGATGGAAGGAGAGGCCTGGGAAGGCAGCGAATGGCCAAGGTAGTGAATTATCAGGGATGATGCAGTATCAGGAAGAGCTTACATAAGAATTCCAGGAGACTGAATTTTAGAGCAGGAATGTGACAGGGTTATAGGGAGCAAGATGTCCAGGTCTAGAGGAAGCTGTTGGGAGCTTAATGGAGTATCTCGTCTTCCTTCCTATGTAGCTTGAGTTTCATGAGAGGAGCCTAAGACGTAGAAACTAAGTAAGAAACCACGAAAGCTCATGCTGGGTGCATCAGATACTAAGCTTGGTTGTCAGTACAGTTTAATCCAAGACCCACACACTGATTTGAGTCCATCTTTATCAATGACTGACTGAAAAATCAGGGTGTGGTCGGGCCCACAGATGGGCCTCAACCCAGAGGACCGACCTCAGGGATCTGAAGTGGGCACATGAGAAGCAAGGCAGGCTCCGATGATGGAATTTTTAGCCCCGTCATGGCTAAACTTATTTAATCGAATAGTTGGCTGCTTACCTCAGGAATCTTTCTTCCCTCTCAGCTGTAGGTGCACTGTCCCAGAGAATCCAAACAACCACACACTGCAGTACTGGAAGGACCACAACATCGTGACAGCAGAAGTCCACTGGGCTAACCTGACGGTTACCGTAAGTCTGCGAGCGGCCCGGGGGCCGAGCGTTGGGACTGCAGGGGCGAGGGGTCTTCTCAGTAGAAGTGGGTGGCCCATTAGCAAGCTCCGCATTTATAGAAATAGAGCTTTTCTCTTTTTATTTTTTAACTATTCTTACTGACTTTTTTTCCCTTTTGAAATTCCCTTGTACATAAAGAGAAAAGAAGATTATCTCCCTTTTCTCTCCCTCTTGCAATAGTGACGCCCTACCCAGTGAGCCTGCACTCAGGATATGTGTGGATGAAAGCAGACAGTGTTGGGGGCAGATCCAGGTTTTATGGAGCTTGAAGAACACGCCAATTAGTTACGTCCTCTGTAATGAAAATAATACAGACTGCTAGGGCCCTCCCAGAACCTCGTGTTTGCTGGAGACAGTTCCGGTTTTGTTTTAAAAGTGCCTTAGTTAGGACCATAAGTAGTTGCCCTACCTGGAAGGGGACTGCGCGTGCCAAGGCCCCACAGCTGGGTGGAGCCTCGTGCTGCTGGCAGCTTGTGCTCTCCAGCAGCCGGGGGATGGCAGTGAGTGGTGGGCTCAAAGGCAGCAGCTAGTCACTCCCTCCGCCTGCTGTTTGTTCCCCCAGGAATGCCAGGAGATGCATGGAGAGTTCACAGGGTCCGCGTGCAGCCATCACGGACCCTACACTCCTGACGTGCTCTTCTGGTCCTGCATTCTCTTCTTTACCACCTTCATCCTCTCGAGCACCTTAAAGACATTTAAGACAAGCCGCTATTTCCCAACCAGAGTAGGTAGCATGTTCATGCATTCCTTTTGTGTTAGAATTCTAATAGAACAGAGCCTGTTCTCAGCCTCTGTGCTGCTCACGGAGCAGAGTGGCAGGTAGAGAGCTCTAAATGTCCCGAGGAGCCACTCGGTCACATCTCTTCTGTTGGGTCCTGCAGACCCTTTCATGGGTGTGTGGTGTGGGATGAGGAGTTGACACATAAATGTGTTTTGATTTAAAAGTGCTAGGTGTGTTTAAGGTAGAGTAGTATTCTCTAAAAGTTATTAAGTTTCATTTTTAGAATGCTGTTCAGTTTTATTCACAGAATGCAATAGCTACAGCTGGCTCCTTAATGTAGTTAATTCAGATGATCACTTCAGATATGTAGGGGATCCCAAAGTCTCCTCCTAAGGATGGCTCTTGTAATAGCTTATGAAATCACCAGTCGCATTGACTGTAGGAGTGAAGATGCTCCTGACCTGGTTTGCATGCTGTTTGAAGCCTCGGTAACCTTTCCCTGATGCAGGTGGCCCTGGTTGTTGTGACTGGTTATGGAAGAGCAGAATTATCGGCCAAATGTGGAGTAGCTGAAAGGGCCATTGCTTTGAAAAGGAGTTCAAATCAGGAGGAAATGGTTTTCAATCA
Source organism: Glossophaga mutica (assembly GCA_039655065.1). Taxonomy (NCBI): domain Eukaryota; kingdom Metazoa; phylum Chordata; class Mammalia; order Chiroptera; family Phyllostomidae; genus Glossophaga; species Glossophaga mutica. Next base: position 51,011,108 of record CM077304.1, read on the forward strand.
GGCCCATTTGCAGAGCAGGATGTATGAATGGATAGCGGGCTCAGTTGATTGGATATTCACTGTATACACACACATATGACTAAACCACGTTCTTAGACTTCATTGAGCCTACGCAGCAGTTGGAGGCACATACTAAATAAGGTCCGGGTCATTGTTCCCAGTCTGGCAGATAGCGAACAAGGGGCAGTTGTGTACTGATTGCTTGCCCAGGTCTGGGTTACGTGCTGTGGAAGATGCAAAATAAGTTTACAACGTGGTCAGTGCCAATGGATAGGGAGGAGGAACATGAAACAACCAGGTCCATTTGAGACAGTAGGAAGGAGTTGGATGCCAGCCTAGGATGTAAGTGCCACAGGAGTTCAGAGGAGAGAAGAGCCGCGGGGCTCCAGGACAGTCAGATGGGCTGCATGGTGGGGACAGCGGCATGTTCAGAGAATTTATGTAACGTTCAGAGGAGAACTAACAAAACCAGGGAGTGGGAGCTAGGAAGCTCAGCTTTCAAAGGAAAGCAGTCAGGATCTGGTATTACTGATGCTAAACATGTCTGAAATGCAGTTTGCTCTATCTCTGTTGGAAGTTCAGGTTAAGGCAGGCACTGAGCATTTCAGAGGCATTGTATTTTATTAAAGCTACACTAAAGTATATAGTGGGATAGTCTTCTGAGGAACAAAACGGTGATAGGTGCTATGGAGAAAAATGATGCAGGAAAAGAGTATAGGAAATGCTGGGGTGGAGGGTGGTGACCAATTGTAAGTAGGGTCGTCAGAGAAGATCTTAATGGAGGAGGTATTTGAGTGAGCCTAAAGGAGGTAAGGGAGTGGCCCAGGAGATTGCTAGAGAAAAAAACATTTGAGCTGGAGGGATGAGCAAGTACAAAGACCCTGAGGCGGGAGTGAGTCCGGCATGTTTAGGAAACAACAGGGGGGTCTGTGCTCTGGAGCAGAGTGAGCAAGCGGGAGAGCATTCGGAGCTGGGGTCGGAGAGGCAGGCGGTGGTGCCAGTGTGTGTGGCCTCATAGGCCAGCAAGACCTTTGGGGTTTTTTAATCAGTGGAATGAGGAACCATTGCAGGGTTATGTTAACTTGGGCATGTTAACATATTCTTTTGTTTAAATATGCCTGTATTAATTCAAGTATAAAATTAAAGCATTCTTCTGAGGGTTTTTAAAACTTTTGCAATATTACATTCTTTTCTACTCCATGCAACCTACTCAAACACTTTTCTAATGCCAGGTACGCTCCATGGTGAGTGACTTTGCTGTTTTCCTCACAATCTTCACAATGGTGATTATTGATTTTTTGATTGGAGTCCCATCACCAAAGCTTCAAGTTCCCAGCGTGTTCAAGGTAAGCAGATCTCAGGGTACTTGGCACCCTCATGTAATTTCACAGAATCTGGTCCTGCGTTTATTTCCAAGGCCTCTTTCCACATCCTAAATCGCAAGTTTTGCAGTCCTCCAAATCCGAACCTTACTCTTTGTAACTTCCTTTTCAGAAAAGCGAACTCTTCAGGCTTGGCTATGTTCAAGTCGGAAAGGAGCAAACCTAAGTTCATATAACAAACAAAAAGTATTATTTGTTATCACTAATGCCACTTAACTGATTTTAATGTTAAGGTTTAAAACAATGGAATATGGACACATGGACAAAAACTGGGGGGGGTGGAAATGGGAGGGAGGTGGGGAGGGCTGAGGTGGGAGTAAAAGACAGAAAACTGTACAAGATCAACAATTAAAAAAATACTGATAAAAAATAAATAAATAAAGAAAAAAATCAGATATATTAAACTTCATATTCACTCATAAAAATAAATAAATAAAACAATGGAATATGCACATTTGTATAAAGGCATACCAGTTACTGTGGAAATGTGGGTCTCTGGCACAAGTCTGGTTGACAGCACTCTCACTGAGCACCCACTGTTTGAGGGAAGGGTGAGAAAGCCAGATGTCGGACCTGGGCCCTTACCCGAAAGGATCTTGCTAGCCAAGGAGGTGAGCTTGCCAAGGGGCCTCGTCTAGAGTCTGGGGCTCCTGCCAAAGTAACCACAACATCTCTTCAACCGTATTTCATTGTCTGAGTAACTCTCTCTAATCACTAATATTTTTCCAAAAACCTATGCAAAAAGTAAAATAAATGATCACTGTGTGATACTTCCAATCCAATTCTGCTTGGAGGCACTAACTGAGTAAACAGAGAAGATGGAAAAGCTGGGCTCAGCTACACAGATCCCCACAGGGCGGGGAGGAGAGAAGAGCTGGCTATGCTCAGTGACTGGCAGGAAGGATTCGGAAAACAAGAGGATGGAGAGGCTGGGAAGGGAAAAGAGACAGAAGTAAAGGCAAGCTGGGACTTGCAGAGGGCCTTTGTCTTCCCTTTCTCTCTCTCTCTCCCTGAAGGAGACCAGAAAATTTTTTATTTTATGTTGGTAAATTTTCTGAAATGCCACCAGTTAGGAACTTATGAATTAAAAAACACACGCTTTAAAAATGTAATGCCTCTAAGACCGTGTCTTTCCCATCTTTGTGTGAGTGAGTGCACACTCGGCTTTCTCTCGGATACCAGCTCAGGTCAGCCTTGCAGGAGGAATGGGTTCTGTGTAAAGTAAGTAATTCAAGAGCATTAAGCAGTCCTTGAAGTGGTTCTCTGATGGGTAGGCTTAAGATAGAAGTCACTGAATTTCTGGAACATCTGGCCAGGAGGTGCCTGGGACATGGGAGAAAGATGGGGAAGGGAAATGGGAGAAAGTCAAAGAAAACCTTCTCTGGCTGGCCTTGCTTTCAGGGAGCAGAGAAGACTTTCCTTCCTTTGCCCTTCCCTGTTACTCCACATGGCTCTAGTGACCAAGCCCCAACCTGCAGGCCAGTGCCATTACTAATGGCTTACTGTAGGTCAGGGTTTAATAAGGTTTTGTGTTGGCCTGACAGTTTACTTACCACTTAGAACATTATTATTAAGGAGAGTTTATAAACTTTCAGAACTCAACCCATTCATAATTTGGGACTTGGTGACATTATTGAAGAGTCTTTGAACCCTAGAGTCATGACCAGCATAGAACCAAATACTTTGGATATAACAGTCTTTGCTTAGTTTGTGGAGTTTGGGTCAGTTCTGGGCCAATATGTGTTCCTGGCCTTTTATCCTCTATCACTACTTGCCAAACAAGGCGAACTTTTCTTCCTTGGAGTGCTTTGGAAGGGGAGGCAGAGATTGAGGATCCAGCAGAGTTGGGGTATGTCATGAACACCCAAACGAGATTTAGGAACAGTGTGGTCCTGCAGGGGCATCAGGAGGGCCCTGGATCCAACAAGTCCTCAGGTCTGCAGTCTTAGGTTCCTTTCTCAAGTCCTGAGTGCCTAGGCCTCTGTTTCAATGATGATGGAAGAAGGACCCTAAACCAATACAAGCTAAGCCCATGAGATTCCTTGCAACTGCCTCTACTTTGCCTTTATTTGCTCTGTAGACATACCTTACATGGTTTCTGGAGGAAGAGAGTTAAAGTTATTTATATTTATCTTTAGAAGTTATTAAATTATATTGGACAACAAATTTTGTTGTTAATTATATTTTACTTGAGCTAATGTTGAGATTAAGTTGCTTTCTCTGTACATAGGGGCTTGGGGAGTAGGGGAGGAAATGAAGAGTTAATGAATATTTCATAAAAAGTTGATAATTGAGGATTGACTCTGAGCAAGATCATGGGTTTCCTAATGAGTTGCTGGACACTGCAGTACCGTAGAGTAGAACATAATGCTGGGGTGGTTCCTGGAATGTGCATGAAGAGCAGATGGGAGTTTTCTTTAAATATTAAACAGTATATAGTAATTATATTTGAGTGGAGTGCTTTAGTGGAAAGGAAAAATTAAAGACCCAAGAGTACAACAAAACAGAAGTTAGACGTTCTTAAGTAAGCATGAGGTCGGGGAATCGGATGCAGACTCGGATAGACTGGCTTTAGATGGAGTCACGCAGAATGCCTTGAGTGTAACTGAAGGTAAGGAAGCACATGTGTATGCAGGAGAAGATAACCGGGCAAGGGAAATGTGTAAAAGTCTGTCTTTCAAGCAAATAGAGTGCACACTGAAAAGAAAGAGTTGCTGTGTTCCATGGCTTTTTTTTTTTAAGGATTCTCATTCAGGAATAAAAACAATTGTGGATATTGTGATTCAGTTTGATCCATTTTGCCTGAATGATTATAGTTAGCTTAAAATACACAAATAAACCCGCCCTGGCTGGTGTAGCTCAGTGGATTAAGCGTGGGCCTGCGAACCCAAGGATCGCGGTTCAATTCCCAGTCAGGGCACATGCCTGGGTTGCAGGCCAGTTCCCAGCATGGGACACACAAGAGGCAACCATACATTGATATTTCTCTTCCTCTCCCTCTCTCCTACCCTTCCCCTCTAAAGATAAATAAATAAAAATCTTAAAAAAATAATTATTAAAAAAATTCTATGACTCACCAGGTTCCACAGATCCTCGGATAGTTCCAATTACATTGTAAATTCTTGTAATTTTATTGGTGTTATAAACATGCATTTTAACTTTCCTAGAATTCCAAAGGAAATAAATTACTTCACAAAGAAAAAAAAATACACAAATAAACCTTGTTTTTTCCTTTAGCCAACAAGGGATGATCGCGGGTGGATTATTAGCCCCATCGGCCCCAATCCCTGGTGGACCGTGATAGCCGCCGTCATCCCGGCACTACTCTGCACTATCCTAATATTCATGGACCAGCAGATCACCGCCGTCATCATCAACAGAAAGGAGCACAAGCTCAAGGTAACAAGAAGTTCTGACCTGGAAGGATTGATAGCATCCTGTTACATTTGTAAAAAAAACTTAGGGCAAATCCATTTAGACCAGGAACTGTAGATCCTGGATAAAAGGAGTCATAGAAAGAGCCCATAAGAGGTTTCTAGGGTTTTTCAGTCCCTACAGTGGAACACGATGGTATGATACAAATGAAGCTTGGGCTCCATTATTCTCCACTCAAACCTGGGGGCACGGGAGCAGACAGAGTTCCTAGTGGTCCTTATATAGCCACATGCTCTGCGTCAGGCTTATCTTCCTGAGGCTCAGGTCAGGACTTGGGCCACTGTTTCCTAGACGCAGGTAGTCTCCCATTGCTGTCCACTAGTGGGGCTTCCAGACTAAACCTTGAGCCCACGGATCCTACAGAGGTGGGGTTGGTTCCAGTGCATGTACTATTGAGCAGCTCCATGCCTTCATCCCTGTTCTTTCCTTACTTAGGAAACATGCAAATTTGGCAAGGATCTAGAAGTGTGTTGTAGGAACCCAGTAGGGACATTTATCTTCAACCCCTATAGTGTCTACCATCTAGAATGGTCAAGATGTGGCTTGACTGCTGGTTACTCTGCTGAGAAAGGATGAATCTTTGAACATGGGAGACTCAGACTGAGAGGCACTTGAATAAAGAATGGATAATGGCATGGTTTGGCCAGGCTATGGTTTCCCTTTGTCCTCTCTATTCCCTCCAAACTGGGGGCAGGAGCTGGAATACTGTTAGCTCACTATTCTATGACTTACTGATGGTGACGGATACTGTGTTTCCCCACAGAAAGGCTGTGGTTACCACCTGGACCTGCTAATGGTGGCCATCATGCTGGGTGTCTGCTCCATCATGGGCCTGCCCTGGTTTGTGGCTGCAACAGTCCTGTCCATCACACACGTGAACAGCCTCAAACTAGAGTCTGAGTGCTCCGCTCCTGGAGAACAGCCCAAGTTCTTGGGCATCCGAGAACAGAGAGTGACAGGACTTATGATTTTTGTGCTGATGGGCTGCTCAGTCTTCATGACGGCTATATTAAAGGTAATCAATCATTCATTCACTCCTTAGGTGATATATTGAGTGCCTGGTTTGAAAATAAGGAAGAGCTTATTCAAGTGGGGTAAGACAGATAAGATGTATTAAGACATTAATTAAGAAAACAAGCATAATAATTAGAGAATATAACTGCTAAAGGAAATATATAGTGGTCCATGGTGCTGTAAAGAATTAAGGGGGCACCATCTTAGTTAGTGTGGATAGAGAAGTCCTCTCTAAAGGGATGGTGTCTGAGATGAGACGGAGCCAGCCATGCCGTGGGTAGTGGGAGATGGCATGGGGGGAAGGGAGAAAAGCAGCCTAGGGAGGCCCTGAGGTGGAAAGGGTGATGTGTGTTCCAGGAAACATCAGGGCCATGTGACTCAAGGATGCCGAGTAAAGACAAAACGCAGTGAAGTGAGACTGCAGGGTCTTGTTGACAATAGTAAAGGTAACCTTTGAAGGTTTTTAACTGAAAAGGGGCATGATCCACTTAGTATTTTAAAAAGATCACTCTGGCTGATGATTAGAGACTAAGTTTTAAGGCTGGGTTAAAAATAAAAGCAAAGAGACCAGTGAGGCTATTACAGGCAAGAGACAATGGTGGCTTGGCTAAGGGAGTTGGTGGTAGGGATGGATAAAGGCCATGTCTTCTGTGTATTTTGAAGGCAAGTCCAAAGGTCTTGGTAGGTATAGAGTGGGGTGAGGAAAATGGAAAAGTCAAAAATGCATGCTAGGTTTCTCACCTGACCACCTGGGTGGAGAGTGATGGCATTCCAGGAGGTGGCAATGCCTTGACCATATGCATGGTGTTGGGCCCCAGTGCCTCTTCCATCCTTGTCAGGAGGAGTGCTAACCTCTCCTTTCATACAACACTGAGAGTGACGTCATCTAAGATGGAGAAGACCACACGAAGGAGGAAGTGATTTTGTGAGGGGTGAGGGCTGTGGTTAGATTTTGGGTAAGATATTTGGGAAGCATCTGAGTGAAGAGGCTAGAGGAGGGTTATGGACTAAAAATGTAAATGCGGGAGTCAACAGCACATAGGTGGTATTGAAAGCCAAGGGAGTTGATTAGATCGCTCAGGAACGGAATCTGAGGAGCTCCACATTTAGAAGTTGGATAGAGGAGGAGACAACAACAGAGACTCTGACGGAGCTGCCAGAGGTGGGAGGGAAACCAGGAGGGTGTGGTACCAGGGGAGCCGTGCAAGCGGCGTGTTTCAAGTAGGAGGGAGTGGGCAGAAACTATCTAGAGGATGAAGACTAAACAAAGGCCATTGGATTTGGCCACGTGGAGGCCTAACGTGACTTGACAAGAGCAGATACAGTAGAAAAATAGGGCAGAAGCTGAATTACAGGGGACTGAAGAGTAACTAGCAGGTGAGGAAGTTAAGAGTGTGAGCAGACAGCTCTTTCAAGAGATTTATCTGAAGTAGAATAGAAAAATGGACAGTGGCTGGTGTGAGATTTGGGGTTAAAAGGGGATTTTTGGAAAGATGGAAGATAAACACAAGAAAAAATTTGTGTGTGTGGGTGGAAGGCCTGCATCTGAGATAAGGAAGGCCCTGTGGCCGTGTCCCCTGGCCCCAGCGGTCTGGACCACTTATCTCCCTTGCCTCCAGTCCCCCTCTTTTTGGTGAATCTTTGAACACCCCAGCCTGCACTGCAAACGCTGTTTAAGGGTGAGAATTGAGAAGGATGGAAAAGGATTCCGCACCGTATTCCTGTCCCCTTCCTTTCTACTCAATCTCGCCACCTCTCCTCATTCCCCTTACCCACTTCCACTCTCTGTCCCCGCCCTACGCTCTCCCTCATCTGGTCTCGGTGCCCTCTGGGAGAGCACAAAGATTGCTGCTCCGCCAGGACTGTAACCACAAAGTTACGGTGATGGGCGTGGCCTGGCCTTCCTATAACTCTCTCAGAAGGGTTCTTTAGAAAACCCTTCAGTAGTTCTACAAACCAAGTTAGCACCAAACTGAGATGTCTACTCACTCTAGAGCTGGAACAACATAAAATCCAATGGGGGATTTTCTGCTTCTGAGAGGAATTATGTTTGGGAATGTTCTTTGCCTCCAAAATAGAAGCAAGTTGAGTTTAGTCTTTTTTAAAAAATATTTTTATTTATCAGTTTTTGAGAGGGAGAGAAAGAGAGAGAGATTGATTGATTTGTTGTTCCAGTTATTTATGTCATTGTTGGTTGATTCTTGTATGTGCCCTGACTGGGATAGAACCTGCAACCTTGATGTATCATGACAACATTCTAACCAACTCTGCTACCTGGTCAGGGCGAGTTTAGTCTTCAGCTGTGAGACTTCCCTTGTCTTGGTTCTATATGTCTCATTTCCCTAAGTCATGGAGATGGTCTAAAAATTACCTGGATTAATAAATGTGATGTGAGGACTTCTGGCCAAGATGGAGGCGTAGGCAGACACACTGTGCCTCCTCTTACAACCAAAATTAAGGACAACAAATATTTAGAAACAAGAAAACAACCAGAACTGATAGAAAATTGAACTGTACGGAAGTCCAACAACCATTCATCCAGACTGGTAAGAGGGGCAGAGTCGCGGCAAGAAAAAGTGGAGGTGCGGACCCGGGAATGCAAGCAGCAGCGGCTGACAGTTCCCAGGTGCACAGGCGGCGGCTGGCGGACCCCGGGCCCAGGGGGGCAACTGTGCAGACCCAGTGAGGCCGCACAAGGCAGCTAGCTGACCAGGTGGTCCCACATTCATGTGCGCAGACCGTCCAGGCAGAGGGGAAGTGGCGGAAGGGACTGAATCCAGGAGAGAGCAGAGCGGGCGCCATTGTTCCCTCTCAGACCCCGCCCCCACATACAGCGTCACAACCCAGCGACTGGGCTGCCCCGCCCTGAGGAACACCTAAGGCTCCACCCCTTGCTACGTAATAGCCGCGACCAGACTAAAACCAAAACAAAACAAACAAAAAAACCCACCAAAAATGGCTCAAACCGGAAAACAAATCAAAGGTCCAGAGCCAATTCCTCTGAGCCGTGAAGAGATAGCCAACCTATCAGATGCACAGTTCAAAGCACTGGTCATCAAAATGCTCACAGAATTGGTTGATTTTGCTCACAAATTAGATGAAAAAAATGCAGGCTACAATACGTGAAATGAAGGAAGATGCATGGGGAACCAATAGAGATGGGAGGAAAACTGGGACTCAAATCAATGGAGTGGACCAGAAAAAAGAAACTAACAACCAAACAGAAAACGAGGAAGAAACAAGAATTCAAAAAAAATGAGGAGAGGCTTAGGAACCTCCGGGACATCGGTAAACGTCCCAACATCCAAATTATAGGGGTCCCAGAAAGGGAAGAAGAGCAACAAGTGGAAAACTTATTTGAACAAATAATAAAGGAGAACTTCCTAAATCTGGCAAAGGAAATAGATTACCAGGACGTCCAGGAAGCTCAGAGAGTCCCAAAGAAGTTGGACCCAAGGAGGAACACACCAAGGCACATCGTAATTACATTAGCCAAGATTAAAAGGAAGGAGAGAATTCTAGAAGCAGCAAGGAATAAGGGCACAGTCACCTACAAAGGAGTTCCCATCAGACTGTCAGCTGATTTCTCAAAAGAGACCTTCCAGGCAAGAAGGGGCTGGAAAGAAATATTTAAAATCTTGAAAAGCAGGGACCTACATCCAAGATTGCTCTTTCCAGCAAAGGTGTCATTTAGAATGGAAGGACAGATAAAGTGCTTCTCAGATAAGGTCAAGTTCAAGGAGTTCATCATCACCAAGCCCTTATTCTATGAAATGTTAAAGGGACTTATCTAAGAAAAAGAAGGTAAAAAATAGGACAGTGAAAAGACAGCAAACTCACAGCTATTAAGAACCACACCTAAAACAAAAGCAAACTAAGCCAACAGCTAGAACAGGAACAGAAATACAGAAATGGAGATCATATGGAGGGTTAGCAACAGGGGCGTGGGAGGAAGAGAGAGGGGGAAAAGGTACAGAGAATAAGTAGCATAGATGGTGGGTAGAAAATAGATGGGGAGGGCAAGAATAGTATGGGAAATGTAGAAGCTAAAGAACTTATGACATATGGACATGAACTAAAGCGGGGAATGTGGATGGGAGAGGGTGTGCAGGGTGGGGGGGATGATGGAGAAATGGGACAACTGTAATAGCATAATCAATAAAATATATTAAAAAAATGAATGTGATGTGATAGGTGTGTATGTGTATACTTAAGTGCAATATAATAATGTTGATGTTTCTCCCCAAATCATTCCCTCTATGATAAGATACCATACCCCTCCACTCTTGCCCTCAAGTCTTGTTAGCAAAAAAGGAAACTTTTAAAGTCCATGTTAAAATACATCAAATCCCTGAGGAGATGATTGTGTAATTACAAAAAATTTAAAAGGTGCCTATTTTAACTCAATTAAAAAGTGGGCATAAGACCTGAATAGACACCTCTCCAAAGAGGACATACAGATGGCCAATAGACGTATTAAAAAATGCTCAGCGTCATTAATCATCAGAGGAATGCAAATCAAAACCACAATGAAGTACCACCTTCCACCTGTCAGGAGAGCTATCATAATTAAATCAACAAACAGCAAGTGCTGGCGAGGATGTAAACAAAAGGAACCCTTGTGCACTGTTGGTGGGAATGCAGACTAGTGCAGCCACTGTGGAAAACAGTGTGGAGGTTCCTGAAAAAATTAAAAATGGAACTGCCTTTTTATCCAGGGATTCCACTTCTGGGAATATATCTGAAGAAAGCCAGAACACTAACTTGAAAGAATATATGCACCCCATGCTCATTGCAGCATCATTTACAATATAGAAGCCAAGACATAGAAGCAACCCAAGTGCCCATCGATAGACAAGTGGATAAAGCAGCTGCAGTGCCTGTATACAGTGGAACACCACTCAGCCATGACAATGAGTGAGATCTTACTGTTTGCAACAGCAAAGTAGGATAGACTTAGAGAATATTATGCAAAGTAGGATAGACTTAGAGAATATTATGCTAAATGAAATAAGCCAGACAAAAACAGATACCATATGATCTCACTTACATGTAGACAAAAGAACAAAATAAATGAACAAACAAAACAGAAACAGACTTACACATCAACAAACTGATGGGGGCCAGCGGGGAGGGGTGTTGGGGGACAGGGTAAAACAGGTGTTGGGATTAAGAAGTACTAATTGGTAGTTACAAAATAGGCATGAGGATGTACGACCAAGTATAGGGAACATAGTTAATAATATTGTAATAACTATTTATGGTGCCAGGTGGGCACTTGAATTATCAGAGGGAATACTTTGCGACCTATATGAATGTCTATCTGCTGTCTTATACACCTGAAACTAATACACAGTGTCGAATGCAGACTGTAATAAAAAAATAAAATGAGGTATCAGTTTTGTAAAAGAGGGGCATGTGTGTCCAATAATGAACTATCAGAAAGAGAAATTGAAAAAACAACCCAAGTGCCCATCAGTAGATGAGTGGATAAAAAAGTGGTGGTACAATGGAATGGTACTTGACCACAAAAACAAATGAAATCTCGCTGTTTGCAACAACATGGATGGACCTAGAGGACATTATGCTAAGGAAAATAAGTCAGAAAAAGACTAAACAATATGATTTCACTTATGTATGAAATCTAAAGAACAAAATAAGCAAGCCAACAAAACAGAAGTAGACTCATAGATACAGAGAACAAACAGAGGGTTGCCAGATGAAAGGGGGGTTGAGGGGCTGGGAGAAAAAGGTATAGGGATCGGGGGTGTCCAACCTTTTGGTGTCTCTGAGCCACACTGAAAGAAGAAGAGTTACTCTGGGCCACACATTAAATACACAAACACTAATGAAAACTGATGAGCAAAAAAACCTTTTTAAGTAAATTTGATTTTGTGTTGGACCGCATTCATAACCATGCTGGCCTGCGTGTGGCCCATGGGCCACAGGTTGGACACCCTGGGAGATGTACTAAATGGCAGTTACAAAACAGTCACAGAGGTGAGGAGTACAGCACAAGGGATATAGTCAGTAATGTTGTAATAACTATGTATGGTGCTGGGTGGGTACTAGACTTATTGGGGGATCACCTCATAAATTACATAATTATCTTACTACTATGCTGTGCACCTGAGACAAACATAAAATAATATTGAGGCCCAGCTGGTGTAGCTCAATGGATTGAGCATAGGCCTGTGAACCAAAGGGTCGCTGGTTCAATTCCCAGTCAGGGCACATGCCTGGGTTACAGGCCAGGTCCCCAGTAAGGGGTGTGCAAGAGGCAATTAACTGATGTTTCTTTCTCTTTTCTCTCTTTCTCCTTCCCTTCCCCTCTCTCTAAAAGTAAATAAATAAAATCTTTTAAAAAATAATAAAATAAAATAATATTGAATGCCAGCTATAATTGAAGAATAACATTTAAAAAATGAAAAAAATACACCTTTCTTCTCTTACTAGTTAAAAAAAAGGGGTGTGTGTGTGTGTCCATCCCCAGAGGAGAAAGAGCCAGATAGGGGTAAAAACCGGGACCAGATCACACTTACGTGTAATCATTTCATTTTAGAGCAAAATGATTTTTATCATAGTCTGTTTTGCTTCTACTTCTGAGTCATGAAAAAGCAGCAACAACTAATGCAATGTTTATGCTGTGATTTTATGGCTTCCTCTTTTTTTGATTTTTAAAATGATTTTATTTATTTATTTATTTATTTCTAAAGAGAGGAGGAGGACTGGAGAGAAACATCAATGTGCGAGAGAAATATTGATTGGCTGCCTCTCACACCCAAGGGGGGCGGGGCTTGGCCTGCAACCCAGGCATGAGCTCTTACCAAGAATCAAACCTGTGACCTTCTGCCTAGTGGGACAAAGCTCAGCTCACTGAGCCACATCAGTCAGGGCTTGTGACTTCCTTCTTGGAGATGCAGAAGTTGTTATAATCTTGAGTGCTTTGATACCAAGTGTAACCTCTGGTCTTTCTGCCCTTTGCCTTCAGTTCATCCCGATGCCGGTACTCTACGGAGTCTTCCTCTACATGGGAGTCTCTTCGCTACAGGGGATTCAGGTATCGTGATGCTCAGCCAGGCAGCGTCTTCTCCCTGTGCGCTCGCTCGTCCTGACCGGGGTGGGACAGCTCTAGCACAAGCTAGTTCTTGAGAAACCTTTTCCTAGTCTTGCTGGTTAAGCTATTTTAGACATTTTTTTTGGACATTGGGAAAAATATAGCCATGTTGGCATAAGGTTACAGGGACTTACAGGGTAGCCTGGCTCAATGTCATGGTTCCAGCTGTTTGTTATTTTTTCAACAATTTATTAGACACATTAAATACTAGGTGCTTTGTCAGATGCTGGTAAACTTAGATGTAAAAGGTTGGTCGAGAACCAAACCATCTTCCACACAGGGCTGTGCTGGTTTTAGTGCTGGCTAGAGTGTGGGAGAGGGGCCTGAACTGGGGTGTGTTGGTGAGGAGATCGGGGGGCAGTGGGAGCTGCTCCAGGAAGCGCATGGTGCTTTCTGGCGCACTCTGCCATTCCCCATCTCCCAGCTCAGTACTCTGAGTCCTTTGAACAGAGAAATTCAGGAGCTTGTCACTGATGACTTGGGTGCCCCAGATGATGTAATGACTTAGCAGCTTCTACTGTTGGTGGCTGGTTCCTCTTTGTTTTTGTGGAATGTCCAGTGGTCATCCTTATACTCCAAGCTGTAATGTGACTCTGGACGGGTTACTTAATCTCTCTAGGCCTGTTTTTCATTTTGTAGAAGGAAGGTTATATTTTCTGTCTCTGGAATGTTATAAGGTTTCATGTTAATGTTTTTTCTACAAATAATAATGAGAATCTCCAAACTCCTTTAATAACCAGGAAGAGATTTGGTTTTGATAATAAAAAGATACAATTGCCTTATTTTATTTTCAACAATTCCCAAGAAAGAGCTCTCTCAGGAGCCACGGTGTGGGATAGGAAAGAGAAATTTGGACCCAGCATTTACAAAGATGAATTTTGAAAGTGACTCTTGTCACTCACCAACCTTGGCCAGATTACCCGTTCTCTCTGAGACTCAGTTTGCATTTGTCTAGTGGAAGTGGTGATGCCTCCCTTTCAGAGCAGGGGATGTAAGAAAGACAAACAGGCCTCACTAGTTTCCGACCCAGAGACACTTCCTGAAAATAAGTTTCCAGTGCCCTTCTTTCAGTTCTTTGATCGTCTGAAGCTCTTTGGGATGCCTGCGAAGCACCAACCAGATTTCATCTACCTGCGGCACGTGCCGCTGCGCAAAGTGCACCTCTTCACGCTCATCCAGCTGACCTGCCTCGTGCTGCTCTGGGTCATCAAGGCTTCTCCCGCTGCCATCGTCTTCCCAATGATGGTGAGCTTTAAAAAGTGGTTGTTTTTTAAATTGTGGCAAAATGTACATAACAAAATTTACCATCTTAACCATTTTTTGAAAAGATTTTACTCATTTATTTTTAGAGAGAGAAGAAGGGAGGGAGAAAGAGAGGAAGAGAAACATCAAGATGTGGTTGCTTCTCGTGTGCCCCCTACTGGGGACCTGGCTTGCAAACCAGGCATGTGTCCTGACGGGGGATCAAACCGACTGTTTGGTTCGCTGTCCAGTGCTCAAGCCACTGAACCACACCAGCCAGGGCCCATCTTGACCATTTTTAAGTGTATAGTTCAATGGCATTAAGTGCATAAATGTTGCCCCCATCCATCTCCAGAACTTTTTTTACCTTGCAACACTGAAACTCTGTACCTGTTAAACAGTAACTCCCCATTCGCTCCTCTCACCTGCCCCTGGGAACCACCCTTCTACCTTCTGTCTGTGGGTTTGACTGCTCAAGGTTCCTCGTGTGAGTGCAATCTTGTAATATTTGTCCTTTTGTGATTTGTTTATTTCACTTAGCAAAATATCTTCAGGGTTCACCCATGTTGTAATATGTGTCAGAATTTCCTTCCTTTCTAAATGATGAATAATATTCCATTATGTATACAAACCACAGTTTGTATATTCATTTGTCGATAGGCACTTGAATTCGTACACCTTTTGGCTATTGAGACTAATGCCTTGACTGCGAATAGTGGCAACAGGAAACAAGTACCTGTTTGTGTCCCTGCTTTCAGTTCTTTTGGGTAAACACCAAGAAGTGGGATTTCTGGGTCATATGATACTTCCATTTTTAACTTTCTGAGGACCTGTAATACTGGTTTTCGTAGCGGCTGCACCATTTTATGTTTTTACATTCCTACCAGCGGTGCACAGGATTCCAGTTTCTCCACCTCTTTGCCAGCACTTATTTTCTGGTGGGTTTTTTTGTTTGCTTGTTTATAGCCATCCTAGTGGGTATGAAGTGGTATCTCTCCCTCTAGCTTTGATTTGCATATCCCTAATGATGAGTGATGTTGAGCATCTTTTCATGTCCTTATTGAGTATTATGGGCTACTTGTATATCTTCTTTGGAGAAATGTCTATTCGAGTTCTTTGCCCATTTTAAAATCAGGTTTGGTTTTTTTGTTGTTGAGTTTTAGGAGTTCTTAATAAAATCTGGATATTGATCCCTAATTGATGAGGAAGTTTGGTTTTTGGTTGGTATTGTAGGAGCAGCATTATTAGGGGGACCTTGGGGGGTGGGTACATGTGTGTAGCAGTTTGCCACGTTTGTTTTCAAGGCTTCCAATCTGCCTGTTCCTTTTTCCTCCCTTGCTTCCCACCCCTGGGACTCAACCCCTGACTTCTTTTGTTAATCATCTGATGAGGAAAGGATTCTTCATGTTTGCCATAATTTGCATATTACTTCAAAGCATTAGAGTTCTAATTTAGAACTTATTGCAATCAGAAGTGCTGAAAATGGCAGAAATGCACTGTTTTGAGCCACTGGGAGGGAGAAAGAGGCCGCCCCAGCGCTGAGTGACTGGGACATTCTGACCTCCTTTCTAACTGAAAGGAGACTAGGGATGCTGGCCTGTGTGTGGTGCAACAGGTGACAACTAAATCTGGGCTGGGTGATGGAATTCTTGCCACCTCACGGTTTCATCGCCTCCTCTTGATACCTTCCTCTCTCTGCCTCACTCTGTGTCATGAGGAAGCTGAGAATTCAGTGGGCTGTTTCCAAGTTACCCAAATGGTGGGCCTCCAGGGAGAAAAGGCAGTGAGTGTAATGCTTGGAACTTGTTCAGGTACTTTAGAACTCTGTCTTACAGAGAGAATATTCAAGGCTGAGGAAACAGGAGTTGGGGCTCCTTTTCCCTAGCCTCCTGGATATATACTCTCTGGATGGGTTTCTTAGTTTTGCCAGAATATCCATAGGTTTCTGCATTTGGGTGTTATGTTCAGGGGTTGAGTGTTTGGTTAAAAGTAGCAAATTCCTGACAACTCCTGGAAGTGATACTACCAATTTTGGATGGATGGGAAAATAGTAATTGAAATTCAGGGGAAATGTGGTTGAATTTAATAAGCCCGATTGCCTTACTTGTTGTCCAGTCACCAGAGGTAGCTAGTGAATGCCAAGCAATCCAGGCAGGTCATTCTGCGTTATTTGTTCTCCTTTGGCTAAAATGGCCCTTTTGAGGGGAAAGGGATTAGCAATTGAGACACCCCAAGCTGTTTATATTGAGGTGATCAACTGTCAGATTTTAGGCAAGTTATTCTCTCTCCTTGGGCCTCAGCTTTCCATTTATAAAATGATTATCAGACCAGGCCAGAGGGCAAAGACAAAAGCACTACAGACCCATGATGCAGGCATAAAGCAAGGATTTTGTGGGGAAACGGATAGGCAAAGGATCAGTGGGAACCCAGATAGTCCTTCCAGGTCCCCTCCCCACATGGTGAGACATGCTTGGGCTGGGCATGACTGGCCCACCGTAGCTGAGTTCCTGCGGAGACTGTCCACCCCTGTGCCTCCTGGGAGCCCTTCCTGTGGGCCCCAAGCCAGGGAAGGGCAGTTCTTAAGGCCTTCTGCAAATGAAGGCTTTTATCTTTTTAATGAAATAATTAAATCAGTTACTCTCTAAGTGATGGGATTGTTATGAAAGTTAAGAAAAATGTTGTGTTTAAAATACTTTAGTATCTGATAGTCAACAGATACTAGAAAGCAGTCAACAAAAGGCAAGAATAATGAATGTTATCAGTTTGATTTTGCATGAAATGTCTTGGTCTACCGTGAAAATAAGATTTTGCTTTTTACTCCAGGAAATGAAGCCCTTTAATTCACTTTATTTATTTATTTTTCAGGTTTTGGCCTTGGTCTTCGTCAGAAAAGTCATGGATCTCTGTTTCTCTAAGCGAGAGCTGAGCTGGTTGGATGATCTCATGCCTGAAAGCAAAAAGAAGAAGTTGGATGACGCCAAAAAGAAGGCCAAGGAGGAAGAGGTCATAGTTCTTGAACCAACTGTATACTCTGGGGCAGCCTCAAATTACAGAACAGGAAAGGCCCCAGGAAAAGTCAGCATGTCTGGAATCCCCAGGGTTATATTTAGGAGCTGGGAAGATTCCTCCAAAGGCGTTTTCAGCTAAGAAAGGATTAAGGATCCTTGTCCCAGTCTGTCCTTCATTTTTGGATTTGATAACCCATTGTTTTCTCTGTTTGTCTACAGTCTACTCACCAGATTCACACTTAGAATATAACATAGAATATGCTCTTATTATCGGATCTATTGGTTCATGTTCTCCCAAAAGGTCTAATTTGACAAGTATACAAAACCTATTATTTCTGAGAGTTCGTTATGTACCTAATCGCGGATGATGTTGTGGTTGGCACCATACAAAGATAACTTTCATAGGACTTTCTGTCCTTCCTCATTTCCCTTGGCACTTGGCGTCTGCCATCCACACAACGAGCCCTCAGTCGGTTGCTTACACGTGCAAAGAACACGTGTGCAGCAAAAAGAAAACACCAGACCAAGGACTGAGCGAGCCGGAAAGTATTTCCAAGTATAGTTAGTGCCTGAAAAGTGTCCTTCGCAATGCATTTTAAAGGACATTGTTTTCTAATTGCTTGAAGTTTAAAAATCTTGTATTTTTTTCCAGTTTTATTGAGATAAAATGAACATATAGCATTGTGTAAGTTTAAGGTGTACCACATAATGATTTGATACATGTATTGCAAAATGATTACTGCAATAGGGTTAGTTGACACATCCATCACCTTACATAGTCACACTTATTTGTTGTGGTATGAACTTTTGAATCTACTCTCTTTGCAATTTTCAAAGATATAATACAGTCACCATGCTGTACATTATATCCTCATAATTTATTCATCTTATAACTGAAAGTTTGTACCCTTTGACTACCTTTACCCATTTCCCCCATCCCTCCCCAGCCCTGGTAATGACCAATCTGTTGTTTCTATGACTTCTGTGCTTTTAGATTTCACATGTAAGTGCGATTATATAGTGCTTGTCTTTCTCTGTCTGACTTACTTCACTTAGCATAATGCCCTCAAGATTCATTCATATCGTTGCAAATGGCAGGATTCTCCTTTATATGGCTGAGTAGTATTCGTGTGTGTGTGTGTGTGTGTGTGTGTGTGTGTGTAATAACATTCTTTATCCACTCATCTACTGATGGACACTTAGGCTCTTTCCATGTCTTGGCTATTGTAAATAATGCTGCAGTACAGCCCTGGCTGGTGTAGCTCAGTGGGTTGAGCGCAGGCTGCGAACCAAAGGGTCGCAGGTTCAATTCCCAGTCAGGGCACATGCCTGGGTTGCAGGCCAGGCCCCTAGTGGGGGCCACATGAGAGGCAACCACACATTGATGTTTCTCTCCCTCTCTTTCTCCCTCCCTTACCCTCTCTAAAAATAAATAAATAAAATCTTTAAAAAAAAAATAATGCTGCAGTAAACATGGCGGTGCAGGTATCTCTTCAAGATAGCAACTTCATTTCCTTTGGCCCTGTGCTCAGAAGTGGAACTGCTAGATTGTATGGTAGTTCTATTTTTAATTTTTTGAGGAACCTCCATACTGTTTTTTGTAGTGGCTGTACCAATTCACATTCCCATCAACAGTATACAAGGGTTCCCTTTTTTCATATCCTTTTTTAAAGTTGAATCTTTTAATTTTATTTTATTTTTGGAGAGAGGAGAAGGGTAGGAGAAAGAGAGGGATAGAAACATCAGTGTGTGGTTGCTTCTCACGTTCTCCCCCAACTGGGAACCTGGCCTACAACCCAGGCATGTGCCCTGACTGGGAATCGAACCAGTGGCCCTCTGATTCACAGGCCCACACTCAATCCACTGGGCTACACCAGCCAGGGTCTTTTTTTCACATCCTTGCCAGCACTTGTCATGTCTTGTCTTTTTGATAATAGCCCTTCTAACAGGTGTGAGGTGATATTTTATTGTGGTTTTGATTTGCCTTTCCCTGATGATTTGGGATGTTGAGCCACTTTTTTCATATACCTGTTGGTCTTTGTGTGTCTTCTTTGGGAAAATGTCTATTCAGGTCCTTTGCCTATTTTTTAATTGGATTATTTGGTTTGTTTCTGTTTTTTGCTATTGAGTTGCATGTGTTCTTTATATATTTTTTATTAACTCCTTATCAGACATATGGTTTGTAAATATTTTCTCCCACTTGTTGCCTTTTCATTTTGTTGATCATTTATTTTATTGTGCAGAAGCTTTTTGTTTGATGTTGTTCCACTTATTTATTTTCACTTTTGTTGCTTGTATTTTTGGGGTCATATCTATGTCTTTGCCAAGAACAATGTCAAAGAGCTTTTTCTCTATTTTCTTCTAGGAGTTTTACTGTTTCAGGTTTTACATTTAAGTCTTTAATCCATTTTGATTTAAATTTTGTGAATGGTGTGAGGCAGAGGTCCAGTTTCCTTCTTTTGCATGTGAATATCCAGTTTCCCCAGCGACATTTATCAAAGAGATTACCCTTTCTCCATTGAGTATTCTTGGCTCTCAGTCAAGTATTAGTTGACCGAATACATGTGGGTTTATTTCTGGCTCCTGATTCTATTCCATTGGTCTATTTTGTATTACTAAATAAATTTTATCAATTATAAGCACAAAAGCAATGGAAGAAAACTTTAAAGAGAGGACTGATAGAATTCACTGCATGAAATGTAAAGTTTTCAGGCATCCGAAAACTTTATAAACAAAATTTTAAAATTATATATATATATGTGTATACATATATATGTGTGTATCTATATATAGATATAAATACACATATCTATTTATTTATTTACTTGCTTACATAAAATTTTGGGTAGCGATGTCTTTTAAGAAGAAAGTAAAGGGTTGAGGAAGTGACTTTATTCAGGGTGATCAGTGATGGATCCTGTAAGGAGACATCTCAGCAGAAACCTGAAGTGAAGGGCAAGTCATGATAACATCTGGTAGTAGGAATATTCCAGGCCAGGGGAAGGGCACACGGGGAGGTTGTAAGGCGGGATGAGCTTGGTATGCTGGAAGAGCATAAAGCCAGTGAGGCTGGAAGGGGGAGAGAGGTAGCCAGAGACGAGTCAGAAATCTGTGGCAACAGTTCAGCCAAGAGTTGATGGTAGCTTAGGCTAAGGGAGAGTTGGAGAAAATGGCTGAGTTTCGGACTTATTTTGAAGATAGAGGTTTTGCCAATTATAGTGAGGATGGGTGAGAGAGAAATCAAGGACAACAGTTGGGTTTGGGAGTGAACAATGAGATGGATGGTTGTGCTGTTTATGAAGATGGGGGAGACCTAACGGCACATTGGAGAGGGAAATCAAGAGATGTCTTTTGGATGTTAAATAGAAGGTGGTTAGTAAGCATTATATTGCACTACTTTCTATATTGTACTTACTTCTAAGAAAATGCTTTATAAAATTATTTTTAAAACTAAATCAAATTAAAAAATGAAGATTTCACCCCAAAATTTCATGCCAGCATTCAACATTTATGGTCATTTCTTTATGTTCTCTCTCTCTCTGTGTTTTTGTTTTTGTTTAGATTTTATTTATTTTTAGAGAGAGGGTAAGGGAGGCAAAAAGAGAGGGAGAGAAACCTCGATGTGTGAGAGAAAACATTGATCGGTTGCCTCTCGCACACCACCACCCAGGGACCTGGCCCGCAACCCAGGCGTGTGCCCTGACTGGGAATCCAACTGGCGACACTTTGGTTTGACAGATGACACCCAACCCCCTGAGCCACACCAGTCAGGGCTCTTTATGTTATCTTTAAGACCTTAACATAGTTTTCACATAGGTGTAAAAAGGTGTAATAAGTGTATATTGGGGGGGTGTATATTCTGATTTTTCCTCCTTAACTTCATTTCATGACACTTTCATGTTTCTATATGTTTATACAATAAATAATGATATTTATTCTTATAATGGCTGCATAATACTCTATAATATAATAATTAAACATTCTCCCTTTATTAAAGTTTATAGATGTTTTAGGTTTTATTATTATATTAATTTAAGCATCTTTGTAAATATTTTTCTCTATAATTATTTCCTTTGTACTAATGGAATTACTTCTAAGGAAACATTTTATTATGGAACATTTGAAATGAACACAAAAGCAGAAAGAACATTCAGTATGCATATTTTCCCCAGTTGCCTTATTTTTATTTTTTAATGATATGGTTGACTCAGGATCCAAATATGATCCATATATTGCCATTGGTCAATACGTTTCTTAAATCTCTTTAGGAGTTCCCCTTCTCCTAAAGAGATCTCCTAATGCTATCTTTTTTAATTTTTGTTGGAAAATCTGGGTCTTTGACCTATGGGATTTCCCATCGTTTAGATTTCACTAAATGCCTCCCTTGGTGTCATTTAACATTTCCACCTTCCCTTGTGTTTCCAGTGCATTGGTAGTTGGGTCTAGATTCAGGATGGAGAAGAAATACCACTCCATAGGTACAAACACTTAGTTGTCTCTCTTTTTGTGATGAATTAAATCTAGGAAAGAACATAATTATACTTTTTTTTATTAAAAATGTGAGAAAAATTCAATAGAAATTGTGGTGATAGAAAAAAAAATGGGCTGGTGTTGACTTAGGGTTTTACTTGGTCCATGATATAATTACATCTCCTTCTTTTCCAGGAGGCTGAGAAAATGTTAGAAATGGGGGGAGACAAGTTCCCCTTAGAGAGCAGGAAGTTACTAAGCAGTCCTGGAAAGAACAACAGTTTCAGGTAAAATTCTCACGACACCAAGGAGTTGACTGTTTTGGTTATTCTATAAATGTCTGACTTTGTGTGTGTGTTGGGGTGGGGGGTTCACGACTCAGCTACTGGTATAAAGAGCGAACACTCAGCCTCCCAGTCCCAAAGTGTGAAAACACCTTTTCCTTTCACGGTTTAGTACCAGCCACAGGCAAGCCACTAGACCAGTGCTGGGAATCAGGAGGAGAGCCCATGTACTGAGTGTCTTCTCTGTGACTGGACTATGCTAGAAGATTTACTCTGTGCTCTCATTTAATCTTTACATCGACTTTCTGATACCAGTCTCACTACCCACATTTGTTCAGTGAGGAAACTGAGGCTCGAACGGTTTTAGGTGATTTGCCCAAGGCCATAATGCTGCTAAGTAGAAAGTTTAAGATTCAAACCCTAGTCAAACCCTAGTCTGTATGTTCCTCAAACCAGGGCTGCTTCTCCCTTTCTCTGCTACCTTCCAAAGATGAAGAGGATCCGTGATCCTTGTTTTCAGAGAGTTCTCCGCCTCGCGGCCATGAAACCCCCAAGCCTGGGCAAGCCTTTGGGGATGGGCAGAGACAGCCCATTCCAGCTTGGCTCGTGGCACCTACAGTCCCTTGAGCCAAGGGGGACCTGAACTGGGAGCACAGAATTCCTTACTTCTGCCAGTGTTTTCAGCCCCTTTCTCTTTTGAAGCTCTTGCTTACCACAAGTCGCAGGAAGCCCAATTAGCCCATTTGTGGTATCGTTCCTGGCATTCTGCTTCTGCTCGGTCAGAGATGCACACAAGCAGGAAAGAGCCAGAGGTCAGGAGAGGGCAGACAAGGAAGAGAGGGGGTCTAGGTCATCTGAATCCAGGATAATTCATTGCTGAATCATTGAATTGCTTGTGGTTTATACTGAGGTGGAAGTGAGGAAAGTCTTTTCTTTGAACATTTAAAAAGTTTTGATATATGTATGTATTGTGAAACGATTACTGCAATTGAACTAATAGCATATCTATCAGCTCCTATAGTCACCAGTCTTTCCTTTTTTGGGGAAAGATTTTCTTCCCAAAAGAAGACTTGGGATCCACTTTCTTCGCAAATTTCAAGTGTATAATACTTTATTATTAACCATGGTCACCATGCTGTTCATAGGTCTTCAGAATTCATTAACTGAAAGTTTGCACCCTTTGATTGCTATCTTCCCTTTCCCCTACCGCCCAGCCTCTGCTAACCACCATTCTACTCTCTGTTACTATGAGTTTGACTTTTTGTTTTTTAAACTGACCCCAGAAGAAATGGAATCTTTGGACCTTACTAAGCTTTCCACAGGGTGTACTAGAAGGAGCCATAGGCCTTGAATTCTCAAGCAGCAAAGTAGGAGCAGTGTTCCTCCTCTGCTAGGATGCTTGCTGCCTGCTCTCCTGGCCTTTTGGAAGGAGGCAATCTGGCTTACAGAAAACTGCAGAGTACTCTTGGGCTCTAGACAGCCAAAGACTGGATTCAAGGTCTTGATGCTCTGCTTCCTGATGTTTCTCCTTGGATAGTCACTTAACCCTGGGAGCTGTGGTTTCTGCACCTTCAAATGAGGATGTTAATCATCTCTGAATCTGTGATAGTTAAGATAATACACTGTAAAAAGTCCTTTGTTAACTACAAATGTAAAACATTTGGCCATGTAATTGAGGAAATGAATGAAGAATGCTTAGCCCCATACTTGGCACACGGCGAGTGCTCAGTGAGTGGGAGCTGCTGATACTACCACTATTGGCATCTTGGCACCATCCTCAGCATCCCCAGGGTGGCCTCCGGAAGGAGCACAGAATTGTGGGGGCAGGGCTGGCTGCCACCTGGCACATGAGCCCAGCCCTTAGCACCCTAAGGGTCACCTTGCGTCTCTCCATTCTAACCATCTGTCTCCCAGCGCTCCTGAGAGCTGTCAGCTGGGCTCCTTCAGACCTTCTGCTGGGGAGTGGTTGTTACAGACGGAGGTCTGAGTTTTATTGGTGCATCTGGCATTTACTGTCTGACGTATTCCTTTCAGATGTGACCCCTCTGAGATCAACATATCTGATGAAATGCCTAAAACTACAGTCTGGAAAGCTCTCAGTATGAATTCTGGGACTGCAAAGGAAAAGAGGTAAGGAGAAATATAATGCTTTTTATTTATTTCTGGCTTTTAAAAATAGTAATTGTGTTGAAAGTAAAAGATATTTTAGTTGTGAAATTGAATTTGTCTAATAAATATCCCTTCCAGGGCTGCTACTAATCTCACAAGAATAATTGTAAGCCTAAGGAAAGTAAAAATGCTTTCTAACTATTTAAACAGATATGCTGTTTTGAGCTGCCCATTTATACAGGTCCAAAGTCAAGATGGAATTATTTGGGGATGTAAATTTATTTTGTCTATGTAGTTCCCTTAATCTTCTGGCTAGTTCCCATTTCGAAACCTACAGAGCATTTCTGTGTCCTGCAACCACACAAACTGGGAAGTTGCTAAAATGTTCAAATAGTGTTGATAGTATCGACACAATTCCATCATGAGAATTTTTGCCAAGCAAAGATTTTGAAATATTAAATTGTATCTGTTTTTGTATTTTGGAAACTAAATTCTGTGTACTGTTTGTCAGTAGCATAGATCACCTTTAATCAAGGTAATGCCGAAAATGGAAGATCTTGAGGCATCTTTGCCTGCAGTGAGGCAGGCTATGCACCCAGATTGGATAATTTAGTCCCATTTAAGCTTAGTTAGGCAGATAACTGAAGGAAAGATCTCAGATTTTATTAAAGGCAACTTCTCTAGTTAAAAAAAGGGGGTAGGCTGGAAATGAGGAGACCTAGTTTAGTTACTAATTCCATGTGTAATCTGGCAGGCCACTGTGTCTGGCTCTCAGTTTACTTAGCAGGAAAATGGGGTTAAAACCAACAGCCTCCGTCATAAAGCTGCTCTGAGGAGAAATTGGTTATTTCTTCATCGAATGGGTTAAAATAAATCTGTGCTGAATGTGAGTGAAATATAGAATCTTGTTTCCTTCAGAGGAAAATCCAGGCAGCTGTTGAAATGTATAACACACAAGGTTATTTTTAGTTGAGAACTAGTCTACTTGTAAATGAACTTAAAATATAGCCAGATCCAAATGGTGGTGACATCTTCAAAGTATTGTGTTAAAAGCGGGAATGAATCATGTGTTCCCTTTTTGTCTAATTGTAACACTTCTGTTCAGTCTCTTCAACTAAAAGTCTTTGCTGGGATGGAAGATTGGGCCGCGAGGTGCCTCAGGGAAGTTCTGGTTACAGGGAAGATGGCGAATCTCTCAGAGAAGGAGCAAGACCAAGTCGGGCCCTGTCCTTGGTCGTGTCAAAACCAGGCTGACACGTTCAGTCATTCATGGTGTGCGCTCACGGCCACCCCCTACCAGCAGCCAGATGGGAACGCGGAAGCAGAAGGCCACCTCCCGTTGGTACTTCTCCTCCTTGTCTTTCTCTTCAGAACTGCCACCATTGAAGACCCAGCTTCCCATTTTCCAGACATTTTCTCTGAAACTCTCTGCTGGCCTGCCAAGCCTTGTGGATCCATTCTGCCATCGAGGATTCCTTCAGCAAGGTTCCTCTCCCTAAAGGACGGGGCAGGGGCGCGGCAGCAGAGAGCAGAGGGAAGGCTCTCCAGTCCCACAGGATCTGTAGGCTCCTCGGCAGCCCTGGGCCTTGGTCGAATTGCCTGCTCTGGGGGACGCCGGTCAGACTCAGAGGCTATCAGGAAGGTCAGCGCCCTGGGCATTGGCAGTTCCTGTCACACGGCCAGAAGACACCTCTGACCTGGGTGCATCTTCATTGTCCCCCAGCAGCAGACTGCACAACTCAGCAAGATCCCTGGATGATGGAAGGGCCAGGAGGGACGTCGGAGTTGATCGGCTCAGACAGGAAAAGGCTCGGGGAAAAATCAGTGATGATAAGTGAGGACAAGTAGCTTCTCTTGGTTTCACCGAGGGCAGAGTAAGAGACTGAACTTAAATTGCTACAAAAGGAATTAGTTTGGACACTAGGCAGGACTTTGTAGGTGGAAAATTTGTCATAGTGTCTGCTTTCTAGATATTTGGGAAAGGTTTGGTGATAGTTGTTTGTGAGTAGAAAGGAAGACAAGGTGTTTTTATTGGCCATGTTGTGGAAACATCCATGTCTTGCTGCTGTCTCTGGAGGACACATTTGATTCCATTCCGGGAGATGTCCAAGTGCTTACGTAATGTCTCCTTAGCTGCCTTAGTAGCGAACCATCGTCAACTCAGTGGACCAAAGCCACCTTCAGCCATGTGGTTTCTTCAACATCAGGAATTGCTGTTGGCTGACAGATGTCTGGCTCTCAGATATAAAAAGCCACATTGGGAAAGGAACTGTAAGTGGTAAAATTAATTTTGGTGTTTAGTTTACAACTATATTTATAGTTTTTCTCTTCTCTTTTGCAATGAATATCAGTGGTTTGGGCTTCAGTATGTATAGATCTTCCCTTTCTTTGCACACAGAATGTGACCAGCAAGCAAGTCAACACCCAGGGAATCCAATCATATTAGTTTTCCATCCTGGAAAATCTTTGTACAGTGTGATGTTCTCTCAATGTGCCCTCTTCTCATAGGTGAAGAGGTGGCTACACACCTTTATTGAATTTTGCATTCCTTAGACTCTTAAAATATATTAGTGTATTGTAGGCCTGCTCCAAGGACCTGTGATACTGAAGGAATTCCGCATTTCTTTCATATTCCCTATTTCTTAGAGCCATAATTATTTTAATACACAGATGATTTTCAAAATATTTAACAACTGGTATAGGATGGACACCATCCACTCAGAACGGATGCCTGCTGTAAACAAGCAGCGGTCTGACCTGCCGCCGACCTGCACGCTGCTTTCAGACGTTCGGTGACGTCCCTCTGCGTGGGGGGTATTGTTCCTGGTTTTTCTGATCTTCTCCTTACAAGGCTGGTGTAGGAACAGCTTCAACTTCCTCTCCTGTGGCACAGACAGGAATAGGAATTCTTTCAACTACATGGGCATTAAAATCTTTGTGAGCCAAAGCTTCACATTTTGTCATTTTAGGGTAGATGTGATAATTGTACCCATTTACCTGCCTAATCTAGAAGAATCAAAAGGCAACCTATCAATGGGCAAAGCTTTCCTGCCAGCTTTCTCTGCTCCTCTACCACTGATTCCTTGAGCTTACGGCCTTTCTTACCTTTGTTTCCCGAGAACGCCCCTGCGCTCTCCCTCCGTCTTGCCTCTCCCATCTTCTCCTGCCACCTCAGTGCAGGGCGGCTGGTGACTGCGTCACCTGTTTCCCTAGCCTCAGCATGGCTGTAAGGAATGTAAGAGGAAAAAGCCCTTTATGCAACAAGACTAGGTGACAGTATCACTCAGAAAAAGCTCTCTCCTAATAAATACACTGATGTCTCGTGTCTGCTAGGCTTCCTCAGAGGAGGGAGCCTGCTGCGGTGAACTCTGTGCAGAGCTGTTACAGGACCACGTGTGCACTTGCGAGTCCTTCCAAGTCAAACCCTCCCAGGTTACTGCGCCTCAGGAACATTAGCTGCTTCAGAATGGCATGCCAATATCTTTAGGCCATTAGATTTTTCTCAGACAATGGCCAGGTTCATTTCTGCTATATCTCAGTGGTGGGAATCAGTCCCTAGTCTTACTCTCCCTCATTTCCCAGCTCCTACCCAACACTCGATCTCAGGCCTGGCTGCTTCCTTGCTCAGGTCTGTGGTGGGTAAGCATGGTGGCAGGGCCAAGCCGGGCCACATTTGGGGTAGGAGGTGGTGAGTGGGGGTGGAGCTGCAGCAGTGTGTGGGCATATGCGTGTGTTTGTCGACTGAGCTTTCATCGCTGCTATTAAACAGCCTGTGCACCTGAGCTTCGGGGACATTGAACTAATATCATCACCCCCCTATCCAGGAGTTCCCCTCTCGGACTTCTCCAACAGAATAGCTCGAGGACAAGTATAGGCTGATTAGTCTATCGAAAAAGGTGTTTAAGCCAACAATAAGGAAACACTGACTTGGGGGTAGAAAGCATGGCAGGTAGTGAGGTGCTTTCAGTGCCCAGGTTTCGCTGGGCCAGAGAAGCAGTCCACCTCGTTAGGGCGCGGGCACGTTTCGGGAGCAGCTGAGTGTCAGTGGGCCAGTGCCCTGCGGAGCTGGTCATGTGCAGGTCATGGATCTAAGAAAGCGATGATGAGTACGAACTTGGTTCAAAGGCCGAAGGACAGGCATTGCTAAGAGTGTGGGTTGCTTCCTAGCCTGTGACTTAGGGGGCGTCTAGAGAGGTAAAGACCAACAGAAATGTGCTGTGAGATTGCCAGATACGTTTGATTGCATAAAATGCAGGCTAGCTCTTTGTGGCTATATATGATTTCAGACTTCTGATGATGGAATAATCAGGAAGTCTGGTCTTTACCACATACAGCTCCTTTCCCTGTCTCCATATCCATATACATTTGCCTTTAGGATAGAGGGGTAGTTAGTGAACCAAAAGGCAGTGTGAACACTTGCTGTTTTTCTTCGTCTGGGATGTCACTGGCTTTTACGTTAGTTACAAATGTTTGATAAAAAAGATGGCATATGCTTCATCTCAGGCTTGGTTGATATCTCAGGCTCTGACCACTGTGACTTTCAAGAGATCTCTGATCTAGGAGCTGTGGTGTCTGGTCATTCAGAACAGACAGTTTCCAGTTCTGCTTTATTTGCTACCTACTCAACTCCTCAGACTTTCCTCTCCAGGGTCAGCAATTCTCCCTGCATCTTCTCCATTGATTTCAGCGTCTATGTTCCGAGTTTCCACGTTTTCCTGGAGCATAGGAGGATTGGCCCAGGTCCCCTGGCTTTCTTTTTAAGTAGCATAAGAAGCACTATCCAGTATGTTCTCTCTGCTACTTTATCAACTTCTCTAAATTTCTTCTTTTACAAGAGAGTTAGCACCGTCTCCTAGCGTAACTGAACCAAAAATGGAGGTCCGACTGCCTGCCACCATAAAACCAAACTAATGAGGCAGATGCTGGTGCAAAAGGAAAGGGGTTTTACTCAGGTGCTGCGTGGTCTGGGAGAATGGCAGACTCCTGTCTCAAAGCCCATCTCCTCTTTCCGCTATGGAAAAAGTCCAACCATCCTCAGCAAGACCAAGACAAAAGCCAGTGCCCAGAGTTCCTGCTCCATTTTAAAGCACAGTCCTTCCGAGCCCACAGGTGGCTGCTAAGTGGTCCTAATCCCATCCAGGCAGTGTAGCTTGTTCCCACTGCTGTCCATCTCAGGCTCCCTCCTAGAGCCTGCGTGTAGAGTCCACATGGCCCTGCCAGGGCACATGGTTGCTCCAGGTGAGAGAGTTGCGCAAATGCAGACACTAGTGCATCAGGCAGGCAAGAGAGAGAGAGGCTCCCTCCTGGAGGCCATGGGCTGTGTGGCTGTCAAGGCCACGTGGCCCATGGAGAGAACAGGCCAGTGCACAGTGCGAATCCAGGTCAGGAACCCAGGAGCCTCTTTGTTCCCCTGGGTTTACATTGGCTTGGGTATGGTATGGACCAGGGGCTTTCTCAGAATGACCAATCAACTTCCAACACTCTCATGCACTTCGGATGGGTCCATCTCCCAACCAATCCCTTCCTTCCCCAGGCTAGACTGACAGGACTCTTTGGTCCAGCATCTCCCCTGTGCCATTTTGATTTCTATAGCACACGTGCCTGCCTTCCCCTGGTCCCACCCCCAATCTGGTATGGGGCAGGGGAGTGATTTTTCTCTATTCAATTATCTTGCTATTTTGTTTTGCATTTGGGCCCTATCAATTGCTATTTCTAGCTTTCCCCATGCTCAGTGTAAGAACCGCCCCCTACCACCACCTTGGCCAATGTGGGAGAGAGACTCTCCCAAGCTCCGGACGACTGTCTTCTGGTAACATTGGGATTTTAAACAGTGTTTGCTAGTTTGTTACTGCAATTCCCTGGGACTTACCACGTTTCCAAGTCACATCCTGGCAAGACAGTCAGGAGCCCTGTATTGAATGTTTTCAGCCTTCTCAACTTCCTTTTGGTTGTAGCTGTCGGGCCTCCCCTAAGGTAGAAGTCCTTCCTGTGGGCCCTAGCTGGCCACAAAAGACAGCATCCAAGATCTACCCCTTTTACTAACTCAGCCTTTCAAGCACTCTCTCCTCTTCTTCCTGCCTTTTTCTCAGCCTTTTAAATACAAGTTCCTTGGATAGGGTCTCCTTGAATAGAAGTTCTTGGTTAGAGGTTCTAAAAAACACCACCAGTTTGGAGGATGGTGAGAGGTGAGGAGGTTGAATAGTTCTGGGGCCTCTCGCAAAGGGGACATTGTGGGTATGCTTCTTATTTGGGATGAGGGTCTCTGGATTCTCAAGCCCTCAGGCTTGTCCACATTTCACTATAAACAGAAAAAGACATTCTAAGACCAAATAGAAGTGATTTTTTTCTACTGAAATCTATTTTTTATGATTTTTGGCACCCTGGTCTCTTACATTGATTATAGAGAATGGGCAGTTGACTCTTAACATTTCTTTACCAGAAAGGAGGCTAATTTTCACAACCAAAAGAGGTGTGAAGTAGCTGGTCCCTCACCAAGCATGCGTGAGAGCGGAGGGAAGGAGTGCTCTGCGGGGAAAACCCTGGGAGTGGAGCGGTTCATCCGCAGGCACAGTTCTTTTCGGAGACTGCGCTGCAGGGGGATGGAATGGTTTCTAATCCTTCTGAAGAGAAAAGGAAGGACATTTTCCCTCAACTGAGCCCACTTCCAGCACTGACGAACACAGAACCTTTGCTTCTGGCTGATGGCACTGGTACTGCCTGAGAGAGAGAACCCACCCACGGCGCTTTCTGGGCCCCGCCGATGACAGCAGAGCTGGGGCCTCTCTGAGCAGGTTTGCAGTGCAGTTTTCACACGTGCAGGGATGTCGGAAACAGGAGCACCAAACTGAACGTGCAACTACTACTTTTGCAAAAGAGGCCAAAATCCTCCTCCCTGCTCCTTTCTCTCACATTCGCCCCTCCAAGATGAGATGATGAGCCTCCCTCGTGTTTACCCGCGTTTGTCTGTCCCATCGGTTGGATAGGGCTGCCGTCCCAAACTAGCGGGGCGGGGGGGGGGGGGCGGTGGAGAGCAGAGCAGCCTTCCCATGGGAGGGGACAGCCTGAGGTGCTGGTGCATCGCCCTTGTTTTCTAAGTTCTTCTTTCTAGTAGGTTTCATGTAGAGATAGAGATATTTTTGTTTTAGAGATTCCAAAGTATATATTTTTAGTGTAAGAAATGGACCCTCCCCACACTCCATGGTGTAAATAGACCCAAGAACAGTGTCGTCATGAAAACCCACAGCAATCTGCAGTAGGAATAGGACCCTCTCCCTGACCACCTACCCTCAGGCCTGTCTGTGGACCAGGGCAGGTGTCTGTGACCCCTCTGCCCGCCCGGACTTTCCTGTGCTCAATGGGTGAGAAATAAAGTCTGTGTAAACTGCTCACACCTGTGGCGTTCTTTGAGCTTGAACCAAGGGGCTGAGACAATGGTGACCAACTTCGGAATGTGTGAAGGAGAGTAAGGAACGGA
This sequence comes from Glossophaga mutica, assembly GCA_039655065.1. Classification (NCBI taxonomy): domain Eukaryota; kingdom Metazoa; phylum Chordata; class Mammalia; order Chiroptera; family Phyllostomidae; genus Glossophaga; species Glossophaga mutica. The sequence continues at coordinate 51,042,643 of CM077304.1, forward strand.
TGAGGGGAGTGTGGTGGTGTCTGCTGGGTGTGCCTTGAGAGCGGTGTGCACAGCTCCTTGGGGCCGGCACTTGGGTCCTTGGGGTGGAGCCAAAGAAGGAGCCTATAGGGGCGCTGACTCTGTAGACCCCATAGGCTTTCAGGGGACAGAACAGCATGAAAAGAAAGCTCATTTTGGAGATGCAACCTGGCTGATGACAGTAATTGCTAATATTTAAGGACTCTCCACTGCTTACAAATTCAGATTTTTTAAATTTGCTGTCACTCCATGCCCTGACTGGTGTGGCTCAGTGGGTTGGGCATCGTCCCGCAAACCGAAAGGTCACCAGTTCAATTCCCAGTCAGGGGACATGCCGGTTGCGGGTGTGCAAGAGGCAACTGATCCACACTTCTCTTGAACATTGATGTTTCTCTCCCTCCCTTCCCTTCTCTCTAAAAATAAAATCTTTAAAAAATATATTGATAACTTTGGGTTTTTGGGGTCCCATCCTCGTATTTATTGATTTTAGAGGAGAAGGGAGGGAAAGAGAGAGGGAAAAACATTGATGTGAGAGATATTGATTGGTTGCCTCCCTTATATTGTCCCTACCAGGGATCAAAGCTGCAACCTGGTATGTGCCCTGACTGGGAATTGAACCTGTGACCTTTATGGTTCACAGAATGATACTCCAGCCAAGCCATATAGCCAGGTCTTTTCTCCCTCTTAAAGAGGAAAATCTTTCCAAGAGGTTTGCTCCTTCCCACATCATTGGTCAGAACTGGCCACATGCCCGTCTCTTAGATGCGCAGTTGGCGGGGGGCGTAGGGGGTGGGTCCTTGTTGGACCTGGAGCGATCAGGCCCCATCCTCTGGGGGTGGGCCCTTCTTCCATGACTACACTGCTAATCCAGTACTTGTACAAAATGAGGATTCTGTCAGCAAGGGGTAAGGCAGGAGCTGTAAGTAATTAAATGTCCAAACATGTCTGACAAAGAACCCAGGAGAAACTGAACCTCAGGAAGCCAGGGAACTTGGCTGAGGTCGGTGGTTCTCCACTTGCCTTTACGTGATCTTCACTCGAGGAGATTTTTAACCTACTAGTGTCTGGCTCCCACTCTACACCGACTAAATAGAGTCTCCAGGGAGAAACGCAGGCCCTGGTGTTCGTTAAACTCTCTCCAGGTGATTCTCACATGCAGGCAGGGTTGCCCGGCACCCGCTACAGTGCCTCCCCTTTGCCTGAAGCAGCTCTTCTGTGCTGCTCCACTTCCGACCAGCTTATTCTCCCCCTCTGCGGTATGAACGTTCCTCCACATTGTAAATGGCTTCTGTCAGGAGGCTCTGTGGTGTGATGGAGAAAGGCTCTCAGCAAGCAGCAGGCGACACAGAACAGGTGAGCAAGGAGCAAGCCTGCCTGAGTTCAAGTTCCCAGCTCTGCCTTCACACTGTGCGACCTTGGGCAACCTGCTTCCTCTGTGCTTTAGTTTGTTCACTGCAAAAAGGGAGTGATAATGCCACCGACCTCTAGGCAGATGGGGGAGACAATGGGTTAAGCCTGGTAAGGCAGGCTCCGCTGAGTGCCCTCTGGGCCCCCTCCAGTTAGCAGGTCCTCCCTTCCCTCACCCTTTTGTCCTCGATTTGCAGCTGTGCAGTAGAATCAAGGGGAAAGGAGTCACGGCCACAGTAACCACTGTCCATGTGGTCTACAGCACTAACTTGGGCATAGAGAGGCCTTGCTTGGGCTTCTTGGCCTAAGCCACATTCTGCAGCCCAGCCTTCCAGCTGAGCCTTTCATTTGGGGTTATGGGTTATGAGGTGCTTGCCCAGGGCAAAATCATCTGTCCTTGTTCAGCCACTGATCTTTGAGTGTTCTCCCCCTAGGTCTAGAGGGGATGGATGGGTGACTAGGAGATTTCCAAGCCCCTACAGGGTGATGGCACCTCTCTATTATTATCATAGTGCCTGAAGCCCTGCCCCTTCTCAGAAATTACAAAATGGATTAGCATCACCTGGTTTCCCTAATAGACACTGTCGATAAAGAGAAAATGCCTTGACTAACCAGGCAAAATAGTATTAAAGGTTTTCTAGTAACTGAGCCATGTGACTCTAGGACCAAGTTCGGTCATCAGAGCCTCCATGTCCTCTTTTAACAGTTGCGTCCTCACTAGCACTACCTTCAGAGGCCCTTCTTGGGCGTCTCACAGCCTGCCATGCAGGGCGGACGCGCCTCGCGGGAGAGTCCCTGACAACTGGCAGCACCTGTGTGTGTGTGTGTGTGTGTGTGTGTGTGTGTGTGTGTGTGTGTGTGTGTGAGAGAGAGAGAGAGAGAGAGAGAGAGAGACAGTGGGAGATGTGCCTGTGAAGCGCGTCACACGTACCTTGCCTAGTCCTCGCAACACATGGATGGGTGCTGTCGCTCCCGGAGACGAGGGAAACTTGTGTGGAGGCTAAAGGAGTTACTGAAACTCGCACAGCGATGGCAGCAGAGCCCAGGGTGGGCTCGGGTTTGTGTGTTTGGACCTGAGCCCTCAGCTTCCACACTCTGCCGGCTCCTGGGTTCCCGACCTTGGAGACTGCATCCAAAACATCCTGCTGTGTACAGAAAAGCAAAAGGACACCCTGAAAAATAAAAGCACTGGAGAAAGGTGAAATTGGAGACAAAGCAGTTACAGCACTTGAAAACAGCAGGAGAAACTGAGAACATGAGTAAGAATTCAGTGTTCAGAAAGAATGCCTAGGAATTGGCAGGTATGCGACCATTTTTCTTTTATTTTTTAATGAATGGCCCAGGGAGGTGGTGACTGCTCTCGAGCCATCCTGGAAAAGTTTTCCCGGGAAGCACTTGAGGACTCACTGTTAAGATTCAAAGAGCTCAAGCTCTGATCAAATAGTTGGGAACCTGAGTAAGTAATTGCCGGTGGGTTCCCTCACAGTCCACTGCCTCCCTCTCCACACCTTTGGCTCAGGGGAGCGGTGGTTTCCCTGCCCCTGACAGCGCTCTCTGAGTGGTCTGCAGAGGCTGCTGGAAACACAGAGAAGCCCAAAGCATGCCCTAGGAGAGCAACACTCGAGTAAAATGGGGAGGAGACTTAGGGAGTCCTGGCAGCTGGGTCTCTCGCATCCTTGTCCTCAAAATTCATGGTTTGAGCACCCACCTATGAAAGGGTGTGGGGCAGGTCTCTGAGGACTTACCATCAGACTCACCAAAAGTAGACAGCCTTTGCAAAGCGCAGAGGTGAGGACCGGGTCCTGCAGGATGTGGGGGAGCTTTCAGAGCCTCAGACAAATCTCTGCAAAGCCAACGCAGGACTGGAGGAGGAAGAGCAGAGGGTGTGGACTGGATCCCAGAGTCAGGAGCACTCACTGATGGGAGAAGTTCTGACGCCAGTGAATTTCACTGGTTTGCTTGCAGCTGCGATTTTGTGTAAGGAAGCAACTGTACACAATTTGGAGGCAGCGGAAAGAAGACCTTAAAATGCCAGGTTAAGTAGTAAGGGCTCTGCAAGCCACTCTCTGCAAGGAGATGTGTTTGGGGAAATTCATCATGTGACAGAAGACTTGGAAGGGGGGAACCGAAGTGGGTGGAGCATGCACAAGGCGGTGAGGGCTCTGTACGTGGCCAGGACACGGGTGACAGAGAGGAAGGGCAGAGGAGGAGGAGGAAGAAAGTGACTGGGCATGGGGGAAGTGCATGTGGAGTGAACATCACTCTAATGCCAGGCGTCTGATAGAAGAGCTGCCGTGTAAACAAAGCATGGACTGGTTTCCAGTGCTCCCGAGGACGTACCTAGGACCAACACGAGTCCTCTCAGGAGGCAGACTGAGCTTGTCTTGGGAGCTTGGAGCCAAAACCGTCCTAGAATGGAGCTGGCTGCCGCCGCAGGCAGAGAATGCCCAGGGCTGGAAATGGCAGCTGGGGCGCAGGGAGGCTGTCTGCTCGGAAAACTGCAGGGGTGGGAGGGTGGACCCCAGGGCCCGCGACTCGGTGACAGGGGTAGGGAGGAGGGTGTGCAGACAGACAGCATCGGCTGGGACAGCGATGAGAGGTGGGAGGGTGGTGATGGAGGAGTGGGTGGGGAGCAGATGTCTGAGTGGAGAGGAGGAGGGAGCACCCGGTGCGGGGAGCAGTGAGGGGGCTGAGGTTGTCTGCTTCTGAGGCCCCAGGGGGTGAGGCACCAGGGGGTGAGGCCCCAGCACTGAGCCCCCACTGCTCGGGGCTTGGTCTTCGGGTTACGTGGATGCTAGGTTACACGGATCTAGGTTAAAGAAAAATGGAGTTCCACAAAGGGCACGAGGATAGTTTTTCTAACTGTCTCCTGACCGTCACCAGCTATTTTAGGACACCCAGGCCCTCTTGAGAGCCCCCAGACCTGACTCGTGTCTGCTTATGGCAACTTTCCATCTCAGACCCAAGCTCCCCGTGCCCTGCCCACTGCTGAGCAAGACCCTGCCCCCGCTGCCTCCATCACTCACTAGAGACATGCCGTCCACTCGTCCCGGGCCACACCCCGGGCATTGCTAGCACTGGCTCACTGGGGCCCTCCAGGAAGCAATGCCGAGCAGCTCGCTCAATTCGGAGTGAGACGCCTCTTCTCCCAGCACTGATGCACCTTCTGCCGATGGGTTCCCAAAGCTAAGTTGCTTGTTTCCTCCCCCAGGCCAAAGCATGAGAGTTCCTTACTAGCTGGCAATTGCCTGGAAGGCACGGGTCTCACAAAGAAGGGGACTGAACAGGTTGGCCCCTACTACAAGTTCCCCACCTGGTCCAGTCGGCTGCATCCAACACATTGACAACACATCGTGGTGTGTGGCTCTGGCCACACTGGCTCAGCTCCTCCTGTTTCCTGGGGTCACACGAGCGCTCAGGGCTGAGTGATGTGGCTCAGCCACACCTGCACTGCTTTCCTTAGCGATTCAACAAGGAATGATGATGGTTCACTTAACTCTGTGCCAGGCACTGTCTCTAGTGCAGAGGACACAGCAGTGAACAAACTCATGGAGCCTCTAGTCTAGAAGGGGGTGATGTAAATGAGCACATCACATTGAGGAGGAGGCTGGTCTCACCCACAGGATGGAAGACTTTGTAAGGGGCTCCCCAGCCTCAGGGTCATCACACAGCCCCAGGCAGGGGGAAGTGAGGACATACATGGTTCTGGCCCTGACTGACCTTTACTAGCATTAGTTTGCTTCTCTGGGCCCCCATTTCTTCAACAGTATAAACAATGGGGTCATGTGCAGTTTCTTAGCTCACTTTCAAGTGCAGTGTCCCCTAATGAGGGCAGAAATTGCTTAGCAGGATCCGCCTGGGCTTTAGGTCTGGCGAGCTGGGAGCCACAGAGGTGGGACAGGCCTGGAGGACTGGACACATAGGCGTCCAGGGACGCATGTTGAGAGGACCAGAGACTGCTGGGAGGGTCCAAGCAGGTTGGGGGCTGGAATCCAGTGGGTGAAAGCCCGAGGCTGTGGCAGCAGGAGAGAGAAGTCCCTCACAGGACCTAGGCCCTCGGGGACCCTGTTAGGAACAGCCCAGTGCCCTGTCCATGTGGTCTCCAGACATACTGACATTGGTGCAAGTCCCAAGTCCCTGATTGGTGGCCTTCGATCGCCTGCCTGGCAAAGGGAACACGGATCCATTCACATCATCGCTGGGTCACAGACTCAGCTGCCTACGGCCTTTAATGAGCTGTCGGAAAAATCCAACCAGAGGGAACCTGCGTTACGTCACTGGAGCGAGAGCCACGCCCCTGGACAGCACTGCGACCTTGCGGATCAGATCCCTGGAGCTGGAGTCGCTCCTGCTAGCAGCGTCCCAACCAGGAAGGGCGGAGCGACCGTCCACAGAGGAAGGAGAGGTCTGTCTAGGCCTCCAGGTCAGCCTTCCACTGTCTACGTGACATATGGCTCTCGCCTCCTTCTCTCTCCAACTTTTCTGGGGAGGTGATGAAAGCGAATCACCTCCCTGCACCCGGGTCTCATCCTGCCCGCGTACTACTCACAGCCCCTCCCACATCTGCAGCCCCCGGTCTTCCTGCGGGTTCCTTGCCGTCCACCTTCCCCCTGCCCTGCACAGGACAAACATGCATAGAGTGTCACATCTCAGAAAACACTATGGAACCTCGTTCCCCTCTTCAACCCCAGCTCCAGGGCACCCCTGGCTCCCTCCCACGTTAACCCCCCACAGAGCAGGCTCAGCGAGGCCCTCTCCTGCCTCCAACTCCTCTCCCCTCCTCCTGCTCTCAGCCTCCTCAGGAAACTGGAACTGGATGAGGTATATGGATGGTGTTGGGCTATACATAGTTTCAAATAAGACATACCTTCTGTGGAGCAGTATATTGTAGGCATAATTATTCCTATTTTATAGATGAAGAAACAGGCTCAGAGATGCTAAGTAATTTTTCCAAGATCACACAGCTATTAGGTGGCATATATCACTCCAAAGTCCTTTTCTCATTCAATTATATTAATTTACCTCCCAGAGCCTTCAGAGGAGGCTTTCTTAAGCCTTTTAAACTGATGCCCACTATCCAAATATAAGTTATTTCTTAATACTAAATATGCTTTTCCCTACTGTACATCCTACTCCTTTCTCACCCCTCAGAGAGCCTGCTGTGCACATTGATAGGAAGAGGTTCTCGCCACCCCAACCCAGCTCCTGAGAGCCTTAGAGTGGTGTGATTCCACATGGGGAGAGGCCAGGAGTCTCCTGTCCTCAGTCAGGAGAGTGTGCGCAGAAAGGTATCTGCCAGTGCCTCGGAACGAGAAGCCCAAGCGCCTTCGCGCTGGGATCCAGCAGAGCACGAGAGAGCAGACCTTCGGGCCTCCAGGGCGGGACAGGAGCCTGGTCTGCCTCTTTGCTGCCCGGACCATCCTGGTCAGAAAGCACTGCAGTTCCCCAGGAAGCAGCTCCTCTTTCATTCAGTTTGTCCCAAACTGAAGGGGAGTGAGCGGGCCTGGCTTCTTTCTTCCCAGCAGTCTTTGTGCATACGGCATCTTACGTGGTCCTCGCAACTGCCTAAGGACAGTCTTCCTCCTCGTCCCCCTCCTCCTCCCCCTTTCTTATCCCCGCTCCACTTTCTTCTTAAAGATTTTATTTATCTATTTTTAGAGAGGGAAAAAGAGAGAAAAACACCCATGTGAGAGAGAAACATTGATCAGTTGCCTCTAGTATGCACCCTGACTGGGGACCGAACCTGCAACCCAGGTGCATACCTTTACTGGAGTTGAACCATCGAACTTTTGCTTTGAGTGACAGTGCCCAGCTCACTGAGCTACACTGGTCAGGGCTAAGGGAGTTATTCTTATTTCATTTTTACAGATAGCATCCAGGGCCGTTAGTGCTGCCCCTCACTGCCACCCGCCGAGGTCTGTGCATTGTCACGCTGTTCCAAGGTGGACATTTACCTGCAGCTTGTTTCCTGGGTCTGTTGCGCTCACCTCTGAATTCCCGGTAACACCCACACCTAGTGCGTAGTAAACGTTGGTTAACTCTTTGTTAAATTAACACATGACCCATGTATGTTAGTTCTGAGGCAGAATTAGTACATGTGCCACCATAGAAATAAACAATGATACTTAAGGAGGAGTCAGATGAACAACAAATAGATAAATTGCAGAACAGGCTCAGTTGGGTCCCTGTTGAGGGTCTGCTTATTTGTGCAGAAAAGTGGTAACTCATCAGCCTGGGTTGCTCACACACCGGACATTCCAAAGAGAGGCCTGCCTTCAGGACCAGTGCTGGACTGGGCTCCTGGGAGACAGACTTTGAGACCATGGAAGATCCTGCTTGATAAGCGTTTCTTTCTATGCCGAGGCCCTGGGCCACATTCTATCAGTTCGACCAGGTAGTGTATGCCAACAATGTGACTCGTGATAAGTGTCAGGTTTTGTTGCCTGAGGCCCTGGACTAGGCCGTCTCAGTCTAACCTCCAGTGGGGCAGAATGCTAGAGACCGTGTAGAGATCAGTCACACGGGCATGGAGTGTGACACGTCCATGGAGTGTGACACGTCCATGTGACAGGACCCCAGTAAACACCGCGGACAACAAGGTTTGGATGTGCTTCTGTGGCCAGCAGACTCGGCCTGTGGCATCACACCCAGTTTCTGGGGTAGGTAAGCACGTCCTCGCGCAGCTGCCCTGGGAGGAGACACCTGGGAGGTTGAGCCTGGTTTCTCCTGGATTTCACTCCTGGTGCTTTTTCCCTTTGCCGACTTTGATCTGTATCCTTCTGTGGTAATAAACTATAACGGTGAGTATAAGAGCTTTTCTGAGTCCCATGAGTCCTTCCAGTGAATCGCCGCACCCGAGGGTGGCCTTGGGGACTACCAGCACAATGTCTGCGCTAAGGAAGCTTAGAAGCAGAGTAATCTTTGTCTTCAGCTGCACTGATGTCTTGCCACAGAAATACGTGACACAAAGGTCAGTGACACAAAAGTCTCCGCCCTCCTGGAGCTTGGGTTCTAGTGGGGAGGAAGAGGGCAGCTGTAGGCAATCAGCAGGATAAATAAGGTGATCAGTGCTATGGTAAAAATAGAAGGTGGGGCAAGTGCGGGAACCCAAGGTGCCAGGGTAGGGCTGGGGCTGTTGAGAAGGCGGCCTGTGGCTTGACAGAGATGAGAGAGTTACCCTGAGGGTCCCTGCTTGGGAAGTTCTCGGGAGAACTATGAGAGAACTCCAGGAGTTCTCCGGAGACTCCTGTCACTGGAGCGTTGGGCAGGGGTTCTTATTCTTTAGTGAGCACCATAATCGCTTAGGGAGCTGGTGAGAAAGAGAACCGCTACTTTGAACACACCTGCCAGTTAGTTTGCCCCTGGCGGTCCGAGCTGCGCGTAGAGACAGTCCCATCAGGTGGCCTACAAGGTGGGGAAGACGGCCCTCGCCTCAAAGAGCGTGCTCTTCAGTGAAGCAGAGGCTGGGTAAAATGTAATGCCTTTCGGAGCGTTGCTCCACTGTTTTATATCTACGGGGCTTTCTGGATTGCAAGTTGCCGAGAGAAAAGAAGTCTGAAGGGACGCATTTTGCGGTGCTACGGCAGGAGGCATCAGGGGACAGAGATGGGAATTTGCGCAGTGAATACCTGGGCTGTCAGGAGGAGGCCTCGAGACACTGGGAGTGGCTCCACTGGCAGGCGAGAGTGCTCCAAATCCTCCTGGGCTTCCCCAGACCTCTTCTCTCACCTGTGTGATGCTGGTCATCACGTGGTCCTGATAATTTGTTGTCCACACTTTGCCGATATTGAGACTCCAGCTCTTCGTTAATTTTCTAGTCTTCCTCTGTTGAGAGTGAGATGTTGCTCCGTGACCTCCTACACCAAGGCCACTGGTATGTTTTCTGTGCTGCTCCCAGTAAGTCTCCAGAACTTTTGTTTTCTTTCTTCATTACCTGAGTCTGGTAATGGCTAGACCCCAGGTTGTCACCTGGGGAGGCTGAACGCTCCACCCATGAGGACGGGACTCCCTGGCGGCCCCTGACCCAGCAGCACAGTGCCCCCCGAAAGGACAAAGTCTTTGGTGGGGGGCGGGGAGATTGGATAAACGGAAGGGCCCTTGGAAAGTCTGGTAAACATTGTAGGTGCTCTCCCTGATCCCCTAGATCCTGACCACCAGCCCTGCGTCCATCCTGCAGCTTCTGTGTGTTCAACTCCTTGAGGCTCCTGTGAGCAACTGCCTTCAGAGGATAAAACATGGGCTACCAGAGCTACTTCACCCTGATGCACCAAGAACTGGAAGCGCCTGCGAGTGTGCATCACTCTGGGGCAGTTGGAGCCGAACTGATGGGCCCAGGGACATGAGAGAACAGTTAGTCCCTTTGCCCCCAGGTGGGACAGACTCTGAGCTGCACATTATACTCCAGAGCTCCCTGCAGGATCTGGCTGAGACTGGGGTTGCATGTCAAATCAAACGCTGACTTCTTCCCTATTCTGCTGTCCCCCCACTTACAGGGATGGGAATGTTTCCTCAGGAAACCACTTGAAAATGAATCTTTTTGTCATCTGACCTAAGATACACAGCTCAAGCACTAAAGCAACAGGCGTTCTGGGTCACAGTCCTTTAGAGAAGGGACAAAGTGAGAGGCGGGTAGAAAAGCTGAACCTGTCCCCTTCCTCAGCCTGGACTGCCCAAACCTGCCCGGCCTAGGTTCTGCAGACGGGGCATTGCTGGTGCCCAAGCAGAGGAGGCACAAGGCCTTGGAACACCCTGAACCATGGAAATTGATGGAAAATGCAAACTCAATGTCGCTTCCAGGCAAAGTCAAAGGTGTGAATATGGAGCCCAGACTTGGAGCAAATAACTTCAAAAGTCACTCTGAGAGGACTCACCCTTCTCAGTGAGCCTAGAAAGCAGTCCAGACAGTTCAGGTTAGGGGGAGACCAGCGTAAAACTTGGTGCAAGTACAGACTTTCCATCCCATCTTTGCTCAGCCTGCCCTCTGCTGGAGACTCCTGAGCATTGGCTGGTCAGGAGGGACGAATCTCAAAGCAGGCTTACAAAATCCCACTCAAATCCTACCCATCCTTCAGGCTCCAATTTAAATGTTGCCTCCTCCAGGAAGCCTCCCTTTGTGGTTCTTGCAGAGAGAAGCAAGTTCTTTAATGAGAGCACTCACAGCCCTTCATTTACACTTCCTTAATGGGGCTGTCTGTCTTATGTCACGGTTATGTAGTTAGTACCATGTTATCTCCTCAACTAATTTGTGAGCTTCCAGGGGAAAAGCTTTTTTTTTTTCCTTGAAGTTTATTCCCAAAGGATTTTACACCTGCCCAGAAATATCTCCTACAACTAAGCACTAAATTTACATCATTAAAGAGAGTTCTTTGAATTCAAATGTATCTCCAGAAAGGCCCAATTAAAATGTAACTAGGAAGGGCTGTGAACAAGCTGCCTGGTCTGTGAGTCGTTGGCCACCTGGAGCATTAGCACATTAGCTGAGCCCAGAGCTCAGGGGGACCCGGTGTCACGGGGGATTTCTTAGGTGGCCAAAAACAATGAGAAACGGAAGAAGGGTGAAGGATACAGGAGGAGAGAGTTCAGCGTGAGGCACTTTGAAGACAGTTGGCTGAATAAGGTTGGGGAGAGGTTGGGGCATTGGAGGGAGGTTAGCAGGAAACTAGGGACCCCCTGACCCTGAGGCTCCAAAAGCAAAGGTGGGTGCGCGTATCACAGGGGCCGTTTTCCCTTGTGTAGAACCGAAAAGGGGTTGTTGGCTCCAAACACAAAGAGAAAACAAAAACCCCAAAGTAATAAATAATTAAATGTCAGCAAAACAGAACATTGTGTCAGCTTCATTAATCACAAAATTTAGCATTTATAAATATTCATTCCATTTGAAAAGAATTTGTGGGTTAGGTTTTCTCACTTCATAAGAATCCCTGAGTAGAGACAGTGACTTCTGAGAAATGTAGCCAATTCCAAAATTAAATATTACTCATAACCAACTAACTTCCAAAGCAAAATTATAAAAATCCTTTCAAGTTTTCAGGGCAAAAATATATTTATTGTGGGATGTGAGTGCATTTTAATATATGTATTTGATATAATAACAGTAGGAGTCCCTGGGGCTTCTGGAGTTTTTCCAGTGGCCTGGAGTATCAGGATCGATTTCGCCCGTCCCCTTCCGTGGCACTCTCGATGACATTAGTCTTCACCCATAGATAAGCTGCTTCCTCCTCCAAAACACAACTGAAATTTACCTTCTTGTCCCCCCTGCCTGGGCCACTGTCTCATGATTGGCTGATTGACTAAACGCTTGAACTAGGTAACTGAAAAGTTTTCCTGTTCCTAAGGGACCTTCCAGAGCACCCACTGTCATTCATTTCTTATGTGTATTTTCTGAGTACCTTACGCATTTACAAGCAAAAACGGAATACACATTCTCCATTGTCCCCCTCTACGTAGATAGCCATTAATATACTGTGCACCTTGTCTTTTCTACTTAACAATCAAATCCCTTTTCTAAAACCCTTAATTAGAAACTACTAGTAACCCACCCCACTCAAAATAGTCAGAAGGAGGAGTCACATCAGCCCCTCAGGAGGGAGAGGCAGGTTTTATCGAGTCAGAGAACATGAGCCACAGAGTACCGTTAAAGTGGACTCTCGAGCTGTTTTATGCAGGAGCAGTTCAAACACCAGAGGAGGACGCCAGAGTCAGGGGACGTGAAGTGATGTGAGCGAGCCCTGCGGAAGCCTGCCGGCCAAGGGTGGCGTTCTTCACTGCAAGGAAAATGGTGAAGGACAGGGCCGGAGCATTGTCTTTCTTCTCCCTCTGCTTGTCTCCCTCCGCTTCCTTTCTTTCCTCTCTCATTCTTGATGGAAATTAGAAAGATTGCCGAGCAGTCTGGAGGAACGGCCACGTGGAAGCAAAGAGGAGCCGGTTATTCCGTAGGAGCTGAGCACCTGCCGACGGCGGCGTGGGCTGCAGAGAACACAACACGGCGCCGGAGGCCGCCGACGCCAGGCTGGAGGCCGCACTCGAGGGAGGAAAGGAAGAAAAGCCACGGTTTAGTTAAGTCATAGTATCTCCTCTTGCATCTAGAAAGAGAGAGTATTTAAAAAACTGGCATTTATTTGGTGGCCGCTGCGGCCCAGGCAGGAGGACACAGCAGTGAACGAAATAGGTCAAGTCCATGTTTCCCGGGACTGACTTTCTAGTTGGGGAGAAAGACAACACTCAAGTGCATGGCAAATACGTGTGACGTAGCAGGTTGTGCCAGTGCTACAGAGACATAGAAAGCGGGGAAAGGGGACGGAAAACGACAGGACTGAGGGACGGGGGGAATGCCTTCCCCGGGCGGTATGGGCTTTGGGCAAAGACCGGAAGGCATCCAGAGAATGAAGAGTGCCGGCACCTGCGCGGACAGTGTTCCAGGTGGGCCCGACTGCACCTGGCGAGGGGCGGGGCCTGGCGGGAGCTGGGCTTGGGGAGCTGGTCCGAGGAGAGCTGAGGGGTGAGGACAGCACGCGAAAGGTGAAATGGGGTAGGATGGAAAGGAAAGCATCCAGATGCACTGCACAGGGTACACGCTCAGTTTCGGGACATTTTGTTTCCAACATGTACGTGTGCACAACATCAATGGTATTCCTTATGGGAGGTGTCCCGGTCGGCGAAGTGTGGAGGCCAGTGATGTGGAGATACTTAACCTGGACCTGGGTCACCTTTACACACACACACACACACACACACACACACACACACGTATACCTAGGAATATATATATAAATGCATATATACACTCCGGAGTTCTTGCCCTTAGATGGAGCAGGGATGAACTCCCTGGGCCCCTCTCCTCCTCCCTCCTGGCGGGCAGATGGCCAGGCCTGCAGCCTTCACTCCCTATTAGCTGCCACAGCACAAGCCTAGATCTCATCCCCCGGGGACTGGGACGGGGCGGTTTTCTGGCCACTGAACTGAGGGAGTCCCCCGACCTGTTCTTCACCTCTAGGATCTTCATACCACCCCCCTGGCAGGACAAACAGACAACTAAGACCACTGGAGAGTGAACCTCAACAAAGAAACCACAGTTGAGTGGTCTGCTGAGAACAGGTCAAGGGCAAACGTGCTTATGGAGAGATGAGACCCCGTTGAGTCCCGGGCCGCAGCCCACCCCACGCTGGAAAGGGGGCTGGGCAGAGGGGGTAGATTCAGAGGCAGCCAGCTGAAGGTCGGAGGCCCAGCTTTTCACTGTCGGTGGGTAGTACAGTTGCCTTGTTTAGTTGCAAAAAGGAGATATGGTTCTGACTTCACTTTTCTTTCCTCTCTCTGTCTTCCCAACTCCCTTTTAATCCTGACAAATGCTGAATGGTCAGAAATTATTAAATGTGTCAGAAATAAAAAGAACTACGTGATTTTCTGAATCCCCAGGTAAGGATCAAGGGAAACAGAACCTAACATCTATTGAGTTCCTCCTATATGCCAAACAGTAGATGAATATTTTCTCTCTGTTAAAAGGTAGAAAGTGGTCAGAAAAGTTAAGCAACTTTTCCAAGGTTGCACAGCAGGAAGTTGGCAGAACTGGGATTGGACTCAAGACTGCCTCTTCCCAGCCACTCTTACTACCTCATTCCTGTGTCTCCCAGGGATGCTCAGGGCCTTCTCCACATTTTTTATTTTGCTACTTGGGCCTGTTCTTTCTGGAGGGGTTATTTGTTGACACAGCATAGCAGTCCTATCATCCAGAAATGCTACTTTTTTCCACATCATGTGGTGGATCAAAAATGGCAACTACCCTGACCAGTGTGTGGCTCAGTTGGTTGGGCATTGTGCTGCGAAGTGAAAGGTTGCTGGTTCAATTCCCAGTAGGTCAGGGCACATGCCTGGGTTGCAGTTTCCATCACTGGTCAGGGCGTGTGCAAGAGGCAACTTATCCCCTCTTTTTCTCCTTCCCTTCTCCTCTCTTCCTAAAACAAAAAGTCACAAATTCTTTGCTGTTCTTCCTATCAAGAGAGGGAGCTTGGCTCTCTACCTCTTGTACCTGGGCTGGCCTATTGATTTGCTTTGACCAGCAGAATATGGCGATGGCGAAGCGTGACTTCCAAGCAAGGCTTGAGAGGCCTTGCAGCTTCCAGTTTGGTCCTCTTGGGATTCTGCCCTGTGACTACCATGCTGAGAAGGCCGGGATGGGAGAGCCAGTGGAGAGAGCCAGTGATGTATATTGAGAAATACATCAATCTCAAACATTCCGGCCAACCCAGCCAAGGCCCCAGACACAAGTGAGGCCACTGTGTACCATTCAGCCTAGAATGCAGGTGCAGGAGTGAGGCCAGGAGAGGTCAACATAACTGCCCTTTTAACCCACAGAATGGCAAGAAATAATAAGTTGTTGATGTTTTCTGCTACTAAATCTGAGCAGTTTATGAAGTGGCAATAGATAACTGATACATGTGCAGGAGAAGTCATTGTATCAAGTGCTTTTCCTCTACACTTACCCACAGGGTTTTTTCCCCTTGCGACAGTAAAATATTTATTTACTGACCTTCTCTCCATAGGTGTCCCCAACTCAGGGTCCCCTGCCATGGGGGGAGAGACTACAGCTAACTCCTTGTGCCAGTCACCTACATCACAACTAGGAATGCATGCCAGGCATGGGAAGGAATTGCCCAAGCCAAGAAACTTGGCCCCTGCTTGAAATGAGAGTTGCCATAGAAAAACAGAATGTCTGAAACTGACATCAAAGAATAGTGTGTTCTGCTCTGGCTGGTGTGGCCCAGTGGATTGAGTGCCGCCTGCTAACCAAAGGGTCACCAGTTCAATTCCCAGTCGCAGCATGTGCCTGGATTGCAGGCCAGGTCCCCAGAAAGGGGCACATGAGAGGCAACGACACACTGATGTTTCTCTCCCTCTCTTTCTCCCTCTCTTCCCTTCTCTTTAAAAATAAATAAGTAAAATCTTTAGAAAATAAAAAGAATAGTGAGCTCTTTAGTGCCTGGTATCTCACCACCTGATATTGGGAAGAAGCCAGTAAGCCAAAGGGAAACACAATGGCAGATGGGAGAGGCCCCGTGTCGGCCACTCTGTAGAGTCAAGAGAGAAGCAAAATAACTTCCAAGGAGTTGTTTCTTTCTTTATTTTTCAAAAATACCTCTTTGGGCCTTTGGGTTCCCAGATAGCAAGACATTAATAGAATTCTAGAAATCAATTCATTCCAACAAGCAGTTCTGAGCACCTATGAAGTGCCACACACTGGGCCTGGGGACGCAGGGATAGATGGCACCGCCCCTGCCCTCGAGGAGGTCAGGTCAGCGCTGTTCAAGGGCAGAAGCATTGTTACGAGTAGCCGTGGATGTGAAACTGCACATCCATGTATCTGCAGCTGCTGTGATGTGACATGACAATATCTGGGCTTCCACTGTGACAAAGTCACAGTACTATAAATTCTGCTGAGTTTGTTGCCAACTTTCATCATTGGAGAGAATGCTGATTTCCAGTTAGGAGTCAGAGGAAATACTTTTTCCCATTAAAGTTCAGTTTCCCTAAATTCGACCAGCAGACACTAGATGCAGATGTCTTGTGTCCAGGGCAACTTTTTCTCACCTGCACGCCACGCACCCCCCTTCCCACGGCCCTGCATCAGTTCACTCGTGACTAGTTCAGCTCGGGTCGCCAAAAGACAAGGACTTCTAACTATAAGGCCATAACCGTAATGCTAATACCCCCACTTAAAAACGAACAATAACTGCTTAATATCAAATATGCATTCAGTTCAGGCTTGCATGTTTGTTCGTTTTTACAGTTTGTTCAAATCAAGAGCCAAATATTTCAATTGAATGATAGGTCTCTCACGTTCCTTTTCATCTATGTAGCTTCTTCCCATTCTCTTTTTTCCTTTCAACTTATATGTTGAAGAAACCAGGTCATTTGTCCTGTCCTCCTACCGCCACCACACCAGTCCTGGACGGCATCCAACTGATGGGGGAGCTGCTGGGGTCCCCTTGAAGCATCCGGTGTCCTGTGGTGCTGGGAAATGGTGGGACAGGGAATCCCATTCAAAGGATGTAGGAAAGTTTTAGATGGAAAAGGTGTCAGGCAAGGTGAATGTTCTCACTAGTTTTACACATGGAGGAAGAAGAGGAGAGGGCAATCAAAATGCTCCCAAGCCTCTCCAGGGGGTCACGCCACGCGGTGAATCTGAAAAGCACCCCTACTCCTCTCCTGCAGGTTGCTCCAGCTGAATGCGGTTGTTTCATCCATGGTCAGACGGCCCAAGGCAGCAACAAATTTTCTCAAATACATTCTGCATATTCTCCTAAATTTTCTCATGGAAACTTTAGCATTCTTTGACTCACAGTTAGATTTGGAATTCACCTGGAACTGGGTTTTATGCATGGCACGAGGTAAAGACGGAGCCTCAACTGTTTTAGAGACCGTTCTTTTCCTGTGGCTCCACAGCCGTGACTTTGTCGTAAAGCAAAGGCCCTTGGCAGGATCTACTGAGACTGAGCATGCGCATAGCTTCTGATTGGCTAAATTCCCTCCCTGACACATACCTAGCAGAAATGCGTTCACAGGTGCACAAAAAGACAGGTTCAAGAATGTTGATAGCAGCACTATTCAAAACAGCCCTAAAATAGGAACAACCCAAGTGTCGGTCAGCAGTAGGATAGGTAAAGGAATCACGCAAAAAATAACACGGCCATGAAAACATGTAAGCTAAGCTGCACGCAATAAATCTTGCAACCGTATTATCCAGTGGGGAAAAAAAGTAAAATAATATAAACTATATCATTCAATTTATGTAAAGTTTTAAAATGGACAGAACTGATCTATGGTGTCAGAAGGTTCTCTGTGGGGAGGAGAGTAGAGTCAGTAACCGGGAGGCCTGCGGAGGGTTTCTGAGGTGTTATTAATGGTTTACTTCTTCATCTGGTGGTGTTCACTTTGTGATCATTCTTTTAAATGTATTTATAATGTTTGCACTTTTTGTATGTGTATTGTGCTTTAGTCTATAACTTACTTTAAGAAAGATGTTGGACCCTGGCTGGTGTGGCTCAGTGGATTGAGCACCAGCCTGCAAACCAGGGGGTTGCTGGTTTGATTCCCAGTCAGGGCACAAACCTGGGTTGCGGGCCAGGTCCCCAGTAGGGGGCGCATGAGAGGCAACCACACACTGATGTTTCTCTCCCTCTCTTTTTCCTTCCCTTCTTCTCTCTCTAAAAATAAATAAATAAAATCTTAAAAAAGAAAGAAGTTGAATACTACGTTATACTCTAAAGGAAGGAAGATGGAAGAGAAGCACGATAGAGTCAGGGCAGATCACACGGGAGGCGGCCTTCTTTTTGTTTCAAAGTAGCTGTTGCATTTCTCTAGCCAAGCACCAAAATATCCAAGGTTTTTAATGTACATGCAAAGCAATGTATGACGTCTGACATAAAATGGTGGATACAAGAGAAAAATTAAACTAGTAGTCAGACTCCAGTAAATTTCAAATACTGAGGACTGTAAAAAGTACCATTATTTAACAAACCATCTACAGGGAGAAACATGTTGCTAATTAAATACAAAACCATGCTTTAACAATGGTCCCGGGTGACACATGAATTGGTCACGGTGGCTTCTTGTTGCTTTGAGGTTTCTTTGATTTATTCCAAGGGATGTGGCAGCTGTCCCTGTCTTCAGCTGTCTTATTTGCTTGGCTTGCAGTGTTATGATAGACATGCTTTTGCATATATTTCAGGAACAAAATGAAGTAAAATTTCATCTAATTGTGGGTCTCTTCCTTCCTTGGGCCTCTACAAGAGGATTTAGCAGTTTGGCCGTTCTTCCCAGTGAACTGCTTGCTTTATTACTACCAATTGGCCCTGGCTGCCCCGGCTGCTCTGTTTCCTTGTCTTTTTGTGACTACAATAACCTTTTGTTTCAATGAGAAATCTTTGGAAAGACATTTTAAACATCAATTAAACTCATCTGTAGCGATGCCAATGGAAAAGCTACGGCCAAGTTCACACACGTGGAGGCAGCGACGCAGCTGCCGCTGGGCCCGTGGTGACCGTAGCAGGCTTCTCAGTTTCCAGAGATGTTCCAACGTGAGGAAGTGTGCATCTTCGAAGTGATGAATCAGTGCGTTGAAGGGAAAGGCAAAGTCAGAAAATTACTATTTACAGAGTTAGAGGAAGTCTTACATACTTGCATAATTTGAGCTGAAAATAAGCAGTGATGTCTTTCAAGGACCTAGAAGAAAATCAGGGAATAGGTCAAAGGAAAATAACATAGTTTGCCTAAAATAAATATACTAAGCTTGATGGAAGCTGGCATTCGTTAACTTGATATGGAGAAGCGTGGCCGGTCTCCCCTCTGTGATAGGGTAACGCAGAGCTGTGGGGCACTGTGAACGTGCAGCAATTGGCTCCCCAGAAAAGAAAATGCACATTCCTGTATGTTTGTTACAAATTTTACTGATATAAAGGGTGTGTAGCACACGATTTGCAATTAGTAGTAAATGTATTATAGTCTTTGTTGTAAATGACCAGTTAGCCAACTGAGCCCCCTAGAATGCTTTGGTAGATTTTCCCTAACACTGTGTCCATAGCCAGGCTGTGGTCGCCACGGACAAACGAGCACAGTTCTGATGTGAATGTCTGTCGGTATTTTTGTTTACATGAGTGAGTAAGAGCAAAGTGGAACAGAAAGACATACGTTGGAACTTCACTCGTTTGTCAATGACATGAGTGAATTTTTTGCTGAATTGCAATAACAGTCTTCTAATACTGAAGAAATCTCCAATGTTCCTGGGTTATGAAGAATGTGATACTATAGATGCGGCACATTTAAGTTTAGCCTCTATTATTAACATTTTCCCACCACCTTCTTACATCTGAACAATCAACAAAATGGTAAATGAAGCCATGATAGGCAGTGTGTGCCAATGGTTGTGTTGCAATTCAGCCCACTGTGGCTAACTCCCAGCTGTCGATGTGGAGATGGGAGGCGTGCGTGTAGTAGCACTCTGTAGGTAGTGTTTTCACCCTGCAGACGAAGAGATGACCTTAAGAGCATAGACACTAGTAAAAAGTAATGATGATAATTAGGTGGTGATAAATTTTGATTATTTATTACCGTAATTTATTTGATTGTAAGTTTGCATCATTTAATTTTATTTATTTATTTATTTTCGAGAGAGAGGGAGAGGGAGGGGGAAAATGTGGAAGAGAAACATCGATGTGCAAGAGATATATCGTTTGGTTCACACGCCCCCTCCTGGGGACCTGGCCAGCAACCCAGGTTTGTGCCCTGTCTGGGAATTGAACCAGCAACCCTTTGGTTCGCAGGCCAACACTCAGTCCCCTGAGCCACACCAACCAGGGCTACATCATTTAATTTTTAATAATGGCCGTGTTTAACAAATGCTCACAAAATCCCTGAAATTCTGACTACCAGCTCTTGCAAGCCTGCGTGAGCCAGCTCTGACACTCCTCTGCTTTGGGGTCAGACAACTTGAGGTTTATATTTAACTTGACCAGTTCCTTATTCTTCAGCCATGACAATATGCCTAGCCTCTTTAAGCCTGGGTTATTTCCACAACAGGGCTACTAACACCTCCGTCATGGAGTTGAGTGAGGATGGAACAAGATCAAGTTTGTGAAGGGCCAGACTCAACACAAAGTGGAAGCACAGCATTATTATTTTTTCTCTCTGGTCTGACTCTTGTCTCATCCATCCGCACACTGCTTGTTGAAATTATTTTCCCGAAACAGAGGTATTGCTAAGTCAGCCCTCTGACTTACGCTGGTATTAAGCACAAGCTTCGGCTTGCTGTCAAAGCCACATCTCATCACTCTCATTGT
This sequence comes from Glossophaga mutica, assembly GCA_039655065.1. Taxonomy (NCBI): domain Eukaryota; kingdom Metazoa; phylum Chordata; class Mammalia; order Chiroptera; family Phyllostomidae; genus Glossophaga; species Glossophaga mutica. Next base: position 51,062,895 of record CM077304.1, read on the forward strand.
TCCATTACTTCTCAGGAGATTGTCTGTGCCTCAGCCACAAATCTGTTGACATCTGCCACACCATCCTTGCGGATCCCATCTCTACACCTCTGCTCCTGGCATTCCTTCCCAAGAGATCTTTGGACCATCTGTGCTATCTGCTGCTTTCCCCATCAAAACGCATCTCCACGAGGCTTCCCTTGTTAACCCCATTGTATAATAATGTCTCACCTGTACTGAGTGCTGCAGAAGGGCCAGGAACTGTGCAAAGTGCTTTATGTGCATCATCCCATTTAGCTAGTCCAATGTAAAGATGAAGAAACGGAGGAAAACCAAGAATAACTATTTTGCCCAAGGTCATACACCTAGTGAATGGCGGGGCTGAGATTGCAGCTCAGGTGGTCTGACACCAGAACTTGGGCCCCTAGACATCAAGTCCCACTCAACTGCCTGAATAATTAATTACCTTTTAAAATAAGTTACCTCTGTTTGTTTAATGTTAACTTATCAAAAATAACGTGATAGATCATGTTTTTGGCTGTTTGCATATGTAGGTTTCTGTGCTTCATCATAGTACCATCTTCTTGAGGGCAGAGGTATTCATTTATCAAACATAAAGTGTTCTACCTATGTATCTGGTGCTATCCTAGGCGCTGGGAAAATAAAACCATCCCTTGGTTAAAGAAATGACAAACCATCCGTAGAGCTGAAAACTATGCAGCTGTAACAAAGAATGAGCCCTGGCTGGTGTGGCTCAGTGGATTGAGTGCTGGCCCACAAACCAAAGGGTCACCGGCACATGTTTGGGTTGCGGGCCAAGTCCCCAGTAGGGGATGCACAAGAAGCAACCACCATTGATGTTTCTCTCCCTCCCTTCCCCTCTCTAAAAAAAATAATAATAAATAAAATATTTTTTAAAAAAAAGAATGAGGAGGCTCTTTGTGTGAGGATTTGGGAAGATTTCCAAGATATACTGTTAAGTGAATAAAAGGCAAGGTGCAGAACACTTTGGGCACTATGCCATCTTTTGTGTAAACTATGAGGAGAGGTTAAGAATTTTTCTGTTTTTACCAGTTTTTTTGTAAAGACACAGTCCTTATCATTATGAATATCACAGTATAGACAATGTACTGTAATAATGCTATATAATCGATGTACAATGGAAACTTGACCTTCAAAAAATGTATATTCTGAAACCTTCACAAAGCCCTAAAATAACAAATACCACTGAAGCAGTGAAGACCAGCTGTTTAATAAAGTCTCATACTCCCCTTCCAGAATGTAGAGTTGTTGCTGAGAAGTGGCTTCTAGCAAAGGACTATATTTCCCAACCTTCCTTGCATAGGGGACCATGTGATTAAATTCTGGCCAATGGAATGTGGGCAGAAATGATGTGCCCACTTCTAGGCATAACCATAAAAACTGCCTGCAGGGTCTGCAGCTGGAGGTTGACCCGGATGTCCGTGTGGAGCAAAGCTACTGTACTGCGCACACTATGCTGTACACCTGAAACCCCTGGGCTGCACGTGCAAAGTGAAATTCTCCTGTGTTTAGCCAGTGAGGTTATGGTGCTTATTTGTTATTGCAGTTTGTATTACCTTCATTAATATACCACTCTAGTATACAATTTTCCTTGCAAAATGTAACTAAAATTTTCAAATGACTCCTTGAGACTCTTACTAATTTATCTTACCTGATAAGTGTATTTTTGTACACAGGCTAGAACATTTGCTGCAACAGTTTCACAAATTGATTTTTCTTATTTTTACATAACACCTATGGTAGGATTCTCCGTATTACAAACATATGTAACATCTCACCCTTTAAGTAATCTAATTATTTCCTTTTTTTTTGCCAGACTATATTTTCTTAGACCTTTTAACTTCTGTCTCTAGTGTTAACAGCTGCCAGCTTTCCTCTTCTTTTTCTCACTTTTAACATTTTACTTTGTTATGAGATATATCATACAGCAGAGGGCATTAAGCAGAGAGTGCCATTTGCAATAAAAATTAGAATCCAAAGGCATGTAAAATGCCACCCAAGCCAGAAACAATACGTTGCCAGGCCCCAGGAAGTCTTCATTTGCCCCCCACAGAGGTGACCCCTATCCTGACCTTGGGGATTATTATTTCCTTGCTTTCCTTTATCCTTTCACTAAACATGTCTGATCCCTAAATTATGTAAAGTAATTGATCTGTCATTGAACTTTATATGAAGGGAGTAATCAGCTACATCTACTTTGTGTCCCGCTTCTGTGTCCGACATGTCCGAGAGTGTTCCGTGTCGCTTCATGTGGCTCCAGTGAGTTCACTTCCATTGCTAAAGAGTAGTCCCCTCTGTGACTCTACTGTACTTCTGTTACTCATTCTACTGTCAAAGGGCACCGAACGATTGTAAACATGCTCTTATGAACACTCTTTTCCATGGACCCGGGTGCAAATGAGCATGTTTCTCTAAGTATGTGCTGGGGAGTGAACCTGCTAGGACACGGAACATGCCTGTCCCCAGTTTGACTGGGTAACGCCACACTGTTCTGCAAAATGGCTGACCTATGCCATGTGCCCACCAGTGGTGTGTGGAAGTTCCCCCAATCCTTGGCGACACCAACATCTGGCGTTGTCAGACTTTCAATTATTTTGTCAACCTGGTAGGCATTTCATTGTGGTTTTAATTTGAATTTTTGTTTGATTATTAATAAGGTTAAATGCCTTTTTATGTGTTTATTGACCATTTGGATTCCCTTTTATTTGAAATGCCTAATTTAAGTCTCGTGCCCAGTTTCTAATGGTGGTTTTACTCTTTTGATCGCAGGAGTTCTTAATCCCAGATCTGTGTTAGTTGTATGTGTTTCAAATGCTTTCCCTACCCAACACCTTGTCTTTTCACTTTCTTTATGATAACTTGGAAAATAGACACTCAATTTTATCAGGTCTGGATTTATCTTTTTCTTTACGGTACTGCTTTTTGTGTCTTGTTTAAGAAATCCTTCTTTCCCCTGGGGTCATAAAGGTAGTTTCCAGTATTGTATTCAAAGCTACTATAGTCTGGCTTTTACAGTTAGATCTCTATTTTACCTGAAAGTAGAGGTCTAACTTCATTATTTTTCATGTGGTTATCCAACTGTTCTAGGGCCATTTATTGAAGAGTCTGTTGTTTCCCATTGATCTGCAATGTCACCTGTGGCCATACATCAAGGGTTCATATATGTGGGGGTCTGTTTTGGGAATTTCCATTCTGTTCCATTGATCTATTTGTCTAGCCCTGTACCAAGACCATGCACATTTTTCCCATTTTAGTTTTCTTTTGTCATTCATTCAGCCCATTTATTTTGAGGGCCTGATAGACACTGTTCTACATACTGAAGATAAAGCAGTGAATAAAGCAAACAAAAAATGCCTGCCCTCCCAGAGTTGATGTTCTAGTGGGAGAGTTAGGTAATAAACAAGATAAACAGATCTTGGTAAATATGGTAGATAATCATACATACTAAGTTGAAAAATAAAGCAGGAAAGGGGAATAGGGAGTATTGGGGGTGGAGGCTGAAATTTTGGATAAGATGGCCAAGGAAGGCATCATGAGAAGAAGATATCTGAGTTTACATATAAGGGAACAATGGAATCCTAGCTGCTGTGGCTCAGTTGGTTGGACACCATCCTGCACATCAAAAAGTTGCTGGTTTGATTCCCGGTCAGGGCAAATGCTTAGGTTGTGGGTTTGGTCCCTTGGGGTGTGTACAGTAGGCAACCGATAGATGTTTGTCTCTGATACCAACGTTTCTTGTCTTCTCTTCCACCCTCTCTTCCCCTCTAATATCAAAAATAAAACAAAATGTAAAAAAAAAAAATAATAAAGGAGCAGCTTGTAGCCCTTGAGGAAGAGAGTTGCAGGCAGAAGCTCAGTAGTGCCAAAGCCCTGAGCCAGGACCGTGCCTGGTGTGTTTGAGTAATGGGTGAGCCAGTATGTGTGTGTGTGTGTGTGTGTGTGTGTGTGTGTGTGTGTGTGTGAGTGAGTGAGAGAGAGAGAGAGAGAGAGAGAGAGCGTGCGCGAGCAAGCATAAAATGAGAGGCGGTGAGGGAATTGATAGGGGCCAATAGTGGAGGTGGGGGGTGCTTGTAATTCACAGTACAGTTTGGTTTTTACTGCTATTAGTGGGTTTTGGGTGGAGTAACTTGATCTAACTTCTATTTAAAAGGATCCTTCTTGCCCTGGCCAGTGTGGTTCAGCTGGTTGGAGAATTGTTCTATACACCAAAAGGCCAGGGCTTCAATTCCCAGTCAGGGCACATACCTAGGTTGAGTGTTTGGTCCCTGGTCGGGTGTATATGAGAGGCAACTAACTGATTGATGTTTCTTTCTCTTGCTCCCTCCCTTCTCTCTAAAATCAATAAGTATGTCCTTGGTGGGGATAAAAAGAAAAAGAAAAGGATCCTTTTGGGTGCTGAGTCGAGAAGAGGTTGAAAAGGGGCCAGGGCAGAAGCAGGGAGATCAGCTAGAGGCTGTTGAAAAGAGCCAGGTGAAAGACAGTGGTGCCTTGGGAGCTGTGGTGAGAGAGATTAGGTTCTGGGGTTGCTGATGGGTCAGATGTGACATTTGAGAGAAAGACAATAGTTAAAGATGACACCAGAATTTCTTCTTGGGGTTATTTTCTACAGAGGAACAAAGTTTTTATTATTGGATGAGCATTACTAGACAAAGAATGCTGACAAACAGGGAAGAGGAACTCCTATATGACTTAGGTGCTGGGCCGAACTCTTCTGCCACCATCTCTATCAATAAAAGTCAAAGGAGACTCTGTGAAGGTTGACTCCAAGCAGGTTTTCTGGAAAGACAAATAAGCATTCACCAGATGAAGCCTGGGCCTTTCAAGTACAGAAACGGCATGTGTAAAGGCCTGGAAGGGCGACACAGCACGGGGCAGACATGTCCAAACTTTCGCAGTTTACCGTGCCTTAACATCTTGGGGACTTCTTCATGGCATCCCCAGGCCAACAGTAATGCTTAACATTTAGTTCCATTACTGGCAAAGTAGCCTAAACAACTTAATAGTATTTATGGCCTAACAACTAAGTAGCTTCTTGAACAAATAACATAAATTGAAAGAAAGTATATATAGTTTTTAATTACTAAGTAACCACAATGACATACTAACGGGACTTGTGCACCTTCTGGGCCCTACACAGTTTCTCAGATGTCAGCATCAGATTGGACACCGCCACCAATGGTGTGTGCTTTTAGTTATAGCAACTCTTGAGATTCCAATGCTGCAAAGAGATAATGTCCCTAAAAGGAATGTTTTTCATCTAATGTGGAAATAGTGAACTACTACAAGTTAGTAGTTTGTGCAGCATCCGACAGGTGTTAATTACCAGTGTATTTCCCTCTAAACATTAAAATACCTTCCAGAGTCCCTCTCAGTTAAATGTCCTGGGATGCCTTGGTGCACAGTTTGGAAGCTGCAGGCACCGGACATTTGGGGGTTCACTAAAAGCATTCCAGTGCTTCTAGAAGGTAACATGTTTGTGCAAGGAGGGAAGGGAAGAAATGAAGCTAAGCTATGAGGCAGCAGGCAACATATGCAAAGTATTGTCTGTCACATTATATTTTGTCCAGGTTCAATGGAGTACCAGGAATGCATAGTCTTAGTCTCTGGAAATGCAAATTAGAGCTGGGAAGATAGAATATACATATATATTCAATGCAATACGCTGTGATTATTCCTCTAAGAAAAATGTATACCAAATGATTGATTTTGATTTGGGAGGAAGTTAGAGAAAACCTGATAAAGCATAAAACACGAGGTTGCTCCTTGAAAAGTGAAGAGTAGGTGACCAGGGGAAGAAAGATGGTTGCAGGCACAGGCATGGCAGTGCACGGCTTCTTTATGAACTGCACGGGACTCCCATGGCCAGGGCAATGCATTAAAATGACAGGAAGTGAGGAGGAAAAGGTAGGTGGGGGCCTCACTGTGAAGAGCTTGGAAGGTGATACTGTGGAGTTTAGACTTCACTCTGAGAAGTATAAGGAACCTCAAATATTTTTAAAAAATAAGTTAAGTGATGAATTTTATGTTTTAGAGAGACAAATCTGGCACCATGAAGATGACCTTAAATAGGAAGCCTAGGCCAGAAGTTGGTTGTGTTATTCAGCTCTTGTTGTGTTAATGCTGCATAACAAACCACCCCCAAAGTAAGTCTTTCTCACTCGTGGGCCTCTGGGTTGGCTGCAATTCAGATAGGGTAGGCTGGATTCCAGGCTGCAGGCTGCAGGTCCAGATTTATTCCATGAGTCTCCACAGTAGGCCTGGACCAGAGAGTACCTGGGGGGTGTGCTCTTCTCATGGTGGATCTCATTGCAAGTGACCAAGCCAAATGGTGTGCAGGCACATGCAAAGCCTCTGCTTGAATTATGTCTGCTAAGTTAATATTGAACTTAGCAGGTCGCAGCTCAATCCCAAGTCACATGGTTGGGGAGAGAAGCAAGAAATTAACAATACTCCATTAACAATATCCCTATCATTGTGGTAGAGGCAAAAGATGATCAGGGCAATGACAATGGAAAGGAGGGTGTAGAGTAGAAGGCATAAGGGAGCAAGAGCTCCCAGGACTTAGGGTCCTTAGAAGGGGAGTGAGCCAGATGAAAGTTTCTATCTAGAGCATATGAATAATAAATCAATACTTAGAGTCCTTAGTAGGTTCTCAGCACCATTCTAAGCAGTTATGTACATTAATATAATCTTGTTATAAAAACATTATGAGATAGGAGCTACCATTAACTCCATTTAACAGATAAGGATACCAAAGTATAGTAGTTACATAACTTGCCCAAGATTATAAAACGTGGTGATGCTTGGATTTGAATTCCTGACATCTTGCTCCACAGTCCATGTGGCTGACCACTATGAACACTGCCTCTCAACTATGTCTATCAAAGAGAGTATTTAGTACACAGGATGCAGAGCAGCGCCAGCGGTGGGGTTCCAGATGCTGACCATGAGGCATGCGGTATGCTCTTGTAGGTGCAGTTTGACTAAATTAATTGGTAAATTATTTGCAAAGCTACAATAAAAAGCAGGATAAGCTGAAAGTAAGACAATCCAAAAGCCAGGATAGACCAAAAGTCCACAGGCTAACACATGAGGCACATTGTTGTAGAGGATTTCACACTGACTGCGGTGAAAAGGAAGACTAGAGTGATATCTTCCACGTCAACAGTATTTTTGCAGGGCTTGCCAGTGTGGGAGAAGATTAGGAGTAATCTCAGAGATAAAATCTTCAGACTGGAGTCTGCTGGCATCACAGAAAGCTAAGGGATTAAATCCTGTTTCTATTGAAGGGAATGGTAAATTTAGAGGAAGCAGTAATGTCTGGAATGAGGGATAGAAGATTAAGTAAATTTTTACTGTGCAGAAGTAGTGAGGCAGAACATTAAAAGAAGAAAAGTACTTCTGCTGGATTTCCACTGGAAAACCCTAGGTGACCTCTAAAAGTAGTGGTAAGGATGGGGATAGAACCAGAGGGTCATAGGCTCTCAGAGTCCCATTTCATGCTTTAACATCTGTGTACACTGGGCATTCTTCACTTGGAGTTCAAGGAAGAGTTTCAAATGGAATGTAAAGCTGTGTTTTACTATATGTGCACGTGTGTGCATGGATCTGCACGCTTATCTGGGAAGAAAAATGATCCACAGTTCTCATCAGATTTTCAAAGTGGTCCCTGATCCTAAAAATGTCCAGAACAACCTAGCTTACAGTTTCTCCCTGAACAAACACTTTTGGCTCCTTACTCAGGGGCTGTTGGTTTTGTTGCTGATTTGCTCTATTAGACCATCTTTCCTCGTACCAAAGTGGCATCTATCTTGTAGGAACTCCTACCACTAGTCTTGGTTTTGCCCTCTGGAGCAACAGTGGGTAAGTCTAATCCTTTCATCTTTTAAAATGGAAACTCATTTCTCAGTGTATTGAATTTTTTACTGATATAAGCTTAGTTGTAAAAGGAAATCCTTGACATTTTTGATGCCCTCAAAGATTCTCATGGAGTCAGCAAGTATTCTCATATTTTAAAAAGTTTGTAAGTTTAGCAACCTGGAGCTTAAAAGTAGCAGATTCTTACTTTAAACCCTTGTAATCCCACAAGGATGAATTTCCATGTTCCTTAAAATATTGGAGAAAGGATAAAGAAGTTTGTCCTCTCTTACTGTTTGGCAAATAATGTCTAATAATAGCTCCAAAGAGTCTGATTTTCAGGAAAAAAAAACAGCTTTAAGAAAAGGAGGGCACAGATCCCAATTGTAATAACCACATGGCTTTGGAAAACGCAAAATAAAAACTATTTAGAAAGGCAAGTCTATTGTGAAGGAATGTCTGTATTTCATGGGATTGGATTTTTAAAAAAATCTGTGACCTCAAATTTCTCTTTAAAACACACCGACTTTCTTATACATTATGCTACATAAAGCTCATAAAAAGTCTCAGGAAAATAGGGATAGAAGAGACCTTGCTCCATAGAATAAAGGGTAGCTAGGAAGAACCTACAGCTAACATCATACAGTGACAAAAGATTGAATGTTTCCCCTCTAATACAAGGAACAAAGCAAAGATGTTTGCTCTTTCCACTTCTATTCAACATAGTACTAGAGCCCTGGCTAGGTAGCTCAGTTGGATGGAACATTGTCCTGATAAGCTGAGGTTGTCGGTTCAATCCCAATTCTGGGCACATACAAAAGTCAGCCAATGAATACATAAATAGAAGGAACAGCAAATTGATGTTTCTCTCTATCAAATAAATAAATTCAAAAAGAAAAAGAAAAACAAAAAAATTATACTAGAGGTCCTGGCCAGTGTAATAAGGTAAGAAAAATAAATAAAAGGCATTCAGATTAGAAAAGGAGAAACAAAACTGTATTTATTTGCAGGTGACACTACTTTCTCTGTAGAAAACCTCTTGGAATCTACAAAAAAAAATCTACTAGAGCTAATAAGTGACTTTAGCAAAGTTGTAGCACATAAAATCGATACACAAAATTTAATTGTACTTGTACATACTAACAATAAACAATCAAATTAAAAGGTAAAAATGGTATTCAATAGCGTCAAAAATATGAAATACTTAGGAGTAAGTCCAAGAAAGGTGAGCAAAACCTGTATCTGAAAACTACAAAACATTGTTGAGAGAAATTCAAGAAAACTGAAATAAATGGAGTGATATACACTGTTGTGATGACTGTGGTCTCCGAATTGATTTATAGAGTCAATGCAATCTTGACCAAAATCCCAGAGGGTTTTTTTTTTTTTTTGCAGAATTTGACAAGCTGATTCTAAAATTTATATGGAAATGCAAATGACCTAGAATAGCAACATCAATATTAAAAAAGAAGAGCAAAGTCAGAGGGCTTATACTATCTTATTTCAAGATTCATTATGAAGCAAGAGCAATTGAGACAGTATTGTATTAATGTCAAGATAGACAAATAGATAGATGAAACAGAATATAGAATTCAGAAATAGACCCTTATTATACCTGATTAATTAATTTTTAACGAAGGTGCAAGGGTAATCAGATAGTGCAGGAATAACTAGATATTTATGTTAAAAAACTTAGATATGACTCTAAAAGCATGATTCACAGAAGGGATAATATATATCAGACTTCATAAAAATTATGAATTTCTGCTCTATGAAAGGTACCTTTAAGAGAATAAAAAGTTATGCTCTGACTGGGAGACAAAATTTACAAATCACAAACTTAAGAAAAGACTTACAGTCAGAATATGTAAACATCTCTCAAAACTCAATAAGATAACAAGCAACCCAACTTAAGACAAAAGATTTGAACATTCACCCAAGATTTACTGATGACAAATAAAACCATGAAAAGATGCTCAACATCATTGGTCATTAAGGAAATCCCAGTGCAAACCACAGTAAGATAACACTACTCGCCTGTTAGAATGGCTAGAATGAAGAGTGACCATACCTAATATTGTCAAGGATGTAGAGCAGCAATTTTCAACCTGTGTACCACAAGAATTTTTAAAACAATATCTGACTGTTTAGTCAGGGGCACTGACCTCTTTTCCCTTAGATTGCCAAATTAAAAAAAAATGACAACAGCCAACACAACAATAGCTGTCCGGTGCGAATGAATCAAAATTATAGCTATTTTTTTGTTGGATCGGCAAAAACTTTTTTGGTGCGCTGAAGAATTTTAGTAATTAGCTTATGTGTGCCATGAGATGAATAAGGCTGAAAATCACTGATACAGAATGACTGAAACTCTCGTGCACTGCTAGTATGAATGTAAAATGACACCACCACTTTGGAAGGCAGTTTGGCCCTTTCCTAGTATGTTAAATACACACCTAGAATAGGACTCAGTCATTCCATTCCTAGATGTTTATACCCAAGAGAAATGAAAGCATATGTTTATACAAAGACTTGCACACAAACATGCATAACAGCTTTATTTGTAATAGGCAAAAACTGGAAATAGTCTACATACCATCAGCAGATGAATGGATAAACAAATTATGGTATATCCTCCTAATGAATACTACTCAGCAATAAAAGGGAATGAACTGATAGACAACTGAATAATCAACAACAGAATAATCTCAAAATAATTATGCTGAGTGGAAGAAGCCACACATACACACAAAAGAGTACATAATGTATGATTCCATTTGTTTGAAGTTCTGGAAAATGTAAACCAATGTACAGTAATAGAAAGATTAGTGGTTGCCTGGAGAGGGAGTCAGTGTGGGAGTGATACATGGAGGAATCATAAGGAGGCACGGGAAAACTTTTGGAGGTGATGGGTATGTTCATGAACTTGATGGTGGTGATAGTTTCCTGCGTGTATTCATATGGCAAAACCGTTCACTCTAAACATGCATAGTTTATCCTATGACAATTATACTTCCGTAAAGCTATTTTAAAATGTATGTAAGCAGGCACACTACGTGGTAGGCATACTGTGTGTCAAGTTGTGTTGTAAATGTGTGAAATGTACTTTATTCTTTAATCCTCACAATAAACCTGTCAGCTTGTTAACTATGACTGTTCTGTTTTACAGACAAGAACACTGAAACTTAGGTTTTCATGTCCAAGTTTACCCAGTTAGTAGGTGGCAGCCTGACCATACTTTTTCACTCTTAACTGTGAACTTGTGGGAGAAAAATGTAGAAGAGAGGCACAATAAAATGCTAAGAGTTCTCACACTCATTATCTAGATCCTTGTAACAGAGTCTGGAGTAAGCAGTTCAAATACTAGTGATCTTTACAGTTTGAGACCCGGTGGCTTTCAGGGAAGCTGTATTTCTGTACTCATACCAGGACCGTGTTCACTGAATCACAAGACTCCAACTACTGTTGGGTCAACAGTACTGTTGACGGACTTCTGTGTTTTGTTTTGTTCTCATTTGACCAAAAGATCATGTGAATCGACTTCCCTGCGTTTATAGGTGTCAGAAACTCCAAGAACTGAACATGGCTGTATTACCGGGTATTTCCTTCTGCGACTGCCATTCAGGAAAAAGGTAAGGTTTGGCACTTACAAGGGCCGAAGGGCACTCGAGGCAACAAAGCACCTTTTGGGTTTCAACGCCCAGGTCCTGGCGGACACTCAGCCGAAGTCCCGCAGCCCCGTCTGGTCATTCATCCCGGGGTGGGGGTGGGGGCCGGGAAGGAGGGGCGGGAAGGGGAGAAGCTTCTCCAGCGCGGCTCCGCGGGGGCGTCGGGGAGGCGGGCCCGGGGACGCTCGCGAGGCGCTCCGGTGAGGCGCCCCCTGCCGGCGCCCTGCTCCCTCGCCCCGGATCCGGTCCGGGCGGCGCGGGGACGCCGGCCTGAGAGCCAGCTAGCGGGCGCGCGGGCAGCGCGGTGCCCTGCGGACGAGCGGGCACGCCTGACTGGAGTAGGTGGGCTGCGTGGAGGGGGCGGGCGGACGTCGCGCGCGCAAGCTGGGGCTGAGGGCGGGCGGGGGGCGCGCGCCGGGGGTCGACGCGGGGGCGGGGCGGGCAGGGGGCCTGGCAGCGGCGGCGCGCACGCGGCGGCGCGCGGCGGGCGCGAGTCATCAATTATGCAAGGACTCGGGCGGTGCGGGGGGCGGGCGCGGGGAGCGCTCCAAGATGGCGCCCACCGCAGTCCCGCCCGCCGCAGCCTCGGCGCCTCTGCAGTCCGGCCGCGCCTCCCGGGCCCCGCGCTAGGGCCGCCGCTGCCTCTCTCGCCGCCGCTGCCGTAAGTCGCCCCAGAGCCCCCGCCCTAGCGCCGCTCCTCGCCTGCTGGGTTTCCCCTCTCGCCTCGGGACCGTGGAGCGGGGCTCGCTCAGCTCCAGTCGGGGGCTTTGCCGCAGAGTGCGCGGCGGGGCTCGTGGGGCCGTGGAGCTGGGTTACTGCCCTCCCTGTTTGGGACAGGTGTTTGGAAGTCTTGTTTCCTTCTTCGGTGTTTTCCGGGGCTCCCTAAGGAGAATTGAGGACCACCTACCCCCAACCCCACACACCCTCACTCTCCTCGTCTCTTGGCTGCTTTGGGGGACACTGGCCTGTCCTCGGCGCCCCTGTCGTAATGCTACCTCCTTAAACCCCAGCCTCCCTGGGCTCGGGCAGAGTCGGGGCCCCTCGCCGGGTTGTACTGGGAAGGGCAGCGCTGTCAGGATCTTCCTACAGCAGCCCCTCAGCTTTACCCCCTCCCCCATGTCATACTGCATCCTTCTCCCCCATCCGGCTCCAGATTGTCACCAACTGCAGAAACCAGGGGTTCCTGGGTTCTTAGGACAGCCAGGACTTCCCCCCCGTCCTTTACTCAGATGCGACTGTCTCCCTCCCGATAGGGTGCTCTGGGGTTGTGTTGGGGGCCCCCGGGACCTTCCTCGGGAGGCTAGGATTCTGCATTAGGGAGTACATCACTTTCAGAATATCCCCTCCCCCGCCACTCACACCACCCTATGCAGAGCTTGTTCCTGTCCTCTCTCCCTTCCCTCCCCCACCTTTACCACCACCATCGGCACCCTGGGCTTTTTGTTAGCTCGGGCCTTATGGGACTGCCCAGCTCCACAGGCTTGGACCCTTCCTCTCTAGTTCTCTCTTGATACTTGGGGGACCGCAAAGCCTCTGCATTTTTTTCCTGAGCGCTCAGCTCCATCCCCTCCGTTCCAGTAGCAACCACCGGTGGAGACTCGGCAGCTAACTTTCCACAGGGGTCAGCCAGGGTTTTCAGACCCCTTCGGTGGCCCCGGCATCGAGGTGGGGTGGAGTGAGAATCCTTTTTCAGCCCGGTAAATAAGATGCATTCCTTCCAACTACTCCACCCTGTGCCCTTTTCCTCACTTACACTGCAGTTTTTGAAACATGGGGGAATACATTTTATATCCGGAGATCCCAAGATTCGCCATCAGTGCTCATAATAAGAGGATGTCATCTGTTGGGGGGGATGGATAAAAGAAACTTTGCATTGCATCTGGCTAATTCAGGGGGAGGGAGAAATAATTAGCATGGAGCGAGTTCTACCTACAGGGAAAACTGCTTTTAATGCACAGTGGGCACCAGAGAAGCAGGGATGGAAGCAGGAAGTGTGGGTGAGGGCTTTGAGGGCAAAGTGGGAGAGTGCTTTTTATAACAGTTTTTCTCAAGTTTGAACCTGGAGAGCCTTTAGAGAGGTAGCCGTGTGTTAGGGCTGGGGGATGTTTTAGCTTTTCAAAGGAGGTTTCGGGTGTGGTAGGTTTTCACTGTTTCACAGTCTCTCCATCTCTTTTCTCCACGTGCATTAGAAGATACTTGGGAGTGGGGGAGCTTTTTTCTTTTCTCAAAAAAAATTTTTTTGATGTGTAATGCAAATGGCTGGATTACATTACCACCCGGTATGAATCTCAGGGGAATCAGACTTAAAATGCTGTAAGCTTTGTAGCACATTGCCTGTAACCTGGTTCTTGAAATACTGCAGCATTTTTTTCTTTGGAACTCATGACCCATAAGGCCTTCAGTTCTCCCTGAAAGAGAATTTGATTGCTTGGAAAGGGGGGTGGTAGTGATGGTTTGGTATTCAGCAAGCATTCTCTGTCCTAGAAATTGAGGCTGTCCCTGGAGAGGGCTGCGAGCATGTTCCTTGAATATGATAAGGGACGTGTGAGTGTGTTGTGTTTCTTAGTAGGGCTGGTGGTGGGTAATGCAAAGCAGTTCTTGGTAGTTCAGGCCAGTTATTGGTTTCTCTGAGTTTGAGAAGCTGACTTACTATACCTTTGGTTTTCACTTGGAATTTTGTGAACTTCCAAAATATTGGAAGGATTTTATTTTCAATTAATAAGGGAGTACGAAGTAGGATATAACATACTCAGAAACAAGCAACCATACAGTTGCTTGTTGCTGTCTTTGTAGGAGGTTTGTAGGAACACATTTTTCTCACCAGCCAGCTTCGGTTGCTTGTGTTGAGGCTTGCGCAAGGCTCTCTTGCTGTGGTGCTGAAAGGACAGCTCCCTGACCAGCCCCGCCGTGAAGGAAGCGTACCCATGCTGAACATGATTTGGGCTTTTCTTTTTTTGTCAGCAGGCTTTTCTGTAGATGTGCGTGTGTGCATGCGCAGCTGGGTTTATACTTGAGGTTGCAGGCCTAGTTATCATATTTTATTACTCCCACATAATTCTTCATTTTGGCTGTCCCTCATGGAGACAGTGCTTTACAAGCTGCAACAGATCCATATGTAAGGAATACAGTGACATTTGGCTGACTGCATTTTTTTAGCACATTTCAATAATTTCAAATAGCAAGAAACTGTTAATATTAAGGGAATGGGTCTCCACAGGGAGCAATCAGAAAACTCGCTAAGTTAAGCTTCATCAGAAGGGCATCTTCTCTGGTTGATTTAAACAGCAAGTGGGGGTGGGGAGAAAGGGCTCAACACACCGGAGGCCTGTGTGTGATCCTTGTGTCACTAAACTAGACTTGTCAGAAAATTACTTCAAAACCGAACGGGCTGTAAAATTTAGTGTATATAACCCAGCACAGGAAGCCCTTAGAGATTTCTGCTTTGAATACTTCCATTGGTAGGGAACTTACTACCACACAAAGTAGCTCATTCCATCTGGATTTCATTGTGGTTGAAGTACTTTAACGCCGTTGGAAAGGTTACATACGCAAAGTTAAAAGACATGTAAACTGGGCCAGTGTCAGGGGAAAATGTTATTGTACCTGTGCTTGTTACCAAGGAAGAATTGATAATCAGGGTTCCATGGAGAGTATACAAGAAACCTGCCCCTGCTGGAAAAGAATACAGAGCTCGAGACAATCCACCTAAAGGAAGAAATGCTCCATGAATGAAAAAACTATCTTAATTTGCTGATATTATGTAATAAGTTGTTCTAGAGACTATGCATGAATTAATGAATACTTAATTCCTGTAGATTATATCTGAGAAAATAAACCCACACTGTATAGAAAGTGTTAAAATACATAGTTTATAAAGAGTGAGATCAGTTTCCTTAGTCATAAAAATAACATACTTATTGCAGAAAAATTTTAGTATATGTAAAAAATGAAAAAAGTCAGTCTTACCACCATAAGCAAAACAGTTATCTGTTTTATTGTATCAATTACAGTTGACACACAATATTATATTAGTTTCAGGTGTTACAACATAGTGATCAGATATTTATATAACTTAAAAATGATCACCCTGATTAGTCTAGTTCCCATCTAGCACACGATATTACAGTATTATTGACTATGTTCCCTAGGCTGTACTTTACAAACCCGTGACTATTTTGTAATCACCAGCTTGTACTTCTCAGTCCCTTCACCTTTGCCACCTGCCTCCTAACCCCCCTCCCATCAGGCAGCCATCCTGATATCATTCTCTGTATCTGCGAGTTTGTTTCTGTTTTATTGGTTCATTTATTTTGAGTATTTTTAAACTTAGCCTTTTAAACTCTTATGTTCCAAGCCCATTAGTTAGTTATTTAGGGACTTAAACACTGGATTGTTATATTTCAATTTACCTTTTTTCCTCAATCATTTTTAAATTTTCCAGAAAATTATCTTTAATGTGACAGAATTCATTTTTAAAATTGGGCTCTTCTAAGACTCTTGATTTAAATATAGCAAGTTAACTAGAGGACTAGAAGCCTTTCTTAATCAGTGAATCAACAAATATTTTCCCTCTGTACCCACTGCTTGTGAGGCATTGTACTAGCTAGGCACTACCACTCTTTAAATGGCAGGAACCAGCTTAGAAAATGATACCATGCTCAAAAATTATGGCTGTTAAAGTGCTGAAGGAAGGAAGCAGAACTTTCACCTTTTAGGTATATTGATTGCTGAAATGTTGTGTGGCAAATTATTATGTCTATCCCATTGATTCAGCCTAAAAAAGACTAGTTTGTGCAGGATTAGGACATAAATGCAGGAAAAGAAAACACAAAGAAGAAGTCTTCTGGGTAATTTTTCTCTGTCCCTTTGTGAAGTTGTAAAGATACAACCAGGGCATGTGGTTAAGTACTATGTCAGGAATTAAGGTGAAATGAAGACCCAAGAAGATTGCCATTCTTATACTATTAAGAAAATGCTAGAAGCAATACGGGCTTTCTAGTTAAGCAAAACCAAGTTCAAGTCTTGATTCTGCTTCTTATTAGCTTTGTGACCTTGGGTAAGCTATTTAATCTATCTGAGCTTCAGTGTTCTCATCTATGAAAGTAGGAATACTAATGCCTTCGTGGCAGGGTGTTTGTGAGGATTAAATGAAATCTCTGTTTTCTTATGGTTTCTGACACAGAGAGCTCAATAGATATTAGCTCCTTCCCCTCTAGGGATTTAGCAGCTTAGTGTGTATTTATATGTGTATTTGATATAGTATATATGTACTGTATTAAATTTCAGCAGTCTAAAAAGCAGACGATTGCTTTATCTTCAGTCTGGCATGGAGGATAGAACAGCAGGAACCCTATTTGGATGGACCCTGCTAGTCTAAATGGAGAAAAGTTTTGCTGTACAATTGTAGTGCTGATCTTCACCACTACAGTGCAAATGCATTTACTAGAGTAACTCTCTCCTCATTCATTCCCATACTATTCTAGAATAGGATTCTTTACCAAAAAGGAAAGCTCTGGCACTCACCAACTGGCAGGCAACTGGGCTGTTTTTGGCTACAGCCTGGGACCTGACAGTGGAATGGGCCCAAACCCTAAAGCTCCCCTTTATTCTTCCTTGAGCCGGATATTTTAATTTGGTACGCGATTATACAAGTTGGGAGTTGCTTTTGTCTTCAGCACCATTCAGGTTTTCCTGTTATATACTGCTTTATAATCTGCTGTATTTGAATGGGCCTCATACATTTAAGTCTCATGGCTGACTATCTACCTTTGTTAATTATTACTCTATGTTTGTGTGTTTATAAAAACTTAGAAATCTATCTATCAGTTGATTGTTTGAGTTAGGTAAGACAAATATTATTCTACATATTTTATAGCTGAGGAAACTGAGTAAGCATTCTAGTACTTAAGTGAGTTGTACAGGGCTATAGGACAACTAAGTGGCGGAATGGAGGTGGGTACCTAGGTTGGTTGACTCATGCTGAAAGGTGAATCTTTTCCCATTAAATGGTGTTATATTCTGATGTTCAAATAAGCAGATATTGTGGAAAATTTTGGCCTTATTTTAAGAAATTATTATTATCCTAGGTAGCTAAACAAATCTTAGCAAGTGGGCCTCATGAAAGATTCTGGCATAGGCAGAAGGAGGACAAAAGTATCTTTGAAGGAGAGCATTTTGGAAGCAGGGAGGATGAGGAAGAATGAACAGAAGATGTATCAGCAAATAGAATATGGGTGAAAATAGGAGGCATTGAAGTAACATACTTGTTTTGTTTCTGCAACTATCCTAGCTACTTTTTAAAAGGTTGTCGTATCTCAGTGTCTTTTTTCTTTCTCTTGCCCTTAAATATATACACTTGGCTACTAACAAATGCTCTCACATTGCCAAAATAAGTTATAACCAGGACCACGGGGGAGCTATGACCACTGCCCCCTGGACTTCTTTGCTTTTGCAAGGCTGAAATTGGTGTAGGATGAGAGAAGAGCAGAGTGCATGGGGGTCTGTGCTAGGAGGGGTGTGCGTTGGAGTAGAGCGAGTTCCGGGAGGCCCTGGGTCTAGAAGAGCAGAGGTGAGAGAGGATGACAGTTAAGGTTTCCCCGAGGTATGCGGAGGGGTGTCATGCTGAGGAGAGTGTAACAACAGTAACAAAAGCTGGGAGCCCGAGAGTCTAAGACACAGGTGGCAAACCCAAGGCCCGAGGGCCGAATCCGGCCCTCCACCTTGTTTTATCCAGCTGGCACCTTGTTTCTGTCCGGCGGCAGCACCGAGTTCCTTGCCCCTAGTTAAGGAGCAGTTACATTTATACAGTCCTAAAATTGCATTTGGCCCTTTGAAGGCAACCGTGAGGCTGATGTGGCCCCCGGTGAAAATGAGTTTGACACCCCTGGTCTAAGAGGTGCCCTTTGTTTGGGATTAAAGCTCTCTTTTTCCTGAGAGTCCACTGGATTAGAATGATGAAAATGTCAGCCGGAGAGGTTTGGAGTGCTTTCATACGCACTATTCTATTTATTGGGGTTGCACCAGGATCTGCAGATGGAAAGCACCGAAGTCCCTCAAAAGACGTATTAACGGACTCCTTTCATGTTCAGTTAATTAGCGCAGTTCTTATTCCATAAAATCTTTTGAGTTCCTGGAGAGTAAGAACATTAGAGAAACACAGTGAGTGCTTATTTACCCAGGGGTGGATTATCTAGGCTGTGAATTATACATGCCATTTATTTTCCTCCCCCTTTTCTACATTTTGGGTATTTAATTGATCATTAGTATTTCCACCAGAGTGAACTTGGGGAAGGGAGAAAAATAATCAAAATTAAAATGTTACCTCAATTTTTTTTTTTAGATAATGATTGATGAAGGAAGAGATCACAACTACTTTACTAAAGAAAAAGCAATTCATTTTCATCTATTCTTGCTCTCTCCTGGTTTTAATAGTATGGGCAGTTGAAGGCTGAGTGTCCAGAAGCTTAATGTTCACTGGAAACCAGTATGAAATAACATTTTTCCTTTATTTTACTGTGCGACAGCCCTGGAAATAAGTAGGGCTTAATTTATTACTTGGTTAATTTTTTGTTTCAGGAGGAATTCTTTTTCAATTAAGGACAATGCAAATTCACTTCACATTCACTAGTGTCTTTTTTGTCTTAATAAGAAGCCTAGTAAAATGCTTTTAAATGAAAACAAAATTATTACTAAATTGCAGAGAAAAAGTGAGAAGGTTGCAAATGGGAATAGTAGAGCTTTCTCAGAGGTCATAATATCCAGAATTTGCTGTGGAATTCTCAGTTGAATATCCTAAGATTTTGGTGAAGACAGACTAAAGAGGAGAAAGTGTCTTGTTTCTAGGAAAGATGTCTTTAAGAAAAGAAAGCAATTTAAAAGATTTGCAGTGGGATAAGGAAGAACGTATTGGGAGAGTGAGGAGCCGTCAGAATGGAGAATGAGAGGAAATGAAAGAATGACAGCAGTGAGATGGGGGGGTTGGGATGACGATTCAGTTTTAGGAGGAGACTCAGACGTGCCCTCCCCTCTGCAGGTGTCTCTGGGTACATCTCTGTGTGCTTCTGAACTAGAGTGACCTCCATTAGGCACAGAACTTTAGGAAGGTATTTTTGTTTTTAAAATATTAATTTATCCCTAAGTCTGCTAGAACTTAGCTGCAAATTGGTTTCTTTATATGATCTCTGCATTGGAAAAGCTGGAGAATATTTTCTTGTTTTACAGCAAAAAACTTAGTGACATTCCTAAAGGTTTTTTAACCACTCCCCCCTTACCTGTTAGGATTTTAAGTCATTTAATACAAAAACATTTTGTGAAAAGGCACCGTTGAAGGCATCTCTTCTATTTTATGTGGTAAAGTATATCTTTTACACTTACTTGTTTGAGTAGTTAATAGAGTTCAAAAATAGGAGAGTTAAAAGCTAGGTCTTCTTATAATGTCTCCCGGTCACCCAGTGCTTATTCCACAAAGGCACTACTGTTACCAGTTTCTCTCATTCTCCGTGCTGCTCCCACCCCCGCCCCCACTTTTTCAAAATCATCACCTGAGGGTATGCTTATTGATTTTAGAGAGTGGGAAAGGGATGGAAACATCAACGTGAGAGAGGTGCATCAATCAGTTGCCTCTCCCACACACCCCACCTGCTGACACCTGGACCAGACTGCAACCCAGGCACGTGCCCTGAGTGGTAATCAAACCGTGACCTTTCAGTTTATAGGCAGACACTCCAGCCAACTGAGCCACGCTCGCCAGGGCTCCTGTATCTTTTTCTTCATGTGTCTGCCCCCAGACACAATTATTTTTGTTGTCTTTTGAGGAAAACTTAAAATAGTTTGAGGATTTGAACTGTAATTCTAAATCATTTTAGATCAATTAATATCCCCTTTTCCTTCAGACATAGGTAATCCCTCTATGTTTTATTTTTCTTAGTGAAATATATATTCTAATTTCTTGGCTTATTAAAAGTAAGAAGTTAGTTTGATCCAAAGGAGCCCTTTTCTAGTTAACTACGTTGGTTTTTAGGGTTTCCATTTGAGAATTATCTATGAAAAATAAAAGTATAGAGGAAGACATGGCCTTGAGAACTCTTAGTCTCAATACATATATCGAATTGTTGCTCTCTGTGGGAAACTAGAAATCACCTATCCTGACCACGCCAAATAACAAATATTTAGTGAGTAGCAACTCAGGGTGAGGCAATATGACAGGTATTGAAGGATATAGAAAAGATGGACCTTATGTTTTAGGAACTTATTTATTTGGTGAAATAAACTAAAAATACAACATGTTTACTAAGTAGAAGTTTTCATAATGATTCATGATAGCAATTGAAAAGGGTTTAATTGCCACATAAGTGGTATGGAAAATAAATGCATTGAGTTTTTCAGAAAGGAGAGAGGTTCAAGCTGATATGATTGATGGATGAAGTATGATTTGAGCTGGGCTTTACAGAATGCTTGGGTAGAACAGTGTGAGCCAAAGTGAGGAGGTGAGAATGTATTGTACAAAGTGTTTTCAGGGAGCAGTGAGCAAAGCAGCTGGGCTGGGGTAGAACCCCCCCAGTAGCAGATAAGCCTGCAAAGATAGGTAGGGTAGAGTTGGCCAAACGCTAAGGATTTTGAGAAGTCACATTTATTCTTAGAGACAGTGGGGAGCATAGATTTCTGAGGGCCTACAGAATGCATATCGTTGGAGCTGTGCCATGGTGTTTTAGGAGGACTGGGCAGCAGAGTATAACAGCACGGACTAGAACAAGGGATGGACATCCAGTTAATGGGCTCTTTCCTTTGGCCTAGCTGTGTGGTGACAGAGTCTTGGACTAGGATAACAATGATGAAGATGGGAGGGAAGGAAAACAGTATGATTTTGTATATGTGTGTTACTTGGATGTCTGTGTTTAAGTAACAGTTTTCTAACGTAAAAATAGTTTATAGGAAGACTCAATAGGACTTGGTGAATGACTTTACAAGGGGGAAAAGGGAGGAGGAATAGTTAAAGATTATTTTGCTACTTTAAAGTTTAAGCCCTGGCTGGTGTAGCTCAGTGGATTGAGCGCGGGCCTGCGAACCAGAGGATCGCGGTTCGATTCCCAGTCAGGGCACATGCCTGGGTTGCAGGCCAGTTCCCAGCAGGGGACGCATGAGAGGCAACCGTACATTGATATTTCTCTCCCTCTCCCTCTCCCCTACCCTTCCCCTCTAAAGATAAATAAATAAATAAATAATAAAGTTTAGAGACAGAATATTCTATTTAGAAATCTGGGAAGTGTGTGCTGTGATACATGTTGACAGTCTAGTCCAGAGCGTCTTGGTTAGCAAGCTATCTTTATTTCTAATTTTCAATTCTTTCTCTGCCAAGGGGTTTTTCCCCTTGAGCTTCTAATGTTATGTCTTTAAGGAAAACCTAAATCTTCCAACTTCTTTATTCTCTTTTCCCTCTCACTAATAAAGATTACTTAATCTTTGTGGTCTCTATCCTTTTATTTTGGAGTCTTTCATTCTATCCACTTTAGACACTTAATCCATCTTTTTTCTTGGTATTTTCAGCTAACCTTCAGTTTAGTGAGTAGAGGAATAAGAATCATGCTCCTTTTCATAGACCTGGTGGATGACGGTTTTGTCCTCACTGAAACTCTGTGGCTTGCTTTCTGTGCGCATTTGCTTCCTGAGGGCCGTAGTATTTGAAACTGCAGGCTGAGTTAAAGGGAGCAACTGAGAGGATTCTAGTAAGTGAAAGCGGAGGGGCACAGTTAAGCCTTTTCAGCCAGTGCTGTTGGTTTCTTTTAGGTACCAAATCT
This sequence comes from Glossophaga mutica, assembly GCA_039655065.1. Lineage (NCBI taxonomy): Eukaryota > Metazoa > Chordata > Mammalia > Chiroptera > Phyllostomidae > Glossophaga > Glossophaga mutica. The sequence goes on from CM077304.1 coordinate 51,085,234, forward strand.
TGGGCCATGGACACAAAACATCAGACTTGACTTGCATCAACTTCCCTGGCCAAGCTGGGGTAATAGACAAGTGGCTGTAGTGTGCGACTTCGATATACGGCAGTGATTCAGAGCGAAGGCTGGACTCAGGGAACGTGCGTTCTCTTCCAGTCTTTTGTGTCAGTAAAGATTGTTAAATGAAAAAGAAAAAGGTGATTGGAATATCATAACATATACATACAAAAAATAACAGGATGAGAAAAGCAATTTAATTTAATGCAATAAAAATTTTCATTCAGTTTGTTAATATTTTTTTCTTCTTACCACTAGAGTTACTGAGTTCTTACAAATTCCATTAACATTTGCCGCAGTTTGTGTTTAGACATTTAGCACAAGTCCCCGTGGTTTGTGTGGAACCAGTAGAGCAGGAAGAGTTCATGTACAAGATGGCAGTAAATTTAGCACTTGATTTAGGGAAGCACGGCATCCTAACAGTAATCCCATGAGGCGATTACCCCTGAGGAGGATCTCTGTGCAATCACACTGTAAGTTTGCACCTGCTTCCTAGTTTGTGTGCTCAAAGTAACAGATTAGAAACGCTAAACCATAGTCCCCTTGGGAAGGCATTCTTCAGATATGCTCGGATGAGGAAAATTCATAAAGACCACTTAACTGAACGATGGCCATTTGTTTTATTAATGTGGATGCTCTAGGGCAAGTGATATTTATAGATTTTTATTTTTATACTCTCCTTTTTGTAATATTTCTCCTTCCTTTCTTCAGAAAAGGGAGCGAGTGGGTGTGAGACTCAAGAAAGGCACAGATTACCCTGGCCGGGTGGCTCGCTGGGTTGGAGTGTTGTCCCGTACACCAAAGGGTTGCAGGTTCGATCCCTGGTCAGGGCATGTACCTAGGTGGCAGATTTGATCCCCGTTTGGCGCACACGCGGGAGGCAACCAATCGATGTTTCTCCCTCACATTGATGTCTCTCTCTCTGTCTTCCTTCCTCTCTCTCTAAAATCAATAATAAAATATCCTAAGGTGAGGATTAAAAAAAAAGAAAGGCACAGATTGAGTGATTAACTGCAGAGGGGAAACAGGTAGAATGATCATGTGAGTATTTCACTTACCTCACAAGGCTTTTTTTTCTGACTCATACTGGAAACTTTAGACATGATTGCCAAGGGGGTAAGCCTTCTTTTTCTTTTTATTTATTGATTTGAGAGTGGGGGGGAAGGAGGGTTGGAAGGAGAGAGAGACAGAGCCAGGGTGGGGGGTTGCGGGCTGGGAGAGCAATTTGTTGTTCCATTTACTTATGCATTCAGTGATTGATTCTTATATGTGCTCTGTCCGGGGATTGAACCTGCAGCCTTGACGTATCAGGATGATGCTCTGATCAGCTGAGCTGCTCAGCCAGGGCAAGACTTCCTGTATTTTGGGATCTTAATATAGACTCTTGGCATTAGAAATTGCTTGAAAGCTTTATAGGTCAGAGAAAATAAATCCATTCTGTGTGATGAGTGGCTATCAGAGACTTGTTATTAATTAGATTTGAGTGTTTTCCACCTTTAATTTTAATCAGATTATACCCAGCCTGACCTTTGGGGGCGGATGTGCTTTGTTTCTAGCCTTGTGCCCCTTCCTGACCATTGGTAAGTCTTTGGTTTATATTGTCCCTATAGGTTGTATGAGTTGCCACATATTTCTCTTCTCACTCCTCAGCAGGCCGCCTTGCCGGTTTCCGGTGATGAGGCATAGGAGTCATACAGGGCACTGCGACTTACTTGCCCTGCTTGGGCTCTGTTCTGGAGCCCTGCCATTGCCCAGGGTAGTGCTCAGAGAAAAAAAATTTTTTTAAATAAAGAGCAATTTATTTATCACTCAGTGCAATATGTTGCAAAAGCCCAAGAAAAAAATTCATTCCCAGAAATCAGTGTCACTTTTCTAGCCAGGATTCCAGAACCATCAGCTCCTTATAGGACTGCTTCTGTTTATAGATGTTCAGTTGTCAAGGCCTTTCCAGCTGTTTTTTTCTTCCATAGTTTAACACAGAACCTAGTAAGAACTCTTATTGTGGCAACTGAATGCTGACTTTTGCGGGTATTACAAAAATCCAGTGTGGATCTATAGAGTTCAAAGTGGTGCTAGAGTTCAATGGGTGCTAGTCTGCATTTTGGGCAAGAGGGTATCAATTTTACTTTGGCCAAAATTTAGGCATCAGAACCCCTGTAGTCTAGTTGTGGCATTAGGCCAATGCACAGTGCCCCTGGGGCAAACAGGGTCCGTTTTCCTATTTGGAAACTTATTCCTGTTAGAGAACTATAACCAAAGAGGATACTCTTTCCTTCACAAGATCGTGTCCAACAGAATTAATATTTGAAAAGCTTTTAAAGTTCTAGCTCACATACGGCAACTATATTTTTTCCTCTTAACATTTTTAACAGCTTTGGTTATTTTTTTATTATTATTTTTTAAATTTACAAATAGCGCAGTTGAAAAAATTTTGGTGTAGAGTTCCATGTACTCTAACACATGTATAGATTCATGGGATCACCACGAAAATCAGGATATCGAACAGTTCCTTCACCTCAAAAAGCTCCCTGCTGCTGCCCCTCTGCAGTTGGAGTCTTCCGAACCCCTAAATCCTGGAAGTCCCTGCTCAGTTCTCCATTCCTATGGTTTTGCCTTTTTCTAGAATATCATATAAATAGAATCATACTACAGCATATAACTTTTTGAGATTGGCTTCTTTCATTCAACACAATACCTTAGAGATTTAATCCTGGTTGTTATATTTATCAGTAGTTCTTTTTTTATTGCTGAGAAGTATTCCATTGTATGGTTACAAAACAGTTTGTTTATCTGCCCATCTGTGGAAGGATATTTGAGATGTGTCCAGTTTCAGGTGATTATGAATAGTGTGGCTATAAACACTCATGTGTAGGTTTTTGTCTGAACCTAAATTTCATTTCTCAAACATATGTCCAAGAGTTAGATTGCTGGTAATAATATTGGGCTGGCCAAAAAGTCTATATGGGTTTTTTCCGTAAAATAAAAGACACATTTTTTATTTTCACCAATAACTTTATTGGTTTGGGTATTTTGAGTATGTCAGCTATCTTCCACATGGGATAATGTTGACTGTTCTCAATTAATGTCTTGATTTGATTGCTATCAACTACAACTGGTCTGCCCAACCGTGGAGCATCGTACAGTGAGAAGTTGCCAGCTCACAACTTTGCAAACCGCGTTTGACACGTTCGATCAGTCACAGTGCCTTCTCCATACACTGCACAGATCTTTTTTTTCTATTTCAGTTGTATTTTTACCTTTCTTGAAATAATAAAGCATAGTATGCTGAAAATGCTGCATATTTTTGTCCATCTTTAATAAAATGGCTACACAAAAATCCACCCATTTTGACAAGTTGTTTTTAAATGCACACTGATATGACAGCAGTCATCTAACAAAACTGTTTTGAATGATGTTAAAGACAACTTAGAGCTCCTAGAGCCATCTTATGGAAAAAAACAAATGAATTTTTTGGCCAAAAAGTAAATTTATTTTACCTTTATAAGAAACTGCCAAACAAGTTTTCAGACTGGTTGTCCCATTTCACATTCCCATCAGGATTGTGTGAGAGTTCTGTTGCTCCACACACTCATTTGCACTTGCTGTTGTCAGTTGTTTTTTAAGTTTATTTTATTGTGGTAAGACCACTTAATGTGAGATCTGCCCTTAGCAAAATTCTAGATGTGCAATACATCATTGTTGATTATAGGTACCAGGTTGTAGAGTGGATCTCTAGAGTTATTCATCTTACTTAGCTGAAACTTTATGTCCATTGATTAGAGTAACCCCATTTTGCCCTTCCCCAGCCTTTGGCAACCGTCATTCCACTTGGATTGTATGAATTTGATTATTTTAGAAAACTTATACAAGCAGAATCATGTAGTGTTTCTCTTTTTGTGACTGGCTTATTACACTTAGCATAATGTTACCAAAGTTCATCCATGTTGTAGCCTGTGTCAAAATTTCCTTCTTTTTAAAGGTTGAGTAGTATTCATTGTGTGTGTGTGTGCATGTGCCACATTTTAAAAATCAGTTCATCTACTGATGGACATTCAGGTTGTGTACAATCTTGTTGTTGTGAATAGTGCTGTGATGAACATGGGAATGCTAATATCTCTCTGAGATCTCGATTCCAATTTTTTTGGCTACATACGCAGAAATAGGATTGCTAAATCATATGGCAGTTCCAGTTTTAAATTTTTGAGGCAAGTCCATACCATTTTCCATAATAGCTGCACCCTTTTGAATTCCCAGCAGGTGTGCAAGGGTTCCAAATTTCTTTACATCCTCACAAAACACATTTTTTTTGGTAATACTCGTCTAACAGACGTGAGGTAATATCTCATTGTAGTTTTGATTTGAATTTTCCTGATGATTAGTGACATTGAGCATACTGATTTTTTCCTTTTAAATTATATTTTATTGATTATGCTATTACAGTTGTCTCAGTTTTCCCCCCTTTGCCTCTGCACTCAGCATCCTCCCTGCCAATCCTTCAGGCAATTCCCACCCCTTTGTTCATATCCATGGGTCATTCATCTGTTTAAGTTCTTTGCTCCATTTCCTGTATTTTACTTTACATCCCCATTCCTATTCTGTGACTACCAAATTGTACTTCCTAATCTCTTTACCTCTTCATCCATCCCCTCAAACCCCCCTCCCATCTGGCAACAATCAAAATGTTCTCCATATCCATGATTTTGTCTCTGTTCTTCTTGTTTGCTTAGTTTGTTTTTTTAGATTCAGTTGTTGATAGGTATTGTTTATTGCTATTTTATTGTTCATAGTTTTGATCTTCTTTTTCTTAAATAAATCCCTTAAACATTTCCTGTAATAATGGTGTGGTGATGATGAACTACTTTAGCTTTTTCTTGTCTGGGAAGCTCTTTATCTGCCCTTTGATTCTAAAGGTAGGTTTGCTGGGTAGAGTAGTCTTGGCTGTAGCTCCCTGCTTTTCATGACTTTGAATATTTCTTGCCAATTCCTTCTAGCCTGTAAAGTTTCTTTTGAGAAATCACTTGACAGTCTTATGGGAACTCCTTTGTAGGTAACTAACTGCTTGTCTCTTGCTGCTTTTAAGATCCTCTCTTTATCTTTAACCTTTGGCATTTTAATTATGATGTGTCTTGGTGTGGTCCTCTTTGGGTCCAACTTGTTTGGGACTCCGTGCTTCCTGAACTTGTATGTCTATTTCCTTCACCAAATTAGGGAAGTTTTCTTTCATTATTTTTTCAAACAGATTTCCAATTTCTTGATCTTTCTCTTCTCCTTCTGGCACCCCTATGATGTGAATGTTGGTACACTCAAAGTTGTCCCAGAGGCTCCTTACTATCCTTGTTTTTATGGATTCTTTTTTCTTCTTGTTATGATTGGTTGTTTTTTGCTTCCTTATGTTCCATATCATTGCATTGATTCTCAGCTTCTTCCATTCTACTATTGATTCTATGTAAATTGGTCTTTATTTCCATTAGTATATCCTTCATTTCTGCCTGGGTCTTTTTTATGCTGTTATGGTACTAAGTTCCTTGAGCCTCTTTATAACTAGTGTTTTGACTTGAGCATCTGATAAATTGTTCATTTCCATTGTGCTTAGTTCTTTTTTTTTTTTTTTTTTTTTAGTTTTGATCTATTCTTTCATTTGGGCCATGTTTCTTTGTTTCCTCATTTTAGCAGCCTCCCTGTGTTTGTTTCTGTGTATTAGGTAGAGCTGCTATGACGCCCTGTCTTGGTAGTGAGGCCTAATGTAGTAGGTGTCCTGTAGGGTCCAGTAGCACAGACTCTCAGATCACCCAAGTTGTGTACTTGAGGTGCACCCTCCCTGTGGGCTGAGTACACCCTTCTCTTGTAGTCAAGCCTTGACTGCTGTTAGCTGGTCAATGGGAGGGATTTACCCAGGCCAGTCAGCTGCAAGGACTGGCTGTGACCACTGACCACCAACCTCCACCCTCCACCCTCCACCCTCCACCCTTTGTGGGGCATAAGCTATGCAGGGGCAGGGTGATGGTGTTGTGACATGGTGTGTAGCTGTCCACTGGGTGCGCAGGCTCTGGGGTTTCCCATGTGGTGCAGGGTGGTATCAGCCACCCACTCACTGTGTTCCACCCCAGGGACACCCAGCATGAGCTACAGAGCAATCTGCAGATGGCCGCTACTTGTGCTGGGCTTGGAGGTTCCCACAGGAAGCCAAACTGCTATCCAAAGCTGGGTGCTGCTAGTGTTGGGCCTGGGGCTGCTTAGTCAGAGGTAGGAGGTCTGGAGGCTTACTGAGGCTGGTTGTTGCTTGTTTGAGAGGATTTAGGAAGGTGTTAAGCCTGAGCCCAAACCAGAGATTCATATGGAAAAGTCGCTGTTAACAGCTTGGATGGGCTGTAAATTGGGTGGAGCAGAGCCTCAGGGATTCCTGGGGCAGAGCAAACTGTGTGAACCAGATTGTCGGAGTCTCAGATATAGCATCAGCCTGCTGGTTCTTTGGCTGGGTGAGGGGTTGGGCTCAGAAAAGGAACATGGCCTCTGCCTGCCTTTCTGTCTGGGAGAAAGCTGTCCCCCAGCTCTTGCCTTTATGTGAGAGACTTCAGTTGCTCCCTGTATGCCACTAGTGCCTTTCAAGCTGCTACCCTAGTGCTGGAGCTCAGAGGGAGTGAGTCTGAGTAAGTTCATGTTTTTGATCTTTAAGAGGAACTGCTTGGGACTCATTAGTTCCTTTAACCAACTCAAACCCCGCTGGTTTTTACCGCCAGAAGTTATAGGTGGTTATCTTCCTGGCACTGGAACCCTGTGCTGGTTGACCTGGTGTGCGGCTGGGACCCCTTGCTACTGAGGTATGCCCTCTAGATTTTTATTCACCACACATGTGTGAATAGAACCAGCCTGTTCCATGTTTCCATGTCTCTGAGTCTGGGTGGATGTGGTTTCTTTAGTTCTGTAGTTGTCAGACTTCCATTCAACTCAATTTCTGACAGTTCTGAGTGATAGTTGTTATGTAGTTTATTGTAGTTTTGATGTGGTTGTGCAAGGAGGAGAGCCATGTTTACCTATGCCTCTTACTTGACTGAAGTCCCAGATTTTTAATTCTAGCCTTTTTAATAAGTGCATAGTGTTAGCTCATTGTGGTTTCAATCTGCATATCCCTAATGTTTAATGACATTGAGTGTCTTTGCACATATTTATTGCCATTCGTATATTTTTGGTGAAGTGTCTGTTCAAATCTTTTTCCTGTTTTTAAAACTATTTGTGCTTTTTTAAAAATGATTTTATTTATTTGTTTTTAGAAAGAAGGGAAGGCAGGAAGAAAGACAGGGAGAGAAACGTTGGTATGTGAGAGAAACATCCATCAGTTGCCTCTTGCTTGTGCCCCAACTGCGGACCGGTCTCACAACCCCAGCATGTGCCCTGACTGGGAATTGAACCAGCAACCTTTCGCTTTGCAGGATGATGCTCAACCAACTGAGCCATGCTGATCAGGGTGGGGTATTTGTTTTCTTACTGTGAGTTTTGAGAGTTATTTTTTCTTTTTAATATATCTAGATACAAATCTTCTATCAGATAAATTTGTTGGACCTATTTTCTCCTAAGGTGTAGCTTTTCTTTTTCATCTCTTAACAGTGTCTTTTGTAGAGCTAAGTTTTAAATTTTGATTGTCTAAATTGTCTAATATTTAGGGATCATGTTTTGATATAAGAATTCTTTGTCCAAGAACTCAAAAATGTTCTTCTTTGTTTTTTTCTAAAAGTTTTTTTTAGGCCTTGGCTGGTGTGGCTCAGTGGATTGAGCACTGCCAACTGTGAACCGAAAGGCTGTTGGTTCAGCTCCTGGCCAGGGCACACACCTGGGTTGCAGGACAGGTCCCCCAGTTGGGGTGTGCGAGACAATCGATTGATGTTTCTCTCCTTCTCTTTCTCCCTCCCTTCCCCTCTCTCTGAAAATAAATAAATAAAGTAAAGTAAAATAAAAAATGAAATAAAAGTTTTTTATAGTTTCACATTGTATATTTACATCTATGATCCATTTTAGTTAATTTTTGTATGAATTATGAAATTTAGGTCAAGTTTCTTTAAAAATATTTTGTTGAGGAATTTGCATCTATGTTCATGTGGATATTGGTCTAGTTTTGTTTTTTTCTTGTGCTATCTTTGTCTAGTTTTAGTATCAGGATAATGGCTGGTTTTGTGAAAACAGAACATGTTTCTTTTAATATTTTTTGTAAAAGGTATGTACAATTCCTTCTTTAAGTAATTGGTAGAATTTTCTAATGAAGCCACCTGAGCTTAGGGTTTTCTTTGTGTGAAGGTTTTTAACTACAAATTCTATTTCTTTAATAGATATATGTTATTCAGGTTGTCTGTTTCTTTTTCGGGTGAGTTTTGGTAATAGGCTTTCAAGGAATTGGTCCATTTCATCTAAGTTCAAATATATATCCATAGACTTGTTTGTTTTATTATCCTTTTTATCCTTTTAATGTCTGTGGGTCTATAGTGATAATGCTTCTTTCATTCCTGATATTGATAATTTGTATACAGTAGTCCCCCCTTATCTATGGGGAGACATTATAAAATGCCCCAGTGGGTGCCTGAAACTGTGGGTAGTTACTGAACTCTACGCATGTATACTGTTCTTTTCTTAAGCATACATACCTATGATAGATAAAGTTTAATTTATAAATAAGGCACAGTAAGAAATTAATAATAATAAAGGATAATTATAACAATGCTGTCATAAGGGTCAATATATTACTGTATTGTTTATCATTCTTGTGATGTAAGATCATAAAATTCCTTATTAAATTGAGAACTGTTATCTGTTCATTACAGGAAGCATCTTATAGCTTTTCTTTGGCATCTCTGAATTGTCAGTATCACTACTCTTGCGCTTTGGAGCCATTATTAAGTAAAATAAGGGATACTTGAACACAAGAGCTGTGATACCGTGACAGTAGATCATATAATCAAGACAGCTACTAAGTGACTCATGGGTGGGGAGCATATACAGCTGGACAAAGAGATGATTCATGTACCAGACCAGACCAAGAGAGATTTCATCAAGCTACTCAGAATGGCATGCAGTTTAAAACTTATGAATTAGGACTTTGGTCAAGATAGATGTGTAGGTAAATATGCTTTGCCTCCTTGTCAGACCACAAAAGTATTACAACTAGACTTAAAAATAAATAATGCCCAGAACCATCAGAAAATCAAGCAGTATGGAGGTCCAACAATCAAGGGTTTAAAGAAGCCACATTCATCCAGACGGGCCATGCTAAGGCAAGGAGTCAAAGCGCTTACCTAATACACAGAAACAAACACAGAGAGACTGCTGAATTGAGGAGACAAAGAAACATGGCCCAGATGAAAGAACAGAGCAAAATCCCAGAAAAAGAACTAAACAAAACAGAGATAACCAGCCTATCAGATGCAGAGTTCAAAACACCGGTGATCAGGATGCTCAAAGGACTCACTGAGAGCTGCAACAAAATAAAAAAAGACCCAGGAAGAAATGAAAGTTACATTAAATGAAATAAAAATCTGGAGGAAACCAGCAGTGGAGGGGATGAAGCTGGGATTCAAATCAACGATTTGGAACATGAGGAAGAAATAAGCGTTCAACCAGAACAGCAGAAACAAGATTTCAAAAAAAATGAGGTAATGTAAGAAGCTTCTGGGACATCTTCAAATGTACCAACATTCAAATCATTTGGGGTGCTAGAAGAGCAAGAAATTGAAATCTTATTTGCAAGAATAATGAAAGAAAACTTCCCTACTTTGCTGAAGGAAATAAATCCAGGGAGCACAGAGAGTCCAAACAAGTTGTACCCAAAGAGAATCACACCAAGACACATCATAATTAAAATGCCAAAGGTTAAAGATAAAGAGAGAATCTTAAAAGCAACAAGAGTAAAGCAGAGAGTTACCTACAAAGGGTTCCCATAAGACTGTCAGCTCATTTCTCAAAAGAAAGTTTGCAGACAAGAAGGGACTAGCAAGAAATATTCAAAATGATGAAAAGCAAGGATCTGCAACCTAGATTATTCTATCCAGCAAAGCTATCATTTAGTAATGGAAGGGCAGATAAAGTGCTTCCCAGACATGGTAAAGCTAAAGGAGTTTATCATGAGCAAGCTAGTATTACATGAAATGTTTAAGGGACTTATTATTTAAGAAAAAGTAGGAGATCAAAACTACGAACGTTAAAATGACAACAAACTCACAACTGTCAACAACTGAACCTAAAAAACAAAAACAAAACAAAACAAACTAAGCAAACAACCAGAACAGAACAGAATCATAGATATGGAGATTATTTCGAGGTTTATCAGAGGGGGAGGGGGAAAGTGGAGGTAAGAGGTACAGGGATTAAGAAGCATAATTGGTAGGTACAAAATAGTGGGATGTTAAGAGTAGAATAGGAAATGGAAAAGCCAAAGAACTTATATGCACGACCCATGGGCATGAACTAGGGGGAAAGGATCACTGGAGAGAAGGGGTATACCAGGCAGAGAGGTGTAAAAGTAGAAAATTGGGACAACTGTAATAGTGTAATCAATAAAATATATTAAAAAAACAATTTCTTTGAGTTTATCCTTTTTGCTGTTCACTCATTTTCTTAAATTTATGTTTTGGATTTTTTTTTTTACCAAATTTGGGAAGTTTTCAGCTATTATTTCTTCAGGTATTTTTTTTCCTGAACCATCTCTTTCTCCTTTCCTAATGAGTATTTGATAATACAAGTGTCAGACTTTTGGTATTGTCCAGGGATCCTTGAAGCTCTGTTCTTTTTTTTTTTTTAATTGTTTTCTCTCATTTGCTCAGCTTAGTTTTTCCATTTTCAAACTCACTAACTCTTCTATCATCTATTGAGTCTATTCAGTGAATTTTATTTATTTTTTAAAAGATTTTATATATTTATTTTTTAGAGAGAGGGGAAAGGAAGGAGAAAGAGAAGGAGAAAAACATCAATGTGTGGTTGCCTCTCACGCTCCCCCTGCTGGGGACCTGGCCCACAACCCAGGCATGTGCCCTGACTAGGAGTCAAACCAGCGACCCTTGCTTCCCAGTCCAGTGCTCAATCCACTGAGCCACACGAGCCAGGGCTATTCAGTGAATTTTAAAATTTATTATATTTTATATTTTATTTTGTATTATTATTAAATTTTCTAGTTTAAATTGTTCTTTTTTTTTAGTGTTCTATTTCTTTGTTAAGACTTTCTGTTTTTTCATTTATTTCAAAAGTATTTGCCTTGCCATGATCAGTGAAGCTCAGTTGGGCATCGTCCGGCAAAGTGAAATGTCAATGGTTTAATTGTGAGTCAGAGCACATGCCTTGGTTGTGGACCAGTTCATGGTAGGGGCATGTGGGTGAGAGGCAACCAATTGATGTTCTGGCATATCAGTGTTTCTCTCCCTCTCTTTCTCCTTCCCTTGCTCTTGAAGTATGTATGTAATAGCTGCTTTAAAGTCCTTGTGTGATAACAAATATCTTGGGGTTGGTGTCCATTGGTTGTCTTTTCCCTTGTGAGATGTTGAGATTTTCAGTTTCTTTGTAAACAGTTTAGATTTGTATCTTGGACATTTTGAATATTATGTTATGAGACTTTGGGTCTTGTTTAAATCTTATATATATGTATGTATATATATACACATATATAGTATGTGTATAATAGATTGTATATATTTTAAAGAAGGCAGTCAATTCAGCTAGGTTCAGTTTGCAAGTACCTACCTGCCTTTAATAGTCTGGGATTCAGTATGTTTGGTTTTCAAAGTATTTGCTGTGCATACACATTTAGTTTGTCCCATGTATGTACCAACCAGTGGCCAGCCTCAGACCTGGACAGTAGTATACTCCATAGATCAGTTGTCAAAACCTTTGGTATGCTGTTTAGAGTCAGATACTTGTGTGTGCAGCTTAGGGATGAGCCCTGTATTTCACAGACAGCTTTTTGAGCTCCCTCTTCCTTCTTTTCTTCCAGTTTTTCAAATCTATAGGGTTCTCCTTTCTGTTCCTCTGGATAGAAGGCTGAGACTAGTTTCTTTGCTCTGGCTTGCACTCTGCATGCTGATGTTTCCCTTGGGAACCAAATGGCAAGAGGATAGGGAGAGAAAACAAAGCAATGAAGATTCCCTCTATGCGCTTGGGATTCTCAGTTCCTCTGGTCAGAGAAAAGATTTTTCCGTCAAGTTGCTGATGTCATTGCTGCTGCTGCCTAATTGCCTTGGGGTAGGGCTGGAGAGAACAGAAAGAGAAATAAAGTCAAGGGATCTCCTCTACCTGCTTTGACCTTTAGGGGCTCCCTTTCCTGTTTCTTGGACCAAAGTGGAGGTCTTCTCTTGGAGCTCTTTCCCTCTACATCTGGTGCATTGTTCTGGGTTTGGGTTGCCTTTGAGTCCAGGCCAAGAGATACCAGAAGAAGGGAAAAGGGAAACGCTCTGCTGGTTTTATGATATTTTGAGTTTTGGTTTTAGTTGACTTTGGTGGGAGAGATAGGGTGGAGTGGACTGGACTTGTTCTGTCATAACTGGAACCAGAAACTTTGGTTGTTTAATAAACACATGCTGAGAGAGGACCAAGGGTGGCAGGGAATCAATTCTGAACGATTGAGTGACAGGACTGATCGGCCTCAAGGTCCCAATGGGAGGAGAGAGATGCCCTAAAGAAGGACTCCTATCCTTCCACCTTTCCTCCTCTTCCACTTTTTTAATTTTTAAATGTAAAGTTTTTTGAACAGGTAATATTTTCACTTAGTACCGAATTTGAAGGAAATACAAAGGAAACAGTTAAGTAAGTCTCCCTCGCTGACATATTCTCAGGCCATCCGGTTCCTCCCCCTGGGGGCAGCCACTTGCCAGTTTCTTGTGTATTTTTACAGAGATATTCCACATATTGTCACAATAAAGTAAGGATAAGTGTACATCTACAAATAAAAATGGTAGTGTACTGAACATATTAGTCTATTGTTTTCTCAGGTAATATGTTGTGGACACCTTTCCATATCAGTATCTACAGAAGGCCTCATACTTGTTAGCTATTAATAATGCCATTAAATGAATGTACCATGATTTATTTAATAAATCCTTTATTGATGGGTGTTATTTCATTAATAAATGTATATTTATTCAGTAAATAAATAAACAAACACTCCATCAGTTTCAGCCCTTTGTTATTACAGGAAAGTTACAGTGAATATAATTGTATATATATTTTGCATAGGTAAGGCAATGTCTGTAGGATAAATTCCTGGAAGTGAAATTGCTGGGCTGAAGAGTTTGTATGTCCATTTAAAAATTGCCAGATTGGCCTTTGCTGGTATGGCCCAGTGGATTGAGCACTGGCCTGAGAACTGGAAGTTTGCCAGTTGGTTCCTGGTTTGGGCACATGTCTGGGTTGTGGGCCAGGTCCCCAGTTGGGGACATGTAAGAGGCAGCCAATTGATATTTTTCTCCCTCTCTTTCTCCTTCCCTTCCCCTCTCTCTAAAAATAAAAATCTTTTTAAAAAGTAATAAAATTGCCTGATTTTTAATAGCATATTGATATTTCATGCAACTGTAAATAATCCATCAAGTTTTTAAGGTTTGGTAAAGTGAGGAAATCAGAATGACTTCTAATTCATATAACCTTAAATCTTTTTTCTTTCTTTTAAAAATTTTTATTTATTTATTTTTAGAGAGACGAAAAGGGAGGGAGAAAGAGAGGGAGAGAAACATCAGTGTGTGGTTGCCTCTCACATGCCCCCTACTGGGGACCTGGTCCGCAACCCAGGCATGTGTCTTGACTGGGAATCGAACCTGCAACCCCTTGGTTCACTGGCCGGCACTCAAGCCACTGAGCCACACCAGCCAGGGCTTAAATCTTTTTTCTAACTCTGGCTCTGCCAAGTCCTTTACCACAATTATATGAAATAAAAGAAAATTAATTAATTGGCATTTTCCTTTCCTCCCCCTTCTAATTCCAGTAAGAGACATGCCAACAAGCTGTGAAAAAAAATTGTAAAATGACTAAATAGTAAACAGAAAAGGAAGGATATGACAGTCATGAGGATTTGGATGAACCGTTGGACAGTCAGTTCCTAATCCACAAACGTTGGTTTGGATTAAAGCCTTTCTTCTGAGGAACATTTTGTCTGTCTGTGCTCTCACCTATGCCACCGTGCTCATGTCAGTAGAAAGGGCCGGTGCAAGCTGATGTGGAACAGAAGTCCTGCAAATACAGGGTCCGGCACAAATAATGCCCCTTCTTAATTACAAAATCATAAGCATGTCATTCTGTAACAGCAACATCACACTCAAGCACACCATATGACATTTTAGGTGAACTGTTCAAATTTAAACTATAAATTATCACACATTATTGCCCTGCCAACCACGCTCAGCAGGTCTTACTTCCGCCAGACCCTCCCCGTATAATGATCTTTTTTCTTCCTGATCCCTGAATCAGCACGTGATGTGAAAAAGTTTTGTGTAAGAAGCAGTCTTGGAGACATATGTAGTGTTATGGAGACCAATGTCTTGTCATTTAGGGTTTTCTTGATGGGTTGTTTGAAATTAAAGTGTTCCTGGAAAATCTGAAGTGTGGATTTTTCAATATAGTGGGACATTTTCCTAATAACGATTCTTACGACATCACTTCTGAGACCAGAAATCAGATCAGTGAGGCACTTAAAATTTTTCATGTTTATTTGGCTTTGATTGTATTTCTTCCTGCTTCAAGTAATTTTAATAAATAAAATTAATCTAAAGTAAGATTATTTTAAATGTGAATGATGTATTTTTCCAAGTGGGATCTTACTTGGATAAATTATTAAGTTACTGGTTTTTGTGGCTTTTCAAGTAGCCATCTTGTTTTAATTGTTTATATATTTAACCCGATGTTATTTCAGAAATTAGGATGAACATGCATTAGTTTTTTAAAAGAAATACAGTACTGTAGAAAATACAAAACAAAGAAAAGTTACTGCCTTGGAAGGCTGTGCACTTAGTACAGCAAAGCGATCATTATACAAAACATGCTTGGAATTTCTTGTTTGAATTTGCCTTGTGAACCTGTTTCACATCAGTCCGATTTTACAGAAGGCCCCACAGAGTGAGACGGTATTACGGGGCAGACTGGGAAGGAGAAGCATGACCCTTGTAATGACCTGAGTGGAGCAGGCTTGATACTGAAGATTCTGAAATAGGGCTCACAGTGTATCCCTGGTCTTTCCTCAAATAGTGGCTTTATAGAGGAATTCATTAGCTGAAAGACTGTCAAGAAACTTGTTATTGCTTAAATGCCGTATCTCTAACTTTTTGTCTTCATAATGTTTTGTGACTACCTGTGCTTAGCAAATAAAGCATGAAGTGAGGGTGGCCCTTGCCAACCATAAACATATCATGTCTCCTGTCTTATCTCTCTAGACTTACCTGTTCCTTTGGGTCCAGAAATTCCCTTTTGAATGCTGTTTACTGGATTTGGATTGAAATCAGAGTTTATGCTGTCATTACACATCTTTCCTAGGGGGCAGCCAATAAATTCTTCGAATTTTAAATCATTACCTTAAAAAAATAGTACTACTTTTCATTTATGAATACAAAGTCCGTTGTACTGATGACCCCTTTCAAATAGTGTGCTCTCAAAAAATCTTTTTTAAAAAAGATTTTATTTATTTTTAGAGAGAGGGGAAGGGAGGGAGAAAGAGAGGGAGAGAAACATTAATGTATGGTTGCCTCTCATGCGCCCCCTACTGGGGACCTGGCCTGCAACCCAGGCATGTGCCCTGACTGGGAATCGAACCAGTGACCCTTTGGTTTACAGCCTGTGCTCAATCCGTTGAACTACACCAGCCAGGGCTCAAAAAAGCTTAATGGTAGGTGTCAGTATCAGGTGTTATTCATCAGTTCTGATATCTTATGCAGAACCTGTGCAGTTATTTGGCTACAGACTAGGACATCGCTATTATCAATTTATGTACACAGTGATGCTTCTGGGGGTAATTTGATATGGACATGGAGAAACTGGGGTAGTTCAGATTTCTTTAGTTTTGTGTCAGAGGCAATAGTGAATTCAAGGAAGGAAGGAGTGGAGTTTCATCAACAGCCCTAGGCCTCTCATTGTCAGGCCAGTATTCAGACCTGATGAGATGAGAGTCCCAAGAGAGGCTGGAGTTCTGCTCCACAGGCAAGATGACCAGCGACACCCAGTTAATCTTACCTGGAGTTGTGGGAGGGAAGGAAGGAGTCCTCAGAGAAAGAATGTGTAGTCTGGAGTATTTCTACCTTTAGTAAAGGAGCATCTGACCATGAAAGTGTCAGGGAAAGGCATTCTCTTTATCAGTAAAAGTATCCGTACAATGGATTCAGTTTACAGGATAGTATGTAAACTGTACTTTATTTGCTGTTTGTAAAAAAATAATAGGATCCTATACTTCTGTCGCAGAGAAATCTTGCAAATAAAATTTTAACTAGTTAATTTTTCTCAGTTATTTGACCTTAGACCAGCATTAGATAATTAAAAAATCAACTTTTTAGTTTGGAATAATTTTAGGTTTACAGAAGGTTGCGAAGACCCAGTTTCCCCTAACACTAGCATCTTACACTACCATGGTATGTTTGTCAAAACTGAGAAACCCATGTTGGCACATTGCTATTAAATTCCAGACTTCATTTGGATTTTACTTTTTTTACACTGATGTCCTTTTCCTGTTCCAGGCTTTAGTGCAGTGTACCACATTGCACTTAGTCATCAGGTCTTCTTAGTCTCCTCCCGGATATGAAAGTTTCTCAAGTGTCCCTTTGTTTTATGTTATAACCTTGGCAGTTTTGAGCAAGTACTGGTGAGGTATTTTGTAGCCTCTCCCTCAACTTGGGTTTATTGAAGACTTTCTCATGATCAGACAGGGTTATAATTTTGAGGAAGAACACCTTAGAAGTTAAGATAGTATTTGCCAGGTTTCTTCACTGTAAAGTGACTATTTTCCCCTTCTTCATATTGTATTCTTTGGAAATGAGTCACTAAGTCCAGCCCACACTTTGGGGAAGAGGGGTGAGGATTAAACTCCACCTCCTGGAAGAAGTATCTACATATATCATTTGGAATTCTGTAAAGCAGGATTTTACTCCTTCTACCCGTGTGTTTATTTAACATCATTAATTTTTGTCAGTGTGGACAAATACATAGAGTCTTCTGTTTACCACCCCGGTACCATATGGAACAGTTCCAGCACCATAAAAATTTCCCTGTGCATTTCGTTGTAGTCAGCCACCACCCACCGCACTGTCTTTAGACACCACCAATCTGTTTTCCGTACCTATAACTTTGCCTTTTCTAGAATATTACATAAATGGAATCATACAGTATGTAGTCCTTCATTTACCAAAATGCATTTCAGATTCATCTGTATTGTTGTATGAACCAATAGCTTCTTCCTTTTTGTCACATTCTATGGATATACCACAGTTTGTTTATCCATTCACCTGTTGAAAGATGTCTTGGTTGCTTCCAGTTTAATATACTTGTAGGTAAAGCTGCTATAAATGTTTGTGTACAGGTTTTCTAAAAATACAGTTTTCAGTGCACTTGGCTATTTAGTGATTGCTGGATCATATTGTAGTTTATATCTAACTATACAGGAAACTGACAGATTGTGCAGCATTAGAGTTAAATCACCCATTTGGGGTTTTGTTTTGTTTTTTGGGGTGCAGAGGGAAAAATTAATAACCGATAAGATTCAGGCTTGTAAAAATTCAACTAATTGCTCTGACTGGTGCAGCCCAGTAGATTGAGCACTGGCCTGTGAACCAAAAGGTCACTGGTTTGATTCCCAGTCAGGGCACATGCCTGGGTTGTGGGCAGGTCCCCAGTGCGGGGTGGGGGGGGGGTGCGGCACGTGAGCGGTAACCACATATGATGTTTCTCTCCCTCTTTTTCTCCTTCCTTTCCTCTCTCTGTAAAAATAAATAAATAAAATCTTCAAAATAATTCAACTAATTTATGTACAATTCAGCTTGTTGAGTGACTGCTATATATATAGCATTAAATTTGGTGAGTTTGCCATCTAATGGGGAAGGTAGGATTTTGTAAGCAGTGGTGGAAGCCAGCAGTTAGGATTAGGCTGAGCTGGTTCTGGTTCTGTATATCTGGTGGCATTGGTAGTGGTAGTATCCCATTGATTTGTGCCTGGGGCCTTAATTTATAAAGGTGACTGAGTGACAACATGGTGAGGTAGTGAAACTTTGTAAAAAAAATGATAAAGTAAATCAAGCATGTATTATTTTTTTGGTTGAATATCAATCTCTGTTAATTTATTTTAAATATTAGTAATTCTTAAATTAATAAAATGTTACCTATGGGAGAAAAATACCCTTGTGCTTAAATTTAAAATACATAATTGAGTAAGGGGTTTAGACTTACAAGCATGGGAACATGAAACATTAAGAACTAATCATACTGGTATTTTAAATTAAACTTCTGAGGGTTAAGTTGTTAGACAATTGAAGTACTCTAGAAAGAATGAATCATTGAAAATTTGTGAATGTAATTTAAAATATTCAGAGAGTATAATTTGTGAAGTCCCCCTTAAAAGTAATTCTTGAGCTTTGGCTGGTGTGGTAGCTTGAGTGCCGGCCCATGAAACAAAAGGTCTCTGGTTTGATTCCCAGTCAAGGGCACATGCCTGGGTTGCAGGCCAGGTCCCCATATGGGAGTACATGAGAGGCAACCACACATTGATGTTTCTCTCCCTCTCTTTCTCCCTCTCGTTCTCTTTCTCTAAAAATAAATAAAATAAAATCTTTAAAAAATAGTTGAAATGTGCTTATATGGAAGTAGATTTGTAAGTTGAACTTTAATTCTTAAGAGGAAAAGAGGGATTTGAAAATGTAAACTTGAATATAGTGAAATTAATTTTTAAGATCAATAAAAATTCAAAAATAAAAATTTATTACTGGGTTGGCCAAAAAGTTTTATTTATTTATTTATTTATTTATTTACCATAAGATGACTCTAGTAGTGCTTAGTTGTCTTTAACTTCATTCAAAACATTTTTTTAGATGGTATTGTGACAGCTGTTGTATCAGTGTACATTTAAAAAAAATAAAAATTGGTAAATTTTTGTGCAGCCATTTTAATATTGAAGATGGAAGAAAATATGCAACATTTTTAGCATATTGTGCTTTATTATTTGAAGAAAGGTGAAAACACAACTGAAACACAAAAAAAGATTTGTGCAGTGTATGGAGAAGGCGCTGTGACTGATTGAATGTGTCAGAAATGGTTTGCGAAGTTACTTGTTACTATTGACATTTTGGCCAAATAATTCTTTGCTGTGGGGCTGTCTTATGCATTAGAAGATGTTTAGCAGCACCCTTGGCCTCTACGTAGCAGCTAGAAGCCAGTAGTGGTAGATAGCCAATGTACTCAAAATATTCAAATTGATAAAGTTATTGATGAAAATGAAAAGTTTGTCTTTTATTCCACAAAAAACTAAATATGTAGACTTTTTGGCCAACCCAGTAGTAAAAGAAGAATTGATTACTTAGATTTCCCAAGAGGAGGTTGCGTGCCATGCCACACAGGGACACAGGGGCAAGTTACCCAGTTAGGTTGCGAGGAAGAAGGAATGAGGGGAAAACATGGCCCAGAGCCTTGATTGTGTTTTCCATGGGAAAGGCAAGGCGTAGCTGGAGGTATGGTTTAGGGTTGGCTAGTTTGAATAATTCCAGGGGACTCTGGGGGCTAGGGGCTGTTCCTGGTTGTCTGGAAGCCAGCCCTGGGTTGATTTAGAGCAGGGGTGAGAGTTGGATAAAGGCGGTGATTCAGAGCCTGGGCCCTGGATGGCAGGGATGGTATAAATGCTCTGGCCGTTTGTTGTTTTGCCCCTGTAATTAATTGGATGCTAAATAGACAAATGGATAATCTAAGAAAACACAGAATAGTGACACAAACTTCCTGAAAAGAGCTCTACCTACCAGTTGAATAATTTAATTCAATGCAATATTGACTGCCTACTTTGAAACAGGGGTATAAAAATGCCTGAGATGGGGGCTTTGCCCTCAGGGAGCTCATGCTGTGTCAGGAAAACCAGATGCATTCACTAGGTAAACATTTATTGAACATCTACCATGTGCTAGGCACTTGCAAGTCTCTGAAGATACAGGGTTTAATCTAGCAGATAGCAAGTTCGTAGCCAAATATGGTACGTTTGTATCACTTACAAACATTAATATTTAATAAAAAAAGATTGGTTTGGCCAAAAAGTTCATTTGGTTTTTTTTCCCATAAGATGGCTCTAGTAGCTCTTAGCTGTCTTTATTTAACTTCATTTGAAATAATTTTGTTAGATTGTATTGTGACAGCTTGTCATATCAGCATACATTTTAAAAAAATCACTTTTCCTCTCCCACAATACCTCGCACTCTTTCTTTCCAACCTGGGCCCGTCATAATGGCTCCTGCAAGAAGGGCGATGCGAAGAAGGGCTGTTCCTCCATAAACGAGGTAGTGACCGGAGAGTACACCACCCACGTCCACAAGCGCATCCATGGAGTGGGTTTCAAGGAGCGTGCCCCCCGGGCACTCAGATCCAGCAATTTGCCACGAGGGAGATGGGGACTCAGGTGTGCACATTGACACCAGCTCCACAAAGCCGTGTGGGCCAGAGGAGTAAGGAATGCCCTGTATGTATCTGGGTGCAGTTGTCCAGAAAACATAACGAGGATGAAGGTTCACCAGACAAGCTCTGTATGCTGGTTGTTGACGTACCTGTCACCACTTTCAAAAATCTACAAACAGTTAATGTGAATGAGAACTAACTGCTGATTGTCAAATATTAAGTTATGAAACCGACAAAAATTATCAAAAGTGAGTTTTTGTGTAGCTATTTTAGTATTGAAGATAGAAGAAAATATGCAACATTTTCAGCATATTGTGCTTTACTATTTCAAGAAAGGTAAAAGCTCAACTGACACGCAAAAAGATTTGTGCGGTGTATGGAGAAGGTGCTGTGACTGATTGAATGTGTCAAAAGTGATTCGTGAAATTTTGTGCTGGAGATTTCTCACTGGAGGCTGCTCCACGGTCGGGTAAACCAGCTAAAGATGATAGCAATTGAATCAAGACATTAATTGAAAACAATTATTGCTATACCACGTGGGAGATAGCCGGCATACTCGAAATAATCCAAATCAGTCAAGTTATTGGTGAAAAATGTGTCTTTTATTTTATAGAAAAAACTAAACGGACTTTTTGGCCAACCCAACGTATTCTCTTACTTTGTTGTTTCCTGTTTCCCTCCACCCCCCAGTCTTTAGTTTTTTTCTGGATACGCATGTAGATTTAGAGGACCTTAGATTATGGATTTGAGTTTTCACATTCATTAAAAATATAAGCAAATGCATATGATTGATAGGTTTTAAGGCTATGGAGCAGATATGTTAACTCAGAAAGCTCTCATTTTTACCATTGCGCCTAAAAAGCAGTAGTGGGGGAAGTAGCATAGTTACATGTGTGTAGCTGAAGGACTGGGGAGGAGGGGCTGTGGGGGAATGTTAGGGGCTGTGAGGAGAGAGAAGCTTGGATGTAGGGGTCAGGAGATTGGTTCTAGTGTTGGTTCTGTTGTTAACATGTACATTTTGGGCAGATGTCTTCCTTTTTTAGAGAATGGGGTTATGATTACAACTTGCTCTACCTATTTTATTTTGTCGTTGAAGGTGAAATGAGATGATAAACATAAGACTTGAAGTGCAATACAAATATAAGGTATATTACAATGCCTTATACATAAAAAGCCTCAGAAAATATTGAGGGAATGAATGGATATATCTCTTTTTTTCTTTTATTTCTGACCTTCACTCTAAGAAATAAGAACTAAGGGAGTTTGATATTATTTTCTGAACTTTATTATGATCTATAGCTGTAATTTAGTAATTATATGCTTTCTTACATTTAGTGACTGTTTTGAATGAGTTAGTCTTGGCACTTCAAGGGCAACTAAAGTGTATACATATTTTCTGTCTGTTATAGGCCCAGGATACAAGGTACATTATAGGTAGTCAGTAAATACTTGTTGATTGATTGATACTTGTTGAAGGTTTAGCATATCTAAATAAAACCTTTGGGGACTAATTCTAAAGCAGAATATATGCAAGTAACTGAAAAGTTGGTATGCAGACTGAGAGATCTTCATGGAATGGAGATAATAAAAAGATTTGATAGAAGGTTTGAGGGAGATCCTGATACAGACCTTAAAGGTACTTAGGTTTAGTTTGGGAAACAAAAGAATGGCATGCCAGATGGAGGATTAGAGGTAGGAATGAGACTGGTGTACTAGAAGGTGAGTGACTGGTAGAACAGTAGTAAAGGTCAGGTTGGTAAGGTTTTAAGAATCATTATTTTGAAAGATTATACTTATTTCTAGAGAGAAGGGAAGAGAGGGAGAGAAACACCAATGTGTATGATGCATCAATTGGTTGCCTCTTACACGCCCCCAAATGGGGACCTGGCCTGCAACCCAGGCATGTGCCCCAAAGGGGAATTGAACTGGTGACCTTTTGGTTTGCAGTCTGGTGCTCAATCCACTGAGCCGCACCAGCCAGGGCAAAAATAATTTTAAAACTGCAGTTATTCACTGGCTATCAGAGTCAAGCAAGCAACCTTCAAACTTGTTTCAGAAGTCAGTCCTTGTCATTGTATAGAATAGCTCTTTAAGGTTGAGACTTAATGCTTACAAAGCCTCTTGCTTTTGCAGAGCCAGTCTCCTCTTAGGCTGCTGATGTCATGAACAATATAATCCAGGTAGAGTGTCAGAGGTTTTTGAGACGTTTTGTAGTCCAGCTAAGCAGATAAACCAGGAATTTGCAGCCTTTTATGGAGATGTGCCAAAGTTTGGGTTACTTTCCTTCTGTGGATGAAGAGGATTCTTGCTGTGTAGGGATTCTCAGAAGCTGGAGTTGGGGGTGGGGCAGTATATGACTGCATACTGGCCCCCAGCTGTAGGCGGCTGGTTGAGACTGTTTAAAGTAGAAGGAAGAATTGAACATGGGCATCCACAGGCTTGGGTTTGTGTGGGCTAGCAGTGGCACGTCTCCTTTAAAATAAGAGTACTTTTTAAATAGCAATCGGCAGGTACCCTCCTCCTTCTTGTTTGCCATCAACCTAGTTGTATATTAGTAAGTACTGATTATATACTCTTCAGTACTAGTCTGGATGGCATGTTTTTACTGTCAGTCGGGGCAATGCAGTGTACACAGGTTACCTGCTCTTGAGCATTTCAGTAGAGAACTCTTAATCCTGGATAAACATAAAGACATGTATAGACAATTGTATGAATGTCCACCGACTATGTTTATTATATAAGATATGGTAGCTATCTTCTGAGTTTGAAGAACTGCCATGTAGAACAGGGATTCGACTACTGTTTGACCTCAAGAGTTAGCATTAAGACTGCTAGGTGAAAGACTGATAGAATTTGCGGAATACACTTATTTGTTAACAGATGAAATGGGCTGCCTCAGGTCACATTTCTCTGTCTGCCATGTGTATTGTAGTGGAGGCTGTTGTTCGTTGGTAATTTTAAAAAGAATTGCAAGTGTCCTCTTGAGTGGTTGGGCTATGGGGGAATCTCAGTCTATTGCTGTTGACATTTTGGACCAGGTGCTGTACCTTGTTGGTGGGGTTGTTCTGTGCACTGTTGGATGTTTAGCAGCATCCCTGGTCTACCACTAGGTGCCAGTAGTCTCCCCTTCCCCCTAGTTGTGGTGCTCGAAACTTCCTGGGAACTCTGCCAAGGGTTTGCTGAGGGACAGGAATGCCCAGTGTAGTAGAGCCACCAGGCTAGGTGAGACTAAGGTGCTTCAGAAGTCTGGTAATTTAAACTTTGTTTTTTAAGTGAATTCTGCAGCATTTGTATATATATTTTGCAAGTGAGAATGAGTTAGAGGACTTACATAATTGGAGTGGTAGTATTCTATTATTTTCCAATTTAGGGAGGCTTTCTGGGAGTGGAAGGTTTTCAGAGTTGAGTGATATTGGTGAACTTGGAATATACAGGCTATTCCCTAAACAGGGCATGTTTTTGGGAAAGGACTAAGAGATGAAAATGAGAAGATTAGACAAGCTGGAATGACTAGTGTGAGGGGGAGAGAGGAGAGGTGTAACTTCTTCATAACGGCCAGGTCAGCTGTAGGTAAGAAGAGTGTCAAGGTTCTCTTCCTGGTCGCTGTCTTCGTCTTACGTTCCCAAAGCCTGCGCAGTTGTGTGTGGAGGGCGGAGAGTGCCCAAGGAAACTGCAAGCTTTGGTCTCGGCTTGAATCACATGGCCTCCATTCGTGAGTTTTGACATGGCCAAGTTTCTTAACCTCACTGTACCTTGTTTATTTTTTCATTTAAAAATTGTTGTAAAATATACAATAACATAAAATTTACTAATTCAGGACATTCACATTGTGGTATGAATATAACCACCATCCATCTCCAGAACCTTTTATCCTCCCAAACGGAAACTCTGTACCGACTGAACACTCACTCCCCATTCTCCCCTTCTCCCAGCCCTGGTAACTGCCATTCACTCTACTTTACATTTCTAGGAATTTGACCCCTCTGTGTGCTGTGTGCACAATGAACCATACAGTACTTGGCCCTTTGTGATGGGCTTGTTTCACATAGCATAATGTTTTCAAGCTTCATCCATATTGCAGCATGTGTCAGAATTTCTTTTTTAAGGCTGAACAATATTCCATTGTATGTATATGCCACATTATATTTATCAGTTCATCTGTGAGGGCCACTTGGATTGCTTTCACTTTTGGGCTACTGTGAATAATACTGCTATGGTGTTTTTCGTTTAAAAATGGCAAAAAAATAATGCTTCCTTTATAGAATCATGTGGCTGTAAAGGCTCCTTGCAGAGTGCTGGGCATTGGCACATAAGTGGCATTTTCTTTCCTCACTTTTTTCTTTGTGCCAGCTTCACTTTTGCTTCTTTTATGTTTCCTGCCTAGTACTATTATCAAACCAAAGCAGGGGTGAATGGATTTTGTTTTTCCCTGCCAATTAAAGTCCATTCCAGGACTGACATTTTGTAATCAATGTTCTCTGAACTGTTTGTTTTATTTTAAGACTAGTCAATCTCTTTGGAAATTTGAGTTGATTCTAAGATTGCCCTAAGTGTGCAGGTTCTCTTTAATGGCTCTGAGAGTCCTTTACTAAATCTCATTGTCACACTTTTCTCTAAGATAATTTGTTCCAAAACCTTGCTAATGGCAGCTTGCTGTGCCTAGGATCCCTAGTTCCCTTCATCAAGGGTTTTTGATTCATTTGTCATTCAAAGACTATTGATATCCTTAGGGCAAGTTTTAGATACACTTGGTGAATTTCATTGCTTTGTTCCTTTGACTCCTGCCTTTAAACACCCAGGCTCCCTCCCTATGTGGGAAGGATTATTTTTGGCTGGCCCTTTTCTGTCTGCGCTGTGCCATCTGTCACAGGGGTCATTGCTCAGAGGCTAGCTTTTTCCCTGCTGGGAGCAGGTGGTCAGAACCAAGGGCTATTGACAGGGTCAGGTTGGAGCAGATTACCAATATGTACCCCCTCCCCACCCAAGCTATGTGTCTAGTTGTTATCCTTCAGAGGAAGAAGAGAAGGCCTTACATTGGGGTCTTTTTCTGTGTTAAAGAGCAAGAGATGTAGATGTGATCCTAAAAAGTGTTAGTTAATTCCAGGTCATTGACTGCTCTTGACTCTGTCTACTTCACCTGGTTCACGGTGCACCAAGAAAGTGACATCCATGGAAAATTATGGATGATATAATTATTTGATTCATGTCTAAGATGCTCAAGATGACATCCTGATCCTTGTTTAAACAAAATAAAACACCCCTGAAGTCTTTCAATGGTCTTGGGCGGTAAAGTCCTTGGTTTTAAAGTCTTTTTAAAAGATCGTTCTCCAGCCACTCAGGATTCTGAGCCTGACTCACAGGAGAGCCAGCCCAGTGCTGAGTCACTTAGCCAACTTCATTCATTGATCATGTGCTTGTGCACAGCTTGTTTGCAAGGTGGGAGAGAATTACTATTTTCAAATGTTCCTTCCCGAGGTAGCATGGTCCAGAAATGAGCTGAGAGACAGGATGCCGGAGTTCTATTCCTGGTCCAGCTATGCACCTTCAGCAAGATACATCCCCCTACCCCCACCCCACAGTGTTGATACGGAAGAATCAGGGAAATAAGTAAAGCCAACAAGACAGATAAGAACAGAAGAGATTTTAAAACATGGTTTTCCCACAGAGATTTTGGCCCAAACCCATGGCTCCCTGCTTAGCCAGGTTTTATTACCACTTGCTCAATTAAGTAACTTACCATAGCCTCCACTTATACAATAAAGAGGAACTTCTCCAAAGATAAATTCTGGCATTCCTAGTTTTTGTTCTTTTTCAAACCTGCGATGCCTCTTTCCCACAGTACTTACTGCATTGTACTTGGGTACATTTAGCTGTTTTTAAAAGCACAAACAATTTTTTCCCTGCTAAGTGGGGGAATTATTTCAGAACGGTTTACAGAATAAGTTAGTCCTAGGCACATGGCCTCAGGTTACTGAAATCAGCTGACCCAGTATAAATGATTGCTTGTTTCTTTGGGGCTTCCCTAGTTCCCTGTAGGTCTAGCGTTTGCATGATTCCGTTCTCCCTTGCTGGTTTATGTACTCTTGTCTAACCTTAGTCCTGACAGGATTCTACCTTTCACCTCTTCTGATCCCTGGAAAGTAAAATCTTTTCCACCTAGGCCTCAGGTACTGTCTGCGCTTTGGCATCCTAACCTCAGTGTGGTGGCATCTTTAAATTTTGCCCAAGAATTCTTTGATATGAAATACTTAAGTATATAGAATAATATAGTATTTGTTTTAGATCTTTCTCTTTTTAAAGGAAATCATTGTGGGTACATTTGAAGCTCAGAGCTTCCAGGTCTGCCGCCTCCCAAGTTCTTTTGAACAAGCTGTTTTTCGTCCAAAGCACATTGCAGAGTGCTCTTAGTCTCCCTGTAGGAGGTCTGCCTTGCATGACCTATATTCATTATTCTGTTTCCTCAAGAGTTTTCACAGCTCCCCTCCCCTCCCCACCCCTCACTGAGACCTTGGGCAAATTGCTTTACCTCTCTGAGCTTTATGTTTCTCTTCTGTAAAATGAGAATAATAGCAACACCTGCTTTCTCCAGGTTATTTCGAGAATCAAATGTGCTAATATATGTAGAAGTAGTTTGTAAAGCTCTATGTTATGTGTGGCCTCCTTCATGTATATAGAGAACCTAGAGCATTGTTTTCCAAGGCTGTAGGAAGGGGTACAGAGAGAAGGGAGATTGACAAGGGAGGTGGTGGATCAGAACCCCCAGGGTCTTTTTCAGACAATGATGTATCTACCCTACACTGGTGTGTATACACACATGCATGCACATACACGCACAACAGTTAGGAATACTTTGAAGGTAGAGGCAATGGAAATCTTTTCTATCTATATTCCCTTCTGTCCTTTTCAAGGTCCTCTGTTATTTTCTGACCTATCTCCCACATGGTTTTGCACTAGAATGGCCATTAAAAAAATCAATTTCTTAGTCTCTACTTGCTCAAAGTTTAGATTTTCAATAAGAATCTTCATCAACTGTTTGGCTAAGGAGGTTTGCTTTTACCAATATGTGTTGCAAAATTCTTGCCACTAATTCTTTTTTTAAGATTTTATTTGTTTATTTTTAGAGAGAGGGGAAGGGAGTGAGAGAGAGAGATTGGTTGTCTCTGTACCTGCCCCAATCAGGGACTGAACTTGCAACTCAGGCATGTGCCCTTACCGGGAATTGAACCAGCAATGTTTTGTCTTGTGGGACGACACCCAACCAACTGAGCCACACTGCCAGGGCTGCCACTGATTTTTTATTACCCCAGAGCTTTCTCTTTGTGCTCTGTCTCTCCTAGTGAATGTAGTCTGAAGAAGGCGCTCCTGCTGTTCAAGATTTAATTTAAAGATGCCTCAACATTTCCTTTATAGCACATTAAACTGAACACAGGTGTAATTAGTGTTTAGTGCTTTCTGTACCAATGTATGTAGGTTGTGTGTGTAGATCTTGGTTGCTGGTCATCGTCTCAGTCTTCCACATTTACTTAATTATTTGATTTTATTTAATTATGGTACTCTGGCCCGAATTAGAGAAGGGATACTTGGGTAAAGATATCCCTGTATAATTCTTCTTAAGAACTATTCAGTTTTATTATTTAAAATGTTTAAAATTATTTAAAATGTATAGAAATAGAAAATGCTTATGTAATACTCTAGAACCCAGTAATGGAACTCCTGGGTATGTAATTACCCAAGAAAAACTCACATGAGCACATGGGACCTGGACAGGAATGTTTACAGTAGCCTTGTTGGAAACAAAGGAGCATCATCGGGAGAGTGGATAAATTGTAGTATAGTCAAACAGTGAACTACTGCTGTGAAGCCATGAAAATGATTGAATTAGAGGAAAATGTGTCAGAGGGAATAAATGTCAACTATAGTATGGGGTGGAAAATGCAAGTTTCAGGATATGATCAATATTTTGCATTTATAGAAAGTTTCAGGACATGCAGAACAATCCTTTGTGTTGTAGGTGGATACACTGTTCATGTGGTTATCATATACAAACATGCAAGAGTTTGAGGAAGCCTAATTCAGGGTAGTGATTGCCTTTGAGGAGGGTAGAGAGGAATTATATGGAAAAGAATACACAGAGGGCTTCAGTTATATCTGTAAAGTTCTTTTACTGTCTGTATGGTTGTTTTTCTTTTTACCTGAAATATTTCATAAAATAAATCAACTGTAATAAAAAGGATTCCAAATGTTTGTCTTAGTCTGTTTGAGTCACTGTCACAGCAGTGCCATAGCCTGGCTTATAAACAATAGTCATTTATATCTTAGTCCGGGGGCTGGGAAGTCTAAGGTCAAGGTGCACAGGGATTCAGTGTCTGGTGAGGTCCCACTCCCTGGTTCGTAGAAGGCCCTTTTGCTGTGTACTCCCAGGGCGGAAGGGGCAAGGGAGCTCCCTGATGTCTCTTGTTATAAGAGACTTTCTCTTTTATAATTCGTCATAGGCATTTAGGAGAGGACACAGCATCTATAGCAAATGTATATAGAATACGACCTTCAGTTTTGTAAAATTTTAGGCAAATGAGAGAACATGGAACCATTTAACAGTAGTTCTGTGGGTATTAGTCTCACAGATGGTTTTTATTTTTTATATTTTTCCAAGTTTTCTTCCATGAAAGATATATTATTTTTATAACCAGAAAAAATGGCAGTAAATGTTATTTTTTTAAAGAGGCCACAGGATAGCAAAATAACACAGTAAAGTAATGCTGACAGCCACTCAAGGGTTTTTTCTCTGATCTGGACCTGAGAGTACTGCCTATAATTTTCCAACACTTTAACTTGACGAATGGTTTACTGTTCTCTCCTTGTGCGGGGGCGAGGGGGTGGGGATCTGTTTTTAAATAATTAGGTGTAGAGGGAAAAAAACTGCGAGGATTTTTAAAGCCAAAGCATGCTATTTAGTATTATGTAAAGTCAGGTTAGGACAAATAATGGTTTTCAAAGACTGACAGAATTAGAAGAAACTCCTATGAGGTTGGAGACAGGTTACATCAAACTGAAGAGAAGTAAACTTAATTTTTTAAGTATTTTATTATTATTTTCTGTCTGGTCCTTAGGACTTCACACATTTCACAGGTTTATAGAGCAAGCTTTATTTTCTTTTTGTCTTCAGTATTACTTTATAGGAAACCCTACCTCCACTCCACTCCCACATCCGTGCCCCTTGTTCTGGGTTAGCTGGGTCTCTAATAGCTTACCCTTAATGCTCTTGTGTCACTGTGTTGTAATTGACTGATAACCCACCTGTTTCTACTGCAGCTCAAGCTCCACAAGAATAAGATGCACGTATTTGGTTCATTACTGAATCAATCTCCAGTCTTTAGCACAATGTCTGGTGCATAGAAAGCACTGGTAGATAATTCTTGAATGAATGAATGAATGAATGAATGAATGAAAAGGTCACTCCTGAAGGGGACCTTCTGGAAACAGCCATTTGTTGGGAAACTTTAAACTAGGTTTTCTACTTATAAGCGGCATAAGAGAGGTAATTAGGTAGAGTAATAAGAATTACAGAATTTTCTTTGAAACTTCTGAGTGAGAAGTGAAAGCCAAAGTTTTAAATGCCAGTGCCTTATTAGAGATAATAAATGAGAAAGTAGGGAAATGAAGAAAGTAAACCCAGGATTGAGATAAATAATGATTTTTAAAAGTTTAAATTGGTTCCTCCTTCATTGTATCTGGTTTTAAGTCTCTTAAAATCTTGCTTTAATTGGTATGAATGCTTAGATAAGTTATTTTATCAGTATTCATTTTATAAAATCTTCTTATTTAAATATAACATGCATATAGAAAATGCAGAAATCATTATGTACACCCAAGGGAACTGCTATATCAAGTATTCATTCTTTAATAACACAGTCTTTATAAACTATTTCAACCTATTCTCCTATATCAGGAGGAAGTCAGCCTGTTGGGCCTGACTGTTGAAATTTTCACCATCTTTCACCTAATGGCCTGAATGAAGGCATGGTAACTTTAGTCCAAGGGTGATGCTCCATTTTATTGATAACAAATGTCATATTCCAAAATCATAACTAATTTTATCACAGAGATCTTAGACTATGGGTGTGTAGAAAGGTGATTGATAGAAACTTAGTTCCGTAGTTGACTTGAACCCTGGTTTTCTTGGATATTGATCTCAAACAGGTATTTGGAGTCAATTTGCTTTGCAGTATGGCTGTTTTTGTTGTGTTACTTAAGACATAATTGAATACTTTTTTTTTATTTATGCCACAAACAGTTATCTAGTGGCATACTGTATCGCTCTCTGTGAACAAGGCAAGGCATCCGGAGGACGCAATCAGCAATATGGATGATCTCTGCCCCTGAGGTGCCTATAATCAGGTAGGGAAAATGAAACACAGAAACATAAAGCTATAATTTAAAAAGGTGTTTCAGGAGTAATATAAAATACTGAGGGGAGGGAGAGATTGTTTTTGACTAGGGGGAATATGAATGGCTGTCCCGAACAAGGAGAGGTAAGATAGCATTCAAGGTAAAAGGAATGGCACAACCAAAGGCACAGGAATGGAAAAGTACAGTAGGAGTGAGGAGTGGTTTTATGAAGCATAAAATACAAGCCGAGAAGGTCTATTAATAGACTGAAAAGGGCCCTGAGTGCTCATCTAAAGATCTGAAAATTTAATCAAAAAGCAGTGGAGAGTCTAAAGGTTTTTGAGCAGAAGGGAGCCATGACCATCAAACATAAATTTCATACCAGTTTCCAGTTTCATCCGCCAGTTTAGACTGTACTGCCCCTGGGGTTGCATGGGTTTTGCCAGCTTTGAGGATTAGTCAGATTCATTTGTTATCAGTGAGGTGTTCTAACAATAGTTAAGGCACCATTACAATCATAAACATTTTTCTGCTTTGATTTGTATCTTTTGCTAGTCCCTTCTCTGAGTGGATGAGAAAGAGAACTTTGAATATTCCAAGGAAAAATGTAAGATTAAGTTTTGTTAATACATCACAAATAGGATTAAAAATACATTTCTCATCTTGCTACCACTGTGCTTGTCCCATTATAACATTCTTTTCCTGAATGAGAAACATCATTCTGTTAAGGGCAAAATGGGATTTGGCCGCCTGCCACCATACACAACCATAAAACAGAGATTGGAGTGGGAGGGAAAAGGTTTGTGTTAGCAGGGTGTCCAATTTGGAAATGTGGAGACCCTCCTGCTCCAAGCCATTCTCTTCTTCCAAACGCAGAAATCCCCTTGTTCCTAAAAAGACTGAAATCCAAATCCAAATCCATATCCAGAGACTGCCCTCCTGCATTCTTATCTGCCCTTTTGGAGTCCAAGGCTGCTGTACGGATATGTCTTCATCTCTCCAACTCTAGGCCCTCTCTTTCTCTCTGGAGTACACACTTGTGAGGCCAGTGTCACCGCAGTGTTCTCCCTCTCCTGGGGCCAGGGGGCATTGCCAGATCCCTGCAGCCAGTTGTGCTAGGGGCTCAAGTCACCGGACTCCAGTGTCCAACCAAGGCTGCTCATGCCTTTGCGGCCAGCGAACTTTCCCAGCTCATTTGTCTGTGTGCTGTTCTCAGGGCAAGAGAATGGGAGCGCTCCAGGACCTGTGCAGTGTGGCGTGGGGCCACAGCGTCCTCAAGCAGGGCAGTGCAAGAGCTGTGAGTGGGGCCTGGCTGTGGAAGCAAGGGGAAGCGCTTTTGCGTGCCCTCCATTTAAAATCTTTCCCTCAAAATCCTACACACTGTGGGAGAGTCTAACTTCCTGGCCAGTTCAGGGCCAGTGTTCACCAGGAGCGTTAGCCTGCACTGTGTGTGCCCCTCCTCTGGCTTCCATGATCCAGAAGTGGGTAGGAGAGTTTTTTAGCTTCAAAGGAGCACCGTATCTCTGCCCAGGGCCAGACGTCACCTTGTTACATGTGTGTGGTAACCTTTTCAGCCCCCACAGTCTGTGTAGGTTCTGGGCAAGAGCTGTCACTAGCTGCATTAGTTGTTCACTCCCCCCGGCCGCCCCCCCCCCCCCCCCCCGCCCCGGGATATGGAAGTCTATCAAGCACCAGCTCCGATTTGAATGCCAGGCTGCCTTTGGTACTGCCCAACCCCTCTCAGGGATACCACCCTTCTCCGGGAAGGCAGGCTCTTTTACAGGGCTGCTGCTTCAATTCACCCCCTTGGAGTTTTCTCCGACCCCTCCCTTCTCCAGGGTGGGGCAACCTCTCCCGCTGGCTTGAAGTTTCTCCTCTCTGCTCCCGCAGTGATCTAGCCAGATCCCCCTATTACGATACTGCAGAAAAGCACAATGGATGAAGAATCACACCCTGAAGTTAAGTCCTGACTCTGCTGCTTACCATCTGTGACCCTGAGCAAGTCAATTAACCTCTGTGACCCTGTCATGGGGTGGTGGTGAGATTCCAGTTGGAAAGTAGTTGTGTAAGCATTATTAACAGTATTGGGATACATATTGCTGTGCTTTATGTTTGGCGATGATGTCTCATACAGGCATTGCTGACAGCACTTATGGATGCTTCTGAAAACACGTTGTCTGCCCATGTCCACAGTGCTTAGAAGCAGTGTGTTATCATACAAAAGCACTGTAGTAGAAAACAGGCACTAAGTCCCAGCCCACATTCTGCCACTTGCTGGTGCACTGTAACTCAGATGTAACTTCCTGCTTTTGTAAGCTACCTCCTTTGCCTTAAGGCACCATAAAAACAAAACAGGACAGCAACAAAAACAGCAGAACATAACACACTCAAATTGAATTCCAAAGTGTGAGTAATGCAGATTTTTTTAAATGATTTTATTTACTTATTTTTAGAGAGAATAGAAGGGAGGGAGAAAGAGATGGAGAAAAACATTGATCAGTTGCCTCTCACACGCCCCCAACTAAGGACCTGGCCTGCAACCCAGGCATGTGTCCTGACTGGGAATCAAACCAGCCGGCTACTTTTTGGTTTGTAGGACAATGCTCAACCCACTGAGCCACACCAGTCAAGGGCGTAATGCAGATCTTGAATGGAGGATTCTTGAACACATTAGCAGGATGCGTTAGACTTTAAACCACTAGACTTCCTAAGAACTGCCCTTTAGGCATCTGTCTCATCTTTTTCTCCTTTGTTATCTGTCCTCAAACTTCCTAGTCTGATTGACAGCCATCTCCGGGTCCCTGCTGTCTAGCATCGGCCACATTCTTAGAGTTTTCTTCCTGCCCTCTTTGTCATCACCATCATAATCCTTATTGTTAGAGTTTTCCCTTTTCCCTTCTTACACATTGTTCTATTCAGCGTAAGGCACATAGCTAGTCTCAACAGGAAAGGAATTCTTTCTCTTTAGAAAATGGACAAGGACCATTTAATATTTTATCCCTCTGTCACCCTCTGTTTGATAGCAAGTAAGTCAGTTGACATCTTTAACCCCAATACCTTTGCTGTGAAGTTGGGTCTTGCAATATTTGCACCTTTAACTTCACAAGTGAGGATGAGATGAGGTGAAGGATAAGAAAATGCTCCGTAAATGTTAAAGCACTATACAAATACGAGGCGGCATTCATTTGTAGCCTCAGCAACTGTTTGAAGAGTTTGTCACTCTGTCAGTTCAATCTCCTAAGATTTTGGGCAAGTTTAAAATCTTGTTCAGGAAAGATCTACCCTGGTTTTGGCCTTTATTATGTTAGGATATATTCCCTATATATCCAATTTGTTGATAGTTTTTATCATAAATAGATGTTGAATTTTGTCAAATGCTTTTTTTCTTCTATTGAGATGATCATATGATTTTTATTCTTCATTTTGTTAATGTGAGACCTACCCTGTTTTTGATCATGGCTGAACACACTATGACTTCCTAGCAGTTTAGAGCCAGGTTACTGTGTATTATTACATTTAGATTTGTATAGCACTTAGAGAGTGCTGACAGATATTCTGCCATCTGCTCCATGATAATTCTATGAGGAAGATTATTTTATTGTCCCCATGGTTGAAGCTGTACCTCAGACCTTTCAATTGTGTGTGTTTCCCTGCTCGTATGGTCTGAATACCACAGCAGCTACTTGGGTGACCTATCTCCCCTTCTCCCATACACCTTCATAGAAGTGTGAGCAATGCAAGGGACTTCTGGTCAAGATGGAGGTGTCGGTAAACAGGCTCACCTCCTTGCACAACCATAGCAAAAATTACAAATAAAATATAAAATCACTGTCACCCAGAATCATCAGAAAATCGAGCTGTATGGAAGTCTGACAACCTAGGAAATAAAGGAGTCACAGTCACCCAGACAGGTAGGAGGAGCAGAGATGCAGAGACATGAAATGGGTGGTCCTACACCTACATGTGGTGGATGAAAATCAGGGGGGATACTTCGGGAGTGAGGGATCCTAGCCTCACACCACACCACCCAGCCAGGGTTCCAGTGCAAGGAAGATTAAGTCCCCAAAACTTCTGGCTTTAAAAACCAGTAGGGTTTGGGGTGGAGGAAGAAAAGTGGGATTCTCGGCATTTCCTCTTAAAGGGCCTGAAACGGACTTAAGATAGACATGGTTCCTCTGGGCTCCAGCACTGAGGCAGCAGCTGGAGGAGCACCAGGGGCACACGACCGAAACTGAAGTGTCTGGCATTAGGGCAAGTGTCGGGGACACCTTCCTCCTGGACAAAATATCAGAGTCCAGGCAGTAGCCGTAGTCCCTTTCTGAGCCCTCCCCTGCACAGAGCCAAATAGTGGAGACATCTCCTTACCTGAAACTCCATCAACCTAATTTACACAGGCTGCTCCACCTTGGTGAACCTAAAGGTCCACACCATCCAACTTCCTCGCATGCTTTTCTACAATAGGCCATGCTACTAAAATGGGGAGTCAAAGCAGCTCTACCTAATACTTTGAAACAAAAAGAGGGAGCCTGCCAAAATGAGGAGACAAAGAAATAGGGTCCAAATGAAAGAGCAGAACAAAACTCCAGAAAAAGAGCTAAACAAAATGGAGATAAGCAATCTATCAGATGCAGAGTTCAAACACAGATATTAGGGTGCTCAAGGAACTCATTGGGTACTTCACCATATAAAAAAGTCCTAGGCAGAAATGAAGGTGACACTAAGTGAAATAAAGGAAAATTTACAGGGAATCAACAGTGGAGCCAATGAAGCTGAGAGACAAATCAGTGATTTGGAACATAAGAAATTAAAAAAAAGAAAAAATCAGAACAGCAAGAAGAAAAAATAATTAGAAAAACTAGAATAGGCTAAGGAGCCTCTAGGACAACCTCAAACTTACCAACATTTGAATGATAGGGGTGCTGGAAGGAGAAGAGAAAGAGCAAGAAATTGAAAACTTACTTGAAAAAATAAATGAAAGAAAACTTCCCTAATTTGGTGAAGGAAATAGACGTATAAGTCCAGGAAACACAGAGAGTTCCAAACAAGATGGACACAAAGGTCTACACCAAGATACATTGTAATTAAAATGCCAAAGGTTAAAGATAAAGAGAGAATCTTAAAAGCAGCAAGAGAAAGGCAGAGTTACCTGCAAAGGAGTTCCTATAAGACTGTCAACTGATTTCTCAAAAGAAAGTTTGCAGGCAAGAAGGGACTGGCAAAGAATGTTCAAAGTCATGAAAAGCAAGCACCTACAACCTAGATTACTCTATTCAGCAAAGCTATCATTTAGAATGGAAGGGCAGAGAAAGTACTTCCCAGACAAGGTAAAGCTAAAGGAGTTCATCATCACCAAGCCCTTATTGCATGAAATGTTAAAGGGACTTACTTAAGAAAAAGAAGATCAAAACTATGAACGTTAAAATGGCAACAAATTCACAACTATCAACAACTGGATATAATAAAACAAACTAGTCAAAAACCAGAACAGGAACAAAATCATAGATATGGAGATCATTTGGAGGATTATCAGCTGGGAGGTGGAAGGAGAATGGGGGGAGAGGTATAGGGATTAAGATGCGTAATTGGTAGGTGCAAAGTAGACAGGGATGTTAAGAACAATATAGGAAATAGAAAAGTGAAAGAACTTATATGCATGACCCATGGGCATGAACTAAGCAGCGGGGTGGGGATTGCTAGAGGGGAGGGAGCAAACGAGGAAAAATTAGGACAACTGTAATAGCATGGTCAATAAAATATACTTAAAATTTTTTCATTGAATTCTGGAGTTGAAGGAGGTATAATCATTACTTTGTGTGACAGGTGTAGAGCTATCCTGATACTTTGCAGAAATGTCTTCAGGGTGATGTGAGAGGAGTGAGGTAGACTTCAGGCCGAGATGTTTTACCTGTATTACGTATTGACATTTCATCTGAGATTTTATTTGAACTTTCACTAATTGAATACAAAAAGCTTTAAATTTTTAATCCAGCTTTCTACCATCTAATGCAGGGATCTACTTTATAATATGACTGACAGACAATGACTTAGGAGAATGTGTTCTTTTAACAGTTTTCTAAATTCTGAGCTTTCCAGTGTCTGGCACATAGTAGACATTCATGAAGTGCTTTGACGACCCCCTTTTCACTTTGCCAATTGGACTTGTGTCTTTATTGGCCATTCAAGTGGGGCAAAAGAACTATCCTTTTAAAACTCAGGCAAACTGGGTGTTTGTCTTGTATCCTGTCAGGAGGAAACAAGTTGAAACAGACACATTGGAAGGTCTTGATGGGATTTAGTAATAAGCACTTCTAGTTCTCAGAGTATAAAATGTTTGATAATGTAAATTTTATTAATAATCTGGTTTTGGTTAAATTACTTAGTATTTCAGGGTCTGTTATTCTATCTAGGGGTAAAAGGCTCATGGTTTATTTAATAAATGAAACTGCCAAAAATAAGGTTTTTGGATTTTGGTTTTATTTTTTATGAAGCATTTATAAGAATTAAAAAAAAAAAAAAAAGCGTGCTTTGACCAAATGAATGCTTGGTTATGGCTGTGGTAAGGATCAGCTGGATAGTATGGACCTCTCTTTAGCTTCTGTGTCCATGCCTTTAATGAGCACATAATTATTAGAATAGGTATTGAGTCAGGATACAGTTCTTTCTCTTTTAAGTCTCTATATGTTCAGAGGCTTGGTAGTTCTCTCAGAGAAGCAAACTGCTTAGCCTGTCAGAGTCCAGAGGAGCTAATTAGTTTATTTTCAATGGAATCAGAGCTAGAAGGAATCTTGGAAGAGGTGCAGAGAAGGGGAAAGAGTACTAATAACAATAGCATAGTGAAAAGGTTCAGAACACAGACTCTGGAGGCAAACAGCCTGAATCCCACTCTGTGATCTTGGGCAAGTTGCTTAACCTCTCTGTGCTTCAGTTTTCTCATCAATAATATGGGATAATAACAATAATGACCTCACGGGGTTGTTAGCAGGATGAAATTAATTACACATTAAAACTCTTAGAACTGTGCCTGGCATGTAGTAAATGCTCTATATTAACTAGTATTTGTAGTAGTATTATGATTATCATTATTTATTGAGTCTGCTTCTATATAATCTCATTTAATCCTCAAATGAGGAAATGGAGGTGCCATAAAATAATTTGCCCAAGGTCAACTAACTGATAAATTGTAGAGCTGGCTCTATAAATCATTTCACTTACCTCCCTTCTTTTAGAAATAAGACCAAGGCTTGGGTAGGTGAATTGACTTATTAAGGGCCCTACTGCTGGTTAGTGATAATATCTGAACTACATATCAGTTTCTCCATCTCAGCCTAGAATTATTTCTCTGTAGGGGGTACAGTAGAGATCTTGATCTGATGTCTTTTTTTTTTTCCTTTAAACATCAATGTGTGGCTGCCTCTTGAGCACCTCCCCACCAGGGACCTGGCCCGCAACCCAGGCACGTGCCCTGATTGGGAAGTGAACCAGCGACCCTTTGGTTCACAGGCTGGCACTGAATCTGCTGAGCCATTCCAGCCAGGGCTTGATCTGATGTCTTAATTAAAAAAAACTCTGTAGCAAAGATGATGTCAGTTGTCCAAAACTATTGTTCTGGTTGGAAGTTGTCAGGCTTTATAGAAGCATATGACCTAGGGTCTTATCAGTCATGGAGAGCAGAAATTTTATAATCCTCATTATAGTCAAATGCTATATTTTTGAAGATGACAAAGATAAGACCAACTGTCAAATGGTGTAACTTAATTTCTGATTTCTGCATGCTATAAAAAAAGTAAATGCAGTCCAAAGTAATATGACCCTGTGATGTTACTTTCAACCCCAATTGTGAAATAGGTTATAAGTCCAGCAAGCATTTCCATCTTCTCTTTCTCGGGTAAAAGTGAAATCATCTTCATTTCTCAGTTTAACTTGGCAAGCATGCTCTGGCTGTATATAGTCTGTAATGTGATGGAGATTATATGTAACTTCCCCACACTTGTCTTTGTACATGTGATATATTGATACCCCTTACCTACCTTTTATACCACACTTTGATTTTTTTTCATCAGTTGAAAAGTGAATGAACATTTATAGTGTTTAGTGTCATCAACTGCCCAGTAAAAATTTATTTCTACAATAATGTCATTTTTGTTCAGAATTTATGCAATTATTTGTAGGAATTGTTTGGGATTTTCAGTTATTTTATGAAGATTGAGTAGAATGGAAAAAATTAAACTGATGATACAAGTGGTGTTAAGAGCTAATATTTACTGTGTACTTTCTATATGTTAAGGCACTGTATTAACCCCTGCACTTGCCATTTAAATAGGCCTCATAGTCATTACACAGTAGAGTGGCAGAGCTTAAAACCAAAAACCATTGGATTTTTGTTCAGAAGCAGTGAACATAAGCTAATTAACTATGTCCAATTGTGAAGGAACAGAACAGCACGAAATATAAAATGTGTTGGTTTTTTTCTCTGTTATAGTTAGTAATTAATTTTTTTTATTTTTATTTTTTACTTTGGACAGCTACCTCCTTCCTCCATCCCAACCACAGTCCTTCATACCGAGGGATTTTTGCTGTTTCCACCATGTCCACTAACTGCATGTGGGAGAAAGTACAAAGTGACAGCTTCTCATCCAGGCTTCTAGAGTGGCACCTAGACGGCAGTCCTAGGTGCTTAAGATAAAATACAGCTTTCTAAATATTTTAGTCCTCCTTCCTACATATGAGCATCTATTAATTGACTTTTTTTTTTAAAGATGTTAAACATATGCCAATAGTTTAGTTCTCTGGGAAACATGGAAACAACCTAGTAGAAAATAAGGCAATATCTACTCTTTCTGTAGACCATGGCACAGGGATGGGAGGAGAGGGAACCAAACAGGTGGAGAAGAGAGTCTCAACGTTACTGTGAATATTATAATTCCTACAGGAAATTGAGGATAAAATCTAATGTGAATGTTTGAATTGAGGCAAAGAGAAATAGAAAACTACATATGACAAAAATGAAACCCTTTTCAATTATAAAGCAAGAAAAATTGTATCATAACCGGAATGAGGAGACTAGTAAAGAAAAAGACAATGGGCCATGGCTGGTGTGGCTCAGTGGATTGAGCACTGGCTTGTGAAACAAAGGGTTGCCAGTTCGATTCCCAGTCAGGGCACATGCTTGAGTTGCAGGCCAGGTCCCCTGTAGCGGGTGCATGAGAGGCAACCACAAATTCATGTTTCTCTCCCTCTCTT
Organism: Glossophaga mutica; assembly: GCA_039655065.1. Lineage (NCBI taxonomy): Eukaryota > Metazoa > Chordata > Mammalia > Chiroptera > Phyllostomidae > Glossophaga > Glossophaga mutica. The sequence continues at coordinate 51,125,485 of CM077304.1, forward strand.
TCTCCCTCCCTTCCCCTCTCTAAAAAATAAATTAATAAAATCTTTTTTTTTTAAGAAACTGATAATGGATGTGGGGTTATGACCAGTGTCTACAAAGAATTTAATGTGTGGGATATAAAGGGGAAAGGCTCCTGTCCCTTGTAGAAGAAACAAAAGAAACATGGAAAGCCAGTTAAATTTGAAAAAAGAAAACTGGTGATGGGGGCTAGGTGATAAAATAGAGGAAAATTTTGACTTATAGTGTCTTCAGGGCCAGGGAGATGGAAGTCTAACAATGTCTTGATTGGGCGATATGTTCAGAAGCAGATAGAAGAGTAGGCTTGATAGTTGTATGGCTATAATATAGACAAGGTGGAAACCTGTCTTCATTTGGGGCTGATGGGACTTGCTCAGGGACACTTTTGGATCTATTTAAAATCATAGTAACTATTGGTTTTGACTTCGTTTAAAAGCATTTTTAGCCCTGGTGATGTGGCTCAGTGAATTGAATGCTGGCCTGTGAACCTAATGGTTGCTGGTTCAGTTCCCAGTCAGGGTACATGCCTGGGTTGTGGGCCAGGTCCCCAGTTGTGGGTGTGTGAGAGGCAACCAATCAATGTATCTCTTGTACATCTATGTTTCCCTCTTTCTCTCCCTCCTTCCCCTTTCTCTAAAAAGAAACAACATCTGAAAAAAATAAAAATAAAAGAATTTTTAGATAAAAATATTCAAGTACTCAAAAGTGTGCTGCACAAGTACCTTCTGATAGTTATTCCTCATAGAGGTATTTATTATTGTTAATCTTACATTTATATCCATATTAGGCATCTTTCAAAATACTCTATAAACAGACCCTTCAGAGTGTTTCTGAGGGAAGACAATGTAAATCAACCAAGAGTATCTATCTCAAAAGGATTAGAAAGAGATCAGGTGTTGGAAGTCATAAGCAAATAGCTCAGTTTTGGGAAAATCTGGTGGGTGTGAATCTTAGGAAGAAAAAACTTCAAAGTGGCCTCATGCAGTAGAAAGCCAGTGAGAGGAAGAATGACATTTACCAGGGCGAGGCGGGGCCTTAAGAACTTGTAGGAGGGAGAGCCAGATTTTGATGTTGCGAAGAGAGATTTAGGACGGCAATTTTCGTTTCAAATGACTAAAATTAAGTTTCGATAAAATTGTTTTAATTTCAATTTCTAGAACTGCTATATGATTTTTCAAAATGAAATCCGTAAATGACAAAGTAGAAAATTGGCAGCCTGGCATGTAGTTGTCACTGGAGGAAGGAGAGGCCCAGGGAGTGGGGACAGTGTAAGCTTATCCATCTGGCTGCATTTCTCTCTTCTTCTGCGGTAAGAGCCGCCCACCTTCCTCCCAGTGCAGAGCTGCTCCTCTGGCTGATTCCAAATGAGCTACATATCAACATGCAAAGAGCTGGCTGGCAGTCCTCCGAGTCTAGCTATAGTTCTATATACCAGGCTTCTTAGTTTTTAAAGTCTTTTCCTTGAACTTCAGAATTGCATACCTACTGTCTATGTTGTGTCGCCATTTGCATATTTCAAAGCAACTCAGGTTTAGTTTGTTCAAAAGTTGACAAAACTCCTTGGTACATCATCCCTACTGCTGCTGTTTGGTTCAGGCCTTCATTATCTCTCAACTGAATCACTTCTTCACCCTGCTCGTGCTCTTCTCCCACCTCATTCCCACCCCCCTGCTCCCCTCATTCATCACTGTAGCCAAAATCATCTTTCTGAAATAAAACTTTGATTAAGTCTTATTGCATTCAGAATAAAAATTGAAACTCCTTCCCATGATAATGACTCTGCCTCCTTGACATGGCACCTGCTTACCTGTTAGTTAATTGCTGTGAGCCCACTCACGCTGAACTGTTTGCAGTACCCAAGTGGTTTGATCTCCCTTGTGCGTGGTCTCTTGCATATGCTGTTTCTTCTTCCTGCCATCCCCGCTCCACTGGTTGTCCTTCAGGCTTCAGCTAAGATGTCACTCTCTCTAAGAAGCCTTTTGTGATCTTTACAAACTAGATTAGGTGTCTTGCTTGCAAGTGTCTGTAAAGCCTATTTTCCTTTATTGGATTTATCATACTGTACTTTGCCTGTTCACTTGTCTGCCACCCCCAGAAGACTTTAAAGGTCCCTGAAGGCAGGGAGTTATATTGATTATCAGTACAGTTTCTGGCATATGGGGAGCACAGTAAATGGGTCTTTTTTCTCTTTTTAAGAAAGCTGTGGAAATATATACATAATATTAAAATGACCATTTTAACTATTTTAAATATACAATGCAATAGTATCAAATACATTCACATTGTGCAGCCATCACCACTGCGCGTCACCAGGACATTTTCATCGCCCCAAACTGAAAACAATGTGCCCATTAAACATCACTCCCTGTGCCTAGCCTTTGGTAACCACTATTCTACTTTTTTCTTTAGGCATTTGACTATAGGTACCTCATGTAAATGGAATCATACGATATTTGAACTTTTGTGCCTAGTTTAATCACTTAGTGTAATGTCTTCAAAGTTCATCTATGTAGCGTGTGTCAGAATTTCCCTCCTTTTCAAGACTGAATAATATTCCATTGTATGTGTATAGTACATTTTCTTTACCCATTTATCTGTCCACAGACATTTGGGTTGTTTTCACATTTGGCTATTGTGAATCATGCTGCCATGAGCATGGGGATACAAATATCTGGTTGAGTCTCTGCTTTAAATTCTTTTGGGTGTGTACCTAAAAGTGGAATTGCTTAATCTTAGGGTGATTCTCTAATTGTTGGGGAATCATCACACTGTTTTCCACAGCAGCACAAGGGTTCCAGTTTCTCCACATTCTTGCCAACCTTGTCATTTTCTGGTTGTTGTTTTTTTTTTAAGTGCTCAGTGCATTTTATTTTTTATTTTTATTTTTTAAGTATATTTTATTGATTATGCTATTACAGTTTTCCCAATTTTCCCCACTGTATCCCCCCTCTGCCTGCACCCCCCCAACCCTCCAGCATTCCCCTCACTTAGTGCATGTCCATGTATATATAAGTTCTTTGAGTTCTCTGTTTCCTACAGCATTTTTATCTCTCCCCATCTATTTTACGCCTACCAATTATGCTTCTTCTTCTTTGTACCTTTTCCCTCTTATTTCTCCCTTCCCCTATCCCACTGAAATCCCTCCATGTGATCTCTATTTCTCTGATTCTGTTCCTGTTGTAGTTGTTTGCTTAGTTTTCGTTTTCATTGTTTTTCTTTTCTTTTAGGTTCATTTGTTGATAGTTGTGAACTTGTTGTCATTTTACTGTTCATATTTTTAAATCTTTTTCTTAGATAAGTCCCTTTAACATTTCATATTATAAGGGCTGGGTGATGATGAACTCCTTTAACTTGACTTTACTGGGGAAGTACTTTATCTGCCCTTCCATTCTAAATGATAGCTTTTCTGGATAGAGTAATCTTGGATACATATAGGTCCTTGCCTTTCATGACTTCAAATACTTCTTTATAGCCCCTTCTTGCCTATAAGGTTTCTTTTGAGAAATCAGCTGACAGTCTTATGGAACTCCTTTGTAGATAACTCTCTTCTTTCCTCTTGTTGCTTTTAAGAGTCTCTCTTTATCTCTAATCTTGGGTAATGTAATGATGATGTGCCTTGGTGTGTGCTTCCTTGGGTCCAACTTTTTTTGGGACTCTCTGAGCTTCCTAGAATTTCTGGAAGTCTATTTCTTTTGCCAGAATGGGGAAGCTTTCCTTCATTATTTGTTCAAATAAGTTTTCAATTTCTTGCTGTTTTCTTCTGGCACCCCTATAATTCAGATATTTGAATATTTCAGGTTGTCCCACAAGTTTGTAAGACTCTCAGCACTTTTTTGAATTCTTGTTTCTTCATTCTGTTCTGATTGGATGTTTATTTCTTCCTTTTGTTCCAAATCTTTGCTTTGAGTCCTGGTTTCCTTCCTGTCACTGTTGGTTCCCTGAATATTTTGCTTTATTTCATTTTGGGTGTCTTTCATTTGTTCTTTCACTTTTTGATGAAGCTCAATCAGTTCTGTGAGCATTTTGGTTACCAGGGCTTTAAATTCTCCATCAGATAGGTTGGCTATCTCCTCATTGCTTAACTCTGTTTCTGAAGTTTTGTTCTGTTCTTTCATTTGGGCCATATTTCTTTGTCTCAGTGCCCTGTTATGTTGTAAGGGGGCGGGGCCTTAGGTATTCACCAGGGCAGGACAACCCTCTTTGCTGCGCTGCCTGTGGGGAAGGGGCCAGAGAGGGAACCATGCAGCTGGCCTGCTGGTCTCTAGGCCACTTTACATCCCGGACTCTGTGTGAGGCTGGGAGTTTCTTTCACCATGGCAACCCCCGCCTTAGTCCACGCCCCCTGCCTCCCTGTGGTTTCTCTCAGCCCCCGCCATCCACCGCCTTGCCTTGGGTTCTTACTGGTCTGGTTGTTCTGGTTGACTGTTTCTTTAATTCTTTGGTTGTCATAGTTCTATGCAGTTTGATTTTTCTGGAAGTTCTGGTTGTTTATTAATTTTAGATTGGTTATTATCCTCCTTTTCATTGTGTGAGGAAGTGAAGGGTTTCTGCCTATGCCTCCATCTTGGCCGGCACTCTCTCTGGCATTTTTTTCTCGTTTGTTTGTTTGCTTTATAATAGCCATCCTAATAAGTGTTAAGTATTGTCTCATTGTGGTTTTGATTTGCATTTCCCTAATAATAAGTGATGTTGAGTATTTTTCATTTGGTTATTGGCCATTTGTATATCTTTTTTTGAGAAATATCTAGTTATGTTCTTTATTCATTTTTAAATTAGGTTGGTTTTATTTATTGTTGGGTGATATATGATTTGCAAATATTTCTCCCATTCTGTGGGTTGCCTTTTCACTCCCTTGATAGTGTCCCTTGATGCACAAAGGTTTTAATTTTTGATGAAGACCAATATATTTATTTTTTCTTTTGTTGCTGTGCTTTTGGTGCCAAATGCAAGAAATCATTGCCAAATTCAATGTCTTGCAGTTTTCCCCCTATGTTTTCTTCTAAGAGTTATATAGTTTTAGCTTTTACATTAAGATATTTTATCCATTTTGAGTTAATTTTTGTATGGTATAAGGTAAGGGTTCAACTTAATTCTTTTTTTAAAAATTCTATTACAATTGTCCCAATTTTCCCCTGTTGCTCACCCCTTCCCCACCCACCCCCCACTTCCACAGTCAATTCCCACCGTCTCCATTGGTCCTTTATACCTGTTCCTTGACTAGACCTTTCCCCTTCTTTTCCCCCTTCCCCCTCTCCCCCTTCCCCTCTGGTCGCTGTCAGTCTGTTCCCTTTTTCCATTACTCTGGTTCTATTTTGCTCATTTGTTTGTTTTGTTCATTAGCTTCCACTTATAGGTGAGATCATATGGTATTTGTCTTTCACTACCTAGCTTATTTCACTTAGTATAATACTCTCCTGTTCCATCCATGCTGTCACAAAAGGTGGGAGTTCCTTCTTTCTTTCTGCTGCATAATATTCCATTGTGTAACTACGACAGTTTTTTGATCCACTTATTTACTGATGGGCACTCATGGAGTTTCCAGCACTTGGCTCTTGTAAATTGTGCTGCTATGAACACTGGACTGCACAGGTTCTTTTGAACTGGTGATTCAGGATTCTTAGGGTATAATCCTAGAAGTAGAATTGCTGGATCAAAAGGCAGTTCCATTTTTAGTTTTCTGAGGAAATTCCATGCAGTTTTCCACAGTGGCTGCACTAGTCTGCATTCCCACCAGCAGTGCACTAGGATTCCCTTTTCTCCACATCCTTACCAGTACTTAGTGTTTGTTGATTTTTTTTAAGATGGCCATTCTGAACAGTGTGAAGTGGTATCTCACTGTGGTTTTCATTTGCATCTCTCTGATAGCTAGTATATTGGGCATTTTTTCATGTGTCTGTGGATTATTTGTATGTCCTTTTTGGAGAAGTGTCTATTCAGGTCCTTTGCCCACTTTTTAATTGGGTTGTCTGTCTTCCTGCTATTGAGTTGTATGAATTCTTTATATATTTTGTAGATCAAAATATATAAATATAAAATATATAAAAATATCATTGGCAAATATGTTTTCCCATACGGTTGGTTCCCTTTTCATCTTGATGATGTTTTCTTTAGCTGTGTAGAAGCTTTTTAATTTGATGTAGTCCCATTTGTTTATTCTTTGCTTATGTCCCTTGTCCTAGAGGATATATTGGCAAAAATATTGCTGTGTAGGGATATCTGAAATTTTACTGCCTATGTTTCCTCTAGGACTTCTATGGTATCATGGCTTATGTTTAAGTTTTTTATACATTTTGAGTTTATTCTGGTGTATGGTGTAAGTTGGTGGTCTTGTTTCATTTTTTTTTTTTGCACGTACCATTGCAGTTCTCCCAATACCATTTGTTGAAGAGGCTGTATTTATGCTCCTGCCTCCGTTGTCAAATATTAGTTGACCATAGAGACATGGGTTTGTTTCTGGACTCTCTATTGTGTTTCATTAATTGATGTGTCTGTTCTTATGAGAGTACCAATCTGTTTTGATTACAGTGGCTTTGTAATATAGTTTCATATATGGGTATTGTGATCCCTCCTACTTTGTTCTTCTTTCACAAGATTGCTGAAGCTATTTGGGGCCATTTGTGGTTCCATATAAATTTTTGAAATATTTGTTCTAAATCTATGAAATATGTCATTGGTGTTTTTAATAGATTTTACATTGAATCTATAGATTGCTTTGGGTAATATGGACATTTTAATGATGTCAGTTCTTCCAATCCATGAACATGGTATATGCTTCCATTTATTTGTATATTCCTTAATTTCTTTCTTCAGTGTTCTGTATATTTTCCAAGTACAGGTCTTTTACCTCCTTGGTTAAGTTTATTCCTAGGTACTTTATTTTTCTCGTTTGTGTAGTAAATGCTATTTTTTCCCCAGTTTCTGTTTCTGATATTTCATTGTTGCTGTACAAAAATGCCTTTGATTTCTGAATATCGACTTCGTATCCCACTATTTTGCCATATTTACTTACTAGGTTGAGTAGTTTTTTGGTGGGGCCTGTAGCATTTTCTATGTATACTATCATGTCACCTGCAAATAATGACCATTTTACTTCCTCCTTTCCAGTTGGGGTGCCTTTTATTTCTTTTTCTTGTCTGATCCCTATGGCTAGAACTTCCAATACTATGGTTAATAAAGGTGGTAGAGCAGACCCTTGTCTTGTTCCTAATCTTAAAGGGAAAAATTATTGTTTTCGCCTGCTAAATATGATGTTGCCTGTAGGTTTCTCATATATAGCCTTTATTATGTTGAGGAATGCTCCCTCTATTCTCACTTTGCTGAGTGTTTTAATCATAAATGGGTGCTGTACTTTATCAAATACTTTTTACCATCTAATGATAAGATCATGTGATTTTTTTTATTTTGTTTATGTGGTGTATTATGTTTATTGTTTTGCAAATATTATACCATCCTTGCATCTCTGTGCTTAATCCCACTTGATCATGGTGTACAATTTTTTTTTAATTCTGTCTTGGAACTATTAGAGTAGATCCTTTCTTTTTATTTTTTCTTTCTATTTTTTAAAAGATTTTATTTATTTATTTTTAGAGAGAGGGAGAGGGAGGGAGAAAGAGAGGGAGAGGAATATCAGTGTGTGGTTGCCTCTCACATGGCCCCCACTGGGGACCTGGCCTGAAACCCAGGCATGTGCCCTGATGGGGGATCGAACTGGCAACCCTTTGGTTTGCAGCCCGCACTCAATCCACTGAGCTCCACCAGCCAGGGTAGTGTATGATTTTTTTAATGTATTGCAGGATATGGTTTGCCAATATTTTGTTGAGGATTTTAGCACCTGTGTTCATAAGAGATACTGGCCTGTTGGTTTCTTTGTTTGTTGCGTCTTTACCTGGTTTTGGAATTAGGATGATACTGGCCTCATAAAAAGAGTTTGGGAGTCCCCCTTCTTCTTGAACTTTTTGGAATAGTTTGAGAAGGATAGGAGTTAGCTTTACCCAAAATGTTTGGTAAAATTCACCTGTGAAGGTGTCCAGTCCAGGACTTTTGTGCGCTAAGAGTTTTTTTATTACTGCTGCTTCAACTTCACTAGTTTTTATCAGTCTGTTCAGGCTCTATGCTTCTTGATTCAGTTTTGGAAGATTGTATATTTCTAGAAATTTATCCATTTCACTCAGATTGTCAAGTTTCTTGGCAAATAATTGTTCTTATTAATTTCTTATAATCCTTTGTATTTCTGTGGTATCAGTTGTAATTTTTCCTCTTTCATTTCTGATTTTATTTATTTGGGTTTGCTCTCTCTTTTTCTTGATGAGTCTGGATAGAGGCTTGTCGATTTTGTTTATCTTTTCAAAGAACCAGCTCCTGGATTTATTGATGCTTTGAATTGTTCTTTTAATCTCTATGTCATTTAATTCTGCTCTGATCTTGATTATTTCCTTCCTTCTACTTGCATTGGGCTTTGTTGTTGTTCCTCTAGTTCTTGTAGATGTATGGTTAGGTTGTTTATTTGAGGTTTTTCTTTTTAAAGGTTTTATTTATTTATTTTTAGACAAAGGGGAAGAGAGGGAGGAAGAGAGGGAGAAAAGCATCAATATGTGGTTGCCTTTCATGCACCCCCTACTGGGAACCTGGCCCGCAACCCAAGCATTTGCCCTGATTGGGACTTGAACTGACAATCCTTTGGTTTGCAGGGTAGTGCTCAGTCCACTGAGCCTCACCAACCAGGGCTATTTGAGATTTTTCTATCTTTTTTAGATAGGCCTGTATTGCTATAAACTTCCCTCTGAGGGCTGCCTTTGCTGTGTCTCATAGGTTTTGGGCTGTTGTGTGTTCATTTGCATTTGTTTCTGAAAACTTTATGATTTCTTCCTTGATCTCATTGTTAACCCATTTATTATTTAATAGCATGTTATTCAGTCTCCGTGAATTTCAATGTTTTTGAGTTTTTCCTTTGAGGTCAGTTTCTGGTTTCAAGCCATTGTGATCCATGAAGATGCTTGATATGATTTCAATACTCTTGAATTTGTTGAGGCTTGTTTTGTGTCCTACCATGTGGTCTCTCTTTGAAAAGGTGACATGGGCATTTGAAAAGAATGTGTATTTTGCTTCTTTGGGGTGAAAGTTTCTGTATATGTCAATTAAATCCATTTGATCTAGAGTGTTGTTCAGTGCCATAGCATCCTTGTTGATTCATTGCTTGCAAGATCTGTCCATTGCTGACAACAGAGTGTTAAAATCCCCTACTATGAGTGTGTTGCTGTCAATATCTTTCTTGAAGTCGTCCAAGATTTTTCTTGTATATTTGGGTGCTCCTTTGTTGGGTGCATATATGTTTACAAGGGTTATACCTTCTTCATGGATTATTCCCTTAAGTTTAATGTAGTGTTTTTCTTTGTCTCTTTTTATGGCCTTTGTTTTGAAATTTGTTTTGTCTGATATAAGTATTGCTACCCCAGCTTTTTTTTTTTCTTGTTAATTTGCTTGGAATATATTTTTCCATCCCTTTACTTTCACTCTGTTTAGATCTTTTCTTCTGAAGTGGGTCTCTTGTAGACAGCGTATATGTTGGTCATGTTTTCTTATTCATTCAGCTACCCTATGTCATTTGATTGGAGCATTTAATCCATTTACATTTAATGTTGTTATTGATAGATACTTATTCATTGGCATTTATTCCCTTTGTACCTGTGTTTCTCTCTCTCCCTCTTCATCTTCTTAAAGCAGTCCCTTTAGCATCTCTTGTAATGCTAGTTTGGTGGAGATGTATTCCTTTTGCCATTTTTTTCCCTGAGAAACTCCTTATTTAGCCTTCCATTTTAAATGAGAGCCTTTCTGGGTAGAGTAGTCTTGTTTGCAAGTCTTTGCTTTTCACTACTTGGAATATTTCTTGCCATTCCCTTCTGGCTTGTAGTGTTACTGTTAAGTAATCAGTTGATAGCCTTATTGGATCTCTTTTGTATGTTACTTGCTGTATCCCCCTTTCTGCCTTTAAAATTCTCTCTTTGTCTTTAAATTTGGCATTTTCATTATGATGTGTCTTGAAGTAGGTCTCTTTGGGTTCATCTTGATCGGGACCCTCTGTGCTTCCTGGACTTACGTGACTTTTTCTTTCATCAAGTTAGGGAAATTTTCATCATTACTGTTTCAAACAGGATTTTTATCCCTTGCTTTTCCTCTTCTCCTTCTGGTATCCCTGTGATACAGACATTATTACATGTCATATTGTCCTGCAGCTCTCTTAAAACCTCTTCATTCTTTTAAAATCTTTTTTTGTATTGTTTCTCTATCTGGGGATTTTTTTCTATCTTGTCCTCCAGCTTGCTGATTTGATCCTCTGCTTCATTTAGCCTGCTTTTAATTCCTTCTACTGTGTTCTTCACTTCTGATAATGTGTTCTCCATTTTAAATATTGTATTATTCACTTCCTCCTGTCTCTTATTGATAGTTTCTGTGTCCTTTGTCATGCTGATGTAGTTCACAGTAAGTTTTTTATAACTTCCCTGATGTTCTTTGTAGTTCCCATTGAGCTCCTTGAGCATCCTTATAACTATTATTTTGAACTCATTGTCTAATAGTTTACTTGCTTCTATTTCATTTAGCACTCTTCCTGGGAATTCCTCCTTTCCTTTCAATTGGGGATTGTTTCTTTGTCTCCTCATTTTATTTTATTATTTTATTTTTAAAATATATGTTATTGATTATGCTATTACAGTTTCCCATTTCCCTGGCCTTTATTCCCTTCTGACCTGCACACCACCTCTCACCTGCATTCTCCTGCACCTTAGTTCATGTACATATAAGTTCTTTGGCTTCTCTATTTCCTACACTATTCCTAACTACCTCTGTCTAACCATCCCTGTGTTAAGAAGATAATCTACCATTCTTATTCCCTGTACCTTTCCCCTCATTCTCCCCCCTCCACCTCCCTGCTGATAACCCTCCATGTGATCTCCATTTCTGTGATTCTGTTCCTGTTCTAATTGCTTGCTTAGTTTGTTTTTGTTTTTCTTTTTTAAGGTTCTGTTGTTGATAGCTGTGAGTTTGTTGTCATTTTACTGTTCATATTTTGGATCTTCTTGTTTTTCTTAGATAAGTCCCTTTAACATTTCCTATAATAAGGGCTTGGTGATGATGAACTCCTCTAGCTTTACCTTATCTGGGAAGCACTTTATCTGCCCTTCCATTCTAAATGATAGCTTTGCTGGATAGAGTAATCTTGGGTATAGGTCCTTGCCTTTCACGATTTTGAATACTTCTTTCCAGCTCCTTCTTGCCTGCAAGGTTTCTTTTGAGAAATCAGCTGATAGTCTTATGGGGACTCCTTCATAGGTAACTCTCCTTTTCTCTTGCTGCTTTTAAGATTCTCTCCCTCTCTTTAATCTTGGGTAATGTAATTATGATGTGCCTTGGTGTGTGCTTCCTTGGATCCAACTTCTTTGGGACTCTCTGAGCTTCCTTGACTTCCTGGAAGTCTGTTTCCTTTGCCAGATTGGGGAAGTTCTCCTTCATTATGTTTTCCAATAAGTTTTCAATTTCTTGGTCTTCTTCTTCTCCTTCTGGCACCCATGTGATTCAGATGTTGGAACGTTTAAAGTTGTCCCAGAGGTTCCTAAGCCTCTCCTTGTTTTGTTTTTTGTTTTGTTTTGTGTGGGTTGTTTGTTTGTTTGTTTGAATTCTTGTTTCTTCATTCTGTTCTGCTTGAATGTTTATTTCTTCCTTCTCCTCCAAATCATTGATTTGAGTTCCAGGTTCCTTCCCTTCACTGTTGGTTCCCTGTCTATTTTTCTTTATTCCACTTTGCATAGCCTTCACTTTTTCCTGTATTTTGTGACCATACTCAACCATTTCCATGAGCATCCTGATTACCAGTGTTTTGAACTCTGTATCTGATAGGTTGGCTATCTCTTTATTGCTTAGTTCTGTTTTTGGAGCTTTGATCTGTTCTTTCATTTGGGCCATATTTCTTTGTCTTGTTGCACCTGTTACATTCTAAGGGGCAGAGCCTTAGGTATTCTACAGGGTAGGGCAACCCATATTGCTGCATTGTGGTACTGTATGTTGGGGTCTGAAGTAGAACAAGGCCACTTGCCTGGCTCTCAGCCGGTTTTCAGTCACTTGCCCTATTACCCACAAGCAAATTGGGCCCTTCTGATGCTGATTCCTGGGTGGGTGGGTTTGTGTACATTTTAGGATCTGGTGGGTTTCTTCAATGAACTCTCCTGTGAGGCTGGGAGTTTCTCCAAGCCATCGCTGCCTCCCCACCCGGGTTTTTACTGCGAGGAGGTTTGAGGCTTTATTTCTCTTCCCTGGAACCCTGGGTTGTGTGGTGTGACTTGATCCCCAGTGGTTCTTCCAGTTACTCACACATAAATGTGGGACCACTTAGTCCACCAGCCACACATTGCCCAATCTGGTCCACCAGCTGTCACCTTGCTCACCCAGTCCTACAGCTGCTGCCTTGCCACAGGCCCTCTCTGCCCCAGCTGCCCATCTCTGCGCCTCCTACCAGGCTGAATGAATGTTTCTTCTTTAACTACTTGGTTGTTGGACTTCCATACAGTCTAATTTTCTGGAAGTTCTGGTTTTGTTGTTGTTGTTGTTGTTGTTGTTAAATTTATTGTTGTCCTTCTTTTGGTTGTGTGAGGAGACAAAGTGAATCTACCCTATGCCTTCATAGGGTAGATCTGAAGTCCAGATTCTCCATCTCCCCATTTTAGGTGACTCTTCTTGTTTGTTTCTGCTTCTTAGATTGATCTGCTTTGACTCCCTGTCTTTGTGGTGTGACCTTCTGTGGTAGGAGACCTGTGGGATTCAGTGGTGCAGTCTCCTTAATCTCCTGAACTTGATGCTCGTGGGGTGCCCTTATGCCATTTATGTGGGTTCTCTGGTTGTAATTGGGTTTTGGTTGTTGTTGTATCATTCTTTGGTGGGTCCTTCCCTCTGGCTGGTTGACTGAGAGTCATTCCACCCACCACATCTTGTATGCTGTTGTACAGGTGCTATTGGAACAAAACCAAATGCCCAGGAAACAAACCCATGCCCGAAAAAATAGCCCCTACCCACAATCACAATATCAACAGCCAATGAACCAATATTAATAAAGGTGTAAAGAGATTAAGACTGCTATAAGAAAGGAAAAATGAATATGAAATGACTACTGAAAGGAAAATTATTTTGAGAGGGTGGGGGGGCAAAAACAAGAGTAGAGAACAGAGACAAGGTGAAGAAAGAAAGTAAAATTTATATCATAAATAAAAAAGGGAGGGAAGAAAGTGGAAATGAGTAAGTGAAGGAAGCATATAGTATTAATTTTAAACTGAAATTTAAAAAATATATAGTAGAGAGAGAAAAAAATAGGAACCAAATTGGAGAAAAAGACCCACCACCGCACTATCAACAACAAATGAGCAAAAATTAATACAGGTGGGATGGGAATAAGAGGGAAAAACATAGTAAGAAACATTTAAGAGATGTTTATTGGAAAGAGAAGTGATTTTGAGAGGATAGAGGGAGAAGGAATACTAAGAGTAAGGAATGAAGACCAGGCTAAGACAGGGAAAAGTTAAAATTTAAAACAAAATAAAGGGCATGAGGAAAGAAAAATGAAGTAGGAAAGGGGAAGAGTAAAGTTTGAGATTTGAAATACAAAAATAATGTATTTTAAAGAAATAAAATTGAAGAACTGCAACAACAAGCAATGAACAAAGACTGATAAAGGTGGAGAGACAATAGGGAATTTTAATAGTAGGAAAAAGAGTGTGAGATGACTAATGACAAGAAAAATGGTTTTGAGAGTCTGGAGTGGGGAGAAATAGAGTGTAGAATGGAAACAAATCATAGCAAGTGAGAAAGTAAAATTTAAAATGAAAATAAAAAGAGGAAAGAAGAAGGTAAAATTGAGTAAGAGAAGGGAGGAGATAAAACATGAGATTTGAAATAAACTATAATGCAAAAACTAGTGACCTAATAGGCACAAACTTGAAGTACAAGAAATGAATGTTTAAAAGCTATGCAGGAGAGAAAATAATGTAAATCATGAAGAAGACCATGTTGGGATTCATTTTGATAGAATCTAGCGTTTACCACTGTCTTCTATTTCTGGATCCACCGCTGGGGATGTCACATGGTGTCCCAGCTTGGCCTTAGGCAGCCTATTTGAGACCACCAGGCATTCACAGTCTGTGGCTGTCTCCTTCAGATGTTAATCTAGTTACTCTGTAATCAGCAGTCAGACTTAACTACCACAGGGTGGGGCAGAGTAACTCCTGTGTGCAGGGCTATTGCTTCCCCTCAGGCTGATGCCACTTGGAGAGGAGTGCTCTGCCTGAGCAAGATGGCTCCTGCAGGAGGAGGCAGCAGCAGGATCCTGGTGGCTGTTCCCTCAGTTCTCTCCCCAAAGCCACCATCCCTAGCCTCTCCTGAAGTGTCTCTAGTCCACTCTGCTCCCCCTTTGCCACAGCCCAGCATAAGTGGCTGAAAACGAAATTTTGTGCATTGGCTGTTTAAGAGGCTCTCTGTGTCTCTGTCTCTCCCTAGCAGACAGAAACCCCGCTGCTTTTCACAGCTGGTTGTTATCTGGGTTCCTTTCCAGCTCTGGTGCTGTAGATAGGGGAGCCCAGATTGGGGTTTAGACCCCACACTTCTCAGGGGGAACCCCCCTGGCTGCTGAAATATTCCTCCAGCACTTCAACTGCTGCCTATGGGAGCCCAGCTAGTCCTCTCGTGTCTTTTCCACACTTCCTACCAGACACGTTGTGGTGAAGTGGTTTCTTCTGTCTGTGGTTATAAGACTTCTCTCCAGCTATTGTTCAGTTGGTTATTCAGGATGATTTCTCTACAATTCAATTGTAATTCCAGGTTGGTCTTGGGAGGAAGTTAGCGTAGCTTCCACTTCTCTGCCATCTTGGATCTCCAACTTCATTCTTTTGCATGTAGATAACCAGTTTTCCCAGCACCATTTGTTGAAAAGATTGCCCTTCCCTGCATTGAATGGTCTTGGCACCCTTGTTGAAAATCATTTGACTGTATCTGTGAGGGTGTCTTTCTGGGCTCCCTAATCTATTCCATTTGTCTGTATATCTGTCTTTATGTCTGCTCACACTGCCTAGTTACTATATTTTTGTTGTAACTTCTGATGTCAGAAATTAAGTTTTTCAATTTTGTTCTTATTAAAGTCTGAGATAAGTTTTAATACTACTTGCTATTTGATCCGCCTCCTAACGTTCTTTCTTGTGTACCCTTGTCTAAAGTGTTTCCTTTAACAATTCTGCCTAGATGTCTTTTCTTTCTTCATCTCTGTTATAACCTCACTTCATTACCAGTTTTCTTTCCCTCTTCCTCTGTTTCCCCTTAATTTAGATTCATTTTTATTTGTGTGTGTCCAGGCCACAGCTGGCATTTGAAGGTCTTAACCTTCCTGGATGACCAAAGAGAGAGAGTTTTGATCGTCTTTTGTCCCTAGTTTTGAGTCTAGTACAATCTCTTTTGGAACTTTTAGGGCTAAAAGTCTCTTTTACTGTTATCTCATTACCTAGGCTGGCTGTCTCATCTTTGCACTGCAGTAAGAAGAAAGCTGGGACAGTAGTGGAATGATGGACAAGATGAATTATCTAAGAGACTGTGGTATAGTGAAAAGAGCATTATGTGGAAGCCAAGAACTGTGTGCCCTATCTCTGCATCTGTCACTAATTCGCAGTGAGGCAACATAGCCTCTCTTATTTAATTTACTGATAACTTTACTTAACTGTACAGTAAAGGTTCTAAAAAGTTTATTTTTACTTTTTGCAAGACTGTTTCCTTAGAAGGAAGAGGAATTTAAGCTGGTTTTAGTGTATGAATAGAATTTAGGTAAGAAAGAAAGAGAGACCTCAGGAGATTTAAAACAAGAAAATGAAAGTATATTTAGGAGTCAACGAAAATAACAGTGACCAGACTTTTTATTAAGTGAGACTGAGTCAGTTGGATATCCCCATAGAAAAAGAATTAACCTTGACTTCTATCTCACAGGATATATAAAAATCAATTCCAAATGACTTGAAATCTAAATAAGAAAGGTAGAATGATAAAGCTCTGGAAGAAAACATAGTCTAATAGCTGCATGACCTTAGGTTAGGCAAAGATTTCTAGAACAAAAAAAAAAAAAAAAAGAAGAAGAAGAAGAAGAGAAAATGAAGGTTGATAGATTGGGTTAAGTAAAACTGAAAACTATGGTTTATCAAAAGACACCATTAAGAAAGTAGAAAGAAAAATGTTTGAAATATGTCTGACAAATGACTGTATGGAGAATATACAAAGAAGTCCCACAAATCAATAAGAAAATGCAGATGGCCAAATAAAAAAGTGGGCAAAGACTTCAACTAGCATTTCACAAAGATGAATATCTAAATAGCCAATAAAGCTATGAAAGGTGCTCAATATTGTCAGAGAAAAGCAAATTAAAACTACAGTGAGCCAACGAACACTTGAAAAAATCCTCAACACCATTGTCATTAGAAGAATGCAAATCAAAACCACAATGAGATAGTAGTTCACACTTCACATCCACTAAGATGGCTGTCATTTAAAAAACAAAAGGAAATAACAGGTGTTGGCTAGGGTGTAAAGAAATTGGTGAGAATGCAAAAATGGTTCAGCCACTGTGGAAAACAGTTTCGCAGTTCTTCACATAGTTAAACATAGAGTTACCATAAGACTCTGCAATTCTACTCCTAGGTGTATATTCAAAAGAATGGAAAACAGGGACTAAAATAAGTATATGTTCACACACTATTGACAATAGCCAAATAGTGAAGTACTCGCAGTGTCCATCAATAGATGAATGAATAAACAAATTATGATACACACATAAGAAAACCTTACTCATCCATAGCAAGGCGTGAAGTACAGATATATCCTGTAATGTAGATGAACTTCAAAAACATTACGAAGTCTGGCTGGAAAAAGTCCAGCTATTGTTAATATAATGAGAATGTTTTGCATGACATCGATGTAACCTGGCAGCCAAAAAGAGTGGAATGCATGTGAGTGAACAATGACAACTTCACTGTACTAGTCAGTGGATGGTAGATGTGTTGAGTGAGCATGTGTACTGTGTGGCCATCGCATTCAAAATGACTGAGCAAGTAGAGCAACGAATCTGCATCAAATTTTGTATGAAGTTTGAACATCCTTCCGTGGAAACTATTCAGATGATTCAGAAGGCCACAGCTATGGGCAGCTGGTGATTGGCAGCTTCATCCCAACAACACACCTGCTCATGTATCACGTCTCATGCAGAGTTTTTTGGCAAAACATCAAATCATCCAGGTGACTCACCCCACTACAGCCCAGATTTGGCACCCTGTGACTTCCAGCTTTTCCCAAAACTAAAACCACCTTTAGTGGGGGAAGAGAGGGAAGAGATTTCTGGCCATTGATGAGATTCAGGAAAGCACAACGGGACAGCTGATGGCAATTGGGAGAACTATGTGAGGTCCCCAGGTGCCTACTTTGAAGGGGACTGAGGTGTCATTATTCTGTGCACAATTTTTCTTATATCTTCTTCAATTAATGTCCTATTTTTCATAGTACATGGCTGGATACTTCCTGTACAGACCTCACATACTAAGTGAAAGAAGCGAGACACAAAAGGTTACATAAAATATGATTCCTTTTCTGTGACGATCCAGAACAGATAAATCGGTAAAAACAGAACAGAAACTGTTGGTTGTCAAGAGCCAGGGATGCAGGGAGTGGGGAGATGAGGAGACTAATGGAGAAAAACTGATTAATGGGTAAAGGGTTTTACTTTGAAGTAATGGAAATGTTTTGGAACTAGATAGAGGTAGTAATTGCACTACATTGTGAATGTACTAATTGCCACTGAATTGTTCACTGTGAAATGGTTAATTTTATGTTATATAAATTTCCCCTCGGTAAATTACTTAAACAAAAAAACAAAGAACTATGTGCCCCGACTAGTGTGTCTCAGTTGATTGGGCGTCATCTGCAAAGCGAAAGGTCACCAGCTGATTCCCGTCAGGGCACGTGTCTGGGTTGTGGGCCTGGTCCCTGGTCAGGGCGTGAGAAGCAACCAATTGATGTTTCTCTCACACATTGATGTTTCTCTCCCTCCCTTTCCCTCTCTCCAAAAATAAATAAATAAAATCTTAAAGAAAAAAAAAACTATGAGATACCACCGTGTGTGTGTGTATTTCCACTACAACTGGGTAAAATGAAGAAGACTGGCATTTCCCAGTGATGGTGAGGATGCAGGGCGACTGGAACCCTCTGCACTGCTGGTGGGAGTGTCACTGACACTAAACACACGCCCCATTCTGACCCCAGCGTTCCGCTCCGGCCTGTCTGCTGAGGAGAGATGAACACACGTGGCCACCAAAAGATATATGTGAAAGGTTCTTAGGAGCTTTATTCATCACAGCCTGAAGTGATAAACATCCTAAATGTCTTATCAGGTAGAATGGATAAATTGTGCTATATTCATACATGGAATACTACACAGCAATTTAAAAAATGTGGTCCATGCTACACACACAACAAAGATCAGTCTCACAGAAATAATGTTGAGTGAAAGCCAGACCCTGAAGAGTATACTTATAGTCTACTTATATGAAGTTCAAGAACAGGCAAACTGCTAACCTTTGCTGGGAGAGTAGGAGGGTTGGTAGGTGTTGACAAGAGAGCCTCCGGAGTTCCGGCAGTGAGTGTGCAGCTGGAGCTGAGTAGTGGTTACACGGGTGTGTGTACATGTTTACAAAATACCCAGTCTGGGCGCTGGAGACCTGTTCACTTGTATTATGTTCTACCTTAAAAAAACAACCACCTCAAAAACCAAAACCAAAACAGTTTCTGTAACTAGAGTACCTGTTCTTGCAGGGAAGCAGTAAGAAAGGAATGTTTAAGTAAAAGACCTTGAGTGGCGGCGAAATGGGAGATGTTGGAATTCAGTGATGTGACTCTAGTAGGCTTGCGGGAGGGAAGCGACGTGACGGGAGCGGAGTTTTAGGGAAACAGATCTTTGGAGATGTGCCTGGTAGACTGAGGACTGGTCTGCAAGTGGGCGACTGTTACATGTGACCTAAATTAGGGTAATGCTGGGGTTTTTTTTGCTTTTGAATAATGTCCTTTAAAATTGTCTTAAATTACAGTTGACATTCAGTGTTATTTTATATTAGTTTCAGATATACAGCGTAGTGGTTAGGCCATCATGTACTGTACAGAGTGGTCTCCCTGATGTTTCCAGTGCCCACCCGGCACCGCACACAGTTATTACACTATTATTGACTGTATGCCCTGTGCTGTGCTTTACATCCCCATGACTGTTTTGTAATCCCCATGACTACCAATCTGTATTTCTTAATCCCTTCACCTTTTTCATCCAGCTCCCCAACCACCTTCCCCTCTGGCAACCATCAGTCTGTTCTCTGTATCTGTGAGTCTGTTTCAATTTTGTTTGTTCATTTATTTTATTATTTAGAGTCCACGTATAAATGATCTTGTATGGTATTTGTCTTTCTCTGATTGACTTATTGGGTGATGATGCTATTTTAAATGGAAACTCGGAAGGAAGAATTAATAAGGCTGGTGACTGGGCAAGGACAGCAAAGGGACGACAGGGCAAAGATGACTGAGTTTACATGCTTACATGGCTAGTAAAATGATGGTCCCCATAACAGAATTAAGAAAGCCTTGAGGAGGAATCAGTTTGGTAAGTAAAAACCTGTGTGGTTTTTGGTGCTTAATTCTGAAGTGGTGACAGCAATTGTGTGGCTCAGAAGAGCAGCCAGGGCTCTTCAGATACAAATTCGAAAGTCGCCCACGTACAGATTATTTTGAGTAGATGAGATCTCTGAAAGAAAGTGTTAACAGAGGGATTGCAGAAGGTCAGCCCTGGGAAAGGAAAGAGGTGGGGAAGAGGAGACTGTGGTTGTGGACGGAACCCGGATAACAGAGCAGAATCAGGATCACCTAAAGCCAAAGCAAGACAGAGTGGGGGCGGGGAGTGAGGATGTAAAGGGAGAAGATACAGAAATAGGAGAAGAAAAGGAAAGACTGAGAATGTCATGAAGAGCAGGAGTAATTGAGGGAATGTGGTCTTGGCAAAGGGAAGAAACAGGATTTGGAAGCACAGGCAGAGGACTTAGCCTTGGACAGCTTTACCTGTGAAGAACTCGGGTGCGTATAATCAGGTCACAGGAGTTTGTCAGCATCTTCAGTGACTTCCTCTTGCAGTATTCTTTGTCCTCTAAATAGGAATTGAAGGAGTCTCGGTTGAGAATGAGTGTGGCTGTGGGAACTATGGAGTCGCAGGGATTTGGACTAATTTTTGGTTCCAAGCATAATCCTTTTCTCTGCGGAAGGGACACAGAAGTTTAAGACACCATCCATGACCTCTGGGAATTTATATGGTGCAATTCAACAATAATTAAGAGCCAAAAGAAATGTGAATAGGATATTTTGAATCCTATGTCATTTTCTAGCTTGTAACTTTTGGCTACATTAGATCTCTGCACCTCTGTTTCCTCTTCTGTTAAATGGGGGTAATTTAATAATATCTATCTTATAATTTGTTGGGGAGATTAAATGAGCTAACACAAGCAAGGCGCTTGGAACAATGCCTGAAACATAAGTAAGTACATGACAAATGTTAGCTAAGATCACCATAAATCTGCAGGAGTTCACAAGGGGAAAAGTTAGTAAAGGCCGGAGCTGGTGGACAGGCTCTGTGGAGGAATGAGGATTTATGGGGGGTAACTCAGGGATCGATAGGAGGAAAGGAATGAGGAAGAAGGCATTCTTGGTTGGGTAAAACATTCTGAGTAAAGCCTTAGATCAGTGAAGCCACTGTCCTTTCATGTGATTTTTTTCAGTGACGCAGACAATTCCTGGTGGGGAGTACTGGGAGTTAGAGTAGGGTAGGGGTAACGGATAGTTGTCCTAATAAAGGAAGTGCGTGCTGAGGGGTCAGAGCTCTTTGGTTGTGCTTTTGATCCTGGCCCTGTGACTGTGGGCAGGTTGTCCAGTCTCTTAGGACCCCAAGCTTCCTAATCTGTAAACTGAAATGGACTGGATCTGTAAATCCTCGCAGCTCTAAAATTTCATGCTTCATATGGGAAAATGATTTTTTTTACCATACCACATGTAGGATAGTGGGTTTTTTTGGCAGAGCGTGAAGCCAACGCGTCTGTGTGGGGACAGACTTGTGGCTCTGGCCTCATTAGTCCTGTGCTGTGAGTGAGTAAGCAGAGGGGCCTGCATGTGGACACTACTTACTGCCTTTGCAACACTGAGCAGTCGCCAGCACTAGAGAAATCTGGGATCTCTGTGGGTGTATTTATAAAAGGAGCCCTTGGGTATTTTACTCCCAAATTATTTAGAGTTAACTCCACTACTACTGTTCTCTTGAGGAGCTGGGTTGTATGGATACTTGCCTTGAAGTGGACCCTGAGGGCTAAGTAGGAGGGAAAGAACAATTGCTAGCCTTTTAAAATAAATTTTGCAGGTTGCCTTTGTAGAACTCACCAAATTGAAGGAAAGAACAGCACCAGATGAACTGCCAGTGACACCCTAAAGCTTTCATGGTTAGGCTCATGGGCCAGGGTCCTTTTGTGGCAGTAACCGAACCAATGCTGTTGCTGTTAACATTAGGGGGTCCTTTGTCTCGAGGGATGGATTTAAATTACCCAGGACTCTGTTTAAACATAAGAAAATGGCCTTTAAAATACCATGCTTAGAAATCATTTGCTGGTACAGCAGTACTTCATTTTTTCTTTTTAGAAGGGAATTGTGGTCTGTGACTCTGTTTTCACTTCTAGCCCTGCCCGGTTTGAGCCCCTCTCAGGCTGCGTGCAGGCCTTTCCGCTGTCCCCTCTGCAGGGCTGTAGGGCTGCTTCACAGAGGAAGTCCTAAAAAATTCCTCTCCCCTTTGCTTTTCCTTGCTGCTGCGTGGGAGGTACGTAGAGCAGTATCTGCCCTCTCCACAGAGAAAAGTGTTTTGCGTTTCTCCCTGGCAGGAGCTTGGTCATAAAAGAAGGTACTTCTGGGCTTTTATATTGCATGGATTTTACACAACTTGGTGAATTGAAAAATATCTTGAAACGGAAGAGCCAAAGCAGATGGAAGCTATTTTATCTATATTTTGTGCCTCCGAAATTTGGAAAGGTTTAGTGCTTTCAGAAGCAGAAATTTGAAAGGATTGACAGTGCACCCTTGTGTTGTCCTTGGAAGTTAGAGTATTTCTTTGGGGAGTGGAGCTGTAGGAGAGGAAGGTGACTTGAGCATATAAGGAGCCCAAAGCTAACATGCACCACTGGGTAATGATGAATATGCCTTATTCGTTTAGAATAGAAGCTCCTTGAGGGTATAGAATTATCTTTGTAGTTGAATGTGGTTCCTAACAGTGAGTTGCATCTAAGTAAATAATAAATACTAGCATTCAGGAGACTCCCAAATTTTGATCTTCTGGCTGCTCATTCCCCTGAGGGGTGGTAATGAACATGACCTATTCCATTCATGCCACAAATTTTTCTGTTGAGAAAAATAACTGTGTCATGGAAGAAACTATGTGTTGCAAAGGCTGTGAATAAAGGTTGAGTGAGGTGGTTTAGTCTGGCCTCTTTTTTGAGCAGTGATTGATTAACGCTGTCTGTGTTGTTTTTTCTTTCAGAGCTGACCTGTCCTGGACGCAGCATAACTAACGAAGCTGCTGCAGGATGAGAAGATGGCAGCGCGGCTGCTCGCACCACCAGGCCCTGACAGTTTCAAGCCTTTCACCCCTGAGTCTCTGGCAAACATCGAGAGGCGCATTGCCGAGAGCAAGCTTAAGAAACCACCAAAGGCCGATGGCAGCCATCGGGAAGATGATGAGGACAGCAAGCCCAAGCCAAACAGTGACCTGGAGGCAGGGAAGAGTTTGCCTTTCATCTATGGGGACATCCCGCAAGGCCTGGTTGCAGTTCCCCTGGAGGACTTTGACCCATACTATTTGACGCAGAAAGTGAGTTGCAGGAGGAGGAGGAGCAGCTTCAGATGCCTCTTTCCTAACAGGCTTAGGGGAGATGAGGGAGAAAGAACTGTCTCTTTGCCAAAGTTTGGATGAGTAGTTAACCTTTTGTTTCAGTTCTGGCTCACGGGGATGATTTTTTTCAGTTTAATTGCTGCCAAGGGTCATTTGTGGGTTGTGGTACTTCCGAACTCTCTATTAATAAGACTTATGATTTTGGCTCCTGGCCAGATCAGAAAAAGAGGGCATAAATGAAATGGAACTATTTAATAGGGTCCAAGAAAGATGACATAGTAGAAGATGGTATAGCCCTATAAAATCTCACTCATTCAAAGTTCTATCTTTAAATATAAAGATGATATTGGTATTGTGACATTAACAGAGCCTGTTGTTGATACAGTGGAGGTGATGGATGTGTGCTCCTGTCCAGCCCTGTTTTTGACATTGGCGCATCGCTATTGGGCACAGGAAGAGAACAAAGGAAGCCAAACCGGGCCAGTGAGGAGACTCTGGGTCTTTGGCCTTGTTACAGTTGTCTGGGATGAGCCAGCACTGATTTTGGCAATAGAGTCTGTCCTGTTACTCCTCCTAGTAAGGAGCATAAGTAAAAGAAATACCAATTTCATTTGGTTGAATTTCAAACTTCCCTAACAAATATTTGACCAAACCTTGGATTTCTTTCTCATGATTATCTTACAAAACAAGGCAACAAGTGTAGAGGCGAAGCCCCCTGGATAATCCACCAGCCAAATAATTAGCCGTTGAACAGTGAGGACTGACATTGGATACCATTTTAAGGGATGCCTCATTTAGCAGATGTCATTTAAAGAATTAAATTGATGGGTGTTTCCAAATAAGGGTAATTTGTGTAATTACATATTTATAAGTATAAAGCTTAACAAACTGCCTTATAAACTGCCCTTAACTAAGTTGCCTTTCAGTATTTACATTTTAGAAGAAATTCCAGTTTCTTTGGCTTAATAATGGGACAGAAGTAAGACAAGGCCAATGGATGTCTTGATTTAGTTATAGTTGTGTAGGTATTTTTTAAAAATTTTTTAAAGATTTTATTTATTTATTTTTAGAGAGAGGAGAAGGCAGGGAGAAAGAGAGCGAGACAAACATTGATGCGTGAGAGAGACATCGATCAGCCTGCAACCCAGGCATGTTCCCTGCCTGGGAATTGAACCAACAACCTTTTGGTTCACAGGCTGGCACTCAATCCACTGAGCCACACCAGCCAGGGCTGTGGAGGCATTTTTAGTTCATGGTGGCACAAGCAATTAAGACATTGTTTGTACAAAATGGGCCTTTACCCATGTATTTCTGCCATAGGTCAGAACAGCTACATAGTAGGAAAAAGTGGGATCAGTACCTTATATCTTCCACTGGGAAATTTAGAAAGTTTAAGGAACAAAGCATGATATATAAAGAACAGTAGACTGGAAGTAAGGAATCCTGACTCTACCATAATTCACCCTATTTATTATTTATTTATACAGGGTCCGGCAGAAGTAACGCCTGTTTGAGTGTGGTTGGTAGGCTAATAATATGAGTGTAATCATTTATAGTTTTAATTTGAGCATTTCACCTAAAATGTCATATAGCGTGCTTGAGCGTGATATTATTATGTTACAGAATTACATGCTTATGGTTTGGTAATAAAAGATTTCGTAATAAAACGGGGTGTTTTTTGTGCCAGACACTGCATTTTTCTTTTTTAGTCTATGTATTTCTTTTTTCTTTTATTGTTGTTTGAATACAGTTGTTTCCATTTTCCTGCCACCACTTTCCCCTGCCCCACCTACCACAATCTACCACCCTCCCCCACTTACCACCCTCCATCCTTATCCCCTTGGCTTTGTCCATGCATGGGTCCTTTATACATGTACTTTAAGGACCCTTTCCCTTCTTTCTCTCATTATCTGCCCACCCCCACACCCCAGTTATTGTCAGTTCTTTATTTCAATGTCTCTGGTTCTATTTTGCTTGCTTGTTTTTTTTGTTGAGTAGGTTCCACTTATAGGTGAGATCATATGGTATTTGTCTTTCACTGCCTGGCTTCTTTCACTTAGCATGATGCCCTCCAGTTCCATCCATGTTGTGGTGAAGGGTAGGAGCTCCTTCTTCCTTTCTGCTGTGTAGTATTCCATTGTGTAAATGTACAACAGTTTTTTGATCCACTCATTAACTGATGGGCACTTAGATTGCTTCCAACACTTGGCTATTGTAAATGGTGCTGCTATGAACATAGGTTCTTTTGAATTAGTGTTTCAGGATTCTTAGGATATAATCCCAGCACTGGAATTGCTAGATCAAAAGGCAGTTCTGTTTTTAGTTTTTTTGAGGAAATCTCATGCTGTTTTCCATAGTGGCTGCACCATTCTGCATTCCCACCAACAGTGTACTAGGGTTCTCCTCTCCAGCACTTAATTGTTGTTGATTTGTTTGCAATGGCTATTCTGACCGGTGTGAAGTGGTTTTAATTTGTATCTCTCTGATGGCTAGTGATGCATGTCTCTGGGCCCTCTGTATGTCCTCCTTGGAGAAGTGTCCGTTCAGGTCCTTTGCCCATTAGTTAATTGGATTGTTTGTCTTCCTAGAGTGGAGTTGTGTGAGTTCTTTAAATATTTTGGAGATCAAACTCTTGTCTAAGATATCATTGGCAAATATGTTTTCCCATATAGTTGGATCTCTTTTCATTTTGCTGATTTTTTTTTAGCTATGCAGAGGCTTTTTAATTTGATGAGGTCCTACTTATTTATTCTTTCCTCTATGTCCCTTGCTATCAGGGACATACTGGTGAAAGTATTGTTGCGTGGAATATCTCAGATTTTCCTGCCTATGTTCTCCTCTAGGACTATTATATATCGCAACTTATATTTAAGTCTTTCATCCATATTGAGTTTATTTTTGTGTATGGTGTACGTTGGTGGTTGAGTTTTCATTTTTTTTGCATGTAGCTATACTCAGAAAACTACACAACATTGAAGAAAGAAATTAAGGAAGACACAAGTATATGGAAGCATATACTATGTTCATGGATTGGAAGAACTGACAACATCAAAATGTCCGTATTACCGAAAGCAATTTATAGATTCAATGCAATTCTTATTGAAATACCAATGATTTATTTCACAGAGAACAAACATTCAAAAATTTATATGGAACCATAAACAACCCCAAGCTGCAGTAATTTTGAGAAAGAAGTACAAAGTAGGAGGGATCACCATACCTGACATGAAATTGTATTATAAGGCCATGCTAATCAAAATAGCCTGGTACTGGCATAAGAACAGACACGTGGATCAATGGAACAGAATATAGAGAACCAAGAAATAAACCCAAGTGGCCAATTAATATTCTATGGCCAATTAATATTTGACAAAGGGGGCATAAAATGGAGTAAAAATAGTCTCTTCAACAAATGGTATTGGGAGATCTGGACAGCTACATGCAAAAAGAAAAAAGAAAGAAAAAGAAATTCAACTGTGTACAGTTTAACACCATACACAAAAATAAACTCAAGATGGATCAAAGACTTAAATATAAGTCACAACACCATAAAGTCCTAGAGGAGAACATAGTAGGCAGGAAAATCTGAGATATTCCACACAGCAGTGTTTTCACTGATATGTCCCCTAAAGCAAGGGACATAAAGGAAAGAATAAACAAATGGGACTTCATTAAAATAAAAAGCTTCTGCACTGCTAGTGTATGTATTTTTTAAGCGACAACAAATAATCTATGGGAAAAGAAAGTAAAAATGAAGGGAAAAACTTCCCAAAACTAGTTCATGTCCTTTTGCAAGTCATTTCACCTCTATAGGCCTAAATTCTCTCATCTAGAAACTGAGAAGTTGGACAGAATTTTTAAGGATTTTGTCTGATATCAAGTTCTGAGGCTAAGTAGTTTTCATAAAGTGTCATTGATTTCCCATTTACTCTTCCCTTTTTTAAGTCTGTTTTACCTGGGCCTTAGGTGAGGGAGGGAGGAGGCAAACTTTAACTTTCTGAATGAGTGAATAAGGAAACGTAGAAACTTCGACTGTTTTTAGGAAAATATTTTATTCACTGTAAAAGTTTGAAATATATTTCCCTCCTCTTTCCTACCTTTGCACCCATGGTCTTACTAGAACTATAAAGAATGACAAATTGCAGGGTTCAGATTGTACGTATTTAGATAAATTTGGCCAGTTGGTGTAACTTCTTCAGAAAGCGTAATACTCTTATAGCAATAAACAGACAGGTAAAGAAAGCCCTTTGCACCCTTGCCTTTCAAGTGGCTAAAACCCCTTTAGTATTTTGAATTGTTTATTTTTCTAACTCAAATACAAATTGAGTTTTCTTTCTTAAACCTGACTTAATGTATGAAAAATATAAAGAGGTATTTGTTGTCAGAGCCCAGGGTTCCTTTCCATGCCTTCCCGTGCTTCCTGCCCTGGAGATACATAATCCCTAATGTTTCAGATTTCAGTAGCCCTGACTTGGGAGTGAAGACCCACAGAGGATGGGTTTCTGGTCCTGCTTGGTATCATTCCTTAGGTAGGTCAGGTATTGATGGTCGTTTCATAGGGGACTGGCTTTTCTTGTTTTAGCCTTTGGCTTTACCATATGGAAAGAATAGCTTTAATTGTTGGGTTAGGCTTTTTTTGTAATTCTTTTTAAAAATTATGAAATAGTCTACCATACTATATCACCACACAGAAAAGGTCATAAATACATAACAATGATTATTATAAAGCAAACAAACTAACATCCATGACAAGAAAGAACATTAGTAGCACTTCAGAAGTATTAATTAAGCTTTTAAGTAAGGGATATTTCAGTTGACTAAAAATAAGTTGCTCAAGTTTACTTGCAAATCTCCACTGGCATTACTTCTTACTAACTAGGCCTTTCATGAAGCCAAATTAACAAGGTCTCCCCTTCAAGGAAGCACACTGGGAATTAAACCACAAATCAAAATATCCTAAGGGTAGAAATGGCTTTAAGAGGGGATTCCCTTCTATTGTTTTTCAAGGGCTGCCTTAAATAATTCTTGCAGAATAGGATTTCTTTGCTAAATGATGCAAGTGGATTTCTTTATCTTTTTCTCATAGTCTCATTTTCTAATTGATTAATAATTTTTGTTACTCTTATAGAAACTTGTTTCTCATTTCCTTCCCTCTTTATGTTAGAGGATGAAAGAAAGCTAGTTTCCTACTAGTCAAGTTCTGGTTTCATCCCATTGTGGATTTCATACTATCCAGGCACACAGAGCCTTAAACTTTGTGTATCACATTTTCAAGATATTCTTGTACCAGCTGATGCTGGTTTGAGTTATCGTAATAAACTCTCGAGGTCCGCAACAGTATTGTGCATGTTGCATTTCACCAGAAAGACCTGGATCATCTCTCTGTGGATTTCCTCAGACCTCCCAGTGCCACAGCATCGTCCTTGCCTCTAGGTCTGGTGCTTTGTTCTATTGTCTCCCCTTTTGGGCTTTCTTGTTTTTCACTCGTTACCTGCAAATAATTGAATTGGAGGACCATTACAATTTTTTATTTACTTAATTTTAAAAATAGGTAATATATTTACATAGTTAAAAATTCAGTAAAAAAGATACCCCATTAAAAGGTATTCAGTAAAAAGTCTCCTTTTTACACCTCATCTGCCCACTTCCTGTCTCCCTGCACAGGTAACCACTGTTACAGTATCTTCCAGAGTTTCTCTGTGTGTGCAAGCAAAAACAAGTTGGTATTCTAAGGAAATTGGACTGTCCTGTGTACCTTTATTTTTGGTTTTCTTTCTACTATTTTCTTGTATCTGTTGAAGTCTTAATTTTGTTATTTGTTTTCCCTTCGTTCATAATATATAATAGAATCTTAAGTTTTATCAACGTAAATTCTCAACATTTCTCCCCTTCCCACACTTTTTTAGAAAATCAAATCAAGGACTTTTCCTCAATTGCTGAATGTGTGTCTCTATCTTCACTACAGAAAGTACTCTCCGATGCTTAATAGTAACTTGTTGAATTTGAAATGGCCACATATATTCTTAACAACTGTCTTACGGCAGCAAAAAAGTCTGTGAAGTGGAAAGAAGGCTCCTTCTCCTGTTCCTGTTCCTTCAAACTGATCATTGATGTGTCTTCTTTTTGTTTAATCGGCACACCCTCTCATCAGTAACACCCATAGATAAAAATCCAAATTACAGAATTGACTGAGCCTATAAACAGAGCCCATTCCTATTGCATTAAAAAATTATATATGGTTTCCCAGAGTTCAGTTTGCCCTCAACTTTTCATGTCTACCTTTTCCTGCAAATTAAAGGCTTCCTAAAATCATAGAAGATTAGAATATGGTTGCCTTAGAGATTTTCTTGTTTAGCCTCCTCATTATGTAGATTTAATGTGGTGTGAAGTACGGTAGTCAAAGAGCCAGGACTAGAACCCATACCTCCTAATTCTTAGTCCATTACAACATATTTCTAGTTCCCTACATTTCTAATTTTTTAATTAATTGATGCTCAGCTTCACTTGGCTCTGTTCTTCTGAAGGTAGGCAGGCAAATATAGTGACCAAAAAAAAAAATCCTTGGTTTTTTATTCACATCTCTTATAATCCCTTTGGTTTATGAACACTTCTTAGGATGGGTCCTAAGAAGTACAGTGCTTCTGCGGGAAAGGATGACATTAGATTTAGTTCCAATATTGTATGTTCTGACGTGAAGGAGCTCCTGAAGACAAGTTATACCAGAGACTTGGGCTCAGTGTCGACCCTGCTACAACTCTTCTGCTAGACTTGTAATCGGGAGGCAGTTTGCTTACCTCTTCACATATTCTTACTTTTTAAAGGAAGATTACCCCCCCACCTGCCTCAATCCCCAGCCTACCAGCAGGATGGCTTGGTGAAAAGGGCACCTAACAAGGAAAATAAAAACCTTTGTTTCAGTTCTACCTTTGCTTCTTGTTTGCCCTTAGCCAAATCACTCACATTCTTGGGACTTCAACTTTCTTATCTGTGATACATGCAAGATATAGTTGGACTTATATCTATATCTTTCTAACTGTATTTCACACATATGCATGCCACATACTATGTATGCTTTAGCAGTGGCAAGCCACTAAGTAGTGTCCTTAGGTGTCCCCTGCTGTGCACGCTCCAGCTCCTCTTGGAAAGTGCTCTGTCCTTTAACTCCACCCTTTGATATCCCTGTTCCTCCAGGTCCAGGACTGAGGCCTCTTTTTTTCTTGTAGCCTAAATTGTTTCTTCTACACCAGAACTAATTTCTTCTTCTGAATTTCTATAATACATTAAGAACTTACCTGATAAGTTCTTTTTTTTTTAATTTAATTTAATTTTTTTTGAAGATTTTATTTATTTATCTTTAGGGGGGAAGGGAAGGAGAGAGGGAGAGAAATATCAATGTATGGTTGCCTCTCGTGCGTCCCCTGCTGGGAACTGTTCTACACCCCAAGCATGTGCCCTGACTGGGGATCGAACCTCGATCCTTTGGTTCGCAGGCCCGCGCTCAATCCACTGAGCTATGCCAGCCAGGACCTGATAAGTTCTTATCTCTGACAAGAAGTGGGTTTTAGCTTTAACTGTGGGTTAACTTAGGGTTGATTGTGGCAGGGCCTCCTGTTTCCAACAATGCTTCCATTTTTCTCCTTCCACCACTAATATCAATGTTAAGATCCTCCTCAAATGAAGAACTAAGTGAGAAAGAGAGAGTCCCATGAGCTTCAGCAGAAAATCCTTGCAGAATCTGTTGTCACACACTTCCACCAGGTGCGCAGAGCAGAGACTGACTGTCAAAGGAGAGTTTACATTCACCAGGTGTATACTCTGGTTTCTCTTCAGATCGTATAAATCTTTCGCCTTTTACATTCACCAGGTGTGATCTGAAGTATTGTTAGTGCAGTTGTGTTGCCTACTTTTGCATGATAAACTTAGATGCTGCTTTGTTTTAAATAAAAATTTCATATTCTAAAATTTTGTTTTATTTTTGTTAAAAATTTTTCAACAATATAAGAAAATAAAATGGTGTTTTCATTATTTTATTCACCAATTGAATTAATGCAAATACTTGTGAGCCAGTGGAAGGTAGCTCATTTTCAAGGTGATGGATTACTGATGTGCTTGTTTGGGGTTCTTTTCCGTTCTCCAAGTGTCCTTGTCTAGAGGGAAAGGAATTTAATTAAACATTCCTAAGTCAGATTCCTCTTTTATAGCCTTAGCAAAATAGACCAAGAGTTGGGAAATCTTGTTTCTGATCCCATTCACATCTAATTCTAGGTGATCTTGGGCTTGTCACTTAACTAACTATTCAGGGTTTCAGTTTCCCCAGTCCAGAAAATGAAGATTATGCTTACAGCTGATATCCCACATATCTTCCTGGGTTGTGGTGAAGATCATTTCTTGATGACTCTGTGTAACAAAGAACAGCCTATTGCCGCAGTCCTGCTTTGTCTTCCTCCATAGGTGCATAATATATTTATTTGTTTATTATTCATCCTCTTACGTACTCATAGTGCCTGCCCTATAGTAAGTGCTCAGTCAATGTTCGTTGAACAAATGAATTAATCTTTTGAGATAATACCTATGAAAACACTGCTTTTGTAAATGCTTTGAATAGAAAAGGCGACATTATAGTGAAAAGTGTTTCCATCTACAAAAATGGATTGAACTCTGGAAAAAAAAAGACTGATTACCAATATATCTTTTCTTTTCCCAAAGAATTATAGTTTCCTTTAAGTTCTGAGGAAGTATAATAGATCAGGAACTAGGTCCCCTAATATTTTAGAGATATCTTCAGAGGGCTAGATGACTACTATTAAGTGTTATCAGTCTTATCATTCCTCTTGTAGAACCTTAGAACTAGAAGAGACTTTATAAAAGGTCGTTAGGGAACAGCCTCTATCCAGTGCTTGAATCTCTAATTGATTTATTGGTGTTGCCCATACATTATACAAAGGATGCCACTTCCCCAGTGTTTGAAGTTGTCCTGTTGTGTCTGTCTGTGTTAAGGATTTTGGTTTTTTCTTGGCTGCGTGAGCTGAGTTGTATTAACTGACTATAAAGGAAATGAGGGAAGCTGACATGGAATATACACCAGCTTGGGTTGCCTCATAATAAATTGGGATCCATTTATTCAACAAATACTTCTTGAGTATTTCCCGTGTGTGAGGCATTGGGGCCATTGGGTTCTCTTGGGGTGGGGAGAAAGATTAATAAAGTCCTTTCTTTACCCTTGAGTAGCTTATAACATGTTAGTGTATAATATGATACCACTTCTCACAAGAGGGCCCAGAACTGGCCTTATTTACTTCTAAGTAAGAGTGGTATTTGAGTTACTCCTTGGATTTTAGAGAAGAGGGATAGACTGGAACATTCTAGCAGAAAGAACAATATGAAAAAAGGCTCAGAGACAAGGGCATAGGACAACTAAGAAAAAGCTGAGTAGTATGATTTGAATGGAACGTGGGGACATGACTAAGGAGCAGTGGGAGACGAGGCTGGGAAGGGGGAGATGGAGCCAAGTCACGGAGGACTTACAAAGTTAGACTAAGATCTTTCGTGTTTACTTGATAAGCAATAGAGAACCACTGAAGATTTTCAAATGGGAATAAGGATATGTAATCAAAGCTGTGTCTCAGAGTGGTGAATGTGGCAGGGATATGAAGGGTGGACCAGCGGGAAAGAGAAGTGGGACGGAGAGACCAGCTGTGAAGTAACAAGGGTTGAACTATAACGGTGGAAGTGGACACTATCCATTAGCGTCGAGGATTTTGTTACTGTGGAGGATACAGGGGAGTTGAGCATTCAGTCATTTATTTGATAAACTGCTATTGAGCATTTTCTGTATGTCCAGCCTCTGCTCCATGTCCTTGAGAAGAAAACTGACAAGTTCTATACACTCTTGGAACTTAGTTTTTTGGGGAGATAGATAATAAACAAAGAAAATCATTACAAAGAATGCTAAGTGCATTAATGAAGATAATATGGTTCAGTTACTTTAGTGTGTGGCGCTCTGACTGAGTACAGAGGCTAAACTTGGAGAATCCAGAATAAGGATATATGACCAAAGGCTTTATATCTACCCAGATATTGGTATCTTAATCAGGCCTCTAGCTAGTACTAAATTATAAGCTTAAAAGAACCTATGATGCAGATATTCTGAGGTATTTAAAAGCCAGCATTGTCACTGTTGAGAGTTTGCCCATCTTGGATTTCTAGATAGGCAGGAGTCCAGTACATTTTAGCATCAGTGTGAGCTATAGGGGTACTTGCAGAGAAGCCTTGAATTTTCTCCAGAAAAGAACCTTAGGTCTTCTTGTCTTTGTGCAAGAACTAAGTTGTGATTCCAAACTTGTGAGCCACAGTGTATAAGAGGGAACTTTTACTTGAATTCTAGGATGTGTGTTCCTAGCTGATCACCTCAGCCATAACATTTCACCAATTGGTAATTTTAGGAATTAGTCTCTGATGGTTTCTCCAGGTTGTGGGTTATGAAATCTTACTCTAAAAGCTGACCTGTTGAATGGATTATTTAATGACAACATTTAAATGTTGAAGGGTGTTTCAGGATTACAATAATAATGATCATCTTCTGACAATATTCTTTAATTTAAATTTTATTTTTTGATTACAGTTTACATTTAGTATTATTTTGTATTAGTTTCAGATGTATAGCAGAGCGGTTATACAATCCTCTGCTTTACAAAGTGGCCCCCCTGGTATTTCCAGTACCCACCTGGCACCATACACAGTTACTACAATATTATTGACTATATTCCCTTGCTGTACTTTATGTCCCTGTGACTATTTTGTAACTCCCAATTTGTACTTTTTTTATATCCTCACCTGGAGACATTTTTTCATTGCTTTTAGAGAGAGGAAGGGAGAGAGGGAAACATCAATGCGAGAAACATTGATCGGTTGCCCGTACGCACCTGGACTGGGGATTGTATGTGCCCAGACTGGGTGTCAAACCTGCCAACGGACGCTCCAGCCAACTGAGCCGTACTGTGCAAGGCCCAACTTGTACTTCTTAATCCTTCACCTTTTTGCCCAACCCTGCAACCTCCTCCCCTCTGGCAACCATTAATCTGTTCTCTGTATCTATGAGTCTGTTTCTATTTTGTTTTGTTTATTTTGTTCTTTAAGATTCCATTATAAGTGAAATCATTTGTTATTTGTCTTTCTCTGACTGACCAGTTTCACTTAGCATAATACCCTCTAGATTATTTCCTTCTGTTGCAAATGGTAAGATTTCATTCCTTTTTATGGTCAATTAATATTCCATTGTATGTATGTACCACAGCTTTTTTATCCACCCATCTATTGATGGACACTTGGGTTGCTTTGTTATCTGGGTTATTATAAATAGTGCTGAAATGAAGATAGGAGTACATGTAGTCTTTCAAATTAGTGTTTTAGGTTTCTACATCCAGAAGTGGAATTGCTGGGTCATAAGGCAGTTCCTTTTTTCATTTTTTGAGGAACTTCCTTATTGTTTTCCACAGTGGCTGCACCAATCTGCATTCCCATCAAAATGCATGAGAGTTCCCTTTTTTGCACATTTTTGCCAACACTTGTTGTTTATTGATTTATTAATGATAGCCACTCTGACAGTTGTTAGGTGATATCTCATTGATTTGCATTTCTCTGATGATTAGTGACATAGAGCATCTTTTCATATGTCTGTTGGCCATCTGTATGTCCTCTTTGGGGAAGTGCCTAGTCAGGTCTTCTGCCCACTTTTTAAAAATTCCTTACCCAAGGATATGTTTATTCATTTTAGAGAGAGGAGAGAGAGAAAGAGAAAAAAAACATCAATATGAGAGAGAAACATCAATCAGTTGTCTCCCTTATGTGCCCTGACCAGGGATTGAGCCTGCAACCTTTTGCTGTGGGATGATGCTCCAACTAACTGAGCCACCTAGCCAGGGCCTCTGCCCACTTTTTAATTGGATAGTTTGTTTTTTTGGTGCTGAATTGTCTGAGTTCTTTATAAATTTTGGATATTAACCCCTGATCAGATGTATCATTGGCAAATATTGCCTTCCATTCAGTAGGTTGTCTTTTTATTTTGTTGATGGTTTCCTTTGCTACACAAAAACTTTTCAGTTTGATGTAGTCCCATTTGTTTATTTTTTTGTTTCCATTGTTTGAGAAGATATATCAGAGAAAAATATTGCCAAGAGAAGTGTTCTGATAATATTTGAAATTAACTATATTTTAAATTTCTTTTTTGGTCAAGAAGAATTAAGATTGTATTGTTGTAATACAGGGGGATGCTTCTCTTACTAATTGCTTCCAAATTTACATGAATTGTAAATTCTTTACATATAACCCTGTTTGTCACTGTTTAAGATTAGGATTGCCCCATTATATGGCAATTCTCCTAACTCTGATTCTAAATAGCAGTAGAATTTGATACAAGCTCTGAAGAGGCACTTCAGTTCCAGACATTTTGTTGAGGTAACAAAGTTTGGTCTGTTGAATCAAGTTTGAATAAAAGATTCCTTCAGTTCCAGAGGATGAGGTGTCCCATCGGCTGTTCGAGGTCAATCCCTCTCCCTGTGCTTTTGACCCCATTAATGCCTGCCTGCCTTCCCTAGAACTTCCCTCTCTCAGTTGTGCCCTCTCTTGTCTATACTTTCAATCTTTCCCTCTCAGATTGGTTCTTCCCCTCAGCTTGTAAACATACTCAAAGCCTCTCCGCATCCTAATGAATGCTCACTTGACCTCAGATCCTCAACTAATATAATCTCTCTTCACGCCACTGAAACTTTTAAAAAGCAGCCTTTACTCACCATCACCGCCTACACATCTCCCACCTGACCCCCCATCCTTGCAGCCTGACTCTGCATCCTTACTTCTTTACTCACATTCTCGAGATCAGATCCTGTATGATTTCAAATTTTCAAGCTTAACAGACATTTACTTTCCGTTCTTATCTCACTGAACCTCTGTGCTGCATTTGAGAGCATAAATTATTCTGTGATTCTTCCAGCTTTTTGTTTCCTTCGCCTAATTCTCCCTATATCTTAGATTGTTCGTCTCTTTTCTTTCATTTTCTTCCCCTTTCCCTTAAATGCTACTATTCCCCCAGTTTCATTCCTTGGTCTGTGTTCCTGTCATTTGGCACACGCTTTCTCCCCGGGTGATCTCATCCATTCTCTCAGTACTCTTGAGTCTGTTTCTTCAATCTAGAATACTCCTTAATTATTCAGCACCTTGTCTGGCATCTCTATCTGGATTTCCTACAGGTAGCTCAGTGTGTTCAAAACGGAACTCATTTTCTCTCCTCAAACCTACTTTTCTTTCATCTGCTATTTTAGTTGATGATACCACCACCCACATTTAGATAACATTATTGACACCCCAATTTTCTGCATTCCTTGAGGATCACCAATATTAGAGAGCTCTCAGTAGAATGTTGCACATTTTTACAAGTAGGAAAAAATTATGGCTCAGAAATGTTCGTTTACTTAATTCAAATTCCCTCAACTAGTGTGTGGTAGAGCCAGGATTCAGTTCCAGGGATGTGTAAATTCAACACTCATGGTCTTTCTGCCATACTGTCTCCATTAGAGTGTGTTGCAGAATGACTTTTTGTTTTCTACTGCCATTTTTAGATAATTTTCTATTGTTTCACAATGCCTCAATATGAGTTAGCTTGTTGAGGTCGTTTTTGTTTTTTTAGTTCATTTACTTCATTCAGAGATACCATATCTTCAGCATGTTATTTAATGCATAGAAAAGATTAGAAGACTTTTGAACTAAAATTAATAAGTTTTTATTATGGAAAGAGTTATCAAGTTATCGAAAGAGCTAAAGGATGGAAAAGGTACCCTGGCTGGCATGGCTCAGTGGATTGAATGTGGGCTGCAAACCAGTGAGTTGCCAGTTTGATTCCCAGTCTAGGGTACATGCCTGGGTTGCAGGCCAGGTCCCCAGTGGGGGCCACGTGAGAGGCAGCGATACATTGATCTCTCTCTCTCTCTCTCTCTCTCCCCCCCTCTCTCCCTCCCATACCCTCTCTAAAAATAAATAAGTAAAATCTTTTTTAAAAAGGATGGAAAAGGTGATGATATAGTTTTAATTATACATCTAGCAGAAACTTGCATAGAGTTGTTAGTTGATTTTAGCTGTATCATTTCCTCATGTCTAAGAGAGTTATTCATATATTCCACAAACATGTATGAACTGTTTACCTTGGGCCAAATGGACATCATATTATGTACTCTGCTTGTTAAGCTGAGAAAGTCACAATAGTTAGAAGGTATACCACTGCCTTTAAGGATCTTAGGATCCAGTGAGAGATATTGATACGTGAACAAAAAATGACAATACTGCTCTAAAAGAAGTAAGTACAGAGTTTTGTGGGGATGCACACAGTAAGAGGATAATTCTGTTCGAGGGAGTTGAATGGGGCTATCTTCAGAGTGGAGGTGATATTTGAGCGGGACCTTAAAGTCTTAAAATCTGGCAGAAAAATATTCACTTGTTGGAGAAGAGAACAAAGAGTAATTCACGTATAAAGAACAGTACACGCAAAGGTACAGAAACATGAGAAGCTGAGTTGTTTAGCCCTGGCCTGTGTGGCTCAGTGGGTTGGAGTGTTGTTCTGTGCACTGAAAGGTCATGGGTGTGATTCCTGGTCAGGGCCCATGCCTAGGTTGTGGGTTCAGTCCCTAGATGGGCCATGTATGAGAAGGCAACCGATCGATATTTCTCTCTCTCTCATCCATGTTTCTCTCCATCTCTCTCCCTTCCTTTCCCTCTCTCTAAAATCAGTAAGCATGTCCTTGGGTAAGGACTAAAAAAAAAGTTGACTTGTTTAAGTAGTGAGTCCAGTTGTGACTGGAGCTGGGTTGTAGTTTGGTAAGACAGGAGATGAAGCTAGAGAGGCAGGTTGGATCCCAATGTGTGCATACTAAGCAGATTTTATTATCTCTCACTTCAGAGTTCTCAGGTCTGGAAAACCTCTAGGGCCTATTTTGAGCCAGCACAGCTATATAGGTGCCTTCTATTGACTCTGGATTCTTGGTCTAGCTTATGCACAAGTGTTCTACTGGCTTATATCAAGTGTGTGAATACTACCCAATATGAATATGAGCCTTAGAGTGTCCTAATGGGCACCCCATATTTGGAGTTCAAAGATCAGAAGTAGTCTGTGATAACAACAGTTGCATCATCATAATCAGTTATTGAGTGCTTATTCTGTGCCAGACACTGTATTAAGGACTTTTTGTGAATGTTTATTTAATTATCATAACCACCTGATAAAGTAGATACTATCGGTCATTATTGCTGTTTTATCATTGAAATATCTGAACCATAGCAACATAAGTTGCCTGAGATCATGATAGCTAATAAGTAACAGAGTTGGATCTTGAATCCAGCCAGGTCTTGTGGCCTCTAAACCACCCTGCTCTGCTGTTTTGTAAGAGAGAGGAGAGTGACATTGGATTCTAGAATGTGAATACAGTGAATTGAGTTAATATGCTTTACATAATTCCTGTATTTTGCTCTTGCCTAGATCAGCTGCAGTCTGTGCACCCTAAGAGGGTAAAGGGGAAGTTCAAAGGCAAACTCATATTGAAGGACAGTGAGGAAGAGTGGCTGTGTAGGAGGTTCAGAGCTGCCCTGCCTTGGGGAGCAGCATCATGCTGGCTCAGCACTGAGGCAGGTGCACAGGGCTGCTGCTCTGCCAAGTACGGCTTCCTGTGAGCAGGACGTGGGCAGGAAGGGTGTCAGGTGTTTCAAATGTGGGTTGGAGGGCATGGGGTTACAAGGTCAAACCAAATGAGAAAGTGTATGCAGGAGCACCTGGAAAACTGTAAAGGCACAGACAGGTGTGGTGCTAGCATTATCTTCATCGAGCTTAGATCAGGGAAAACACCAGAGAAAGGCTATGTGATCTCTGAGGCATATGCCGGGACTTCACTTTTTCCCCAGAGTTGAAGGGATTAAGTAAAAGAGATTCCTAGACTGATCTGTGGATAGGATCAGATGACCTGGTGAGGTGGAAGGGTCCAGGGCTAGGCCCCAGGTCACAGGGCCCCTGGTGACTCTCCTGCTCCTGCTCACTAGCTGTGGCCTTAGCTTGGGCACAGCATCTGTGCTTGCTTTCTTGTCTGTAAAGTGAGGATTTAGACTTGATAAATACTTTTTAAAACTACAATATGATATGAATTAAAAGTTTAGGCTTTGGAATTACATTGCCTTAGTTCAGTTCTAAGTTTTACCACTTAATAACTTTGTAGTTTTAGGCAGGTGACTTAGCCGTCCTGCCTCAATTTCATCATCTATAGAAAAGTACTTACCTCATGGAATAGTTGTGAGACAGTTAGTGTATAACACATCTGATAGGTTGTCTTCCACTGAGTAAATGATATTATTTCTCCAACTAGACTCATAGGTACAATTATCAATGACTTAAAGAAATGAAACATAAATATAGGATTTAGAGATCTCTCTTGCTCAGACTTCAGGGTAGTGGAATAGACACTTGGAAGATGAGCACTCTACATTTTCCTATAGTTCAAACAGAAGTGCAAGCCTAAGGGAAAGCATTGCCTGTGTCCACTTGCCCTTCTCCAGTTCAGTATTTCTGGGGATAGCTGGGAACACAGGCACTCTGGAAATTCAGACCAGCCGTGCCTTTGTTGGAGCCTTTCCTGGGACACACTGAGACTGCCATTTTGATTTTGCTTGAGGGACGCACTAAGTGGATTAGCATTAAGGAAGGTACCAGGACTCCTAGCCAAGATAGCATCATAGATAAACATGGCTCACCTCCTCGCATGACCACATTAAAATTACAAATAAACTATAGATCAATTATCATTCAGAACTGTCAGAAGTTGAACTGAATGGAAGTCCTACAACTATGGAATTAAAGAAGAAACCGCATCAAGACTGGTAGGAGAGGCGGAGTCACAGAACAGTCTGGTCCCAAAGCCATGTGTGGCAGATAAAAATCAGAAGGGATCTCACAGCTGCGGAACGAGTGGTCCCAGCCACACCAGCGAAGGGTTTCAGTGCTAAGAAAACAAATCTCCATAACTTCTGGCGGTAAAAACCAGTGGGGATTGAGGCTGTGAAAAACAGAAACTGCTGGAACCCCAGGCAGTCCCTGTTAAAGGTCCTGTGCACAGACTTACTTGGATTCACTCCCTCTGAGTTTCAGTGTTGGGGGCAGCAGATCGAAAGGCACCAGAGACATACAGGGAGGAACTGAATTGTCTAGCACCGGGGTGAGAGCTGGAGGGCAGCATTCTCCCAGATGTGCTGGCAGAGGTGATTGTTCCGTTTCTGAGCCCTCTCCCACAGAGCTGGCAGGCAGGTGCTATATCTGAGACTCCATCAACCTGGCTCACACTGTTTGCCACACCCTGATGATTTCCTGAGGCCCAGCCCCACCCAACTTTTGGGCACACCAGAACTGTTTCAAGTGGCTGTTCCATACCACTGTTTGTCTTGGCCTATGCTTCATATTTTCCTAAATTCTCTTAAGCAAGCAGCATCTGGCTCCAGCAAGCCCCGTACCTCTCACTAAGATGCCCCAGGCTGGCACTAACAGCAGCTGGCCTTGGTTCACAGCTTGGCCTCTCCTGGGCACTTCCAAGATTGCTTTCTGGTTTATGCTGTATGACCCTGGACAGAGCACAGGCAGTGGCAATCAAGGCTCAACTGCAACAGGAGGGTGTACACAGCCCACACAGTGGGCACAGCTTGAGTACCCACTTGGGCAATAGGGGAAGCTGTGCCACTGGACCCGACAGGATACCTACTATATTAGGTCACCCTACCAAGCCTGGGAGATGTAGCAGTTCACCCTAATATGTAGAAACAAGCATAGGGAAGCTGGCAAAATTAGGAGACAAAGAAATATGGCCTAAATGAAAGAAAGAACAAAACTCCAGAAAAAGAACTAAACAAAATGGAGACAAGCAATCTACTAGATGTAGAATTCAAAACACTGGTTATAAGGATGCTCAGTGAACTTAGTGAGAACCTCAATGGCATAAAAAAGATCCAGTCAGAAATGGAGGAGACACTAATGAAAATAAAGAACAATTTACAGGGAAACAACAGTAGAGTGGATGAAGCTGAGAATGAAATCAGCAATTTGGAATAAGAAGAAGCAAATAACAACCAATCAGAACAGCAAGAAGAAAAAAGAATCCAAAAGGAATGCAAGGAGCCTCTGGGACAAAACTTCAGGTGTACCAACATTTGCATCATGGGTGTGCTGGAAGGAGAAGAGAGAGAATGAGAAATTTGAAACCTATTTGGAAAAATAATGACAGAAAACTTCCCTAATGTGGTAAAGGAAATAGAAATACGAGAGCAGGAAGCACAAAGAGTCCCAAAAATGATAGACCCAAAGAGGCCCACATCAAGACATATCATAATTAAAATGCCAAAGGTTAAAGACAAAAAGAGACTCTTAAAAGCAGCAAGAGACAAGCAGTTAATTACCTATAAAGGAATTCCCATAAGACATTCAGCTGATTTCTCAAAAGAAACTTTGCAGGCAAGAAGGTGCTGGCAAGAAGTTTTCAAAGTGATGAAAAGCAAGGACCTACAACCTAGATTACTCCATCCAGCAAAGCTATCATTTAGGATCAAAGGACGGATAACATGCTTCCCAGACAAGAAAAAGCTAAAGGAGTTCATCACCACCAAGCCAATATTATATGAAATGTTAAAGGGTCTTCTTTAAGAAGATCAAAAACATGATCAATAAAATGGTAATAAATACATATTTATTAGCAATTGACTCTAAAACAAAATAAATGAACAAGTAGAAGAGAAACAGAATCATAGATACAGAGAACATTTTGATGGTTGCCAGATGGGAGGGGGATGGGTAAAAAATGTGAAGGGATTAAAAAGTACAAATTGGTAGGTACAGAACAGCCATGGGGATGTAAAGTACAGCATAGGGAATGGAGTAGCCAAAGAACATATATGCATGGCCCATGGACATGGACAACGGTGTGTGGATTGTCTGAGGGAGTTTGGGGAGACTGGGGAGAGGGGATCAGAGGTAAAAAAAAAATTGAAACAACTGTAATAGCAAGAACAGTAAAGTATAATTTTTTAAAAAGGTCAGGGCTCTGTTCAACATGGTATAGTTGTTTTGACAGTACAGATCATTTATTTCTGAACAGCTTTCCAGTAGAATCTGTTTAGATTCAGGATTATATTTTTCTTTATTAAAACAGAGAATATTGGGAAGGACTTCTTTTTTGGTTGCCTGCTATATTGTCTGTATAGATAGGTACTCAGAAGTCAATGCCAAATATCTTTTGATTAGTGGACAACTGGCTACTACTGTCATCCCTGCTGTAGCTATTCTTCAGATCAGCTACATTTATGTTATTATTGGGTAGAAGACTACTTCTCTGTACACTCACATTCAAACCAATAGGCAGAAAGGTTTTGCCCCTGGTAAACTGTACCAGAATTAAGAATTTATAATTTAAGAATTAAGAATTTATAGTTAAGAAGGAAAGAGCTAGTGGCTATTAAAACTGTCCAGTTGCCTGGTTCTGAAGAAGTACATAGGTCTAGGAGCATAAGGTCATACACACACACACACACACACACACACACACACACACGTAAGTTCTGTCTGGAAAAGTCCAGCCATTGTTAATATAACAAGAATGGTTTGTGTGACATTGATGTAGCCTGGCAGCCAAGGAGAGTGGACTGGAATGTGCATGTGTGAACAGTGACTATTTCACCATACTAGTCAGTGGGGGCAGTAGATGTCATTGAGTGAGCATGTGTACTGTGTGGTCATTGCATTCAAAATGACTGAGTGAGTAGAGCAACAAATCTGCATCAGATTTAGCGTTAAGCTTGAACATTCCTCTGTGGAAATTACTGGGATGGTTCAGAAGGCTTTCGGGGATGGTGCAATGAGTGCAGCACAAATAAAGGTGTGGCACAAATGCCTCAAAGATGGTTGAGAATCTGTTGAAAGTGATCCACATTCTGGAAGGCTTGCAAGAAGCAGAACACCTGAGATTCTTGAATGTGTACAGGCTGCAGTCAATGACGATCAGTGAATGACAGTGTGAGAACTAGAAACTGATCGGTGTGTCCAAGAATTCGATGCAGGATCTTGGCACACAACATGTCAAAATTCATTCTGTGGTTTCTGCTACCAGAGCAGAAGGAACATATATCTTGCTGCAGTTGCTAACAACTTGATTCAAACCACTACTAATGAACCAGATTTCCTCAAGAAGGTCATAACCGAAGATGAATCGTGGGTCTGCAGCTATGATCCGGAAATGAAGGCCCAGTCGTCCCCATGGAAGTTGCCTGATTCTCCACGCCTGAGAAGGTGCAGCAAAGTTGCAGCAACATCAAGACCATGTTAACTGTGTTTTTTGACTGGGAAGGTGGAAGGCGTTGTCCATCATGAATATGCCCCTACAGGCCAAACAATTAATAAGGAGTACTACCTCAATGTTCTTCATCTGTTGAGAGATGCAATATGATGAAAACGTCCTCAGCCAGGGGCAACTGGCAATTGGCAGCTTCATTGCAACAATGTGTCACATCTCTTGCAGAGCTTTTAGGTTAAACATCAAATCACCCAGGTGACTCAGTCCCCCTACAGCCCAGATTTGGTGCCCTGAGACTTCTGGCCTTTCCCAAAACTAAAATCACCTTTGAAAGGGAACAGATTTCAGACCATCAGTGAGATTTGAGAAAATACAACAGGGCAGCTGATGGTGATTCCAAGAAAGGATTTTGTGGGGTGTTTTGAACAGTGGAAGAGAAAGCTGGGGGAACTGAGTGAGGTCCCAAGTTGCCTATTTTAAAGGGGTCTGAGACATCATTGTCCTGTGTACAATGTTTCTTGTATCTTGTGTCTTCTTCAATAAATGTCTATTTTTCATGTTATGTGGCTGGATACCCTTTGGTTAGACTACACACACACACACACACACACACACACACACACACATATGGTCTATATATATATATAGACTATAAACAGTCTATGTAGACTATAGACTGTAAATTCATGCCTTTTCCCTTGGGCAGCCACGAATTTAAGGCTAGAGGAGTCAGTTAAAAATTTGAGGGTTAGGCAGTTCTAGAGGTTAAACGTTTAAGATCTAGGTTCCAAACTCTGGGAGATAGTTATAACTCAGTGTCAGTAACATTTATAACCAGATAAACTCAGATGATATTAGTTCCCAGCTGCCTCTGAGATTATCAAAATCTCTGAGCCCCCAGGTCTTCATTATAGCCAGAAAGGCATTGGATACCTGCAGGTAACTTTGCCCTAATTGAGACGATGGCCTCTCAGGAGCGGGAGAACTTA
Organism: Glossophaga mutica; assembly: GCA_039655065.1. Classification (NCBI taxonomy): domain Eukaryota; kingdom Metazoa; phylum Chordata; class Mammalia; order Chiroptera; family Phyllostomidae; genus Glossophaga; species Glossophaga mutica. The sequence continues at coordinate 51,169,855 of CM077304.1, forward strand.
TTTGAGTGGAGAGCCACTCTGCTGGACCATGCATCTCACAGCAAACCAGGGACCGGAGAATAAACATTTCTCTAAGAAGCTTTCTGCTCTGTGATATATTCCACTCCTGCACTAAATACTCTTCTCTGTAATATCTTTTCATATTTATGTACCCTTTATTATTTTAATTGATACTTTTGTATGGTTTTAAAAAATTAATCCAATCCTGGGGTAAGTGTGGGAGATGCTAATAAGTTGGCTGTGCTGCAGTACTGTGGTAGCTGCATGTGTTCATTGTATTGCATTGCAGTAAGCTGGGATTTGTCTGGTGTGTATGTGAAAGCGCTTGTAACTTGTACATTGTCCCTCCCCTTATGCGGACCCCGAAGAGAATGCATCCGAGCCTGAGTCAGCAATGGCACTGCTCCTGCACCGTGTGCTCCAAGGCCTGCACTGCTAATTAGAAATGAAAAGCCTGTGCTTTCCAGAGGGCTCACTTCATGCAGGCATGACACATTTATTAATATTCCATGCTGTAAGAGCTGTTCCATTGCTCTTAATGGGCCCTGTGCTCGAACACATTCAGTGGCTGTTGTCATAAACTGATATTTCCCCCTGGGCAGTAAACCACAATCCAATTTCAGTTTCCCTTTTAACTTATTTACTTCACAAAGATCTAATTTAAGACAGATTAGGTAAAATATTATTGGACTTTATGGGTACCAAGTGATTATTGCTTAAGAAGCATTCTGTAAGAATCCAAAGCTTGCTGTCCTTCCCAGCTCCTGGGCTTGAAAGGATCTGGTGTTGTAGCCCAGTGCTGAAAGGGATGAATCTCCTTTTCTGGATGCTCACCAGCAGTTTAACGATTATCGAGATTAATCAGCTATGTGTGTGGCTTAAAAATTCTTGTGCGTATTACTTTTAAAAGTCAGCCCATCACCAATCATCCTATGCATTCCCTCTCCCATATTCACCGTTCTGCTGAGATAAAAATAGGGGAAGCAGGATGGGAAGAAGCAGCCTGGGGTGCCGTTCTGTCATGGGACTGCTCTGTGCCACACACCCCCCCGCCCACTTAAGTATAGTTGTCATGATTGTATCAAGCTCTGTTGACCCTGGAATTGACAGAGTTTCACTTGAAGAAGCAAAATAACCAGTTCAGGAGAGTTCTACCAAGATGTAACATGAAAAAATAAATAATAATAGGGTTTCTCCTTGAAAGTATGATTTACTGCTTTGTTGCACTTAGTCTTGGATGCTTCTGTGTATTTTCTGAGTCGTGGAATCATAGATGTCAGAGCTGGAAAGGACCTTGGCACACCCATCAGGCAGCCCTCTGTTTCATTTTATCCATGAGGAAAATGAGGTCCAGAGAGATGCAGTGGCTCAGCAGGCCACACAGTTAGGTAGAACAGGTGAAGGAGAGCCCATGAGTTTAGGTCAGCGTGACTAGAGAGTTGAGCTGGTGGTTCCTGAGTCCTGGTGAGCAGATTCCTCTGCACCTTATTCCGTCAGAATTTCTGGGGTGGGACTTGTGAATCTGCATTTTTTTAAAAAGCTACTCAGATCATTCTTAATGCAGCTAGTGTGACATAGGTCAGGAACTGGCATTAGTATAAACCAGGGACCTGCAAATGCTGACCCATGGGCCAGATCAGCTCTGCCATTTGTTTTGTGTGGCCCGTGACCTAAGAGGGTTGTTGCATTTTTAAATGGTTGGGAAAAAATCAAAAGTATAATATTTTCTGATGTGTGAAAGGTATATGAAATTTAAATGTCCTTGTCCATAAAAACATTTTATTGGAACACAGCCAGTCTTATTTGTTTACATGTCTGTGGTTACCTTTGCACTGCAGTAGCAAGATTGAGTTGTTGCAATGAAAACTATTGAATATCCGGCCTACAGGGCCTATAATATTTACTATCTGGCCCTTTACAAAAGAAGCTTGCTGACCCTGACATACACCCGTCTCTCTCTCATACGAGCACAGCAAGCTTTGGCATTAAAAGGGAGATTCCTAAGCTTTGAGTACTTGTGTCAGTCCAAATGCCATTTTGCTTTATGAAAAAGATTCAGTTACAGACTTCTGGCCAAGATGGCGGCGTAGGTGGACACACTGTGCCTCCTCTCACAACCAAAATTAAGGACAACAAATATTTAGAAACAAGAAAACAACCAGAACTAATAGAAAATTGAACTGTACGGAAGTCCAACAACCATTCATCCAGACCGGTAAGAGGGGCGGAGTCGCGGTAGGAAAAAGTGGAGGTGCGGACCCAGGAACACAAGTAGCAGTGGCTCGCAGTTCCCAGGTGCACGGGCGGCGGCTGGTGGTCCTCAGGCCCACAGGCGGCAGCTGGCGGACCCCGGGCACAGGGGGGCAACTGTGCAGACCCAGTGAGGCCGCACAAGGCGGCTGGCTGACCAGGGGGTCCCACATTCTCACACGCAGACGGTCCAGGCAGAGGGGAAGTGGCGGAAGGGACTGAATCCAGGAGAGAGCGGAGCGGGCGCCATTGTTCCCTCTCAGACCCCGCCCCCACATACAGCGTCACAACCCAGCGACTGGGCTGCCCCGCCCTGAGGAACGCCTGAGGCTCCACCCCTCATACGTAATAGCTGCAACCAGACTAAAACCAAAACAAAACAAAACAAAAAACCCCACCAAAAATGGCTCAAACTGGAGAAAATATGAAAACCCCAGAGTCAATTCCTCTAAGCAACGAAGAGATAGCCAACCTATCAGATGCACAGTTCAAAGCACTGGTCATCAAAATGCTCACAGAATTGGTTGATTTTGCTCATAAATTAGATGAGAAAATGCAGGCTACAATACGTGAAATGAAGGAAGACGCATGGGGAACCGATAGAGATGGAAGGAAAACTGGGACTCAAATCAATGGAGTGGACCAGAAGGAAGAAACTAACAACCAAACAGAAAACGAGGAAGAAACAAGAATTCAAAAAAAATGAGGAGAGGCTTAGGAACCTCCGGGACATCGTTAAACGTCCCAACATCCGAATTATTGGGGTCCCAGAAGGGGAAGAAGAGCAACAAGTAGAAAACTTATTTGAACAAATAATAAAGGAGAACTTCCCCAATATGGCAAAGGAAATAGACTACCAGGACGTCCAGGAAGCTCAGAGAGTCCCAAAGAAGTTGGGCCCAAGGAGGAACACATCAAGGCACATCGTAATTACATTAGTCAAGATTAAAAGGAAGGAGAGAATTCTAGAAGCAGCAAGGGATAAGGGGACAGTCCCCTACAAAGGAGTTCCCATCAGACTGTCAGCTGATTTCTCAAAAGAGACCTTCCAGGCAAGAAGGGCCTGGAAAGAAATATTTGAAATCTTGAAAAGCAGGGACCTACATCCAAAATTGCTCTTTCCAGCAAAGCTGTCATTTAGAATGGAAGGACAGATAAAGTGCTTCTCAGATAAGGTCAAGTTCAAGGAGTTCATCATCACCAAGCCCTTATTATATGAAATGTTAAAGGGACTTATCTAAGAAAAAGAAGATAAAAAATAGGACAGTGAAAAGACAGCAAACTCACAGCTATTAAGAACCACACCTAAAACAAAAGCAAACTAAGCAAACAGCTAGAACAGGAACAGAACCACAGAAATGGAGATCATATGGAGGGTTAGCAACAGGGGCGTGGGGGGGGGTGAGGTACAGAGAATGAGTAGCATAGATAGTGGGTAGAAAATAGACAGGGGCAGGGTACGAATAGTATGGGAAATGTAGAAGCTAAAGAACTTATGACACATGGACATGAACTAAAGGGGGGGAATGTGGGTGGGAGAGGGTGTGCAGGGTGGGGGGAATGATGGGGGAGAAACGGGACAACTGTAATAGCATAATCAATAAAATATATTTAAAAATTTTTTTAAAAGATTCAGTTACAAAAAAAACTGCATATAAATAAATATGTGTAAATTGAATTATTTTGCAGTAATGTATGTTTTATTGTGATGCAACTTGCCACTTAAAGTATAGAGGGTTAGGAGGGTTAGTGTGGACTAGATGTTTATTTCTCTGAATAGAAAAGAAATTGTCTATTTTTATACTTGATGAAGATACTGGATGTAAATATTTAGAAAGGAGTGATGGTAAACTATTTCTGTTCCATATGCAGTATTTAGTACCTAACTTAATTATGAAGTTTATACTTCACACATAAAATGTCTATAATAAAGCCTTTATACTAGCAAAACCATAGTTTTTAAACATACATTTTATTGATTATGTTACTACAGTTGTCCTGCTTTTTTTACCTCCTCGTCCCCTCCACCTAGTACCCCCATTCCCTCCAGCAATTCCCCACTTAGTTAATGTGCATGGGTCATGCATATAAGTTCTTTGGCTTTTCCATTTCCTATGCTGTTCTTAACAACCCCCCACCATCTATTATGTACCTACCAATTTATGCTTCTTAATCCCTGCACCTTCCCCCCTTTCATCCAAATGACCTCCATATCTATGATTCTGTTCCTGTTCTGGTTGTTTGCTTAGTTTGTTTTTTAGATTCAGTTTTGAATTTGTTGCCATTTTAATATTCACAGTTTTTATCTTCTTTCGCTTAAGTAAGTCCCTTTAACATTTCATGTAAATTTGGAGGGTGGAGCCTTAGCTAATCACCAGGGTGGGGTAACCCGCTTCACTGGGGAGGGTTTGGAGAGGGGTCAGTGCTGCTGCCTGGCTTCTGGAGGTTTGCCTGGTACTTGCCCTGTGCTACTGGTACCCTTCCAACTGTTGCCCTGGTGCTGAATCCCAACAGAGGTGGGTCTGCATATGTTTTAAGTCCTCTCAGGCCCTTTAAGAGGAGTCTCCTGAAAATCTGGCAGTTTCTTCTGCCACCCCAACCCCCACTGGTTTTTACAGCCGGAAGTTATGGGGATGAATCTTCCTAGCACTGGAACCCTGGGCTGTGTGGTCAGACCTGGACTGGGATCGCTCGCTCCCAAGATGTCCCTCCCAATTTTTATCTACCACACGTGAGTGTGGGACTTCCTATTCTGCCACTGGGCCTCCAGGCCTCTCCTCACATCTCTGCCCCTCCTACCTGTCTGGATGAATGTGGCTTCTTTAAATCCTTGGTTGTCAGATTCCCATATAGCTTGATTTTCTGCCGGTTCCGGGGGGGTATTTGTTTTGAGGTCTAGTTGTAATTCTTTCTGTGGTTCCCCATGGAGGCGAATGAAGCATGTTTACCTGTGCCTCTGTCTTGACTGGAAGTCCAGAACTCAAAACCATAGTTTTGATAATTCACCAAAGATTCCTAGTTTCCCTAAAGGTCATTGTTCCCTTTCTTACCAACTCATCACTGTACTAATCAGAATCCTTAGTATCTCCTAGTTTTTTTTTCTTTAGGCAAGGTCTAACAATTTTAATTTCCTAATGTCTTCCCCTTTTCTTCTCCTTTTTCTTCACCTTAGACATACAAGCGTTTATTTGTTCATTAACCAGTCAGCACTTACTGAGCACCTGCTCTATGCCAGCACTGAGTCAGTGATAGGAAGTACCCTCATTTGTACTTCTAGACCTATCTTTCTGTCATGGACAAACTAAAAAAGAAGAGAAATAGAAGGTGCAGAGTAGATTACTTTTTAAAATCTTGTTGCCTGTTTTCTTTTAAAGTAGGTTGATGGTTTTGCAAAGGTTTGGTGGTTTTTAGGTCCTGGAACATAAGCCAGTGCTTCTTTTATTGCTGGGCTCTATGTAGTGGACCCCAGGGGATCAAATTTCTCATTCACCAGAGAATTTATCTTCCGCACCAGTTTTATTCTCTACCATATTGCCACTAAATAGCCTCTCAATCTGGCACAGTAGAAGCTGTCAGGAGGCTCTAAAATTGGCATAATATACTGCTCTTTGCTACATGACCTTTGATAGGTGGTGTCCCTCTCCTGAGTTTTTGTAAAATGCATAGAGGATAATAATCCCTCCTTCACCCATACTTCACAAGAATGAGATTGAATGAGGAGGCTATTTAAAAGGCTTGGCATTTTCATAGAAGGAGTTGCTATAGAAACACAGAGGAGTACAAGTACTTCAGAGAGAGAGAGTTTCGGGAGAGTCCTGGGTTCCATGTTTCTTTTGGAAGCCAAAATATAGAAGAGTCATAGCCTGACCCTTGACCTGTTGTAGCCTGACCCCAGGTCTACTCTTTCCTCTTGCTTTTAGAATTAGGCTTTCCCAGCAGCGGACCCCACCAGAGCCAGTAAACTAGGGGTGGTGCGTTGAGTGTTTCCAGAATGTGTACAGCTGAATACCAGCACTGCTTTTCTGTTAGGGAGAGAATGGCATGACTCTGCCAGGTTAGGAAAGGAGAGAATGGAAGATGAAAGATAAGAATTTTTTTTAAAATTTGCCAGCAACTGTTTATTGGGAGCTCATGGGTTGGGTGTTGTGTTGGGACTGTGGGATGAAATGTGACGTTGGCTTCTGCCCTGTGAGAAGTTAACATTAGTTTCAAGGGTAGAGGGAAGGTGAAAAAATAAATAAAAGCTGGAAGAGTGATGAAAGACACAAACTCCGCATATAATGAGTTCAGAAAAGGGAGCGCTCAGAATACTTGAAAATATATCATTTGAAAAGTGGGACCTCAGGAGGTTATAAGGGTAATGGAAATAATACATTTCTAGCTGGGAACTAAAATACCCCGACTGGTGTGGCTCAGTGGGTTGAGTGCTGGCCTGAAAACTGAAGGGTTGCCCGTTCGATTCCTGGTCAGGCCACATGCCTGGGTTGCTGGCCAGGTCCCCAGTATGGAGTGTGAGAAAGGCAATCAATCTATTTTTTCTCCCTCTTGTTCTTCCTCCCTTCCCCTCTCCAAAAAAAAAATAAATAAAATCTTTAAAATAAATAAATTAAAATTTAAGATAAAAAAATTTCAAGTGGTATACCTCAGTCCAAATTCAAAATAATGTTTTCCTCTGTGGGGAAGAGGGGAAGTGTTGGAGAGTAGTACTGAAAAGAGCACAGCTGGTAAGGTGTTATTTCTTAGGCCAACTAATGGACAAATACACATAACATAAAATTTACCATTGTAACCATTTTGAGTGCACAATTCACTGGTATTAAATATATTCGCCATGTTGTACAGTTATTGCTACTGTTCATTTCCAGAGCTTTTTCATTATCTCAAACAGAAACTCTTTACCTATTAAACATGAACTCTGTTCCCCCGGCCTCTAGCCCCTGGTAAACTTTGTTTCTATGAATTTTCATATTCTACATACCTCATATAAATGGAATCACAAAATATATGTCCTTTGGTGTCTGGCTTATTTCATTTAGCATATATTGTAGCATACATCAGAATTTCATTCCTTTTTAAGACTGAATAATATTCCATTATATGGATATACTGCATTTGGTTTATCCATTTGTCAGTTGGTAGACACTTGGGTTATTTTCATTTTGGGGGGTATTCTGAATAATGCTTTTATGAATATTTATGTATAAGTTTTGGTGTGAACACCTGTTTTCAATTCTCCTGAGTATATAGCTAGGAGTAGAATTGCTGAGTTATATGCAACTCTATGTTTAACTTTTAAAAATGATTTTATTTGTTCATTTGTTTGTTTATTTTTAGAGAAGGGAAGGGAAGGAGGAGAGGGACAGAAACATCAATATGTGGTTGTCTCTTGCACACCTCCCACTGGGGACCTGGCCCACAACCCAAACATGTGCCCTGACTGGGAATCGAACCTGTGACCCTTTGGTTTGCAAGCTGGCACTCAATCCACTGAGCCACAGCAGCCATGGTCTATGTTTAACTTTTGAGGAACTGCCAAACTATTTTTCCAAAGTGGTTGCACCAGTTCACTTTCCTATCAGTAGTGAGTAAGGGTTGTAAGTTCTTCGTATCCTTGACATTACTTGTTATTTTGCACTTTTTGAAATATTATAACCATCCTAGGGGGCATGAAGTAGTATTTCATTGTGATTTTATTTGCATTTCCCTAATGACTGATAATGTTGAACATCTTCTCATATGTTTATTTGCTTTTTGTATTATCTGTTTTGTAGAAATATCTATTCAAATCCTTTGCCTATTTTTAGATTTGATTATTTCTTTTTTCCCTAAATTTTTTATTACAAAAAAAAACACAAAAGTTACCCAAACAATAGTATAATAAACATTAGTATACTTAGAAGCTCAGTAACAAATGTTTGCAGGTATGTTTAACAAATATTTAGCCATATTTGCTTTATCTATATCTATAAAGATTTGTAGGTGTTTTCAAATAGTCATCATAGTTAATAAAAAGACAGCCTTTATAAAGAGAACATCTAAAGCAAAATCATTAAAATGTCATTCAGTTGCCCATGGAATGAAGAGCAGATCCCTGATCTGCTGAGAGAGGTGTTCCAGGCCTTCTGTCATCTGTATCTTATCAACTTTTTTCAATTATCTGTTTCTGCTCCCTCACTTCGTATTCTTCTATAGCCAGGTTGAACTGCTTTAAATGTTAGGACCAGCATGCAGCTTTCTCTCTCTTTCTTCTGGGTTTTTGCACATGATGTTCCATTTGCTTGGTACATTTTCCTCAATGTACCTTCATCTGGCTAATACCTGCCTTGCTCCAGGTGGTGCTGACACACTCAGTTGTGAGTTTGTTGTCATTTTACCATTCATATTTTTGATCATCTTCTTTTTCTTAGATAAGTCCCTTGAACATTTCATATAATAAGGGCTGAGTGATAATGAACTCCTTTAACTTGACCTCATCTAGGAAGCACTTTATCTGCCCTTCCGTTCTAAATGATAGCTTTGCTGGATAGAGCAATCTTGGATGTAGGTCCTTGCCTTTCACGACTTTGAATACTTCTTTCCAGCCCCATTTGCCTGTAAGTTTTCTTTTGAGAAATCAGCTGATAGCCTTATGGGAACCCCTTGTAGGTAACTGCTCCTCTTCTCTTGCTGCTTTTAAGATTCTCTCCTTACCTTTAATCTTGGCTAATGTAGTTATGATTTGCCTTGGTGTGTTCCTCCTTGAGTCCAACCTCTTTGGGACTCTCTGAGCTTCTTGGACTTCCTGGAAGTCTATTTCCTTTGCCAGATTGGGGAAGTTTTCCTTCATTGTTTTTTTAAGTAAGTTTTCAATTTCTTGGTCTTCTTCTTCTCCTTCTAGCACCCCTCTTATGCAGATGTTAGAATGTTTAAAGATGTCCTTGAGGTTCCTAAGCCTTTCCTCATTTTTTTGAATTCCTGTTTCTTCATTCTGTTCTGGTTGAATGTTTCTTTCTTCCTTCTGCTCCAAACCATTGATTTGAGCCCTGGTTTCCTTCCTATCACTATTGGTTCCTGTAGCTTTTTCTTTATTTTCACATAATGCAACCTTCATTGCTGCCTGGGTCTTCTTTACGCTGTTGAAGTACCCAGTGAGTTCCTAGAGCATCCTGATTACCAGTGTTTTGAGCTGTGCATCTGATAGGTTGGCTATCTCTTTCGTGGCTTGGTTGTATATTTCCTGGATCTTTGATCTGTTCTTTCATTTGGGCCATTTTTTGTGTGTCTCAGTGAGCCTGTTACATAGTAAGGGGTGGAGCCTTAGGTGTTCACCAGGGCAGGGTAACCTTCATGGTTGAGTTGTGATGCTGTACTGGGGGAGGGTCGGAGAGGGAACAGAGCCACTTGCTCCGCTCTCTGGCAGTTTTCAGTCACTTCCCCCACTTCCCACGAGCAAATTGGGCCCTTCTGGTGCTGGTTCCCAGGTGGGTGGGTTTGTGTATGTTCCGGAACCCTGTGGGTTTCTCCAATGAAATCTCCTGTGAGGCTGGGAGTTTCTTCTGCTGTCACCTCAACCCCCACAGGAGTTTTCAATCAGAAGCTTTGAGGCTTTATTTCCCCGCACTGGAGCTCTGAGTTGCGTGGTCTGTCTTGCTCCCTAGTTGTTCCCCCCTCCCCCCGGTTTATCTTCACACAAATGTGGGACCGCCTGGTTCTCCAGCTGCTGCCTTGCTGAGAGTGCTCTCCTCCCAGCTGCCTGTCTCCCTCCTACCAGTCTGGATAAATGTGTCGTCTTTAACTCCTTGGTTGTTGAACTTCCATACAGTTCTATTTTTCTGTCAGTTCCAGTTGTTTTTTGTTTTTAAATTTGTTGTTGTCCTTCTTTTGGTTGTGCAAGAAGCCACAGTGTGTCTACCTATGCCTCCATCTTGGTGGGAAGTCCTAGAGGTTCATTTTTTAATGTAAGTTGTAGAATGGTATTTATAGTACAATTCCATTTGAAAGAGAGGGGAAATCTCTTTAAAGCTATATCTCTGTGTTTATATTTACAAAGAAAAGTTCTGAAAAGATATACAAGTAACAAAGGTTATCTTTAGGTAATGAGATGGAACTTTTAGCTTTATGTTTCTTTTTAAAAATATGTTCATGTATGCTTTAAATTTTTTTAAAAGCTATTTTAAAATGGCTAGCTTTTGACCATTGGCTGTTTCACTCACACAGTGAGATGCTAGGGCTATGTCCTGACCTGTCTCCGTGGGAGCTCCCAGTGTAGTAGGTTCCTGCATCTCTCTCCAGCTTCACAGTCTGCTGCTCCCCTCCTCTATTTTGTCCTCCGTCAGCACAGAATTACTTGTCAGTGCCCTGAAAACAACCCACAGTTGTACGCTGCTGTGCTCTTGTCCACTCGGTGCTGTCCCTTTCCTTGCCATTCCTTCCCCTTTTATCTGACCAATTAATATGCCTTCATCTCTACTTATCCTTCTAAACGCTCCCAAATATTATCTACCTTCCTTTGTGGACATCTTTCAGCTCAGTCTTCTCCCTTTTATTCCTAACCCAAGGGGGGAAAAATCTCGTCTGCTGCTTATCATACATTATGCATATTTTTGTTATTTACCCTGCATCATAACACTAGTTTACACAGTTTTGCTCCATTTTGTATCCCTGGAGCCTAGCACAATGCTTCACACAAAATCAATACTGAAGAACATTTTAATCGAATTGAATTCATGAGACAAGAAAGGGTATTCTGGGTAGATGAGCATGTGTGCAAAGGCCAAAGTCATGAATTACTGGAACATGAACCAGTTTGGTAGGACAGGAAGATTTGTGCTGGGAAATATGGTTGAATGATTTTGTCAAGGCTGATGATGGAGGCTCTTAAAAAGTCAGATGGAGCAGACTTGGTAGGTAAGCGTTGGTGCGATGCAGAACTCTGCTCGCCCCCTTTAAGTCTTTGCTCCAGCCTCTCTTCTCAGCAGGCTTACCCTGACCACCTCCTTTAAAACCATCACTTCCCCACTCACCCACCTCTTTATCCCAGCATTCTTGGTCTCCCTTTCCTTGACCTTCCTCCTTTTTCCATTGAACATGTCACATTTGATGTAATTTACTCGTTCATTATGTTTTTATTTATTGTCTGTCTTCCCCTTTGGAATAGAAGCTTCCCAACCAGGTTAGCCTTGTTCACTGATATTTCTCAAGCACCTAGGACATTGCCTGGCACATAGTGGGCACTCAGTAAACATTTGTTGAGTAAATGAATCCTAAATTAACGAACTTTAGTTTCTTGCCCAGAGCTGGCATAGATAGCTTAGGTAGAGTTCAGCTGCTTTGCTTGTGAAAGAAATAAGTTTATTCTGTAAAACTGCTAAAATAGTGCCATCAATTTGTAATGTAATTTAGGACAGGGCTTGAGGTGGGTGGAGGTTAGGGAAAGAAAGGTATATTGCCCTAAGATTTCTTGCCTTAGAAACCAAATGGAAAGTAAAAAATTATAAGTACATTTGAGTTATTTCTTTCTTAGAAAAATGTTGTTTTGTGTGATTAACACCAGTGCTTTAATAACTTCTCTTTTTCTTTTTCCACAGACCTTTGTAGTATTAAACAGAGGGAAAACTCTCTTCAGATTTAGTGCCACGCCTGCCTTGTACATTTTAAGTCCTTTTAACCTGATAAGAAGAATTGCTATTAAAATTTTGATACATTCATATCCTTTTCTGCAAATGTGGAGTGTGGCAATTGCATAATCACTGATGTATATTTCTAAATTGTGACAACTGAGTTGTATATTAAGTATTTTACCAATAATGTAGCTGCCTGTCCCACGGGTCAGAGGTTTAGGAGTGAACATCTACCAAATCCTGAGTTGTGGGCATCAGCAAATTCTTTTTTCTTGGGATGATATCATGGGCGTTTGGAATTTTGTTTTAACACTTAATTTAAGTGGTGACCTTTTACTAAAGTCTTATTTTTAAAGTGCTCAGACTTTAGTAATTTCACCCTGAGGCAGATTATTCAGGTTTTTGATGTATTAAAGTCCAATATCAGAATATTTTGAAAGCTGCTTCTTGAATTACAAGTTGTTGAATGAATTAGAGACCTTCCTTGAATATTTTTGATTTCTTGAACAGCGAGCTTAGAATGTGTCTGAGATAGTTTCTCAGGGTAAATGGCCTTCCTGGTACAGAGGTTTAGATTTAGCTTGCATGATGGCTATAAATCTTTTCTGGTATTTTTACTCCCCTGAAACAGAAAATGCCCAATTTATTCATGTGGCCTGAGTTTCACATCTTATTAATATAGGAGAGCATATGTCAGATGAAAAATTATGTGACGGGTGTAGCAGCTTTGCATGGCGACTTCAGACTCTTATGGCTGGTGTTTAACTTGACAGTACTTAGTCCCTGGCCTCGGTGTGTATTGTGTCCTCCAAGTAGGATGAGGAAACAAGCAGTTGCAACTTGGTAAATTGGTTTGCCAAGCTTTCACCACATTCTGTTAACTCTGAGAATTTAGCAACCTGTTTGTGAAATCTGTGGTTTATAAGCAACCTAGTTCTGAAATCTGAAGGTTTACCAGGAAATAAATAATTCACAATGGACGTCTTCCCTTTTTATTGGATCAGGAGATGGAGTGTTTTTTCTCTTCTAACCAGAGCATGTTGTTATTCCCTGAGGAAAAATCCAGCTATATGAAGTACTTTTTCTTTTTAAAACTCCACTAGTAGAATGAAGATAGTGAATGCCATTAGCAAGAGAGGGTGAGTTAGCAATAAATGAGATATGGCTTCCATGCTTGTTAACGTGACAGTTTGTGTTTGAGGAACTCATACTGACCTAAAGCAGTTTAATTTTTCTCAGTAGACAAGAGCAGAACGAGTTGAGAAAGGTCACGGATGAAACTGAAATGGCAACAAAGTGGTTCACTCTGTGTAAACCACTCTCAGAATGATCAGAGGGATTTGCCCCATCACCTCACTCTCGGGAGTGTGGTGGTGTGGACGTCTTTGACAGCCTGTCCCAACATGCCACAACAGGTTTTCCAAACTGGGATGTGTGCTGACTTCTCAGCACATGTCGGCTGCCTCTGTGCCCCTCAGGAGCAGTTCAGTGCTTTGGAGGACTGGGGGTGGGGTGGGGAATGAACCATTAATTACATGTCGATTTTCAAATGATTCGTTATGTAAGATAATTAACTTAATAAATGAGCACCGAGTAACACAGATTAAATTTAACCTATCCAGGGGCTTATTCCACCCTTGAGGTGGAAGTTGCCAGAGGGGCGGAGGTTTTAGGCAGAAGGAGAGGAATAGGACAGCCTTTCTGGAAGCGAGCGGGCTGTCTGCCGTCCTCACCCACAGCCCTCTGTTGGGTGTGGATGCGCAGGTGGAACTCTGGTGACTGGCGTTCATCATCGCCTCATCTTTTCCTCCTCTTCTGTGCTTTGCCTCCTTCGGGTTATTTAGATCTCACGGTACCCAATGTGAAGTGCTTGTTTTCTGAGGGAAAAAAGTGAGAGTTTGTGTGTTCTCCCTTGACTTTTCTCTACAGTATTTAGCATGATCATTATGTGCACTATCTTGACCAACTGTGTGTTCATGACTTTCAGTAACCCTCCTGAGTGGTCGAAGAATGTGGAGTAAGTAACCCGTTTGTTTGTTTGCCTGCTTGTTTGGTTCACTTGTAGTCACCGAATCTTGCTTTGTCACAGTTTAGCCATCAAGGAAAAAAATCGGGTATGCCTACTCTTTATTTCACAGAGTGGGGCGAAGATACAGACGTACGGGGTTTGGGGACTGCCAGTGGTCATCTCTGAGGGGAGTCCCCGCCCTTCACCTCCATCTCCTCCTGTGCCAGCCGGCGCTTTTGGCTTGTTGCCACATCACTGGCTTCTGCCCTCAGTTCCTGACAGTGCTGCCTTCTTCTCCATCATTACTTTTCCCTTCGTTTTGACTTGTCTACAGTTAAAGATAACTCTGGGGCTGCCTCCCCTGGTTTAGAGTGATCACGTACTAAAAGGCAGTGCAGAGGTATTTCTCTGTGATACCTGTCAGGACCCAGAAGAGGATTCCAGAGTTCTCGGTGTGTGCGCTTCAGTGGGCATCCCTTTCTCCTCCTTACTTCCATTGTGCTGCATTGGCCGTGCCCTTTCTGTTTCGTTCTGTTGGTCGAAGCCACACTTCAGGCAGGTGTTATCTTAGAAGATTCGAGTAGAGTTTCTGTCTGTTTGGAAATTACCTCAAGCTATCCATTTCTTTCACAGGTACACGTTCACAGGGATTTATACGTTTGAATCACTAGTGAAAATCATTGCAAGAGGTTTCTGCATAGATGGCTTTACCTTTTTACGGGATCCATGGAACTGGTTAGATTTCAGTGTCATCATGATGGCGTAAGTTCTCTGCTCGCTTTTGTGGGTGTTCTGGGTGCAGTTATGGGCGGTTGTACTCCTGGGTGTTAGTTAGTATGACAGTGAAAGTGTGTGAGCACAGTTGCACGAGGGATTGGTGGATAACCATGCAAGGCCGTATGGGTTTATGACTGTGATTCTTGCTTGTGAGGGCCTTTTGTTCAGGCAGTGACAGCAGGGTATGTGGGAGGAGGTAAGCAGAGGCTTTACAGCTGGGGAGGAAGTAGGAGGTGATTTCCCAGTGACACTGGCTCAGATTTCCTGCCTCCTCATAACACTGACCAAGGTTTGCACATTTATCACTAGGGGGCCTCGGTGAAGACTTGAAATTTCATAGGCGTATATCTTAAACTGAAAATCCATTTTATTGTAATTTCATGAGGCCGGCCAGCTGTTGCAGACTTCAGAGCACATTTTAGAATCAAAACATGAGTGAAGGTCTCCAAACCGATTGCTTCTAAAGAATTACTGACCAGTACTTCAAACTATTGCTAGAGAGCAGTGTAACTCCACATTGGTATACTAGTTGCTCTTAGTAATTTCTGTTGTTGTAACAATGAAAAGAGATCTCTGGGAAACTTAGATAATGACAGACAAGTTGTAGCAGACTTTATTATGTTTATTTCCAGGCTGGGAAAGCACTTGGAGGTTCAGTAGGGGTATGGGTGTTGTATAGACTGTAGGTGGGTTTGGGTGTGTGCATGCAGGTGTGTAAGAGGTTGAGTGTGCATATGGGTCTGAGGATCAAAGAGAATGATGTATTTGAACTACAAAATGTGAGTGAATAATGTGCGTTGAATATTTGAAACTGGAACTTTGACTTTCCGTTATATTAAGGCAATTTCTAGATTTCCAGCATTAAGAAAATGAACATATTGGTGTTCATTTGAAATTTAGGTGTCCTTGCTTGGCACAGAGCTGGTGATAAAATGGGCATTTAGCGTCATATTTGCCCTGATGATTTGGATTTTCCTGAGCCCCACTTTTGTGCGTTGCAGGCTGAAGCTTCATCTGTAGGCGTGACCCCAAAGATACGCATACGGCTTTTGGCTAAGTCATGTGTACAGGCATTTAAACATTTTTGCCTTTGTCAGCTAAGGAGTTATTTTAATGGATATGTTTTTGTGGGGCTCCTGCTAGAGAAACTTGTCTCCTTTTCCTAAGAAATGGTTCACAAAACTTGGGGACATAAGCCTCTGATACCTCCCAGCCGTCCTTTTTATTAAAAAAAGTGAATGGCCAGAGGGCGGTCATTCTGATTCCAACCTGCAGTCACAGTGCTGATTGGGAGTACGCCCCAGGAGTCTGCTGGTTGTCTCAGTTCTTTCCAATATGCTTTTAAATTCTTCTTGCCCAGGTTTTAACAATGTGTTTCTTAAATGTTTATATTTTGAAACTTTTCTTTTTTCAAGGAAAAAATGCAATCATAGCTTGTGTATAAGACCCTTTCTTCCCCCCCATTCTCAAACCCTCGCCCAACTGCACCATTACAAGTTAACTTTGGTTTGATTCTGCAGGTATATAACAGAGTTTGTAAACCTAGGCAATGTTTCAGCTCTGCGCACTTTCAGGGTACTGAGGGCTTTGAAAACTATTTCGGTAATCCCAGGTAAGATGGCCCGGGCTTGGTGTTAGGTGTTGGGTTAGGGCCTTGACGTGACGTATTGTACTTTTTGTTTTGTTGTGGTTTTGTTTTTTTCCCTTTGGTGTTTGTGTTTGTGTCTGTGTTTGTCATTTGTGTCTGTGTGTGACCTCCCTTACTACAGATATGTGACAGAGTTTGTGGACCTGGGCAATGTCTCAGCGCTGAGAACATTCAGGGTTCTCCGAGCTTTGAAAACTATCTCTGTAATTCCAGGTGAGAAAATTTAAACACATGACTGACTTTGCCTCATCTTCTCTCTCCCCTCCTTTCATTTTGTCCACCACATCCGAAAGCTGTGTCAGCACAGATGATATGGCCTTGCATTGCGCATGCTTTTACTGGGAGACGTTCTCTGGGAGGGCCCTTTGGTCCTCAGGCACTTTCTCCGACGGTGCTTGCCAGGCATGCAGCCCCATTCCATCCATGCTTTGGAAAAAGCACGTGCTTAAGAATCACTTGGATCTTACGGTATCTGAAAAAAAGTGTCACAGAGCTAAGCTGTCTCTTTGAATATAAGTCATTTGCTTTCTGGCTTCATGGAATTACAGTAATTTTAACATTTGCCATCATTCCATTGCTTGTGATTTCTAGGCTTCCTATTGCATGGTTTACTGATGGAATGTTACTTGAAGAATTGTACTTTTATTGTTACTGTGTTAATGGAATGTTAATGGAATTATTTAATTATATAAGAGACCTACCCAGTTAACTAGTCCAGTATTACAGACAAATTTAAGAGCTTTCAAGTTAGGTAACTAAACCTTAAAAATTACTGTTTATCAGTAATCATTCTATTGCTGTCTGTTCCACTAATAAGAACCAGTAGACCTCTACTATACATGTATTCAGAGACCATTCTCAAACACAAATCCCAGTGAAAGCTTATGCAGGTGCTGTTTTTTAAAAAAATCAAAGGTAAGTTAAAATTCATCTGAAGGTATGGGCAAACAAAAAGTACAGAAATTTGAGAAGGGAGAAAAAGGAATCAGTGGGTGGTTGAAAGGTAGTTGATTGACAATCTCTTTAAAATGTTTTCCTTTTTCTTTTTTGGTCCTGGTTGACCTAGCCCAGGTAGTTCTTAACCTTTTGAAGGTTTTGGATCCTTTTGAGAATCGGATCAAAGTTCACAGACCCCCCTGAAGCCCACCTGTGGACCCCAGGTTAAGATCCCTTAATTTAGTTTAAATCCTTGCTACCTAGTAATACTGAACTATCTTTTTAAAGACCAGTTTGCTACCTGGTAATACTGAACTGTCGTTTTAAAGACCAGTCTTGATGTCTAGTAGGAAAGACATTCTCATTAGTCTTGGCCTAGGACACACTGGCAGTAACATGGCAGAAGCCGAGACTGTGTTGTCGCTGATTGGACTTCGGTTGTGTTCACGGGTTTTCACGGAACGAACCAGACTTTCCACTACACATTTGTAAAAACACAGACATGAAGAACCGAGGCATCCCGTTCCTGGTAGCACACGGTTCTTCCGCTTGTGGCTGACTCAGAAACATTTCTCTTTCCCCCTTTTTAACATCATCTAAACAGGAGGTATCAGAAGGAAACATAAATGTTGACTCCTAGGGAGGACAGATTTAGAATGTGGCTTGACAAGAACCCCAAGGAAGGTAAACCCCAATTTCTCCATTTATAGATTTGGGCCATGAATTTGTCTAATAATGAGCCCTCCTAAAAATGAATTCCTTCATTTTAAGCAATGACAGCTTGCTCTTTTTCAACCGGAGTTTGGGTGTCAGTTGGACTATGTCCTTCTTGGCAAAAAACTACAACCCTGACTTATCAAAGTTTAGTTCCTAGTCATTTTAAACCCATTTGACAGAAAGTCCAGCTCACTCTCCAGGCAGCCTCACACAGCTCATTCCCTCCTTAGGTGGGCCTTGTCTTATTTTTTAAGGCATCTGGAGCACCAAGTCTTTACTTTTATTTTTCCTTTGATCTCTTTCCTCCTCTGGCCTCCTTTTAAATATGATCCTATGTTTTCTGCTCACTTCCCCCAGCGTACTCCACACGGCATCTGTCTCTTTATGTTCTTGTGATCTCAAAACTTCTCTTCTAGAATTAAATTGGAAAGCTGTGTTCTGTTCACTAACTAGGGCAGCAGCTGCTATCTCTGGTCCAGCTTTTAGCTCCTGTCTTTGTGCTGTAGGGTTAACGTCTGACGACAGCATCACTGCGAGATAGCTCTGGACTGATGTCACTTTGTTCATCCTTAATACTCCGGTGCTTCACACACACAGGTCCTGGCCCATCGCGTGCTCCACGCGTGATTGTAGTTGTCGCAGTTATTATTATGAAGAAGAAGCCTAACCCAAAGAAAGGGTTTGTATCAATATTTAGACATCAGCTGCACAGTTTGAAATAGATTTTTGGATTCCTATTTCTAGAAGTACCCCAGATGAGCTGGCTTTGGGGGATTATCTGGGATGGAAAGTGACTTATAGGGGATAATAAAGCCAATACCAGTTCATTGTCAATGAATGGTATAACTAATATTTGAATTAAAGTATGACTTAATTCTAAATTCTTTTCGTCCCCCATTCTACGTAGAATTAGTAAGAGAAATCAGAGTACTCCCTTGTCTGGTAAATGATGTCTCCCCCGTGAAAGATTTCTGTCATTCCAAATAAAAATCTGAACTTGCCAATTGTGCTTTCTCCCACAGAGGGCTGGGGTCCTGTTCCCACCTGCCTGTCAGCCAGGTCTCCTTCCAGGGCGGGAGCACCGGTGCATGAGTCAGCAGGCCTGGCCCATCTCTGGACTGGAAATCTAAGCCATTTCAGCTCCACTGCTGCAGAGCTGAGATATAGTTCCCTCTTCGTAAAAACTGTTGTTTTCCATACCAAGTTTTGTCATGGATCTCTTCAGTGAAGTTGTTGCTCTCTTTACCTTCTTTTCTTCCCAGTTTGAATGTAGGTTTTTGCCAAAGTTGCCACAAACAGAAGTGAGATCAACAACAGAACTGACCTAGGGCCTGTAAGATCTCACAAAGTTCTCCTGGGCCTCAGCTTCCTTTATGAGCGTCTTCTCTTTCTTAGAAGCACTCACTCAGCTCACCTGGGCTGATGCTGTCCTCCCTCTTAGCATCTTTGGTAGATACTCCGAATGTTTCAGGGCTGCTAGGACTTCCAGAGGGTTGGAGAGTATAGTGCATCAGTGAGCTCCAGTCTTTTGTATAAGAGAAGCTGTAATTAAGAGCTGCCTTTTAGCTTAGAAAAGGCCAAACCCACCTTTCCACCCTTTGTATTTGCTAACTCAAGACCTGGGTATGTATCATTCATAGTTTCCATTTGGCTTCAGAGGACTTCACTTGGAGAACGACGCACATAAACTCTATGCTAAAACTTCAGAAGGAGATCCTTTCTCAATTTTCTTTTTCTTTTTTTTTTTTTTTTTTAAGATTTTATTTATTCTTAGAGAGGGGAAGGGGGGGAGAAAGACAGGGAGAGAAACATTGATGTGTGAGAGAGATATCGGTTGTCTCTCGTCGGCCCCCAACTGGGGACCTGGCCCGCAACCCAGGCATGTGCCCTGACTGGGAATCGAACCAGTGACCTTGTGGTTTGCAGGCCAGCACTCAATCCACTGAGCCACACCAGCCAGGGCTAAATCAACAATTTTAACCAAAGAGCAGGGCATGTCTTACTAGAAATGTGTTTAGGCTCTAAGAGCCAAGGATCTGTCACGTTTACCTTGTGTGGGGACCTTGTGGGAACAGTTTAGGAGTGAGTTGGCTCTTTGTACCTTCAAAATTTTCTTTGGTCTATAATTTGCCAGATTCAACTTGACATTGAAGTATTTTGTATAAAAAATTGTATGTCTTAAAACAGTTTTCACTTTGTATTGATCTAGAACCTGGGTACAAAAATGAACTTTGTTAGAAATTTCATCTTCTGCATGCTTTGACTGCATGCCACCGGACTGCCAGACCCAGCTGTAGGGTGGCGATCTCAAAGCAGGTGTCTCAGGGTTTTCTTAGGTAATATCACTTAATGGTGTGAGTAAAACCAGCCAGGAGGACTTCACTTACCAGTCCCTTTTCATTTCCATCATTTAAATGTTCCCCCAAAGCACTAAGTCTTCTCTGTTTGTCAGCATTGATTTAATATCATTTTGTTCTCTTTAGAGTTGAGATTTCCTGATTATTTTTCCCTTGGTTTATTTCTCTGCTTTCATTTCTGTTACTTTCTCTCTTTACCTGTGGCATCAGGCAGGAAGCAGGGAGAATGGCAGGCCTCTTCCTTCCCACCCCAGTATTTGCACTTCAGAAAGCATTTTCTCTAAATGTATACAGTATGAAAACCACAATTTCTAGTGAAGGAGGTAGAGAGTGTTTTAAGACTATATTCAGGTTCATTGTTTCTTTTAAAATATTCTACTCATTAATCTACTTGGTTTTGTATTTCTCCTTTGTCCACATTGCTTTCTCAGAAAAGATAATTAAAATTTAACTAAAGTTTAACATAGTGGTCCTAAGTGGAAAAACACAAGATTCATAGGATGCCATTTGACCTACCTTTGAGGGCTGGTTCAGTTTTTGTCAGACTTTGTAACCTGAATCTAGTCTTGAGAAAGTAAATCTGTGGTCTCCAAGTCTCTCCCAAATTACTCTTGCTCTGAAGAATCTTCAAGAACTATCCTGTGGCTCTGACTGGTATGGCTCAGTGGGTTGGGCATTGTCCCACAAACCAAAAGGTCACTGGTTCAATTCCCAGTCCGGGCACATGCCTGGGTTGTAGGCCAGGTCCCCATTTGGGGGAGCATGTGAGAGGCAACTGACTGACATTTCCCTCCCTCCCTTTCTCCTTCCCTTCCCCTGTCTCTAAAAATAAATAAGTAAAGTCTTTTTAAAAAAAACAGAACTATCCTTGTGAGGACTTAATCTGCAGCAGGAAAGTTGACCTGCATGGCTTTACTCCTAGCATTTGTCTGGACCAAACCAGACTTTGGGAATTGGGGAAGTTTTCTTACCTCTGGGGTGAGCACGGCTTGCCACTGCTCTTGAGGCCTGTTCCAGTGTTAATTTTGTGGGAGTTTTAGCTCATGTTCCTTCAGACCAGTTAGATTTCTCAACCTGAGCCACACACTAGGAACTACACATTTACTGTATCTATAATCTGGCATCACCACCATGGTGGAAGGTTTTGATCCCAGTGTGCGTGGCTGATTTCCCTGGACGTAGCACATAATCAGGCTTTATTCATTTGTTTAAGAGATTGTAGGCCTTCCCCTGCTTCTCAAAATTCATTAAATATCTGACTTCCTCTCAGATAGTTGACCTTTCTGTACACTGGGTCCGGCTGTCTTCCCTTGATCTATAGCAATTGTATTCACTGCTCTGCTCAGACATCCCCGTGCTAGTTAATGTTAGCCTTTTCCAAGAGTTCTAGCTGTCCAATTTGCCCCCACGTGGCTTCTGTTGCACACTCTGTTGTGTAGGAGTCATTTGAAGGAGCATTCTGCTCTGTTTGGGATAATCCGTTTTCAGTCTCTTGCTTGTTCTGTCTGGTATGTGATGTTATGAGCCAGTGGAAGAAGCAAGACAGCTGGTCCTCACCGACAGAGCAGTGCCTTTCTCCATTCCTGAACATCATCCTGTCAGGGATTTTGCCGGCAGCTTCTCGCCCTTCCTGACTGACCGGTGTTGGTGGTAGCAGGGAGCCCTTTTACTCGGGTTGCATTAACTGGTACGTGGCAGCTACCGCTGACGAGACTTGAGTTTAAGAAATGCATTGATGGTGTCAGCTCCATAAACTGGCATTGATGGCTGCGCACATGGTTGTTTACAGCTATGAACCCCAATGGAAGGAAGATGCCTCTTGGTTGAGGGCTGTGTATAGTCCAGTGGCCATTTATATTTACTGTTGCTGGGTAATCGAGTGTTAGCTTGGACCTGCAAACATTGATCCGCATCACCTTTTTTCTTCCTGTACTTTCCTCTAATTTTCTCCTAACAATCTGGATGAGAATCTTGGAAAGTAAACTTTATAGATGGCCATAGTTAATGTTATTTAGTGCTTATTCGTGCTTAATTAAGATTTGTTTCTCTGAGCCCCTCTGAAGTATAAGTAGCTGAATATAATTTCCAGCCCTAAGTTTCAACTTTAAACTTCTCGAAAGCTGAAAGATCTCTCTCCAAGGAGTTGATCTAAGTCTTAGATTTCCAAATACACATTTCAATTTTTTAACCTTTCTGGACTCATGTTTACAGACTTCTTTAGCAGTGATGTCTGGTTTGTGAAGAAGAGCTATTAAACCGGCTGACTGCAACTGTTCAGGTCCATCCCCAGGAAAGTGACAGTTCTGTGTATGGTCGGTATGTTAGTTAAGCATCTCTGGTTGCGGGATACAGGAGAACTTCAAGGAATCTAATGGCTGCAGTGTTTTGGGCTTTTGGAAGCCAGTGAAGCCAGAATGTAGATCCAGAAAGCCCCAGATCCCAGGAAGTGCTTTGTCTTCCTCTCTCTTCTCTCCCTGTGTCTGTCTGTTTCCTTATTCCATCTCTCAGCGTACTAACTGCCTTTCCTTCTCAGATGTACCCTGCTGTAATGACAGAATATGGCTGCCACTTAGCTCCAAAGTTTATGTATTATCATTCCCACCACATGAAAAGACTACCGGACTGTCTCTTGTCCTGGAGGAAGGGATCTGAATTTAAGTCAGACGTCTACCCTGTCGTCTGTAAGCTAGTAAGAGAGTTCACTCCCTACAGCAAGGTTTCTGGGAGCCCACCCTTGTATAGCAGGGGCTAGTTTGAGCCAGGGATTTCCTACTACATGGGCGGGGACGGAACCGTCCGGGGTGCTCCCTGCCTGGGAAAAGCAGATTAGACTCCAGCTAAAAGCGTATGTTTTTTCCAATTTATTGATATGACAAAAGCATTGGTTTGACTGTTTTGCGTTACTATACACTTGTTACCTGTACAAATGGCTGCTTACAACTTATTTCTCAATTTATTTAAAATAGAAAAAGAAAAGATCATCTGGTATTCGGATGGGTGATTGTCTGAGCCATTCAGGAAAAACAGCTATATAAACATTTCATAAAGAAGTCCATGAAAGACTTCTTTACAACCACTCTTCACTGACCTATTCAGTTATTCTTTTTTTAAATCAATCTTTGACTCTGAAAACTATATAATTTTAGGAGCCTAGAATTGAATTATTGACTTAGTATAAACCTGCCCCAACCCAGCCAAATGTAGTGAAGGCCTTTTCTATTCCTCAGAAGCTTGTGGAAAGAAGTTCTGTAACACTGGAACAATTTTTACTTCCTTATGGCTGCCTTCTATCTTATACCACCCAGACCTTCTAACGTAGTGCTGTTGTATGGCACAATTTCCCAGGGCTGTAGGAACAGAAGATGGATAGAAAGTTTGACTACTTAATCTCAAACAAATATCTGTCCTATTTTAAAAGACTTCTAGAGAAGACTCTTCAGCTTCTCCTCCGCTGCCCACTGCCGTGTATCCCTGTGTTTAACCGCACTCTGTGTGTGAGGAAATGAGACTGAAAGGTGACTTTAAATTTCTTCTGAAGCATGGTGGGTCACAAATCGTGGCTGAGCCGGGGCCCGAATTCCTGCTTTCTGGTCCCCTGTGTGCTGTTCTTTTTGCACAGCCCTGTGAGGAGAAAGGAATCCGGTTAGAAATGCCCTGTTCCCTGGAGCCCAGGCAAACCCTTCTGATCTCTTTGGTGGCAACGTGGACGGCCCGCTCTGTGAGAAAGCGCAGGGCCCGGCACACGGGGCATCTCTACAGTCTAACTCTTGGCTTCACTTCTCTTCGATCCCTTTCAGGATATCTGTGGGAGAGAAAAGAGAGTTTCTCATTAATTTACTCTTTCGATGAAAATATATTAAGTGCCTGCTTTGTTCCAGGCCCATCACTACTGTTGGACTCAGATAGAAAATTCCATTTGACTCAACTTTGAAAATTTTAGGTAGTTGCTGGCAAAAGTAGAGTCATGTTCATATCACCCATTAGATCGTCATTGTCATTATTCCAGTCATCTCTTTGAGGAGGGAGAGCTGACAAGTGTTAAGTACCAGGTAATATAATTGATATTTTGCATTTATTATCTTAATTTAAACCTCACAACAACCCATTGAGGTTGGTAGTATAAACACTTTTTTATAGATGAATAAACAGAGGTTCAGACAAAACTGGTTAACATTTGAGTCATGTATTATGTACCACGGGCTGTGTTAAGTGTTTATATGAATCATGCTTAATCCTCAAATAAGCTCTATGATATTCAACCATAATTATCCCCATTTTAATAATGAAAAATCTGATATTTTTGGAGGTTAAATGTATTGCTCAGGTCATATAAGTAAATGATATAACTTGGTTAAAATTAGTAATTATATACCCAGCCTCACACTTCAAAGCCAGGATAGAGATTTATTTCCCTTGTATTTCCACCCAATATTCTTGCCTTCAGAAGTAGATGGGAGATGAGATCCCTCTCGAGGCTCATGTGTCATGGCTTCGTGTCCGCCTCCTGCCCGTCCCGGTGCATTGGCACCCGGGAGTGCTCCGCGCTTCGCTGGCCACGCCCCGTGGGTGCTCTGGTGTCTGGGAGCGCCCAGGAGAGCCAGGTGGACTCAGCGTCGACCCAGACAGCATGAACCCACAGCCGCGTTTTTCTGTGTCTCCCATCATTGCCCTTTCCTCGTACAGTTAAGAAATCTACCTGCAGGTTCAAATTAGAACCAGTGGCTTGCATTTAAACCTCAAATTCAAGAGGTTATATATTTTTATTTTGTTTTCAATCTAGAACAGCTGAAGGTCAGTTGTAGAGGACGTATATGATGCAGAAAAGGTGTATTTTTAAATGGAAAGACAAACCATAAGTACTCGGTTGATAATAATTAACCTTTTCAACACATTGGCATTTCCGGAGCTCTTGGGAAAATATTATTGTACCTTCTCACTTATTTTTGGTTTTTAAATTTCCAGTAGTTCTTTTTCCAACCTGGAAGCCTCCTCAGTTCCTGGGTTTTCCATTTGTTTATTCAGCTAATATTTACTGACTACCTGCTGTGGGCTAGGAACTACAGGTACAGCTGTGAGCAAGACTCACATAGTTAGTTATAACCACGATAAATGCCATGGAGGAAAGTGTGAGGTGCTATTAAAATATTAATAATAATAGGGGAGGCAAAAGAGCTGTAAAGTCAGGAAAGGCTGTCTAAGGGAGTTGATGTTGAGAGCAGAGGGTAAATAAGAGTTAGACGTGGAGGAGCGGGGGTGCGAAGGGAGCCTCCGGGCAGAGGGACGAGCACAGGATATGAAGGCCCTGAGACAAGTGAGAGCCCAACTCCTGCAGGAGCCGAGAGGCAGTCAGAGGCAGGAAAGCACTTCCAGGAAGAAAAGCCGCGGGTTGGAGAAGGAACTTTTTTCTTCTTTATAAAAATTAGTGGCTTAAAAATGGATACTTCTGGGAAAATTGATAATGTTGCTGACCCATTGTTATTCTCATGGTATGAGAGATAAAGGGGCCTTGTTTCAAGGGTGTTGCTGTGGGGAGGAGTAGAAGCCAGTAGCAAAAAGGGGCCTAGGGGAGGTGGGGAGGGCTATGGGGTGACTCTGATTCTGGGGCTTCTATCTCCTCAGGCCTGAAGACCATTGTGGGTGCCCTAATTCAGTCCGTGAAGAAGCTGTCAGATGTGATGATCCTGACAGTGTTCTGCCTGAGTGTTTTCGCCTTGATCGGGCTGCAGCTGTTCATGGGGAACCTGCGAAACAAGTGTGTTGTGTGGCCCATAAACTTCAATGAGAGCTATCTTGAAAATGGCACCAGAGGCTTTGATTGGGAAGAATATATCAACAATAAAAGTAGGTGGCCCCTTCTCTGCAAGAGGAGAAAGAAAACTCTGTCTCTAGTTTACATGGTCAGAAGCTGTCACTGGGCTTTAAAAAGTAGTTGGCGCAGAAAGGGATGCCAGTGCTACTGAGAGTAGCCTTGTGGAGTTACTCCCTTTCTCCGAGGTAGAGCTGTGTTCAGAAGCTCTCAAATATCAGCCCTTTCCTTTCCTACCCCTTCTCTTGCTTTAAAACCTAAAATGAAATGTTATAGCTTTATCACATGTACCCCTAAACTTTTGCTTTGAAAATCAGGCTTAGTAGCTTGATAGAAATCCTTTTTTTTCCCTAGCTGGGTTACTGGAGATATTTAAACATTTGGTCCAGAATATACCTCGCAAGCTATCCTAATTCTGTTGTACAAGACCTCAGTAATCAGTCTGGTCTAGGGAGTCAGGTAATCTCTAAGGCACCATTTGATCCTATTACAGTTAAGGAGTTTTAATAATTTCATTTCAGGAACCAAAGCACTTGGGTCTTACACTAAGGAACAGTTGGTGTAGTAGTACTTCTATAAAGTAATGGGAAAGAGTTAATATCACTGTTAGTCACTCTTGAGGAAAGAAAGGCAGGTAAGTAGCCACAAGAAAATGTTGCAAAGGGGGTTGCAGGGACACAGAGTTAAGGGAAACATGCCTTCCAATTTAATATAAGACAGGGTGACTAGTGATCAGTGAGGGTTTCTAGTTTATCTGTGTTTAAGAGAAGTTAGAAGGTAGAAGGGTAAAGTTGTATAAAGGGGTAAAGAATCAGAAAACTCTCGTAGGCCCCTTTGATTCAAGTACTAGAACCTGGCACACCGATCTGAAGTACCAGTAGAAAATGTCTGTGAAAAGGACATTGCGTTAAGGGCTTTACGGCAGCACTTTTAATTTTTAATTATGTATCACAAAATGACGGGAAAGAATTTTTATCGGGATCCATGGCTGTCAGGAAAGATTTATATGAACTAAAATCTATAACTGTTTCTGCTGGGACTAGTTAGGAACCATGTAACCTTATTCTCTCATTCACTTAAATCTGCCTTATTCATTTCCTGCCTCTTCAAACTTTTCTAGCAAATTTTTACACAGTTCCTGGCATGCTAGAACCTCTACTCTGTGGGAACAGTTCTGATGCTGGGTAAGTAGCTCACCTAATTTTATTCTCCTCCCTTAAAAGAATGTTTCAAATAAAGATGGCAATATTTTCACTTTTCTTTGTGCTAATGTAGTAGACTCTAATTGGGTCTAACATATTGGGTCCACAGTATTTTCTTTAAAAATTGACTTGGCTACTTTGTTTCTTTCCTCTTTTTCCTCTTCTCCTTCTCTTTCTTCTCCTCCTCCTCGTCTTCCTCTTCCTCCTCCTCTTCCTCCTCATTCTTCTTCACCCCCATTTGTTGGCCTGGCTCTGTAGATGATTGTTTCTTATCTCCAAGGTCATAGGGATGACTTACAGCTGATGCAGTAGGATTGTGGGGAAAAGCCCTGAACTTCTCTTTCTTTCCTCAGGCAATGCCCAGAAGGATACCAATGTATGAAAGCAGGAAGGAACCCCAACTATGGTTATACAAGCTTTGACACTTTCAGCTGGGCCTTCTTGGCATTATTTCGCCTTATGACCCAGGACTATTGGGAAAACTTGTATCAGTTGGTGCGTAGTACCTCTTTTTCAAGTGCTACCTCTTTTCCTTTGGTGATAGAATTTGCATGAGGAAATGTGTGGTGGGGCACCTTCTGTGTAAGAGACTTTTTGTGAAGACGTTACACAGGCGTCTTAGGATGGTGTTTCTCTGGCTACAACATTAAGTGAATTCTTTCATCTCTTGTCCCTGCTTCTCTAATGCGCAGTCACGTGGAGCTGTAGAGGTCCGCAGCCTCTTGCCGGGCCTGCGAACCTGCTGTCTCCACCTGCTTTCGACTGTTTCACCAAACCATCGGCAGTGTTTCTGCTTTTGGGTTTGGGGCTTTAGGGCATCTTTGTAAGAACTATTAATTCAGCATAGTGTGAAAGGCATTATGCTAGACATTATAAAAATTAGAGTTCTATCCACAAGGACCTTGAGTCTAAATGTATCAACATTTTTGAGATTTGTAACATGTTTGGACTTGTTCAGGCAGGTTGTGACTGATTTTTTTAAATGGTCGAAACCATTCCACTGGGCTCCATGGGTGACTCTGGGCGAGTCATCTAACTTTGCTTGTTGTGGTGGAGAGGTTAGTGTAGCTGATTGCGAGGGTCTTCCAGCTTAGAAATTTTATCCTAATTCATTGTTTTCTATTCAACTTTGGCATTAGATGATGCCATTTAGTTTGAGAATGAGAAACATGTCCCCTCAGGCGTGAAGAAACCTCTTTAAAGGAAGCATCTAATGAGATCCCCTAAGGAGTTCTTACTTTCTGTTGGACAGCCTAGAGTTCCCTCAGGTTTGAATCTTTCTTATGAAATATTTATGGCTAATGTAAAATTTCATTAAATATTTGTAGTTGAAAGGACTAAAGATGAAAACTAAGTGATAGTGGGTCACATACTCATAACCCAAAGCCCAACTCTTCTTTGATATTTATTTGCTCGCTGCTACTGAAAGAATAGTTCTGGGCTCCTCTGCCTTTTTCTTTTTTCCCATCATCCTTTGTGTCATGTCCCTCTTCAAAAACACATGCTATTACAAAAGAAGAAGGAAGGTTGTCACTCAAGATGGGGACTTCCTATGACTTGGACCCTGTCCCAGAGATGGAGTTTATCTGTTGATTCTCTTTAAGGGCCAGTAGATAAATGAGCTAAAATCTTATGTTCTTTTTTTATACTTGTTTTAGAACCAACTGACAAAGTCTAATATAATTCTTAACCCAGAGAATTTTTTCCTTTAGAAGAATCATGCATTTTTCTATGAAAGGAACATACTAGGAGTATTTGGAAATGGAAAAGGACTTATTTTACCACAGCGAATGGGAGATACTACTGACATTTCCCGTGAGTCAAGGATACGGGAAGCCCTCAGCCTTTGGGCATGCGAAGTACTTTGCAATGCAAAGGGGTGCCACGTGATGAGAGACTGTCCCATTCAAAATGCAGTAGTCATTTTGAGTGGCCCATGAGTCGTTTTCAGCCTGGTATATTTGATTCAAGTGACTCAGAAAATGGTCTTTATCTCTGCAGACCTTACGAGCCGCTGGGAAAACGTACATGATCTTCTTCGTCTTAGTCATCTTTGTGGGTTCCTTCTATCTGGTGAACTTGATCTTGGCTGTGGTGGCCATGGCTTATGAAGAGCAGAACCAGGCAACACTGGAGGAGGCAGAGCAAAAAGAGGCTGAATTCAAAGCAATGTTGGAGCAACTTAAGAAGCAGCAGGAAGAGGCACAGGTAGGTGACTGGTTCCCTGCAGTAGCCCTGCCTGCCAGATCCCTGTGAGCAAGCCCCCATCGAACTGCCACGCCAGTTGCTCTCCTTGGAGCATATTGTCAAATAGAAGTTATTGATCTGATCAAAATACCTAATTGACAACTGCACCTGGTTGGCTCAATTATTCCATTTGTCTTAATGGCCAAATTGTTTGTTAATATGTTCTTTGGTTGAATTTCTCAACTATTCTGTGTTCAACTGCCATGATGGCGGGGGAGAAAAATCAGTGGCCGGAGTGGTTTATACAGAGCTTCATGCAAGTGTAACCTTTTTGTTGAGGAAAACATTAGAATTTCCTTCAGAGATTCCCTGTGGTCTTAAAAAAGTATCGATTGTAATTAAAAATAAGATATAGGTAAAATACTAAAGTTTGAAAAACAAATTTATAAGCTACTACCCTAACACTTTACTTTCTAATCTTTATCCGAATATACATGTATTTTTACATCATCGGGCCCGTATGTATAATATAGTTTCATTTCCTGTAATATATGTCCTAAGTAGTTCTTAGCATTCATTTTCAGATTTGTCCAGAAATGTTAGTGTGGTTCAAAGAAGGCAGCCAGGTTCTTATCTGAGATACTCAAGAAAATAAACCCCAAAGTTCTCACCACTGGGTTCTGCTCTGATTACTTAGTGCTGTGCGCCACGATACAGATTCAACTAGAAAATGGAGATGGCCAGGCCCTGGCCACAGTCTCCTGACTGGCTGGTCCTCCTTCCTCCTTTATTCCCTCATCTCCCTGTCTGAGGGAAAGGAACTGATCAGCACTAATTGCTTGACTTTGGGTGACGTGGGGTACTCACTTCTGATCTGGTCCGTTGCTCTGTGGCTCCTCTCCTAGGCTGCTGCGATGGCCACTTCAGCAGGAACCGTCTCAGAAGATGCCATAGAGGAAGAAGGTGAAGAAGGGGGAGGTTCCCCTCGGAGCTCATCTGAAATTTCTAAACTCAGTTCCAAGAGTGCTAAGGAAAGACGTAACAGGAGAAAGAAGAGGAAGCAAAAGGAACTCTCTGAAGGAGAGGAGAAAGGGGATCCGGAGAAGGTGTTTAAGTCGGAGTCAGAAGATGGTATGAGGAGGAAAGGCTTTCGGCTGCCAGACAACAGAATAGGGAGGAAATTTTCCATCATGAATCAGGTAAACTCTTTGCACTGGGTCAAATAGCCTAAGAAATTCTGGTTTTCCTAATCTCACTTGATTCTCTTATTTCCCTTTGGCTTTACATTTTCCAGACCCATTCCTGCATCTTCAGACCTGCCTTTCCATGCTCCAAATTGTTTTTCTCTGGGAAGAACTAAATATTCCCCGCATATCAGGACCATCCTCTGCTCTAAAGCCAGCCCTAGGTAGATGCAATGACCTGTGGCAGACTTGCTTCGGCAATAAAGTCTGTCTAACCAGCATGCCTATATTCTAAAACATTAGCAAGAACTTTTCTCCTCTTAGCATCTGAGCAGCAGAACTTAGCACAAACAACTGTAGATTTTGTAAAAAGAGATAAAATTCTTTAGGTCACCTTATTTGGGTGTGGCAAGTTCTAGTAATTATTCTAGATATATAGTGTCATGCTGATAAATTTACCCAACTTTGATAAATGGAGAAGCTAAGAGAAAAAGGGTGGGAGGACTTATGGACAATTGTTGAGAATTCTATTGCTATAAATATCATCACATAAAAGATATTTTTGGATTTCAAAGAATACCACCAAAATCTAATTCCTGGGCCATTTAATTACCCATTTTAAAAAAACACTGAAAAGTTTGCAAGGTATAGACTAGATCACAGTTATTGGTTATGGCATTGTATGCCATACAATTCCATTGTATTCTCTTGTTTCCCAGGGATGATTCATGTCTCTCTTTTTTGTACCTCTTGCTTCCCAGTTCCTTCTTTTGCTAGTCCTGTTCATTTTATCATAGCAAAATCTCTTGTGTCCATCCCCTTCTTTCTATTCTTATTAATCCTGCCTTTGTTCAGATTTTTGTATTATTTTGTTCTTCTGCAGTTACCCACTTTAGTTCATTTCCTCTGGTCCTTCTCCCTCTCCCCTATGTTTTATAAACTATCAGCAGATTGCTTCCTATTATCATTCATCACCAAGCAGTTACAGAGTGTCTATCGTGGGTGAAGGATTGCTAGGTCCTAAAGATTAAAAGATGATTAAAATGCCATCCCTGTCCTAGAGAGCTTACAGTGTAGTGGAACAGCCAGATACATTTAAAAATTACTTACATAATAGCATCGACAGCATTATTTCATAGTTGAGATATACTGGGTTGTTTTGGAGGGCACAGATCTATGGCAGCCTATAGGTTCAGCCAAGATTTTCTGGGAAAGATAAAGGACAAATTGCAATTAGCCGAATTGTGTGTGTGTGTGTGTGTGTGTGTGTGTGTGTGTGTGTGTGTGTGTGAGATGGTGAGGGAGCAGTTAGACTAAAGAAAGAGCATTTGAAGAAAAGCATATTCCAGTTTGGATATACCAAGTTGAATTATTTGTTGAATAATCAAGTAGAGAGGTCTTTTCGACACAGGTGTAGTGAATTGATAGCTCACAGAAGAGGTCCTGAACTGAGAGGTGATTATTGAAATCATGAAACTTGATGAGATTACTCAAAGTTATTGTGTCCAGTGAAAGAACAGTGGGCCAAGGGCACAGCCACTGGTGTTCGTGGGCATCGGAGATGGAGCTCATGAAGGAAAGTAAATGAGTGGTCATTTGAGGGACTAATAGCCAAGAGTTCAGTGAAGCCGAGAGAACACAGGGTTGGAGAAGGCTGGGGAGTGATTAATAGATTGGAATTTAACAAAGATGCTTTGTGAGATCAGAATTGGAAATATTTGTTGATTTTGACAATCTACGTCACTGAGAACTTTAAAGACCCTTTTCCGTACCAGGTAAGAATGGATGCCATATTGGTTGGGAAGTGGGAAGAATGAGTGTAGATTCTCACTCAACCTTATTTAAAGGATATGGATGAAAACAAGCATTTTCACAACCTGGGGGCAGGGAGGAACCCAGAAGAAGGTGAGATGGAGGTAGCATATGGGGTAGAATAGAAAATAGAGCGCAGTCTTGGAAGATGTAGTCTCTAACAGGAAAGGGGCACCTTGTCCCCAAAAACATTGAGAAAACAGGGAAGGGTGGGCGTGGATATGTTTACAGATAGAGAGTAGGAAGTTGAAGAAGATGATACCTGACCACCTCTAGTTTTTAATAACGTGGAAATTTAAAATCTTACTGAAAGAAATGAGATGTCAAGTAGGGGTTTTAAAGAAAATGTTGACAGTTTGGAATAGTTTTTAAGAAAAATGGGAGGGAGAATTCCCCTAATCAGATTTACTCGATTTGCTAATGAAGTCCCAACCCTTCGGCATGGAATTTATAGCACTTCCCCTTCCCCTGGACGCAGCCTGCCTGTCCGGTCTCCAGTCACTGTGTCCCCTCGAGCATCCTATTCTTAAACCGGATGCACTCCTAGAGGCTTCTCATATATGACATTTGTTTTCTACCCTGTTGTGCTCCAGAAACACTCTAAGATGTCCTATTTTCCCATCCCTGAATGTCTAGATCATACTCATTCTTGTCTCAAGAAACCTTCCCTGACCTCCCCCATTCCACACCCAACTGGAAATTGTTTCATCTTTTCATTATATTTTATATGTACCTCTTTACTGTCTGGGGTATTATTTTTTCTTATGTTCATATCCTCTTCTCAAAGTCCTAAAGTCAAGGTCTGCTTCTTTGCACATGGCTGGTATTCAGATATTTGTTGAACAAATAAATAAGGATTTTTATAAAACTGATTTAACCCACCTGGGACTTCTTCATGACCTGGAGCCATCTGTCTCACCCACCTTCCCCTCACCTTTCTCCTAGTTCAACCTCTTTTGGGGAAAAGTATGATTGCAGCCTTGCTTTGATCCAGCCCTTGTCTTTGGAACTGTTACTGACCTGGTTAATGAATACCTTAGTGCAGTTAACACATTGCTAATGAACGGTCTCTGATAATCTAAACACTTTAGCACAGAGTGGCACTGATTGCTCCATGGCTCAGAACAAAAATCTGGGTTCTGAGATGTCCTGCTTTGCCTGAAAGTATTCACGTCCTCTTATTTCCCCATCTGAAAAAAATTGGGTTAATAGATTTCTAGAGGCCATGGCTGACTGCCAGGACTTGATTAGAAATCCTGCCCACAGTAACAGTCTCTGTCCCAGGGCTCTCCTGCAGTGTCGCTGATTTTATCTGGAAGAATGACTGAGGAAACTGAGGCCTGGAGAGGTTAACTAACTTGTCTAACCTTATGTTGCTAGTAAACGTGAGTCAGGATTTGAACCAGGTCCTTCCGACTGCCGAGCACGTGCTCCTGATCACTACAGCCTGTAGCCATCCCCTCTTCACCCGCCTCCTGGTCATCTCTCCTGGGGGCTCACAGTGAGCCCCCAGGTGTGGTGTCAGTTGTCCCACAGCACGGTTCAAGTGTATGTCAGTGTCCTTTACTGCCAGATCTTCTGACATCCTCTGGAGACGTCTGCCCAGCCTGTCTCCCACCCATTTCCCTACAGAATTACTGCAGTGTTTTTAGGGCTTAGGACACTTTATAAATATTAGGTCGAGTCCACTTTTGCAAAGTATTTTAATTACTGTATTGCAGCATTTCTCTCCTTCTTGGTATTAGGACCCCTTCGTGTTTTTAAAAATTATTGAGAACCCTAGAGAGCTTTTTAAAATGTGCTTTTATCATATTAGAAGTTAAATTAAGAAATTTTAAACTATTTACTGATTTATTTTAAAATAATAATGATAAACTGAGTATATGTTTAATACAAATTACACATATTTTTGTAAAAATTAACTTTTCTAGAACAAAAAGAAGAGTGGGAAAAAGTAGTACCACTTACATTTTTGTAAATCTCTTTAATCTCTGGTTTAACAGCTGGAATATCATATACATGCTTCTCTATTCACTCTGTTGTGATATTTTTTGTTGTTGTTGAAGTATTTGAAGAAAATCTGGTTTTCTACAGGTGTAGTTAGGAAAGGAGGAATATTTTAATAACCTTTTTAAGATAATTGTGAATATTCTTCTTTGCTGCTATTCCTGAACTGGGCAGCAGTAGTTTTGAGGGCTCGTTACAATGTAGAATCTGAAACTGTGTCAGTAACTTGGTACTCCGTCACATTAAAGTCTCTTGTGGTGATTTTCGCCAGGATCGCCAACTCGTTAATCATCCGTAGCATCATGCATCGGTTACATTGGAACTACTGGCTCACTAAGTGATTCGGGTCTCCCAAGCACTGAAACACAATATTTAAAAATCACAGGGATTATTATCACCACCAATCTCATCAGAAAAGAATATGAAATCTTGCAAAAACTGTAAGGCTCACAGCGTCCACTGTATGCTCATGAGAAAATGAGAGTGATAAAGGCAAATGTGTTAGTATTACTATGAAACAGTTTGACCTTGTGAGCCCCTCCTCTAAAAGGGTCACAGGGACCCCTGGGAATTCCCAGACTACATTTTAAGAACTACTGCTATAGTGGAAAGAAAAAGTGAAATATGGAATGGAAATAGAAAATGAAGATTTAAATCTCCAATTTATCACAGTTTAAATATCTCAGTCATTATTAAGCCTCATGCCAACAGACAGCTCATGTGGATGCCCTGAAATCCTGAGTTACATTTTCTGTGAAGTGTGAGGCTGTTAAGAGCACCCCAGAGCCCATCTCTCAAGCAAACACCTAGACCTAAGGTGGTATTTTTAGTTAGCTGTTATGTGATGGCCTGAAAAGGACCAGAAGCTCCTGGTTGGTTGACAAGAAAGATTTTGGAAACAGAGAGTAAGGCCTACCTACCTCATAAACCATCTGGATCCCAGGGTAATAAAGCCATGGGTTCTGAGTCATCTGACCCCTCCAGTCCAGGGAAGTTGAGAGTGGGGCGGGGGCTGGGGTGGTTACCGAAAGACGTATCGCCTTGGGGAGTGGACTAGATATTGTATACAGGGTACAAGGAGCAACAGAGCAAGTCATCATTTTTCCTTCTGCACGTATTGCAGTCAACTCTGTTGCCAATAATGGAATAAGGAATTAAAGAATAATAGATAAAGCGTTTCCTTTTAGTGCGTGCTGTCTCAGGATCCTGATTTCTAAGTGGTCCCAAGTTACTGACTTGATCATTATCTCCCTTATCACTTTCCTATCAGTTAAGAATACGAAGGGGGACCCCCAAAAATCAGAATTTATTTATAAAAAATTGTGTATTTATGCTTACATGTTTATACTTCAGTCACCTTCAAAGTATTCGCCATTTGATGCAATACACCCGTTGAGACTTTCCATTGCTCAAAATAATTTTTGAACTTATAGATTTTGAAGCGTTTTAGCGCTGCCGCCATTTCTTGTTTCACCTCTTTCACATCAGCAAAACATTTCCTTTTGAGGATTTTTTTTTAAATCAGGAAAACCAAAAAACATCGCTCAGAGCAAGATCTGGTGAATAGGGAGAGTGAGACATGGGGGTTATATCATTTTTTGGTGAAAAACTGCTGAACACTCAGCACAGTATGGGCAGGTGCGCTCATAAATCACCCGTCACAAAATGGGCAAATGTGTTGAAAGAGTCTTCAAAAAAAATTCACCAAACCTGAACACAGCCTCTCACAACAACAGCAGCTGGCACACTGATACGATGGGTTCCTAGAACACTCACCTAGCGGGAGAAGCCTGTACTGCATGGGGCCCCACCCTCTGAAGACAATTCTGTTTTGGGGGGGTTCCCCCCTTGTAGTCTGGTGTATTAGCTCTCATATAGTATGTACTATTTCCTATGAGGCTACAAGTTTCAAGAGGTTAGGGACCCTATTGTATGTCTCATTCATCACTGTATCCATATCACTTAGCGCACAGCAGGTATTTAATGATCATTTGTCAAGTAAATCGTACTTCTTTCCTAATATGGAGACCTAACGTAGCAGGGCGTGTTAGCACCCAGCATTCAGTCTGGGGAAAGTGGCCATCAGCAGTGAAGTAGTGATGCAGTGCAGGTGCGGAACAGCGCCGAAGTGGGTGGCTGATTTACAGTATGTGATCTAAATACATGTTAATTAAACGCTGTACCTGCAATGTACAAAGAACTCCAGGAGAAATAAAAATTAATCAGACAGTGTGCCCTTAAGGAGAAAATGTGTGCACGATGTTGGTTAAAGAAAAGAGATATAGCATGTGTTTAAAGAACTATAGTAAAAAGTAGAGCGTAGTAATCTGAAAGAGGGGCTCAGTGGTGTGGAGAGATGAAGGAAGCTTGTAGGGGAAGAAGCTGCTGGACACTGGAGAACGGAAGTGGAGAGAGTGAGTTAGGATCAAAGCTCGAAGGATCTTGACTGCCTTTCTTAGGGCATGGAGTGATGATGTTAAAGGTGGTCACGGGATTTGTTTAGGAGCCCAGGAGCGTCTGTGTCCCATCTTGTCCTGGCCATATTTCTGTCCGGTGAGGCCATCAAGGCAAATACACCAAATATGCCCAAGGCACAATTTATTAACATGTAAGTTTATGCTTTGAACCTCTCAGTGTTCTATGTTAAACTGAACTGAACATGTGGGTAGAACTCAAGGATACTTCCTATCTTCCCTAAACCCAATCTTGGGGTCTTACTATATCAGTCATGTTTGTATTCTCTGTATTTTAGGATGCTGTGGCATTTTAGAAGCCTTGCTGGCAGGGAAGGGACTGCCCCTCCCAGTGCTAACTCAATTCCTGGAGTTAGCGGGCTGCTTGCCTGGAAGTGTGCCTTTCATATGTAAATCAACCAATTCAAAAGCCTTACTCCCCAACCTTTTCCTTTTATCTAACTCTCCCACACAAAGTCATTATTTCCCCTGCCCTAAATCTCTCCAGGGCCAGCTACTGCCAACTGGGACCACTTGGATGGCCCGGAGCCGACCTGGCATTACTTAAACTATCCAATCCTAAACTTGCTGAAAGGTGCCAACTCTGCCTGACCCATTCCTTCCAGAGTAAACTACAGTCAAGACTCTGTGCCACGCTTTCCCCTCCCCCAGCCCTTTCTGCCTCCATACCAGTCCCAGAACCTCCCCATGAGGCCCTGCATGCCCCCTTCTCCAGGAGCTATCAGTAACAAACTCCTCTTTCAAAGGCAGTTGTCTCTGTACCTGTCACCTTACTTTACCTGATTAAAAGAAAATCACAGGTACATTTTAAGACGCTTACTTTCTGGCCAGCCACATTGTTTAGAAAAGTGTTTCTCAAACTATCTGTGGTGAAGGACCAGTTTCTAGTTCCCCAAGTTTTCATGAACTGATACTGTTGTCAAATAAAATAACAATGAATTTCTAGAAAAATGATCACATTCTTGGATGTTGTGACCATCTACTTGTAAGAGTTTCCAAATGCTTCTCTCCACCTTTCTGCTTGTCTCGTTGCAAACCAGTAGCAGGTCTTTCACTCAGCACTCTTCTGTGAATCCAGGCAGGAGAACTGGTTCAGAGGAGTGAATCAGAGAGAGTATCCAAATACAAATGTGAGAAGAGGGTCCCGGCTGGCGTGGCTCACCTGGTTGAGCATTGTCTCACAAAGCGAAAGGTCGCCGGTTCAATTCCCTGTCAGGGCCTATGCCCAGGTTGCAGGTTCTGTCCCCATTTGTGGCGTGTATGAAAGACAGCCCAATTGACATTTCTCTCTCACATCGATGTTTCCTTCCCTCTCCTTCTCCCTCCCTTCCCCTCTCTCTAAAATAAATTTTTTTAATAATAATAACAATAATTTAAAAAAATAAAATAAATGTGAGAAGAGGAATAGCAACCAGTAAGTTGGTGGAGGCCTTGATCCCTTTACTAATCCAACAACACGGAGGAAGGAAGTGTAAGAACTGGCCGTGTGTGTGCCCTTTTAACACACAGTGACACTGTCCACTCGTGAATGAGGCCTTGTGAACGAACATACATTCTGTAATCTGACCAATGCAGCTTCCCTTCTCTGGCTCAGGGTCGGGGCAAAGGAGCAAAACAAATCCGAGTGATTAGGAAGATTGTCAGGAATGTTGCATGTGGTGTGTATTTAACAGTGATGTTTATTATCAAATAATCTATGGTTTAGTTTTCTTGATATGGCCCCCAGTGATCAAATTCATTTATCATCTCAGGGATTTGTGAGTTGCTTTGAGCCAGGAAAAGACTGCATAACAAGGGAAATACAAATGAGAGTAGAGTGTGGTGGAACTAGAAATATCCAAAGAAAATGTACCCATCGGGCCACAGGGGCTTCATTATAGAAAGAGATTAGAACTGGAAGCATTTTGAGTCTAGAACTGGAAATGGAGTTATAGGTAACAAAAAGATAATGGGCGGAAATATTACAGAGGAGCCCTACAGCCCTTCCAGGATTATCATCAAAAATATCATTTTACATATTTTTTATTGTTTTTCAAGTACAGTTGTCTCCATTTTCCTTCCACCACTTTCCCCCTTTAGCTTTGTCCATGGGTCCTTCATACATGTTCCTTGACACACCTTTCCCTTCTTTTGCCCCATTATCTCCCTCCCTCTCCACTCTGGTTACTGTCAGATTGTTCTTAATTTCAGTGTCTCTGGTTATATTTCGCGTGCTTGTTTGTTTTGTTGAGTAGGTTCCATTTATAGGTGAGATCATATGGTATTTGTCTTTCTGGCTTACTTCCCTTAGCATAATGCTCTCCAGTTCCATCTACACTGTGGCGAAGGGTAGGAGCTCCTTCTTTCTTTCTGCTGTGTAGAATTCTGTTGTGTAGATGTACCACAGTTTTTTTGATCCACTCATTTACTGATGGGCAGGCAGCTAGGTTGCTTCCAGCACCTGGCTATTATAAATTGTGCTGCTATGAACGTTGGGGTGCATAGGTTCTTTTGGATTGGTGTTTCAGGATTCTTAGGGTATAATCCTAGCAGTGGAATTGCTAGGTCAAAAGGCAGTTAGTTCCACTTTTAGTTTTTTGAGGAAATTTCATACTGTTTTCCACAGTGGTTGCACTAGTCTGCATTCCTACCAACAGTGCACTTGGGTTCACTTTTCTCCACAACCTCTCCACCACTTGTTTGTTGATTTGTTTGCAATGGCCATTCTGACCATTATAGCCATTATGAAGTGGTATCTCATTGTGGTTTTCATTTGCATCTCTCTGATGGCTAATGATGCTGAGCATCCTTTCATATGTCTCTGGGCTCTCTGTATGTCTGTCCTCCTAGGAGAACTGTCTGCTCTGGTCCTTTGACCTTTGGTAATTGGGTTGTTTGTCTTCCTAGAGTGGAGTCATGTGAGTTCTTTAAATATTTTGGAGATCAAACCCTTGTCTGAGATATCATTGGCAAATATATTTTCCCATACGGTTGGTTCTCTTTTCATTTTGCTGATGTTTTCTTTAGCCATGCAGGAGCTTTTTAATTTGACAAAAGTCCCATTTGTTTATTCTTTCCTTTATGTCCCTTGCTCTAGGGGACATACGGTAAAAATATTGCTGTGTAGAATATCTGAGATTTTCCTGCCTATGTTCTCCTCTAGGACTATTGTGGTATCATGACTTATATTTAAGTCTTTAATCCATCTTAAGTTTATTTTTGCATATGGTTTAAGTTAGTGGTCAAGTTTTCTTTCTTTCTTTCTTTTTTTTTTTTTTTTTTTGGCATGTA
Source organism: Glossophaga mutica (assembly GCA_039655065.1). Taxonomy (NCBI): domain Eukaryota; kingdom Metazoa; phylum Chordata; class Mammalia; order Chiroptera; family Phyllostomidae; genus Glossophaga; species Glossophaga mutica. Next base: position 51,210,089 of record CM077304.1, read on the forward strand.
GCTGTATTCAGAAAACTATACGACACTGAAGAAAAAAATTAAGGAAGACACAAATAAATGGAAGCATATACTGTGTTTATAGATTGGAAGAATTAACATCATCAAAATGTCCATACTACCCAAAGCAATTTATAGATTCAACACAATCCCTATTAAAATACTAAGACTTATTTCACAGAGATAGAACAAACATTTCAAAAATATATGTGGAACCATAAATGACCCCAAATAGCTGCAGCAATTTTAAGAAAGAAGAACAAAGTGGGTGAATCACCATACCTGACATCAAACTATATTACTAAGGCTAGTTATCAAAACAGTCTGGTATGTCATAAGAACAGACACATAGATCAAAAGTTTATTTTAAAAGGTTATTTAACACCTATATGCACTGTGTCGGCGGAGTCCCAGCCCACAAAGAACTTTCAAAGTGGAATCATTTACAAGAAGATGAAGGCCTAAAGTCTAAGGCAAAAATCTCATATAGTTAAAAATTATTTTGAACATTTCTTCAAAGTCATAATTGGGCAAAACCAAATATCTCAGGGAAGCAAGGAGGATTGTCCAAAGTCAGTTGTTTGTCAAGTTTCTTTCTCTTGAAGCAGTAGTCTTCGAAGTGGGGTGCAATTCCTTGGGACACTTGAAGGCTTTCCAAGCACAGCTAGCTTTAAGAAACCTGATTCCAGGGCAGTGGGCTTGGATGGGAGTAAAAGACAGAAAACTGTCCAAGAACAACAATTAAAAAAAAAAAAGAAAAGAAAGAAACCTGATTCCTAGATTTTAACGTACTTATCCCTGTGCCCAAGGTTAGCACTGGGGCCCAAAATCACACCAGTTCTTTTCCACTTTCCTCTTCACGATCGGCTCCTCCCGCTGTACCGAAGGAAGGCATGTACCTCTCTGTCACCCCAATGCGTGTATAGTGCGTTACCCTAAGGAATAAAAATTTGGGGGGTCAGTTGGAAATGGGACACTTGGGACTATTAATGTCTACAAAGTTTCCTTTAATGTAGGTAACATAAGTCCATTGTAAGACTTTCTGACTTTACCTCTTACACTTTTCTGTTAAGTGTAACATGTAGTTATAGTCAAGGATATCGAGATGCTTTAAGTTCAGGAGCTGGATGGTTATCACTGGGATACCTATTAATACATTTATAAAAATGAAAAATGATGTCATGGTTCTAATTTCACATCTTATTTTATTTTTTAAGCTTCTATTTATTTATTTTTAGACAGAGGGGAAGGGAGGGAGAAAGAGAGGGAGAGAAACATCAATGTACGGTTGCCTCTCGCATGCCCCACACGCGGGGGACCTGGCCCAAAACCCAGGCATATGCCCTGACTGGGAATTGAACCAGTGACCCTTTGGTACACAGGCTAGTACTCAATTCACTGAGCCACACCAGCCAGGGCTATTTATTTATTTTTTTATTATTGCTCAATTACAGTTGTCCTCATTTTTCCCCCATTACTCTCCCTTGCCCTACCTGAGGACATACTTTTTCCTTTAAAAATATACATGTCTGATTTGGCCAGTTGCTTTTGTAGTGAGGTCATTAGACATTTTCATAAATTAAATGAGCCAAATCTGTGGCTTTGTGGTTTTGATGAAAATATCTTTAAAGCATGTGATAAGATAAAATCACTTTATTAAAAAAATTGTTAGCATAGATATATAGAAATTAGCAATATTTTTATTATTCCAACCTTTTCTGTTGGGTTAAATAAAGTAACTTTTAAGTAAAAGAGTAACCCATATAATATTAGTAAATAATAAATAAAGCCTTTTAGATATCCATAGAAATCAAGACATGGAATAATTCTGATATCTAGGTAATAAGTCTTTTGACAAGTTGGGTGGTTTTCAGTTCTTTGCTTTAAACAAAATTGAAAAGAGGACCTAATGCTGATAGCTGCTAACTGGTTTTGGCATATAATTGGACAGAAGTTCAGAGAATTGAGTGACATTACTGTAACAAAATTCTTCTGTTTCAAGACGTTGTTTACATTAATGAGGTTTCTCAGTGCGTAAAAATCAAATATTTAAAAGGGGGTAGGGGAATTGATGTTGAGCCACGTCGCATTCTAATAATAAGTCATACTATCTACAGTCATTTAAACATCAAAACACCAATTGAAAAAGAAAAATCTCATCCATCTCATTAAGAGATACATTTTAATGAGTTTTTAAGCTTAGTAATTACTTATTAAACATATATTTGTATATCTTTTTTTAAAAGATTTTATTTATTTACTTTTAGAGAGGGGAAGGGAGGGAGAAAGAGAGGGAGAGAAGAATCAATGTGTGGTTGCCTCTCATGCGCCCCCTACTGGGGACCTGGCCTGCAACCCAGGCATGTGCCCTGACTGGGAATCCCAGTGGCCACCTTTTGATTCTCAGGTGGGCATTCAATCCATTGAGCCACGCCAGCCAGGGCTGTATTTGTATATCTTGATCAATTGTGTTAATAAGAATAATAAAAACTCAATTCAGTAGAGTTTTTTGAAGAACTTCCTAGAGACTCATCACAGGAAAATTTAAATTTTTAAAAGTACAGTTTATGGGGTTTTTTGCAGAAAAGTATTCAGAGGTAATCAATAAAATTAAAGGCACACTGCATGTGGCCTGTAGTGTGAAAAATACAGACACAGATGTGTGTCCCGGTGCTTTGGCTGTATAGACCATGAGACAAAAGCATCATTTCAGTGTTTGAGTGAACAATGAGTAAAATTTTTGAGTAGTTAACTGGTCAAAAGCAGGCATATCTCATGGGAATGGGACAAGGAGAAGTGAGTAATAATGGGTGTTGAACAGTAGAAACAATTCTGCATCCCGAGTGCTTTCTGGAAACATTTGTGCTCTGACAACAAATGCAAGGATGGGACCAGGCTGGGCAAGTTTGCAGCCTTTGCTCAGGCTCTAAGGGGTCAGCTTCCCGTCTTATAACCTGCCAATCTCTCTCTCTTTTTCTACAGTCACTACTCAGCATTCCAGGCTCCCCATTCCTATCCCGCCACAACAGCAAGAGCAGCATCTTCAGCTTCAGGGGGCCCGGGCGGTTCCGGGACCCGGGCTCGGAGAACGAGTTTGCGGACGACGAGCACAGCACGGTGGAGGAGAGCGAGGGCCGCCGCGACTCGCTGTTCATCCCGATCCGGGCCCGCGAGCGCCGCAGCAGCTACAGCGGCTACAGCGGCTACAGCCAGGGCAGCCGCTCCTCGCGCATCTTCCCCAGCCTGCGGCGCAGTGTGAAGCGCAACAGTACAGTGGACTGCAACGGCGTGGTGTCCCTCATCGGCGGACCCGGCACGCACATCGGAGGGCGTCTCTTGCCAGAGGTGAAAATAGATAAGGCAGCTACCAGTGACAGTGTAAGGAAGTAAACATATAGACCAAGGCTAGGCATGGCAGTCTCCCCGCTCCCTTCCTCGCCCTGTTCCTCCCATTCCACACGTTCTCTCCTGCGCTCCGCTTCCCCGCTCCCCACCCGGCCCGCTCTTCTTTCTTACCCCGCCCCGACCGGTTCCGTTTTTTCCCTCCTTGTTTGTTTCCATTTCTGTCTTCAGTCCTCGCCCCTCCCCCTTTACTCTCCTCCCCCCACCCCACCCCCCGGTTTACTTTGTTCCTTGCTCCATTTTCCCCATCTTTCTTTGTTTTTGACTATTCCCCTTCCTTCACTAACTCCTTTTATTATACCTCTTCCTCTTTCCACTTTGGAAGTTTCTGTCCGCCTGTTTCCCGCCTCCCCTTCCCCACCTGCACTGACTGAATGCCTCTGGCCAGCGGATCCTGCCCACAGGGAACGAGCAGCATCGTGTCACCACCACCAGTGCCCAAGTCTGAGCGGGTTTGGAACGCTTCTCCCGGCCATGTCCTCTCTCCTAAGGAAACAGCTTGGAATTTAAAGCTCTTATCTTTCTATTTTAGAAAGTAATACAGTTTTGAATAATTTTCCAAGGCTCCTCTGCAAGAATGAGGTGTGATTTTTCCAAAGAGGAATGTGCATGCATGATGCCGAGGGTGGGAGGCGGACACCAGGGAGAGCCAGGCCAGGAGAGGTTAAGGAAAGCACTGCAGAACTGAACCTAGACGTCAAAGGGATTGAAATGGAAATAAATCAAAGGAGGGAGAAATAGGAGGTTGGGGCGGGAACACGTGGTGTATGGGGGAGGAAGAAAAGGGGAAGCAAAAGATGAATTTTAAATGTAATCAAATGTCAGCCTCTAAAGGAGTCGAACATAATAGCTGCACGGAAATCTCTTGCCTAGGGGTTTGGAGAATGGCCTCCCTCTTTGGGAAAACCATCTCCTAACATTTCTTTAAATTCTAAGCTGTTCCTACCTTTTTCCTGGTTTTAAATTATTATAATCTCAATGATCCTAATCCTTCCTACCTCTAATTCCTTAACTTTCCTCAGTTCCTCCTTAGCTGGTGTAAATTCCTTGAGATAGCATGCCAGTCTGTTCTGCTCTAACACTTGGGGTTCCTCTAACATGGCATGAAGACAGCCAATCCTTTAATTAGCATGATGCATGTGTAGAGGAAAACTGGACAGTCAAGGGCGGAATTATTCAGAATCACCTGTTTTTAGCATTTTAGGGCAGTCATTGACTATAGATAAAAGTTCAAAAGGCAATTAGGAAATTAGGATGTGTTTGAGGTCATCTTTTCTTTCCCTGCCTTTTCATTTACTTTTTAAAGATTTTACTTATTTATTTTTAGGGAGAGGGGAAGGAAGGAAGGAAGTGAGGGAGAGAACCATCAAAGTGTGGTCGCCTGTCACACACCCTCTACTGGGGACCTGGCCTGCAACCCAGGCATGTGCCCTGACTGGGAATTGAACTGGCGACCCTTGGGTTTGCAGGCCAGCATTCAGTCCACTGAGCCACACCAGCCAGGGCCCCTGCCTTTTTATTTAAAAGCAAATTACTTCCCCCCTTACATTTGTATAGCTCTTTACAAGCTGCAAATTACTTTTACATGTATAATTTATTTTTTTCTGAATAAAAATTCCATAAGGCTGAGAAAATGAACATAGATTATTATTCCTCTTTTTTAGATGGGGAAGGAGGCTCAGAGAATTTGTGCTCCTTGAGGTCACACAGCTCATTGCTGATGGATCTAGAATCTTAGACCTTTCGGAAACCTTAGTCTTGTGTTTTTCAGTTCATTTTAATGTCCTCTCCGTATAGTCACATGGCCACTGCTTTTCTGGAGACCTGTTTGTGGAAGATCAACAATATTAGGGACAATAATAACAAACTGGTTACACAGTGCCCCCCAAACCAGATAATTGGTCAAAATAAATATTACAGATTATTATTTTTACATGTAACTTGTATTTGATTTTCACTAATTCTATGTCTAGAGGTCAATTTTGGGCTCCACAATTAGATAATTATATTCCCTAAAAAAATGGGAAATGATATCAAGAAGAATGAGGGGTGGGTCAGAATGGACATACAGTTGGGACAGTACAGTACAATTCAAATGCTGAGAGCCAAACTGAATATTAATATCCTGGCAGCTTTTAAAAATATTTAAGTTCAATAATACATCTTGTTATTTCTTTGAAGAGAAGGTATTAGAAAAGGTGCTCAGGAAGGAGCTTGAGCATCAGCTTACATCAGATGAGCAGGTTTGGGGGTTTGTTTTTGGTTTTTTAGCAGCCTCTGTTGTACTGTGTGGGAGAAAAATTTGAGAGGCAGTTGAACAGATGGTTGTGGAATGTGAGGCTTTCTGCACCGCCTTATATTGTAAACTGCAGAGTGTTTGCCTTTGGGTTTTTTTGTGGGGTTTTTTGTTTTTTGTTGTTTTTTTTTTTGAGCCTACACACTCAAGCATATAAGAGATTCTTTGCAGTGGTCCCAAGTGTTGATGGGGACAGATTTCAGGATTCCCGAGGCCAGGAGATCAGATCCCAAAGTGGCAGGAAGATGGGGTAGGCAGGACTATGTCATTCCCAAGGACTTCATAATCAGGAAAAAATATTTTGTTAGAAGACATAGACAACTTCCTAGTTGTTAACAGTGTGAGGAAATATCTAATTTATATTAATAAGCCAAATTGAGAAAACAAAAACAGAATGCGTATAGTTTGTGTGGTATACCAGATGTCCAAGAAGACAGACTGCATGTAGGAAAAAGATGGCTGACTAAAGTTAACAGTAGTTGCCTTTGGGAGGGGAAGTTATTGCTGACTTTTTTCTTCATACACTTTTCTGTTCTTTCCAGTTTTCCACAGTGGGCATAATAATTATACCGACCATACACTGAGTTCTTAATACACTCTGCTAAGTACTTTATGTGAATGATCTCATTTAATTCTTATAACCACCCTATTCAGCAGGTGTTTTATCCCATTAACAGATGAGACTCAGAGTCTCATCTCTGAGACCTAGTGACTTCAGGAGATGAAAGTTAAACCAAGAAAACTTGCCAAAGAAAACTTCCTGATTAAATATTAACTCCTTTTGGGATGTGGGGAAAAACAGTCATTTATCTTAGAAGGACACGGTATGTTATAATGTTATATACAGTCCAGGCCAGCTGAGGCACTAATGCTTCTTTGGGCTAGGATGTAGCGATCCTTACTGTGGAAACACTTTGGGTGTGTCTGCAGCTGCGGATTAACTTGTCTTCGCCTGGACCATTAGAGCTCTTCCAGTTACGTACTCACGCTTTGTGGGTTGGTGCAGTGGCCACTGCTGGTTTACATGCTGGTTTCACACAGTCTTAATGATTAGGCGGTGCCACATCTGTGTTTTAAGAAATTAAGAAATATAATATTCTTTATGAAAAAAAGGCATCTGGACCTCACTTCATCAGAGTCTCATCAAAAATTGTGTCACATCTTCATTAGTTATTCACTTGTGATTGAGTAGTGATTTTTTTTTTTTGGATAGTTTGGGAATTTCTACTTTTGCCTTTTGGTTTAACATAGGATGAGGAGACTTCCCATGTCTTCATCTCGTAGCTGGAAAAGTAGGTGAGAATCATAGCTCTTCACTCATTAAGAAGGCAAATGCTACCAACAACCCCAAAATCTCACATAATTCAGAAAGTATGACATACTAGCTTACAGATGTACAATCATTATCTCATTTAATGCTCATAGCCCCAACCATGTGAGACAGATATTATAGTTGTCTGCATTTTACTGTGGAGGAAGCAAGGTTTAGCAAATAGTTGGTTTCCCAGTAAGCAGTAGAGTTGGGATTTGAATCCAGGTGATCTGCAAAGTATTAACCATGAACTATTAATGCTATACTAACTCTAAAGCCCAAGTTCTTTACTTTTTTTTTCTTATCCTCACCTGAAGACATGCTTATAGGGGAATAGAGGGGGAGAGAAACATTGATGTGAGAGAAACATCGATTGGTTGCCTCTTGCATGCGCCCTGACTGGGGACCGAACCTGCAATTCAGGCATGTGTCCTGATGGGGTTGGAACCTGTGACCTTTTGGTCTATGGGATAATGCTGCAACCAACTGAGCCACACTGGCCAGGGCTTACTTTACTTATACACATGATCCTGGGGAATTAACCTCTCTAAGCCCATTTCCATATCTGTAATAAAAAGATAAAAGGACCTTTGCTATAGGGCCGTTATGAAAATTAAATGTAATAACATATAAAATGTGAAACATATTATTGGTCCCATTTTAGGTATTCACATTCTTGGTATCCAGTTTCTATTTCTTTTCCTATAATTTTTTGGACTTTTTAGCCCTGAGAAGCAGACAGTGGGATTTCAGCAGGATTGCTTGACTTGGTGAGGGTGGGGCTTCTGAGATTCTAAGGACCCTTTGAGGAGAAAATATTGTACAGTTATTTTAAAGAAAAATAGTACAAAAATTTGAAAAAGACTTGAACAGAGATAAATGGCTAGATTCCAAGGTCACTTCCAAAGTGCTCTAAATTCTAACTCCAAGAAAGGTAACTGGACTGGATGATAGATTCCCATTACGCATTTCCTCGTGAAAGCAATTTACAATCAATACAAGTTGAGCTTTCTTGGCAGATCTGTAGAAACATGGGCAGAATCCTCCATGAGTGGTTGCAGAGTATCCTTTTGAGGACAGCTACAATTTAGGAGGTTGGAAATCAGTGGCTAAATGTTCTAATAAATCTTGCATTTGGGTTCAGAGAAATGGAACAAGTGTACACTAGGTTTAACTTTCAAAGAACAAGATTGAAGTTGTCGATTTCTTCCTCTGTTGATAGTTTTGTACCAAGGTTCCTTAGGGGCTGAATTTTTAAACGGCAGAGCCTCCTGACTTTTTAAAAAGTTATTCATTCTCCTCCTTCCCCAACAAATGAAACAAAATGAGGAAAAAAATATATACACCTCCATTTACCAAAAACAAAACCTGAAAAGATAGGGAAGGGAGGGTGGGAAAGTGTGTGTGATCTTTCCTCTGGGCCTTTTGGGCCCCATCCTGGGTGAAAGCATCAGGCAGCTGAGCCGATAGCAGGATCTCGGGCAGCTTCTCTGTGGAAGGTGGCTGTGAAGCTGCTTCCCGTAGGCAGTGTCTGCTGCAGGTTTCCCTCCCTTTAGTTGGCGGTGGTCTGTCACAAGAAACAACAGCCAGCATCACTGGTGGGAATGTAAAATGCTACAGCCACTTTGGAAAACAGTTTGGCAGTACTCCAGAAAAATTAAACAGAGTTACCATATGACCTAGCAATTCTACTCTTAGAGATAGACCCAGGAAAATTGAAAACAGGTGTTTACACAAAAACCTGTTGACAAATAGTTATAAAATTATTATTCGTAATAGGCAAAAAGTGGAAACAACCCAAGTGCCCACCGACTGATGAATGGGTGAACAAAATGTGAGCCATTTCTACAACGGGATATGACTCAGCCGTAGAAAGAATGATAGGTGCTACAACACGGGTGAATGTTGAAAAACACTATGCTAAATGGAAGAAGCCAGGAACAAAAGGCCAAGTGTAATACGATCTCATTTATATGAAATGTGTAGAAGAGGCAAATCCGTAGAGACAGAAAGCAGATTACTGACTGCAAGGGGCGGTAGAGGGGGGATTGGGACTGACTGCCAACAGGGACCATATTTCCCTTTGGTATGATGGAAATGTCCTGGAATGAGATTATAGTGATGGTTGTACAACATTGTAAATACACTAAAAACCACTGAATTGTACACTTCAAAGTGGTTAAAATGGAGAATTTTATGTTATGTGCATTTTATCTCAAATTTTTTCAAGTTGAAAGAAAGAATAAAAAGAAAGAAATAATAGTCAGGTACCTGGACTTTCCATCCCAACTTTCAAAACCTCACCTGGGTAGGAAGGAGTTCCAGGACATACCCACCCATCTTGGTATTCTGTGTACCCTGATTTTAACAGATTAGATTTTTCTTAGTGTAGATATATTTTTCTCTGGATGTTCCCTTAACTACCACTCTCCCTTGCTTAGCACTTTCACGTAATGTTCTTTTAAGCCCTTTTAGTTTTTGTCCTCTTAAGCAGTTAACGGTGATGAATGTGTTTGCCCTCTACCTCTTCATTAATCAGTCTGATTGATGAATCCTGAGAGATTGCATATACAAATGAATGATGACCTGATCACAGTATAAAAATAGAACTTTCACCCACAACCTGCCCAAGAAAGCAACCCCCTTATCTATAATAAACAACCCAGAAAGCCAGCCTGCTTTAAGTCAAAATTACAGGAAGCCAAATTTCTTTTTTTTTAAATATATATTTTATTTATTTATTTTTATTATTTATTTATTTATCTTTAGAGGGGAAGGGAAGGAGAGAGGGAGAGAAACATCAATGTGCGGTTGCCTCTTGTATGTCCCCTGCCGGGAACTGGCCTGGCAACCCAGGCATGTGCCCTGACTGGGAATCGAACCGCGATCCTTTGGTTCGCAGGCCCGCGCTCAATCCACTGAGCTACACCAGCCAGGGCTAGGAAGCCAAATTTCTATCTCATGACAATCCAGGAAGCTAAACAATAACTTCTATAACAATCAGCTCAAAATGGCTATGACTTGATTAATAACTGACAGCTTCCCTGATTTTTGTCCCTGCTTCCAACATAGGACCAACCAAAGAAAGCCAATATACGCTCCTGACAAAGCACACAGGATGCCCAGCTTCTAGTTAATCTGCCTAACAGCTGCCCTGTGGCAACTGCCTCTCATCAGGGAAACAGAAGCTCTGTCTCCCACTATAAAGCGTCACCACTCACTCCTTTGCCGCCTTTTGAGTCTGCTAAAATGCGCATGGTGTTGACTGACTCCCTCACTCACTCTGTCAGACTCAGAATAAATAGCCTTTGCTTTTCTTGTTTAGTGATCTTTGTTTATTTCCAAAATACAGGTACATCTTATACATATGAACACACTCTGCATCACCTATTCCTTTTCAAAGGAATTCTCCTCTGTAATCAATATTGCAGTAGTACATTGGGTAACCCTCACCCAAGCGTTACCAAGGTTGTGGGTAAAACCAAGGTAGAGAAGGAACTCTCCAACCAGTTGAGGATTGTCCCCTAAGCCCTCTTTACAACATTCTCCCCGAGAGTACCCTAATACTCCTTTCTAGTCGGTCCCCTCCCACTTCCAGATAACCACTTCTGACTTGTGTCTCTTTAGATTAGTTTTCTTTCCTTCTTGTGGACTCATATAATATGTACTTTTTGTTTGGCTTCTTTCACTCGACAAGATGTTTTGGAGATACATTCATGTTGTTTTATGTGTCAGTAGTTCACTTGTTATTAATGAGTGATACTTCCTTGTGTATAAATATATCCCAATTTTTAAATTCATTTTCCTGTTGATTGATGTTCAGGTTGTTCCCAGTTTTCAGTAGCATGAATGAGCTTGTCAAGAGCATTCCTATGTAACTCTTTGTAGATAAATGTTTTCTCTTATTTGGGATAAATTTCACCTCACAGCAGAATTTCAGGGCCATATGGTAAATGTATGTTTAAGTTTATAAGAAACTGCCAAACAGCTCTCCAAAATAGTTCCACCTTTTTTTTATACTCCCAATAACAATGTATTAGAGTTCCAGTTGCTCTATATCCAAGCCAATGTTTGGTGGTGTCTTTGATTTCAGCATTTTAGTGGGTATAAAATGTGATCTTATTGTGCTTTTAATTTGCATTTCCATTATGATTAACAATGAGCATTTTTTCATGTGCTTATTGGCTTCTCATATTTTCTTTTGCTCATTGTTTATTCACATCTTTTGCCATTTTAACAGTTGTTCTTTTTATTATTGATCTGTTAGTTTTTTATATGCTGTGGATATAAACCCTTTATCAGATACATAAATTTTTAATTTTGATGTAGTCCAATATATCAAGTTTTTTCCCCCTTTTATGATTTTTTAGCATCTGTCGGAGAAATCTTTGCTGATCTGTGAGATTATGAAGATACTTCCCTTCTATAAGCTTTATAGTTCTGGGATTTACATTCAGGTGTCTGATGCAGCTCAACTTAATTTTTGTGTATGAAACTAGATAGGAGTGGACCTGGGTGGATATCCGGTTTTTTAGCACCATTTGTTAAAAAGACTTTTCTTTTTCCATTTGACATGACACTTTGGTCAACACCAGTCGATGTAGTACATATGCAGGTCTATTTCTGGATTCTATTCTATTCTCTTGATCTGTTTGTCTATGCCTATACCAATACTACATTTGTTTTAAATATTGTAACTTTTTAAGTCTTGAAATGAGATAGTGTGAGCCTTCCAAATAAAAATACTTTGAAATATTATTAAACAATCTTTTAAGAAACTATTTTGCTATTCTAGACCTTTTTTGAAAGATGTTTTTTTCTATTCTGGATCTTTTGCATATCTTCATATATTTCAGAATCATCTTGTCAGTTTCTTCAAAAAAGCCTAGAATTTTGATACTGATTGATTGCATTGAATTTATAGGTCAACTGGGGAAGATGGAGCATCAATTATATTGAGCCTTCCAATTTATGAATATGGTATATTTCTTCACTTATTTAAGTCTTCTCAAGTTTCTGTTAGCAAAGTTGTATAGTTTGCAGTGGGGGGTTTGCACATCATAGATTTATTCCTTGGCATTTAAAAATTTTTATAATTTTTATTTTTCAATTACAGTTTATATTCAATATCATTTTGTATTACTTTCAGGTATATTTTTGATACTATTGTGAAAATATAATTTTTATTTTCAAGTATTTGTTCCTAGAATATAGAAATAAAATTGATTTTTATATATTGAACTTGTATCTCATAACCTTGATAAATTAACATTGGTTCTATTAGATTTGGGGTTTTTAAGAATATAAATTCCATAGGCCTTTCTACATGCACGATAATACTTCTCTCAATAGCAGCAACCTCATTCTTCGTGACTTTTTTTTTATTTTTCTTGCTTTATTGCGCTACCTAGGACTTCAGATACAAAATTGAATAGAAGTAATGAAAGCAGACATCCTTTCTTGTTTCCAGTATTAGTGGAAGAAGATTTAATGTTTCACCAAGAAGTCTAATGTTGTTGGTTTCATAGATACTCTTTATCAGATCAAAGCTGCAACATATTGAGAAATTTTATTATGTAGAAATGTTGAATTTTGTTAAATGTTCTTTTCATCAGTGAGGTAATCATAGGGTTTTTCTCCTTTGTTTTCTTAATGTGATGAAGAACATTGACTTGTTTTATGATATTAAACTATCCTTGCTTTCCTGGCTAAACCCTATTGGTCATACTGTATTATCCTTTGTATATACTGTTGGATTCTATTTGCTCATATTCATTAACAATTTCACATCTCTGTTCATGACGGATATTGGCCTCTAATTTTATTTTCTTGTAATGTCTTTATCAGATTAGTATCAGGATTAGCTTTATAAAACAAGTTGAGAATATTCCCTTATCCTCTGTTTTCTGAAAGAATTTGTATAAAATTGGTTTTATTTCTTCTGCAAATGTTTGATAGCATTCACTTGTGAAGCCATCTGGACCTAGTGTTCTCTTTGAAGTCAGACTTTTTTAGGATGATTTCTCTAATATGACCTGTTTTAATTTTGTTTCTTTTTCTATCAGTTTTGATAATCATGTTCCAATGACTTATCTAAACTTTGATAAGTTTGTCCCTTTCATCCAAGATGAAATGACATAAAGTTGTTCATAATATATTCTTCTCCTAAAAATGTCTGTAAGACTTATAGTAATGTCCCCTTTTTTATTCTTGAAAAATTATAATTTGTATTTTCTTGTTTCTCCTTGATCAGTCTTACTAGGGGAATTATCAAGTTTATTAACCTTTTTTTTTAAGACAACATTTGACTGGACCGTTTGTCCATTTACTAATTCATTAATCTCTACTTCTATTTTTATTATTTCTTTGCATCTGTTTACCTAGGATTTAATTTGATCTTTTTTTTTCTTAAGGTTGAAGCTTAGCGCGTTCATTATATTGATTATATTTTTTATTTTCTAATATAAGCATTTTAAGTTGTAAAATTTTTTCTAACCATTCCTTTAGCTGCATCCCATAAATCTTGATGTATTGCGTTTTCATTGTCATCAGAGTATTTTCTAATTTTCTTTGTGATTTCATCTTTGACCTATGGGTTTTTACAAGTCAGTTGTTTAATTTAAATATACAGGCATCTGTTTTGGATATCTTTTTGATGGAACCAGTTATTTGGACCTATGTTAAATGTCTTGCCTGTATGAAAAGATAACATAATGAATTTCTCTTCTTACCTTCTAAAATTTCCTAAGTATGGGCTTTGAAATTTTCATTTTTTTTTTGGTATCTTCTTTCATTTATTTCTGTTTTGAAACTTAAGATATATTCTATAACATCTTATTATGGAACAAATTTTAATGTTATAGAAATTATCTCCACAATCCCTGTTACTATTTACTTTCATTTTACATATAAAAATGAGTGTCCATTGAATGGGGCCTTTCTGTGTTCATTTTTAGATGATTGTCGTTTTTTAAATGTAGCAGTTTATCTGATTTATTAAATGTCATGAATATCAGGCTGGGAGTTATAACCAAAACTGGTTTCTCAAAGAAATATACCTTCTATGACCTGAGGTAATGGTTAATAAGTCATTCTTGCATGTGCAGATGTTTGGATAGTAATGCAGTCAGGAATTACCAAGGAAGTGGTTCTTTCTCCTTTCCATTTCTTCTACAGCTCTGCCAAACAAACCAACCGCAGGTGAAACAAGTAGCTGCTGAATCAGTGAAAGTTCAATGAAACATTGTGATAAGTTATAATCTGCCAGGAACTTTCTTTGTACGGTTCTTAAAATCTAAACATATATAAGAACAGAAAGGCTTTCTGATGTAGCTCTCCAGAGTTAATTATTTTCTTTTTAAAACTGGTAGGATCATTCTGGTATGGATCAGACAGATACTCCTCTAGCTTCATACAAACATGAGTGATGGGGACTGTCTCTGCCTCTCACCTTCACCATGGAAGGGTCAGCCAACTTTACACGGATAATAAGTAAAAGTGGACAGTGTGGTTACTAGAAAGCTAGGTTTTGAGCCATTGCAGTAAACCTGATCTGCTATAGACTAGTCAGGTTGGCACAGAAAACATAAACAAGGGATATTAAGAAACCGTCTGCTGTAATCTAACATACCAGTATTGCCCACTGTGGATTGTGTAAAAAATATGTTGTATAACAATCTCATGGTATTTTCTGCTGTTTTTCTTTGGTTGGAAATTTGAATGTTGCAGCTAAACTCATAAAATAAAAATTTAAAAGGACAAGATAAACATATGTGATGCAGTATATTTAATTAAGTCAGCTAAAACTTGCCAGACTCTTTACAGTGGCTGGGAGGAGATTTTGGGCAGAACTTGCTAACGTTCAGTTAGGCCCACGTGTGGCACCTGGAAGCAGCAGCTTGGTAGAGTGACGGTGTTTCTGCGCATGGAGCAAACAGTGTTTATAACACTCAGTGTGACCAGGGACTTGGCCTTTAATGAATTTTCAAATAGAGGTGAATTTGACTTCTTTTATCATGTGGTCCAATTCTAGTCAAATGCTGTAGCTCCGAGACTAGGACAGGAAAATTCAGGATCTACCTGTGATGGCATTGTCCTAGGGGAGTTGGTCTTTCTACTCTTATGTTTGGAATTAAGCAGATGAGGTATTCAGGTATTAAGCAGATGAGGCATTCCAGACTCCTGGGTGCACTGTAGATTTGCACAAACTGAAACGACTTGCTCTTGTTGTCTGTACAACTAAGGATGACCCATGGCCAACTTGTTGCACGCTACTTGTTGAGGTCAGTACGCTTGTAAGATCAAGGTAAAAAAGTTGAAGGAAGAGCATATATTCTTGCTCACAGTTTGAACTGTCAATCTGGTAAGGCTCAGCCTTAATGTTCATAAGACTTTACTCACCCCATTTGCTTTTTTCCCCCCAGGCTACAACTGAAGTGGAAATTAAGAAGAAAGGTCCTGGATCTCTCTTAGTTTCCATGGACCAGCTGGCCTCCTATGGGCGGAAGGACAGGATAAACAGTATACTGAGTGTTGTTACAAATACGTTAGTAGAAGGTATGTGCCCTGTGGTATCAGTCTGAACTGCTGAAATACAAAAACGTAGTGTGCATGATAAATGTAATCCCTGTCCCTTGGCCTGAGTTTTGCAAAAATTGTCTCTAAGCTTTAGGAATAGTATACCAATTATAGAAACCAGCATCCCGAATCTGCACAGAGAGAATCCCAATTCAAAGCTGCTGCCAGCATTGTACACAGATAGGAAATAAATATGAAGGGATGACATGAGTGTGAGCTAGAGGAGCTGAAGAAGCTTTTGTAACCGTCATCATGAAGAGCCTGCGGGATGACGTGTGGCATAAAGGAGTGTGGAGTGAAGAACTATGAGGATATAGGATGATGGAATCCCCCTCACGCCCTGTACCCCAAAACATACCTTCTTCTTCTCCTTTTTAGCTACTTACGTTTTTGGTTTTCCCATAAGGACGAATGTACTGTGCATTTTGATTTTACCTGATTCTGCCTCTCTTCAAACACCCTCACTTATTCATAAATATATTTGCTCTGTGACTGGGTAAGCTGAAACCCCTCTTCCTCCGGCACTCTGTGCCACCCAAAGCGCAGGCACTGTTGAATCGCAGCACGTCCGCAGTAATGCTGTTGTCAGTGCCTGAACTCAGGGTCAGGTGGCCCCTCCATGACACCGCTGGGCATACTGAGGAACATCTGAGGATTTTCCATTTCCCCACAGTCCCCAGCAAGTGCTAGCTTCCTATCCAGTTGTGGTCTGCATGCCAGGCTCCTCTTGCTTTCTCTGGAGCCAGATGCAGTGGTGAAGTTTTCTCTCTCAAGTTTCTGGTTGATTCTGCATGAATCTTCTTCATTTCTTCATGTTGGTTTAGCTGACTTGCCCCATTATAGCTCTAGACTATTCTTTTTTTCAATTACAGTTGACATACAATATTATATTAGTTCTAGGTGGACTACATAGTGATTAGACATTTACCTACCTTACTGAGTGATCACTCCGATAAGTCTAGTACCCATTAGACACCATACATAGTTATTACCATATTATTGATTATATTCCCTGTGCTGTATTTTACATCCCTGTGACTCCTTTTATAACTGGCAGTTTGTATGTCTTAAGCCCTTCATTTTTCTCAGTCTTCCAACTCCAGTCCCATTTGGCAACCGTCAGTTTGTTCTCTGTATCTATAGTTTGTTTCTATTTTATTTGTTCATTTATTTTGTTTTTCAGATTCCACATATAAGTGAAGATATATGGTATTTGTCTTTCTCTGTCTGACTTATTTCACTTGGCGTAATACCCTTAAGATCTATCCATATTGTTGCAAATAGCAAGATTTTGTTCTTTTTTTATGGCTGAATAATATTCCGTTGTATATATCTACCTCCACTTCTTTATCCATTCTGTTCCAGACTACTCTTGAGGCCTCAAATTGCTGTTCTTCAGAGTTCAGACACCCAGACTAATCCAACAATAACCAGAGTCCCTGACGTAGGGAAACTCAAAATTATCCTGGTGTCCTCGGGACAAGTTATTTTTTGAGTCATTGAATCATTTAAGCCCAACACCACTGTGCATGTGTGTTGGGCAGGGGTGCTTGTGGTGAAGGGAGAATCCCTAGAAAGGAGCTCCCTTGGAGGGTTTACATCTGTGCACGCGGGCAAGGAATTACAGTTTACCTCGACTAATCTGGAGAACGTTGTCAGATAAAAGGAGCACTGAACTACCTGCTTTCAGCCATCTGAACAACTTCAGTTAATCCTGTTTTCTTTCAGTCCCATCAAGGTCCTTGCCCGATAGAACGTATTTAAGGTCTGTACCTTATACTGAACCTTGGCTAATTTTATTCTTCACTTGGAGACCAAGATTTCTTTGAGTATCTATGGCACTTCAGAAAGAAAACTAACACCCTCTGTGCCTTGGCTGGTGTGGCCCAGTGGATCAAGTGTTGGCCTGTGAATTGAAAAGTTGCCAGTTCGATTCCCAGTCAGGGCACATGCCTGGGTTGCGGGCTAGGTCCCCAGTAGGGGGCATGTGAAAGGCAACCACATGTTGTTGTTTCCCTCCCTCTCTTTCTCCCTCCCTTCCCCCTCTCTAAAAATAAGTTAAAAAATCTTTTTTTAAATATATTTTATTGATTATGCTATTACAATTGTCCCATTTTTTTCTCCCCTTTATTCCCTTCTGCCCTATACTCCCCTCCCACCATCATTCCCCCACCTCAGTTCATGTCCATGGGTCATACATACAAGTTCTTTGGCTTCTCCATTTCCCTTACTATTCTTAACCTCCCCCTGTCTATTTTGGTCCTACTATTAATGCTTTTTATTCCCTGTACCTTTTCCCCCATTCTCCTCCTTCCCCACTGATAACACTCCATGTGATCTCTATTTCTATGAATCTGTTCCTGTTCTAGTTGTCTGCTTAGTTCGTTTTTGTTTTTGTTTTTGTCTTAGGTTTGGTTGTTGATAGTTGTGAATTTGTTGTCATCTTATTGTTCATATTTTTTATCATCATCTTTTCCTTAGATAAGTCCCTTTAACATTTCATATAAGGGCTGGGTGATGATGAGCTCCTTTAACTTGACCTTATCTGGGAAGCACTTTGTCTGCCCTTCCATTCTAAATGAAAGCTTTGCTGGATAAAGTAATCTTACATGTTGGTCCTTGCCTTTCATGACATCGAATACTTCTTTCCAGCCCCTTCTTGTCTGCAAGTTTTCTTTTGAGAAATCAGCTGATAGTCTTATGGGGACTCCGTTGTAGGTAACTGTCTCCTTTCCTCTTGCTGCTTTTAAGATTCTCTCCTTATCTTTGATCTTAGGTAATATAATTATGATGTGCCTTGGTGTGTTCTTCCTTGGGTTCACCTTCTTTGGGACTCACTGAGCTTCCTTGATTTCCTGGAAGTCTATTTCCTTTGCCAGATTGGGGAAGTTATCCTTCATTATTTTTTCAAATAAGTTTTCAATTTCTTGGTCTTCCTCTTCTCCTTCTGGCACCCCTAAGATTCAGATGTTGGAACATTTAAAGTTGTGCCAGAGGTTCCTAAGCCTCTCCTCATTTTTTTGAATTTGTTTCTTCATTCTGTTCTGGTTGAATGTTTATTTCTTCCTTTTGCTCCAAGTCTTTTATTTGTGTCCTTGTTTTCTTCCTGTCACTGTTAGTTCCCTGTGCATTTTCCTTTATTTCACTTTTCATAACCTTCACTTTTTCTTCTATTTTGTGACCATACTCAACCATTTCTGCGGGCATCCTGATTACCAGTGTTTTGAACTCTGCATCTGATAGGTTGGCTGTCTCTTCATCACTTACTTGTATTTTTTCTGGAGCTTTGATCTGTTCTTTCATTTAGGCCATTTTTTTTTTTTTGTTTTGACACACCTTTTTTGTAGTAAGGGGCGGAGCTTTAGGTATTCGCCAGGGTGGGGCAACTTAGGTGGCTGTGTTGTAGTGCTATATGTGGGGGAGGGGTCCAAGAGGGAACAGTGCCTCTTGCTAGGCTCTCAGCCAGCTTTCAGTCACTTCCCCCACTACCCAAAGCAACTTGGGCCCTTCTGGTGCAGACTCCTGGGGTGAGGGGTAGTTTTGTGTATGTTCTTGGACCCTGTGGGTCTCTCCAACAGACTCCTGTAAGGCTTGGAATTTCTCCCACTGCCTTAACACCCACAGGTGTTTTCAGTCAGAGGTTCTGAGGCTTTCTTTCCCCACACTGGAACCCTGGGTTGCATGGTCTCTCTCGCTCCCCAGTTGTTCCTTCTGGTTTATCATGCAAGTGTGGGATTGTCCGCTCCACCCGCTGCTGCCTTGCCTGGTCTGCCAGCCGCCATGTTGCCACAAGTCCTCTTCACCCCGGCTACACGTATTTGCCTCTCGTACAAGTCTAGATGAATGTTTCTTTAACTCCTTGGTTGTCAGACTTCCATACAGTTCAATTTTCTGGAAGTTTAGGTTATTTTTTTGTTTTTAAGTTTGTTGTTGTCTTTTTGGTTGTGCAAGGAGGCAAAGTATCTATCTGCACCTCAATCTTGGCTGGAAATCCAGTAAATAAATAAATAAAATCTTTAAAAAGAACAGAAAACTAACATCCTCCAAAGGCATATTTTTTTTATTGGCAAAGACATCAGAACAGGGGAACCATCAATGCAATGGAACAATTATTCTTTGATTACCTCAGTGACTTATGCAGGGTCTGGCAAGAGTTGATGCTCAGAAAATGTCTGTTGAACTGAGTTTTGCTGTGTGTAGAGTGGTGGGGAGTATTGATGCTGCAGGATTTCCTCTGGAGGCCGTGTCCTTCCTCTTCTCCCTGTCCTCTTCTTTCTCTTTCTGTTCTGCTGTACTCATTCTCCACCCTCCACCCACCAGCACACACGTAAAAAAATAGATGCAAGTGTAACTCAGCGGGGAGAGAGAGACGACTGTCATTGTGTTCCTGAGAAGGAAGTCATTCTAGTTCTTTCCTTTTCCTAAGACCTGAAGTTCATTCACATCACCTGTACCTTTCCTGCCTGTTCCTGCTCAGACATTCCTCCTGTCCCCTCCCCTAGTATTTGACTCCCTTTGTTAAAACTGATGGGACAACTGCTGTAAGCAAAGAACGATGAATGGCTAGAGCTGAATAATGTGAGAGGGAATTAAAGAACATTAAGAAAGATTTATTCCTATTTAACCACTGGTCCCTCTAGATTTAATGATCACTACAGCATGAAAAGCCAGCACTGAATGAATAATTGTTACTGCTTCCCAGACCTTCAGTTAGGAAACTCTGACATTTTCATCCAAAGACTAAAATTACTATTATTTAAAACCAAAGAAGCAGGCTCTTACCTACCTCAGTGGAGAATTCCAGCATCCTATAAATAATGGAAAATCCTGCCTGCTCTGCCTTACCCTATCCTGTTGCAAACATGCTCACCAGCATCCCAAAAACTCAGCAGAATTCAGTCAGCAGAGCCATCAGCTTTGGGGATACTTCAGAGGACTGGAGGTGGGGTGTAGGCAGAGAGTAACGTAGTTTCACTCTGCCTCAAAGCAGTAAAGCCCTGGGAGAAGGGGAGAGGTGGTGAAGTAGCAGTGAGGAAGTAGTGATGGTGCCTGGCATTACTTATTCTTGGGTTAAACAGTTTTAAAAACTCCTCTCTAGAGGTAATTGGCTGTAGCTGTTGCTGCCACAAATTACTTACTCTCTTACTCAATGACAAGCATCAGGTATCAAGTACAGTTCCTTCCCTGGTATCTAGCTGCCTTTCCAGCGCAGCTGTAGACTCTGTGAGGATGGAGACTCTTGTTTTTCAGTGTTTTCCCAGTGTCTGGCAAATTGTAGGTGCTTTAAAAGTTGTTGAATTGAATTGAATTGAGAGAAGCCCCTGCCTTCGAAAACCTCATGGTCTGCTCACGCCACCACCTCGGTGGCATTGTGAAGCCTTCTCTGAAAACAATTCTCTGTACCTCAGAAGCTGAGACCTATAACATTCTCTCTGAAAATGTCCAGAGCAAGTAAGGGAAACCCTGTAAACCTTTGAACATCTCACCCACTCTGTGTTAACCCATTCCAGGCACGTGGGGCCAGCAAGATTGCAGAGTTGTGAGTTACTTCATAACTTCCTTATTCACCTAATTGATCTTTTCTAGCTTTTAACACTACATTGTCTTACGTTTGGTGGAATGGAAAAAGCCCTGAGTATCTACCCTTCTCAGTTAAGGTGGTTAAGAGATATCTAATCTCCCTCTAGGAATCTTCTTGGTGCCCCATAGGGTAAAGAGGCCCCTCCTTGCTGTCTGGCAAAGATGTGGAGCCTAGTTCATTATAAAACATCACAATTGTGTCAACTGTCAGAAATGCGAACAGTAAGGAGTTGCTTCAGCCTCCACGTGCATGCTGTGATGGTGAGCAGCAGACATTTGATGAAGGAAGGAGATAAAAAAAGGAACAGAACCAGATTTCCAAATATGTACTACAAGAATTTATGGAAATAAGAGAACCTTTTCATTTTCTTTTTTGGGGGGGAAACTAAATTTACCTTGGGAACGGAGGGAGTTCTATAAGGAAGAAGCCAAAGCAAATTTTCTTCACAGACTTCCTTTCCCACGCAGACTCCCACGTGGCGCTTACTGTGGCCCTCAAATCTGAAAAACCAAGGCAACCATTTTCTTAGCAACCAGGGAGCCAATCAGAAACCTAACCAAAGCACCCATCTAAAATAAAGCCATCACCATGGGCACCGTCCAGCTGTTGGAAAAAGGGGAAGTAGACTAACTGAAGGCTTCCATCTTGTTCTGGATGAAATGTTGGGAAACTTTCTTCTATTCTATGAACAGTTTGTTTTTGTCAGAAGAATTGGGCAGAGGGGGGGATGCAGTTACAGCCAACCCCTCAGAACCCAATACCTTGTCCATAAGGATTATCATGCTAACAGGTTTGCAAAGTTACACCTCTTAACATTCTCCTAAGTCAAGGTCCTTGGACTTTTATGATCCTAGCTATTATATTTCATAGTCAGTTGGTGGAGAGCGTTGTTACCGAGGGCCTGGTGCCTAGGTAGGTGTAGCTGCCAGCTGAACGGCTCTCTGCCTTTAGTGTCTAATCACCCTTTTCAATCTTTGCTTGGTAAACGACCCTAGAGATCATCTAGTCCGGTGATTTTTGTTTATCAGAGTCCCAGGATTCTGGGGAAGTACCTCAGGAAAGGCAGAAGTCAATTGGACTGGCACCAAGCTCCTCTTGTCTCAGCTAGAGCAATTCTGGGTTCATCTATCTTCCATGTCAGCGCTTACATAAAATCTTGTTAGAAAAAAAACAGGTACTGCTTCTAAAAGAGACAGAAAGACAGAGAGGATAAGACAAAAGAAGGAGAGGAAAAAAAAAGAAAGAGGAAAGAGACTGGGGGAAGGAGAGGGGAAGAAGATAAAGAGAGAAGAAAGGGTTGAAAGTGGGAAATGGTAAGAGAGAAGGAGAAAGGAAGAGAGGAGCGATGGGAAAGGGGAGAAAAGGGAAAAGGAACGTGACTTCCATTTCCAACGGGATTGCGGATTGGACACTCCTTGACTTCTTGGGAAACATAAAAGGTGTGTGCTGTGTGGTGGCTTGGATGACCATGCTGATTCTGCTGTAACGGTAACAATGACAAATATTTCTGCAGCACTTAGTATATGCCAGGGTATTCTGAGGCACTTTATTTTAGCTCATTTAATTCTCTTCGGAAATTGAAATCGCTTGCTCAAGTTCCCACAGTTAGCAAGTGTCTCAGCTGGTATTTGCACCAAGGTATGTCTGGCTTCAAAGTCTGTGCTTTTGACTGCTTCTTTGATAATAATTGAATGATATAATGTATAATATAATACTATTTATTGAAGTCTTACCTTGTGCCAGGCCCTGTGAGCTCTGCTTTAGAAACATCAAGTCATTTAATCCTTAATGAATGGATGAGGATTAAGGTCTGGTTTAGCTGTATATAACCTTAAAGTAAGTGCCATTTCAGATGAGTTCCTTGAGGCATAGAGGAGTCAGCACGTTGCCCAAGATCACTCAGCTTGTGAGGGTTGAAGCCAGTTGAACAGGGAATGAGACTCCAGAGACTAAGCTCCCAACTGCTATGCCACGCTCCCAAAATGAATGGATTGAATTCTGTTTATAACGAGCTCATTATTGATGGGGGAGTGGTCTGGTACTGCTCATGCCTCCTGTCTCCCTTTGAGGGAAGGAATACCCAGGGAAACACTAAGGAAAGTCTGCACTTAAGTCACCTTTGTTCTCGCGTTGATAGCAGTGATAATGCTGCAGTGAGGTGTTGTACCATCTCCTTTGTTTTCTTACTGTGATTGAGGGGCCGCCTTTGTTCTTTCTTCCCTACAGAGCTGGAAGAGTCCCAGAGAAAGTGCCCTCCATGCTGGTATAAATTTGCCAATACTTTCCTCATCTGGGAGTGCCACCCCTACTGGATAAAAGTGAAAGAGATTGTGAACTTGATTGTTATGGACCCATTTGTGGACTTGGCCATCACCATCTGCATTGTCCTGAATACACTGTTTATGGCCATGGAGCACCATCCTATGACGCCACAGTTTGAGCATGTCTTGTCTGTAGGAAATCTGGTAAGACAGAGTGCTATCTCCTGATTTTGCGACCGGAACATGTTTTGCCTGTAGGACATGTTTTCCTGCTACTGAAAGCAGGAGTCGAGGTGAAGAGAAAGTCCTAGTTAATTGGAAGACAAATGCCTCCACATATGCTGTGGGCCCAGCCGCTTCTGCTCGCTGTTATGATCCCTGGCTGTTTCCTCTTTCTGCAGAACTTAGAAGACGTCATTTAGGAGCTATTGGCAGAAAACCAGCCATGGTGACAGAATGGGAGGCGTGGTACAGTGGGCTGGTTTCGCAGCCCGAGCCAAGGACTTCTGGATTTTTTGTCATTCTGTTTCTCACATTGATTCCTGCGTTGGTCCAGCAAATCACGTCCCCTTTCACCTTCAGAGACAGCCACCACAAAATAGGGGAGCTCTTTAAGTGCATTAAATGTAACTATAAATTGGCCTGTGCAGTCATATTAATTATCCATATGGGCACTATCTAGGGGAAGTTTTCAATTCTAGGTTAGTTTCCCCTCCAGACCAACTTCTGGGCTGTCATCCACTTTCCACCAGTAGTTGATCTGTGCCAAATTTATTGCAATATTAGTTTTAAGTCATACATTTCATTTATGGTATTAATTAGAAGATAAGTAGGCACTTTAAAAAATAGATTACACAATATATTCTGAGATCAAGTAGTTGTGATTTGGGGATTATCTGTTTTACTTCTTTAGTTCAAAAATAAGGGGTTGATTGAATTCTGATAGATAGTAAAGAATCAGTTGGAAAGAATCCTCTCAGTCATCGGAGCCTTGTTATTCTTGAGGAGTTCCACCACAAGCATGTCAAATCTAGTTGTTACCATTTGATTGGAGCATAATCTCTGCCTGGCATTTGCTTTTTTCCCCCCTCCATCCCTCCTTTCCTGCCTTCCTCACCTCCCTCCACCTCTGCCTTTCCCTCTCCCTCCCTCCCTCTCCTTTTCTCTCTTCACCTCTCTCCCCCCACTCCTCGACACACACACACACACACACACACACACACACACACTCCACAAGCTTCTGCCTTAAGCCCTAAAACACTACTAAGTGTTATAATATCATTTTGAGTTCTGATTCTGGAAACATACATGGCAAAAGGGATCCTTTGTCTGGCTGGTCCTTGTAGCCTGTTGTGTTCCCTGGCGCACATCCAGGAAGATTCTGTGGTCTTCCCAGCCTCCGTGTCTCGGTTGGCTCACTGCAGACTCTCATGTGCAGCCTGGTGAAATGCCCACAGTGCCCATATTGTCCAGGAAATCTGCTCACTGGCTCTGAAAGGTGCCTGAAGGTGGGCTTGCTGTGTGACTGGCTGGCCCAGGGTCTTGGCCATCAAGCAGCATTTTGAGCCAATGAACAATATCGTATAGATATAAGCTTTATTTTATTTTAGCCATGGGTTAAGTAATAAGAAATATGACTTGATCAATTTTGTTGTTGGTAGTGGTGGTGGTGTTTTCCCTGTAGCATTTTTTTCTCAAAGTCTTTACTTTTACTTACTTTTTATCAAATTGGTTCTCAATTTCCAAGGGATTTTGAAAGGCCCTTTACCTACCACCAGCATAATTACCCTCATGCCAAGCCAGCAAATAACTTTATATTTTCCTTTATTAAAAATCTACAGAGATTTAGGGTCACACCCAAATTAGAGTTGTGAGCATTCAGAAGACTTTGCTTAGAGCCATTAATGAAGAAAGTGGAGAGTAGAGAAGGTTGGCAGCTAATATTCAGGGTCTCCATGAGGCCAGCCAAGCTGAACCAAGTTCTAAAAGAAGAAAGCACGGCTGGGGGAGAGGGAGGTTCAAGGGGAAAGTGAATGTACAATTAGCACCAGGCAGGGAGAGTAGCACATGGTTCAGGTTACTCTGGCCTGGCCAGTGGATTGCATGTGAGGGTGAAGAGCCAGAAATGAAGAACTGTGCCAGTGAGAGTTAGAAAACACACTTTTCTGCCATCGAGTGTTGAGCAGAAAGAATACAGTATTAGTAGTCAGAAGATTTGGGTCTGGGTTCTTGTTTGATGCAGTTTAACCTTGAATAAGCCATTCATTTCTGTTCAGAAACATTTTAGATCTATAAACTGAGACTAGCACTGCATCATCGCTCAGTAGTTGGGAGGATAAAATGAGAAGCTATGCCGAAGTTTTGGAATAGTAAAAAGTACTCTGTAAATCTTAGGAGCAGTACTAGTGTAACTTGGTAGGAGAATTTTCAAAGGCTTGGAGATTTGAGTAGTACCTTTGACAAAAACCTAAGAAAAAGCAGATGGAAAAAGATGAGATTGACTAGCTCGTGAGTACAGCCTTGTCTTACAGTTGGAATGAGAGGCTTTTCCCACACTCCCAACCGTGGTTAAGTTGTGTATGTCTGTTAATGTACAGATAAGTGTCTTCGAGGGAAGATGAGAAATCTTCTGTAAATCTATACTCACCACCTCCTCCGCCCTCCCCACAGGGAAAACTCTAGTAACAGAAGGAACCTTAAAGATCATTTGATCCAACCCACAGATTTTATAAAAGGAGTCAAAGCCCAGGGAGGCTATGTCTTACACAACTTTTGTATTGTTTAGTCATGATTCTTGTCTCACCTTTTTTGCAACCAATTGAACACAACAGTGGGTTTATAAGGTGATTTTTTAAACAATTGTACCAAGAAGTTTTGAGTATAGTATAACTTCCTTCTGAGAGTAAGTTGCCGACACAGCCTTATCACTCCAAAAACGTTAATTTAGTGTGTTTTTTATGAACAAGTGCGTTCTCCTACATAACCTCAGTGTAACTGCCACAGTCAGGAAGTTAACACGGACGCGTTACAGCCATCGCGTTCTGAGGACCCCTCAGGTGTTGCCAATAATTCCAGTAATGTCTTATGACAAAAGGATTCAGTTTGAGTTACATATTCCATTTAGTTCCTGACTCTATCATCTTCTTCAGCCTGGGAGAGTTCCTCAGTCTTCCTTTGACTTTCACGACCTTGACACTTTTGAAGACTACACAGTTATTTTTTAGAATTCTCTCCATTCCGGTTTGTCTGCTGCTTCCTTGTGATGAGACTCGAGCCCTGCGTTTGGCAGGAGGGCCGCAGCAGCGAGGCTGTCCCCTCACTGCAGCTGCCAGGTGGCGCAGTTTCCATTCGTCCCGTTACTGGTGCCGTTGACGACTTGATTACGGAGGTGTCTGCCAGGCTTCTCCCCTACAAAGTTACTCTTTTGCCACTTACAGTTAGTGTTTGTGAGGAAGGTACTTTAAAGCTATCTGAACTGCCTGTTTTCATTAAACTTTTGATTCATTCCTTTATTTACTAATATCAGCATGAACTCATGGCTTTCCGTTTTATCTAGTGGTTTATATCCCATTACCATCATTTACTTCAATGTTTAAGGAACCATTCCAGGGGTGGCCAGCGGGAGCCCTTCAGGCTGGCTTCTGTGTCCTTGCGTCACGTCCTCAGCGCTTCCTTTTTTTCTGCTATCCCAAGATACTCCAGGCTAATCTTCTGTTTTTCCTGCCACGGGCCCCGGAATCAGCCGTTTCTCAAGGATCCCTGGTTTAGGGGAAGTGATGTTTGGAAGCGAGAGTCTGGAGGCGCAATAGGCAGGCCCAGCCCCTCCCAGTACAGGGCTAGCTGCCGGTATCAGGCTCCCTGTACAAACTGAAAACTGGGAGTTCTTGCCGTCACTTCCAATTCCAGTCCAGCACTATGGGGTTCATTCTAGTTTCCTCCTTTCTGTGTTTGTAACTCTTTGTCCATCAAACAGAAACCTGGTTGCCACTGTCTTTAATATGTTAACTGATCGGATGAAAAGCCACCGGTGCCTCTAACAGCGTGGATGCCCTCCCCACACTGTCCGGGCTCTGACTCCCTGTGCCAGGCTCTCCAGCTTCCACACCAGTTCCTCTGCGTGGGCCCCTCCTAATTCCTCACAGGCCCCGACGCCTTAGGCTAGGCCAGGCCACCCACACATGCTTGTTCCCCTTACCCCACTTGGACTTGAATGCTTCACAGTGGGCCTTTCCCCACATGGACCCCTCTTCACCCCACACCAGGCTTCCCCCATGTGGAAGCCCTTCATCCTGCCTAGACTCTGATGCCCTGTGCTGGGCAGCCATCCTACACAAATACCCTCTGCGTCCCATTCGACTCCGACAGCTTCTCCTGGACTGTCCCCTGAAGCTGATACCCCCTTCGGCCTGCACAGGCCGTGGAAGCCCACGCCAGGCTGCTCCCCTGCGTGGGCTCCCGCATCTGACACCAGGCTTCCCTCTGTGTGGACGCCCACTGGAAGGATTTCGGACTGAATCATTCGAGGGGTTGGAGATATGGAAGGAAGGGCAAAGGCTTAATGTGACGTGTAAGTTTGGTCTCTGAGATTCTAAGCAAAAAAAGGAAAAACAGAAAGCTATTTTCCTTCTTTACCAAAAACATATAAATGTTATCATTTCTTAACTACAGCTTAACCATAGCTTAACCAGATTTCAACCAAAAGGGATTCCTTTTACATTTAAATTTTTCTTTCATCTGTTCCCTCACAGCTCCTTGTGCATACCTCTTTTTAGTCCCTCATCGCATTGTGGTTCAGGTGTTGTGTCTCCTCCGTGTTGGGTGACCAACCATTCCAGTTTGCAAAGCTCCGAGGGGCTCCTGGGATGTGGAACTTTCGTTTCAAGAGTGCGACGTCTTAGGCAAACCTGGACAAGTTGGTCTTCCTGGCCGGACACCCAGGATGCAGGGCTTTCAGTGTTAGGAAAGTCTCGGGCAAACCGAGATGGATGGCTCACCCTGCCTCCTGGCAACTGAGTTCCTAAGAAGCTGTTATTTTTCATGTTCATGTGTTGTCTTTTTCATGTCTCCAATGTGGTACATACGAGGCTTTCATCAAATCAAATGTCATTAACTTTGAGGGAAGTCCACTACAGAACAGGAGCTAATTAGCCCCCTTCTGAGAATAGACAAGAACGTGCAAACCCTAGGCACTCCCAGGTGAGCCTGAAGTTTGTTCACAGGTGCAGTTATGGCAGAAGGAGTGTGCCACTTCTCCCGACCCTCCCCAACCCCAGAGTGACCCTCAAACATAATGCCCTGATCTGAGGGCATTGTAGGCCCTGCTGGGTGGCCTGGCGTTTCAGGTTCTCAGACCTGTGCCCAAGGGCTTGTCCAAACTAGAAAAATATGCCAGCTCTGAATTCAGAATATTCTATTAGAATAGCAGTTCTCAATCTTTCTTTGGTGTTAGGACGCCTTTACGCTCCTAAAAAGAGCTAAAAAGCTTTTGTTTATGAGAGTTATATCTATTGATATATACCATATTTGAAATGAAAACCACAAAAAATCTTGCCCTGGCTGGCGTAGCTCAGTGGATTGAGCGCAGGCTGCAAACCAAAGGGTCGCAGGTTCGATTCCTAGTCAGGGCATATGCCTGGGTGCAGGCCAGGCCCCTAGTGGTGGCCATGTGAGAGGCAACCACACATTGATGTTTCTCTCCCTCTCTTTCTCCCTCCCTTCCCCTCTCTAAAATAAATAAATAAAATCTTAAAAAAAAAAAAACCACAAAAAATCTTAAGTATGTATTTAAAAATCACAATAATGTACCCATCGCATAATTACATAAATAACATGGGACAAAACTATATTTTCTACAAAGAAAAACAGCATTGACATCTTTGCAAATCTCTTTCATGTGTGGTTTAATAGAATAGAGTTCAATTCTCTTACCTGCTTACGTGTCCAACCTATGTGATATGTTGTTTGGGCTGAAGTGCAGGGAGAAAACCTGGCCTCACACAGATACGTGGTTGGGAAAAGGAGGACCCTTCACTCTCTGACAGGGTCTCAGGGACCCCAGGGATCCTCAACTCGCTTTGAGAACTGCTGCATTAGAACATAAATTTCTAGATGAATATTTGCTGACATTCACAAGAGTGACATTTATGTACAGTTGTTGATACAGTGGTTAAAATTCTTTTTTCCCCTCTTCAGGAAGCATATCTCAGTGCAAATGAGTGGCGTCATAGAGATAAGCGTGAATCTACTCTTCTGTTTTTTTTAAAGTCATTTCATCATACAACCAATAGTTAATTTATTTTCGCCCAAACCCCAAATGATGTTTCAACTGTGCGTTGAAACAACATGGTTGCTGACCTCTGTCAAAGGCAGTCCCACCAGGCGTCTGGGGACATTCATCCCATTGCAAGGCAGCACTGCATAACGGTGCCATTGTTGGTTTTCACTTAGGAACCAGGGCTCCCACAGGATGGCCATTCCGTGGTCAGTCAGCCAGTGCTTATTACTGAGCACTTCTCGTGTGCTCACCAGGAACCAATGGGACCACAAATTCAGCCTCTACTTAGTGTGTACTAAGCAGGGTAACATTTCTATGTAGATAAGCCTTTGATGGGTTTACACAAAGGGTAAAATGTATGTCTCAAATTGATTAGCTGCCCCTACTTTCCCTGACCTCACTTAGTGGGATGTTTTATCTGTAGATACTTACCTTGCCCTGTGAACTTTGATTTGGCTTAATTAGATCTCTTTAGGGAATATTCTTTCCATTTTAGAAAACTGCATCTTCAATTTAGAAAAATAGGGAACCACAGAATAGTATATAGACACCAAAAAGTGGTAGCCTGCTTATCCATTTGGATCTTTATCCTTCAAGTCTTTCTGTTCTGTTATTTCTATACAGCAATTCAGTATATTTCCAAACAGCATCTGTAATCTAAGTACTTTTCACTATTTTTATACAGGCAGTAAAAGTGAGACAGGAAGACCATGTAGCAATGTGAATAAAGTCACGATGAATACTGGGTATTCTGTGACTTTACAACTTTGTCAAAATATCTATGCATTTGGAAAAAAGCAGAAGGGGAATATATATAAATGATAGTCATACGCAAGGTGGTAAGACTATGGATGTTTTTTCTGTGTTTTGCACACTTAGCAATGTTGCCTTACAATTTAAAATAAGAAACCCTGCAGCATATGCTTTAAGTTTGATACCCTGCAGCATATGCTTTAAGTTTGATAAGACACGTAATATCAAATCAGAAATAATGCTGTATCTTTCTAATAAAACTATAGCACAACAAGTGATTTCTTTTTTAGGCAAACATCTCACACATACATACTCAAATGACTGCTGATCCTTGAGAATTCCCATTGCTTAGAATGACTTTTCAACTACACTCTTAACAGTATGATTTGGGTGGTTGTGGCAACAAAGATGGGAACACTGGGGCCTAGTACTTCATCCAAGAGGAGAGTCAGACTCTCCTGCATCCTGTGGAGTGGTCAGGGACATCCGGGGATTGGTGTCCTCCGATGCGGGATTTAACCAGGGCTGGCCCTGGTGGCTTCTGGGACATGTTGTATTCAGAGATGGCGATAAAGGAATTCTCCTTCTATTACTGCTTTTTCTTAACCCCTGCGTTCCCCTCTTCAGGTTTTCACTGGAATTTTCACAGCAGAAATGTTCCTGAAGCTCATAGCCATGGATCCCTACTATTATTTCCAAGAAGGTTGGAACATTTTTGACGGATTTATTGTCTCCCTCAGTTTAATGGAACTGAGTCTAGCAGATGTGGAGGGGCTTTCGGTGCTGCGATCTTTCCGATTGGTATTCCATATTTCTCCAATTTCTTCTCATGTTTCCTGTCTTGCAACTACTAGAAAGAGTTTTGCATAAGTTAATTATGCAAATTATATATTTAAAAGTCCTTAGCTATATTCTATTCCATGCCAGGTGGCTGTTCAGTGACTTAGCTACTAAGATCTTGAAAACTTTCCTGCTACACACCTAACATATAAGTTAGTTTTTAATGCCAATCACAGATATCAATTTTAGAAAGTTTCTCATAAAATAATGGTTAATCTAAAAATTGAAGGGACTATTCTGAGGTCTGATTTGAATTGGCTAGTGAACCTATTTCTTTATTCGAACATCTCCCTGAAATGGCAGAAATTCCTCCTTGTTCAAAAATGGCTCTCCTCATTTCTTCTCTTTTGGCGAATCCTTGCAGAAAATGAAAATAAAATAATCTTTTAAAATATTATATTGAAATCCATTATTGAACATTGGCTTTGTTTTCCATATCATTAGCTAAGAAGGATTTCCTAAATGAATGTATTTGGAGAAGTTAATATGTAAATTACTAAAATGACTCTGAAAGAATAGTGAACAGTATCTTCCAAATAGCTTCCCAGGAGCATGAGCACAAGTGATGTGCTACTTATGCCCCTCGAGAAGCCGAGTGGACGCCCCACTCAGGCAGAGCGTCAGAACTGGCTTAGGTTTTTCTCTTCCTGTTGGGAGAATACCTAAGCACTTGCGACTGCAAGAATTTAAGGCTTTTTCATCAGGATATTCAGCATATCTAAGTAAG
The DNA here is from genome assembly GCA_039655065.1 of Glossophaga mutica. Classification (NCBI taxonomy): domain Eukaryota; kingdom Metazoa; phylum Chordata; class Mammalia; order Chiroptera; family Phyllostomidae; genus Glossophaga; species Glossophaga mutica. Next base: position 51,242,109 of record CM077304.1, read on the forward strand.
AGAATTGGCACAGAGTGAAAATATTTGTAAAAGAGAGATCTCATTCAGTCCAAGTCACAAATTTAACATCTGCCATGTTTCTGGAACCTCTGCTTACTAGTTTTTGGTTAGGACCCAGCCCACAGTAGCCTTTTTTTCATAGTAGACTTTTTGGGAACAGTTCTTATCATCTAGAAAATGAGAGGAAAGATTAAGAGATAGAAACCTTAGTGCTAATTTTCTTAATAAGTTAAAAGCCAGTCAGAAAGGGGAAGAATATGAGTGACCCAGATACACACACAGCAACAGCCGGTAAATCTTGAATTCTCAGATGAGACTAAAGTTTTCAGTAAGAAAAAAAATGTTCAAATCAGTGCTGTTGCTTCTGCCAGAATTTCCGTTACCTATTATCCGTTAGTTGTTAACTTACGACATCCGATGATAATCTCATCACTGTCATTCCATTCACAGGGTTTCTGCATTCTCAGGCCTTAGCCAAGACCTTGTGATCTGTTCTCATGAATGATTATAGAATATAGAAATTTCATGATTGACAGATACTATAAGTTCCATCCTCTGAATTAATATCAGTGCAGGGTGGGGCAAAAATGGGTTTACAGTTGGAGTACACGAAACACAGTTTATTCTTGTATTATTATTTATTAATTGTTGTATTATTTTCCATATGAACCAGTATGAACCTAATTTTCCCCCACTGTATATAGTCCCCTTTCAAGAAGATGTTTGATGTTGTACGTAGAACTGCCCCATCTTGGGAGTTGTGTTTTCCTCCCAACTTACTCTAAGCATATCACAGTTTCACATTACCCATTGCTTTAGAAGTTCTAGATGCTTTTTTAAGGAGACAGATGATTTATTGTCACTGTCCTTACCACACTGATCTTTTAGCGCACTACAAATCACATTTTCCTTGATATGTCTCTTGAGAAGTTGAGGAAAAATTAATAGGAAAAAGATATGTTCTTACATGGCTCTTTAAAAAAATTGATTGACCCAGGAACTAATACGGGGGACTAGAGGCAGTATTCATGGTTCCTAGTTCTAAATCTGTCACTTACTGTGAAATTAATGTTTCCCTTATTTGTGCCTCAGTTTCTCCCATTTTAGTCTAAGACTGTTAGAAAGTCTTGAGGATTTCCCAAGCATGCTCAATATACTTAACCTGATCTTATTAATTTTATATGTTTTTATTTTAGCCATATGGTAAGAAAATAAATGGAGTGTCATTTGGTGTTTATTTGTTTGTTTTCTCTTAGCTCCGAGTCTTCAAATTGGCCAAGTCTTGGCCCACCCTGAACATGCTGATTAAGATTATTGGAAATTCAGTGGGTGCCCTGGGCAACCTGACCCTGGTGCTGGCCATTATTGTCTTCATCTTTGCTGTGGTGGGAATGCAGCTCTTTGGGAAGAGCTACAAAGAGTGTGTCTGCAAGATCAACCAGGACTGTGACCTCCCTCGCTGGCACATGAATGACTTTTTTCATTCCTTCCTCATTGTCTTTCGAGTGTTGTGTGGGGAGTGGATCGAGACCATGTGGGACTGCATGGAGGTGGCAGGCCAAGCCATGTGCCTCATTGTCTTCATGATGGTCATGGTCATTGGCAACTTGGTGGTGAGTACTAACTTAGAGATCTTTTTGTTCTTTGACCTGAATATCTTACCCTTGGCCTAGAGGCCCGGTTCGCTTAGTTCTTCTATTATCTTCCATGTCTATGTTGGTTTTTATCCTTTCTTGGCCCAAGAACCTTAAGGTACAGATGAAAGAAAAGAGAATGCTGTTCACAGAGGCCTACTGAGTCATACGCCCCACAGGCCCCACAGCCTGCCAACAGTTTTTTGTAGTTATGGAAACAAACTCAGCAAAGTGACTTTTCTTAAAGCCACACTGCTGATAAATGTCAGAGTTTGTATTAGATTCTAGATGTCAAACACTATGCTTTTTCTACAACAAAAGTTTCCTTCTGCTAAACCAGAATCTCTCAACCTTGACACTGTTGACATTTTGAGCTAGATAATTTTTTGTTGTGGGACTGTCCTGTGTATTATAGGATATTTAGCAGCATCCCTGGCCTCTATCCTTCACTGCCAGTAGTGACCCCCCCACCCCAACTTGTGACAGCCAAAAATGTGTTCAGACATTGCCAGTTGTCCCCTAGGCAGGGAAAATTGCCCTTTATTGAAAACCGCTGACCTAAACTATCTTAGGGTTTTTAATTTGTATAAATGACAAATCTCTTTTCTTGCTTTACTTCAATCTGTCCGCCTGCTGTTTTCTGCCTTTGTACATAGAACATCCACCAACATTTTAACACCCTGTTTCTCAGAGTTTGACCTGAGGACGAGCAGCAATGATGTCACTTAGGCTCCCCTGCCCAGAACTACTGAATCAGAATCTGCATTTTTAACAAGGTCCCCGATGATTAACATGCACACTAAAGTGCATGGGAGGCTCCCATCTTTCCGTCAGGCCAAATCCCACTTGCAAGTGTAGCAAGGAGGACTGGGGAAAGGCACACTCAGATGATCCCTTGTAAACTCATTCATACTAGTTCTCATCCCTGATCTGCTGTAGAGAAGCATACAGTAGAGGGTTCCTACTCACCAGTTTCGGAAACAACTATGGCCACCCTCTTCTTTCATTTGACCTATAAAAATAGACTCTGTAATCTTTTCTGTTTCAATCTCTTTCTTTCTCCATTCCCAGCCACCTTTCCCTCAGTCCTAAGCCCTCTAGTCTTTCCATTCCTTCCATGAACAGAGCTATTGCCTACCAGTAGGTAGTAGGATCAACATTTAGCAGCCCTGACTCATCGCCCTCTCTAGCCTCCCTTTCTCAGTGGCCTCAGGGACAGCTCGCCATGACTGTCCGCAGATCCCAGAGCACATGACAAGGTCACCTATTATTCTGCTTCTGATGACACCTTTCCAGGTTCCCCTTTGCTTAGCCCTTGTGCTCATCTAGTCTCTAGGAATCTGTAACTGTAAATCACTTCTGACTCTCTCTCCACTCCTAATAAATGTTTGATGTCTTTCATACATCTCTCTTCATAGTTTTTCTGTATATACATCTTCACAGTATTTCTAAGATCTGTCCCTTCCTTTCCATTTCTGTAACCCATGCAGTATTTCTAGAAGACCACCGGCATCACGATCACCCAAGTTTCACTCATTTAAAAAGACCAAGTCGCAGGTGCTACACCAGATCTGATGAATCAGAATCTCTCAGGTGATGCCAAGGAACTATGTATTTTTAACAAGCATCCCACCCCAGGAGATTCTGGTACATTCTGAGGTTTGAGATTACTGTAGCTTAATCCAGACCCTTAGCAATTCATGCAAATAACAGTCTCCAAACTCCTAGTTCCTAAGGAATGGCTTTCTCAAATTTCTATAATCATCTGACTACTTTACTCAGGAACCAATAGTGGATCCAGTTAAAATTCAGATCCCTCAGACTGGCATTCAGAACTTCCTACGGTTCACCCCATTTTACCAACATACTCTTTTTTGATTCTACAAATGGCAGATAATCCAACAAACAGAGTTTATTGTTTCCATCTCTCCCACTCGGTGCATACTATTATCTCCACTTAATATAAATGCCTTACTCTTTTTCAGAAGTTTAATGTAGTAAGGGCCAAGTGTAAATCGAAAAGTGAACACCTCTCCCACTTTTCAAAAAGTCTTCATAAAGATAAATTATTCTTAATGCCCAATGTGAGGAAATAGGAAACAAAATAAGAAAGTTTGTATCTGATGGCTTAACACTTAGATGTACAACAAAACATGAAAGTAAGTAAATTCTGTTTTATTTCGATAAAGGTTAGGAAAACAAAGAAAATTAAATTTTAAAATAAGATGGCATAAAATACGAGGTCTGTCCAGAAAGTATCCATCCATATAAATATGCAAAAGAGCTGTTTATTGAAGATACAAGAAACGTCATATGAAGGACATGACACCTCAGTCACCTTCAAAGTAGGCACCTTGGGACCTCACACAGTTCTCCCAGCATTCTCTTCCACTGTTCAAAACACTCTGCAAAATCCTTTGTTGGAATCACCATCAGCTGCCCCATCATATTTTCCTGAATCTCATCAGCAGTCTGAAATCTCTTCCCTTTCTTTTTTCTTTTTCTTTTTTTTTATATTTTATTTATTTATTTTTATTATTTATTTATTTATCTTTAGAGGGGAAGGGAAGGAGAGAGGGAGAGAAACATCAATGTGCGGTTGCCTCTCGTATGTCCCCTGCTGGGAACTGGCCTGGCAACCCAGGCATGTGCCCTGACTGGGAATCGAACCGCGATCCTTTGGTTCGCAGGCCCGCGCTCAGTCCACTGAGCCACACCAGCCAGGGCTGAAATCTCTTCCCTTTCAAAGGTGATTTTAGGAAAAGCCAGAAGTCTCAAGGGTGCCAAATCTGGGCTGTAGGGGGCTGAGTCGCCTGGGTGATTTGATGTTTCACCAAAAATCTCTGCACAAGACATGACACGTGAGTGGGCACTTGTCGTCATGATGAAGCTGCTAATCACCAGTTGCTCATAGCTGCGGCTGTTTTTGTCATATTGCATCTCTCAGCTGATGAAGAACTCCTTATTAATAGTAGTACTCCTTATTAATTGGCCTAGAGGGACATACTCATGATGGACACCTTCCCAATCAAAAAACATAGTTAATTAGCATGGTCTTGATCTTGCTGCAACCTGGCCATGCCTTCTTCGGGCGTGGAGAACCAGGCGACTTCCATGGGGACAACTGGGCCTTCATTTCCAGATCATAGCTGTAGACCCAGGATTCATCTTCGGTTATGACCTTCTTGAGGAAATCTGGTTCATTAGTAGCAATTCAAATGAAGTCATTAGCAACTGCAGCAAGATGTTCCTTCTGCTCTGGTAGCAGAAGCTGTGGAATGAATTTTGCCATGACACGTTTCATGCCAGGATCCTGCATCAACATCTCAGACCAGTAGTTTTTGGAATCCAGATCAGCTGCTATTTCTTGCACTGTCAGTTGCTGATCTTCGTTGACTATAGTCTCTACATGTTCAACATTCTTAGGTGTTCTGCTTGTTGCAAGCCTTCCAGAACATGGATCACTTTCAACAGATTCTCGACCATCTTTGAAGTGTTTGTGCCGCATTTATTTGCACTGCACTCATTGCATCATCCCCGAAAGCTTTCTGAGTCATCCCAATAGTTTCCGCAGAGGAATGTTCAAGCTTAACACTGAATGTGATGCAGATTTGTTGTTCTACTTGCTCAGTCATTTTGAATACAACAGCCACGCAGTGCACACACTCATTCAATGGTGTCTACCGCCCCCACTGACTAATATAGTGAAATCGTCATTGTTCACACATGCGCGTGCAAGTCCACTCTCCTTGGCTGCCAGGTTACACTGATGTCGCGCAAACTGGTCTCATTATATTAATGATAGCTGGACTTTTTCAGGACAGACCTTGTATATTTCAGTTCTACCTTCTTGATTTGTTGTATGAAAGTATGGCTCTCCAAGCCTCATTTTTTCCTAACATGGGCCCTCTAAGACATCTACTGCTCATAAGCTCATGGCATCTATGCATTCCTTAATGTTCCCCAATAATCTGTATCCACCTTTGTGGTTTTATTTGGGGGAATTTTCTTCCAAAATGTATATAGCTTTTGCTTTTTCTGATAACATATTTTGGAATATATGTATATGTAAAGCTATAAAAGAACCAAGGAAATAGGTTCTAAATGCCTTATATTACAACCAGGAATCAAACAAAATGCTCATCTAGTAACATGAGCATTTAAAATAGTATGTGGGCCAAACAAAACACAATAGAAATTCTTTTTTTAATTTTAATTGTTCTTGTACAGTTTTCTGTCTTTTACTCCCATCCCGGCCCACCGCCCCAGCCCTCCCCACCTCCCTCCCATTTCCACCCCCCCAGTTGTTGTCCATGTGTCTTTTATATTTGTTGCTCTAAACCCTTCCCCTTTTCCCCTGAAATTCCTTCCCCTCTCCCCACAATAGAAATTCTTGAGTTTGTCACTTAAGTCTGTGGGCTTCCGGTTTCCTAGTTTAATGGGTAACTTAGCTAATACCATTCTACATTCACTCTCCTCCTTTCTAATGCTACTGTTAAGGTGCTGAACCTGTTTCTGGCCTTGCTCCTGAGCTCCTTCAGTGCAGACAATCTGGCAGCCACGGATGACGATGGGGAAATGAACAACCTGCAGATCTCAGTGATCCGTATCAAGAAGGGCGTGGCCTGGACCAAAGTGAAAGTGCGTGCCTTCATGCAGGCCCACTTCAAGCAGCGTGAGGCTGATGAGGTGAAACCACTAGACGAGCTATACGAAAAGAAGGCCAACTGCATTGCCAACCACACTGGTGCAGACATCCACCGGAATGGCGACTTCCAGAAGAATGGCAATGGCACCACCAGTGGCATTGGCAGCAGCGTGGAGAAGTACATCATTGATGAGGACCACATGTCCTTTATCAACAACCCCAACTTAACCGTGCGGGTGCCCATTGCTGTAGGCGAGTCCGATTTTGAGAACGTCAACACAGAGGATGTTAGCAGCGAATCAGATCCTGAAGGCAGCAAAGATGTAAGGTCCCAGCCTAGAAACCAACCTTGATGCTGTGTGAGAACCAAAAGGGCTCTGTCAGCTCCAGAGATTGGTTCAGCTGTGGGCTTAGCAGAGATTCTGGAATAGCCAGCTCATCCCCTATAGTCATTCTAGGCCTTTCCTAGACGACCTAGATGCTCCTGGATCTATCTCCATCGCTTCTAGATCATCTAGGTCAGAGTAAACCCTCAGGTACTTCCTGCCATTAATCTGTCTGAGCTGTACCCCTGAGACCAGCCCGTAGGCACATTCGTTTGGGGTCACTGTCATCTGTGAGTGGGCCTCACTGTTACATCCCACTGAAGTCCTGTGGTAATTGTTTGCCCATATGAGTTTCCTATAAGAATTGTAGAGAAGAATCACAGCTAGTACATCATCCATACCAGAGATGGAGTAGTCAGTACAGAACGGACATGCCATGCAGAGTCTCTTGACCTCCCTTTTCCTTGCATATCTAGAAACTGGATGATACTAGCTCCTCTGAAGGAAGCACCATCGATATCAAACCAGAAGTAGAAGAAGTCCCTGTGGAACAGCCTGAGGAATACTTGGATCCAGACGCTTGCTTCACAGAAGGTGAGGGGAGGGTGTGGGCCACTTGTACTGCTTACAGACTGTGTCAGCCAGGGACAGTGGTTGGATGAGAGGACGGGGCTCAGTGGCTGCCTTCAAGAACTTTGCTCCCCACCTCATCATTCTGAGGGCAGTTGATGCTGTTTTCCCTGTTCAGACTGTTCTCTAACTTCTCTTTGTCCACTTTCTCTTGGCATCAGTCCAGAAACTTCCATTAGGAAGACCTTTTCTGTTACGGCTCTGTCTGGCTTCTGACTACCCTTTTCTCCTCACTCACTGCTTCTTCATAGCACATCTTCCCAACTCCAGACGGCCCTGGTAGCCTTGCAGCATAGCCTTGGCCCTGCAACCCTCTCGATGTCTGAATCAGACATTCTGATTCATCTGCTGTGCTCCGGGCTGTGTGCTGGGGCAGCACCTGGTGGGGCCTGGGAGATGGAGGAGAGGGCAGGGCTGGGTGGGGCATGCTCCCACGGTCTGACCTGCCTCTCCCGCTGGTGCCAGGTTGTGTCCAGCGATTCAAGTGCTGCCAGGTCAACATTGAAGAAGGGCTAGGCAAGTCTTGGTGGATCCTGCGGAAAACCTGCTTCCTCATTGTGGAGCACAATTGGTTTGAGACCTTCATCATCTTCATGATTCTGCTCAGCAGTGGCGCCCTGGTGAGGTCCAGGGGAGAATATGATGAGGGATTGGCTGGGGAAGGGTTTATAGGAACTAGTGGGAAAGACTGCATGGGGCCTAAGACCAATTTCTCTGAGAACATAGACTGGCTGTGGACCCAAAGATAATGGTCTACTGACGTGCTTTGGGCTGGTGTTTTGAGCCTTTGAGATTAGAATCCACACTTACCCACATGCTGATGTTTAGACTCAGCACGTTACTCTCAACCCTAAGACCTCCTTTTCATCAGGATGAGAATACAAATTACCAAGTGTCTTCATTGCTTGGTTTGCACCAACCTAAGTAACTTCCTGAAATGAGCTTCCCTCTCTCACATATCTCACCTAAGACCCTAAATCTCTTGCTCTTTACTTTTCAGTTGCCCAAGGTATAGGGGAGGTTGTGTTCCTCCACCCGCTCTCTCCTCACACCCTACTGGATTTGGAGAACCTGTGGCATTAGCAGATAGTTAGAGAGATAGGTCCCTGGTACACGGGTCACTTACATTCTTGTGGTTGTAAGTGCTCATTAATCAGTGTGGCTTACAGGACGCTGAACACACAGGTTCGTCCCTTGCTGGAACTCATTTTGCTTTCACTTTTAGCTGGATTGGACTGAAGGGACCTGGACAGGGTCTGGGATGAGGGAGCTCCTTTCCTAGTTGAGTAGATTTGAGGGCAGCAGGGACTAGAGATGCCATATGGTTTTCTTCTTTTAATTAAGGGAAGGTGAATGCAGAATTTTTAAATGTTTTTAAAGAATGTGGGCACATTCACGTAGGTGGGGAATCAAAGCTTAATCTGGAAGCAAAAAAAGATAATAAGAGAGAAACCCCAAATTCAGTGTTAAAGATCCTGCCACTGACTTGAGAAGTTTGCTGGAGTGTAAGGTAGGAGACTAAGAGAAGGTGAGACAGGCAGTAATATGTGGTAAAGGAGAGTCCAAGGATGCCAGGGACCAGGTTTATGTCAGAAAGTGCCAGCACAAAAGCAGGAGGCCAGAAAAGATGGCTTGGTGTCCTTGGTCTGAGTGAAGGGGCGCCACTGTCCTGCCTGCCCCTGAGCCATTTACTGCATCAGCAGGCTCTCACTCAGTGCGTCCTGGGGCAGCAGGACAAGACAGCCTGGGCTTCGCCTGGGGAAAGGCAGGATCAGACTAGGGCCTGTGGCTGGAGAAAGGTGTGTTATTATTGTTGTCCTTCTTCAAATCTAGTAAACAGAAGCCAAAAAATAACAGGGAACATGCCCCATCCTTTGATTCTTCTCTTTCCCATCTCCACAGATAAAGCAGTAGTGAAATAAATGTTTTAAACTTTGTTTACTACTTACCTTTGACATTTTTTTATTGATCTTAATTGCATAAAATGGGATACTTGGCTCAGTACATGAGACCCTGTGAAATAGTAGGCATGAGACTTAAGAATAGCAAAATGAAGCCACAGCTAAAATGTCCAAGAAAAGACTAGAATGTGGTTGTGACGAGGCCTCAGAGGGAGGGGATTGAGCCTCGGTGACATGAAGATTGGTCTTAGGCATCTCACACGTGCTGGGTTGTACAGTGGATTTCCGCAGATGGAGTCGAGGGGAAACAACGTGGACACGTTGCTGTTTTCACTGGGGGTTTATTTGTACTGAGACCCTGAGGCCTGTGACCCGTGTCCGCTGTGACCACTGCCCGCTGACGGCACTGGAGCAGCTGGTGTTCACGTGCCTCCACTCCAGAGGAGGAGTCCACAGGCAGCCCAGTTCTGTCCTGGAGCTATTCAGAGCCAGCACTTCCCGTTGTGTGACAAGGGATTTTTTCCGCCTCCATTTCCCCCACACACTGTAGGCACTCCCTCCTCTTCGCAGCACGCTCATGCAGTCCACCCATCCGCACTGGAAATGCTCACCCCTTCGCGTCAGGGAGTTACCTCATTCAGGAATTCCAGAGAACAAAAGCAGTACTAAGATTTTTTCACCTGAGTGTCTCCCTGCCCTGCCCTGTGACCGCCCCCCCGACCTGTGTCTGTGATGTCAGGGCTGAGAGAAGAAAAGATTTTGTCATATAAACACAGAGTGTTGGCAGGGGTGCGAAGAAACTGGAACCCTCACACAGTGCTGATGGGAATATTAAAAAATGGCACAGCCACTTTGGAATACAGTTTGACAGTTCCTCAAAATATTAAACATAGAGTTACCATATGATCTAGCGATGCTGCTTCTAGGTTTATATCCTGGAAAAATGAAACATGTCCACATGAAAACTTGTACACGGATGTTCAGAGCAGCATTTTCACAATACCAAAAAGCAGAAACGGCACAGACGTCCAGCAGCCGATGAAAGATGAACAGAATGTGCACAGCCGTACATTGGAGTGCTGTCCATCCGTAAAAGGAAATGAAACACTGATGCACGCTGCAGTTCGGGTCTTTGCAAACATCATACTGAGTTAAAGAAGCCAGTCGCAAAGTACTGCAAATTATATGACTTTATTTCTATCAAATGTGCAGAATAGGCAAATCTGTAGGGTAGAAAGTAGTGGTTGCCTAGGACCAGGAGGAGATAACCACAGGGCGACAGCTAGCGGGTGTGGGCTTTCTTTCTGGGGTAAGGAAAATATTCTAAAATTGATTGTGGTGATGAATGCACAACTACGGATATGCTAAAGGTATTGAATTATACACTTTAAATAGCTGAATTGGATGGTAGAGCTCAGTAAAACCCTGCGGTGTTTTTTTAAGCCCCGTATAGCTGGGGAGCAAAGGGAGAGAGACCGGAAGCTGATGATAGGCCGGCCCCAGGTGGGAGGAGCCGCCGGGAGGGCAGTACTTCCGGCGTCGCTCCTTTACCTTTCGGCACTGTAGGCAGCTGCTGCCTCTCTTTCAGGCCTTCGAGGACATCTACATTGAGCAGAGGAAGACCATTCGTACCATCCTGGAGTACGCTGACAAAGTCTTCACCTACATCTTCATCCTGGAGATGCTGCTCAAGTGGACAGCCTACGGCTTCGTCAAGTTCTTCACCAATGCCTGGTGCTGGCTGGACTTCCTCATTGTGGCTGTACGTGTCCTGCTTTCTGCTTCCCACCCTTCCTAGCAGGGAAACAAAAACAAAAACAGGTTTTCTTCCTGTAATGGCTGGAGTTGCCTGGGGCCCAGGGCGTCAGACAAGAGGTAGATAGATGCAGGTCTGCGTCAGGTTGCCCTCAGAACGGACAGATCTTTGGGAAGGGGACTCCGAAGCCCCTGCTTTTGCTCTGGGGACTGACCAACCTGCTCTTTGCCCTGGTGGATTGGCTTAGAAGTTTCAGAGATTAGGGATGGGAAGTGAAATCACTGGTGTCAAGGACCCTTGTTTTTAGGCTGGGATCAGGAAGGCTCTTGTACCTAAACAGCAGGATGTCCTCTTTCTGCTGCCAGGAGCGGGGTGAGAGAATGGGATGGGTGCTGCTGGGATGCAGGTTGAGGGGGGACTGAGGCCGATTCTCCTGCTGACTGTTCCCATGGATGCTTCCGTCCCACCTACGTCTTCATACCAGACTAATCCGAACCTGTCTCTCAGGGAGAGAGGGAGCTCACAGCGAAATCAAGCCCCTTCTTCCCACACATGGCCATTTCCACAGTGACAAACGTAAGAGAGTTCTTTTTCCCTCTAGGTTCAAGGGCAATCTCCAAGGCCACGCCATGCTATTTTTCAGGATGGCAGCTGCATCGTCCGTGGCTGTTTCTCACCCCACCGGCACTCGTTCCCTGTGCACTTTCCTAACCATGATGATTGTCTCTTGTTCTGTGTGTAACTAAAGCTCCTTCTTCCCCAGCCAAATCAGCATTTGGGAGAAAGGGTGAATGGGACTTGCAGGACCAGGGCCTGTGGAGAACTCAGTTCCTGCTGACGGCTGAGAAGTGCTAAGAAAGTAGAACATTCGGAGGCTGGGTTGGTACTTTCAGAATCTAGGTTTCATTGACTCTGTGGTAAACTGCCTGTACAATGCTTCCAGGTTCTAGACCAGAGCGGCAGGGAAACGTCTTCCTCGGACAAGAGGAGCCCCGCCCGCCCCCTGCAGCAGCAATGAGCTCTGCTCCAAATGCATTCCTTTCCCTACTTCATGTCTACACCCTCCACGGTTAATGACTCCTTCCAAGGGCTGTCACTGTGCTCGAATTTGCATTCCCCATTTCAGAAAGCCAGCTTTTGGGGAGATAGCTACATAGGTGAGGAGATCACCCTTTGCTTTAAAGTGAACCAAATGGGTGGTGCCAGCCTGAGACACCCTCCGAGCAAGAGGTTTCAGCACTCTACGGCAACTGCTGGTAGCGCCTTGTGATAGAAGGGCCTCCACCTCCCACAGATGAAAACTTGAGCACTAAGAATTAAGGAACGAGCTAGGGATAAGGCCAAGAGAACTAGAGTTACTGGGCCAGCTCTCTTTCTAAAGTTCGGGGAAGGGCCATAGAGTCTTCACTTTACTGTAATTCCTCGGGACCCCTAAGAGTCAGGTGGCACAGCTATGGGAGTCCTAAAAGCCCTTCACCTTCTGGACGTTCCAAGAACTGAGACAGATACATCCAGTACCACACTCCCGACAACCCTAGGGAAGCTGTGTTTTGGAACAAGTCTCCCCACCGTGACTTTTGCTGCCTCCACTGCTCACCCTAACCTGAACCACCACTCTCTCCGTCTTCTCTCTGGGCCGCGCAACCCCAGGATTCGAGGATATCGATCAGGTGTCTCGCATCCCTCTGGTATGCAAATAAGCTGCTAAAAGCATTGACAGTTCTGCACATCACCATTTATTTAGCAAGCATTTTTACCACTTTTTATACTAGGTGTCAGGGAAGTAAAGCACAAGACAGGTATGTAGCCAACTTATAATAACCCATAAGTCCCTCCAGCATTTGGGAGTTGCTGCATTCTTACATTGCTGTGGGGCCTGACACTGGCTCCTGAGGACAGCTCTGTACCAGTTATTAGTAAACAAATAGCATTCTCCATGTAGAATTGTCCCAGGAGCCGTAGGGAATCCCAGGGCAGCTGGGGAGCTTACAAGACCTTGCAGGGCCTCTGTGGCCTGATTCAGGCTCGTGGTAATCTAGCATTCTGGAAGCAAGACCCTTCCAGGACCCTCCCTTCTGTTGACTTCTCTCAGAACAGGGTGTTTAGTCTTCACACATCGAATGTTTGTTGAGTACCCACAACATGCAAAGCCTGCTGCCACGAGTTGCGGGGGATGCAGAGAGGAGAAGACATGGGCGCTTCTGAGGGCCTGAAGAGATGAGACACCGACATAAGTAACCATAGCGGAAGGAGAGTGTACGAAGTAGGGACAGTCCCGGTCTGATCCATGGCTGCACGGCTGCCACTTTGGAATTGCAGGTGGAGAGTAAGGTGTAGACTGGACAGCTGGACCGCTGCATCTAAAAGGGGAGTTTTCACCGTCCTTTTGGGTAAACTGCCCGGTGCTCTTGGCATTTTCGATTATCAAGCAATGTAAATTTGTTAGGTCCTAATTTAGCACCATTTCTGAGAGGCTCTTCCATTTCATCCACCGGCGAGCACTATCAGAGCCTCTTCTTCATCATCGCCTTTGTTTCCCTAATGAATTTTTGTTCTCCCTTTTTGCCCTTTAAAGTGTTATGAGTACTTCTTAGAATCATGGGACAATCCAGATAATTTATAAAGTTAATTCTCTTTCTTTATAAGCCATGCAGGTTCCCAGATAGAGACACCGTTTTATTTTGCTCAGGTCTTTGGTTGCACTGGAAGTCTTGTCCTATAAAAGAATTTTGTTACCTTTTCTCCAGGGAATTTGTCCCATCAGCCGGCATACCATTTCCAGGAATGGGAACTTGCAGAGACCACTCACCTCCTCCTGAATTCAGACTGCTGAAATAGTCTCTATTTGAAATGTTCACATCGTTTTGGAAAAGTCACCTACTATCTTCCCGTTTTTTTCCATGCCTTCAGCCATAGGTACCCTGACTTTTGACTTCTCAATTCCTTTTTTTTTCCAGGTTTGAATCTTTCCTCAAAGTATACTTTAAGCAATGTTCTGATTATCTCCAGTGAGAGTTTAGCATGGAGGCTCAGAGGACTGTAAGAAAGTCCTCATCTACTAAGGAGTAACCCAGAGAGGATCCTCATTGACCTTGTCTGGGAGTCTCGGGGCCAGATTATCATTCAACAACGTTTAGAGCCAACCTTGGGACCGGCATTGTACCTTGTCCCCACTTGAGGCCTATTTGTCATCAGATAAGTCATACTCCCCCGCCACCCCCCAAAAAAGAGCTGGAGGTCTTTTTGCTTTATAGGGGCCAAAGTCATGAAAGCAGTCTCCCTGGCACAGTCTCACAGGACAAAGCTAATAAGGGGTATTTAGAATGCACGGGCTTTACTGGGATGGGATAACTTGCCTTCGGATGTACCTACTAAGATCTCGCAAAGCATCTGGCCATTTTAGCTTATTTGTTTTAAGAGTTGGCTGTATTTGGCAGTAGTGGGCGAAAGATACCTCCATGCCTTAGCGGCAGTGAGAGATGGAAGCAAAATGATTGGCTTCTGCTACTGTATTCTAGATAAGGCTTTTGAGGCCCTTGTTTTAGGCGGAAACTCAACTCTGAACCATGTACCCTTTAAAGAATATGAGTAGCCCAATAGGGTGGCGTTTAATTCCATGTCTGTTTTGGACACTGCCTAGGATTCCAGAGAAGATACCTGTGTTGATGGACTGTGAGTACATGCATAGATAAGGGTTCACACCTCTTTTTAGATTGAAACCTTTTAAGTCTCCTCATTTCTGACCTTCCCTAGGTCACTGACTTTCTGCTTCTACCTGCCACCAGTCCTGCTGCTCAATCATAAATATCTTCATGTAAAAACAGTTTTTTGTGCAGTTCAGAGATACAAAATTATAGAGATGAAAAGCAGCAAGCGAAACTAAGTTGTGAGTTATTTTTTTTCTCTAAATTTGTTTTAAAATATCAAATCATGCTGAGCAAATCTGCAACCACCACTTCCTAGTAGAGGGACTTTGTTGATAGGAACATCTTAACCTGTCCCAGAATCAAGGAGAGAAGCCCAGAGCCCGACCATTCTAGGATTTGATCAGCTAAACGTATTTCAGGTCTCCAGTCAGGCACAACTGCAGGGGTAGGTGGTTAGTACCCAGTGTTAAGGGATCCTCATGGTAACTGCTCTGAGGGCTCTGGAAGAGCAGGAAAGCTTTTGACCCTGACTCCAGGTCTAGAGACCTGCACACTTCTCCTGAGTATGCCAGTGTCGTCCGGTCAGGCTGGGTCCGATACCTACAGTCCTCTACTGGGGTGTGGGAATCTAACCTGCCAGTGGGGGCAGGCGATCTGTCGGTAGAAGGAAGAGCTCTCTGGCCTGGGAATCCGAAGTGCGGGTCTAATCCTAGCTTTGGGCCCACCGACGCGATACTGGGCCGATTCTTGTGTGTCAGGTATATGGGTTTATATGTGGGTCTCAGTTTCTTCACCTATAAAATAAATTTTTTTAAATTCTTCCAAGAATCTTTCTCGCTGTGATTCTAATGATGAGAAAATGGAAGATTGGCCTGGAAGGGACAGGCCCGAAGCCAGGTTCTTTGGGGCTGTTCTGAGGATTGTAAGGAAAGGCACAGAAGCAGTCATCCAGACCCACCCAAGTTCTCACGGCCTTGAAGGAGTCGTGGGTGTAGTTAAAAGATGGAAGGATTATTATAGTTAAAAGAGAGAAATAGAAGAATTGCTTAAGTGAGTCCTCCTAGAGTCAACATTTGTCACGTTTCTTCATTTGGTTCTTTTCTGTGTGGGAACTGTGAAGTCAGCCGTGGGGCTTATTGAATGTGTCCTCTGTCGATGTAGTGACTCATCAAATTCTCAAACCAATGGCTTCTTGTCACCCAGGAGTAAGAGAGCTTGTCCCTGTTGGAAATCCCTGGTGAATGAGCTGAGGAGGGGGCAGCTTGGGTGGAGTGTGTGTATTTATCTGTATTCTTTTCCATAGGTACCATTAAATTTGTCTGGCTTAATTTAATGGGAACTTCTGGGACCTGCAGAGACTGTAAAGGTCAAGGGTAAGGTTTTTGTCATCTGTTCAGGCTCCTCTTCTTCCAATGGAACTTCCTCATTCTCTCCCACTCCCTTCACCCTTTTCCCTTTTCCAACTTGTGTGTATGTCTACCGCCCTTTCGAAATTTTCTCTTCCCTTTGTGTTTTTTCTTCTGCCTCTCTCAACCTCCTTTCCTTCCAGGTCGTTTGAGTCCAAGTTGAAGTAGGCAGCTGGTGTTACCCACTTCCTCTACCTGGGGGGCCCAACCTGTATAATCAGGGCTAGGGGCTTTGTTCTAACACTCTGGAACCTGTTTTTTCTTTTTCTTTTTTTTTTTTTTGTTTTATTTTGTTTTTTGTTTTTGTTTTTCTCTTCTGTTTCTGTGTAGGTCTCTTTAGTCAGCCTTATAGCTAATGCCCTGGGCTACTCGGAACTAGGTGCCATAAAGTCCCTTAGGACCCTAAGAGCTTTGAGACCCTTAAGAGCCTTATCACGATTTGAAGGGATGAGGGTAAGATACTAAGAGCCACTGATCCTTCTGCATGCCAGTGGAAACCGTTTAAGCATGCTAGAACTGATCACATGGTGGAAAAATCATTCAAGCCCAGACTCTGCGATGCAGCTGCCATCTGACCCTCCACTTTCCCTCGCCCCGTGCGAGGGGGTTGCCTTAAGCTGCCTCATCACATGAATATTGGCCCCAACCCCAGCAACATGCCATCGCAGAACATGTTAACATTGGCTATTCTCATTTGGCCTGGCTTACCTATAGCACTTGGGGCAGCTTTCTGGGCTGTTGACTTAATAGGGAGAATCACCAGGTGCAAAGAAGGGGAATTGCAACCCAGAAACCCACTGAAAAGCAGAGGCCGCAGGCAGGGAGAGTCCTGTGTAGGGCCATCAGCCAGGTGGGGACTGTGACCTTGGAGTCACTGAGAAAGCAACCAAGAGGGGGCTTGAAGACATGATGGCAGGCCTGGGATTGGGATGGAGCAGAATTTGGTGTGGCCCTGGGAAAAGAAATGCTTTTCTTTCTATTCTGATTCCTCTTATTGCACCTTGTTGTTCTCAGCCCAGTCTCGTAAGGACTGGCAGCCACTGTCTGATAGCAAAGCTTTCCTCCTCACCCCCTACCCCTCTGCCCACGCTATATGGTCCCCTGTCCTAACATTGCCAAAGTAACAACCAGGTGTGATGCTAGATGAGTATCAGCTGGTTCTCTTGAAATTTCTTGACACCTGCTATTCCTGCTCTGGTGACACTCCACTCAAATACAAAAGGTGCAAGGTGTTGCCACCCTACCAACTAGAAATAAGGCTCCCTCTTTTGGTGCCTTTTTACCATCTCTCTTGATTTAAAAAAAATGGTGTGGGTGTGTACATGTGTGCACACACACACTAAGAAGTCAATTTCCTAAAATCAAGTGGGCAGCTGGCTTTTGGTGGTAATAGTTGTCCTGTGGTAATCAGAGAGATCTGTTACACTTAAGGAGACCAAGAAAACGCATTTCAATTCAGATGTTGAATACATGCAGGAGAGCAAACCAGAGGATATGTTTTTAAATGTGCAGATATCGGAATGTAGGAATAAAAATTACAGCATTGCAGTGGTCCACATGAGCAAGACCAATTGGAGAAACTAGACCCCAGGGCTTCACTCATTCCTCATCTGTGACCCCTGGCCACTAGTCTATGGTGAGATGCACAGTTGTACAGAAAGATGAAATTTCACTGAGACTTGGGGATTTTATCTTACTATTTTAGTTGATTCACACAAATGCTTTTTGCAACAAATTTGTGTGTCTTCTGTAGCACAGTCACAGTTTGATTCACTAAATGCAGGCTTTCTGCGACCCGCCCAAAGCCGTCTGCAGGAAGGTCAGTTCCACGGCAGCATAAATTTATTTTAATTTAAAAAGCAAAACAAGACTTGGGAGTCTAGTCCCTCTCCCACCGTTCAGAGAGATTTTGGAATGTGCGAGGCGGTCCATGTTATGCTCAGGCTGACTGCGGGGAGCAGCGCTCCTCCGAAGAAGACGCCAGCTTGTCGGTGGCCCTCGGGCCATTGAAAGAGGATTAAAGCGCTCTTCCCCACCTCCCTCACCTGCCCACTTCTATCAGGAGGGGTGAGTTAAATTTTTTTTGTGTACATAGTACTAGTTTTGTTACAAGGTTGGTAATTCGTTTCAGTGATGAAAAATTGAGGATTTTTAAAAAGCCTATTGAAGACAATATTTGCAGCATTGTACCCAAGCCAGGTGCCCATGACCCTCCACATTCCCCATTTGGGACCCTGGATCTCCTAAAATGAGACCTGAAGGAGCCTAAGAAAAAATGATCAAGTGATACTTGCTACTAACTTTCTCAGTCTGAATGTCATTACTGCCAGTTCTGCCCCGGACAGAAACTGTCCTCATGGACCAGCTGAGGCCAGCTTGCCCATGAGACAATTATTTCAATAATCTGGACACAGGAGCCCTTTTGGTAGCCACACCTCTTCCTCTTATCTCCTTTCCTCACCTTTCCTGGACTCAGTTTCCACTACCCCAGAACTTTTACTTGTCAATTTTCAAGTAGTTTAAGAGGCCTGAGGCCCAGAATGGGTGATCAGAACAGAAGAAACTTTAATTTGAAAAACATTGGAAAGTGAAACTTCTATATCAGGTTTTTCTCAAATAAGATAATATGGGCAGGAACACGTTTGAACCCAAAGCCAGGATTTCAAACAATAAATAAGTGATCAGCAAGGAAAGCCTCTGATATAGGAGCCTCATTGGATTTGATTGACTCCAACCAGTAGCATTTACTGCTTCTGGTTGGGCAGGCGGAGAGGGCTCAGGACCCACTCCTGTACTGCGGAAGCATAACTGTGAGAAAAAAAGATTGAATTTGCCTGCGTTTCTCATTCTGTTTGAACATTACATTTCTGCGGGGGCTATGTTTTTCATTTCCTTGGTTTGGGTTCGTGCGTATGCCAACGCTTGAGAGATTACCCTTAGGGAACGTTCAATAAGAAATCTCCAAGAACTGAATGCCGTCAATGCAGACAGGCTCAACTGTCACTGTGCTGCTCCGATGACAGGCTCAGGGCTTCCCTTGAGAGGGGACACATGCCCCTGGCCTGTCCCGGGACACTGACTTCAGTCTCTTCCTCTCTTCTTCCTCAAACCAAAGACCAGAGAATCGAAACACTCATGCTATTGGCAAAGGAATGCTCAGTGTAGTTCTTTGCTTTTCTCTCCTCCATAGTACTCTTCATTTCCCATGTTGCCGTGCTGTTAGATTTTCGAGGATCTATAATAGTGATGCTGTGAAACATGCATGCATTTTTGTTGTCAGTACCTAGTTGTCCATTAAAGCATGTTCCCTCTGCCAGATATTAAAAGCTATTTGACAGATTTTACAATATTTAATGAGCAGTAATATTCTAGGCATCATAGAGAAGACAAAATTCTGTAAGATTCAGTATTCATTGGCATTTTCGCATCAATTCAATGAAATTTATGTCAACTGCTAAGTATAAACTTTCATTGCAAACAGTAACTTTTTATAGATTACTAGAACCTAGCTTTGAGTAATAGTTCTAAATTTAGTTTTTTTAAGATAATGAATTTTACCATAATTAAAGGTAATAGAGAATAACGAGAGAATGTAATTAGAGAGCAGAAGAGGTGATTCAGTTTATTAAATGACTATCCATGGACACTTGAGTGAGCGTTTATGACACCGTGGTGGTGTGAGAGTTCAGAATAACGAAGCAGGGTGTTTCGCCCTTTTTTTGCTGCGAATGTCAGCACAATTATACGTGGAGCACAGGTCAACGGATTCTGTCTGATGACCTGCAGCTTATCAGCTGCTGTTTACAGCAAGAAAGAATGGTTCATAAATTTCATCAACTCTGTTTACTGTTTTATTCATAAAACTAAGGTGAGAAGTTTTTCTTTCATTTTGATTAATAAATGAAAGTGTGTTTTCATCCTCTAAGTGCATCGGACTTTATAGGGTTTTGTGTCAACACGTGTCTGAGAACAAGGCTCAGTAAACAGTTTTGTACCTCGAGTCCTTTGATCAGTCCATGAGTGTGTGTGAAGAGATCACTCAGTCACTGAGCTAACTGTTCTTTCCTGCTGTAAATACTACCCCACACGGAGCTGTCTCACATAGACCCCGTGTAGGGCAGGTCAGACTGGGTTAAGACAGAAGACTTCCTAGAGGAGGTACGTTCTGAACTGAGATTTTAAAAAGAGCACTTGCAGGTTTCAAATCTTTCGGGGCCTACTTCTGCCTTGCGTACTCAAGAGGGTCTAATAGAAGGTGGTGCTCTCCCACCTAAGCTGTGCTGCGAAACGCTGTCGTGTAGACCTGCGCTTTTGAATCTGTACACAATCTGCTCTTACCGTTTGAGAAATGATTATTCCTTTTGTGGGTCACCCTCTCTTGCCTATTTTGCACATTTCATTGCTTTCCGGTGCTCCCACTAAAGGGCGAGCCACTGTAGAATGAGGTAAAACTTATATCTGATCACCTGTCAAATTTGGTAACAAGTAAATAAAAATGAGCATCATTCTCCAAAATAGCATTTTTCAGATTTCAGATATTCTGGCTTTCTTTGCTCAAAGTAATGAGCAGTTGAAATATACTCATTTTATACTAATGACAGAGCTATTAGATCTAGAAGAGATTTCTTGGTCTAAGAATTAAGAAATAACTGCCTCTCAGTATAAAGGCCTTCGTAAATAAATGAATTGGAGAAACACAAAACTACTATTTTAATCTAAGGAAGAGCAACCCCTTAGCAGACTGTTATTGCCTGCTTTATATAGGACAGAGCAGGCGGCTCTTCTGAGTCAGGTGTTGGGCTGAGTGACAGTGCAATCTAAGACAAAAAACGTAAGGAAAACCTGAACCGGGCAGGCGAATCCGGGCCCAGAGCTGCCCCCTGGTGTCCTTCTCCAGCATCGTCCTTTGGCCCTTTGGGTGCTGTGCTAGTTGGCAGCCTGTCCTGTCTCTTCCCTGCACTGAAAAAATGCAGGGACATGGTGACACTTGTCACCTCTTTCTAACAAAATATTGGAAGACTTCATTTATATCCATTGTTTTAACTCCAATAATCTTCCTAGGGCACCAGAAAAAGGAAGAAGCATTCTTCCCATTTTAGAGCCTCCTTTCTGGCCCTTGGTGGTCCCACTTAAGACAACAGCAAGTAAGAATCAGGGCAGGAGTGAACACCAGCATTATCTTTGTCTCACCACCTGAAATGCTATTTTTATAAGCACTTTGAACTCCTCTAGTGAAAACTGCTGCCGCAGGGGAAGTGTTGTCTAGCTACTCTCACCTATAGTGTGAAGCAAAATAAAAGTTAAAACAACCCAGAAACTTTGATTCCTCAGGGGCTTTTTTTCCTTTTGCTTTTTTTTTTTTCATTCCTCAGATTACTATAGTCAGTGATTTTTAACAATATGCCAAATTTTGGATTTTAAGAGCAGTTATCTACCCCAAAACTTTCCCCAAAACTTGTCATTCCTATGCGAAGAGTCGATCAAGCTTTGGATTGAACGGAGGCATCAGGGTTAGTCAAGCAAGGGGTGCCTTTTAGATTTAGAAGCCTATAAAGTAAGATAAAGAAAGGCTGAAGGAGAATAATAAATCACATATGAAAAACACATCTGTTCAGATTTTATTTTATACTGTTTGGTAGAGGGAATAGAGCTTTTTCTTTCTGGAGCCTGCAAGATATGCATGCTCAGCTAGTGCCTGAAATAAGATAACTGGCCTTGCGTAGTCTTAAGAGAGACTTTATGTACTGTTGACTGATTCGCTGCTAACCCTAAAGGGTGGTTCTCTGTGATTTTGAACAATCATACCTTGTTTTACAGAGGGGGAATGTCTGTTGAAAGGCAGCGGGTGAGCCTGAGATCTCTCAGGTTTTCCCACAGGGCACATTTTATGAGTTGGTGAAGAGGGAGATTGGACTGAAATAATGGTTTTGGTCCAGGGTGATGCCTAGGCGAGGAGACCTAGGTCAACTTGGGCAAGAGATTTGTGTTGGATTAAATAAATGTGTAATTGATTAGAATTCCTCAAAACATATTTGACAGATTTAGAAAATTTTGGTCCTACTTCTGGATCTCTCCAGTTACCCTAATTTCAAAAGGAACATAGTGTTTCTGTAGTCAGAACAAGCCACACAATGTCATTCCCCTCCTGGAAATCAAAAAAGCGTGCTTGCCCATACTTCCTCCCAACACTCAGCAACCTCCCCTTCCAATGCAGGTGGTGGTGAATGCCTTGGTGGGCGCCATCCCCTCCATCATGAATGTGCTGCTGGTGTGTCTCATCTTCTGGCTGATTTTCAGCATCATGGGAGTTAACCTATTTGCGGGAAAGTACCACTACTGTTTTAATGAGACTGCTGAAGAGCGATTTGAAATTGAGATTGTCAACAATAAAACTGATTGTGAAAAGCTCATGGAGGGGAACAATACAGAAATCCGATGGAAGAACGTGAAGATCAACTTCGATAACGTTGGGGCAGGATATTTGGCGCTGCTTCAGGTGGTGAGTACAATTATTTCTTCTGTCCTATGAAGTTCAGGTGGGTAGCAGAAATCTTACCTGGTGCCTTCTCAGCCCTGCTTCCAGAGTCGAGGTGATTCCTAATAGGTCACCTGGCACTGTGTCACCTCCCAAACTGGTTCCAGGGAGACACCTTCCCTGAGCCCTCTGACTTCTCCAAGACCTCACTCAAAGGAAATCCCTCACTGCTCTGAAGCTGAGCATCAAATCAAGATTCCTGCAGCACAATAAAGTTGCAGAGTGATCGCTTTCTCTCTCCAGGACAGAGTATATATAGTTAAAGAAAAAAGGAAAAAATGAAGATAAGTACATAGACCAAAAAAAAAGTGATGGCAATTTTGATGGAGCAGAGCAATTCTGTATAACAGCTGCACTGGAGTTAAAGGGAAAAATACGGCAGTGCTGGGGTGCTGCCCCTCAGGTTGCCCCGGGAAAAGGCTCCGTGTAGCACAGCGAGAAGGGGCTGTTTGCATCAAGTAACGTTCCCTCATGCCTCGTTTTCTCTTCCTCTCGCCAATTTTTTGGAATGTTTTACAAGACTCTGTCATGCAGTGAAGGTTCCTAGGCTTTGGAATCAGATGTGGGTTTGAACCACACATATTTATTGGATATGTGATCTGAGACAAATTACTCAGCCTCTCTGAGTCTGTTTCTTCATCTGTTAAGTGTGCGTAACAACACCTTGCACGATTGTAAAGAGGATTCATGATAATTTACTAAAATTTCTTCTCACAGTGCCTGGCATGTAGCAGCGCTTAATTAATGGCATTTGCAATTACGTGTTTTTATCACTATTATAAGTATGTCTACATCATATAATTGTTGGGTGAATTAAATGCGATAATGCAGGTGAACCTCTCAACTCATCCTTACATATTAAGCACTTACTGTTAGCTAGTAGTAGGAGGCAAAGTTAATGGAATGGGCAGTGGTTCATTTCACTCCCAAGGACTTTGGTGTTCTGTCCCAGTTCAAGAAATTGAACCCGCAAATTGAATTTGGGCTGGAGCAGCTCCAGAAGACCAGTGCACAGCAACCAGCCTGTCAGACGCTGTGTTCAGACCCCCCACCGTGTGCAAGGTGCTGTGTTTGGCACGACTGGGGCCATCGGATGAATACTGAACTGCCCATGCCCTGAAAAAACTTAGAATCTGGTTAAGTAAATAAAACAAATAGGACGTAAATAAAACATGGAAAATTTTAATTGGTTACCTATATTTGTTTCAAAATCAGGTTAGCTATACCAGATCGAGGAGTAAAATTGGGAAGGGGCTGCCTAGGCTGAAGCCGGTATTACCTCTGCTGTAGGCTAACCCTGTACGTATTAGTAAGGAGAAAGTTCTGGCCTTTTTTGTTTGTTTGTTTTTGTTTTTAATGCAGCTATGAATTTTCCAGACCCCAGTGCCAACATCTTTTTAAAAAGTGGTTCCTGTAAGTTCTAAATACACTCAATGGATTTCTGGTGCTCGGTCATAAATACAGTGTGCCTGCCCCAGTTTTAGGCAGCCTTCTCAGGCCTGTTTTAAAGCGTTTTGTGAAAGTATTGGTCCAGTTACCGCTGCCAACATGTTTCTCTGATGTTGTTTCCAGGGACTTAGATAAAGCTCCCTTGGGACCTGTACTAATGAACAGAAAATTGTCCATGTGAGGCTACACCCAAACTCCCTGTCTTGTGTTCTCACTGAACCCAAGCCTGGCTCCTTGGACCCTTGCTCAGCTTCCCACCTACCCTAACAGGCACCATCTAATGACTGACTCTGTTTGCCAGGCAACCTTCAAAGGCTGGATGGACATCATGTATGCAGCTGTAGATTCCCGAAAGGTAAGGATATGCCTGATGAAATCACAACCTTCTTAGATGGCTAGAAAGCAAGCAGCATGGTGGATCTCATCAGGAAAGGGAGGGAGGCTTAGAACATGTTCGCTTGTTTTGTTGACTGTAGGGCACTTCCTCTTCTCAGTATGTCATCACTCTCTCACACTGACTGCAGGTGATCAGGCTGTTGCGTTGAGCCTAGCCCAGGGGGGCTGGCTACCTTTCCATGCTGCTTTGAAATAAGAGTGGCTCCTAGCAGCCTCCCCTCCTCCTCACTTCATGATTTGCATATTCTCCACCTAAGTCATGGCAGGAATAATGTCTTCTGAGCACAGGGCCCGCCAGTGTGAAAGAGACAGGTAGAGAGAATCTAAGGCTCCCCAACCCCAGCTGATGGCCTTGGCAAGGTCAGAAATGCCCACCTGATCCCCAAGCTAGAAGCTGACTCTCTTCCTTTTTCTCCTGCCCTTTGACAGCCTGAGGAGCAGCCTAAGTATGAGGACAACATCTACATGTACATCTACTTTGTCATCTTCATCATCTTCGGCTCCTTCTTCACCCTGAACCTGTTCATTGGTGTCATCATTGATAACTTCAATCAACAAAAGAAAAAGATAGGTCTCCTCCCCTCATTGCCAGTGGTCAGAGGTCCACCCAGACGAGGGACCTCTCTCTCTGTGTCTCTGTTCCTATCTCTAGAGAGGTGACGCCTCTCCTCCTCTGCAGTCCATACGATCACCTCACTGCGGCACTTGCCCCACTGTACATTAGCCCCAACCGACTCTTTCTGGTGAGGGCTGGATTTCACAGTACGTGGTTTACCACGTTTACTAGCAGTCTTATTCTTGAGGCCTTTTGCTGGTTTGGGCCTCCTCCCAGAGGGAGGGAGGGTAGGAGAGGGTCTAGTGACAGAGGTGAAAGGAAAGCAAATGAAGAGCTGTAGTGAGCAGTAGAAATTGTCTAGACTTGTAACTGTCTATGCGAGACCATCCTTTAAAAGTTAGTTCACTTCCATACTTGTCCCAGACAGTTGACAATTTTCCAAAACAAATTGCAAAGGTTATTCTTATTATTCATCTTATAAATGGAGTCTGTCCCAACAAACTCCAAGGAACTCCCCAAATTGTTTTCTTACTTCAGAATTTCTAAATTTTTAATGTCAGAAATAAATGGGCCACTAGCCAAGAGTTGAAAATCCTTTTATTTTTACAATGGGTTTTTTCCCCTCCTAGAATTTTGTCAAGAAAGCAAGCCGAAAAAAGTTTAGGAGCCAGGGAGATGTGACTGTCTTCAAAGTCCTTGCCCCCAGGTCTAACCCTTCGCCGAGAGTCTGTGGTCGGGTAGTCAGTCCATCTCCTTCCTTCCTAGTGGGTCTCAGAAAACCCGAGCTGAAAACAAAGGCAGGTGCCTCTTTGACTTGCAGTGGTGGTCCCAGGTCTGCCTCACCCTGGGACCCCTGCTAGCTGAAGTGACCTTGGGAAAGGAGAGGGGACGAGTCCCCCTCAGGGCTCAGTGCTGAGCCCTGGGATCCAGACTCATGACACCTGAGAGCCCGTTGTAACTGTTCGTTCCCCTTTTCCCCCCTTCACTTTGGAGGTCAGGACATCTTCATGACTGAAGAACAGAAGAAGTACTACAATGCCATGAAAAAGCTGGGCTCCAAGAAACCGCAGAAACCCATTCCCCGCCCCGTGGTGAGTGCATTTGTGCAGGCTGAGGGCAGAGAGAGACCCCTGATGGACAAAGATATTGATAGGGTTACTGCAAAGGAAGGAACGGGGTAAGTGATGGGCTGCCTGTGCCCACTAATCCTCGGCTAGCCGCCCCATCCAGAAGATCTGAGAACAGCAGCAGAACAGGGATTAAGGTATGGGATGGCTTTTACATTTGTGCTTGACCTTGCCTTCGAGCTTTTCTTGGGCAGCAGCAGAGAATTGGCATCTTAACCACACCGGCTGTGACCCTGGCAGAGAGATGGTTTAAGAGACAGCTAAACATTCACAGGGAAAAGTGAAAATGAAAGCTGATCTCTTTCCTGCCAGTATGGAGATAGGTTTGGTCATTGTTTTTTCAGCTCTCTACCCAACAGGTCAGTCTTTGCAAGGATGTACCAAGAAGCTAAAATAATGCTTCTGGCTATTTGTGGGAGCAGAAGACTAGGGGCATCTGAAGTCTTGATTGCCTCCTTGAACAGAGTCTTTTGTGAACCCGAATTGGGGACTGGGATTCCGCTCCGCCCTTCTGTTGGTGGCGGTCCCCTTGCTTCAGGGAAGGAGATGCTCCTGAAGCCGCGTGGCCAGCTGGGTGGGACGCAGCCCCCACAGACCGGGCTCGAGGGCTCTTCTTCTGTAACGTGCATTTAAAGTAATTTTAAAAAAACAAACAAAACAAAAGAGCACAACTCTTAAAATAGAAGCTTTTCTGGCAATCTATTTTGTAAAAATAAAAGTGGAGCTACTTGGTTTGAATCAGGTGCGGGGGTGACTTTCCCTACTCACCCCCGCACCTGGCTTACTCACCTCACCAAATTCTGAGGCAAGGGAAGCCCTAGGGCTTTGCAGAACTTGGTGTTTGAAAACCACCAAGTTAAAGTAATTCTGGAGGTACTTCCGGCCAAGATGGAGGCGTAGGCAGACACACTGTGCCTCCTCTCACAACCAAAATTAAGGACAACAAATATTTAGAAACAAGAAAACAACCAGAACTTATAGAAAACTGAACTGTACGGAAGTCCAACAACCATTCATCCAGACCGGTAAGAGGGGCGGAGTCGCGGCAGGAGAAAGTGGAGGTGCAGACCCAGGAACGCAAGCAGCAGCAGCTGGCAGTTCCCAGGTGCACCGGCGGCGGCTGGCGGTCCCCGGGCCCACAGGCAGCAGCTGGCGGGCCCCGGGCACAGGGGGGCAACTGTGCAGACCCAGTGAGGCCGCACAAGGCGGCTGGCTGACTGACCAGGTGGCCTCACATTCGAGCGCGCAGACGGTCCAGGCGGAGGGGAAGTGGCGGAAGGGACTGAATCCAGGAGAGAGCGGAGCAGGCGCCATTGCTCCCTCTCAGGCCCCGCCCCCACATACAGCGTCACAACCCAGCGACTGGGCTGCCCCGCACTGGGGAGCGCCAGAGGCTCCACTCTTCACTACGTAAAAGCACGCGCGCACGCGCAGATAATCCAGGTGAAGGGGAAGCAGCGGAAAGGGCCGGAGTCCGGGAGAGAGCGGAGCAGGCGCCATTGCTCCTTCTCAGACCCCGCCCCCACCTACAGCGTCACAACCCAGCGACTGGGCTGCCCGCCCTGAGGAACACCTAAGACTCCACCCCCTCATACGTAATAGCCGCGACCAGACTAAAACCAAAACAACAACAAAAAAAAACCCACCAAAAATGGCTCAAACCGGAAAACAAATAAAAGCCCCAGAGCCAATTCCTCTAAGCAGTGAAGAGATAGCCAACCTGTCAGATGCACAGTTCAAAGCACTGGTCATCAAAATGCTCACAGAATTGGTTGATTTTGCTCACAAATTAGATGAAAAGATGCAGGCTACAATACGTGAAATGAAGGAAGATGCATGGGGAACTGATAGAGATGGAAGGAAAACTGGGACTCAAATCAATGGAGTGGACCAGAAGGAAGAAACTAACAACCAAACAGAAAACGAGGAAGAAACAAGAATTCAAAAAAATGAGGAGAGGCTTAGGAACCTCCGGGACATCTTTAAATGTCCCAACATCCGAATTATAGGGGTCCCAGAAGGGGAAGAAGAACAGCAACGAGTGGAAAACTTATTTGAACAAATAATAAAGGAGAACTTCCCCAGTCTGGCAAAGGAAATAGACTACCAGGACGTCCAGGAAGCTCAGAGAGTCCCAAAGAAGTTGGACCCAAGGAGGAACACACCAAGGCACATTGTAATTACATTAGCCAAGATTAAAATGAAGCAGAGAATTCTAGAAGCAGCAAGGGATAAGGGGACAGTCACCTACAAAGGAGTTCCCATCAGACTGTCAGCTGATTTCTCAAAAGAGACCTTACAGGCAAGAAGGGGCTGGAAAGAAATATTTGAAATCTTGAGAAGCAGGGACCTACATCCAAAATTGCTCTATCCAGCAAAGCTGTCATTTAGAATGGAAGAGAAGATAAAGTGCTTCTCAGATAAGGTCAAGTTCAAGGAGTTCATCATCACCAAGCCCTTATTATATGAAATGTTAAAGGGACTTATCTAAGAAAAAGAAGATAAAACTATGACAGTGAAAAGACAACAAACTCATAGCTATCAAGAACCATACCTAAAACAAAAGCAAACTAAGCAAACAGCTAGAACAGGAACAGAACCACAGAAATGGAGATCATATGGAGGGTTAGCAACAGGGGCGTGGGAGGAGGAGAGAGGGGGAAAAGGTACAGAGAATGAGTAGCATAGATAATGGGAAAAAAATAGACGGGGAGGGCAAGAATAGTATGGGAAATGTAGAAGCTAGAAAACTTATGACCCATGGACATGAACTAAAGGGGGGAATGTGGGTGGGAGAGGGTGGGTAGGGTGGAGGGGAATGATGGGGGAGAAATGGGACAACTGTAATAGCATAATCAATAAAATATATTTAAAAAAAATTAAAAAAAAATAAATGTGGAAAAAAAATAAATAAATAAAGTAATTCTGGAAACAAGCACCAGCTCAAGTGCCTTAGGTACTTTTTTAAAAATTGGGGAGATCTTGCCCTGGCTGGTGTAGCTCAGTGGATTGAGCGCGGGCCTGCGAACCAGAGGATCGCGGTTCGATTCCCAGTCAGGGCACATGCCTGGGTTGCAGGCCAGTTCCCAGCAGGGGACACACAAGAGGCAACCGTACATTGATATTTCTCTCCCTCTCCCTCTCTCCTACCCCTCTAAAGACAAATAAAAAAAAAAAATCTTAAAAAAAAAAATTGGGGAGATCTTAAGAAAATGAATGATTTTTCTTTCCTCGTTGTTAGTTTCCATTCTGGGATAGAAATGGGACCAAAGGGAATGGAAAAGGATTTCCATTTCTAAAGTTCTGTTCAGTACTTTGCACAAGGGAACCTCAATCCACTGAGCTACACCAGCCAGGGCAAGATCTCCCCAATTTTTAAAAAAGTACCTAAGGCACTTGAGCTGGTGCTTGTTTCCAGAATTACTTTAACTTGGTGGTTTTCAAACACCAAGTTCTGCAAACACTAAAATATATAAAAACTTGGTGTGGTAGGAAACATTAATAGTGATCAGCACTGATTCAGCAAATATAGGAGGTTCTCCAATGACATTCTTTTGTTCAGCAATGGTTTCTGTAACATTGATGATATGCGTAGAAGCTTAACTCTTGTTTATATCAATTAGCCGATGGTGAAATTGGTTTTGTTATACACCACTTCACTTAAAGTCACAGAACCTGTTGACATATAGTGAGGACTTAACTGTAGTTACAGACCCCATACTGTGTAGCAGACACTAAACATAAAGTGATGAACAAAATTTAGATGCTGCTGTCATGGAGCTTATAACACACAGTGGGGATAGAGATAAATAAGTGAGCAAATGGCCATTATAAAATGTGCAGTGTTGTGAGAAAAAGTTAACAGTAGGGCCATGACAGGGGAGAATGGAGGCTTAGGGTAGGGGAATCTACTTCCAAAGAGTAGTCAGAGAACGCCTCACTAAGAAGGGTCTACTTGAGTGGATGAGAAGCATCCAAAATTTCAGGAAGGAGGTCCTAGAAAAGCAAATGAGACCCTAAAAGCAGGAAATGTTAGTGTGGCCAGTGGGGTGAGCCAGAGGAAGGCGCGTGAGATGAGCAGGATTAGCCTGTGAAAGCATCTTGTAAACCAGGTTAACAGGGGTTGTGTTGCAAGCCCAGTGAGAAATTATTGAAAGGTTGTAAGTAGGAGAATGATGTGATTCATTTGTTTTTAAATAATCACACTTGCTACTGTGTGGAGATTGCATTGGAGGAAGGCAAGAGAGGAAGCAGGTTAGGGACTGTTCCGGAAGTCCAGATGAAAGAAGATGGTGGCTAAGGCTATAGTAGGGCCAACTGAATTGGGATGAAGTGGATGAATTCAGTTTATATTTTTGGAGAAAGAATCAGTAAGACCTGCAATGGATTAGAAGGAAGGCAGGAAGATAAATGAGGGAGAGGAAGGAGACAAGGATGCCCTCCAGTTTCTGGCTGAAGAGACTAGAGGAATAATTGAGATGAGGGAGGAACAAGTTGGGTGAGGGGCAGGGAAAGGACTTAGTTCTGCTTTGGACTTGTTAAGTTTGAGATGCTCGTGAGTCATCAAGGGAAGATGTCAAGTAAGCAACACAGGAACTCAGGGAAGATACGGGCTGAGAAGAAGGACCATGAGAAAGTACGTAGATATTACGTAAGCAGTAGGAATATATGAGCTCTCCTAGGGAGAAAGCATAGAGAGAGACTAAGTAACGGAAGAAATGGCTGGCAAATGAGACTGACAAGGAGCCGCTGGACAGGTGGGGAGACATCTAGAGGTGGTGGTGGTATAGATGCGGAAGAGAAGAGTGGCAATTTTAGAGAACTCTGGGTGTGGTGATATTGACGCCGGGGTCTGTCCATGCCCCTGGTGTCCTAACAGAGTGGCAGGATCGGGCTGGCTGGTGTTAGAGGAAAGAAAGCAGAGCACTCTGATCAACGGGAGGGCAGCTTCCAGTCTGCTTAGAAAGGCTTTCATGAACCCTTTTCTATCTCTCCTCCTCTACTCCTTCCCAGAACAAAATCCAAGGTATCGTCTTTGATTTTGTCACTCAACAAGCCTTTGACATTGTTATCATGATGCTCATCTGCCTTAACATGGTGACAATGATGGTGGAGACAGATACTCAGAGCAAGCAGATGGAGAACATTCTCTACTGGATTAACCTGGTCTTCGTCATCTTCTTCACTTGTGAGTGTGTGCTCAAAATGTTTGCCTTGAGGCACTACTACTTCACCATTGGCTGGAACATCTTCGACTTCGTGGTCGTCATCCTCTCCATCGTGGGTGAGTGGGGCAGGTGGGGAAGGGAGGACAGGCCCTGAGTGGCCCTGAGGACAAGATTCCTGGGAGAGAAGGAGTGTCACAGGTCTGAAGTGCAGGCTGGTCACTCTCGTAGCTCAAGCCTTGTGTCATCTCGTGGGCCTGCCTGGCACGTTACGTGGTCAGTGCCTTTCTGTTAAGTGTTGGTAGTGGTCTTGGACTGTAAATTCTGGTTGCAGGGACGGGGGCGGGGAATGATTAGAAAAGGCAGTGAAAAAAAGTCCTCTGGTGAGGATTAAAAAAACCCTGTTTTTAAAAGTATGGCCACAATAGCAGTGTAAAATGGAAAAAAGGAAAGGTGAGAGATTGTTAAGCTGAATATTAATGCAGCGGCCCAGGAAACTGCTAGTGGCCGTGACGGTGGCAGTGCTCATTTCACCGAGACTTTTCCGTGCGCCAGGTACGGTTTGAGAGATTCTTCACTGGCGTTATCTCGTTTGATCCTCACGACAGCCCCAGAAACTGGCTTTTGTTACCTTCACTGTAAAGACTTTAAGGTCGCTTCGTTCAGACGTGGCAAAGGCAGGACTCAAGTTGGTTTTTTAACCACAACTGTGTGGCATTTTGCTTCAACCTAAAGGCATGAAAGGGGTGATGTCCTGGCAGACAGAAGAAATGCTGTTGTATCAACTGCCCTCCAGAAGGTTTGCCTTCCCGAAAGGCATCCTGAACGGCGAAGCACTGCCTCGGCAGGTTCGATGACTTAGGCCAGCAGAGAGAGCGTGCGAGAGACCCCTGGGCACCAGCTCCAGAGCTCCGGTGGCCAGGCCGGGTTGGCGAGGTGGTGGCTGTGGGCAACAGAAGGCAGCTGGCATTCACCTTAGCCTGTGCTGCTTCCTAGTTCTGTCCGCAGGAGCAGCATGTCCAAATGTGTGTTGACACATGGAACACTGATCCCACCTGTCTCTCCCCAAGGAAAGAATCCCATGATGGAATTACTCTGGGCAACACTACGTTAAACTTTCTTGGGAGGGTCACAGAGCACGGTAGCCTAGAGAAGGCTCTTGGGAGTCTTGCAGTAAAGAATTGTTTAATACAGCCCTGGCTGGTGTGGCTCAGTGGATTGAGCACGTGTGTACAAACCAGAGGGTCACCGGTTCGATTCCCAGTCAGGGCACATGCCTAGGTTACGGGCCAGGTCCTCAGTAGGGGGTGTGCTAAAGGCAATCACACATTGATGTTTCTCTCCCTCTTTTTCTCCCTCCCTTCCCCCTCTAAAAATAAATAAAATCTGTTTTTAAAAAAGAATTGTTTAGTACACCATCCCTCCTTTTTTGGATCACAACACCCTTGTTCAAATTATAGTAATGATATCTCACATATTAATAAAATACACCATGTGCCGGTCACCATTCTAAGTGCCTTACATGTTTTAATTTATATTATATATCCCTCCCAACAACCCTGTAAGTCTCAGTAAGCACAGAGCAGTTCCCAAGACATGGACTAGTAGGTGAGCAGGCGGGGGCCCACTCCGGTGCCCATTCTCAAATCCACACTCCTGACCTCCCGCAAAGCGCACATCAGGCGATACTGCCCTCGTCTGCTGGGCTTGACCTTTTTCTGCCCGCCTGCCATTGAGTGGGGTGGGCAACCTGAAGACCAGACCCTGGCCCCATTCTCAGAGTGTACTCGCAAATAAAGATTTTGATGATTGCAATTTTTTTTAACCCTCACCCGAGGATACACTTTTTTATTGCTTCAGAGAGCTGAAGGGGGTGAGGGAAGAGAGAGAAAGAAACTTCGATGTGAGAGAAAGGTTGACTGTTTGTCTCCTGTACACACCCAGACGAGGGATCGAACCTACAACCCTTTGGTGTACAGGACAGTGCTCCAACTAACCGAGCCACACTGGCCAGGGCAATGATTAGAATTTTTATTAAATGGCATTACTGTGTCCAGAAACAAAAGAATAGAAATTATCTTTTTAAATTAAGGGGATCTGGGGTAAAAGTAGCCCTGGAACCCCCCAAAGGACCCCTTAAATAGTATTCCTACAGCCTGGACTGTGGTGTGCCCCATCTCTCTCTCCTTTTCTCTGGAGACAAATGCTCACTCATCCTGCAAAACCTCGCTCGGGCATCTTTTCTCGGAACCCTTACTTGCCCACCATGCATGGAATGCAAGTATTACATACTGAAATATGTTGCCTGACTTCTTGTGGTCACTGGTGATGGCTTAATGGAGAACTGAAGAGAAGAGCTGAGAAGTGATCTTGGGTCCCGGCTGCGGTAGAGATTTTCCTGAAAGCTCGAACCCGCCATGGAATTCTAGCTCCAGACAAAGCCCCAGGAGGTCATCTGGTCTACTTTGAACTCACTGCATCTTGTCCCTTCCTCAGAGAATTCTTACCTGGCTTAAACCTTCAAATAACGGGATTCCGTAGCCTGCAGCTCGTTACCCCGATATTTATTAATCCCTATGATTGAATCCTTTTTGTGTAAAGTGAATCCCCCGTGTCAGTTGAAGCCCCTGCTGCCTCACCGGCAGGACAGGGCCCTGAAGGGGGAGACCGTGTCGTTGCCTTCCGTGCAGCTGCCCTTCCGCAGCCTTTCCACCCCTCTTCCGCCCGCTGCCCCTCGTTGGGCTCCTGTTATCGCTCTGTCCTTTAAAGGCGAGTGGTCTGGCGGAGGTGGGCCCCTGGCTGAGTGTGAACAGAAAAAAGCCCCCTGATTTGTACATTTTTAGCATCTACCTTTATTTCCTCCTAGTGCCTTGACATTTTCATCTGCTGATGTAGATTTTAAAAGTTTGAAGCTCTGAGTTAAAAGCCACTCATGAGCAGTCTCTTCAGTGTCGTAGACTCATTGTGGGGTAGTGACGTGGAGCAGAGAGAAACCAAAAAGGCTTTACGGCCTCGGCCAGGAAGCTCAGCTGGTTAGAGCGTCGTCCCCATGAGCCAGGGTCGCAGGTTTGATCCCCAGTCTACCAATGAATGCCCTCACGGGACAGCAGATCAGTGTTTCCCCCTCTCTCTCTTTCCCTCTCTTCTCTCTCCTCCCTCCCTCTCCCTTTTTCTTTCTTTCCCTCTCCCTTCCTCTCTCTAAAAAAATCAGTAAATAAAAAATTTTTTTAAGATTTTATTTATTGATTTTTTTTTTTTTTTTTTTTTTTTTTTTTTTTTTTTTTTAGAGAGAGAGGGGAAGGGAAGGAGAAAGAGAGGGAGAAAAACATCAATGTGGGAAAGAAACGTCGATCGGTCACCTCTCATATGCACCTCCGCCAGGGGTGAACCCAGAACCCAGGCACGTGCCCTGACTGGGAATCAAACCGGCAACCTTTTGCTTTGTGGGATGACGCCCAATCACTGAGCCACATGGGTCAGGGCAATTTTTTTTTAAGGTCTGTTCAGATCCAGGAAGAAGTTACTTTGAAAATTGGTGGTATTATCAGAATGACTAAAACATCACAGCCAAAGGGCAGTGAGGGCTCAGGGTGAGGTGAGGCCCTCTCATTCACTATCTGTGGGTGCAGAGATTGGATAGTGTTTTGGAGAGGAGCCCATAACACCTCGGGAAGCCATGCATGCACAAATATGAAAAAAATGAATTATCCCTGAGTGGGAAAACAGACAAATGAGGACCTACCTGTTCATGAAATTCAGCCATTATCATGAATACTCTAAACTTGTTTTAACACCAGAGACCAATCTCACAATGTTAAGTCTCAAAAGCAAGTTAGAGATCTAAAAAACTTGATCTAAAAAGATGGATACATTTTCATTCCTTAAGCATGGGAAGATGCTAGCTACCTGCGTGTTATTCATGGGCTCACACGTAGCAAAACCACAGAGATGCCACAGCATACCACCTTCGGGATCGCAGCTGCTTCTGGGGATGAAGAGAAAGCAAATTTGGTGAATGCTGGCACTTCTTAAATCTGGGCGTTGTGGACATAAGTGTCTGTTTTATTGTTTTCTCTTCTTTTTGTATGTTTGAAACATGATGTTTTTTTTTTTACCATGACAGTTCAGATTGAATAGTAAGGCACCATTCAATAAAGTCCTTTGAACTTAACGACTCTATAATGCCAGGTGACATAAGGAAAGAGAAAGGACGTCTCCAGTATCAGTAACATATCTTCTTCTACTCCTCTTCTTAGGAATGTTCCTGGCTGATATAATTGAGAAATACTTTGTTTCCCCAACCCTGTTCCGAGTCATCCGATTGGCCCGTATTGGGCGCATCTTGCGTCTGATCAAAGGCGCCAAAGGGATTCGTACCCTGCTCTTTGCCTTAATGATGTCCTTGCCTGCTCTGTTCAACATCGGCCTTCTACTCTTCCTGGTCATGTTCATCTTCTCCATCTTTGGGATGTCCAATTTTGCATATGTGAAGCACGAGGCTGGCATTGACGACATGTTCAACTTTGAGACCTTTGGCAACAGTATGATCTGCCTCTTTCAGATCACAACCTCGGCCGGGTGGGATGGCCTGCTGCTGCCCATCCTAAACCGCCCCCCTGACTGCAGCCTGGAAAAAGAGCACCCAGGGAGCAACTTCAAGGGAGACTGCGGGAACCCCTCAGTGGGCATCTTCTTCTTTGTAAGCTACATCATCATCTCCTTCCTAATTGTTGTGAACATGTACATTGCCATCATCTTGGAGAACTTCAGTGTAGCCACAGAGGAAAGTGCAGACCCTCTGAGTGAGGACGACTTTGAGACCTTCTATGAAATCTGGGAGAAGTTTGACCCCGATGCCACCCAGTTCATCGAGTACTGTAAGCTGGCGGACTTTGCAGATGCCTTGGAGCATCCTCTCCGAGTGCCCAAGCCCAACACCATAGAGCTCATTGCCATGGATCTGCCCATGGTCAGCGGGGATCGTATCCACTGCTTGGACATCCTTTTTGCCTTCACCAAGCGGGTCCTGGGAGACAGCGGGGAGCTGGACATCCTCCGGCAGCAGATGGAGGAGCGGTTCGTGGCGTCTAACCCTTCCAAAGTGTCTTACGAGCCTATCACAACCACGTTGCGGCGCAAGCAGGAAGAGGTGTCGGCAGTGGTCCTGCAGCGTGCCTACCGGGGACATTTAGCAAGGCGGGGCTTCATTTGCAAAAAGACAGCTTCCAATAAGCTGGAGAATGGAGGCACACACCGAGAGAAAAAGGAGAGCACCCCGTCGACAGCCTCCCTCCCATCCTATGACAGTGTGACTAAACCCGAGAAGGAGAAACAGCAGCGGGCAGAGGAAGGAAGAAGGGAAAGGGCCAAAAGACAAAAAGAGGTCAGAGAATCCAAGTGTTAGAAGAAAGCAAAAATTAAATATTGTACAGATTTAAAACTTGCAAGTGACAAGATTGTTTACAAACTTCCTGAATATTATCAATGCAGAACAGCTGTGGAGACACTTTACCCTGAAGATCTATACCAAACGTAGTCTGCTTACCATGTACCACGGTTGCATCTTGAGCAGTGACCTGCCCAGGGCAAAGGACCCTGCTCCCTGGACTCACAGATTTTCTAATGCTTGGGCAGGTGGTTACTGCATGTTCCACATCAGTCAATGCAACTTAGGACAAAACTAAACAGGATACAAAAACAGAGGAGAGGCTGCCGGAACCAGCGTATTTCCGTTGCAGCCAAATGGATTTTATTTTTTTCATTTCGTTGATTCTCAGAAGCAGAAAGCATCACTTTAAAAGTTTGTTTGTTCATGCAAACTATATTTGCATTCGTACATTAGTTAAGCTAAGCAGCAAAAAGAAAACACACACATACTCACATTTAGCCCATGTCATTTAATTATCAGTTTCTTTGACATAAACCGCATCTTCTCCACATGGGCTTCACATGGTTTGGAGATGGGTGGGGGAAAACAATCAGGTTTCTTCAGGCTGAGGAGGACTTGCTCAGGCCGATTCCAAACATTGTGCTTGTTCAATGCATAGAAATGATTTGCATGATGGCATGCCGTGATCAGAAGTCATGCATGAGAACCATACACCACAGGACACTACTGATCCTCTCCCCTGCCCTGGGTCAGCCTTGGGACAGGACCCAGCCCTGCACCGTTCACTGTATTTGGAGAAAAAATGGTAAGAGTTCCACACCCGCTGCAATTCTTTATGAATCCGTAGAAGTCTTTCATACACCTTCTGGGTAGGGAAACATAACCAACCAACTGACCACCACCAACAAACACGAACCCAGTCCGACAAGCAGATGGATCCGTCGCGTGTCTATGTTTAACAGACATCTCTAACATACAGCCATTGTTGCACATTTCGAAAGATGAACTGTTTAATGCTGCTCTGTGTCCCGTACGTGGGGAAACTTTGATCTCAAATGGCTTGTATTAATGTCACTGTAAAACCAAATCCTAGGGCTAAAAACAAAAATCAAAAAAAAGTTCATTTGTATTTTGCAATATTTATGATTGTTTAGCCTTCATACTGGAGAACTGACACTAATTTGGGGTAGAGGTAAAAATGCTATTCAAAGTAGCATATTATCTCTAGGGGGTGATTTAGGGAACTTAAAACCACCTTTCGTTGGGGGTTAAGGGGTGCTCATTCATTTAGTATCATGTCCTTTTGCATTATGGCTTTCTCTGGGCTCGGGTCCACATGGAGAGGGGTTCAGATACTGTGAACGGCCTCTCTCCTACAGAGGGGCTGTCACGAGCGCACGCGCTGCATGGTCCCTCTCGCCTCCATCCCATCTCCACCACGCAGGGCTTCCCTTACCCACGAGGTGGGCCAGGGCAGCAGCACTGGGGCTGAGGCTGTGGTTTCTTTCCTCTGTT
Source organism: Glossophaga mutica (assembly GCA_039655065.1). Classification (NCBI taxonomy): domain Eukaryota; kingdom Metazoa; phylum Chordata; class Mammalia; order Chiroptera; family Phyllostomidae; genus Glossophaga; species Glossophaga mutica. Next base: position 51,280,189 of record CM077304.1, read on the forward strand.
GTTAGAATAAGCCGTCACTGGTGGGACCTGAGGTAGAGATGAAGCCGCCTCTGAACCAAGCCCACTTGGTTTCTTTATTGCACTGGTTCTCATGAGAAAGTGATTTAATATTAATTCTTAGACGTTCCAGCTTCCCCCAGCGCATTTCCTTTCAGCCGGTTTTGCTGTCTGCTTAGCGACCTGCCCATCGTCATTGAAGGGTGGCTTTGCGGGGAGCGTCCTATCTTCCATTCCATCTCCTGCTTTAGGAAAGGCAGTTTTTAGTCCAGGGGTTTCTCATCTGATGACTAGATTTCAAAGCCAAGATGCTGCAGTTGAACGTGTCAGGAAGTCTATACCAAGACTGAGGAGAGATTTTAGCTTGCAAACCAAATCAAAATAAATTCTTCCTGAACCATACAATAGAGGGGAAAAAACAACCCATAATCAGACACACCAATCTGCCTTGCAGTAGAAGCACTTTGGATGTATTTTCACAGTCCACCTGACTAGTTTTGTGTAGAACAAACCACGGCAAGTCAGTAAGCAGAGCTTTCTGTCTTATTGGACCAATAGACGCTGTCCAGCCATCGTAAGCCTGCTTCTGCGGCATCACCCGTAGGACTTTTGTACCACACTCGACACCGGGGTGGGAAGACATCGCTCTCAGAGACGCTGCTAGCTGCTAGGACGGGTGCAGAGTAACACGTACGGGCTACATCGTAAACAGCACAAAACAGAAGCTGACACGTGTGGTTATTCTTTTTAAGAGAATTATAAATACTGTAATATATCATTTTATTTTATTGGCATGACTTTTTGTAAATACAAATTAACTTATTAAATAGGAAATGGCTTCTGGCTTCTGCCATTGTCATGTTTATTTTTATTTTTTATACTTTTCTTTTTTCTTAGAACTTAGATGCTGTCAGCCAATGTACATCCCCAAACCAGACAGACAGACAAAAAATTTTTTATTGCTAATGGTCTTTTCCAAAACAACAACAAATATATATATATATATTTTTGTTCCAATGTGCAATAAATTCTAACCACTTCTATGCAAGATTTGGCTAAACTTCATAATTGTTCTTAGGTCTCGAGATGGGCAACAGAGCTATTAAGATCCCGCTTGGCACCCCAAGTGCTCGTGCTCGTGGTGGCATTAAGCTACTATTGATGAGGTTTCTCTGAGATCTGCCCTTTCTCCTCCCCAGACCCTGATCCCTGCCCGGCAGGCCATCCCCTCAGTCACACACACGTGGGCCTGGGTATCTGACACCCATCCGCCAGCTTCACAGGGAAGAAGCCTCCTCTACTCTATTTGAAGTTTCACTTTTACTTCTTTTTTTAACATTTCCCACCTTTTTTTCCCTCCCCATCACCCCTCGCTCACTCTCACCTGCCCTGCTCCACACTTCCTTGGTAGTAAATGACACCATCACCAGCAGTTTACACCTGCAGTTAACGGCATTGAACCGAGAGCATCAGTGATGACGTAGCTCTGCGTCCTCCCTGAGTGGGTAAGTGGCAACGCTTTGCCAAATATTAACGAAGCCAATCAAACAGCAGCAGCAGCCACAGTATCACTGCACATATATATATATAGATCTATAAATAGAATATAAATATATTTATTTTTTGTAGCCAGGTCCTTGGTGCAGTATTTATATTCCACAATCCACCTTTAAAAAAAAAAGGACAAAAAGCAAAAAGTCACATGCGATGCTGTTAATTTAAAATGCAGAGCCAAAGCCACTGAGCAGCAGCTGACACGGTTGCTGGTTTGTGTGAAAAACACTTTCCCCTCTTTCCTTAACCTCCTTGTTGCTTAGGATGAGGAGCTCCACAATTTAAAGCAGCGGGCAAGAGCAGGAAAGACTGCCCAAGTCGGCATGGCCCACTCCCACTCCTCTCCAAATGAGCCTCTTTCGGCACCAGAAGCTGACCTGGGAGAGATAAAGAGAAACTCCCAGTCAAAGCTCCTGGAACGACAGTGCCCAGAGTTCTTTTATTTTTCGCCGCAACCAATGTAAACTTGTAACAGGCCAATAGTGAAGATTAGTGTATTAGTGAATGCATGGAGGCCAACACTGCTCTAAATGAGACATGACAAAGCGCACATCGCAACTATAAGCCAAAAAGGAAACAAAATAAAAATGACCCTTTTTACTGTACAAGGGAAGCCTGTCTTGGTGTGTGTTTGTTGCTTATCTATCCCAATTCTTGAGTCCTGGGAGGGGTCTGGGAATTGGGACCTTAAGTACATGTGGTGAAAGGGGAATGGGAGAGAGATCGTAGGGTCTCTGGCCAAGTTCTGGCTGAGAAGCAGAGATTGGAGAGAAAAGCAAGGTCTTGACCCCCCATCCCCATTCACCCATTGCATGTGGCATTCCTCCCCCTACTGGGCCGGTGCTTAAAGGCCCATGAAACCCCTTCCTCACCAGGTCACCTGGCAAAGCCCCCAGAGATGATGTCAGCCAACCCAGCTGAGCTGGCCTTACTTCTGCCTTTTTCACCAGTGTGTGGAAAAAACAAAAAACAAAAAAATTATCCCAATGCCCCAAAGCTTGGGTGTGCACGATGCCCAACAGCCTCCACTCTGCTAGCTAATGCTGGGCCTTGCCCTCCATCACCCCACAGATAAACCAGCAGACTAGGGCTGGTCTCATTCACAATTGTGCAGGGGTGAGGGGCACCCCTCCCCTTCCCTCTCCCTGCCCTGCTTTGGGGACATCCCTCTCTAGGCCATGTCTCCCGGTCCGGGAACACTCTCAGGAGGATTCTGAAGTGCCCACTCTAGTCCACTCCAGTAGCTCCACTCTGGAGAGAGATGGCTGGTAGGTCAGTCCCCGTCCTCCCCCGGCCCCCAGCCTCCAGGCCTACTGTGGAGGTCAGATCGCCATGGGTTATGACTTTGTGACTTGAGTCCAGGGCATCTTTTGTAACGATGCCCCTTTCTTTTCTCAGATGTTGCCCAAAGTTTTGCAAAAAGCTTCGTTCATTTTCAGGTACCCCCACCCCCCAAAGAACTGGCTGCAGCTAGCCAGCCAGGGGGACATTAGGAGAGAAGAGGAAGTCTGGGTTGGGAGGGGCCCAAGGGTTTGCACAGAGTCTGCATTGTGACTCAGCTCTATGCGTTCTTGGATTCCCTTCTTAGGATTACCAAGATTTCCTCTGTTAAAACGCTCCTGAGGCACCCCCTGCCCCTGTGCCCCACTGCTGTTTGCTGTACATAGAGGCCAAGTGGGGTGGGGTGGGCGGGCGTGCACATGTGCTGTGCGTGTGTGTGAAGAATGTATATAGGTAAAGGGGAGCGGGGTCCAGTGGTTCCAGAAAAGGGACAGAACTCCCGTGTTCCATCCCCAGCTCAACCTCTGGCTCGCTGTGTGGCCTTGGGCAAGTCACTTAACCTCTCTGTGCCTCAGTTTCCCCATCTGTAAAATGGGGATAATAATACTGACCTACCTCACAGGGGTGTTGTGAGGCTTTAACTAAATGTTTTGTAAAGTGTTTTGAGATACAGAGGCAAAGGCACTAGGGAAGGGCAAAGTATTATTTGGACTTAAGGAAGATGAAATGGTACCATAAATGCTGCTATTCTGAGAGCCATTTTAAACTGCACTGCTCCAACCACCCCCGCTTCTCATCACCAGGACAGCAGGTCGAGAAAATATCTTTCCTTTCACTTGCTTCTGGGGTTTATGATTATTCTAGACACTTAATTTTTTTCCCTTGCTGTATCTCCTTCCCTCACCCCCTCGACTTGTTCCCTGTTCCGTTTATGCGGAAATGGCGGAAATGCTTGAGAAATGAGAATGTATAAGTGGATTGGACGTTTATAGTCTGAAATTTCAATTTTACTTTGTACTGTACATCTTTTTACTTTAGAATTTGCAATAAAGGGTTACGTCAATCTTGTTTTCAACTCTCCTCTTGGACTGGCCTGTCATTTTGTCATTGCTCTCATACCAGTGTCCCTTAGCCACGGGTGGATGGGAAGCCAAGCACTCCCACCTAGTTGGACCCCACAGCTGTCCTCTTGCCTCCCCGGTGACAAGGGACACAGGCTGAGCAGTGGGTGGGAAAGGTTTGGGGAGGCCTTGCCAGAGTGGGGAGGGAAGCTTGGGGGCAGCAGCCTCTGGAAGTGGGCACACCTCTAGCTGTGTCACCCCCTACACGCTCCAGCAGGGCCTCAGAGTGAACAGAAGCCCTGCAATTGGTTCTGGTCCCCACTATGCTCACTGCTGGCAGATTATTTCCTCTGGAGCTAAAACTTGCATGTCAGGCAGCTCTAGTTTCAAAAACCTAACTTTGCCTTGAATTTTAAAAATTAGGTCAAATAATGTATGTAAGTGCTTAGCGTGGGGCCTGGTACACAGTTAATGCTCAATAAATGGTAGTTCCTGGTAGAAGGATAATTTCGAAATGAGAAACTAATGCTGATGAGAACTGGGGGGAGGGCCTGCCTGCTACCCCCGCCCAGAGGGGCACCTGAGCCCTCCTCCCTGTTCTGTTGACAGCAGCACTCTTGACCATGCCCGTCATTTCCAACGAACTAACAAACCAATTGCTCCATGCTTGGCGAGTTTCGTGACTTTTATTATACGTCAAAGGCAGCACTCTAACGGGATTGTGCTTTACAGCGGGGGGCACTGGGGTGAGGGCGGATCTGGCCCACCTGTAGCGCGGGCCGAGTGGACCCAGGCCCCGGGCGACAGGAGCTGCTCTTCAGTCAGGAGCGGCTTCGCCTCCCACCAGCCATGCGCCTCGTGGGGCCTGAGCCAGGCAGGGGTGGGCAGGCCCGGGCTGCCGGGCCGCGCCCCGTCGCCATCGCCATCGCCATCGCCGCCTGTGATCCACAGTGTCAGCAGGATGAACAGCGCCCCGGCGCCCAGTGTCCCCACGAAACCCGTGAAGAGGCCCAGCGCCAGCGGCCCGGCCCAGCCCAGAGGGCTGCGCTCGTACGGTGCCTGCGGCAGTCGCTCCACGACCAGCTCCAGTTCGTCCCAGTTGGGCTCCGGGACCGAGGCCCGGCAGGAGCGGGCCTGGCGGGAGCGCGGGGCGGGGGCGGGGCCCGGAGCGGGGGCTGGGGGCGCACCGGGCGGCAGGTAGCCCTGCCCAAACTTGCGCAGCTGCAGCGTCGCCTGCTGGTGGAGGTTCTTGCCCAGCTCCCGGGCCACGTCGGGGCGGCCGCAGCGCCGCAGGGCCCGGGCCACGCGGTCCCAGGGCAGCGTCAGGGCCTCGGCTGCTAGCCAAGCCGCCAGCCCCTCCCGGCAGCCGTCGGATACTTCCCCCGGCTCAGCCGCCCGGCCCGTCGCCTCCCGTCGCCGCCGGCCCGGAGACCCCGACCTGGTCCCTGGCGGTTCGGCCCGGGCCAACCGATCCTCAGAAAGTCTGGCCAGCTCGGCCTCGACGTCCGGCTCCGGTGCCTTCAGGAGCGACTGGAAATGGCTGCACTCCTCCGGGGTCAGCAGCTCGGCCAGCCGGACAGCCGTGTGAGGACCCATGGCGTCCATGGCCCCCGCCAGAACCAACACCCAGCCCCAGAGCTCGAGGGCCAGGACAAGGGCCGCAGCCGGAGCCCGGCCAGCCATGGCTGGGTCGTGGCCCGACCGACTGTGGGGGAGGGGCTGCTCGGAATGCCCACGGACGAGGAGGGGGCGGGGGCGGGCTTCCCACATTCAGCTAGGGGGGCGAGGGGTCCCTAGCACCCCGAGACGTGGAAAGGGGTCTCCAACGCACGCGGCTGGTTGGAGGATCATCTCCCAACACCCAGAAGTTAAGAGGAAGGGTCTCACAAAACCCAGGAATTGGAGAGTTTCCCAAGACTGGGAGGGGCTGGCCAGTGGCCGGGCTGTCCCACAAACGCCTCGGATTCAGCAAGTCTGCGGCGTCCCTTCTAACCATGCACTCACTGCCCCTCCTCGTCCTCCACCCTAGAGCCCTAGCTGTCCGTTATCTCTGATATCTAATCGACATCTCAAGTCTCTTCTCACCAGCTAAATATCAAATAGATACCGGCTGGCATTTCCCGTCCTCCCTCGTCTGGGTAAGGTGAACTCCTCCAGTCCCCACCTGCCTCCACACGCTGGGGCCCGTGCACTGCGGTTCCTGTGCGCTCGGCGCCGGCCCTCTTGCGGTTCTTGACCTGCAGTCTTCGTTCTGGCTCAGTCACTCCTCCGCGGACAGGTCTCTTCTGGAAAGCTCTCCCTGACTGGCTCTATCCTATCTACTCCCATAACCCTTTTACTGTCTTCCTCATTAGACTGGAGGGTCCATCTTACTTATTTATTATTTGTTTATTTTTAGAGAGGGGAAAGGAGGAAGAAAGGGAGGAAAACATCGATGTGTGGCTGCCTGTTGCACACCCTTGGCGGGGAACCTGGCCCACAACCCAGGTATGTGCCCTGACTGGGGATCAAACCAGTGACCCTTTGGTTCCCAGGCCCACACTCAATCCACTGAGCCACACCAGCCACAGCTAGAGGGTCCATCTATCGTCCCCATATTACCTAGTGAGAAAGGATTCAGTAAAGATTTCTTTAATCTCAGTGTGTGAATTCTTAACTTTCAAATCAGTCGTGTCCTGCCCGCCCCCCGCCCCCCACCCCACCCCAGGCTCTGCACAGGCATGGATGTTCCTCCCGGTGCAGCGTTTCTCCCGGCGATTCCTCCGGCCGCACTGGCCCCCACTGGCCCCCACTTCAGCCCTCATTTTATGCTTTTATGCCAAATCACACATATGCTGCAGTTGCCAGCCTCCATAGCTCTGTCCGCTGTACCCACTCCTGTCCAGGAAGCTTTTCTGACACCCCACAACCACCGTTGTGAGTCCGGGTCTTTTCTGGATGTTCTTGAGATAGACTTTGCATCCTTCATCAAGATACTTTATCTGAGAGTTAATTAATTCAAGGACTTATTTGGTGTCTTCCATGCACCAAATGTGCCACATACGAGAATAAAAATTTTGATGTGGCCCCTCCTCAAGTAGCTTTAAGCAGCTGTATTTTCAAATGATCCCTTTTTGAGCTTTCCCCACCCTGTCCTGTGGCATCTCCAGAATAGTGGCTGTGCTTTATCATTTCTATATTCTCAGTGCCACACAGTGTCTGCACACAGTAGGTATACAACAAACCAACTAGAGAGTGAGGAGGGTCTGGACCTCAAAGACCCGGGAGAGTTGGGGTTGCTGAACCCTGGGACAATGCCCCAGTGCTCCCACCCCCAAGCACACCCTCAGCTGCTTCCCTCAGAGGGGAAACTGCTTTGCCTCCTGAAAGCCTGGTGTGTGCACTAAGCCCTGAGCCCCGGGTGCACTGATCCTCTCGCACTCCGATGCATTTTCAATCATTTTAGAACATTTTTCAAGGACCTCAGGAAGTTGTGAGTCCAGACCTCTCTCGGGGATCTCCACACAGCTTTTTCAGCAAGATGCTCTGTCCTGGTTTTATCAGTCTCCCAGTTTATGATGAGTTGTCAAAGATAGTTTGGGGGTTGACACATGGTGGCAGACAAAGGATTCTGTGTGACCTTAAAGACTGGAACTCAGTTATTTCCATACCCTGCTCTCTGGGTACTTCCCCTCCATCCAAGAACGGAATACAAGTATAACCACTGCAGCCACCAAGGGCTGTGGTCCAGGTGGTGGGTAAACCTTCCTCTTTTGCCCCTTTCCTGCATGCATGCATGCATTCATTCAGTCACTGACTCAACACACATGCGAGCCTTTCTTCACCCCCCCCCACCCCTCCAATCCCATACTTCAGCGCTCCCGGGATACAATGAGTCAGACCCAAATCTGAGCCTCTGAGAGCTCAGAATTTCATGATGGCTTTTCATCCAGGGGCCTTTCAGAGCCTGAGTGTGGGTTTTCACCTGGTAGCCTCAGGGCCCACTGCCTGGCGGGCACTTCCTGTACCGGAGTGAAGAACGGGGGTTCCACAGGAACATTTTGTTCAAGGGATAGACACATCCAGAGCCACACCAACAGCACTGATGTACCTGGATGCCCGAGAATTTCCCAGTCGGCTCCCCACATCCCGCTACCCCCAAAAAATCCTCTGGAAACAACATGTCGTTGCTTTAATACTGTGTGATACTTTCTTTTAAAATACAGTCTCTTCTGAGGTAGACAGAGCGCAACTGCAGAGCATCATCAGACAGGAGATAAATATGTCCATGTACAACACGCAGCAAAATGAGGTAGAAATGGTTACAGCTGGAGGAGAGGACCCCAACCGCAGTCTGGGTAGAGGAATGAGAGGGCCAGCTTGCTGAGTCTGCCCTCCCCCAACCCCTGCCCCTGGATTCTTTGGTATGCCCCCCCAACATCACCAGAGCTGGACCTGCCCTTCCCCAACCCACCTCAGTGCCCAGAAGGTAGGTGCTAGTAGACTGGGGGATGTCTCCTTGTGCAAAGTTCCCCAAGGCCAGTAGAGGAGGCGGTGGGGGCCCTGGGTCACTATCAGTGAGCTCCCCACCAGCCCCCAGAGCTGCCTGCCTCTTGAAGGGAGGGGATCCCAACCCCACTTCCCCCACGCCCTCCCCACCCCCCCACACACATACACACACCTGAGAGAACCTCCTTGCTCCTCACTCCCTCGAAGGTCCTTTCACAGCCAAGACCCCGCAGCCCACCCCACTGTTTCTGAGGCACCGAAGTCCCGCAAACAGCCAGCTCCAAGGAGGGCCAGAGAGACCAAGGGTGAAAAGCAGACACGCACAGAGCAGCTTTCCTGTTCACACTGCCAGCACAGGCCCTCAGTGCCTTGGCACCTGAAATGTTTCCCCTAGACACCCTTCCACCTGGGAGTGGGAGGTGGCACAGAGGCTGCAGCAGCTGTAAGGACAGGCAAGGAACAGAAAAGGAGGCTACGGTGGGAGAGAAAAGAGGCAGGGGTGAGGGGATGTTCCCCCCAACTTTGGACCAAAAGTCAGGGTCGTGAAATGGGCTCCATGAAGGGGAGGAAGCAATCTGCTGAAGCCCCACGAGGGAGGCTGCTGGGGAGGGGAGGGGAGGAATATGGTTCTCAGAAGAAAGCCCTCCAGGCCTGGGTCTGTGATGGCCAGTGTGGGTAGGACGAAGGCCAAAGTCAGGGAAAAACAGCCTGCCCATCTCCTTCCTCCTCTCACACTCCCTTATCCTCAAGACCTCGGACCCTAGGAAAATGAGGGAGGAGCACTTCTCCACAGAACCTCTCCCGGTCCGATGCTCACCCCTGCCCAGAGCCTCTTCACAGACAGGGAAGAATGAGTGTATACTCAGTGTTGAACCCAACCAGTCTTCCCTCCAGAGGGAATCTTCTTAGCCTACATTACAGGAGACCTCTGCACGGGCAGTGGCCAGGTGAGATGACCTCTCTAGGGGACTTCCTGCCTAAGTCTCCTTCCCATTTGGGGCTTCTCAGACTACTTGCTGGGTCTGGTGCAGAAAACGGGCAAGGGCATCCCAAGTCTAGCTAACCCTTCATAGAAAATACTAAGCCAAGAGCGGGCCCCTGTTGGGAGAGCAGCAGAAAGGTAGCAAGACCTACCCGCTCTCAAATCCCATAACCTACTCCGCAATACCCCTGCCTGCAACCTCGGGCTGGGGAGGAAGCCCTGCAAATACATTCCGCTTCTATCCCAGGAAAAGCAGGGGTCTTCGTGTAGCTCTGGGCCCTCCCCTCCCCTTCCCGACAAGTCTCATTTTCTGAGTCTTCTGGGACAATTTGCTCTCCCCACCCCCGGCTGGGGTATGGGGGGTTGGTGGGGAGCACATAGGAGAGTAGCCGAAGCCTAACATTCCTTCTGAGGGCAGTTTCTTCCTGAGTTGTCAAAACAAAAAGAAAAACAGCAAGTTCTACATATCTTACAAAAATAAGAAGCCTAAATATTAAACAAGCTACATTTCTGGTATTTCCGCCCTCAAAAGCAAAAAACAACAAAAACCCTTCTTTGGGTGTTTTTTGCTTAATTTCCACCCCCGTCCCCAAGGTTTCAGCTGGGTGAGAGGTAATGGGGTGGGAGGGAACTCCTCCCTCTCCTCCTCATCCTCCGGACCTCCAGATCTCCTGCAAAAGGATTCCACACTCTTTGAATGAGAGGGACAGAAGGCAGGGAGACAGACCAAGAGACACAGAGGTTAGGGAGTAAGGGACGGAGACAGAAGCAGTGGGTGAAAGATGGAGATAGAGGAGGGATAAGCAAAGGAGACACAGGGCCAGGATGGGGGGGGGGCGGTGAGGGCAGTGACAAAACGACCAGGAGAGAAAACTAGGCGAGCGCAAAGAAAGAGGGGAGAATGGCGGGAGGAGGGGGGAGCCACCAAGATAGTGAGGAGACAAAAGGACTGTGGCGAGAGAGCAGGAGTTCCTTAGGTCCCGGGTGTAGGACCATCCCTGGTCTGCCCGTCGGAGGAGCGGAGATGGCAGCTTCCCGTCCACAATAAATAGAAAAAACCTGAGTACACAGCGCATATGGCATCTATCTGCCTAGCAGAGGCATTTTCCTGACACCCCCCCCCAAAAAAAAATCCACCAAAAGCACCCTCCCTTCTCCCTCCCACATTCATCACTTGGCACCCTCCCCAGCCCGGTGGGTAAAGACGTCCCTCCCAGGGCCGGGGAGGGAGGGGCGGCCGCTCCCGGGGCCTCGCCCGCGCGCCGTCAGTGTCCGAAGCCGTACATCTTGTCCCACTCCACGTACGAGTCCAGATCCTTGGGAGAGACCCGGGGTCCCACCTTGGCCAGTGCCGACTCCAAGTCCTTGTAGGAGAGGGGGCGCTGCAGCCCCGGGAGGCCCGCCCCGGCCGCTGCCTGCTGGCACAGCTGTCCCAGCTCGCCCCCGGAGAAGCCCTGGGTGCCCTGCACCAGAGCCGCCAGCTCCTGCTCGCTCAGCACGCAGCCGTGCTGGGCCAGAGCCCGCTGCAGGATCTGTCCTCGGGCTGCACCGTCCGGCAGCGCCACGTAAAAGCGGAGAGCAAAGCGCCGGCGGGTGGCCTCGTCCAGAGCCGCGGGCCGCGAGGTGGTGCCCACGACCAGCACGCCGTCGGACCCCGCGCCGCAGCCGCCGTCCAGGCAGGCCAGGAGCGGCGCCTGCAGCGCGCCCGTGGCGGCGGCGCCGTCTTCCCGGGTCGGCAGCAGCGCGTCCAGCTCACTGATGAGGAGCACGGCAGGTGGGCGACAGCGCGCGGCCGCGAAAGCGGCCTGAAGAAGGCGCGCGCCCTCCGCGGCGCCCGGCGCGGCCAGCGTGGCTCCGCGCAGGCGCAGCAGAGTGGCGCCCAACTGCGTGGCCAGGCAGCGTCCCAGCAGCGCCTTTCCCGCGCCCCGAGGCCCAAAGAGTAGCACTGTCCGCGGCGGGCGCGGGCTGCCGGGGTAGGCGGGCGGCCTCAGCAGGGGCCACACCAGCTCCTCCTCCAGAGCCGCCTTGAGCGGGCCCTGCCCCGCCACGTCTGCCCACTGCACCGGGGGCCCGCAGTCCAGCATCTTGCTCGTCACCAGCTCCAGGGCCCCCGGGTCCACTCCTTTGGGAGGCTCCTCCGATGGCAAGGCAAAACTCCCGCGGGGAGCCGACGCCGGGGCGCGCTCCGCGAACTTCTCAAAGGGCTCGAGTTGCGGGCCGTAGACCGGGAAGCCCAGGACCTTGAGAGAAACGCCGTCGGCGTACTTGCCCGATGCCTCCTCCGCCGCTCCCCGCGGCTTCGCCCGAAACCCGTTGCCTCGACACTCGCCGTTGTCCGCCGCGGGGTAGGAGGTGCCGTCGGCTGCCGGGGCCTTGGTAGGCTCATAGACGTACTTGCGGTAGCGGCCCTCTGCGCCCTCGTCAGCGGCCTTGCGCTTCAGCGACACCCCAGCCTCTGCACCCGGAGCGGCCGCCTGGAAGCTGTAGGAGGTGGGCGCAGGCCGGGACGGGGCGGGCGCCGGCAGGGGCGTGGGCGCCGCCAGGCCGGAGGGCAGGTAGGGGGTCGGCGGCGGGGCCGGGGGTGGTGGTAGAGCCCCGTAGCCCGACTGCGCCGCGTAGCCCCCCGCGGGGTAGTTGTACAGAGGGCCGGAGGGCCCGTAGCCCGGCGGAGGCGGGGGCTGCAACAGCGCGGCCGGCGGCGGCGGGGGCATTGCGGTTCCGGTCTGCGGGCAGTAGCTGGGGGCCAAGTACCCCCCGCCGTAGCCTGCGGCGTACTCAGACGCCGCGGGCGGGGCCCCGCACGCATTGCCCGCGTAGAGGGGTTCAGGAAGGTTCCCGGCTAAAACCGGAGAGCCCCCAAGGCCCCCGGAGCCGCCCCCACTGCCTGACTTGGTTCCCGGGAGGCCTTCGTGGAGTGACGCCAAGGGGTAGTGTGGCTCTGGCCCTGGCCAAGGCTCGGGGTCCCCCTTGGCGCCGTTGAGGAAGGCGGCATCGCCGTAGCCGCCCAGGGTGGGGCGCTCGTAGGGCGAGTCCAGGACCCCTGAGTATTTCTCCGCGTAGCGCTTGAGGAGGTTGGAGGCAGTAAGGGCAGAGATGTCGTCGTGTGCCCAAGCATAGTGGCAGCGCTGGCGACCCCCAGGAGGCAGCTCCAACTTGTGGGCTGGCGATGGTGTGGTCGAGGAGACGTCCAGGTGCTGCTCTGGCCACTGGTTGAGGGGCTGGGCGTGTTCCGGTGTCCAGTGCATCTTCAAGAGAACTGCAATAGAGGAGTGGGTAGTGAGGCCCTTCAGAGCCCACCGACCGTTGGCCAACCCACTGAGACGGCAGCTTGGGGTGGGCTGGTTCTGCCGTCCAGGACACACTGTCCTGACTTTCAAACCTAATGTGTGAAGAATCAGGCACCGGGTGCCATGCATGTATGCTCTGTCTTGATCTCTCTGGCGCTTTAAATGCGGTCTCAGTTGGGTGCTTCCTGACACAACCAGCCTCCCCCACCCTTGTTTTCCTCCCCTCCCCACTCAGAGAGGTTAGGGTAGAGCTGTCTCCCTGCCCCCACCTGCAGGCCAGTTGCAGTCTTGCTCTTACACAGGGATTCTGGGCCTGCCTATGGCCTAGCTCACAAGCCCCTGCCATTCAGCCTCCTGCAGAAGGATCTCCCGCCTCCCTCCCAGGTTCACAGACTACATTCCAGCCCCCTACATCACCTGAGCTGGAAGTGAGGCAAGTCCCTGGGACTGGGGAAAACGTGTGAGCTTTGAATCAGGGAGACCTGGGTGGGAATTCAGACTCAGTTACTGTATGACCCTGGTCAGGCTGTCCCATCTCAGGGAAGCTCAATTCCTCCATCTGTTAAAGGGCATAACGTAGGCCTCTCGGAGTGGTCTTGAGGATTCAAAAAGATAATGTATGTAAAGTATGCAGTCCAGTGTGGGGCACAAAGTAGTGTGATAAATGGTACAATTAAGGACTGGAGCAGTGGCTGGTTCTTAATTGAACCATTTATCACACTACTTTGGCGAACATTCTGTGAGGGGGCTTCATTGCGGCTGATGTGACAGAACGGTCGGTCCTCCTGCCATTTCCCAGCACCTCAGGCAGAGCCAGCCTGTTCTGTGCTTTATCTGATGTAGCACTCACAATGGCCCCATAAGGTCAATGCTGTTGTCATCATTCCATTTTACAGATGAGGAGACAGAGACTTATACAGCCCCAAGGTCACACAGCTGTTACGTAGTAGAGCAGGATTCTGAGGGCACCAGTCTGACCAAGGAGCCCAGACCCTGTCTCTTGGCTGTGCTTCCTCCCTGGTCCAGCGCTCTGGGTACTCGGGGCTGGAAGAGCCCGAGGCCATGACCTAGTCTACATCTCTTCCGTGGTCCTGTGGAAATGTGTGTCTGTGTTTGCCTGGGAATGTGGCTGTGCCTCAAATCTATATACAGGGTCCAGCACAAATAGTGCCCCTTTTTATTACAAAATCTTTTATTCCCAATCATAAGCATGTAATTCTGTAATATAACAATATCACACTCAAGCATACCATATGGCATTTTAGGTGAAATGTTCAAATTAAAACTATAAATTATTACACCCATATTATTACCCTACCAACCACACTCAAGCAGGCCTTACTTCTGCTGGACCCTGTATATTTACCCTTCAGACCTACAGTTGGAAGCACCAGTTGTGGGTAGAGGGCTGTGACCCCAAGTTGCCTGCGCCCTCCAAGCAGGAGAGTTTGTATTCTCTCACAGCAAAACAGCCCAAGTAGAGCTGCCCCTTTCCCCGTAAACTTGACATCCGATAAGTATATTCACACCCCTAAACTGGCTAGACAGTTCCTTATCTGGGTCTGTGGGCTTCCCTGGGGGAGGCTGGGGCTCTGTGGACCAAAGGCAGCTTTCTGAAACTGCACCCTTTGGGGAGCAGGCTCAGGTTCCTGAAACAGCTTTCTCTGCAGACCCTTGAAGGCCAAGTGCCTCCTACACATAAGAAGCTGGGTCCACTTGACTCCAAAACTTAAGCCATAAGTAAATAGTAACAGAAGGAATTACTAGATGGAAGGGTAAGTAAAAAATTTGTCACACACCCACCCCTTATTTTTAGGAAGTGTTCTGGGGTCAATGAGAGAAGTGATTCAGCCTTCACAGATAGCCAAAACGCTCAGTGCACCGACCTCAGTCCCCATGGACCTCTCCAACACCATGGACCCAGGAAGGGCACTCCCTGCACCAGGTCTGACACTGGCTGTGATAGTGTGATTAAGAAATGCATGTTTAGCTGTAGCTGGTGTGGCTCAGTGGATTGAGCACTGGCCTGTGAACTAAAGGGTTGCTAGTTCGATTCCCAATCAGGGCACATGCCTGGGTTGTGAGCCAGGTCCCCAGTAGGGGGCATGTGAGAGGCAACCACACATTGATGTTTCTCTCCTTCTCTCCCTCCCTTCCCCTCTCTCTAAAAATAAGTAAATAAAATCTTTTTTTAAAGAAAGAAATACATATTTAATTTACAGACAGCCCCTGGCTCACAGCTCCCAAACCCTTGGAATTCCCTAAGCATAAGAGCAATGGGAGCATGTTTTGTTATTTGGTATCTTGTCCTCAGTTCCTGAAGTAGCTTCCAAGCCATGAGTAAAGGGGGTGTCTTAGTTATTCATAGCAAGCCTTTTTCAGCCACACCTGAGTTTATAGTAATAAGGTGATTTTTGGAAAGCCCTTAGTTAACTTAAGGATGGAGGGGGGTTGCCAAGGGAACCAGCCAATTAGATGGTTGGAACTTTTAGCCCCACCCTGCCCCCACCTCCTGGGAAAGGAGAGGTGCTGGAGACCCAGCTCAGTCGCCAGTGCCCAGTGATTTAATCAGTCATGCCTATGTAACGAGGCCTCTGCAAAAAACCGGAAAGGATGGGGATTCCGAGAGGTTCTGGGCTGGGGCGGTGCCCTGGGAGAGGGCCTGGAAGCTCTGCGCTCCTTCCCATATTCCTTGCCCTGTGCATCTCTTCCATTGTGGCTGAGTTACATTCTTTTCTAATAAACTGGTAATCTACTAAAGTAAACTGGTTTCTTGGGTTCTGTGAGCCACGATAGCAAATTAATTGAACCCAAAGAGCAGGGTGGGGGACGTGGGAACCTCCAACTTACAGCCTGTCAGAACACAGGTGACAGCCCCAACTTGCAGGTGGCATCTGAACTGGGCCGTCTTGTGGGACAGAGCCCTTAACCACTGGCATCTGATGCCATCTCCAGGGAAAGAGCACCAGATTTAGCTAAATTTGTAGGACACCCAGCTGATGTTGCAGGATTGGCTGGTGTGGAAAACCCACATGTCAGAAGTGAAGTGGTATAGTGTGAGGGTAAAGGAACTGTGTCTTTCCCTCACCCAGGCCTCCTGCACCCCCACGCTCGCATCCTGGGGCAGCAAACACCCGGAGTGCCACTGTGTGACCACGGGCAAGACACCTCATCTCTCACACTTCACTTTCTTCAGTTGTCAAATAAGACAGCTGGTGTAGATGGCGGACCGCAAACTTCTTTCTCACTAGGGACCCTGAGAAGTAAACTGTATATATATGCTGCGGTGGTAAGGGACCCCAGCCATGTGGTGTCTGTGCCCCCCTCCCACTCCTTGAGGATGCTGCTAACACCCCTTCCCCATCTTACAGCAATTCTGTGAATCAGAATTCCATTACCCACGGGGAGGGAGGGTATTGGACCGAACAGGGCTGGGGGCGGGGCAGGGTAGGAGGGGCAGCTGTGTGGCGGCTCCAGTCCTGTGTGCAAAGGGGCTGATGCAGCCCCTCTTGGGCAGTCTCCCCAGGGCTCCATTATCTCAGCCTGGGACAAAGGGGCTGGAGTGGAGAATCCCATTGTTGGCCCTCATATGGAAATCTCATTAATCTATTCACCACGGCTCCCACAGGCCCTTTGTCCCAGGCTTTTTGTCTACTGCTCACAACTGCTGCCCCAGGGGGGTCTCCGGTGGCCTGGCAGAGCTCATGCAGGACTGCGTCCCCCTCCACTGGGCCCTGTCCCCTCGTGCCAGCCCCTGTTTACTACAAGAGGAAAGGGAGGGGTGACAAAAGGACTCCTAAGGACCAGTCACCTGCCACAGCCGTGGCACCCACCACGCAGGAAGCTCTCCCCCGGTCCCAGCCAGACAGCAGCCCCCAGCACAGCCGGACCCCCACAGCCCTGCCTGGGGGACCCTCTGGGGAAGGGCCTAGCAATAAACATTTAGGGGTGAACCCAAGGAGGCCAGAGAGGCAGCTGCAAACGCTCCTCGAAAGGGCCCCAGCCTGTTCTCTGCAGGTAGACTGTCCTGCTCCCGCAGCACCTCCCGCGTGAGGCTCCGCGTACTGGGGGTCAGAGGTGCGGGGCTGGTCCGCGGTGACCCAGCCTCACAGTCTCTATCAACTAACAGAAGGAAAGGTGAAAAGTGGTCATGGCGGGAGGAGAGGAGAGGGAGGGAAGGAAGAAGAGAAAGGAATGCGTTCCGGAAAGTCCAAAGAGGCAGTCAGTGCCTGTTTTGGAGGGGTTCAGGGCAGCACCTAAATGGGTGGGAAGACGGAAAGCACTGGGGTGTGTTCCTGGACTTGAGGTTGGTGGAGGGGGAGGGACCAGAGCCCAGCAGGACGCATCCGTGTCATCACTTGCTCACTGCTCACAATGCCCCACCCAAGTGGGTACTATTTACAGATGATAAAACTGAGTCCCAGAGAGGAGGCGTGGCTTGCCCAGGGTGGGAATGGGGGCCTCCTCCCTCTGGCCAGTGTTTTTCCCGCCTCTACAGGCTGTGGGAAGGCAGGGATACAGGTTGAGGAGCAGACCCCTGAGGGCAGCAGAGGTCCAGGCACAGGGTCTGAACACTGTTCCTCCATGTGTCTGTGCTCCTTGGGGGGAGACATGGTGACCCTGGAGCTGGGGGAGGGGGGACAGAGGAAGGTGGGGAGGGGGGACAGAGGAAGGTGAGGAGGGGGCTGCATGCTGCCATCTCCAAGGAGCGGGAATGGCCAGGACAGGTGTGTCACTGTCAGGCTGGCTCTCTCTGTGTCTCGGGGCAAGTTGCTCATCCTGTTTACCGTCTGTGAACATCCCAGGTGGTTTTGGTTCTTCCAACAATGCAGTGCAAGCCAGCTTTCCTCTCCACGCACAGGGCCCAAAGAAATCCAGAAAAAAATCAGCCCTGCTCATTCAGGCCTACATGCCTGTGTTCACACCGTCCACCGGCTGGAGGTGCCCTCCCTCACCTAACCCTCCCTCCCCCGAAAGCCCTGCCTCCTTCATACATCCTCCTAGGCCTTTCCAGCCCTAATCCACCCTTGACTTCTTGGGGAAGCTGCAGAAAGTCCCTCCTGACAGCAAGAACAGGGGGTGCTCTTCCTCTTTGCGCCAATTCCACCTGCTTTCAACAGTCAGGGCTGCTGTTCCCCTGTTCTCCCCTCTCCTGCACGACCAGTCTCCCCTGTTCTCATTCTCATCGGCCCGTAAACGTGCTGCCATTCTCCCATCTTAGGGGGGAAGATGTTTAAAACCATTTGATCCCCCTCCAACTATACAGCCTATTGCTCTTTGCTTGCTTTTTAACAAAAACCAGTTTCAGAGACCCCTGTATGACTACTCCTGATTCCCCCCTCCCATGCTCATCGGAACCCCTGCAGCCGCCTGCTCGCGTACGCTGGCCTGGTGCCTGACACGATGTTAAATCTGATGGTCCGCCGCCGCCGCCGCCGTGGGGCTCCGCTCCTTGCTCCTCGGCAGCACTGGGCTCAGCTGACAACCCCTCCTTCCTGAAACTTCCTCGCTGGGCTCCCTGCCCCCCTCTCCTCATAAGCCTTTGTCATGCCCTCCTTTCACCCCCTCCCCCTGGGCCTTGCAGAGCCCAAGGCTCAGTCCTTGGAACCTTCTCTCCACATTAACTCCTTGGAGACCCCCTCCCAATCTCCTTGACCATCGTCTGTACATTGAGGATTCCTATAAGTGGTTCTCCAGCCTAGTTTCCCCCTGTGCGCTTCCCACCGGTGTATTCAACCTTCGTACTGACACCTCCACTCCAATATTTAATTGGCATAATCGACATGTCCAAAAACCAAATTTCTGACTTCCTCATCCCCCTACCCATCCCCCTCCCTGTCCTCTCATCTCATAAAACGGCAGTTCCACTCCTTTGAGCTGCTCAGGCCAGAACCCTGGGAGTCCTCTCTAGCTCTCACATCACAGACCAGCGAGTCAGATTGGCACTGGCTTCAAAATCTACCCAAGCTGCACCCGCTTCTCACCACCTCCAGGGCCACCTCTCACCTGGAGGACTGCAGCAGCCTCCTGTCTCACCGCCCCATTCCCACCCTTGTCCCCCACTCCGCTCCGCGTTCTTAACACAGCAGCCACCATGACCCTTGAAAACACGTTTGATCATGCTGTTCTTCTACCCAGAATTTCAAATGGCTCCTTTCTCGTTCAGAAGAAAGGCCAGAGTCCTCACTATGGCCTACCGGGTCCTTATGATCTGCTTCTGCTTCCCCTTACCTCTGGGCCTCCCTCCAGCCACCCTGGCTTCCTCACTGATCCCCCACACCCAGCGTTCTCGCACCCTTGACTTTGCTGTGCTCTGTGCCTGAAACACTCTCTCCGCAGGTCTCTGCATGGCTCACACCTTCCGTCAGGTCTCTGCTCCACTGCCACCTCACTGTCCCCCTCAACCTGGTGGTCTCTGTAGTGCTCATCATAAGCTGAGCTACTTGTTGCTTTATTTTCTTGTGCCCACTGGGAAGTTTGGTTCACTCATATTCCAGGCACCTAGGACAGTGCCTGGCACACATGAGTCCTTAAGAGACTGTAGAATAGAAGGATGGTTAGATGTCTAATGAGCAAAGAGGCTCGAAATTGCCTCTGTGTCCAAATAAAAAAAACACTGGGGTGACTAGATTCGAGCCCAATGAAATGGTGAGGGTGACAAGAGGCAGAGCCAGGGAATCCCCTCGGGGGCAGATAGGGAAGGGTGCCTGTTGCTACATGGCACCAGCCCAGCTGCCAGGCACCCCACCTGGCCTCCTTTTTTTCTCGTTTTAAAATTTTTTTCCTCCTCCTCTCTTCCCCCAGCCAGGCCTCTGGGAGAAGACAAAAGGGGCAATGGAATTCCCATCAAAGGCCACCGGACACATGGTAAAGAGATCAGGGCCCTTGGGACCCTGCTTCCTCAAGGTAGTGAGGCTGCCCCGCCAGTCCGGCTCCTCTCTGGGGTGGGGGTGGGTGGGGGTGTGCCCTGGCCCTGGACTCCTCATATGTCAGATGCCAAACAGCAGGAGGTCAGCCTGAGTGAGGCTGGCCAGCGGCCCCCATCTGGGCTGTGTGCACGCGTGCTGGGGGGAGGGGGAGTGCAGAAATCCCTGCCTGTGTCCTCGGTCAGGGCCACAGACAGGCTGTGACCATCTGCTGTCGTCCTGAGAGGCCAGGCCAGGGGCCCAGCACCCTTGAAGATAGCCCTTCCCTTTCTCCCAGCCTCCTGGTGTTCGCAAGGACGTTCATGGTTACCACTCAGTCTCACTTGGCCTATCTGCCAGATACTCACATTCTCCCCATTTTACAGAAGAGGAAGTGGAGGCTCAGAGGGGGCTGGTGGTTTTTCCCTGAGGTTTTAACACCCAGTAGGAGGGGAAGCTGGGACTCAGAACGTTCTGCCAGACCCTCCCTCCCACAGCCTTGGCCAAGGTACCTAGACACCAAACACATGGCCCTCTCAGAGCTCAGCTCTCAAGCACAGCTCCAGTCCAGGCCAGGCCTGCCTTCAGCTCCCCTCTTCCAGGAAGGCTTCTAGGACTGACAACTCCATGGAAATCCCTAAGATGCTGAAAAGTCTAGGGCTCCATACAGCTATTCCTGTCCCACCCTGGGCTGTTGGTCTGTCCCTGGATGTTTGGCCCCATCATGGCCCAGGACCTATTAAGAGTAGCTCAGCCAGCCATAGGAGTAGAAAGTCCCCGAACTGCATATGACCCACACTGGGGATGCTGGTCTGATAGACTGGGGAGGGAGCACCAATTCTTGGAAGAGTCCTGCCCAAGGTCACAGCCAGAAAGGGGTTTGCACTCAAGAGTTTGGCTTCCATCCCTCAACACAGACTCTAATCCTGTGCTTTTCACATCTTAACTGTTGGCCACAAGTGGCTATTTCAATTTAAATTCACTAAAATCTATTAATTATTTTACAGTCAAAATTATTATTAAAAATAAAAATGTATTATTAAAGTTAAATTACATAAAAATTTCAGTTCCTCTCCCTGGCCAGATAGCTCAGTTGGTTAGAGCATCACCTGGATACACCAAGGTTATAGGTTCAATCTGCAGTCAGGGCACATACAAGAAGCAACCATGAGTGCATGAGTAAGTGGAACAACAAAATATTTTTTTCTCTCTTTCTTTCTTTCTCCCCCCCCCCCCGCTTATTCTCTCTCTAAAATCAATAAATAAAAATGTTTAAAAACATCTCAGTCCCGGAACAGCACTAGCCACACTCAGCGCTCAGCAGTCACGTGGGCGTGGCATCCGCAGCCGACTGCGCTTCTCCCGGGCGGCGCTGCTCCCACCCCAGCCAGCACTGGGCTCTGCGCACAGGGTGCTTCCACTACGGCTGGAACCTCTGCCGCTTTCTCTTGAACGTGGAGCCTCACTTCTCAGGATCTCCAGGTGGATGTCCTTAGCACTTGGATTCCTTCCTCAGCATTCCTAGGCAGTTTAATGGCGAGGCAGGGCTCCAGCTTGCCCAGGAAGGACAGAGGATGGGCTAGCTGGACCAGCCACTCCCCTCCAGCCCAGCCTGCCCTGCCTGCTGCCAGGAAAGGAGGGGCAGGCCGAAGAGGAGGGAGAAGGGCAGGACAGGGTAGTTTGTCATCTGGCCCTTTGGGCTGTGCTTCCTTCCCTCCCCCATCAGCTGCTGGACACCCATCCCCCCTGGTTAACCATCCTCATCCTCATCAAATCCCAAGGACAGATGGGGGCCGGCAGGGAGAAACGTGACCACAGTGAAAGCACTCTCAAATGGCACCAGAGTCCAGGGGTCACAGCTGTGTCCCCCGAGGCCTGCCCAGGCCCTCATGTCCCGCTTTGTGTCAGCCAGGCCTGGGCTAAAGAGAATCTCAGTGATGGGAAGAGGGGCCACTTAGGAATCTTAGGAGGAGATTTTGGAATCTGTAGGTGCTAGATTATTCCAGCAGGCAGAACAGCAGTTAAAATCGCAGTCACTCATGTGGTCACTCACCCATTCTTCCATTCAGCACACACTGAGCAAGTCCCCACCGTGTCAAGATATAATGAGAGAATATAAAGATGGACAGGTAGGCTCCCTAACCAGCTTGACCAGATAGAGACAAGGTTTATTCTGGTCTTAATCCTTGTTCCAGGCTGGATGAAGATCCTTTGTCCCTGCCCAGTGGTCTGAGCAGGCTGGACACCTTACACCCCCTCCCCACAAACAGGCCTGTGCATGAGCGCGCGCGCACACACACACACACACACACACACACACAGAGCTGCTGTTGCCAGGAACTGCCCCCCTCCCATGGTCTCTGGCCAATCACAGCACTGAAGGATAAGTCCCACTGCCTGGTGGCCCCCAGGGAGTATATTAGCACATTTGAACCGCTCAACCTGCAATGACAAAGCCTGGGGCCTTGGGAGGAGACACAGCAGGAGGGGTGGGGAGGACTGTGGGGAGCTGTGCTCCCTCCTTCCCAGGGAAAAGCTCAGGACTAGATTAAGCATTCTGGGGCACAGAGGAATTTGGGGGCCTCAGCTCCAGCAGTGAATAAGCGATCCATAAAATCCTGATTTACACACTCACTGATCAAACGGCCCATCCACCACCCCAGGAGGTTGGGGGTTGCTCCAAGGCTTCCCCTACTTTTGTAGAAGGTACTTCGGAGCCAGGAGCTGGACCCAGGACACAGGTGCCCAAGGTTTTATCTGTAGACACAGTCCCACCCGGAATTCCCGTGAGGGGCATCCATCCAGGTCTTAGGGACTTGCCTATACCCCATGATCTGGCTGCCTTGGGCAAGGCAGAGGAGGGAGGGTTGGGGGGTGGCCCACCCGGCAGCCATCTTTGTCTGCCTTTTGTGAATAACAGATCTTTTTCTCTCCTGTGCTGCCCTGGGGGCTGCCAGAGCGGACTTCAGCCTCATCAGCACGGGTAATCACTTTTCCATCTCTGAAGCCCTCCCCTCCCCCCCACCCCACCCACTTCTTTCCCACTGCTGCTCCAGGTTTTCTCTTGACCCTCCTGATGCTGCGCTGCACTGCACTGCTAGGGGCTCTCTGAGCCCTTTATTGCACCACCCCGTCTCACCCCTCCCCAGGCTAGACCATACCCAGGAACAGGGGTTGGGGTGGAGGGAACACCAGTCCCATCTCTTCCCCAAAAGAAAACACAATTTTGTCCTCACCTGCCTAAATTTTGTTCACTTAGGCTGCAGGGAATTCCAGCAACAGAAAACCATTATGGCCAATAAGCATCCTCTTTTAAACCACTGCACATCTGGGAGATTCCAGGCTAACAGCCATCACCCTCCACGAAGGGTTGGTCAGGCTGATTTGCTTCTCCCTCATGCCTGCCTGAGATGAGCTGCACTGAGCGAATACAAGTTTTTGTTGAAGCCAAGTCAGATCTTTGAGGCTGGGACTTGCCCACCCTGCTACACCCTCTTCTCACTCCTTGAGCTTCAGGGGAGCAGGTGAGGGATAGACTTCAACCCCTGGGCCCCGGGAGGGCATAGAAAGGGAGGGAGGGGGCACCCTATGTCCATGCATTCCAGGGGGCTCGGCAGGTCAGCTGTTACCTCCCAAGGCCTGTTCTCCCTGTCACTCAGTCCTCACAACAGGCTGCTAGGCCAGGATTATGGAGCGAGCCCATTGTACAGCAGGACACACTCCTTCCCTTCTCCCTTTTCCTCACTGTCACTGGCTGCTCCCAGGGACCCACAGGTGCGGGCTAGATGCATTAGCAACTTGAGCTAGCAGGTGTCTGAAGGCCAGCCTGAAGGACTCATCCAGGACTGGGGGTTTCTGAGCCCACCCCGCAAGCGAAGGGCATCCGTGTGCAGCTCAGTCCCCCCTCTCTCCTGCGGCTCACATGGCGCAGGGTGCGAGTCAGTCCCTGAAATGTGGGACAAGGGTCTCAGCCTCTGTTTCCTCAGGTGAGAAGCTGGAGAATGTGGCAGCTCACTCACAGGCTGGCGTGAGGGCACTGCAGGAAGGGTGGCACTGTGGAGCTGACTGGAGGGGCCCGGGGGCTGGGGCGGGACCCTGGGGCAGGATTTGACTTAGCTCCTAGGAGGGCTGGCTCAGACCTTCAGCCTGGGACAGTGTGCGTGTGTGTGTTGCGGGGAGAGGGGAGGATGCTTTCTAATGCCAAAAAGATCCAATGGGCTTGAGGGACTCAAGGAGAGAAGCACAACTTCCCAGCTGCCTGCAGGGCCCCAGAGTGGTGAGTCCCGCCCCACAGGAGCAGGTCCCTGTCACACCTCTGACTGACTGTGACTGTCAGGTGGGTCTGCAGGGCCATGAGGGGCGCTGAGCTCACATCACTGAAAATGTACCCTGTGTCCCAAACCACAGCTTCTCAGGACACCCTAGCCTGATGCCTGACCCCTCTGACCTGTGTCCTGAGGCATCTGTCACCAGCTCCTCCTCTGCCAACAGAGGGAGGAGCCCCAGGACTCTGACATGCCCACCCGCCCAGACTTCTGCCTTTTTTAAAAAAAAAGATTTTATTTATTTTTAGAGAGAGGGGAAGGAGAAAGGGAGGGAAACATCAATGTGTGGTTGCCTCTCACAGGCCCCCCCACTGGGCCCCCACTGGCTGAAACCCAGGCATGTGCCCTGACTGGGAACTGAACCAGTGACCCTTTGGTTGGCAGGCCGGCACTCAATCCACTGAGCCACACCAGCCAGGGCCAAACTTCTGCCTTTTAGAAACTGCCTCTTCGGGTCCCTCTTGAGAGCCACCAAACCAGACCTGACTTAATCCTGACCCACACTTCTCCTGTTCCTAGGAACCTTGAGGAGAGTTAGGAATCTGGGGGATACTCTCAGGACCCCCTGGAAAACATCTCTGACTCCCCAGAGTCCCCAGACTCCCCAGGGAAAACATCTCTGCCTTCTCTCTCCAGAGTCAGTGCATTCACCCAGGCTGGAAACCCTGGAGGCCCTGTGTCGCCCGCCGCCTCTCGCAGCCTCCATACATCCATCTGGTCACTGACTCCCTTTGACACCCACTCTGAAATGACCCACAGCTCTCACGTCCCCCACCACAGCTGGCCCAGCATCTGGACTCTCCTCCCTGCCCTCCTAATCCTTCTCTGATAGGCTCCTGGCATGGTCCTTCTACCTAAAACAGACTCAACCCGCTCTCCTCATGGAGAGGACACCAAACCGCTTCCTGGCACCAGAGGTGAGTCAGTTACTCCTTCCTCCCTGCCTTGGACCCCGCCATTCTAGCCCCTCCAGCCACAGCGGTCCACCTGGTAGGCCATACATGTTCACGCCTCCAGGCCTTTGCTCCGTCTGGTCCCTCTGTCGAGAATGCTGCCTTCCCAGTTCTGCACTTGCGTGCTCCCAGACTGTTAGGTCACTACGATGCTGGCTCCCGCTTGGGCACTCAGATAGGTCCCCTGCACCTCTGTCCTGCCACTTAAAACCCTTATTTAGAGTTGATGTCACCTGTTAAATTGGGCTCCCCATTACCCACCCCAGGCCCCTGGGCCTTTGCACAGCCAACAGCGCCCTAGCCCAGCAGCCCCTTCCTGTTCCCTTTCCACCCTGTGCTTTTCCCTCCCAAAGTCCCCTCCTTCAGAAAACTCCCTGATGCAATGGTGCTAAGAACAGGGCCTCTGGAGTACACACTTTAACACAGGAATTACTTATATTGTAAGTCTTTCTTCTTGTTAAAGATTATTTACTTTTCCATCAAGGCCCAGAGGTAAGATCTGCAGCTGAACCCTGTGCTTTGCCCTGGCTACAGCCAGTCCCTCCCTGGGACACTCAGCTTCTCACCACACAGGGAGACAGTGACACTTGTGCACAGGCTCGCAGGGCCTTGAGCAGACCCGAGTCCGCAGGTGCCCAGCGGAGGAGGCTGTGGTCACTGTCCGACCCGAGCACCACCGCCCTCCCGGGCTGGGTGGGACCCTCCCAGGGCCCAGCTCCTCGTCCCCAGGTCCTGGCCCTGCATGGGTGTGGGGTGGAGGAGGAGCTCAGCTCTCTGCCAGTCTTCGTTCATAGGCCCCTTAAAAATTTTTTTTCTTAATCCTCACCTGAGGATATGTTTATTAATTCCAGTGGGGTGGGGAAAGAGGGGGAAAGAGACATGTGAGAGAGAAACATCCATTGGCTGCCTCCTGTATATGCCCTGACCAAGGATCGAACCTGCAGCCTAGGCATGTGCCCTGACTGGGGGTCAGTCAAACCCACAGCCTGTTGGTGTGTGGGATGATGTTCCAACCCACTGAGGCACCTGGCCAGGGTCCCCTTTTTCAGTCTGGTAAACATGAGGTCTGTTCTCAAAAATACTTTTCCAGTGCATGATAAGAAATACACAAGAAAAAATATAACTATGTATGGCGCCAGATGGTAACTAGATTTCTCGTGGTGATCATTTTGCAATACATGTAAATATCGAATCATGTTGTACACCTTCAACCAGTATGTCAGTTACACTGCAATAAAAAATAATACTTGGGGCCCTGGCTGGTGTAGCTCAGTGGATTGAGCGCGGGCCTGCGAACAAGAGGATCGCAGTTCGATTCCCAGTCAGGGCACATGCCTGGGTTGCAGGCCAGTTCCCAGCAGGGGACGCATGAGAGGCAACCGTACATTGATATTTCTCTCCCTCTCCCTCTCTCCTACCCTTCCCCTCTAAAGATAAATAAATAAAAAATCTCAAAAAATTTAAAAAAAAAATAATACTTGGGGCTACTTTGTCAATTATATCTCAGTGACGCTGGGGGAAGAGATAATGTAAAAATACATGGGTTGGCAGAAGGAATTAATACTACTGAAGTACAATTCTATCCATGAACTTGTCAGGGGTCACAGACCACAGGTCTCAGCCCTAGAGACTAGAGCCCCCCACCCCACCCACCCAGCCAGGTTCAGAATCCAAGGTTGTCTTGAGTCCATTTAGGGAGCATGTGACCTCCAAAATACTTCAGCTTTAAAGTCTGGGTGACCCTACGTCCCTGGCCCCCAGTGTGCCCCCTCTTAGTGTCAAGGGAGGGGGAGACACCCCCCTGCAGGGCCGGACCTGATGAGAAGGAAGGAAGCAGGCCTGGGCAGCCCACCCAGGCTTCCCCAGTGGCGCCTCTGCCCCCTCCTCCACCCTTCCCAGCCCCCGGGTGCTAAGCTGAGTAACTCCAGCTATGCAGCCTGGCCGGTCTACCGGGGTGTGAGCAGGCAGTGTTGTCCTCAAGGGGGTGGCCCCGCACACCTGTAGTGCCACAGGAACAGAGAGAGAATGAGAACTTGAGGGGAGGCTGCGAGGCAAAGACGAACAACCACCCACAGCACAGCCACCCACAGCAACTCCTGGCTGCCCCTGCCTGCGGGGCCCCAACGCAGGGCAAGCACTGCTCCCAGCGCCCGACACACATTAGTTCATGTAACCTTCACAATAACCCTGGAGTGGGTGCGACTGCCATTGCCGTGTTACAGAGGAGAAACTCAGGCACGGCTAGCTTGTCCAGGTCACCAGCCTAGGGCCTGGTGCCACCCGCCGAGGCAGTCTGGCTCTAGGTGATTTCCCGCTTCTCACCTAAGAAGCGGCTCTTCATTTATCAGCTAAGAACACAAAGGTGCCGATCTCCACCATCCTCATTAACCTCCCCTGCCCCCCTCAGCCCTCTCCCCAGGATTCTCTGCCACACTCAGCCGCCAGCCACAGGGCTTAGCAAAGTGCTAAGTGCTTCTCAAGGCACCAAGTAAGTCATGGCAGGTCTGAGACCCCAGGCCCTGGTGACAGTCCCTGCCACACCCCAAGGGAAGTGATCAGACAGTCAGGGCAACTAGCTGCCTGCAGACCAGGGCGAGGGGAATGGGAGTGTTTACTCAGAAGGTTTCTGAAGGTTTCCTCAGAAAGACTCCCGACAACCGAACGTCTCTGAATGCCTGCCTCTCAGGTGGCGGCTCGTGCAGCTCAGCGCAGTCCTGCCGCTCCTCCCCGCCCTCAGATGAGGCAACTCCTCCCTGAAAGATGGTTGGCTTAATGTTAGCTGTCTGAGAACATGTGGGCTGTCTCTAGAAGTGCTGAGCTCCCCATCAGTACAGGCATTCAGCATAAGGGCCGTCGCTGCTGGGTGGGGCTCTCCCAGGAAGGGTGCCGGCTCTTCCCCTCCTCTCTGCCAGTTTTCTGGGCTATCCTCACTTGCACGGGTAGCAGGCACGGCAAACCCACCAGGTCCACACTGACCTGAATGCCCCCAACCCTGGTCCTCCTGAAGCTGCAGGCAGTACCACCTATCCCAACAGGGAGCTTGACCCTAAAACTCCAGCCTGAAGAGGGCTGCCGATAGAAGATGGTGACATAGGAATGACATCCCACATAGGACTCAGTCCATCTGGAAAGGGGTCCCCTTTCCAGAGAGGTGAGGGTCTGGCCACTGGTGAATGCTGTCTGTCTGAGGAGCTGAGTGAAAGGGGCCATCATCCCCTGGTGGCCAGAGCTCTTCGGGAGAACAGAGGTAGACTGGTAGAGGCAGGGTGGAACCATGTGAAGGGGGCTGGGTTTTTTCCTCCCCACCAGCCTAGAAAAGATAACAAACACCTCAGACTCTTGAGTGGCCAATGGCCAGAGAGGCCAGTCAGCAGCAGCTGGGCTCTCCCAGCTTCCCACTAATTCCCACAGAATTAGGGTCTCTGTCACCTATGAACAGCCTCCGCCTGGGGAAACACAGTCTCTCTGAAAGTCTACCAATGATGCAAGGCCCTGCTGTCAAATTCTGGCCTTTTCCCTGAGCTTCTCCTTTCCCAACCCATCCCATTCCACAGCTCTGAGTGAGCCACTCCACAGCTCCGTGTGGGGAGCCCAGCTCACACACCCTCACGGCTCCCCTCTGCGAAGGGAGTACAAGGAGAGTGGTCCTGGAAGTGTAGCCTGTCCCTTTGCCTCTTCACTGGTCCCCAGCTGTCTCGTATGCTTCTTCAAGGTGGATTTCAGATGAACGGTTGCCTGGATAAAACACCCAGGGCCCAGCACAGGGCCCTGCTGAGTGCACAGTGCGTGTGGCTATGTGCAGCACTAGGTATTTGTGGCAAAGCAAACGACACCAGGGCCAGGGGTGTGCTCTGACCCTCCTTGGCCACGCGAGAAGCTGAGGGTTGTTACAGGAGGCCCAAGGTGTGAAGGCCCGCCTCCGGGCCTGGAACACAAGTGCCCGGTGGGTGCATGGGGAAATTTAGGGGCCCAGGAATGCCAACCCAAGCTGGACACCCTCAGGAGCCTGCACAGTGCTGGGACACAGCAGGTGCTCAACACAGGCTTGTTAGAGCGAAATGCAGCCTCTTTGTCACATCGTCCCATCCGTCCTGATTAACCCCAGCACTGGGCTGGGGGTCCGGTAACCCAAGTCTGCCAGG
The DNA here is from genome assembly GCA_039655065.1 of Glossophaga mutica. Taxonomy (NCBI): domain Eukaryota; kingdom Metazoa; phylum Chordata; class Mammalia; order Chiroptera; family Phyllostomidae; genus Glossophaga; species Glossophaga mutica. Next base: position 51,309,164 of record CM077304.1, read on the forward strand.
GCAGGGAGAGGGCGGTCTGCTGCCACCTCCCAGGGTCCTGACGTAGCCAAGCGGCTGTCCTCTACCCACCCTCTGACGCCCTTGGAGAAAGCTTCAAACATGGCCAGGGCAGCGCTGCCATAGCTGGGGTGTTCGCACGCCCTTTTTCTCCTTCCTCCTATGTTGAGAAGCAGTTCTCTGGAGTCCTGGGTGCCGAGTCACTGAGCAAGTGACCAAAGGTGCATATATGCTTCAGAGACAAGGAGTTCACACTCCTTGAAATCAGGGCTCTGCCACCTATGAACTCACTAGTGTTGTTGTCCCCACTTGGCAGATGAAGAGGTTGAAACTCGAATGGAGTAAGGGACTTGTCCAGGGTATCTACACCTGATCAGTGGCAGGGTCACTGCAGCCCAGGGCTTGGCCGCTAGGGTGAGGGCCATAATTGGTCACCATAAAATCAGGTCAGAGCTCTGTGAAGACTGGGCTGTGGCCGCCGCCCAGTGCTCCCATTCATCAGCACTCCCCGCCCCACCTCCAGTCCCCAAGGTGAAGTGGGGCTCACACTGCTCTTACCTTAGTACTGGAGAAAAAGAGAGCAAGGCACCTGGGTGGTTTCCACTGCGGCCCGCGCTCCTTGGCTGGGCCAAGCAGGGAAATGTCAGCCTCGAGAGCAGTGACAGCTCTGAGCGCTGTCATCTGCACTTCTGACCAGGCCTGCACAGGCCCACAGTCATTCAAGACCAGAACTCGGGGGTCCCAGCTCCGGCCTGCTGCCTCATTTAATCTTCATAATAATGCTTACGAATTAGGCATGGTTCTTGGTCCAGTGTCACAGAGGACATATAGGATATTTCATAAGTGGTAGCTATGATTTATCGAAACACTTATGAAATACTTGGAGAAGCTAGATTTTCCTGGTTCCTGGGGACAAATGGATCCTAAAACAAAATAAGCCCTGGACCTCCTCTCTCCAGATAACACGCTCACAGGTGAGATGATGAACCCACGTCCCCACATGGGCAATGGGAACCTTTCCTATCCAAAGCCTGGCCAGTCACCTTGATCCGCTACCCCTAGTCGTTTAGCTCACCCTGCCCACCTGCCCGTGATAAGGCCATGGAGACAGCACTGCGTGTGAAGGCAGGAGTGCTGGGCACAGGCCTGACCCTGCCCTCAGCACCTTCAAGAGGGCTAGACTAGGGTGAGGGCTTCTAGATGTAGGGTCCCCTGTGCTCGGGGGTCTGAGAGCCCTCCGAAGTAGAATGCAAAGTCTGGTGTCAACCCATGCAAGTGCATTTTTCCAAGGACGGCTTTGCTGGTTCCCTGAGAGAGTCTGTGAGTCAAAGAAAAGTTCTGGACTCCCAGACCGGGTAATCTCAAAGCCCCCTTCCATCTCTAGTATTCTTGGGCTGCATGTATATCAACATAAATTCTACTGCCCAGCCTTCAAGCCCAATTCAGCTGCCACTGCAGGAAACTCTCGGATTTGTGTCTTTGACAGAAGCACAAGGCTTGGGACCCAGTGCCACAGTCTTGCAGGGTCTCTCCTGCCTTGATCTTCCTCACTGGCCTGCCAGCTCCCAAAGGGAACAGGGCCAGCCCAGGGCTGAGAGGGCAGAATACACCAGTATACCCCATGGCCAGCCTAACGGGGCTCGCCTCTGTCCACTGGAAGGCAGGGGCGGTTGCAGACCACAGGTGCACCTGGGCCTCGGGCCCACCTCTCCCGGCTGCAGCCCTGAAACCTCACAGGGTCATGCTCCTGCAGGGAACCTGGTTTCCATTAAATCAGGTAGAAGAGTCATTCACTGTCAGCCAAGTGGAGAAGAAGCAAAGTTCTGCTAGAAGGCACAGGGAGGGTGAGGGAGATCAGCCTGTCCCCTGGCCTCCCTGGCTGACCAATTGTGGGGGGAGGAAGAGGCGGGGAGACTGGGCTCCTAAGGGTCCAGCAACTGGAGCAGTAGAAGCTGGGGGTGGAGAGCGGGGGCAGTCCTGGCCCAGATAATAAGCAATTGTTAATGTGATCCATATGGATCCTGACTGGCCTCTCTGTTTAACAGGATGATAATGGCAGGGAAAGAATGCTGGTCTGTGGGGAAAGGAAGGGGCAAAGTCCTCCCTGACTTTGGAGGAGGGGGAGAGTTAGCAATGAGGAGGAGACAAGAGACCCACCCAGGGGTCTCCACTCACCCAGGAGCTCAGAACTATTTGCCAGAAAATGTCCAGATTCTATGCTTTGCAGGCTGTCCTTATAAAACTCCTTTAATTCAGCCAAAAAATATTTATGGGATGCCCACAAGGTGCTGAGCCACCATGCCAGGCCCATGGGGGCAAGGGGCAGGGAAGTATATACTTCACCTCTATCCTGGAGGCAAAGCCTAGTGTGGACTCAGCCACACAGGCTGGAGTGAGGCACAGGTGCAGGGCCAGGAGCACAGGGAGGGAAGGGCAAGAGCTGAGGCTACAAGGAGGAAGTGGGGCATCTGAGTTGGGCCTTGAAGCATGAGGAGGTTGCGGAAAGACAGAGACAATGGGGAAGGCATTTGGCTGAGGGAACAGCAACAGCAAAGGCAGAGAGGCGTGAAATTGCGTGGAGAGTCTGAGATCTCAGCAATAAAGCTACAGCCCAGGTGGGGGAGGGGGAAGGATTCTTGCCCCATAAAAAGCTGTGGCCAGAAGGACCAGAAGGAAGGCAAGTAAGGGCTCTGGGAGACACGTGGGGGACTGGTACCCCTCCCGTGGCCCCTCCAGTCTGTGTACTGTGTCCACTCCCAGGATCCTTGGCCCAACCCACCCTTATACCAAAGCCAGAAAATCCGTCAGGGCCCCAGAGACCGTGTCTCTCGGCCTCTCTTCTTCTTCTGGGAAGTTGGGTGTCCCCTGAGGAATGGGGGTTTATCGGGCCCTCTCCAGGAGCAACTCCGCTGCCTCACGTAGCTAAGTTCCCTTTGGCCCAAATGGACCTTCCCCCAGAAGATATTACAGCGAGGGCACGGGGGTCACTCCTTACAAGGGTGGCTGCTGTGGACACCAATGGAATCAAGCAGAAAGAAATGAAATGGCGTTAAATATGGGAAAGGGGGATTTACGAGGCCTGTCACTCGGTCCAGCACCGCTGGCCCGCAAACCCCGCCCCCTCCTCGCCCACCCTAGGAAGCCCGGCTCCGCCCCCTGCCTCTCGAGCAGCCACCAGGTACCGGTGTGGCCGCCGGTCTCAGCCGCACCTCGACCCCCGAACCGCCCTGCGCGTCTGTCCTCTGAAGCCGAAGCACAGCGGAGGGCGGCGTGTGCTACGGCTCTGAGGAACCCCAGCCCGGCCGAGTCCAGAAGATGCACAGGGGTTTCAGGTTGCATTCGCGAGGGTCTGGGGCTCTTTGCGCCCAGCCAGAGTTCTCTGGACCACCGCACCACGAACCCACGAGTGCCGCTCTGGGCCCCGAGAAGTTCCTACCCGCCCCGCCGCCGCAGAAGCCCAGAATGGAGTTGGAACGGGATCCCGATTCCTCACTGCCCGGCCTGGGTCAGGAGACCGCTCAGCCGCCGCAGCCGTGCGGACGACAACACAAACATTCTTCCGTCCTCTATTCTCCTCCAAATTAGGTATCCATGGAGACAGGGCCAGGCAGCCTGACAGCCCCACGGCCTAATCCTGATTTAGTGTCCGTCCCTTTAACAGCCCACCCACCCGTCCACCCACCCCTGCGCTCCAGGCCGCTCACACTCTCCCCGGCGCAGACCCCTTCCCAGGCCGCCTAAGCCCTGGAGGTGCGCGGGGAGTGGAGGGGCCAGGCAAGGGGGCCTCCATTTGGTGAGCACCTACTGTGTGCCCGGCCCTCTGCAGAGGGCCTCCACAGACTGGGTTCCTATGAAGGGAATCTATGTAGACCAAGAGTGGGATCGTGAAGCGGGGAAGTTTAAGGGGATCCGTCTGGAGAGCTGGGAGCTCAGTGGGTCTCCCTTGAAGCCTGTAGCCCGTGAGTGAAGGTAAGTGCAGCTCCCGCAATACCCTGACCCCAAGATGGGGGTCTGTGCTCTCCGGGCCAGAAGAGAAGAAAGGAAGGATCGGGCATTAAGGACGCAGGGCCTGAAGTGGCTTCAGTCTCCTGTCACTGCCCCGTCACGATGCTAGGGAATCTCCAGACCGAGAACCCAGCCCCCACCCCCCTCACACACACACAGGCTCGCGCGCGCGCGAGCACACACACACACACACACACACACACACACAGGGGCCGCTGGACAAAGACCTGACGGAGTGGGAGGGGCCTGCGGGCCGGCCCTCGGGCTCCGGACACAGGATCCTTCTGGGACCCGAACCCTCAAATCCTGGGTCCCCACCCCTCAATCCCGCAGGCTCCCCCCAGGCCGGCTGCTCGCTATTCCTGCATCCTGCACACCAAAGGGGCGGCGAAGAGGGTGCCCATCGGCGGCGGAAAGGAGATCCCCTTCTCTGCCCGCCCCCTACCCCCGGGGAGTGACCCTCGGCTCCCACGCACCCGCACGGGTTTCTCGCTGGCCTTGCCCTTCGACCCCCTGCCTAGTTGAACCCCGCGACCCTCAGCCCCCGCCCTCTCCCGCCCTCGCACTGCCCCGCGCCCTCGGACAAAGCTCCGGACACCCCGACCGAACGGTCACCACCCCCTGACCCCGGCCCGGCCGCGCGCTCCCGTGCCTGCCCCAGCCCCATCCCGCGGCCCCGTACCTCGGCATCCCGGCCGGGTCCTAGGTGAGTGTGCGCGGCTTGGGGGGGCGTCCGGCCCCGGGACCGGGGCGCCGGCCGGGGGCGACAGGCCGGGTCTGGAGGGCAGCGGCGCTCACCATCCTGGAGCCGCTACTGCTGCGGCCGCCGCGGCCGGGAGCGGGACTGGGCAGTGGGGGTGGCCGGACAAGGGGCCGCCCCGGCTCCCCCGGCAGGCAGGACCCCCACCCCCACCCCCGCCTCCCCTCGCCCGCCCCCAGCGCCCTCCCTCACCGGCCCTGCTCCCCTCCCCTTCCCCCGTCCCTCCCCTCCCCGGGTGCCCCTCCCCTCCCCTCCCCTCCCCTCCCCCCAAACCCGCCCCTCCGCGCCCTCCCTACCCCGGCTCCGTCCCCGCCCCCTCCGCCCCCGCCCCGCCCCCACCTCCCTCGGGCTCACCGGCCCCTCCGCTCCGCCCTCCTGGCCTGGCCCCGCCCTCCCTCCGCCAGCTCTAAAATAAATTAGCCACACGCGGGGGGGCGAGAGCAAATGACCCTTGGGTTGGAAGAGTGTCCTTGGGCCACTCTCCGGCCCGCCCGTCCCCTCCGCGTGGCCGTCAGGGCGGAAAGTTGGGGTGCTGGCGGAGACCGGGTGGGCGGGCCGGGGAGCAGCCGGCCCGGGGGGGAGGTCGGGATGGAGCCCCCGGCCGGCCGAGCGTGTCCGCAGGGTGTGAGCGGCTTCCTGGGTCGAAGGGCGGATGGGAAGGCAGCCGGCCCGGCCCGCCGTCCGCTATCTGCCCAGACCCCCTCTCCCAGGACTGCCCGGGCCCCTTGGCCAAAGCCTTGTTGACTCACGCTCGCGTCCCCCGCCCCCAAGGGTCCTGACCACCTACTGGTACCAGACCCGCCGCGCGCCCGCCGGGGAGGCGGAGGGCCGGACACACACAGCCCGGACGTGGGCAGCCGAGCGTGCGGTGTGACTAATAAACAGGCTTCACAGGGGGGCTTCCCCAAGAGGGCCACATTCCCACAGAGCCGAGCAGGCTGAGTGGTGAAAGGCGAAGCGGAGGGATGAATCCCAGGCCTGTGGTCTGCTCAGGGGTGTCCAAGGGCGCTCATGGCTCGGGGGTTCATTCAAGAGATGCGCTCTGTACTGTCTTCTCTGTCTCAAGCATTGAGCCAGGCTGGCGCAGGGGACACCCAAAGGCACATCCCTGTCCTCATGGAGCTCTCAGTCCAAAGACAGACAGAATTTTGTCAGACAGACACAAGGCTTCAGCTTCAGAAGTAATCCAGTCAGCAAAGGAAGCCTGCAGGGTGAGACACCTATAGCAGAACCCATTTTGCCCCAGATAGCTGTAGGACATGGGCTGAGCTTATGTTGGAGGGTCCAGATAGATTTCCTAGAGATGCTGAGCACTCAGAGGGCCCCAAGACCATCTCTGTTCCCACCCAAGGGCAGTGCTTGAGGGTCCTCTCTTCTGAGGTGTTTCCCCCCCCCTTTTGCATGCTGCTCAGCCCCTCCAAGCACCAATAGGACAAGGTCACCCCTGCGGCCCTCACTGCCAGCCTGCAGGGTAGCTCTCTGCCCTCTGTGTTTTGAAGAATTCTAAACACTTCTAGTGATGGTTCCTCTGAGAGTTCTGGGTGATGACACCCCTGTAGATGCCACTCAGGGAAAGGGAAAGGGGGGGGGCCTTCAATACGTCCCTTTTTTTCCCAGCCCACACATGGAAACAGAAGCAGCACCTAAGCAGGTTCTAGAACTCACCAAGATCAGGACCTCCACCCTCAGAATCCTCTCCACTCCATCCCCCCAGGATCACACGCTGGTGCTGGCGTGGAGACCATAAGTGTGTTCTAAGGCTCAGACTGCTAGGGCGGCCCCTGGCTTCTGAATTAGAAAGGCAGGAGGAAGCAGGCTATAGCCACCACCCTAGGAGAGCTGAACCCCTTGTGGAAGGGACAGTCCCAGGGTAACAGAGGTAGAAGGACCTCGAGGAGTATTTCTTACCGATAAGGCATCTGAGGCCCTAAGGAAAGCGACAAACCGGGTCATACGACAAAGCTGGATCTGGAGTGTGCTGGCTTTTCCCACCGCACCTACCAGGCTCCCTGAGAGTCAGAGGCAGGAGTTAAGGGAAAGACCAATGTCCACATGAGCTAAGCGACCTCACCCACCACAACTAGCAGCAGGAGCTCCAGCCCGGTGGTGCCAGGGCGCTGTGGCTGGGTGTCACTGGGGCCAGGGCACGGGGGGATGACAGGAGTGAGAATGGAGGAAAGAGTCGATAATGTGATCCCCTGCGTCAGGGGTCCAGTTCTCCTTCATTCCCCAGGAGCCTGAGGGAAGTGGCCCTCCCAGCACTGGTAGGATGGACAAGTCAGGCTTCAAGAAGTCCTTCCCAGTAAGGTTATAGGATGGGCCAGCATGCGGAGGAGGCCTTTGCTCACTCCATGAGGGAAGGTTCAGCATCATGGAGGTGCTGATTGTTTCTGATGGGTAAACTGGCATGGGTCACATTAAAGGGTTTCATCAGCAGGTGGGAGTAAGGTTGGTCTCCTCACCCTCAGGCCCCCATCCTGCACGAGTACTCAGGCCATGAAGTGTGACCCCCACCCCCAAGCCTCGAACTCATTAAAGTCCTGTTAATACATCATCCAGCCTCCTTGGCTGACACTCAGTTCTGGCAAATGGCCCGTTATCAGGTCTCTCCCTCTGCCCTCCTGAGCAGGGACTTAGGGGTCTGTTCTCGGAGGACTCCCTGCTGACCCTCCTCTGACTGTCTGCAGTCAGTGGGTCTGTGCCTTGAGAGCCCTCTGCAGAGAACATGCCTGTCAGGGGGTCTTGTGATCATCCCCCAGCAGGTCAAGTGCCCAGTAACAGATTGGATAATGATAGTGGTACTGATGGCAATAATGTGAGGCTTCGGCAGAGGGCCCTCCCTTCTCTCTGGGCCTTTTGCTTGTAGCACATCCAAGGTAGATAATCCTGCCCACCACCCTGCTCCTGGGCTGGCAGGCGCTGGGGCTTGGGTGTGGGCCTGTGTGTATATGCAGGGACGTGTGAGAGTATGGTCTTCCCAATCCAGAGACTTGCGACAGGGCCTGTCTGGAAACATCAAGAAAAATAACCCAGCTGGCCCAGAGAGAAATAGCACTAAGCATTTTGAAGGGAGAGAGGCGAGTTAGAGGGAAGATGTGTGAAGCCAGAGAGGGAGGGAAGGGAAGGAGGCAATGGGGTGAGGGGGAAGGAAAGACAAGGGCCTTGGGGAAGGATGGGGTGGGGGAGGAAGGGAGAGGGAAATGGAAGAGAGGAAGAGGAAAGGGTGGGCGGGGTGGGGGGACTGTCTTTGTGGTCCTCTTTTGTGGGCCGCTCAGGAGTCGTTAAGAATCAGGAAAGGAAGGAAATGTGTCCGGGCGGCGGGGACTGGGGTGCACACCCGGAGGATACCACACCCAGCCGGCTGCTACTGCTCCCCACTTTCACTGGGCTCAGGCTGCATCCCCACAGTTGGAAGCCCTAGCCCTCCTCTTCTGGCTGTTCGGCCTCCCCAGCCCTGTCCAACCACCCGCACTCTTACTGTGCGTGTGCTTGTCCCAGCTTTGCCTTCTCCGTGTGCTGCAGCCTGTGTCTGGGTCCGGTCCCCCCCACCCCCGCCTCACCAGACTAGAGGCCCTTAAGAGCTTCCAGAAGAATTAGAAAAAAGTGTCCCTTCTTCTGGGCAGATCCAGCTCTGTGCCAGACCACACAGGCTTGGGAGGAGGAGCTGGGACTTGCCACCAGTCCCTCCCTCTCCCCTAGGAGCCCAACACTTGGGGATCCTGGTACCCACTCCAAAATCCCCACCCGACATCCGATTCTGCCTTTTGGTCTGTGAGCAGGAGCATACCCACCCCACCCCCATCCACACCAACTGAACTGTTGTCCCAACACACACCTTCACAATGCAGTCCGGCAGAACCTGTCGCTCAGCACCCACACCGTTTCAATACCTCGGAGTCTCTCTGGCTGCACTGTCATGTCCGCTATTTTGTCTTGGGAGCTCCTATTCATCCTTTAGAACCCAACCTATATGCTCTCTTCTGTAAAGCCTTCCTAGCTATCCCTCACCCCCTGTGGAACTAGGAGTTCCTACCCCAGAGTGCTGTTAATCCTTTTTTCTAGGTTCCAGGTGTGGGGCCCAATACCCTGCTTCCTGGAGGAACCCTCCTCTTCCTAAATCCAGTCCAAAGGCAGAAGGCTCTACTCAAGGGTACCTGGCTCACTGTCATACATGCCAGCCCATCTGGAACCCCACTGGGCTTCTCTGGTCCCTAAAACTTACAGACTCAGGGCAGAAAGGGGAGCTGGAAATCCAAGTGGCCCAGAGGTCTCCCCACCCCCACTCTGCCCTTACTGGGGCTCCGCCTGACAGGAGATTCCCAGCACATCTGGTTGTACTTAAATCATCCAGCGCCCAACTGCCCAGGCATGTTGCCTGCTTTTCTCCCCTCTGCTCTGGCTTTCTCCCCTTCCTAAACTAGCCTCCCAGGCCTCTCCTCCAGGATGACTTCCCTGATTGGCCAGCCTCAGTATCCACAGCCCACCCTTGAACATGATCCTCTTTGGGTTGGGGCCTGGGAGGGTGTGCGCTCAACACAGCTCAGCGTGTGGGACCCCACTCCTTCCAAGCACTGGTCCTTCCCCAGGCAGGGAGGGGAGCTGACTGGGGCCTCTCCCCTGTGCCCTTGGCCTCCGAGGTGGCTGCCTCCAGTTACTGTCATGTGTAGTGGGGAGGTAGAGTGTTCCTGCCTTTTTAAAGCTTTGGTTCAGATCCAGACAGAACTCTTCCTGTTACAGTGGTTGCTGTCAGCCATTTTCCAAAAGGCTTTGCTAATATTAAAGAACAAAAGGGAAATGAATACAAAGAACACAGTAAGTATGAAAAGACACGGTCTACAAAGAACGGGTTTGTGGATCTGCCATGACCTGCTTCACTAGGGCTCCAGGTTTGAATATTCATTCGCTCACTCACTCATTCATTCATTCACTCAATCGCATGTACCGGTGGCTAAGCGTACTAAGTTCTAGAGCAGAGACTTGGATAAGACCACAGTGCTTCCTAGAGAAACTCCGCTCAGTGGAGGAGCGAGACAGGCGCACGAGCAAACATGAGATGCTGCGAGGGTCAGGCGTGGGGAGGCAGCGGGGTGCAGTGGGTGAAGATCAGGAACCCTGGCTTGAATCCTGGCTCCCCCAGTTTCCTGCTGTCTTGGAGGAGGGGAGGGGCAGTGGCACTTAACCTGCTGGAGTCTGTCCCCTCACCTGTACAAGGGAGATGATGTGACTGAGAGGGTCCAGGTGAAGACAATGTGCATGGAAGTGCTTCTCGAAGTGCTGAGTCGCTGCCGTCATTATCAGGCTTGAATTGCCTGCCTGGCGCTCCTCGATCTCTCTTCACTCTGAGGCTGCCCTCTCAGGGCGGCCGCCGTGTCGGAGAAACTTCCCCGGTGGGGGCACGGGGCCCAGGCAACAGCCAGTTGGCATCCACACCCACCTGTACTTTTGTTACACAAGGAAGACACATTTTTACAAATGTGAGACAATATAGATAAGCACGAAACAATCAAACATCCTAATCCCACCACCCAGAGACAGCCACTGGTAAGAGTTTGGAGCAGGCCAGATATTACTCTAAATGTTGATGTGTAAAGTGAGAGCTCTCCACATTATTTTATAATATGTAGACAAATACTTTGAATGTATTTTTCTGTCTATAAATACTATTACACCACATAATTGCAGACAGCTTAATATTCCATCGTGTGAACCTGCAACAATTAGTTTTTCTTTGTTGTCAATTTTATTTTCCCGAAATAAAAGCTTGATGAACAGACTTGTCACACCCACCTTGTTGCATGTGTCTTATTATTATAAAGTCGTAGCAATGAGATACCAGGAACACATATTTTTAGCTTTCAGGAGCCACTAGCCCAGGCCTCTGGCCGGTGCTCTTACATCTCCTCCAGGCAGCCCTCCCAGACTGGCCTTCCAGAGCCCATTGAATCTCCCAGGGCCCACCGCTTTCCCAGTAGCTTCATCCCTTAGTGACCTGGCCTGGAAACCCTGTAAAATGCTCAGAAGGCCTGACTGGTGAAGGCCAGGAGGGGCCCTGGGTGGAGAGCACAAAGCCGGCTTGTCTGGGGCACGGAAAGGGGCCCCTCCCCTCGGGGCTGCGGGCTGAACATTCCTCCCTGGACAATGGCTGCTTCGGAATCCCGAGAATGAAGAGGGCCGGGTGGCTTCCCGAGTCCAAGCCCACCAAGTAGTACCCGTTCCAAGATGGAAAGAAGGGGCACTTGCACTGTGGGTGGGGTGGGGAGGGGCTGTGCATCCAGCCCTGCAGCCCCTCCCACCTGCTGCCTCCTTTTACCGACTCTAATCCACAATAGCAGGAGTTGGCGCCCAGGCCCCTCTTCCCTGTGGGTATCCGGGGAGTCCTCTGCTCTCTTCAGGCTCCTGCTTCCTCAACTGTAAAATCAGGGGCTTGGATTCAGTGGTTGCTAAATTCCCCACAGATCTGAAATGCCCGAAGGTAGTGGCTAGGACACACACAAGCTTTGGAGCCAGACTGCCTGAGTGTAAACCCTCGTCGGCCCTCTTCCCTGCGAATGTAACACCCTGCCTGAGCTTCCCCACCTGTAAAGTAGGGTGATAATAGATACCCGTGTCTCCCTTGGGGGGCTGTCCTGAGGAGGGACGAGAGGACGCTCTTGGGACAGCTGGCTGATTGAGCAGTCTGTGAGTGATGACCTACACTTAACTCTCTGATGCTAACTCAATTCTCAACCCCAGGCCCCTCTCAGGCGCCCTGGGCACATTTTGGCCCCTGCACGTTTGCCCAGCGGGTGGCTATACCTCTGGGAAACCAGGGGCACCTGATGCCCAAGGAAGCCTCCACTTTGCATGTTTTCATGTCCCACGTATGAATCGTAAAGTTGCAAAGCTGGAGAACTATAAAGGCTTTGGGGGGCAAATAGAATCTGAAATTCAGGAAAACTCCTGTGTCAGGTCACATGCCTTCACTTTTGGGGGGAAATGCAGGCATTTCCAATACAGCATAGAATTCCAGGTTCTTAATAACCCATCAGAGGATTAGGATTAACTCACCTAGTGAGCAGTGGGGGCTTCCTGTTGCCGCTGCTCCTGCCCCACTTCCTCCCCCCCATACTCTTTCTCTCTCCTTCTCCTTACCCACCTCCTCCCCAGCCCTAACCAGTACTCCCCCAGATCGAAATCCTCTGCTGCAAGTGCCAGAACACTCCCCTCACAACGGCTTGTCCAATAAGGAAGATGCATGATCATATTTTATCCAATTGAGATGCCAGCGACATTAAGAAGCACTGTTGCTCTCGGTACCATGGGAAAGAAAAAGGCACTGCCAATTATACTGACACAGGATCTCTTATCACATAGGATCTTTATTTTTATTTAAAATGCTGTTTTAGACCTACATGGAAATATATTTTTAATATATATTACTCTTGCACATGCATAATAAGAAAAACACAGGTGAACCCTGGCTGGTGTGCCTCAGTGGATTGAGCGCAGGCCTGTGAACCGAAGGGTCACCGGCTCGATTCCCAGTCAGGGCACACGCCTGGGTTGCAGGTCTGGTCCCCAGCTGGGAGGGCATGAGAGGCAACCACAAACTGATGCTTCTCTCCCTCTCTTTCCCTCCCTCTAAAAATAAATAATTTAAAACGTTTGAAAAAGAAAGAAAGAAAAACACAGGTGAAATAAATTGGTTAAGGTTTTCTTTAAACTTCATTGAAGTCAGAGTCGGATTCTCGGAATCCCTGCTCAGCTCTGCGCTGTCGGCTTCTCCACACACACTCGTCATCTGGACTATCCCGAGTACAGGTGCTACAGCAGTTCTTAAAAGACTGCTCTACCGAGGTAATTATCTACTGCTGTGAAAAAAACTATCCAAATCTTAGAAGCTTAAAGCAACAAACGTTTCTCATCTTATAGTTTCCATGAGTCAGGAATCAGGAAGTGGTTTAGCTGGGTGGTTTAGCTGGAGGTCTCTTATGAGCTGGCCCTGGAGCTGCCAGAGGTGGGGGATGGGTGGGGGCAGTCACAGGGGGCTGGAGGACCCCCGTCCGAGCTCCCTCACAGGGCTGTCGGCAGACCTCAGTTCCTAGCTGGCTGCAGACTGCGCGCCTCGCTTATTCATCACGTGGGCCTCTCCACAGGCCATCTGACAGTCCGACTGTCTTCATGACAGGGCAGCTGGCCTTCCCAACGGCAAATGACCCAAAACGGAGCACAAGCTGGCACTTAAAAGAGAAGCCGCAGTCTTTTTAAAACCTAATATTGGAAGGGACATATCGTGATTTGTACCCTATGCTATTGGTCACAAAAATGCCAACCCAAAACAAAGTGGGGAGGGGCTGCACAAGGGTGCGACTCGCAGGAGGTGAGGGCCCTTAGGGGCCATTTTGCAGGCTACCTACCACATCCTTCTCAGCCACTGATATCCATTCTAGAAGTTTTGATGCTGGCAGACGGCCTGGCCAGAGAGTTGATAAAAGTTTCTAGGTATCAGTTAGGACTCCAAGAGTTCTTATGTGGTTTGGGGACTGACACATGGTAGGGTCACAGTTGTGCTGTCCTGACAGTGGGAAAGTCGCCAAGCCTGTGCATGGGCGGAAAGGGCAGCTATGTACAACCACTGTGTGGCTGACAGCAGGTTAACATGCTGTCGATTATAAGATGCATAACGATTTCAGAAATGTTAGGTGTGACCAAATGTACACTTCACAACGATCAAGTATACTCTACATAAGAATGAGAAATGGTAGCTTCGGAGGTGACTAATTCAGAGACTCAACACCTTCTTCAGAGAGCCAGGTTCCTTCCATCGTCGGCTCTACCACCCCCAGCACATCCGCTGTGCCCTGGATGGCTCTCCTCAAGTCACAAAGTGGCCAATGCAGTTCCAACCATCCTACGTGGTTCCAACTCTTACTCTCAGGTCTCCTTTTAAGAGCAAGAAAACCCTTCCCAGAGACATCCAAAAGATTTTCCCTCATGTCTCACTGACCAGCAATGGCTACTACCTCTTTTAGTCAGGATTAGGTTCAGTTGCATACCTTGGCAAAACTCAGAATGATTTAAACAAGACTGAAGTTTATCCTCTCTCATAGAAAAGGAGCATGAAGATAGGCAGTGCTGGTGTGGTTGGTAGCACTACAGCTTCGGTGTCATTGGGGACTCAGGCGGCACCCATCCCATGGAATTTCGTTCTCAAATTCACCTCATGTTCCAAAATGGCTGCTAGAGTTCCAGCCATCACATATTCTACAGAACATCCCTATTCACATCTTATTGATTAGAATATGGTCACATGGACACACCCAACTGCAAGAAAAACTAGCAACACTTTTTAGCAGGGCACTGTATCACCCTACATAAAATCTGACTCTTCATTACGAAGGAAGAATGAATGGTAGGTGGTCACAGTCAGCATCTTCCACTGCCCACCTACCTGAACCAACCCTGGTCAGGGGGACAGAATTACTAAGATAGATGTAGATGCATCAGGATTTACTCAGGGGTTGGACACAAGGTTATGTTCCTTGATAGGTAGCTCTGAACAAAATCTTAACTCTGTTTATGAAGAAGTAACAGTCACTCTTAGTTATCTACCAATAACCATTGTCCTCCTTTTGTGCTAAAAGAACCTTAATCTCGCTCAAGAACCAGACTGCCAAGTTCTTCAAGAGAGGCTGAACATCCCCCCTGCCCCAGGGGTAAATCTTGATTAGTTTGAGGAAACTATGGGAATCCCATTTCCGCTGCTAGTGTCTGCTTTAAGAATGGACAAGTAATATGTCTGGCCTATGAAACATGAGGGGATGTTCTTTGGGATGCTCCTGAAAAATTTCTCAGAAGCTAAAGGAGAAACAGCTTTTCTTGGCCAGCCTTTGAACAGTGTTGTCTGCATGTAATGTCCGGAACTGCAGCAGCCATCTCGTGACTTTAAGAGAGGTGAGGGCACAAGGTCAAAACCCAGCAAGATAGGATGGTGGAGAAAAAAGAAAGAAACATGGTGGAATATTCACAGTATGGAATCCTATTTGGCGATAAAAATGAGTCGATACACACATACACACAAAAGTGTGAATCTCAAAAATACTGAAGCAAAAGAGTCAGACACAAAAGAGTATATACAATTTGATTCCACTCAGAGGAAGTTCTAAAGCATGCAAAGCTGAACTGTGGAGGTAGAAATCAGATCAGTGGTTCCCTGTGGCAGGGGACATATGGACACAAGAGAGAACTTTCTGGAGTGATGTCAATGATCTATGTATCTTGACTGTCTGGTGACTACCAGGTATACATTTGTCCAAACTTATCAAACCATAGTTTAAAAATCTGCATTCTACTGCATGTAAATTATATGTCTTTTTTTAAGGTTTTATTTATTTATTTTTAGAGAGAGGGGAAGTGAGGGAGAATGAGAGGGAGAGAAACATTAATGTGTAGTTGCTTCTCACGTGGCCTCCAGTGGAGACCTGGCCCACAACCCAGGCATGTGCCCTGACTGGGAATCAAACCTGTGACCCTTTGGTTTGCAGCCTGCACTCAATCCACTGAGCTACATCAGCCAGGGCTAAATTATATTTCAATAAAGTTGATAGAGGAAGGAAGGAAAGAAAAGAAAAGAGAAGAAGGAAGGAACCTAGGTCCTTGATAACATTGTTGATCACTGAATTAACCAATACCCTCACCTTGGGACTTCTTGTTTAGCAACACAATAAATAAACATCCTTACTGTTTAGGCCATTTTTAAGTTGCATCTTCTGTAACTTGAAACCCAATCCCTCTTGTAAAATCGGGGAGAGGCACCCAGAGGTCGGGACACAGATCCAACCTGGGAAACTGTGGGCTTCCAAGAACAGCTGGAAAAAGCAAGAAAGTGAAATCCTTCTACTTCATCTGGTGGGGTCTGCTCCCCACCCACCATCACAGTGAGCTGAGTACAGCTGGGGGTTTCTCCTTACCTTCCCTGACCTCCCCACCCCCACTTGCTCTCAGGACTTATTCTCAGGCTTCTGGTGACAATTAAGAGAAAATACAGGAAACTCAGCACCATGCTGGGCACACAGTAAGAGCTCAATAAGGCTCCTGTGTTACCTCACCTGGCCCTGCTGAGGATGACCTGGGCCTGAACCATGCGGAGATAGAGAGAGAGGAGGGACTAGAATTCAGGAGCCTGTAGCAAGCAGATCTCAGGACTGTGGGTGATTGATGACACCAAGCACTGAGGCTTGGGTGACAATGTGGATGCGATTGCTTCTTAGGCTTCTGGCAAAGATTATGTGCAGTATCTGTTTTTATCACCAGGCAGATGCTGATAGAGGAGATAGGAAATATGGAAGGAGGAGAAGACATGGGCAATAAAAAGAAGAGGATAAGTTGAATTTGAGGTTCTTGTGAGTGGTGTAAAGAGGTGAACAAGAGCAGGACCTCTGCCATCAACTAGCTGTGTGATCCTGGGCAAGTTACCACCTCTCTCAGAGCCTCAGGGTCCTCATCTGTAAAATGGGATTTCTAAGAATACTTCTCATTAGGTGCTGTAAAGGCCGAATGAAACAATATATTCAAAATGTTTGGCATAGTGCCTGGCACATAGTAGGTGCCCGTTAAAGAGTGATAACTTTGATCAGCCCGCCTCATCTGCCCAGACAGGCAGCCTCATGCTGGGCTGCTGCAGCTACAGTGCTAACTATAGCTGACAGGTAGGAGAGTCTTGAGCTCATACTTTGCCTTCCTCTTCTTTTTCTTTGGTCCAGTTCCTCCCTTCCTTCTAGTCTCTACCTTTTTTTCCTCCTTCTTCCAGGAAGGCTTCCTTGACTAATACCACCTCCCTTTCCTGCCAACCTCTCCACAAGCTTCCCTGTAGGGGCTGGTCTCCCAGTCAAGAGCTCTACACACTCCCCTCCATTGCCCACCCCTCAGGAAGGACCGCTGTAGCTCAGATAAGACTGGACCTAAGGGGATGCTTATCCGGGAGGGAGGTGAAGGATGCCTGATCTACGCCACATCCCCAATGACTCAGAAAGGGGCGGGGGCTGGTGAGGAGGAGGCCACCTGCCAGAATGGCAGCAGACAGGCCAGCTAAATCCTTGACCTATGATTTAAGGGGTCGGGCATAGTTCAATAGAGCACTCCAGGCTGAGTCCCAGCTCATTCACATAGGTCAGGGGGATGAGGAGCTGGAAGGGGAGGAGGGTCATCTCCCCCAAGTGCCTTTTGGAGTCATTCCCACTTCTCTGAAGCATAATCCAGCACCCTAAAAACCCACAAGCCCCAACAGCATCAGTGCAGAAGGCCCTCTGAGAGGTGAAGTGGTAAGTGGGAGCAGGAAAGGCAGGTGAATCAGAGAGTGGGGAGAGCCATGGAACGCCTGGAATCACGATTCAAGGCAGACAATATGGGCTCAATAAGGCTCCTGTTTGTATTAATCGCAGAGCCCTTTGTTAGTTTCTGAGACTCAGCAGCTTTGCTCGGAATGCCCAGGTCGGCCCTAGTCTCTGCTCCCCTCCTTATCCTTTGGAATTTCCTCCCAACTTGGCCCTGCTAGGATTTGGGAGGAAGCCCTTTAAACAGCAGGAGTGTCTCATGCAATCCTAGATGCCACATGTGGAGCGATTTGCCTAGCCATAAAGGCCAGTCAGACCCCTAAGAAGAGCCAAGTTTGGGTCCCAGTCTCAGCCAGAAACCCGCCTCCACCTACCCGCGGTCTCCCGGCGGGCATCCAGACTTGCCTACTAGCGTGCTATGCAAATGAGATGCAAAGCAAGCCGGTACAGCTGTTGGGATTGGCTAGCGCAGGAGACTGTGTTCACCCAATCCGGGGTCTCCTGCCGCCTGGGCTTCCCTCCTCACTCAGCCTGGTCCCCACCCATAAATCAGCTTGGTCTGCGTTAATGGCTCCTGACTAATTTCCTGGACTCGGGCTCCGGACTCGGGTCGCCGCATTAAAATTCAATCAGGTCCAGCGATGAGCTATTAAATATTCATTGGGAGAGCTTCCCGAAACCCGGCTGGGGGATGGGGATAGATTGGGTTAGAGGAACAACCCCAAACCCCAGAATCCCCAGCTCCAGAGAAAGCCTTCCCATCCACTTCCCCCATCTCCAATTATTGCTGCCTAATTTCCATTCTACTGGGCCTGAGTTCTCTCTGGAAGTCCTAAACCCTCTCTAGAGATTCTGGGAGATTGGGCTACCCTGGGAAGGTGTGGGTATTAAAATATGTCAAGGTTCTGTCCAAGTCCTCTGTCCTCTATCCCCTCCAAGCCTGGTCACCTCACTTCACAAACCCATCACCCAGTGACCACTCTCGGCCCCTATCAATGCTGGAACCTTAGGTTCCACCAGGAGTGGAACAGCTCTGGGGCACAGATGGCTTCACCTTCAGCAGAGTCCAGGAGAGGCCCCCAGGTCCCTGGCCCTGCTGCCTTTGCCAGGGACTTCCTTGGCAGTACACTGGCCATCTTCAGCATGGCTTGAGAGAGCTTCAGGCTGGGCAGCACTGGGTGTGCGTTAGAAGAGTGTAGGGGGCTCTCTGCAGTCCTCCTCTCCTCTCCCCTTCCCCCAGGAATGCAGCCAGTCCACACTCCTGCCCCACCCCCCCCCCATGCTGAGCAGGCTGCCTGGAAGTTCTCAAGGAGGGTACCGGGGGAGGGGGCTGGACCTGAGGGCCTAGAGGGGGCCACTGGGAATGTCTAGGACTCAAACAGGAAACATCCCCCCACATACATACATACATACACACACATACATACATACTATAGTTGGAGTGTTATAAAGTGGGTTTAGTGGGTGTGATGACAGGCATGAATGACTCAAAGTCTGGAGTGAGTCCCTCAAACAAGGACTGGAAATTTTTCTAGGCCTCTATGTTATATTGAGATGTTTTATGACACAGCTTCAGTTGCTGGGTGAGGACGTGTTTGAGTTAGGGGAAAGAGAAAGCACCAGGAAATTACTAGGGGAGACCTGTTTCCCTCCCCAGTTTTTACAGAGACTCCTCAGGAGCGAACCACCTGCTCACAGGGCTCTTCCCCTGCTCTGGAGCCTGAGGTCCTGCAGGAAATGAACCGTGTGAGGCATGGGGGGGAGGCTAAGAGAGTAGAGCCACAAAAAGTACCCTACAGCTGCTGCAGGGGAGGGATGGAGGCCGACGACACCAGTTCCTGCAAAGCCAGAAGCAGCTCAGGGCTCCAGGGAGCCTGTGAAGTTCAGGGGAAACTGTTTTAGGGAATACTGGAAAGGACTTCTTATTCTGCTCTTCTGAAAGCATCAACCTTTGGCCCAGCAGAAAGCCTAAAATTCTTGCCTGAGAACCCCTCATCCCTCAGGGTTTTGCTGCTCTCCTAGCAGGAAATGGGGGACCCCACAAGAAGTACCCCTTCCCCAGAACCAAGACAGACCCCAGAGCTGGGCGCAGGGCAGAATGTGTCTGGCAGCGATTAGCAGGGGAGCTGGGGCTGGGAGGCCTCAGGCTTCAGCGGGTCAGGAGTGACCTGAGCCAAGTGTCCGATTCCAAAGCCAACCATCACAGGCACTCCAGGATTCCAGCTCGCCCCACACGTGTGGTTCCCATTAGGGCTGGCTGGGGTCTTCCTGAAGGCCAGGCAGATTCCTGAGCCCCTCCCCCAATGGCCCTTCCCTCTTTGGGCAGTGTGGAATGTCTTACCCAGTTCCTAGGGGTGGTCTGCCAGAGTGCAACCTTAGGGATTTCCAGGGGCATCCCACTCCACAGGGCCTCCCCACCCACTCGGTGATGTGTTTGCAATTCCTTAAAGGGTCAGAGGGATAGGGGACAAACTTTCAACACCTGCCCCCAGGAAGCCTAATCCCTGAAGGCCCCTCCACTTGCGCCTGGGAGACTTCCCTCCTCTGCGGCCTGGCTGCCTTGGTTCATGCCTCAGCCCCTGTGGCCTGGATGCTGGCAGCTGTCCTCAGTGACCAGGCCATTCCTCCCTAGTGTCTCTGGTGGGCACCTAAAACCCAGGACTGTTTTTCAGATCACTTCCCTCACAAAATTTTCAACAGCTTTCTAACAACTGGGTGGCAGTTGCTGTTTGCATCCCCAAGATGTTCAGGTTGTGTGTGCTTTGGACACACCTTAAAGTTTTTAAAAATAGTTAACATTTAAAAACCAGGAGGCAACACACAGAAACCTACATTTCTAATTTTTCTTGAAAATATCTGACATCTCTAAGCTCACATTCCTGCATGGCAGCACCTGGCTGGGGCTGAGTAATTACTTGGCCTTCAGAAGGGGTCTGTGGAACCTACATGTGCACCACAGTCCCCACCAATCCCTATTGTCTCCCAGGTGTGAGGTCCAGGTGAGTAAATGGCCTTTGTTATCACTGGTCTGGCACTAACACTCCCAGTCAGGTTTGCTCCTTCTATCCACGTCCGTTCCCGTCTGTCCTCAGCTCAACTTGCTACAACGAACCCAAATCTAAATCCCTTGGTCTGGTGTATGAGTCCTTCAGCCTCCCTTCACACACTTGTCTTCCCATCCCAGGCAACTTCTCGCCTCCAACACTCTTGCCCCAGGTGCACCAGAGTTCGCATCCTTCCCTGGGCATATCTCACTTTCACACTCCCGTCTTTGCACTGGCTGTTCCTTCTGCCTGGAACAGCACCTCTCCTTTTCTCCCGCTAGTAAACTTCTATTTCTCCTTCAAGACCCACCCTAGAAACTACCGACCCTGACTCCTCAGGGAAGCAGTGCCCTCAAGTTGCCCAGTGGTCCCTAAGAGTTCACATGGTCTCACACTGCATCCCCTCCCTGCAGTGACAGTACCCCTAGGACTGGCAACAGCTTGCTTGGCCTGCCCAGGGACCACCTGTGTGGAGGAATCAGACCTGTTGGTGAGGGGATTATAACTCAGTCCCGTAATTGACCTCTGCGGCAAACACAGGTTTGTCGAAGTTGACAGGTTGCAGGAGGGAGAGGCAGCAAGGTGGTCTGTACCACAGGTGAGGTCCTGGGTCCTAGGCAGGAAGAATGCCTGTGTCCCCAGGGGACCTGGACCTGAGGACGTGGGGCAAGGGCTTGGTGTATCCAGAACGCCATCTTCTCAGTTTCCCGTAGATGTGCTTCTGTGCCAGGGGGTGTGTGAAGATGTGTAAGTGGCTCCCTGCCCAGGGCAGTGGGGCACTGTCCTCTGTCCTGTGAACACCTCACTGCCCCCAGTGCTGTCACCCTCGGCTCCTGAAGCTGAGGTTGCAGAGAGCCCAGGGGGGCAGCCTTGAGGCCAGAGAGGCCGCTCCCATGGTCTGTTCCCCAGCCTCGGATCCCTAGCTCACCCTCCCTCTTCCCCAGTGGAGTCCCTGCTTCCTCAGGGCTCCCAGCTGTCACAGCACCTTGCACAGGGCCCAGTCAGCCCCCGTTAGCATCGCGCTGCCCCAAGGCCAGAGATGGGCCTGATGCCAGTGGTCTGCCCAGGATGAGCAGCTGGCTCTCGGTGGAACCACCCAGAAGTAGCTCCGGGGCTCTCCCGACTTCACAGACCGGGAAACCACTCTGAGCCATGAAGGTATGTGCGCCAGGCCCCAGGAAGCGGTAGCGGGGCCGGAATTTCAGCCAGCTGCCTCTGAGAGCCTAATTCCGTCTCCAGCCCCGTGCCTCCTCCTCACCGGTTCCAGCCTCGGGCTCCGGCGTTGGGCGTTGGGCGTTGGGCGTTGGCTTCCTCCCCCTCCGCTCCCACAAACCCCAGTCACATCCCTCCCGTTCAGAGATCGATGCGTCAGTCTCCCAAAGCCAGCGGCACCCACGGCCCCGCGCGTCCGTCGGTCAGCTCGCGCGAGTTCAGGAGGGGCCGCCCTAGGGCCTTTCAGAAGTTCCGACTCCGCGAGGAGCAGAACCTGACCACTGGGATTGCCTTGCAGTACTGTGTCACTCCGGCTGCGGCCCACCCCCGCCCCGCCCAAGAGAGGCAGGTGCGGACGTCCTCAGGGCTCCCCAACACTTGTCCCCAGGCGGGCTCCCGGGTCACCCACAGCTACCGCCACCAGGTGCGGGTGGTGCGCGTTAGAGGGAACGGTGGCGCGCGCCCCAGCCCCTCCCCCACGCTGGGTGGGTGGGGAAGGGAGGAGGGAGCAGATGGCAGCAATTACGGCTCGGACCCTCCCCCGCCCCTAGCCCGAGGCCGGAAGATCGGCTCCTTGAGCCACCGAAGGCGGAGGGGCGGCCTGCCATCCAGCGGGGGAGGGAGCGCCAGCCCGGGAGGGGACTTCCTTCCCCTGGGGACCTGGCTGGGAGATTCCCTTAGGAAATGCCAACACCCGCTGCCCCCTTCCCGCTCCCGCCTTCGCTCCCGGAGTTGTTTCAGGCCGGTGTCCCAACAAGCTCCGCGCCTGTAGGCCTCCAAGCTCCGAAGATTTTCAGGTTGGGCCGGTGGTCCAGGCCGGGAAGATGGGAGCCGAACGGTCGTGCAGTTGTTATCCAAACAAGGTTCAGGAGGAGGGGATGAATGGCATCTGAAATCCAAGCCTTGGGCCTTGTCAGGTGCTGACTCGTTCTGGAGGAAGGCAGAGTACCTCTTCTGACAAAAGCCAGAATGGGCAAGCCCAGGCTGCCCCTGCTCTAGTGCGACTGACTACAGAGAGGGGCCGAGCAAACGGCTAGCGTTGGCTTCGGTGGGTAAGAGGCAGGGCCAAAACGGGCAGGAGGACTCTTGTGGCCTAAGACAGGGAAAAGTTTAGGACCACTGAGGACCAGTTGGGCTTCCTGGCCCTTTCTCTATTCTTGAATTCCTCTCCCATCCTCCGCTCTGTTGTCCAGCCCGTTAGCAAATTTTGTCCCTTCGATCCCTAAGATATGTCTGAATTAGCGCCTGCCCTCCACCCGCATCCAGGGCCCAAGCCCCAGTGACTGTCTTGCACAACTGCAAAGACTCCTGACTGTCCTCCTGGCTCCCCAACCGTCAATCACACAGCTGCCATGGCGACCTTTAAGAACACGAATAAAAACACAACAGAACAAAATAGCAATTGGGGCTTGTCATCCCTGCTTAACACCCTCCTGTGGCTTCCCTCAGAAGAAAACCCCCACTTCTCACCCTGGCCCCACCTATCCAATCTCTCCCCATCATTCTCCCCTCCACCCAGATGCTGTTCACACTGGCCGCGTTTCTGTTTTTTGAACTTGACAAGCTTTTCCCCACCTCTGGCCTTGGCCTTGCTAGCCCCTTGGCCTGGAACACTCTGCCCAGACCCTTCACAGGGATGTCACCTCCCTATTAACCCTGACCACAACACAAAAGCAGCCCCACATCCATCTGCCGGATCTACCGTGTCACTTAACCTTATCTATTTCTTCCACAGAGCTGGCCACTTTCTGTAATTATATTCCTTATTCAGTTGGTTTGTGGTCCGTTTCACTTACCAGCATGCCAGCTTCATGAGTGTGGGCCTGGTCTATCTTGTCTTCTGCTGGCACAATGCCTGGCACAAACCTAGGAGGTGTTTGACATACTCCATACATTTAAGGAATGCAGGATGCCCTGGGGAACCACCGGGACACTAGCCCATCTGGTTGCCCTAAGGGGGCTACTCGCTGGGAGGGGCCAGCTGCAAACCCATATATTCACATGTGTTTTCCCAAATGCCTCATACATATGGGCAAAGCTGTGGTTTTTAGTAACAATAATCTTAGCAGCCAATGCTTACTGAGTATTTGCTAGGTGCCAGGCATCATTCTAAGTGCTTTACATGGCTTAACCAATTTTAATTGGCACAGCGAAGTAGAGACTAACATCCTCAGTTTACAAGCAGACTCACCGGGACACACACAAGAATGTGTGGCTGTTCAGCAAACATACATGTGCGTCGTAAGGATTGAATTCATTCATTGTTATCGTGCAGCAGATAGATGGGTGAAATGACCGATTACATGGGTGAGCCTGGGGCGCTTAGTAACTACTGCAGGAAGGTAGAACAGAACAGAACCACAGGGGAGGGTCAAGGACTATGTATATGAGGGGAAAGGTGGGCATGGGGCTAGTTTGGGCAAGGGGTGAATAGAAGAGGAAGTTTAGGCCACAGCTTATGCTCCGGTCCCCAGGGCACTCAGGGTGCTGATGTGATGTGAAGACAAGGGCCCGGGCCCTGGCGTTCTGCCACCCGCCAGAGGGGTGATCTTGGGCAACCACGTACCCTCTCAGAGCCAAACTAGCAAAGTGCTGGGGGAGGCTTACATAACACCAACTCCCAGAGCCATCGCCAGGATTAAATTAAAAACGCTCATGAAAGTGCTTCCTCAGCTGCAGAGGGCTTGCTGGGGAGAGGGACCAGGGAAGGCGTGCAGGTTGCCAGCCCGGAAAGATGGGGTTAGAGCTATGCTGTGGCCCCTCCTGAGTTGCAGCCCACTGCTGTGTGCCCCTCCAGGGGGGGCCACGGTTAGATCTCATGGATGTTTGTCAAGAGACCACATGTGTTTGCTGAGTGAGCGTGCACTGGAGTGAGGGAAGCACCAGGGGACAAGTAAGACGGAAAACAAGGAGGTGAATGAAAGATGGAGTGAATGAAGCAGGGACTAGAGACACCCTCTGCCTCTGTGCCTCAGTTTCTGCATCTGCAAAAGACAGTGGTAAAACTTGGCCCACCTTTCTCCCTGGGCCCCCAGTATGGATCAAATGAGAGGGGGCAGGTTCGTGGGGGCCCCTTGCTATCTGTGCATGGCCAAGGGGACTGGTGCTCCCCTCCCCCACACTCCTGTCCCCCGGAATTTATAGATTCCTCATTGTTCTGCACAAAGGCCTTCTAGGGGAGGAGGCGGGGTGGCTGAGGAGACTGGAGAATTAAAAAGTCAGAGGCTGAGTAACAGCCGGCCACACCCGAGGCCCCATAAATCTGCCTGGACTCCCTGTAAGATGCACTTCCTCCGCCTTCACAGCCGGTGGCCTCGCTCCTGCCACCGGGTGAGCTCATCCTCCTGCAGCCCTGAGCCTCGCCAAGGTGGGGGCGTGTGTGCGGACGTGGAGACAAGACCCTGAGAGTGGATGAGGGGTGAATCCTATTGTTTTCTCCCTGGATGTCACAGAGTCCTTTCTGCCAGCTCTGCTCTGCAACCTTACGGGCCCCTGTGATTCCAGTCTGCTGCTGTTGGCTCTGGGCAGAAAAATAAGCCTTCCGTCGTCGGCATTCTGAGTCCCCTGGTGAGGAGGACCTGGAGGTCCAGAAACACCGCCTCCTCCCCCACTCTAGCCTCTGGGGAGCAGGAGGGGGCTGAGAGGAGCACTGGCAGATGGTGCAGTGTTAACAGATGACATGGAAAACAAAATTACTCAGCTGCTCTGTCCCTCCATCTTCCCCATGGAAGGGGACAGCCGTCAGACTGGAAAAGCAATGATGTCCACTGGGTGGGTTGGGGAGGAGGGGGGGGGGAGAAGCGACAGGGCAGAGGGGACCGCACGCCCGCCTTCAGCAGACCCGGCCTGGAGCCCCGTCCCATCTCTGCCAGCCACCTCCGGGCCCAGTGATCTCAAGCGGGTTCATTAACCTCTCAGAATCTCTGTTTTCTTATCTATGAAATGGGTCAATGAAAAAACCTGCCTCACCTTCTCACTGGCTTTTGTGACAATAACGTGGATTTTTGTGTTTGAAAAATGGACTTTACGACTTCTGAGGGTGTAAAAATGCAGGAGGTTACTTACAAGTGGTAAGTGCCAGCCCCTTAACTGTTTCTACAAATCATTTTAAAAACATTTTCTTTTTCTTACAACAAAATAGAATAGAGTACAAGGCATCACAAAGTTTTGTAAAACTTTACTTTTAGTTATATGTATGCTCATGTGTTCCGAGTAGGTGTATTTAGTATGAGTGATGGTCAAGAAAGTTTGAAGCACTTCAAGTAGGGGAAATTCCCCAGTGGTGTCTCCAGAAGGGAGTGAGTGGTAGAAAGGCGGGAACTACCAACTTGAAAAGCAGATGCACTGGGTGGAGCTTAAACGCATCGGGCTGGGAGATCTGGCTCCCGAGCAGCTCCGCGCGTAGCCGCCGAGGTGGAGATGGGCGGAGGGGCTCACTCAGGACCTAACTGCCTTCTCACCGGGTAAGAAGGCTCTCCTTGCTTTGTAAGATGCCTTGGGCCTGAGTCCTGAATGAAGCACCTGTTAGGCCTTATACAGTGCCCTCAGCATGGCCCTGAACGGAGGCAGAGAAAACAGTCTGGTCAGTGAGAACCTTGACCTCCTGTGCCTGGACCCCTCCCCCCACAAATCAACTAAGAGTACAGAAGAATCTGCAACAGGTATAATGTACTGGTGATCAGAACCCCCTGTCTGAACTTCACCCATGACCCTCACCTCCACCCCCACCCCAGGGGCGGTAGTCCAGTGAGAGAGAGCTGGTCAGAGGGGGCCCTAAATCAATCTGACTTCCCTGGCTGGCATTGAGTTACGAGCTGTGGGTTTTGTAATGTAGATCATGGTTGGGGAGGAGGGAGCACGACCTATGGCAGGTCACACAGGACCCCCAGAAGGGGCCACAGCCAGGGTCAGAGGCCACCTCCTCCATTCTTCCTTCTACCCTTCTGGGTCCCATCCCACATCTAGTCCTTAAACTGGGTTAAGCCAACTCCCTGCTGACTGCTGACCCCAGCTGCACCTGCCTCCAGGCCTATAAGGTGAGCGTAAGGCGGCTGGTCAGGGAAAAGATCCTGGAAGAAAGGGAGAGGATGAGGTGACAGTACCCTTGGTTCCCTAAAGGAGACAGGTCTGTGTTCCAAACCAGACTCAAGAGTTTGCTGAGCTCTCTCGCTGCAGATTTGCCACTGCACTCTCCCCAGACCCCCAGACCTCCCCCTTGGCTTCCCTTTTCTTCTGGTTGAATTCCGAGAGTCAAGACTTCTGCAAACCGCAGCCCAAAGGATTATTAGACGGCTGGAGATAAGGTGTGACAGAGAGCGAGAGAGAGTCCAGCCCGTGCTCCAGCCTGTGTGTCACCAGGGCTTCAGAGGGGGAGTTAGAGGGATAGAAAGATGGAAAGATCCTGACAGCGAGATGAGAAGGACCAAATGCTGAAAAGATAGAGAAAAGGCCGAGTGACACAGACAGAAGGAAGATGGACAAACAGAAGGCAGTGAAGAGAGCAACCCTGAAAAGAAATTGGAATGGCAGGAAAGGAGCATTCTGGTGAACTCCTGCCAGTCCCCAGCAGCTAAGGTCAAAAGGAGGGTATTTCTTTACTGTTAATCCTTAAGGCACCACGCTAAGACTCCAGAAGGCACTGGAGTGTCCCTGCAGCACCCAGGAGGTTATCCATTATTTTACACATTAACCAGCAGCCTCCGCTTCTCCTCTACCACAGTCATCTCTATCGGCAAAGACATACACAGGGAGGGTCAAGACCCGGCCTGGGTACTGGCAGGGGTGGGGGTGGCAGGAGCCAGCAGAGAGCCCTCCTGAGGACAGAGGCCCGCAGAAGGCACCTCAGAACGGGACATGTCTGCCAGTGGAAAGTAAAAGAAACCTCACAAACCCAGGTAACTGGTCAGGTTCGCTAAAGCTGATCAACATAAACAACTCCCCTGCACCTCGTGATTTGGACCAAAAATGGGGCTCCGACCGTCCCATTTTTGTGCACCTGCCCTGCCCACACCCTCCCCCTGCATCTAACCCAGAGCCCTCTGTAATGGCATCAATGCTGTCAGGTGGGGATGCTCTCCCAATTCTTGTCCCAGGCTGCCACCTGCTGGCAGAGAGTGGCCTTGCAGAAACAGGACCCTGGCTCTGGCTGGGGCTTCTCTAGGCTCCGGAAAAGAGAATTTGAAAAGCAAAATGTGGAATCCCCTTTTACCTAGCTAGATGGCTTTGGGGCCGCTCCACATAGGTTCAAGTCTCCTATCCTTCCACAGTCATTCCTGAATGGTTACGGGGGCTCTCAGGCCTCAGGAGGGGCTGCAGGGAACTCACCTGTCCTGAGCGGCTGAAACTGTGCTACCTGAAGGAGGCAGAGCTGACCAAGGTGAGGGGAACAGCCAAGAACAAGATTAACGATAGCTAGTGTGAGAAGCATAAAAACCTAAATATATGCCTGGCACAGGGTAGGTATCAATAAATAGTTATTGAATGAATGAATGAGTGAATGAATGAAGTGCAGAAGCAGCACTGAGGAGAGATGAGCTGAGTACAAGGGAGGCTGAGCAAGAAGAGAAGGAAACAGACATCTTTCTCTTTTCTCTCTTCCTTTTATTAACGAGTAGTGATTATCTTGGTGGGCGTTTCAAACCTTGTACAAGTTTAAAAAGCAAAATGTGAAGGTCCCTTTGCCCTCACTCCCATTCAGCTTCCTTAAGTGAACCACTGCCAACATTTTAGTGCGCATCATTCTTTAGGGTAGTCCTCAGCCTTGGCGACACAGTAGAATCACATGGGAGATCCAGGAAATGCAAGGTGTGCCCCCAGCCAATGACCTCAGAATCTCTGGGGCGGGTTCCAGGCCTCACTATTTTAACAAGTCCCTGAGTGATTAGGTTGTGCTGCCAGCGTCGAGAACCACTGTTCCAGGCCTTTCTATGCACATACACATAAGGAGCCAACTGCTCAAACACACCATATATATTTATATCATCAGCTTTAATTTAAAGATTTTATTTATTTATTTCTAGAGAAAGGGGGAAAGGAGGGAGATAGAGAGGGAGAGAAACATCTATGTGCGGTTGCCTCTCACACACCCCCTACTGGGGACCTGGCCCGCAACCCAGGCATGTGCCCTGACTAGGAATTGAACCAGTGACCCTTTGGTTCACAGGCCCACACTCAATCCACTGAGCCACACCATATGCTGAGCTTTTTTTCCTCCTCTGTTAACATGTCTCAGATATTCTCAGAGCAGTCCATTTGAATCTCATCATTTGTTAATAGAGGCATAAGATGCATGTGCATATTTTTCAAGCCCTTCCTCTCTTGATGAATATTTAAGTTCTTTCTAAAATTTTTCTTACCATTGCAAACAATGCTGCAAAGTATTATATACAGTATATTTTTCTCACATATGCAACTGCTGTCTTGGGAAAAATTTCTAAAAGCAGAATTTCTGGGTTTATGTGTATGTACCTTTGTTACTTTGATAGATATTGTCAAAATGCTTTCCAAAAATACTTTGATTTACATTCCCCCAGAATAGTGTAAATGCTTAATAACATTAATGTTTAAATTTTGCTAAGCTGATGGACCAAAAGTAATATTTCATTATTGTTTTAATTTGCCTTTCCCTGCTTACTTGTGAGATTATGCATCTTTTCATATATTTATTGGTCATTTATATTTCTTCTATGAATTAAATGTCACGTCTTCTACCATTTTCTTAGATTTTTTATTTAATTAGGATTAGAGGAAATTCTATTTCTAATAATATGACTGGCTGGACTCTGGACTGATCTCTCCAAGTGCTAGTTAAAATACAAATGCAAATTATTTTTAAAAACATTGAGGAGCTGGCTAGACAGCAAGAATGTATTAGGTTGTAATCTAAGGGAAGGCAGAAACTCAGGGAAGCAGAACAAAGACTTTACTTTAGTTTGAGGACCTTTGTTGAACCGGGTAAACTTGAGCTTCAGTGTCTTCAGTCTTTATCTTTGACAGAACCAAGGTGAGGAATTTAATCAGGGTTTTCTTTAGAAAGTGATGACACCAAAGGGTACGCCCTTGATATAAGATTGAATCTGAAATAAATCCACCCGCTGTCACCTGCTGGGGACTTTAAGGAAAGCTGCTTCTGGGCTAAACAGATAAAGAGGTGCTCTCCCTGAGTTGTAGCCACCAGCTGATCTGCAGCCCAAATTTTTATTAACTTGGGTGACCCAAAACTCTCCAAGTCAGGGCTTGAAGTGGTTCAGGACTGGTAGCACCTCTAAGGCCTGGCAGAAGCGAAGTCATATTCTCTGCAAAACAAAAAACCACGTTTATCCTTAGCCTCAAGGAACTTCCAACAACATTTTTCTGGGAAAATAAATATGTCTCAGTAAAAAACAATAAAAAACCCATGAAACACAAAAGGGAAAAAGACCATCAGCAAGATCCAGCCCACCCAGACAATCCAGGAGAATCTCCCAATCTACAAATCCTTAACTTAATTTTACCTATAAAGTCCTTTTTGCCATGTAAGGTAACATATTCCTGGGTTCTGGGGATTAGGACATAAATATCTCTGGGAACTATCATTCAGCCTACTGCGATAATGTCAGTTCATTTCACAAAGTTTGAAATCATATAACTTTAAAATAATTTAAAAGATTATAAGATTATTTTAAAGATTAATTTAAAAGATTAAAATAATTTAACAGATTTAGCAGCAGAATAGACACAACCAAAGAGAGAAGTAGCAAACTGAATGACAGATGCAAAGAAGTTTCCCAGTCTTGTTGCCATAACAAAACCCCACCTGTTGTTGAGGGGGCTCAAACAACAGAAATTTGTTTTATCATAGTCATTCAGGCTAGAAGTCCAAGATCGAGGTGCCGGCAGAGTTGGCTTCTGGCGAGGGCTCTCCTTGGCTCGTGTGTGGCTGGCTCCCCACTCTGCCCTTCCGTGACCTTTCGCACGGGGAGTGGAGCTCCGGGTGCACACTCTGTTTCTTCCTGTCTTCAGGTCCTGCTGCATCAGGGCCCCAGCGCACAGCCTCATTTAATCTTGAATATCTTCATAAAGGCCCATCTCCAAATACAGTCATATTGGGGGTTAGGGTTTCACCACATGAGTTTTAGGGGGATAAAATTCAGTCCATCACAGATCCCTTGCTCACACCATATATAAAAGTAAATCTGGATGGATTAAAAGCTAAATATTAAAACACAAAACTGTAATATTAATAAAAGACATGAGACCTTTGTGATCTTGGACCAGGAAATTCTTTTTTAAACAAGACCCAAAAGCACAAGTATAAGGAGAAACTTTGATGATTTAACCACATTGTCAAAATTCAGGATTTCTTTCAGGGAAGTTCACCACAGATGAAGCTGACAGAAAAGTTTTTAGTGCAGTTGCCACATTAAAACCTATCTGACAATGGGTTTATTATCTAGAATATTAAAAGGAATTTCTGAAAAATCAATTTAAAAAACAGGAAAAGTCAGTAGAACATGGAACAAAGCCTGTGAACAGGCAGTTCCCAGGAGGGGAACAAGAGTGGCTGGCAGCTGTGTGCAGAGATGCCCATCGTGTTGGTAACCAGAAAAGTCCAATATGAAATAGCAACATCACTTTATTGTTCTGTACCATCAGAATGACAAAAGTTAGAAGGCTGAGTAAGTACCAATGTCGAGGATGTAAGGGGACTTTTATGACTGCTGGTGGGTGCCCTGCAGAATGGACAGCAACCTGACAGAACCCGGTCAGTAGCACGTAGGTGCCGACGGCCCAGCAACCTCAGATATGCTGTCTTGCAGATCCACAGCTAGATGTGTTCAAGGATGTTCACGGCAGCATTATTTGTAGTGGCAGGAAGTTGGGGGCAACCTAAATGTCCATCACTGAAAGGGTAAAGAAGTGCAATGTGATGGATGCTCCTATGGAATTCTATGTAGTGGAAGATGGGTGGGGGGAGAGGGAAAAAGGTATGTTCCACATCTTTTATCAAGACAGCAAAGTTTCCCCAGGAGCCTCACCCATCAGAATGCTGCCTGCATTTTATTGTCTGAAATTGTGTTACATGGTTACACTTAACTAAAAAGTAACTAAAGGGGAGTTTTGGGGATTGTGTGTCAAATTAGCGGTACCTATTACATAATCTGGTCAATTTTTTCCAACTGCTGCATAGAATTCCACAGTGGGCATTCACCACATTTCACTGTGATGGCTGCAGGTACAGCAGCCGTTTTGTGACCATGAGGGAAAGTCAAGAGACTTCCAGAGAAGGTCCTGACATCATCAAGTTACATCAACACCAGAAGCTTCTTATCCTTGAACTTTTCATCTCTTTGTTTTAGTCACTTGTGTCAGTTAGGGTTCAGCTGCAGAGAACAGAAACAAATCTGGCTAGTTTAAACATGAAAGGATGGAGAAGCAGCTCTAGGTCCAGAAACAACTCCCAGCTTTGAGAGGCACATGACCTCTGCCTGTGATCAGGAAAATAACAGCCACCACTACCGGAAGGTGATGAATCAGGAAGCTGCTCACCAGAGCTCCAGTGCATCTGTCGTGATTTGTGACAGCAAAACGGATGTCTCCTGCTATTGAGTTCTGTTCTAAATTTACGTCTTGCACAAGAGCAGAACCTACTTCACAGGTTCCTAGCTCAAGGGAATCTGGGAAGCGTTTTAGCTTTCCAGCTCAGCAGTTCAGAGGAAACACTGAAAGGAGTTTTGGCTTAATGTGGAGCAGCCAGTCTATGGCAGCAGCCACACCACTGAGACCAGTTTGGGATCACTTACGACCACAGGCACTCCAAAATGATATACTGTGCAGAAAACAATGATAGGTTTTGAAGAAATAGCATTTAGTGGGGAAAAAAGTAACGTAACTCTAAGGTGTTAGTTAAAACATATGCAGATCAACACTACCTTTTTCTTTTTTTTTAATTTTATTTTAATTGTTGTTCTTGTACAGTTTTCTATCTTTTACTCTCATCCCAGCCCAACACTACCTTTTTCAATGAAATGTACATTGGGCCAATTGGTAAAGAAAAGTAGGAGGGGAGCCCTGGCTGGTGTGACTCAGTGGATTGAGAGCCAACCTCAGAACTGAGAGGTCACTGGTTCGATTCCCAGTCAGGGCACACGCCTGGGTTGCGGGCCAGGTCCCCAGTTGGTGGCGTGCGAGAGACAACTGATCAATGTTTCTCTTGCACATCAGTGCTTTTCTCCCTTTCTTTCTCCCTTCCCCTCTTTCTAAAAATAAATAAATAAAATCTTAAAAAAAAGAAAAGTAGGAGGGGAATGAGCTATGGGGATAAGGAACAAAAGAGATAAAGTAAAGTAAAATAAAGTGAGAGAGATCTTGTTCAGTCTGATGCTGGGAGTGGTATAAACAGAGGAATGTGACTGGCTCAATTTTCTATTCCTGAGGTCCAATACCAATCAAATAAATTTAATATTAATATTAATTTAAAGAATAATTTATTATTACACAATGGAATTCTATGCAGCAGAGAGAAAGAAGGAGCTCCTACCCTTTGCCACAGCTTGGATGGAACTGGAGAGCATTATGCTAAGTGAAATAAGCCAGGTGGTGAGGGACAAATACCATATGATCTCACCTTTAACTGGAACATAATCAACAAAAGAAAAAAGCAAACAAAATATAACCAGAGACATTGAAATTAAACAATCTAACAATAGCCAGAGGGGAGGTGGGAGGAGACAATGTGGGGAAGGGTTTTCAGGAACTACGATAAAGGACACATGGACGAAACCAAGGGGGAGGGTGGGAGCAAGGGAGGGAGGTGCTGGGGGAGTTGGGGGGAAACGCAGACAACTGTAATTGAACAACAATAAAGTAATTTTTAAAAGAATAATTTATTATTAAATTAATAAATAATTTGAATGATTTAATTAATGTATCTTAATAGTAATATATCTTAAATATTTTATATTTATTTTTAAATTGTATTTTGTTGATTATGCTATTACAGTTGTCCTGATTTTTCCCCCTTTGCCCCCCTCCACCCAGCATGCCCCGTTCTCTCAGGCCATCCACCCACCACTGTTCATGTCCGTGGGTCATACGTATAAGTTCTTTGGCTAATCTATTTCCTATTCTGTACTGTACACCCCCATGGCTATTCTGTGACTACCTATTTGTACTTCTTAATCCCCTCACCTCTTCACCCATTCCCCTACAGCCCCCTCCCATCTGGCAACCATCAAAACGCTCTCCATATCCAAGATTCTGTCTCTGTTCTTGTTTGCTTAGTTTGTTTTTTAGATTCAATCATTGATAGATATATATTTATTGCTATTTTATTGTTCATAGTTTTGATCTTCTTTTTCTTAAATAAGCCCCTTTAACATTTCATATAACAATGGTTTGGTGATGATGAACTCCTTTAGTTTTCTTTCATCGAAGCTCTTTATCTGCCCTTTGATTCTACATGACAGCTTTGCTGTGTAGAA
Source organism: Glossophaga mutica (assembly GCA_039655065.1). Lineage (NCBI taxonomy): Eukaryota > Metazoa > Chordata > Mammalia > Chiroptera > Phyllostomidae > Glossophaga > Glossophaga mutica. The sequence continues at coordinate 51,342,954 of CM077304.1, forward strand.
CAGTCTTGGCTGTAGGTCCCTGCTTTTCATGACTTTGAATATTTCTTGCCAGTCCCTTCTTGCCTGCAAAGGTTCTTTTGAGAAATCAGCTGACAGTCTTATGGGAACTCCCGTGTAGATAACTAACTACTTTTCTCTTGCTGCTTTTAAAATTCTCTCTTTATCTTTAACCTTTCGCATTTTTTTCTTTTCAAAATTTTATTTTGGAGAAAGGGAGAGAAACATTAATGTGTGATTTGCCTCTCCCATGCCCCCCCAACCAGGGACCTGGCCAGCAACCCAGGCATGTGCCCTGACTGGGAATCAAACCACCGACCTTTTGGTTTGCAAGCTGGTACTCAATCCACTGAGCCACATCAGCCAGAGCTAACCTTTGGCATTTTAATTATGATGTGTCTTAGAATGGGCCTCTCAGCATCCATCTTGTTTGGGACTCTCTGTGTTTCCTAGATTTGCATGTCTACGTCCTTCACCAAATTAGGGAAGTTTTCTTTCATTATTTTTTCAAATAGATTTCCAATTTCTTGCTCTTTCTCTTCTCCTTCTGACACCCCTATGATGCAAATGTTGGAATGCTTAAGGTTGTCCTAGAGGCTGCTTACACTATCCTTGGTTTTTTTTTTGGATTCTTTCTTCTTCTTCTTGTTCTGATTGGTTGCTTTTTGCTTCCTTATGTTCCAAATCATTGATTTGATTCTAGGCTTCATCCATTCTACTGTTGTTTCCCTGTAAATTGTTCTTTATTTCAATTAGTGTATCCTTTGTTTCTGACCACACTAAAACAAGTCCATTAAACTTAAAATATCATGATTTTTGTACTCCTCCTAATTACACAATTCTTTATGTTTTAATTTCCCCAGAACCTCAAGAAATAGGTCCAGGTGACTCCTGGAGCTGCCCCCCACCCCCAGCTCTCCAGCTTCGTTTAGTGAGATGTCCACACTCACACCCCATTGCACCACCATGACCTCATCAAGTCACACTCTACCGAAGGGAAAGGGACTTCGGGTGTTGGGAGACCTCATGACTCAACTTTGAAGGGTTTGTTTCTGGTGTAGGTGTCTCCCTAGAAAGTGGGAGGTGAGTGTGTTTGGAGGGGAGGAGGGCCTCACGCCCAGAGCCACCTTTGTGGGGGAGGAGCCGTGGTGATTTGGGCGCTGCCCACTCTGGGTAGGACCTCAGAGTGAGTCTTGGGAGGCTGCACAGGAGAGCACCCGCCCTGCCCAGCCCCCACCCTGACTAACCCGGCTTGATCCAGCTCAGCACTGAGGCGTCTGCAGAAGCTTTTTCCTTAAGTCTAGCCATCTGTCACCTGCGTCGCTTCCTGGGGAAAGAGAGTCCACCTCCAGTGCTCCAGAGACCCGGTGAGTGTGCTCCCCGGAGTCTGGGGGATGCCGTGGGCCCCAGCAATGACTGCGTCCTAGGGAGCCTCCAAACCCTAGGTGCAGCCCCATGGGAAAGAGAAGACCGCTCCTCTTGAATCTCGCTGGGACCTTCCCTTATTGTGAACCACTTCTGACCTTGGGGGCCACTGTCACTCATCCTCCCTGCCTCCACTTGTCCTCCCTCAAAGGCTGGGAAGGATGGGATACCCCAGTGGGAAAAGGCTCCCCCTACCCCAGGCAAGGGTTGGGAGATTTGCAGCCACTCCCTCCCTGGGATCCAGGGAGACACTGCTGCCCTCCTTTCCTGCTGCAGATGGCAACTGCTCGAGGCGCGGGGACGGGCCTCCCTGCCCCCAAGCTGGAGGAGGAAGAGCTGCTGCTGTGGAGGGGAGGACCGGACACTTCAGAGGCACCGTCCTGCCCCGCCAATGAGATCCCCGCCCCACAATTCAGGCCAGGGGCCCTGTACTGGGCCTGTGTTCGCAACGACTCCGCCCAGCTTCAGGCCCTGCTGGAGGGTGGGGTCTCCCCAGAGGAGGCCACCCAGGTGGATGGCAATGGGAGGGTGAGCTACCCCATAGACTTCCCAGGGCACCGGGATAGCTCTGCGTCCCCGCCACACCACACTCATCTGAGGGAGTTTCGGGGTCAGCACCCACTGTCTGGGCCCTCAGGAAGAAGGGAGAGGGTGAAAGTGGGCCTCCCCAGGGGCTGGGATGTCTCTGGGCCAGTGTGGATTTAGAGGGCACAGGGAACCCAGCTGTCCCTCCCCCAGACAGGACTCATGGTCGCATGCTACCGAGGCTTCGGGAGTGTGGTGGCCCTGCTCAGCCGCTGTCCTTTCCTGGATGTGAACCAACAGGACAGAGAAGGAGACACAGCTCTCATGCTGGCTGCCCAAGCAGGTGTGAGGCTGCTGGCCCCGCCCTCTCCCAGCCCTGCCTCCAAACCAGGCCATAGCTCCGCTCTCTGTCAGAAGTTCTCCCACCCCAGACTCTGCTGTGTTGCGGGGAGGGTGGGTTTGAGGCTTCACCCCCCGTTTCCTGGGAATCCAAGATCTGCCTTCGGTGCTCTGCAGGCCATGTGTCTCTGGTGAGTCTCCTGCTCAACTACTATGCGGGCCTGGACTTGGAGCGCCGAGACCAGCGGGGGCTGACAGCACTGATGAAGGCCGCCATTCGGGACCGCTCTGAATGCGTGGCTGCCCTCCTCATGGCAGGTGCACAGGGCCTGGACGGACCAGGGTGTATGGCCTCCAGTCCCCACCCCCAAGTCACCCTGATAGACCCTTGTCAGCTGTCACAGTTGCGGAGAGGAGAGAGGTGGAGATGGGGGATCAATCTAGGCTGACTTCTTGGATGAGGGAGTGTGCTTGGGTTTCTCACAGTCGACAAAGTCCAGCTACAGACAGCTCCATTTACATTGTTAATGGACGTCCCAGAAAAGAAAGCTTGAGAAGATAACCTAGACCCACTGGAGAACTTAACATCAGAAAGGCTGGTCTCTGGAGCAGACCCTCTCGTTCTCATCCTGGCCCTGCCTCTAGCTGAGAGACTGTGGGCAGATGGATGGCTTCCCCCTCTGGGCCTCACCAGCATAACGAGGGTGTCGGCCTCCGCTGGGACGATGTCCAGCTCTGACAAGCCCAGTTGCAGGATGGCAGTGAGGTGTGGTTGCAAGGTGTGCCTGCGTGAGGTTGTTCTGGAGTGAAGTCCACAGTGTCCGTGAAGTCGGAGGTCTTCACGTTCCCTGAGGTGGGGCTGTCCTCTCTCAGTAACTCCAGGACCCCAGCCTCGAGCTCTTCCCTTCCCCGTCCAGCAGATCGGTTTTGGGCTAAGAAGGAAGGGAGTTTGCATGCTCCTTGACTCAGAGCGACGGCTCCGCCCCTACCCAGGATGGGAGGGGTGTGATGAGGAAAAGAAAGACCAGCAGGACACCCCTCCACCTATCCCAGAAGGTGCAGCTTGGGTTTCCCCATTCTTGGGCAACCTGCACCCCACCCCTTTGGTCAGTTCCTTGGTTTAGGGGTCCCTACTCTGTTCTAGATTTGGAACCCCCAGTGTGTTTCTCCGAAGTATTTCCCCTCTCTGTACTTCAGTTTTCTTCACCAATCCCAAACAGGAGGCTGGGGTCTGGGACTGGCCCTGGCCCTGGGCTCCCGGGTTCCAGCTGCAGCCAGATGGGCGGGACTCTGGTTTTGAACTGAGCCCAGATCAGCCCTGCTGCTGAAGAATTTGCCCGTGTGCAAATCACCAGTCCCTGTCCCACACCCCGCTGTGCTCCGCGCAGGCGCTGACCTGACAGCAGTGGATCCCGTTCGGGGCAAGACGGCCCTGGAGTGGGCAGTGCTGACCGACAGCTTCGACGCCGTGCGCAGGGTCCGGCAGCTGCTGCGGCGGCCCCGAGTGGAGCAGCTCAGCCGGCATTTCCAACTGGAGTGGCCAGCTTTGCCCGGGCTCGTGGCCCAGGCCCAGGTTGCCCCATCTCTCCTAGAGAGATTACAGGCTACCTTGAGCCTCCCCTTTGCCCGGTCTCCTCAGGAGGGGGGTGTCCTGGACCACCTTGTGACCATCACTACCAGCCTCGCCAGTCCCTTCCTCACCACTGCCTGCTGCACCCTGTGCCCTGACTGCCCACCTGAGTTGGGAGCCCGAAGCAAGTCTGTGCCAGAGCTGCTAGGCACCGCCCCTCCTCCTCCCCCGGTACCCCAGCCCCCCGAGGTAGTCCCTGGCCCCCGGGTTCTCACCCCTTACCACAGTCCTCAGGGTGTGCTGAGCATGTGCCCTCAGTGGCTACAGCCCAGGGACAGTACCATTCCCAGGCCCCAGGTCCCCAAGATCCTCCTCTCCAAGGCTCCCTCATGTTCCAGCCAATGCAAGCCAGAGCCCAGGCCTACAGGGCATTGCAGGCTGGCCCTTCCTGTCTGGCCACACCAGGAGCTCAGGATGCAGAGGAGGAGGAGTCGGGAGGAGGAGGCCGGGTGTGCACAGAGCCAGGGGAAGAATGGCTAGGTCAAACTGGGGGCAGGGAATCAGCCCCCTCCTGCAGCCTCCTCTGCCCCGTACGACCCCTTCTGCCTGTCACCCTATGTGCGAGGTTATTCACACAACACTGTTTGTAGCAGTGAAAGCGTGGAAACAACCTGAGTGTCTACAGGGGACTGGCTAGATCGATCATGGGTGTAGCTACCATACACCCATACGATGTATTCCATGCAGTGATAAAACAGGAGGAAGGAAGCTCTTTGCGTTCTGGTGTGAAACTATCTTCCAGACGTTTGAGGGGAAAATAACCAAGGGATGTATGGCATACCGCCATTTGTCAAGGTAAAACCGGCACAAAGCTAAACTTGACTCATACAAATACCAAGTGAGCACCGACAGCTATTTAACTACTTAGTGGTGGAGCAGCGTGGGTCAAAGGAAGAAATGAAAACCGCTATTGACAGTCGGTGGGAAAAAGGAAGCTGGAAAAAGATTGGGAAGTTAATAGAAAAAGTTAATTCCTGTCTGGCAATAATATCATAACTGTTGTTCTCTACCAGCTAAAAATAATTTGCTATTTATTGATCTTCTACAGGTTAACCCCTTCACTTTACAGAGTCCGGGCACCACTCAGTAGGAAGTGCTGCGTCAAGCACGGTGCCTTCCCAGGGATGGCCCGTAGGGGGCGCAATTAGCCAGCGGCTGAAACGCCTCTGCGCGGGCACGCAGCGAGTTTGTTGTGTGCCTTACTGACGTCTTGGACGTTTTTTTTCTTAACACATTTGTTGCATACTTATATTTGCTTGTATATTTGTAATAATAAAAGCAATGCTTATAAGGTGCTTACTGTATACATTTAATAGTCCCAATAATCCTGTGAGGAGTTTATCTGTGAGGACCTGGGGCACAGAGAGGGTAAGGAGTTACCCAGTGTCACACAGAAAACAGCAGAGATCAAGAGTGAGAGCCAGTTGTAGAGGCCAGTCTCTCTTTAAAAAGTTTTATTTATTAATTTTAGAGAGAGGGTTGGGGGAGGGAGAGAGAGAGACATCGATTTATTGTTCCACTTATGATGCATTCATCGGTTGCTTTTTGCATGTGCCTGACCAGGGGCCTCACCCTCAACCTTGGCGTATTGGGAGGACGCTCTAACCAGCTGAGCTGCCCCGCCAGGGGGCCAGTTTCTTCACACTGACCCCACCGTCTCTCTGGAATCTCCCTGGAAAGAACCATGATGATTTTCTTGGGAAAACAACTGAACAGCTGACCAGGGGTGAAAGGGAGACTTTTCATTGGCTACCGTTTTGTTGTGGGTTGTTTTTTTTTAAACTGACTCTGAAAAAATAAACTTTATTTTTTTAGGACAGTTTTAGATTTATAGAAATGTTGTGAAGAGAGTTCCCACATAGCCTGCACCCAGTTTCTCCTGTTATTAGCGTGAGTGTAGTGCATTTGCTGTGATCAATGAACCAGTTTTAACACGATATGATTAATAAAGCCCATACTGAACTCCTCTTCTTAGTGTCCCTTTTCGGCCCAGAGCTTCCCCCAGGACCCCGCGCCACATCAGCGGCCAGGTCTCTGGGGAACCCCGAGGGCTGTGGCGGTTTCTCCCACATCCCTTGCTCGTGAGGGACTTGACAGCTTCGAGGAGCACCGCTCCGGTGCTTTGTAGAAGGTCCCTCAACTTGGACTTGAGCGACGTTTTTCTTATGGTTGGACTGGGGGTATGGGTTTTCGGGAGAAAGACCACCGAGGTGCGGTGTCGCTCTCATCCATCACATCGAGGGGACGCGCCGTGAACTCCACTTACTGTGGCTGAGTCCACTGTGACCCCCACGCCTCGGGTGTCGGTGTCTGCCAGGCTTCGCCACTGTGAAGCCACACCCCTGGCCCTCCGGGCTGCGCCCTGTGGAAGGGGTGTGGTAGGAAGCCCACGACAGGAGTGGGAGTCACGCGCCAACTCCTTGGGGGTGAACGATCTACATAAATTATGGATTGATCTGAAATTCTGCTGCACGGAGTACTTTGGCTTTTTAGTCATGTATTACCAAATTTTGAAAAATTAAAAAATAAATCTGTTCTTTGAATAGAGGGACACACACACACACACACACACACACACACACACACATGGAGGTGAAAACAACAGATGGTGTGTGGTATCTCAGGAGTGTCCTGAAGGCGACCATGGGGGACTGGAATGGGTTTGAGGCTTACATTGTCATTTCCCACCTGTGTGATCCCTCAGAAGGCACTTAATTTTCTCTTAGCCTCTCACCTGATGAATGGTGGAACCAGGGCTGTTGGAGTGCTCCCTTGGGTAATACGAGTGAAAGGCTCTGTCGAAGGTGAAGTGTTCCGGAGAGCTGAGGTGCTGCTCTGGGAGGGCCCTGGGGGACTGGGTGTGACCGAGCTGCCTCGGGGTGGAGCTGGAGTTCTTCCCTCCCCGTCCCCTGCTGTGATCAAAGCACTGGAAGCCAGCTCTGGCACCGGGCATGGCAGACAGGGAAGGAAACTGCGTACAGGAAAGAAGCTGTGTCTACAGGCACGGAACGGCTTAGTGGTTGCACGCTTCCATCCAGCAGTTGGCCCATGACCTTGGGGAAGTTATCTCTCCTTTCTGAACCTCAAGGCTCATATGTAGAATGGAGATAATAGTAACATGTCACCAGGGCTGTTGTGAGAATTCAGTGAAATGATGAAGCACTTTGCACTGTGCTGGCCTGATTAATATCGTCATCGCTCTGTCTAATCCTCACAACATTTGTTCTGTTATAGTTGAGGAAACTGAGGCTATGGAGGTGAAGCGACTTGCTTAAGGTCATCAGCTGGTAAGTGGCCGAGTGGCTCCTGGAGTTCAAGTCCTGCACTCCACAGCTGGTGTCGTGTCACTGCCGCACGTGGTCTCTGCTTGCAGCCCAGGTTCCGCTGGTTCTCTGAGCTCCTTCCTCCTGCTTCTAATCGGCTTGAGTTTTACAGGGGTCCAGGGGTGGCCACAGCATCCTCAGGGCCAGAGACTAACCTTCTGTGGCTGTCTCTCTCCTGGCTGGCAAACGGTGGGCCTCGGCCAGGAGGCTGGCCTGTTGGTAATGCCTGGGCCCCAGGCTGGACAACATTTTCCTCTCTGCCTTGGAGAACACGCACCCCTCCATCCCCGGCCATCTCCAGGGCAGCGAGCGTCCCAGGCCCACAGTTCCGCCTTTCCTCCTCCCGGGCCCAGCCGCCTCCCTCCGACCCTCTAATACCTCTTGACAGCCTTGCAGGCTTCCGGAGAGGAGGGAGGCCTACGTGGGCTGCTGGGCCTGTGCCGTCCAAAGTCAGTCTCTCTACTAACATCCAGCTTCTCCTCACCCCCAGCCCAGCTCCTGAGGCCACCCAGCTGAGTTCTTGTCAGCAGAGGCCAAGGAAGCCAGGATAAGGGCCCTGGCCGTGCAGCACACAGGCCACAGCGAGGCTGCCCTGCTACCGTCAACAAATCCGGGTTTGAATCCTGGCACTGCCTCTTACCGTCTTTGCCACCAGGGACCTCTGTGTACAATTCCCAGGGTTTTTGTGCGAACAAAACACTGAGAGGTATGCGAAGCATTGAGCGCCGCCTGGCTCGGTGCCCAGCAGCTTTTGTTACTGTGCTAGAGGCAGGGTGAGGAAATGCCAAGGGGACAGCTTTGTGGGGGAGGCCAGCAGATGTGTCCTTGGAGCCCTGTGGCCTCCGCTGTGATTCCAGGACATCGTTCTGGTGGCCCCCGAAACCAAAACACATACTTATCCGAGACAGCCAGGGCCTGCAAGCTCTGCGCCCGCAGCCCCAGGCCCTGTCTTGGCCCATTCCCGTCCCCGCGGCACCGCGGCCGCCGCCTTGCTCCCGGTGTGTGCGCGGGTCCACCTCTGCTCTGGAGACTGGGGGCTCCTGTGCAGGGACTGCAGGGGTGGCTGTCCTGACGCCTACCGAGATGTTCGCCAGGCCTCTGCGGACTCCTTGGGGACCCTCTCCTCACTCCTGCGTGGGTAGAGACCACATCTCTCTCCTAACCCCTGGCTCAGGGCCCTGCCCGTTTAAATGTGTATAGAAAAGAACTGAATTCAGGCCCCACCCAGGTCCTAGCTGCGTAGCAGGGCCTTTGTCATCTCCTTCCTCCTCTCAGGGGCTGCTCTGGCTCCAGGAGTAGCAGTGTCCCCAGTTCTCCCAGGAAACCCCTGTTGGGTCAAGAGAAGGTAAGGGAGCATACAATTTGTGGAGAGGACAGGGACAGGTAGGGACTCATTGCTTTGTGTCCCTTTTTCCCCAAACCGGGGTGTCTAGACAGGATTCCACTCCCCACCCCCCGGCAGTCCTACTTCCCAAATGGGTGAAAACATCAGGCATCTCCCACCACACCAACCAGCAGGCCAGCCACGCCCTCTCCACACTTTCCCCTCAGCCCACCTTCCCCGTCTACCCCTCACACTGATCCCCCAGGACTCCCCCTGTGGGGTCTCAGCCAGCTATGCTGAGAAGTGCATCTGGCCTGGGTTCATGCAGAGATTCAGACCTGCTAACTTTTCTCCTTCTCCTCAGAGAGCCCATGCCTTTCCATGACTAAGGAAGATACCAAATCTGAAGGGAGGACCTGAGGGCAAGGCTTGGGGTTGGATGGACTCTGAAACTTCGACCACAGTCACACAGGCAGTGTCACATGTAGACACACAGCCAGCCAGGGTCCTGCCCACACCGTCAGGCTCAGAGGCGCAGAAGTGCGCACAGGCCCATTGGCCCGTGAACCCCTGGTCGCACCCGGAGAGGCCGGCCATCCTCAGAAGCCCACGCAAACCATCCCACAGGCACGCAGACATGTAGGCCCACGGACAAAGAAAAAATGAAGACAGGAGCCCCTGTGTCTCCTGGGCTCCTGGCCTGTCCCCTCTACCTGTCCCCCCTGCCCCCCAACACGTTGCGCTCCCCTGGCCATCCAGCTCCATACGTCACCTGTGTGACGCAGGCTGAAGTGTCGGCGGAGTCTGTCCCACCGTCTGCAGCAGGGGTCAGACGGCTGAGGGAGGGCCAAGACTTGCCCTCTGCTCCTCCTTGTAGACCCAGGCGTCTGCTGTAACTGTGAAAAGTCATGGTCCCTCTGAGGAAAAGGAGAGAGGCGAGTGGGTTGAAACCTAAATCCTGCTTTGTGGCTACTTTCCTCAGACCAGCCTTGGATACGCCCTTGACCTGTCTCCCACATCCATGCCAGTGATTTGTCTTGGGGGAATAAGGCTCGGAGGTTTGTGGATGAGGGGCTCCTGCGGACAAGAGCTGGCTGAAGGTCTTCGGTACCAGGCCCTCTGGTGCTGGGAAGGGCAGAGCCTGGGCACGGATGCTGGAGGGGTGGGAAGGGGGCAGGATTTATGGCATTTCCCCTCCAGCTGGAAACAAAGGCAGATTCCTGTGTCCAGCTCCAGCAATCTGGTCCCACCCACTTGAGTGGCCGGAGCCGGATTGAAGGAAATCCCGCTGGCCTCTGGCCTCGCCCGGCCACTCTGCCCCTTTGTCAAACAGTCTGCCCCCCGCCAGGGTCATTACCTACTCTTAAATCTTGGGGGCCCCATCGTTGTCCAAATACCAAGCCCTCCCCACTGGGGATAGTCCCCTTCCCCCCTCAGGCTCCATCCCCAACCGGCAATGGTCTCCTCAGCAGCACCCAAGGGCCCCCTCTTGCCCCACCCCCTTGCCCCACCCTCACCCCAGCAAACTCAGGCCTTGATTTTCTTCAGAGTGATCGAAAGTCTTGATGCCTCTAGGAATTCCTGTGCCTCCAAAATGCTCAGCCCAGCCCCTCAGGCATCCCCACCGTCCTGCCGTCCTGCCGGGGGTGGGGTGGTTCACCTGAGCTAATTGACTGACACATCTTCCTCTTCTGCAGCAACATTGCAGCTCCAGGGAAGGGTGGGGCGCCACCGCCCCTAGTTAGTGAGAGTCAAGGGTTACTGTGTGACGCCAACAGAACAGGAATTAAAGGGACATTATTTACAGCTACAAAGTAACGATCAATAATTAGAAGGTAGAGAATCTATGGGACCCAAGTTCTGGAGTTTATAAATCTATAAATAGCAGAAAGGCCAGCACTGTGTGGCATCCCTTACATATGGAATCTAAAAAGAAAAGTCAGTCCTGGCTGGTGTGGTTCAGTGGATTGAGTGCTGGCCCACAAACCAAAGGTCACCAGTTCGAATCCCAGTCAGGGCCCCAGTGTGGGGCACAGGAGAGGCAACCACACATTGATGTTTCTCTTCCTCTCTTTCTCCCTCCCTTCCCCTCTCTAAAAATAAATAAATAAAATCTTAAAAAATAAAATAAAAAGAAAAGTCAAATTCATAGAAATAGAGTAAAAAAAAAGTTATCAGGAGCTGGGGGCGGGCTCCGGAGCTGGGGGGCCAGCGGATGGAGGCGGATGGAGACGCTGGTAAAAGGCACTAATTCTCTGCTGTGCGATGAGTAAGGTCTGAGGGTCTGATGTGAGAGGTGGTGACTGCAGCCCCCGCTCTGGCGGCTCGCAGGAGAGGCTCAGCACCCAGCTTTGAGGAGGTGAGAGAACAGAGGCCCCTGACTGTCTGTCACGCTCCTTCTCCTGCCCCGCAGCTGGGCCTCCCTCCCTCCCTCACAACAAACCAGGTGTCTCCGTGGGGCTTTAGCTGGTGGAGGACTCTTGTGGATGTTTTGCTTTTATTCGGGGAATTGGCAGAGAGGTATCACCAGCCCTTTCCCACAGACATGGGAGCTGATGTTCACCTGCAGCGGCTCCAACTCCATACTTGGCCTCTTTCTACTCCTTCTCTTCCTCCTTCGGTGGGGCCAGTTCCACAGAGTCAGAGCCTTGAGAAGGCCTGTGGCGAGGGACATTCCAGAGGTGACCGGGCTATGAGGGAGGAGGTCGTGCTGGAGCAGCAGCATCTCCTCAGCGCCCAGGCCGCACGCCGACCCACCCCCAGGCACCATGTAGCCCTGGTCTGATCTCAGCCTCCTGCCCTGACATGCTAGCCCTTCCTCAAAAGGCTCCCTCCTGAGATGAGTCATCCCAGTGCTTAGGGCTGGGCCAGGAGCAGATGAGCCCATGCAGGGGACATCTTGGAGGAGCCAGAGAGGAAGAAGAAGGTGACTCGGTGGCTCAGGCAATCTGGCCCCTGTCTGCCAGGCTTTTCCTAAGGTGCTGGGCTGTCCCCACCCTCCCCAAACCTTGGCACCAGCCACATTGCCTTTTTACCTGAGCTGTGGTGACAGGGCCCAAAGACCAGGCAGTTTCCAGAATCTTAGAGTCCAAGAAGATCATTTAAGGCCGGGAAGGACTGTTGGAAATAGCCAGTCCAAACACCTCAGTGTACAGAGGAACACACTGAGGCCTGGAGAGGTGACCCAGGCCTGGAACCCAGGACGCTGGTGCCTTCTGCCTGAGCTGCAGCAGATGCAGAGCGGCCACTTCGTCTTCCTCGAGGCGGAATTCAGCTGCACGCAGCCCACACAGCCGGGACTCTCCCCTCCGTTGAGTAGACGGAAAACAGAATTCACAGGTATCTGTCTCCCTTCTCTCCTGAAGGAGACCCCCAGGGCTTCCTCCTCCGGTGCCCTATTCTACTGTTTTCCTGTCTCTCACATCTGAAAAATCCCTGCGCTGTCTGATCTAACTCTACCGCTCTTCAGTTTAAGGGAAGCAAAGCCCAGCTCACCCTCTGCTAATTTTCTTCCCTTGTTTTTCTTCCTACTCATCGTGGTGCAGAACTGGCTACATAATTTGCGGGGCCCAGTACAAAGTGAAAATGCTAAGCCAATTGTTCAAACATTATTAAGAATTTAAAGTTGGCAAGAGCAGAACATTAAATTAAGTGTGGCGCCCTGTGTCTACACAGGTTAAAAAAACCGCAAAGTTGGCCCCTCCTCTGGTGATACTTAAACTCAGCGCTCGTAGCTGGTCCTGAAAAGTCAAGTTGTCCATTTCTCTGCCTTCATGCTGGTCCAGGTCACCTGTCTTCCGTAGGTGAGAATCTCCTTGACGTATTACCCACACACCCTTCCCAGGAGCTCCGGGCCTCTGCTTCGAACACTGCTGGGAAATCCTTCTAAATATCTAAATTTAAATCTCAGTGCTTTGGGCCTGTTTCCTCTTGTTCTGTCCTCACTGATTATGGGGAACAGCTGGCCCTCCTGTGTAATTAATTCTTGTAGACTTGGACAGGGCCTGCAATTCCTTTTCCCTTTCCTCACTGGGCCCAGTCTCCACTGCTTTCTTCAACCCTGTCCCTTCTCTGATGCCTGCCCCAGCTTCCCTGCCTGCTTTGGAGGCCACCGGTTTCACAAGAAGCTCCAAAGAGCAGGAGTCAGGGCCCAGAGGGCTCCGTGCCTGGGGGCAAGGGGAGGGCAGGGGCGGAGGGGAGAGTGTAGGGGACACTCCAGCAGTGATGAACAGCCCATCCCCCATCAGGCCCAGTCTTCCTCCTCCAAAAGTACTCTACTTTTATCTATTTCATGAACAGTTCCCAGATAAAGTCCCCCACCCCCACTGACTCACACTGGCGACTCTCAGCTCTTGGCCATCTTCGTGTGTCTGTTCTCAGCGTGTGTCTCAGATGGAATGCTTCCCTTGGGAAATCCCGCTTGCACATCCCAGGACAGAGACCCGTAGGCTGCAGCTGGGAGAGGTTTATCAGAAGCCACCACGGGGCAGAGCCGGTATGGTAGACAGACAAGCGGCCACACTCTCAAGTCTCCCACTAACGGAGTGCTGAGTGGCCGCTATAATCTGAAAGAGCAGACATTATAATCCCATACTACTTCCTATTGGCTACAGGACACAGCTCTGAAATTTGGGTGTGCCTTGGTTCTGGAATTCACAGGCTCCCAAGTCACGAAGCAGCTGCGGGGTGGGGAGGGTTTCAGCAAAGGAAGTGAGGTCAGTGAACAACTGATGCCTGTCTGAGCCTTTAGCCTCTTTTCCCAGCACAGAGTGGGGGTCCCCAGACCGTCTTACAGAATCTCCCATTACAGCAAGACACCTAGGGGTTTGCACTTGCTTCTACTATCCATGCCTTTCTACTTGGCCAAGGCTACCACCTCCGCAGCCTTTTCCTTTATTAATTTAATTAAACACTTCCACTGAAGGACTACCTACCCTGTGTCAGGCTCAGCCAACCATCTGAAGCTGGCACTGATTATTATGTCCATTTCGCAGATCGGATGGGGGCCTGAGACATGGAGAGGTGTCAGTTGTCCAAGCTTCCGGAACAAGTCTGGAGTCCCAGGCTCCAGCCTTGGTGGGTAACCAGGCGGCTAGGAACAAAAGGGGGGTCCTGCCTTCAGGGTGCTTACAGCAGTTGGGGCAAAGGGAGTCAAGGGTATCAGCTCTCTAAGCCTGTGTGAGGGTGTCAGGCAGAGGAATTCGTTTCTCTGTGGGGGACAGGCCATTCTTCTCCCCTCCCCAAACCTTGTCCACCTTGTCCCAGCAGTGTCCAGAGGCAGGCTCTGGTCCCCATTTCGGAAGCTGCATTTAGTGGGGTGAGGGGCCTGCCTCAAAGGGGGCAATCTAAAAAGTTTCCAGCCTCTTCTCTTCTACCCGGGCCCTCTGCCCCCCAACCCCTCACCCCATGAGGAGAGGCAGTTCCGCGTAGGCCACCGGCTGGAGGGTGTCAAACTGTCTTCACCACTGACCCAAAGCCGCCCCATCTGGGCCTGCGCCGAGGAGAGAGACAGGAGGGGACCAGAGGGAGTGAAGGGGCCGCAGGGAGGAGGCTGAAGGATTTGGACCAAGTGGGAGTCCCAGCAGGCAGGAGGAGGGGGTGGGGCAAAATGTTCAGCCTCTGCCAGCCCCAAACTTTGCCCTTGCTGCCGTCAGGCCCCTAGGACGAGGATGGGGGTTGAAGGTGGGGCTAACTTCTGTCCCCTGACCCCTCCCCGCACGTCCTTCCCACGGTGACCCCTTCCCATCCTGGGATATCAGATCAGCCCTCAGCGGCTCCGCGCGGCAGGGGGCGCCCCCTTCCCACCCCACCCCTACCCCTACCCGGGCATCAGATGGTGCCTGCCTCCCATCAAGCTCCGGTCCCTATGGCTCTGGACAGGACCCCAAGCGACCCCTGCCGCCCCAGTCCAAGGCCCGCCCCCTCGGGGCGGCGGATGTGGGAGGCTCCGGGCGGGGGCACGGGCCGCGGTCCCGGAGCTGGGGGCGGCTGGGGGGACGACTGTCCCCGGGGTCTGGGAGCCGCGCGGGGGAGGGTCCAGGTCCTGGCAGCCCCAGCGAGGGGCGAGCGGGCGGCCTGTCGGCGAGCTGGGCAATAGGAAACGGTTTATTAGGAGGGAGTGGTGGAGCCGGGGCCAAGCAGGAAGACGCTGGAATAAGAAACATTTTTGCTCCAGCCCCTTTCCCAGTCCCGGGAGGCCGCCGCGCCAGCAGCGCAGAGCGAGCCCCTCCCCGGCCCCAGCCCCTCGCCGGCCCCAGCCCGGTCCTGGCCGCGCCGGGACCCGGGCCTGCCATCCAGCGTTCGTGGTGCGACCTTGGCCGTCGCCGCATGCCTGTGCCCCGCTGCCCGCCCGGCAGGCTCAGAGGTGAGAAGAGGCCTGAGGGCGGGGCCGGGTGGGGGGCGGCCTGACTCCACCCGGAGCGGGGCCCTTCCTTAGGGCAGAGCCCCCGAGAGACCCCAGAGCCCCAGAGAGAGGTCGTGGCAGGGCCAGCCACAGCTCGTCAGGGGCACGAGCCCTCGCCCTCCCGCACATCTGCCCGTTACCCCACCTGAGACTGGGAGGACGCTGGACTGTACCTGCACTCGGAATCAAAAGCTGCTCCTGGGCCACTTCTCTGTTCTCCTCTTCTAATCCACGAGGAACGGCCAGAATTCGCGCCCTAACGCACTCACGGAGCAGGGACCACATGACCTGGGAGTGAGGGTCTGCCTCAAACGTTTCGAGCCTCCCCTTGCAGTCCAGCTTTCCCAGACCGCCCTTGCAGCTCTTGCTTAAGGAATCGGACACTCTAACTCCAGCTTCCGAACCTTACCCCTAACCTGCATGGTCACCCTGCCATGGCCTTCCTTCAGGGCTCAGGCCAGGGGGTGCCCAGTCTCGCTGCAGGAGGGAACCCCAGGTTTCCAGTCCGCCCTGGAGGCCGGTGCTGTTGAGCCGGCCCCCTCTTTTTTCCTCCAAGGTCAGAGCCATAGTGGACAGCAGCTTTCACCCCCTCTATCTATGGGCAGCTTCTGGCTGAGTCAGGTCTGTCCTCTCTAATCCCTCACTGCCCCCTTCGTCCTAATACTTGTCCTTCCATCTCATTGGGTGGTTAAAGGTGGCTACCTTTTATTGAGTACTTACTATATAGACATATATATTTTTCTCATGTAATCCTTGCCACAACTTAGCAGAAGAGGGGTCATTATAGTCATCGTACAGGAGAAGCAGATTCAGACTTAGATCGCTTGTCCAAAGCTCCGTGGATGGTATAAATGATGGTTGGGTTTTTGCTAACATTTGTTAAGTGCCTACTAGGTACCACTTAGTACTGTGCTAAACACTACATTATACCTACGAAATGAGCACTATTATTATTATTTACCACAGGGAAGCCTAACCCTCAGAAAGTTTCAGTAACTTTTTCCAAATCTCATAGCTCTAAGCGGCAGAGGCAGGATCTGAACCCAAGCCTGCAAGAGCCAGAGCCCACATCCTGACCCCTCTGTGCTGCCTCTGGTTCAGGCTGAGACCCTAAACACAGGTGTGCTACGTCACACTGCTGTCAAAGGCTGATGAAGTGATGCAGATGAAGTGCCTGTGTCTGGTAAGGGGCAGCCTGGTAGGAGCGGCTCCGCCTGGCTCTCTGCAGCGGGGGTCAGTCCTGCGGGTGGGCAGGGTGAGGCGCCTCCAGCCCCCTGACCGGCACTACCGTGTGGAGCTATCACTGCTCATGCAAGCAGGTTTTATGAGTCCCGCAGGTGTGATGGGAGGAAAGATTGGTGGTCACCTTCCAAGCACAGCCCTGCTCTGCTTCTCCCACCTGTGACTAAGCCTACAGATCACAGACGATTTCTGTGCACCTCTTGACGATGACCGCAGCGGACAACCTGTTAATGTCAGCGAGACCCACTCACACTTTTTCCTCCTCTGCGGGGCTTGTGCAACACCAGACACTTGGAAGAACAAAGTGACCAAGGGAGGAATTATGGTCCATAATTTATATTCAGTTGATCAAGATCCGTGTAGTGATTGTGGGCAAGAAACTTAACATCCTTGAGCCTCAGTTTCCCCACTGGGTTGTTGTGAGGATTACATGAGACGAACCATTCGAGTTCAGTGCTCAGCATGTGCCGTGCTCAGAGAAGGTCAACTCCTGTTACTAAGGATGTCACAGTGGTAAGTCAGTGATGGACATTAGTTTAGCATTTGTGACTTCTGGCCAGCAACAGTGATGCTTCTGTCAGCTGGAGGTACTTCGCGAAGTTTTTCTGGAAAATGAAAGGTACCGTCAGTCGCCGGGAGTCCGTTGGTGCCCGAGGCAGGTTGCAGGTTGAATGGCACAGGCCAGCTCTGAGTTGGGGCTGGTCAGGGCGCAGCGCCCTCCTGCACTTCCCTCACCGCAGGCCCAGTCAGGATCGAGGGCCACAGTTTTCCTCCACCATGTCCCCAAGGACTGACCCAGAGGTGGGCGCCGGGATGCTGCCAGGCTCTCCCTGTGCCGTTTCCGGGCCTGGGGGGCTGTGGGGGGGATGTCAAGAGCCAAGCCCTCGGCCCACACTCCCCCCACAGTGTCTCTGAGCCCCTGACTTTTGTGTTCTGCCTTGTGTGTCCCGTCGCTTCCAGTAAAGGGGGAGGTCCCTGGATGGGAGTGCGAGTCCCGTCCTCGGCACCCCACTCCCACTCACCCAGCGGGCCCTGCGAAATGAAAGCATGGGGACCAGCCTTAATGCTGTGTGGGACTCATCAAGGAACTCACTGATTAGAATTACCTGTGGGATTTTTTAAAAATGCATGTTTCCTGCTGGTCCCAAGTTCTGACCAAATCGGAACCTGGAGTGGGGGTGAGACCAAAGAGTGTGCATTTCCAACCAAGCCCTTCGGGTGGTTCTGATGCTCCATCAAGTAGTTGAGCGGGTGCACGGGGGCATGGTCGGAGAAGTGGAGCATGGGTAGAGGATGCTCGGGGATGCCAGATTCATCCTCATTGTTTCCTGCTCTTTCCTTCCTGCCCCATACCCTTTCCTTCCTGCCCCATGCCCTTTCCTTCCTGCCCCATACCCTTTCCTTAGCTGCTTTCTGGGTAAGGAAAGGCTGCTGCCAAGGAGGGCTTTCTGCTTACACTTAAGTGGACAAATTCTGCTTGCCCAGGACTCCCTCTCCAGCCTCCAGTCCCCCTGCAGGGTGCTTGCTGGAGTCCTCACTGCCTGCCAGGAGGAACAAGAGGCAGGAGGTCAGGCGAAGGCTGAGGACACAGCTGCAGCAGCCCAGGGCTCCATTTCCTTCCCTGGCTCTGGGCCTCTGGGGCAGAGGAAGCCCAGGCAGGAAGGCCAGGGCTGCCACCAGCCAGGGAGGTATAGGAAGCTCCCCTCACCCTCCCAGCCATCCTGCCCCGAGAGCCTGAGCATCTTGGGTCTTCATTTGGCACCATTCTTGGTCTATGGGCCTTCTGCAGCCTGCGTGGCCATACATGCGGCAGGCCCTACCAGCCTCACTGTGTGATGCCAGAAGACACTCATGTTAGTTGACCCTATTTGGGCATCCAGTCCCCAGGCAAATGCCTGCATATTCACCACCTTTCAGAAAGTCCTTCTTACTGTCTGACCTCAGTCCTTCTTGCCACAGCCCCAGCCCTTACCTTCTTGTTCCAAACCTTTTAGAAATGGAGTAGGGGGTGGCTTCTGAAGCATTAGTTGGTTTGGAACTAGGGTTGGGGACTGTCATAGATCAGAATTACTCCCCTCAACACTCTCCATCCAACTTCTGGAAAAGTTCAACCTTAGCCAGCCATGGCAGGTCAAACATTCTGTGTCTAAGTGTGTTTCACTTCCCTTTTCGTGTCATTGGGCCTGCCCCTGCCCTTTCCCAGGACAGCAAGGAAAGCAAAGGGGGCCAGGGAATTGTGCAGAGAGGGCTCCTTATACTTTGGTGAGGTGACAGAGAGGTTCCTGCCACCTAATGGGAGCCAGCCCTGTGAAAGTGTTGTGTGGCCGCCACAGCCCTGAGGCTCAGGCACGGCTGCCACCGTGGGTGGGGAGGCAGTGGGAAGAGCACTGGACTGGGAGCCTGGACACTTGGGCCGTGCTCCCGGTACTGCCTCGGCATCCTGTCCGCACCTAGGCAGGTCTCCTCCACCGCCTGAGCCTCAGTCCTGTCTTCTCTGAAATGCGGAGCTGGGCTTTGTGATTCACAAGGCGCCCCCCTAGGATTCTGTCACGGGCGTATTCCAACCCCAGGCGGCCCCTCCAGACCCTGTGCCTGCCCCAGCCTGCCCTGAGAATGTGCCCAGAACTCCATGCCGTGCGTGACTCCTGCCTATTCTATCCAGACCCCAATCTAAACAATCTTGATTCCGGTTCCCAGCTTGGCGGGACCCTGAATGGCAGGAAGTGAAGACAGGAGCCTGTTTATGTTTGAGGCAGCCAGGGCTGGTGGGGGGGGGGGGCACTGGGAACAGGGTGGGCAGGGGGGAGGTTAGAAGAGGGTGGGCGAGAGGCAGAGGACAGAAGCGGGTGCTGCTGATGAGATGGCCCTTCCACCCCAGCCCCCGGCCCTCTGGGCCCTCCAGTTGCACCTCAGCAGCAGGGCTGCAGGGCTGGGAGTCCCCCAAGCTCTCAGTCACTGAAACATGGCTCCCCACCCTTTACCCCTAACAGGATGGTTTCCATGGGGAAGTGAACCAGGACTTCCCCTGCAGGCGCCGCCCCAAAGCCAGATGCACGGAGTAGGGAGGAGGCCTCCCTGTCTCCCCCCAAAAAACACTCCCAGTGATTTCCTCTGGGTGGGAGGGACCCACAGTCAGTGGCTGAAAACACTGAGGGGATCACATTTCACAGATCTTACGGCACCCCCTCTCCTGCTCCTCTCTCCAGGACCATGACCTTGGACCCTCCCAGGAGAAGCCTTCTGATGCTACTGTTGGCCTCGGGCCTGGCCCGGGGTGAGTACTGTAGGAAACGGGCCTGAGCGGAGAAGGGGCTGTCTGGCTGAGCCCTGGCTGGGGCTGGGTTTGAGGACTTGGGGAAAGGGGGCTGTGGAGCTTGGCCAGAGGGCAGGAGACAGGCTCAGTCGGACCAGCTGCCCCAACCCTCCTTCGCTGTTCTCTTGACCCAAACCTTCAGGCTGGTGTTCTGCCAGACTCCAGGGTGGGAACCTCTGTCAGGGGTGAGGGTAGTGGGGTGCAGAGAGTGGGATGTTGGCAGGGAGGGCCTGGAAGAGCCCTCAGGACTGGGGCTGGGGGCCAGGGCTGGGCCTGGCACTGGGTGGGGAGGTCCTAGGGTCAGGGAAGGGGCAGAGGCCTGGTTCTCATAGTCTCAGCTGCCCCTTGGCGGCAGCAAGGCTCTGGAGGGGAGGATGATGTGAGGGTGGAACTAAGGGACCGAGGCCTCAAGGGGGTTGTCTGAAAGGCCAGCAGGGACAGGGCGGTGGCTGCTGAGCTCAGCCTGGGGAGCTGGGCCCAGGGTGGCTGAGCTTCCACTGTGTCTCCCAGGAGACCCTGTGAAGCCTCCTAGGGGCCCACTGGTGACCTGCACATGTGAGAGCCCACACTGCAAGGGGTCTACCTGCCAGGGGGCCTGGTGCACCGTCGTGCTGGTGCGGGAGGAGGGCAGGCACCCCCAGGAGCACCGAGGCTGTGGGAACCTGCACGAAGAGCTCTGCTGGGGGCGCCCCACGGAGTTCGTCAGCCACTACTGCTGCTACAGCTCCCTCTGCAACCACAACGTGTCCCTGGAGCTGAGTGCGTCCGGCCGCCTCGCAGCCCCTTCCCGTCCTCTCAGACTCTGCCTTCTCACCCTGCTTTCCTCTCGTGCTCTGGCCAGGAGGGTGGGGGAGGCGGGACCCTGGGATCTAATGGCAGTGGCGAGGTGTGGGGGGCATCTGGCCTGATGGAAGCTGGGTCTCAATGTCCCCCCGCCAGCAGCCACCCCAACCCCGGAGCAGCCGCAAGTAGGTAGCCAGCTGCCTCTGATCCTGGGCCCAGTGCTAGCCTTGCTGGCCCTGGCGGTCCTGGGTGCCCTGGGCCTGTGGCATGTCCGGCGGAAGCAGGAGAAACAGCTGGGCCTGCACAAGGAGCTGGGCGAATCCAGACTCAACCCGAAAGCACCCGAGCAGGGAGATAGCATGTTGGGGGTATGAATACGGAGACCTTGGGACACAGGGCAGGGGGAGGGACAGACAGAAGCCAGAGTCAGAGGGGAGGCAGAGGCAGCCCAGAAAGGCACAGTCACAGACACTCCAGTGGGTGGGGGCTGGGTGAGTGAGGAGCATGTGGAGACACTGTAGCCAGGGCCAAGTTGAGGAGGGAGAAGGGGGCTGGGTGAGGGACAGCCTCTCAGGGGTTTCTCGGCACCTCCAGGACCTCCTGAACAGTGACTGCACAACGGGCAGCGGCTCAGGACTCCCCTTTCTGGTGCAGAGGACAGTGGCGCGGCAGGTTGCCCTGGTGGAGTGCGTGGGTAAGCACTGGGTGAGCCTCGGGGCTGGGGACCCAGGGCCTGGAGGGGTAAGAGAGCTCTCAGCCTCTGGAGTCACAGGCAGGACCAGGCCTGGCTCAGAATGGGAATTCTGCTGGGCAGGGAGTGGCTTGGAGAGGAGTCAGGGCTAGATCCTTCTGCGGGAGCCAGTGAGGAACGAGGGGCTGGGGAGGGTGGCCTGCCCGCTGGACTGGTCTGCGTTGAGGTGAAGGTAAGTGTCTGAGTTTCTGGAGATGGGTCAGTGTGGCATCAGGACGGCAGGCTGTTCTGGGGGCTACTGTGCCCAGGGGCTTGTGTGACCTTCTCCCCCACTGCCCCTCGGCCCTTGGATCAGGAAAGGGCCGCTATGGCGAGGTGTGGCGAGGCCTGTGGCACGGCGAGAGCGTGGCGGTCAAGATATTCTCCTCGAGGGACGAGCAGTCCTGGTTCCGGGAGACGGAGATCTACAACACCGTGCTGCTCAGACACGACAACATCCTAGGCAAGCGGCGGGGATGGTAGGGTGGCGCTACGCCAGGCCCGGGGCCTTGGTCCTCCTGCACTCCGGGCTGGCGTCCCCAGCCCCTGCGCGCTGACCAGGCCCTGAAGGACTCCCAGCTGGCCCTCAGCCCCAACCTCTGACTCCCTCTGACTCCCTCTGACTCCGGCTCCCTCTCTGACCTAAGCCACAGTGGCTTCCACCCCAGCCCCAGGTTTACCCTGACCCAGTCCCTCCTGTGCCTTCGGTCCCAGCCCCGACCCTGGCCAGTCCGGCCTCCTTCACCCCCAGACCCTTGGCCGAGCCCCCCAACCCTCTGCCCACAGGCTTTATTGCCTCGGACATGACTTCCCGCAACTCAAGCACGCAGCTGTGGCTCATCACGCACTACCACGAGCACGGCTCGCTCTACGACTTCCTGCAGAGGCACACCTTGGGGCCCCAGCTGGCCCTAAAGCTAGCCGTGTCCGCCGCCTGCGGCCTGGCGCACCTGCACGTGGAGATCTTCGGCACCCAGGGCAAACCTGCCATCGCCCATCGCGACCTCAAGAGCCGCAACGTGCTGGTCAAGAGCAACCTGCAGTGTTGCATCGCGGACCTGGGTGAGCCGGGGCGGGGGGGGGCCTCGGCAGGGAGTGGGGTGGTGTGCCGTGGGCCCTTCCGGGGGTGGGGGCAGGACACGGGAGGGGCGGCCCCTTCGCAGGGGGACAGGGTTCGCAGTTCGGTTCGCTCTCCCTTGCACGCGATTCCGCCTTTGCCTGTGTGCATGCCTGGTGGCCGAGATGACACTGATGGGTGCTTTAAAACTTAGAGATGTTCGCTTTCTCATTTCACATCCTCGAGAGCCCTGCAACTTGCCTAACACTCTTTTTAAGCTTAAACTCTTCCCACCACCCCACCCCAGCTCAAGCAGTTGGGAGACAGGGGCGGGGAGCAGGAACCTGGGTCCTCATCCTGGCTTCAGTGACTACATCGCTATTCCTCACAGGGTGCGGGGGTTCTGCTCTGCGAAATGGGCGTAATACCGCCTGCTTTGCTCACTCACATCTTGCTGGGTTCTCGGGCGCCTAGAGCGCTGCACAACTGAAACGAAAAGCTCCCAGCCCTCCTGGGGCAGGTCTCCATTTGCCTGCCCCTCTGTACCTCACCTCCAACCCCACCAGCCCCCTGGACCCCAGCCTGGGGCCACCCTGTCTGCATGCTCAGGTGAGCAGCAGAAATGACAGCCCTGGTACCCACAGGCCTGGCTGTGATGCACTCACAGGGTAGCGATTATCTGGACATCGGCAACAACCCGCGAGTGGGCACCAAGAGGTACATGGCCCCCGAGGTGCTGGATGAGCAGATCCGCACCGATTGCTTCGAGTCCTACAAGTGGACGGACATCTGGGCCTTTGGCCTGGTGCTGTGGGAGATCACCCGGCGGACCATTGTCAATGGTGAGGGCTCACCGTGCACAGGGTGGGGCAGAGGAGTGGGGCAAGTGGATAGACGGCAGGAGACGGGGGCTGCCCGCCATGGCTGGTGCCTGCGGCCTGAGGGGCTTGCGGCCAGACTGCCTGTGTTCCATTCATTGCTACTCACCTGCTGGTTCAGCTGAGCAACCTTTTAGTTCATCTGAGTCTGCAAGTCTGTGGTTCTGGCTGTGACATCTTGGGTAAGTGGTAATAACAGAAACATTAGTAGCAGTTAACATTTTTTGAGCTTAAATATGTGCCAGATGCCCAGTGATATACATGTATTGCCTTGTTTAATCGTCCCGTGTTGGCAGAAAGCTGGTATCGCTTAGTAGTTACGAGCGTAGGTTGGGTCTCAGGCTGCCAACATTCAGCTCTTGATTTTGCCACTGACCATAGGCAGGTTACTGAATTTCTCTGTGCCTCAGTTTCCTCATTTGTAAAATGAGAATAGAAATAGTTTCTAATTGTTGAGATAATCCAAACAAAGTATTTGGGACAGTATGGGGGAGCTGTTCTGGGGCTCGGTAGATACAAGTGGCAATTATTGTTGTCATAATGAATCCCTGACGCATCATTGTCCCCATTGCACAGATGAGGGGACCGAGACACAGGATTACAGCTGGCTGGCTATAGCGCCAGGGTCTGAGGCCAGGCAATCTGACGCCGGGGCCAGTGCTGGTCATCACTGTGCTACTCGAACCTCTCTGGTCCTTGGTTTTCTTGCCACAAAAATGAGGACACAGCAGTGCCTGCGCCGCCTGCTTACTGCTCCCTCTTTATGACTGTGGGTGCCACAGGGAACTCAGATCTGGAGTGGCTGGGAGCACATGGAGGGACCTCGTTCCTGCTGGCCCCATAGAGTAGGCAGCCCCGTGGCCTTCCCAGCCCAGGGGTGGATGAATGGATCAGCGGTGCCTGGACTGAGTAGGAGGCTGCCCATGGGGTGGGGCGGCCAGGAGTCCTGACGGTTTGGAGACAAGCCTCAGGAAGTGACTGGAGCTCTGTTCCTTGGGGAGAGGGACATTCTCATTTCCTGAGCATCTCCGAGCAGCCAGCTCCATGACAGGCTTCATTTGCTCTCAGCAGGCATCGACGGGTGGAGGCCAAGGTGTGACCAGTCCCTCTGGGAGACTGGAGGGGCTCAGGTTCCTGCCCCTTCAGCCAAGAACTTTCAGAGTCAGCTCTAGAGGCTGGGGTCAGGGAAGGGGGTACCTTGCAGGAGCTGAAGCCCCTTGGACCAGGCCACAGGCAGGAAAGGAAGGCTGGACGGCCAGGGCTGAGGGGCAGGCTGACTGCAGGCTCCCAGGGCGGAGGGAAGCCCCGTCAGCCCCACACAGATTCGTGGCGCATTATAAACACTGTAATCTGGTGTCAGCCCCGGCACTGATTAAAGGCCCATTAGACACGCTCAGGCCTCTGCGCAGCGCTGATTAGGGCTCGAGCGGCAGAGGGACTGGCCTGGAAGCCCGCCATGGGGAGAACAGCTGGCGAAGGCTCTCTGGGGCTGTGGTGCGTAGCCAAGCGGCCCTGGTCCCCAGCCTCAGCCTGGGAAGCAGGGAGGGGCACCGGGCACTTTTTCCAGGTCTGCCTCTGCTGCCGGAGCTGTCTGTAGCTCCATAGCCATCACTTTCAGAGAGCTCCCGCCAAGGACTGCGCACTCCTTGGTACTAGGAGGGAGGGGTGCTGCTGGCTGAGGGGTCAGCGGGGGCCTGTGCCATCCTTAAGAGGGGGTGGATATTATTTGAATTTGGATAAAAATCCCTTTCCTTGAGGAGAGGCATTTTCTGTCCCTCCTCCTGGTTCCACATTCTCACCCAGCAGTCAGCCGGCTGTCCTCCCTCATGTGTAGCTTGGAGGTCAACAGCACAGCCTTTGGTTAGATTTTGGGGGGCTTATACATCCTATCTCTGTCACTTATTACCCACGCTTTTAGATAAGCTTCTTAACCTTTCTGGCCTTAATTTCATTGCTTATAGAAATGGAACTCGTAATATTGCTTATTTCATAGCATTGTTGTGAGGATTTAATACAAGACAGTCAGGACAGTGCTTGGCACATGGCAAGCGCTCAGTAAATGTTGGTGCTGCTGGGCACCTGTGATAGCGGGCCCCTGGGAGCCGTGCCTGGGCCCTGCGTGGGAAGCAGCTGTGGAAAGCTGGAACAAGACCAGCCTAGGAATCCAACGAGATGAGTTTAAGTCTTGACTCTGCCATTATTAGCTTTGCAGTCTTGGCCTCAGCTTCTCTGAGCATTCATTTCTTCAACTGTGAAATACAAGTAATAATAGCACCCACCTCCTAGGGTTATTGTAAAGACAGGATAATGCACATAAAGCATTCATAGCACAACGCCTGACACATGGTGAGTGCAAAATACATGGTAGTAGTAACAGTTGTTATGTAATCATGTGTTTATAACATTCTAGTGTCCCTCTCAAGGGTAGCGTGGTCAGACAGCAGGTTTCTTGGCCCCTGGGACAGAGGGTAAGCAAGGCTGCCCTCTACGTAGTACTGGGCCTCCTAGGGGCCCCAAGTGACTGTCCCTCCCACCCTCCATTCCCAGGCATTGTGGAGGACTATAGGCCACCCTTCTATGACATGGTGCCCAATGATCCCAGCTTTGAGGACATGAAGAAGGTGGTGTGTGTTGACCAGCAGACCCCCACCATCCCCAACAGGCTGGCTGCAGACCCGGTGAGGCCTCCACGGGGGCTAGGGTGGCAGGGGGCGGTGGCTCACAGCCGGAGTGTCTGGGCCCTGAGGAACTTGTGTCTGAGGCCTCTGCTCCACCTGGACAGATTCCGGGGGCTAGATTCCAGGGTACCTCCCTGGCTGCACCCTCCCACACCCCTGGCCTATGGACACCCGGGGACCCTCTCGTTAACCTGGGATTTTCAGAACCCTTCACCTTGCAGGACAAATCAGAGGTTTTCTACTGCATTTCTTACTGTGAAGTTTTTGCTGTTGTTTGTTTTTATCTTTTCTCAAAACACTCCCTGTACTTTTCCAAGACATGTACACATGTGAATATAAATACATAGGCACGCACATGCTCCTACTTAAATGTACGCTCACAGATAGACACATACATGCATGTACACATGTATACATAGATGCATGTACATTTTATACAACACACATTCCCACGAAAAGCTACACGTGTATTCAAATGCACGCACACATAAAATCCCTCTCGAGAACCAACTGGAGGTGAGGTTGGCTCACTCTGGGGCCACTAAGCTTTCTGGGATGGCTTCTTCCTTGGACTTGTGCATTTTGGGGGCAGTGCCCACCATCCACTCTTCCAGTGTTCACTGGGCCCAGCCAGGGTGGTGGAGGGCTGGGAGACACCGCCCTCCACACTGGGGTGGCTGCTGATGGAGGTGCGGGAGCCCCAAGGCTTGTGTATCTCCGCTTTCTTGGATCCTGGTGGAGGTGGAGGTGGAGGTGGAGGGTGGGGATGAGACACTACTCACCGAGGGGGTCTGAGTGCTTACGTCTCTCTCTGCCTTGCCTGCCTTTCTCCATACCCCTTCTCACTCCACTCTCTTCCCCTTCCATTTATTTTCCTCTTTTCATTCTTGCCTGGATCCCTCCATCTCCCCTTACCACTGCTATCTTTCTTCCTCCTCCTCTTTCTCAACACCATCTCCCTCTTCTTGTCCTTTCTGTCCTGCTTATGTTGTCCCATTACTGGGCCATTCTCCTCACCTCCTCCTTCCCACCTTCCCCATCCCATGTCCTGCTCCTCTCCTCTGCCTTTCTCTTCCTCCCCCCAGGTCCTGTCAGGCCTGGCGCAGATGATTCGGGAGTGCTGGTACCCCAACCCCTGCGCCCGCCTCACTGCGCTGCGGATCAAGAAGACACTACAGAAACTCAGCGGCAGTCTGGAGAAGCCCAAAGTGATTCACTAGCCTCAGGCCTGACACCTGACTCCCCTTGGCCTGCAGTGTGTGTGGAGGGGGCAGAGGGTGGATGGCGGCCTTTCTGAGTAGAGGTAGTCTGTGTCTGTGCGTGCTGGAGAGGAGAGTGCCCCTCTAGGGGCAGCTGTGCCTGCCTAGCTCGGCCCCCAGCCTATCCAGCCAAAAATACAGCTGGGCTGAAACCCGATCTCCCCACTGTCTGGCCTGCTCAGAGCGGCAGGCTCCCTGACGCCTGGCTCTGTCCCCACCACCGTGCCCTAGGTGCACCCCCCGCCCCCTCAGGACAGGATACAAAGGAGGCCCCAGAACCAGGATGGCCAAGCCAGGGAATCCCAGTCTCTCGGGCCTAGAGCCTGGGCCTGCACTTTACCCCCTGCCCTTGGTCAGCCCCACTGCCCCACCAGAGCTGCCGGGGTGGCAGAGGGCCCCGTCCAGCCTTCAGTAGACACCCTGCCCTGCCAGGCTTTAGCCTCTGGCCCAAGCCCCAGACACCCAGGGCCCATGAGTTTCTCTCCATTGCTTTGTATCTCTGCTTGGTGATGCCTGGGCCCCTGCTAGCTGACTGCCAGCTGCCTGAAAAAGTTGGGGCCTGACCCTGGGCTTCTCCTCTACTCCCGTTTCTAGCTGGCTTACTGGGCCTTAAAACCAAGGGGTCCTGCTGTGGGTGTGGCACGGCCATAGGCCATAGGCCATTGGCAGGTCAGATGGGTAAGGCCCAGCACTTTCAGAACATTGAAGCCAAGCACGGCTGGGGAGGGGCTCAGCTGGGAGCCAGAGAACCAGGTTGTGGTCCTGGATGCTTGCTAAGCGACAAGAATGTGTCCTTCACTGTCACAGGACCTGTTTCTTCATCTGCATATTGAAAGGGTTGCTCCTGGTGTCTTCTGAGGTTTTTTCAGCTCTCATGTTCTTTGAAATGTCAGCCTGTCCAAAATTCAGTTCATCAGTTCCTTCTACTCCTTATGCCCCAGCCCCTGGCGATTTGGCCCAAGATGAGGATTTGAAAATAACTTTGTCTGAGGCCAGGAGTGTCTGAGACGCCACCTAGTCTAATTCTACAGGCTCCAGTTCCCGCCAGTGGCCACCCTGGGGTGCAGACAGTCATTGGCTTTTCAGCAGACAAGCCAGCCTTTGCCCCCTCTGCTGCTTTGCCTTCTCTGTCCCCAGCTGGCGGGCTGAGGCTGGCTTCCTGCAGGGCCTCCACCGCTCAGAAGAAATTTGGCTCCAGTCAATAATTCTCTAGCACCTAGGATGCTGCTTCCCACTGTCCCCTGGCCCAGGCCCACACCTTGGCCAGGGCCCAGAGCATGTGTGCCTAGAAAGAACCTGGTGGCTGTAGAGAAAAACACAAAGTTCAGCATTTGGAACTCAAGGGTGTGTGTCCAGGCCCTGAGGAGGTTACCCTGAACCCTGGGCGGGTGGATGGCCTAGGGGGCAGGGCCTGAGGGGTTGTGGGGGTGGGGCTCATGCTAGGGACACAGGGCAACCCCAAGCTTGGGAAGACCTGAACTCACAGCCCCCAATCTTGGGGGCAGGGTGGAGAAGGACCCTCAGCTCTTCACAGGAGAGGAAGAAAACAGCCTCCTCTCCTCCTGTTGTAAATGACCCTTCACAGCCTCAGCAGGCCAGCTC
The DNA here is from genome assembly GCA_039655065.1 of Glossophaga mutica. Taxonomy (NCBI): domain Eukaryota; kingdom Metazoa; phylum Chordata; class Mammalia; order Chiroptera; family Phyllostomidae; genus Glossophaga; species Glossophaga mutica. The sequence goes on from CM077304.1 coordinate 51,371,462, forward strand.
CTTGGGTGTGTCCACCAGCGCCCCGGGGCGGGGGGGGGGGGGGGGGGCGCGGTTTCCCAGGCCTTTCTCCCAGCATTGTGCAAGGTGGGGTGGGGGCGGGGAAGAACCGGGAAGTGAAACTGGGTGAAAACAGAAAGCTGGATGGACCTGCTGGGTTACCAGATCACCCCAGGGCAGCTTGTGTCCTGTCTTCTGTTCCCCAGAACCCACCTAGGAACCATCCTTCCCTGAAAGATTTTCTCTCCATTGGGTTTGGGGGCCAAATGGTTCCTTCTGAGACCCCATGGCCAGAAACTGAAGCTCCCCAAAGCCCAGAAAATCCCTACGAAGAGAAGGTCTGAGGCAGAAGGTGGAGTGATGGGGTGGGTTGAGAAAAGGGAGACAGTGCTGGGAGAATAGCCGGAGGCCAGGGAGGAAAGGGGGCGCTGTTGAGAACCCTCTGGGCAGTGCTTCTGCCTGTGAGCAGAAGGGTGTTCCAGAGTCAAAATTACAGTCACTTACCTGGAGATATTGTCTGTGAGAGCACTTAGCTCGTGCATAGCACATAGTAGTTCCTCAATAAAACCATGGTGGACTCCTGAGCTCCTGCTGAGTCTTCCTGGGCCGGCGCCTCTGCCGTGACCTACCTGTTGTAGAGGAAAACTGAGGGGAGGAAGGTCGCAGGTACTATGCCTGGGCTTTGCCCTTAACTGATAGCCCATAATTTGCTCAGGCTTCTGCTTAAACCCACCCCCTCCCTACAGCACCCTAAATTTCTGTTCACGCCTTGAGTTGGGAGCAGGCTGCCCGCTGGCGCCAGCCTCAGCGCCCTCTGCTGGCCGGAGGGCTGGCCAGCGGCCGCCGCCCTCCCGCCCCTGCGCAGGGACCCACCGGGTTTTTCTTGGCGGCAGGGATCTCCTCAGCGCCTGCCACTGCTACCCGCCCGCTGGGAGTGGGGGCGGCCGCCACCCCGCCACCCCGCCACCCCGGCGACAGCGTGGGTGAGCTTCCCGGTGCTTCCGTTTTGCAGGTACTGTCACCTCAAAAACCACACGTCGAAAGGAGCTTTCTGTGTCCTCACTCAGAGGCAGCTTGGACCTGCCTGCCTGAATGCACTGTTCTCAATTCCCTCCTCAGATGGGGTTCCCCCATGCCCGGAGTACTCAGAAAGGGTACCCCAACTCCTTTTACCGCGGAGGCCCTCCTCTACCCCCCTGGAGCCCCCGCCCGAGTCACCTTCATGCCGGGAGCAGTGCACATTGGGGCCCAAGCAACAGACAGTGAGTGCCCTCCTTGCCAGCAGGGGGCACGAGGGCATTCCTGGCGCCCCGCAAGGGCAGTCTTTCTCCAGCCCCTGTGCCTGCCAGACGCTGGTCCTTATGTCCACACCCTGATGGCCACACTATGGTTGGTGAGTGGACAGAAAGACAGTAGGAAAATTGCAGAAAATGAGTTCTGAGAAGTCTGGCTGGGACCTGGGAAAGAAGCACAGGCTCATGGCCCTCCAGGGGTAGAAGAGGCCCCCGGGGAGGAGGTCGGCGTCCAAGACCCTGTCTCCATGCGGAGTCTCAGGGAACCTGCCTGCCTTCGAAAGAAGAAAACCCACTGATTACTTTGCAGCTTTGCCCTGCTTTCCTGGGGGCCCTAGGTTCTAATTTTCTTACCTCTACGAAGAGGGAGAGGATCTTCTGTGTGGACCCTCCCTAAGGGATGATGAGTGTCTACAACACGCCCAGGTCGGGGGCCAGGTGGTGCCCAGAGCATGAGCTTTGGAATAGAAGAGCATCCCTTCCCCCTCGCGGTACCCTGGCCCTCAAGGACAGTTCTCTGTGCCCTCCTAGTCGCCGTTCTCCTTCAGTCCTGCCTCACATCAGCCTTCAGGGAGGATGCTGTTTCCTCCTTATCCTCACTCACATCAGGGTTAACAGATCCAGAGATGGCCAAGTCCTCAAGCCTCAAAGCCAGCCCTGGGAGTTGAGGTGGAGGGCTGCACGCCATCCTGAGTCCAGCCCCCCAGGGCGGGGACTGATGTTCCTGTGCAGTCATCACTCCGGGTGGGCGACTCTTGGAACAGGCTGCTTCCATCAGGGCCACATTCAGTTTGCTAGAAATAGAGACAGAGGGCTTCTTGACTTTGCATATCATTTGCATAATGTCATAGACACAGTCTATTTTCAGGCAGTTTTCAGGTTAAAGTGTTGTCACTGCTGCCCTGCGGGGTGTCACGTCTGGATGAGTCTCTTTGCTGTTCTTTCCCACCCACCCACTCTCACTGACCTAGATCCCCAGCTGCAGCAGCAAGTGGTGAGGTGGGGGGAGAGGGGGTTGTCCAGGGAGGCACGGGGGCAAGTCGGGGGGGGGGGTACACGGAATCTCCTTTATTACTGCCACCACCAAAGCAGAGGTGGCTACTCAAGGGCAACTGGTAGGCAGAGGGCAAGGAGCCAGGAGCAAGGTGGCCCATCGTCTGTTCTGCACGAACCTTTCCTACTCTTCTACTAGGAGAACAGCCAGTTCCCATGCAAAGACATCTAGATAAACCTGTTCCTCTCAACCGCCCATAACGCCTTGCTTGGCCCAGACATCCCTCGTGGGCATTTATTTTCAGCACTAAGATTTGATTTTAGCCTCATGGGAAATCTGATCCCTAGTCTGTCCCTCTCCTAGGAGATCCATCTGGGAGACCAGTATCCTAATCCGATGATCAGTGTTTTTAAAGCACCTGGCACACAGTAGGAGGTCAATCAGTGCTCCAGTGCCCTCCCCCTTTGTTCAGAAGCCTCTGCCAAGCACCTAATTGTCCTGGGCCAGGACGCCCAGCTCAGGCACCATCCTCTGAGGGCTTGAGGCAAACACACCAAAAGGGCCAGTAGGGTAACTGTCGTGAAATTGTCACAGCACTTGCCCTCTTAGCTCGAAAGAAGGGGTTTGGGGCAAGGGCGATTGTCACTTCATAGCTTGACCTGTCTTCGGTCACAGGGGGCTAGGCCTGGAGCCCCACCCAGAGTCCCCGCCAGACCCTCCAGTCTCGGGACCTGTCTGGTGTGCTGTCTTCCTAAGGGCTCGCCAGGTGCCTGGGAGCCTCTCTGGGTTCTGGGAATCAGGAGGCCATTGGTCAGACTGGACAGCAGCAGCGCCTTACCCAGAATTCCCAGTCCCTGGCGTCCAGTCCCCCTGGACCTGCCTCATCCCCTTAGGCAGGCGTTTCCTGTTGATAAGAAGCTCAGTCACAAACACTGATAAAGAGATGAAAAAAGGAAATTGACGGGCTTGGGTATAATGGGCATTTTGTCTGCCTTTTCTGCCCTCTTCCTTCTCCTAGCACCCCTCCCCCCTGCTTCCCAGAACCAAGGAGAAAACATGCCCCCACCTCCACTTGGGCCCTATTTTGTAGTTTCCAGGAATTTAGCCTTACAAAGCCCTTAGAAGTAGTGCCTGGCTTGACCCAGGTGGCGGGGGCAGAGTTAGGAGCTCGGAGGCAGGAAGCAGTGGGTGCTGTGAGGCCACCGAGCCCAGGGGAAAGGGCAGTGGCAAGAGGAAGGAAGGACACCCAGGCACAGGTTTCATATACAACCTTCCCCCCCCACCCCCCCACCAGAGGCCTGGATCCAAGTCCTGATTAGGTGGCTGCACGGTCTATAATTAGTGGATTTTCTGTCATTTTCATCTCAGGCTCATTGCTGGAAAATCTCATTAATTTTGACTCTACTAATTTGGAATGTATGATTCTTCAGGACAAGAAATTGGACTGATGTTTCGAAAAATAAACAAAGCAAACACGTTTGCAAAGCATGTCCGACTGCCGTTCTTGGGTTTGGAGTTGTAAGCTCAGCTCGAGGCAGGCAGCTCCCCTCTCGCGCTCAGCTTGCAGTTAAGATAACCTGCCAGCAGGTGGGTGATGAGGCTTCGCCTCACCGGCACTTCAGACACAGCCGCCATTGCTCCCACGGAGGCGCTTTGAAGGTTTATACCCGGCGCTCCTTTTTATCTCCTCCCCAAAGATGAATTCCTTCATAAAACAGGAAGGAGTTCCTTCCCCAAAGACTAATTCCTTAATTAAATCCTTAAGAAGTGGAATAGGTGATTCTAAACGGCCACTGTTGAAAAGAGAACTGATTGTCATGTACAACTCGCACAGTTTCTCCTGGATTCCTGGCTGTCTCACGTCAGGGCCACCCTCTGGGCAGGGGCCCTCGTCTCTGTCACCGTACGGCTGACACTTGATGGAAGGAGCAGAGTAGTGAAGAGCAAAGGGCTTCATCCTGGTCAAGGTTCCAGTTGGATTTCTTTTTGTTTTTAGTAATTTAACAAATTTATTCTCAATTTTATATGGAAGAATATAAATTCATGAAGCGCTAAGTCAGTTTTTCCTTATTTTAGGTTACTTTGTGATAGGTTATACCTTCACATAATTCAGAAGTAAATGGTTCAGTCTCCTCAAAATTCACGTTGAAACCCTAACGTGATGGCATTTGGAAGTGGGAGCCCCTGGGAGGTAATTAGGTCTGCGGGTGGAGCCCATAAGGGGATCACTGTCATTACGAGAAGAGGAAGAGTCTCTCTACCATGCGAGCGCACAGATGAGAAGGCGTCGGTCCATGACCAGAAAGTATGCCTTCACCCAGATCCCGGACCATAGTGGCGCCAGTCTCAGACTCTCTGCCCCCACAACCATGACAAATAAGCTGTTGTTTAGGCAAAGGAAAAAGTTTCAAAGGTAGAGAGTGAAATGCCTCCCTCCCATCCTTATCTCCTGTCTGCCCAAGTTCCCTGATCCCCAAAGAAACACTAGTCTTAGTTTCTTATGCTTCTGTTCCTTCAGATGTTATGTGTATCTAAGCAAATTTGAATATGGGCCCTTGTCCCTCCCACCTTTTGTATAAAAGTAGCCTAGTCTATACACTATTCTACACCTTACCTTTTTCACTTATATAGTATATCTTAGAGATCTTTCCAAATCAGCAGGTAAAAAGTTCTTGCTTTCTTCCTTCTTAACAACAGCCTAGTATTCCACTATTTGAATGTACCATGATTAAACCCTTCCCTTATTTTTGGAAGTCTCTAATTTGGGGCTATTACAAAAAATGTGGCAATGACTAGACTTGTACAAGCCAAATTTTGCTTAATTCAAGAGTATCCGTGGGATAAATTCTAAAAAGTGGAATTCTGGGGTCAAAAGATATGTGAATTTGGCTCAGTCAATTCTGAAGAAGTAGGAAGTGTGCAGATTTGCCCGGCAGGTGATTAGATGTAAGACAGGCAATAGTAATAGAAATAGAATAATACCAGGCGAATGGGCAAACAGACACATGGACAAGGAGGACCTAACAAGAGCTCGGAAACAGCTCTACGGACACCTGAAAACCGAAACGCGATGAAGGCGGCACCACCAGCTAGTGAAGAGGGTGGCTGAAGGGTGCGGCAGGGCGTCGGGGGAAGCGATAAAGTGTCCTGAGTTGGTCGTGGTAATGGTTGTGCAACTCTGAATACACCAAAAGCCACTTTAAATAGGTGAATTGTACGGTATGTGAATTATATCTCAATAAATCTGTTCAAATATTGGTTTCTTTAAGGCCAGGTTAGATAGTGTTAAGAACACTGGATCACTGTTTTGAGGAAAACTGCAGTTGGGTCTCTCTCTACCTTACATCATATATAAGGATGGACTCAAATGGAGTAAGAACCAAAATGTGAAAGGAAGACCGTAAGGGTGATCAAAGAAAATGTAAGAGAACAACCTTATGACCTAATGGTGGGAAAAGACTTAAACAAGGTCTTTAAAACAAACTGCAAAATGAAGAAATACATGAATACAGTGGTGTAAGTTTACTCTTTAACTATATACCATAAATAAATTTAACATTAATGAATTAATAAAATTAATAAATAGATGGTAGACCAAAAGGAGATATCTGCAATCCCTAAAACTGTTAAGGCATTAATATCTACAACATACGAGACACTCCTGCAAATCAATGAGACCCAATAAAAAAATGGGCAAAAGACGTAAAGAGTCGATTCACACACAAAAAAGAAGCCCACGTGACCAACAAGTATAGAGAGGAATGCTCAAACTCACTAATGACCTGAGAAGTGTACACTTGAATGGTACAGCAACGAATATTCATCAAAATGGCAAAATTAGGAAGGTGAGCAATGCCAAGTGTTGGCAAGGATCTGTGGAAATGGGCACCCCTGTGCAGTCTGTGCAGAAGTATAAACTGATACGGCCTTTTTACCACGACTTAGTGAAAGTGGGTAAGCCCGTGCCATTTGACCTCGTGGTACCATTTCTGGGACTGTGCCTCAGAGACATTCGCAGACAAGTCCCCAGCAGGACAAGCATGAGGACGCTCAGCACAGTGCTGCTTGCGAGAGCGGAGAGCTGGAGCTGGCACTGGTGTCTGTGCCTGGGGGATGGGAGAAGTAAAACGTCGTGGACAAGTATTTGAGAATGTTACGTCATCCGGGAGCGATGGACCAGGTACACGCACAGCAGCCCGGGTAGGGCTCAAAAATACAGAATCGACTGGTGAAAGGAGAATGGGCTTATAGCACAATCCCTTTTATAAAAATTTAGAGTGCATAATAGAACTACTGTACGACCCAGCAATCCCACTGCTGGGCATCTATTTAGAGGAATTGAAATCAGGATCCCCAAGAAATGTCTGCACCCCCATGTTCACTGCAGCACAATTCACCACGGCCAAGACATGGAAGCAAACTAAATGTCCGTCAACCCACAAATGGGTAAAGAAAATGTGGTATAGACATACAGTGGAATACTGTTCAGCCATTAATTGATTTTATTTTATTATTTTTTTTTAAAGATTTTATTTATTTATTTTTAGAGAGGGGAAGGGAGGGAGAAAGAGAGGGAGAGAAACATCAATGTGTGGTTGCCTCTCACGTGGCCCCGACTAGGGGCCTGGCCTGCAACCCAGGCATGTGCCCTGACTGGGAATCGAACCGCGATCCTTTGGTTCACAGGCCCGCGCTCAATCCACTGAGCTACACCAGCCAGGGCAAATTGATTTTAATATTAGCATTTTAAAGGAAGGAAGTCTGTGACAATGTAGATGAACCTGAAGGACATCGTGCTGAGTGAAAAAAAGCCAAACGCAGAAGGACAAATTCTACACGATACCGCTTCCATGAGCAACCTAAAGCAGTCAACCTCGCTGACACAGAGAGTAGAGTGGCGGTACCGGGCTGGTGGGAGGTGGAAATGGGGTGGCATTAGTCAAAGGGCACGAAGTTTCGGTTCTGCAAGATGAGTAAGTCCTAGAGGTCTATTGTACAGCATAGAGCCTACAGTTAAAATACTAATTGTGTATTACAAAATATGCTGAGGGTAGGCCTTGTGTCAACTGTTCTTACCACACACACACACACCAATAATAGAATGCATACATATTCAAAACAACACTACATTCTTAATAAGGATGTGCATGCATTTAAGAACACGAGCAAGCTCACTGGAGTGCATGTGGGGTGCGGGGGCAAGGTGGGTGGAGACTGAGAAGGGGATTGGAGAAAGAGGTAGGAAATAGATTATTTCCTTGCCGGCTTGCACAGGCCCATGATGATAACATGTGATCACGTGATTGACCCGAGGCCCGTACCAGGGAAGAGAAAACAAAACCAATGGCTGCAGAGTTAGAGTTCTGACTCAGCCACTCCCCAGCTCATGATTCGAGGCATGAAATAGCACAGAATGCTTGGCTTCCTCACCCCGAAGTGGGGATGAGACGCGAGGTGGTTGTGAAGAACTGTGCTCATGTTGGGTGAAGGGCCCGGCCAGAATTGCTGCAACAACAACAACAACGATAATAATAATAAGCTGTCCTCACTGGCAGTGTTCGGGGCTTCAACTGTGCAGAGCTCCAGGCTGGCTTGGTGTCAATACTGTCACTTTGTCCTTCCACCTCGTAAGAGGAGAGAAAGGCGACACCTCTCTCCAGCCCCTGGCTCTCTAACCTCACTGATCTCCTCATTGGGCAGCAGCTGAAAAGGACAGAGTCATAGACAAGGGGAAAGCTGCTGGCGGCCTACGAACCCGTACATGCACACGTGTGCATGTTTCACCTTGGGAGAGGCTCCTCCTCCTGGACACACTGGCTGCTCCCTTTGGATCAATACTTTACTTAGGTCTTTGTGAAATGAAATTTATATTCACGCCCCACTGTTCCCTTAGTAACAATCTCCAGCAATCAGATCTGCTCTCTGGTGGAAACGGCCTTTGGAAAGTGCCTGGGCTTGCACAGTTACACAATCTTACCTTTGCCAGAAACTGTTTTCTGATGTTGCCGGTATCTTTTCCAGAAAAAAAAAATTTTAACTACATTTAAGCAGACTTCACAAGGCCTGAAAGGAGCTATAATGTGGTTTGCACCCCACAAGGGGAATTCTTAAAATACTCAAGTACTGTTTTTAAGCATAGTCAAGCACTTCAGAAAAACTAATTGACATTCCAAATAATTTTTATGCTAATTACAAGTGATTCTTTCTCAACCACTAGGTAATATTTTGTGCTACTCTATGTACCTGAAATGAATGAAATTACTCCTCTCTTTCTTTATTTTTTAAAAACAATTTTCACTAACTCAGACTGGTTTTTCCACAATGCTTCTAGATTCGCACTTGCATCGTATTTCAGAATTTGAGAATTTGACCCTGTTATATTGAGGCAAAAACAGATTTGTCGCAGTTGTCAACATAAGGGTTGGGACTCTCAGACCTCCACTGCTTCTGCCTTTTGCTTCATCAAGAACGGAAGCCCCAGGATGCTCTTAACTACTGACACCAAACCTACACGTATGAACTCACCCGTATCCACATCTGTCCCTCCTCAGGTCCCCCTTTCAGGTTCCTCAGTCTTAATGACCCTTCACTCTTCCGAATGAATCCTTAATTTGCCCTTCCCTATCAGGGCCTGCCCACCAGGGCATACACTTGCTGCCAACAAAAGCTCTGCATCCCCTTCCAACCAGCTTAATCTCTCTCCCCTCCCCTTCATGGTCACATTCATTGGAAAAGTCTCTGCTTCCTGGCCTCCCACTCACTCTGCAGCCCACCACCTTCTGGCTCTGCCATGGCAACTGAACTCTTGGGGGTTACCACTGGCCTTCTTGTTGAGGAATCCAGTCCTTCCTTCTCTCACTCGACCTCAGGGCAACATTTGCCTGCTGGCCACTCTCACCCATGGCTTTGGGGGCGGGGGGCGGCCACTGTTGATCTCCCTCCACGTCTCTGGAAGGCACCCCCTCAGACTTCTGCGCAGGCTTTTCCTTCGCCTCTTCTGCGAACGCTGGTGTTCCCGGCGTCCTGTCCCAGGTCCTCTTCTCCAGCTGCACCTCTTCTCCAGACTTCTCCACCTCCTGGGTGAGCTCCCCACACCTTGGCTTTGACGCCCACTGGTGACTTTCCCACCTCTGTCTCAGCCCACATCTCCCTCCTGAGCTCCAGACCTCAAGACCCAGCTGCTTCTGGAAGGCTCCTTGGATGTCTCCCGGGCACCCCATATTCATCATGTCTGATGAATGTTATCTGTCACTGCAAACCTGCTCCATTTTTGATGTTCAGAGAGTGGCATTACTATCCAAGCAAACATATGGGATTCATTCACGACTTACCTCCCTATCACCCCTTCATCAATCAATCAATCAGTCAATCAAACACGAAGTCTTGTCTATTCTACCTCCAAACTATCTCTCCGTCACTTCTCCCCATCCCTACCCTGGTCCCAGCTACCAGCGCCTCTCACTTAGGTTAGCGGAACCCCCTCCTACTCTGCTGCATCCATCTAGCCTCTCCCGTCCACTCTTCACACTGAAGCTGGAGAAGTTCCTCTAAGATACAGATCAATATTCCATAATGCTCTCCACTGCGTGCCACTGCCCACAGGTGAAATTCCAACCTCCTTATCAACAGGCCCTGTTGCTTAATCCGACCAGGCCCATCCCTCTGGTCACATCTCTTTCCGCAGCCCTCCTTCCTCTGCGCGTGCCAACCTCGCTCGACTCCTTCCCGTCAGCTCCTCAGACCCAGCGCTGGTTTTTGTCTCTGGGCCTCGGTGCACCCTGTTTCTCTCTCTAGAATACTGTTAGTCTAACTAACTTGCATGGTGAGAAAGCTGGTGTGGGGGTGTGACGGAGTGGATTTTGAGGAGAGGTGGGCCTGGGTTTGAATTCCAGCTGAAGGTATGACTTTAAGCCTGTTGACTAACCTCTCTGAGCCCCAGTGTTCTCATGTGTAGAAAGAAGAATTACAATGCCTGCTGTGTCTGGTGTGTATTGATTTTTCTTTTCAACTCTGTAACTCACCTCCATCTAGCCACGCTCCCATACTTTTCTAGGAATTTCCCCTTCTTCCCTATCTGTTTAGGGACGATGGCAGTTCTTGGCAGCTTTGTTCTTACAAACATGACCCACTCCTGACAGATAACTGGGGCAGAGGTGGACACCTGAGCCAAGCCGGACCCTCAGTCTCAACCTCCCGAATTAGGATTTGGGGTCCAGGAGTCACACCGCAGTCCTTCCTGCACAGCCAGGCTGAGTGGACTCCCAGCAGCTGACAGGAGCTGCGTGTTCATCCCCCTGTGCAAGGGCAGCAGGGGAAGTGGGTCCGCATCAAAGGAGATGAAAGCAGGTGCCCAGACGAAACGGAGGCCCAGAGAGGAAGAGCGGGTGGAAACAGAGGATCTTGTACGCTGGACATCCAGTGTCCAGTGACTGCCTGAGATCAGTTGCCCTGAGCTTGGCAGAAACCCCTGCATCCTTAAAGTGAGAAGATAAATTTCTTTTTCTTCAATAGCTAAACTGAATTTGCATTACCTGGAACCAACAATGTTCTAAGTACTTTACCTATCTTACCTGTGAAGGTAAGAAATGAGGTATGGCCCTGACTGATGTGGCTCAGTTGGTTGGGCATTGTTCTGCAAAGCAAAAGGTCACCAGTTCGATACCCAGTCAAGGCACGTGCCTGAGTTGCAGGTTTGGTCCTGGTCGGGGAGCATATGAGAGGCAACCGATCGTTTCTGTCCCTCTCTCTCTCCCCCTTCCCCTCTTTCTAAAAATAAGGTAAATAGCCCTGGCTGGTGTGACTCGGTGGATCGAGTGCCAGCCTGTGAACTGAAAGGTCACTGGTTTGATTCCCAGTCAGGGCACACGCCTGGGTTGTGGGCCAGGTCCCCAATTGGGGACGTGTGAGAGGCAACCAACTGATGTGTCTCTCACACATTGACGTTTCTTTCCCTCTCTTTCTCCCTCCCTTACCCTCTCTCTAAATAAATAAATTTTAAAAATCTTTAAAAAATAAAAATAAATTTTAAAATGTCCTTTCAGATCTTTTTATGCCTAATTTAAAAGTAAATATTAGATTATACTACACATATTTTATAACATGCTTTTTTCCCACTTCAAATGTATATCATCAACTTCCTTTTGTGTCATTAAAAACTTTTCTACCACCCTTTCCATAGATGTACCTTGCATGAACAATTCTCTATTTTTTGATATTCAATTGTCGCCAATATTTTGCCATCTCAGCTGAAACCACACCGGCATCCCTGACTCACATCTCTGTGCGCGTTTGCTTACAGTGCTTCTTTAGGGTGAGTTCCTGCAGCTGGGGCTGTAGGGTCAGGAAGCACATCATATGCTTGGGATAATTTCTAGGAGTGAAATGATGAGGTCCAACTTTAGAAACGCTTTAAGGCTCTTGATATATTGTTACTTTGCTCTTTAAAAAAGGCTGCCTTGATTTCCAAGAGTGGAGTTTCAGTGGTGGCGGAGAGGAGAGTGGTTATCTGGCCCTCTTAGAATCTCCCAGAGGAGAGGGAGTGCACTGGGTTACGGGGACCAGCTCTCAGCCCTCTTCCCTGCCTCCCCTGCACTCTCCAAGGCAGACTCCCCTGCAGCCCAGGCATTTGGGGCTAATGGGAAAGATCACAAGACTTGGGTTTCAGGTGTGGGTTTCACATTTCACTGGTTAAATGACTTTGGCAAGTCACTTAAGTATTCTGAGGCCTCAGTTTCCCCATCTTAGTGAAGCTAATTATACCTACTCTGGAATCTTGACCTTTGTCTCAAATGTAAAGAGGCGTGCTGGCTGGGCGGCTCAGTTGGTTGGAGCATTGTCCCGTGCACCAAAATGTTGCAGGTTCAATTCCCAGTCAGAGCACATAGAGGGGGCAACCGAGACAGATGTTTCCCTCTCCCTTCTGTCTCTCTTCCTTCCTCTTGCTCTAAAATCAATAAACATATCCTTGGGTGGGGATTTAAAAAAGAGTATAAAGGAGTAATAAATCAATTATAAATCCCTATTCTAAGCCACGCATTTGTTCAGCCCCACAAGGAAACAATGGCGTTCAATATACCAGACTCTGTTTCTGGAAAGATGGTGGAGCTGGGCGGTGGCAAGGCAGGACAAGAGCAACGCCCCCCCCAAACTCCTCCCTCTGGCCCCACTGTCTGCATCTGTTCTGGGGGTTAGTATGGTGGACGGCCTACTGCTGGGATTCCTTGGCTTTAATCCACAACCCCTTTCCTCTCCCAAATCCAGGCGGCCCTTGGAGGTTCCCATGACAACAGCACGCCTGGGAAGGACCAGCTTGGGGAAAAACCAGATTTTACTGTAAAAAAAAAAAAAAGAAAGAAAGAAAGAAAAAACTGGCCAGAAGCCACAGGCAGGGCAAGCTGGGACAGGGGCCGGTCCTGAGACAAAAGACGGCGGAGGTGTGAGCGCAGGCTCCGAGCTGGGTGATCTGCAGAACAACAGCTGCCATGTTCTGAGCACTTACTACGGCCAGACACCATCAAGTGTGTTGTGTTTGTATTGACTTGTTTGATGCTCATGACAAAACTATGAGGTAGGACCACTAGTCTGCCTACTTTACAGGAGCGGAGACTGGTGTGGCAAGGTTAAAAACTGGCAGTCTGCATTACGGGAAAGCATTACTCTAGGAAAGCATTCCTTTCCTGTGCATGGCCTTTGGAAATTGATAGAGGATGGTTTCATTTTTTATCTTCATAAAAATTCTGCAAGATAAAAATTATTATTGTATTATAGAAGAGGAACCCAAAGGTCGGAGACATTAAGTGATGGGCCCCAAATCACACAGCTAGTAACTAAAAGAGCTGGGATTTGAACCTAGATCTGACGGAACCCAAAGCCCATGGTCTTTCTTCTGCTAAGGTGCCTGGAAAGTGAGCTGAACCTTGGCGTGTTCGCATGGGGAAGCAGGTCATGATGGCTTGGCATAGCTTTCCGGGTACGTGGTGGTGGGGGTGTGTTTCTGTGCCTTTAGCACTGTGCCAACCCCTGCCCCACACACCCACAGATGCTTGCACACAGACACACATTCGCACACGTGTGTACACAAGCCCCAGCAGACTGAGGCTGTGCTCCTCCCAGCCAGGAATGGGCCCGCCTCCTCACAACAGGCTTTCCAGGCAGGTGAGTCTGCCCACACCTGCTTGCTCACCTGGGAGAGGCAGCTAGAAGGCACACCTCCCCACCCCAACTCATTCTGTGTAATCAGGCTCCGGCTGCCCAAGGGAGGGAGGAACTTCCACAGGTCCGTGAGGCCCCTGGAACTTTTGGGACTATTTTCCTAAATAGAGTGGGGAGCCTAAATTTCAGAGCTTGGAGCCTAGGCTGCTTGAGGTAGGGAAGCCCTAACGGACACTGTCCCTATTGTTCTTCCAGTGCCCATTTTTTTATCAAATATATTTAATTACTTGTCCTCTGATTTGATCATTTTCTGGAAGGCGGCCTTTGATTTTTACAAGTCCTCCCATCCCTGCGGTAAGCGCAGTGGCCTCCTGCCTCACTATCTGTTCTCCTGTCTCATCACTGACAGGCTATTCCACATTTTCAACTGAGAGCTTACCTCTAAGGTCTCGAAGGAAAACACATTTGCTTAAGCTCAGTCACGGCACAGATATCGGGGCCATGCCTTCCCCTTCAAAGGCAGGGTGCACATGGGGAAGGGAAGCCACGTTTGGATCCACCCCTTCCCACCTCAACAAAGACAAGGGAGGCGACAGAAGCCTCAGGTTCTGCCAAGTTCCCTCCCAGACGGAGGGCAGAGTTAAGGAAGCTGAGCTGCGGTCCTCTCCCCAACCCCATCAGCCCGACTCTACCTCCATCCAGTTCTCTCTGAAGGGCCCAGGGTCTGTCCTTAGGTCCTGAAACGGGCCTGAGAGGCTTGCCCACCCCAGCTTTCTGCCGCAGCCAGCAGACCCCGCCAGGCCTCAGCACAAAGCCCAGTTCTGTTCCATGGCCAGCCGGAGACGATCGGAGACGAAGATTCAGCACACTACAACCAGCTTCCAGGTTCTCACTGGGGTAGCAACCAGCCACGACGCCTGTCTTTAGAGGACGTGGATATCCATCCTCAGGACAGCATGGCCTCCAAAGTGGAGCGGGCGAGGAGGGAGAGGTTGCAGACCCAGGAAGGAGGAGAGGCAGAAAATGAGGAAGTGGGGGCTGGTGGGAGAAAGAGCGGGGGACTAGTGGTCCCGGTGTGTCAGTGCCAGGTTTGTCATTCCTCTGGCTGGGACAGGCGGGCGGGCGGGGGAGGGGGGCATCCCCGCTGGTGGGAGAGCACCTGTGCACTCCCCGCCCCCGCCGGCCCGGCCCGGGCGCGGTGGGTGTTTGGAAAGTGCACACTGGGGCTGGTGGTTATGTTGATAAGACAACGGCGCAGCACTCAGTCTGCAAAGTCCAGACTTCTGTCTCTCCCACCCCCTGGGAATTTCATAAATAAACCCCTGGACCTGTTCCAAGAAGAATTTCAAGGCTTCTCTGTGCGCGTGTGTTTCCAGAAACACAACAATTTTACATGCTGCCTGGTGTGCAAACTCCTAAGCAAACCATGGGGGAAGTGAGGGCTGGGCCCCGAAAAGAGAAGGTAGAGGCGGGATCGGATCGGGCCAGACCGGGTCAGGCAAGCAGCGGTTAACAGCCTGGTTCCAGTGGCTCTGCAGCTGGCTCCGATAACCGGGCTCCCAGACACCCAGTCGGCCCCAGGCTCAGGTTGCTCAGTGCCCCCCCACCCCCCACACGCTTTGGCAGTATTCTCCACTAGGTTTTTGCAAAGTGCTGGGGTCTTAAAATAGCATAAAGACACAGACACTCAGACTATAGTGTCAATTCCTGTACCATAGAATGATCAAAAAGGAGGGAGAGTGGAGGGTAGAGAGAGAACTCCAGGGCGTCTTGCTGAAGGGAGAGCAGTGTGAGTATGAGGATAGGTGGGAGACAGGGGTGGGCACTTGGTGTGAGGAAGGGGGTGGAGGAACAGGCAGGAGAACTCCCAGAGGGTAAGACCTGAGAACTTCACCTGAACCATTTCCAGGGCCTAGCCCAGTGCCTGGCACACGTACATTCAGTACCCGTTCCCAGGATAAAGAAATGATGGGTGGATGCATGGATTTGCTAGAACATAAAATGATAGCAATATAGTCCAACTTCAGATGGCAAAATTGGAAACAGGTGCTCCAAAGTTAGAAGACTCCATCAATCAACAAGTGTTTATTAAATGTCAGGAGGGAAATGAATATAGTGGGGTTTGTGATCTGTCTGGGGAAGGAGAGATGAACACACCCAAGACATGGGGCGGGGCGGGGTCGGGGGGCTTCCTGGAGAAGTCAGACCCTAAGCTTGTTCTGAAGGATGGGTAGAGTTCCTTGAGCGTGTGTTCTAGCCAGGACTCCTAGTCTACAAGACAACACACTCACAGCGGAGGGAGTGGAAGAGGATTTCCTGAAAAGATGCATGGGAATCTCAAAGAAACCGATAGTGGGAAACACAGCCAGATCTCATGGGACCTGTCAAGACATGAGGCTGGATATGTGTTGAGGACAATTTGACTATTACAGTGGCTGAGGCTGGAGGGCGTGTGTATACATGCAAGTACTGGCAGGCACACCTGGGTAATCTCCCTCTCTCTTTCTCTTCCCCCTCCTTCCCCCTCCTTCTCCATGCCTCTGCTTCCTCCCCTTTCCTGGTTCTCCGTGCTGCCACGTGGCCCAGCATGGTTCCCAGGCACTCCTCCACAGCACCCACCACCATCTAAGTAACTTGGTTTCTATGCCTCGTTAGTTCAAATGCTCATGGGAGAGCAACTGAATAGTTTATTTACTGCTTTCCCTTGGTTCAGATGCCCAACCCTAGTGCAATCATCTGTGGCCAGAGGGCAGACTGTGCACTCACCTAGGAGAGGGGGTGTAGGCAGGTGAGAGCAATAGATTCTTGTCATTGGATGTAAAGAGGGTGTAGGTACTCTCCAGGCAGGGGAGGGCTATGAATGAGGACTTGATGTATGTGTGTGTGTGTATAAGAGGGAGGGAGGGAGGGGATTGAGAGGGAGAGGGAGAGGGAGAGGGAGAGAGAGAGCTGGTACAATAGGGGAGCTGTCAGGACTAGGATTAGCTGGGTGACCTTAGGCAAGTTTTTGGATCTCCCTATGCCTCAATTCCTCATTTCTACAAAGGGTAAATAGTAGTACCTCTCTCGTGGGCTTGTTGTGAAGATTAAATAATCCACATGAAGCTCTTAGGACAGTGGATAGTCGGTCTCTGTCCACTGTTTTTATGTGCAGGGGGAAGTCAGTATGGATAGATATCGTGTAAAGGTCTTGACTGCCAGTTTTGGTTCTGTCCTGGACAAGTCACTTAGCTTCTCTGGATTCAGTTTCTCTATCTGCAAAATGGCGGGCGATCCGACCAAGGCCTGCTCCAGATTTAGATTGCCGTGCATTTGGCTGGGTGTTATGAGGCAATAGGAGCCTGTGTGTTCTCAAGAAGTCAGATGACAAAATGAAAGGGACCTTCTCAGAACATAGGTATGCAGGGATGTGCCTGGTAATTGCAGGGAGGTGTGGCCAGGGCGGAGGGTGGTTGTAGCACTAGCAGCACCAGAAATGTGAGGTATGAGGCTCAGGCTGTGGCCTCACTGAAAGCATGGAGAAGAGGAGAGCCAGACAGGCAAACGCTCAGAGGTCCACAACAAAAGAATGACCAGGAGAGCCGCCCCATTGGCCACTGGGCATGCCTGGATAGAAACTGAAGTGTGAGTCATGAAGGCTGAGGGTATGGGGCCTGTTTACCAAGGAGGCACTGGGGTAGAACACAGTCAGTGTGAGGGTTAAAGAAAAGAAAGAAGGCTTGCCTCTAAAATCACGCTGTGGCCCCTGGAGCAGAAAGTGAGAAAAGCCTAGGGAGAGTTTTCTTCAAGAAGAATCAGCTCAGCACCATGCTGTGGAACTACTGAGTGCAGACTGCGTGCTGCTACCACATCAGGTCCCTGACGCTGACTAGGGCCTTTGGGCCCCTCGGGCCTGTAGCAGTCCCTCTAACCACCCTTCCAACCTTGTTGCAAACCGTTCAGTCTGGTCTCAGGAGTTGTAACCCTCACCCCATGGTGGGCTGTGTAAGAGCCTAGGGACCCACTTCATCTGGGTCTGTTCTGTCAAGAGGATGTGAGCTACTAAGGAGGCAAAGCTTATCTCCCTGGCAGGAGCGCTGCTTCTGCCTCATCCATCTCTGGCCCCAACGCTTGGTTGGTAGCCAATGGTGGGTAAGACTCCTCATGGGAGGGGCAACCTAAACCAGACATGACCACTTGGGAGGCCCTCATGGAAGGACTTGCGGGAGGGCTGCAGCAAAGAGGGGGTGATGGACCTTTGCCCCCCCCCCCCGGCTATTCTGACATAGCCCGAGTCCCCATTTCCGTCTGGGAGATGTCTTCTGCTTCCTGAGCCTAATTGGCTTAAAGCCTGAAACTATGATGGTGAGCGGTGCAGCCCTGTGCCGGCCAGAACTGTTCCCCGGGTGATAGGGCATAAGAAAGAATTCCTAAAGTCCTCTGAAACCTGCTTTGCTAAGAGTGCTCTCATTTAAATGATAAGGTTCTGAGGAGGAAATGGGTATGTCTCCCAAAGTTTGGCAACCCCCTTTCCGGACAGACACTGACTCAGAGTAAGCCCTCAGATTTCTTTGACATGTTAAACCTGTATTCCGGTGTATTGGAACCCAATAAAAGCCCAGTGAGGAAGGGGCTCTGGGTCATTCTCCTCTGAGAGTTTGACCACCTTTCCTCCCCAAGCAGTCATGTCTTGGTAGTTTTACTTTCATCCGTGACGGACAGGATGGGGCTCTGTGGGCGGAGCCCCCTGACATCTGGCGCCCAGGGCAGGCCCACCCCCCCACCCCGCCTGCACAACCTCAGCCACCAGGCACTGTCAACTTCAAATTCCTTCTGCTGCCTAAGGGGCCCTCCCTCCGCTTTGGTCAATTTCCTGGCCCATCTGTTCTCTCACCAGCCCCCAAACCCCACTCCTTACCCCTCCAGCCTCCAAACATCCCTTCTTCTGGCCCCACCCTGAGCTGCTGACAATTTCCAGGGGAAATTGTACCATCAAAGAAAGAGGCAAGTTATGACTGCCACTCTCTGTTCTGCAGCCTTGGCCTGGTACCATTTTGGCAATCCTCTTCCATGTTTCTGTGTCTCTGGACACCACTCCTGTCCTCCACAGTGGTTTTACAAATTCTCACCCTCTCTTAGAGCACATCTGCCATACGTGCCATCCTGCCTCCTGACTATACTGTACCAAAACAGATGGCCATGACTGCAACTTGACCGAGAACAGCCAAGTGCCCTCTCATGCCTGTAAACTTCTTTGTTCCCCTCCTGCCTCCAGCCTCTAGGAGGGTGATCTTCTCCTCCAGGCCAAGGCTACTTCCTGTACCTTTGGGTCTCGATCCTGTGCCCTCATCCTTCCTAGGTTCTGGTGCCACCACTCACTCCTTCTTCCTGTAACTTTAAGCAGCTCTTGGCTCCTTAATAATGATTTGAGTTGCAGTCTCTCTTTCCTTCTGAAACAATAAAACAAAGGATCTCGTTTGGTGTCCTTCTGGAAATTCCCTTTTCTCTCTTTCTCGTCCAGTCTGGAACTGCATTTTTAATTGGATTATTTAGCTTATTTATATTTATTATGATCATGGGTGTGTTTGAACTTATTTTCACTATCTTATTTTGTGCTTTCTATTTATTCCAACTTAATATTATCTTTTTTCTTTCCTTTCTTGCCTCCTTTTGGATTATTTGTATCTCATTCTATTTCCTTTCTTCTCTCATCCTGGAAGTTACATACTGTTTTTCTTCTATTAGCGACTATCTAACAATGAGCAAAGTGCACAGGAACTTGTAAGAACTGACACATTTTAGTTAAGTTCCAACTTTTGAAAGACATTTTCTGTGAGCATACAATTCTAAACTGACTGTTATTTTTTGCTTTTGGATTTAACTATGTAGATTATATTTCCTTTTTAAAAAAATGATTTTTTAGCTTTCCGACCTGGGCCCGTCATAATGGCTCCTGCAAGAAGGGCGATGCGAAGAAGGGCTGTTCCTCCATAAACGAGGTAGTGACCGGAGAGTACACCACCCACGTCCACAAGCGCATCCATGGAGTGGGTTTCAAGGAGCGTGCCCCCCGGGCACTCAGATCCAGCAATTTGCCACGAGGGAGATGGGGACTCAGGTGTGCACATTGACACCAGGCTCCACAAAGCCGTGTGGGCCAGAGGAGTAAGGAATGCCCTGTATGTATCTGGGTGCAGTTGTCCAGAAAACGTAATGAGGATGAAGGTTCACCAGACAAGCTCTGTATGCTGGTTGCTGACGTACCTGTCACCACTTTCAGAAATCTACAAACAGTTGATGTGAATGAGAACTAACTGCTGATTGTCAAATAAAGCTATAAAACTGGAAAAAAAAGATTTTTATTTATTTTTTGGGAGAGAGGGACAGGGAGGGAGAAAGAGGGGGAGAAAAACAGGGACCAAACCTGCAACTCAGGCACGTGCCCTGACTGGGCATTGAACCAGCGGCTTTTGCTTTGTGGGATGATGCCCAGTCAACTGAGCCACACTGGTCAGGGCGACTATGTAGATTATATTTCGCAGGATTTTGTCTGTGAGAATTTCTTCTAGCCTGAGTTGAATGGGTTCCTCTGGATCGGATCTGCTCTTTTTCCTTCCAGGTCCTACCAGGGAGTACTAGCAGCCAGGACCACTTGAATCTAAATAACGTGGTTTTTCAGACCACCCAGGTAGGGGGAATGTGGAATGAAATTAAATCATGAAGGCCAGCTTGGGGTTATGAATCCCCGAGGAAGATTTTCCCCCATTCTCACTCAGAGCTGATTTCAGCCTGGCGATTCTGCCCGCAGGCCCCTGGGAGAGAGCGTTCCTAGTTCATAGGTCGAATGAGGGCACTATTGCCCTTGTGGGTCATTGGCTTTGTGCGGAGGGTCACTTGTTAGACTGCCCACCTTGGGCAGGCCTAGGTTTTGTGCCCTATCCCCTGTGTCCAGCTCATCTTAGAGAACTCAAGTTTAAGTGCACCCGGTATACCGATGTTCTCAGGGGAAGAGCCAGCTTTCGCGCTCGGCTCTCCTCTCTTTGTGCCTTAGTTTTGACCTGAGTGTTCATTTTCTTGCTAGTTTGTCGAGCATTTTGAGTTGTTTCTTCAGCAGATTTGCTCAGGGAACCTGGTCCACCATTCTGAAGGAAATCCAAATCTTCCATTTCCATCACGGTCAAGTTCTCTTAAAGAACAGAGGACGTTCAGTCTTTCTAAGCCTTTACCTCCTGTTCACTGGTAGCCCCCTGAAGACAGGCCTCTGTTCCATCTTGCAGTGAACCTGCTCAGGCAAACATGGCCGATGGGCTTCCCATTATCAAATCCTAGACACGCTTTGCTGCTCATCTTACCTGAACCCTTCTTCACATTGGATACTACTGATCTCCTGAAATCCTCTCCTGCCTTGGTTTCCACGTTACTGTTCTTTCCAGGTGTTCTCCTATTTCTCTGGCTTCCTTCTCCGTCTGGTCTTTCCTGTGGTATTGCTGTATACTTCTAGGATTCTCTGTGTGGATAGCCGTTATATACTGCTGACTTGCAAATCCATATTCCCACGGCTCCAAGCACCTTCAGGAGGCCCTCCAAACTCTGTAGGCCCAGGAGGGAACTCATTATCTTTCTCCCAGACCTGCTCTTGCTAATCTACTACATGGAGCCATCAAGCAGCTGGTCCCCCAAGTCAAATCATCCTGGAATCATTTGGGGCCACCCCCATTTCCTCCTCACTTCCCACATCCAATCAATCTTGTAGTTTCCATCTCTTTAAAGTGTTTCTTAATTGATTGATTTGAGAGAGAGAGAAAAGTTGATTTGTTGTTCCACTTATTTATGCACTCATTGGTTGATTCTTGTATGTGCCCTGACTGGGGATCAAACCTGCAACCTCGGCATATCAGGACACTGCTCTAACCAACTGAGCTACCTGGCCAGGGCTGAAATCTCTTGCATCTATTTCTCTTTCCCTTCTCTACTCTGCTGCCTAGGGTCAGGTCCTCCTTCTATCTTGTCTGGGTTACTGGAATTGCCTCTTTAGTTTCCTTACCACCAGTCTTGCCTTCCTCCAACCATCTGTACAAAGTGCAAGTTCATTTGGTTCAGCAAAGTTGTCTTTCTAAGACACAATTAATTTATCTCCTTGCTTAGAACCCTGAGGAAAATTCACTTCCAAGTACATTTTGATGTCTGTCTGTCCCTCCAATACTACCTTTCAGCTCTGCCATCAGCCCGCTTCACCCTGTGCTCCCTGAGTGTGCTACCATGCTGCTCATGATTCCCCTCAACGCCAGTCAATTTCATCTCAGTTTCTTGCTCATACTGCTCCCTGTGCCAGGAATAATCTGCTGCCTTCCCTTGCCTCATAAAAGCCTGTCTATCTAGGAAACATTCTTTGATCTTCCAAGAGTCAGCAATAGCCTGGCCTGTTTCTGAAACCCTTCTGCCTCCTCAGTCTGTCCCTGCAGAGGTGAATCATCCATGCCCTCGTGACTGCCCTCACTGACCCTTCACAGCTGTATGCCATAGCATATATAACACATTGTTGCTTTGTTTTCCGTGCTTGTCTCTGTTAGATGGTAAGTTCCCTGGGGGCAAGGACCATGACCTATTGATGTTTATATGTTGTCCTGGGATATGGCAGGTGTTTAAGAAGTGACTGTAGAATGAATGAGTGAAGAGGAGCTGTTGCTTTCTTGGGATTAACGACACTGCTCCTTGCTCACCAAGGCAAACTGTGACAAACCCCCCCGGAAGGCTCGAAGTCTCGATGCGCCGCACGCAAGACGGCAACTACAAGACCAGGTGGTCTGGTCAATGGGGCCTGGGGAGCAAGACTTGTTCCT
The DNA here is from genome assembly GCA_039655065.1 of Glossophaga mutica. Taxonomy (NCBI): domain Eukaryota; kingdom Metazoa; phylum Chordata; class Mammalia; order Chiroptera; family Phyllostomidae; genus Glossophaga; species Glossophaga mutica. Next base: position 51,393,715 of record CM077304.1, read on the forward strand.
GGAAAAGTGAATCCTGACAGCTCCTGGGAGTCTCATGGTGGAGCAGGGCTAACAAGGAATTCATGGATTGGGATATGCGTCCAGCCCTAAGATTAAAGAAGCTTACAGAAATGGACACTTTGCTGAGACCTTCAGGGATGGTGGGAGAGCCAGGCTGCCACAGGGAGCACAGGCAGATTGGTCAGCCTGTCCTCGTGCAGCTTGGGACCTAAAGGCAAAGTAGGTGCATCACCTAGGAAAGCTCTGACTTGAGCAGATGCCTCAAACTCTCAAGAATAGGGTGTGAAGGATGTAACTAACTTCCCTCCCCAACCCTATCAAGTCTAATTGCCCACCTGTAGCTGGATCTTGAAGACCAGTCCCTGTAAAAACCTGAGATGTTTCAATGCTGAATAAGTACAGGAACAGCAGGCTATGGCTTCAGCACTTAATTATATGTGAGCCTGGGCAAGTCGCTTACCTTGCCGCGGTCTCAGTTGCCTCACCCATAAACTGCACACACCCTGACATGCCTCAGCCACTTCACAGGATGGTCATAAAGGTCAAATCATCATAATAAGAATAGCTATTCTTTTTATATCACCTCCTCTGGGTCAGAGACTATGCTAGGTGCTTTACACACAGTATCTTTATTTATCCATCCTCACAACATCTCTGTGAGATAGAACTACTATTGGCTCCATTTCACAGGTAAGTGAATCAAGGTTTGGGGAGGAAAAACATCTTGCTCAAGTCACATGCTAGCAAGGGAGCTAACTGGGGTTGCATTTGATCTGTGCACCCAGCGGTCTGGTTCCCTGAGCCATGTATTCAGGTATGTGGCTGACCTTGCTATCTAAGAGTAAAGCTACCCCAGGTCCCCTCCGGGACTCTTGGTCTTGCAGCCACAGTGGCAGCACTTAGTAAGGTTTAGGAAAGACTAGTCCCTATCCCTGGGCCTTGGAGATGTGCTCTTGAGAGCGCAGCTTTCCCTTCCCAACTACAGGGTCAGTGAATGCACCGCGTCAAATAGCATTCCCCAAATTTATGTCCACCCAGAACCTGTGAATATGATCTCATGGGGAACTAGGATATTTGCATATGTAATTGAGTTGCAGTTATGTGGACTCATACTGGATTAGGGTGGACCCTAATTCAGTGATGGGTGTCTGTAAGGAGAGAAATTCGGACAGAGATACAGACACAGAGGGAAGATGACCACATGAAGATGAAGGAAGAGCTCGAAGTTATGCTTCCACAAGCCAAGGAACACCAAGGATTCTGGGAACTGCCAGAAACTAGAAGAGACAAGGAATGATTCTTCCCTAGAGACTTCGGAGAGAACATGGGTCTGCTGACACCCTGGTTTCAGATTTCTAGCCTCCAGAACTGTGAGAGAATACATTTCTGTTATTTTAAGCCACCCAATTTGTGGCACTATAGCAGCCCTAAGAAACTATCATAGTCACCTAGTGCTGTGCCCACTACAGCTGGCAGCCCTAGGGGGTGGGTGGTGCAGAGTTTGGGAGATCAGTGTAATGGACTAGAGAAGGGAGCTGCCCATTGGGGGTGGGGATGAGGGAGAGCAGTGTAAAAATAAGGTGTTTACTCATCTAGCTACACTGACCCATTTGTAGACAGCGTCTCTGCATGACTTTGCACGTGTGTGTGTGTGGAGTGTGTCTGCAATCTTGTTTTTTTTTTCTGGTGAGGCTGGGCGTTCTTCAGGTTGGTGACAATTAGCTCGGTGAAGGCGCTCTTTGAGAAGCTCCTCCTTTTACCCTTTGGTCATCTCCACCCCTGGATCCCGGAGTAAACAGTAAAGCTGGGTTTAGAGAAGTTGAAAAACTTGCCCACGTTTTCACAGCCAGTTAGTAAGAAAAGGAGAATTCAGATCCAGAACCTTGCCTTTTTTCAAAATTTCAATCTCTTTCTCAAATTAAAGGGAATTCTTTTAGAAAGATATAGGTGATTTTGTCATTTATAAGCATTTCCCTAAATTTGAAAGTAACACTTGTTTATTTGTAAAATAATTAGAAAATACAAAAGTAAAAAATTATCCTGGCAATAACTACTGATAATATTGGGTAATTTCCTTTGGGTCTTTTTTTCCATACAGATATATAGTATCAATAAAATTAGAATAACACTGTAAACAGTTTTGTATTTTGCTTTTCCATTTACCATTATCTCATTTATCATTATTATCATTCATTTAACATTTTCTAACTTCATTACTTTTTGTAAACATAATTTTTAATTACTAAATAATACTCCATCATGTGGGTGGGCCATAATTTTTTGTCTTCTATTATTGCCTACTTAAGTTTCTAGCCTTTATCAATGATAAACATGCGACAATTAAAACTTTTTGTAAACATTTGTTCTCTATTATTTCTTGAATACAGGGAATAATTCCAGGTCGGTGGGTAAGAATATTTTAGGGTATTTGATACATAATGCCAAATTGTTTCCCAAAAGAGTTCTACCTAGGGTAGAATGGGGGCGCCTCACTAGCACCCTTACAGAGATTGAGCACTGTCATTAAACAGGCCCTGCCAGGTTAGCTAGTTACAAACCCCAGCATTACAGGTTCCGTCCCCGGTCAGGATACAGACAAGAATCAACCAATTAATGCATACATAAGTGGAACAACAAGTTGGTTTTTTTTTTTTCTTAAATCAGTTTTTACAAAAAGCCTTCGTATGTTCCAAAAAGGGGCTTCCCATGATTAATCATACAGGTTGCTGGGCGTTCAGAGGATTCCAGTGGGGAGATCAGGTAGCAGACGGTTGCAACGATCCCGCTGGGACACGATGGGGCTAGAGGATAGGCAGTAGGGATGAAGGGAACCAGAAAACACAGGGGACTCTCAGAACATTCCGTGCGGGGAGGGGGCCGGTGCTGATAAGATAACCTGACCTGGGAGGGATGCAGCGGAGGGCGGAGGATGCGCGATCTGCTTAGCCTCCTCCGCGCCGCGTTCTCGCCCACCGAGAGCGGGACCCAGGGGCTCAAGGTACACCCCTCCCACTCCTTTAACAGGGACACTCCCCTTTAAGGCGGGCGCCCGCGCGCACCCGGCCCCGCCCTTCGGGGGCGCGCGCGGCCGCGGCGCCGGCTCCGCCGGGAGCGCACGTGCGGGCGCCGGGCGGAGGAGCGGGAGGCGGGAGCCGGGCCGCGGGAGGAGGGGAGGCGCCGGGGGCGCGCGCGCGCGCGCGCGCTGGGCGCTGCTGGGCTGCGGCGGCGGCGGCGGCGGCGGCGGTGGTTACTATGGCGGAGTCGGCCGGAGCCTCCTCCTTCTTCCCCCTAGTCGTCCTTCTGCTCGCGGGCAGCGGCGGGTCCGGGCCCCGGGGGATCCAGGGTGAGTCCCGGGACCGGGGGCGGAGGCCGGGATGTAGAGGGCCGGGCGAGGGCGAGGCCTCGCGCCGCGGCGCCGGGGCTACAGCGCGCCCCCTCCCCACGCGCACAATATGGCCGGGCGGGGGGCGCGGAGGGGTCGGGGTGACCCCCAGTGGCTTCTCCTGACCCCCCCAGGCTTGGCCGCCCAGCCGCGACCGAGCTCGCGCCGGGCCCCTAGGGACCCGAGCCCTCTTCCAGGCGGAGCTGAATTCGGGGAGCTCTTGGGGGTCGCGCTCCCAGCACCCTGATGTTCCATAGACGGGAGTGCGGGCTTCTTTCCCAAAATGTGGAGATCATGTTTCTGCCCCTCCGCTTGTCCAGGGGCGGGGGTCTTCATTCCCTCCCTCCAGATGCTCCTGGGGGATGCCTTTTCTCCCGCCAAGAGCGTGGGGCTGGGGCGATGAGGTCTTTGCTTTCCGAGGTATCCTGATGCTGAGAGTCCTTGCGCATCTCAGATGATAGGCGAAGGGGTCTCTAACCTTTCCTTCAAATCCTGCACTTGGGGCGTCTCTTCCCCTCCCTCTCCTTCCTCCCTCATGTTCTGAGAAAGGGAGTCACATTTCCCCTTCACCCAGTCCCTTGAGTTCGGTGGGGCACTCCCCCCCCCCGCCGCCCCCCCGCCAATACACATGCAGTGTGGAAGCTCTTTGGAGGAAGTGGGACGAGCAGGCCCCTCAACCGTTTTGGAGTTTGCCTTTGGAATCTCTGTAACCCTAGGAAACCTAGTTCCAGAATGGTTAATCTGCATCTAGGTGTATTTGCTTTCCATCTCGCTTCCCCCACCCCACCCCAGGGGGCCCATTCAGTTGCTCACTTCGTGGATGCCTTTCAGGTGAAATCCTAGAACCAGGCTCCAACCCCCAGGATTATTTAAAGATCCCACCACTGGACCGGCTCCCTGGCCCTTGGTCAGTACTTATTTACCTTCCCACACCAACCCTTTTACTTGCCCTTCCCCCACACACACACTCCCCAACCCTCCCCCACCCCTCACCTTCCAACCCTCACAGCTTCTGCTGCCCATACCACCCCTACCCTTCCCACTATATAGGTGGGTACCTTTCAGTGGCACCCTTAACTGGGTGTGTTATTTATCAGGTTTTGTGGGGCTGAGAAGAGCAGATGAATCCCTAAAATATTTAATTTAAGAGAGTTGTCTCCATTGTGTTTTGGCATTGGGGTAGCAGATGAAGGTTATATTTGGCAGTTGTATTGGAGTGATTATTGACCCACAGATGGATCTGGGAGAGACTGTCAGGATTGTATGTGCTCTGATGTATTGCAAAGCCTGCTGCTCTGACTTCTCAGCAGCCCCTGGCCTCCCAGCAATGGGAGGTCAAGTGTATTCTCTGGCTCTCCTCTCCATGAGAAACAATGATTCTCAGGTGGGCTCAGTCTCCTTTAATAAGCCAGACAATTAAAAAAAAAAAAAAAAAAAAAGACAGCATCCCACTTTGGCGTCTCAAAGACAAGTTCATTATCTTCAGCTTTGATATTTGTTTCCAGTGGTGTAGCCTGTGCAGTGGGGTCTTTGTTCACTGGCTAATACTTCTGTTAAGCACCTCGTGTGTGTTGCGGGGTCTCGCTGCTCTGAGCATGGCTGGTGTGCCCTGGTTCCGATCAACACGGTGAAGTGTGTGAGCACAGCCTGACATCTGTGGTAAGACCATGGTTTTCCTGAATGATGTTTGCTGGGCCTTACTGTGGGCCATGTTTTTGGAAAGTGTAACATACTGTTGTTCCTCTAGTGGGTAGTAAATAGGGAGACTTGGCCTTCAGGTTTGTCATTTGATATGTGTCTGAGTAAGTCTTTAAATCCCTTTCACAGGAATTTTTATCTTGTCCCTACTGTGTGCAGGACTTTTAACAGTGGTTTTCCTATTAACCCGGTGTGGTGTCTGTGGGGCTGTTCTTGTTGCGAGCCTAGTTAAGAATGTTTAATTGATAACCCGACTGGCTCTGAATGGGGCAGAGTTTTTTTTTGTTTTGTTTTGTTTTTGTAACCATCCTAAAATGGATGTTTGTTGGGGTGAAATGGGTGGTCATAATAGGGAATTAGTTTCTTTTTTTTTTTTTTTTTTGGTAAATTGGAAATTAGGTTGTGTGTCCAGCAAACATTCTCGAAGGCCTTTAAACTTCTTGGCCAGACACTGCAGTTTTTTCCGGGACACATCTAGTTGCCAATAGTGCATGCTACAGAGACCACTGTTGCAAAAGGCTTAAAGTAAAACGTCAGTTCTGGGAACCTAGAGGCTGAGGATAACAAGAAGTTGATTGCCTTCCTCCCCTGCACTCTGTGTGGCTTCCCTAGGAGGGCTGGGCGAGTGGCAGAGCTGGGCAGCCCGGATGCCTGGTACTTGGACATGACTTGAGGGCAGCAAGGGTAGGTGTTTCTATTAATCAGTGAATTAACTTGGACTTAGTATCAGGCCAGCGATAAGAAGAATGACGTCTAGCTTATAGACAGCATCCACTTGATAGGTGTGCCATGTTTTAAAGCTGAGCTTTGGAATTTTCACATTGGTATTTAAAAATGTAAAATTGCATTAGTTAGTGGCAGAAGACAGTCATTTCTTAAGGCAAAAGCAACAAAGGTGACATTTGAGGTTTTGATAGGAACATTTTGAATTTCTGTGAACAGACTGAAAATCTTATTTCAAGCCAAGTCTTGTAATTTTGTTCAGCGGACGTAGTTTTGAAGTACAGTGAAAGAGAACTCTTGGAGAGGAAAAGAGAGTCTCTGATTAGTTTTGTTAAAAGAGCTCCTGGAACAGATGTGATTGAAACATAATAAAATGGCCACTCTGGTTAAAGGTTAGAGCCAGATGGAGGGAGGAGACTGGTTTCCAGCCTCAGAATTTTGTTCCCTTACAGGTTGTCCTTAAGTCACTTAATCTTACTGTGACTGCCTCAGTGTTTCCTCTGTAAAGTAAGGAAATAATTCATGTCACTCTGATTGGGACATTTGTGAGACTGACTTAACTGATAGCCAGTTGGCTGGGAGGTATTTTTAGACACAGTTTCTGACTTCAGTGAACACGCAATGTTGGGTTACTTTTTATCTTACAGGGCAGGATAATATACTCTGTTGGGATTGATAGAAGCACCACTTGTCACCATGTGGTTAATTTCTTCTTATTTGTGCATTTTTGTAGATGTGTCAGATTTCCTCCGGTTAATTTCTGTCTTTTGACAGGCTCTGACATCTAGACCGGGAGCAAACCTGTGCTAATCAAAGGCAGGCTGGAGGGAGTGACCTGCTTTAGGCTTTATTGGTTTGGCAACGTTTTAATTCTTACACAACTCTGGGTAGGTTTATGGCACTATGTAAATGTTACATAAGAACATGGAGGCTGAGCAAAGTGGCCGGGATGGTGCCTGTGAACACAGGAAGGTGAGGCTGAGGACTTCATCCGAAAGGACCTTGGGAACCTGCAGGCAGTACAGGAAGAAGCGGCACTTCACGTTCCCCTAAAAACCTTTTGAGTTGATTGTGCCTTTCAGGTGGACTGCTGTGTTATAAATAGGTTTATTCTCCACTGGTGAGCTAATTGTAACCTCGCTGCCGAAATATGAATCAGAAAACAGAGGAGAGGGGACGTGCCGCTGCTTTCGGCGTGTCCTGCTGAAGCCGCTTGTTGCATTTTGGAGCATGAGTTGAATTGTGTTGCAGTCTGTTCTCATAATAACTCAGGAGTACAGGGTGTTGAGGTGGAATGGAATTCTCGGTTCATGGCGCTTTAGATGTTCTTTATTTTTGAAGGTTAAATTAGAATACTGAAGTGGCTCTTTTGTTTTAATTTTGAAATCCTTATTGTTTACTGTTCAGTTTTTGCTCAGAGCAGCAGTGAACAGTAGTTCTGGAATCCCGCCTCTGAGTCTTGAATTCTTGTGTTATTTGTCTGTTATTGTAGGGGTTGAACTAAGGGGGTCTTATCTCATTCCCCTCTCTGTGTTTACACAACGGAAATCCTCCAGCCCCCTTTCTCACCAGCCCCGCTGCTAGCCCATCAGTTCCGCCTAGACTGGGATTGCCGGAACCTTGGAGGGAATCAGCTGCTCAGACCTGACAGTCCCCCGCAGTCTCACTTGCACGCTCTCACTCTGCAGGCAGTGCCTCCTGGCCAGGTTTGAATACCTGCTCTTGGTTTTTGCTCATCTCAGTGTTCTCTCTCTCTCTCTCTCTCTCTCTTTCTCTCTTTCTATCTACTCTTCTCTCTCACACACAAATTTAACCAGAACTCGGGCTTCAGAGGCACCATCTCTGCCCTCGTCTGTTCTCTCTGCCTACTGGCTTCTCCCTCATGGATAAATGTAACACCAGGCAGAACCACTGTTGCAGAATATATCTTCCTTTCCCTTACTCTGTAGAGCGGCCAGGGTTTAGTTGTGAAGTTTCCGTCCCAGGTGATCTCGCCTCTCACCTGCTCTCTGGCTCTCACACGGTGCTCCTGCAGGCAGCTGTGGGGTTCTTTTGGTTTTCTTCTCTCTCCACTTAAACTTAAGCCTGCATTTGTCTGGCTTAATATATTGAATTTAACGTAATAAAAGTAACTGCATTTCCTTGTATAGTATCAGTCAACCCTAATGTTAACACAATTACATATAGGAGAACTTTTTGTTCATTCAGGTGGGTATGTATCTGAAATAGTTCTTGGCATGGGGAAATAACAGAGGACAAGATGAATAGAGATCCCTAAATCTCTCACTATAGTGGAAGTTAAAATTGCAGTGGCTTAGACTGAAGATAAATAAGTAAACACAATTATCAGTCACAAGTGCTGTGAAGAAAGTGATGATGCGGCCCTGGCTGGTGTAGTTCAGTGGACTGAGTGCCAGCCTGCAAACCAAAAGGTCTCTGGTTCGATTCCCAGTCAGGGCACATGCCTGGGTTGTGGGCCAGGTCCCCAGTTGGGGGCGTGAGAGAGGCAACCAGTCAGTGTATCTCTCACACATTAATGTTTCTCTCCCTCTCTTTCTTCCTTCCTTCTACTCTCTTTGAAAATAAACAAAGTCTTTTTAAAAAGAAAGAAAGAAAGAAAGAGATAATGTGCTAGAGTGTGCCATTTCACATCTGTCTCAACCTCATTCTTTCATCTGTAAAATGGGGCTGTTGCAGTCATCTCGTTGTTTGTGGTAGTTGGGTTCCACAAAGTCAACGCCAACCCCGAATCAGTGAACACTGAACCCCTGCTCCCGGGGAAGCGCAGGGTCAGGCTCCTGTGAGCCTCTGGTTCCAACGTTTTCATCAGCTGACCAGTACCTAACCTTGTCTTCTGCGTGGTTCTGTTCAGAGACACCTTGTGCGCTGTGTGTTGTTGACTAACACTGAGCTCGAGGCCAGCAGTGCCGTGATGTGTGCCTGAACAGCGCTGTCTCGTACATGCGTGTTCTCTGTAAGGCACATCGATGTTTCTAGCATTTCAGCACTGCTCTTGGGGGCAATTTCAAACCGAAATCACCACCACCAACAAAAAACACAAAAAGGCAAAATGCGTGGCACCGAACAGACCACGGAAAGGACACACATGTACAGGGTAAGAGCTGAGCACGCAGGCGGAGCGCTGTCCTGCTCCACCTCAGTCGGACCCGTGGGCGCGGGTGTTTGCACACGTGCGCACGTCACACTTGCTGCCACGTGGCGTGTGTCCGTGAGTGACTGTGAGAGCACCGAGAGTGTTGGTATTGGGTTTGCAAATAAATTTTAGCAAGTAGGCAGATTCACAGTATGGAATCGATGACTGATGAGGATTAACTGTATTTTGGTAAAGCCGTTCAGATAATTGTGGCAGAGAGAAAATTATGTCATGGAATTCCAAGGACTCCTAATGGTTTCACTGAAACAGAATTTTAATATATACAGTTAGAAGTCCCATTTTCAGCCTGTAAATAAGCTAAACATACACATACACAGGGATACACGTGTACATGTGAGGAGGGAGGGAGAGAACTATGGCAATTGAAGGATTCCTTTCATACGCTGATTGAGCACCTACCCTGTTCTAAACACGGTTGTTTATGGCAGGCAAAGGGAGGCAGAAATGCCTTTCTTCATGAAGGCCACCTTTTGGCAGATGAGAGAGATAATAAAGAGATAAATAGAAGGTCATTCTGCCAAGCACAGCCCATCGTTCACCCCCGGCCCCCCAAGATTCCCAGCCTTTGGTGTACACCCTCTCATCCAGTTACTCGGTTCCATGTGAATCTAGGTGCCACTGTGGAGGGATTTTGTAGATGTGATTAAGGTCCCAAATCAGTTGATTTTCAAGTAGGGAGAGTGTTATGGTAGACAGAACCCAACCGAGCTGGCCCTTTGAAAGTGGAGAGTTTTCTCAGCTGACTGCAGACGAGGAAGGCAGAGGTGCTCCGACTGGCTTGCAAGAAGAGAAAGAACTGTGTGAGCGGCCCGTGGGGCCACGCGGCCGGGCACTGCAGGCCAGCTCTGGTTGCTGAGGGTGGTCCTGGGCTGTTGGCGAGGGGGCAGTGGGGACCTCAGCCCTGTGTCCGCAGGCAGTGGGGTTGCCAACAACCAGTGAGCCTGAAAGAGGTCCCGGCCCCAGGAGGGAGGGCAACCCCAGCTGACCCCGTCGTGCTGTGCCTGGACTTCTGACCTGCAGAAGCTGCAGCAGTAAATGGGTGCTGTTCTGACAATGCGTGTGTGTGCCGGGTCGTGTGGCGATGCGGGGAGAAAGCACGCAGGAGAGGGGGATGAGCGCACCTCTCCCAAGGTGCAGGCGTGAGGGTTGAGCCCGGTACCCAGCTGTCCCCTCGCTGGGCCTTGCATGTGAAAAGTACTCTGACCACATGTGGCTTCCATCCACTGCTTGTTACCCTTTCCTAGATATTTGTGAGTGTTTGGAGGAGGGGGGGAGTTTTGGGTGCTCTGGATGTAGATTTTTCAGATGATTGTTTAAGTTGAAGAATCTGTGAATTGCACGCACACGCACAGGTTGGGGCAAAGCGAGTGTGACCCCTGTGAGGACATGGAACACAGTTTCTTCTCACATCAGTGTTTATTAATTATTGTATTGTTCTTAAGTAAGCATTTGTGGTGGACCTGCCTTGCCCGAGTCTTCATTTATTCTGGTGTACATCTGCATGTTACATTCTATGCTTGTAGTGGTTCAGACTGAGTCAGATGTGGTGTCTGAGACAAGCTGGATGAGAGGGATACTAAGGAAAGAGTCTGACTTTGCCGTTTAGAAGTTTATACACAAATTGACTTTTCTTCTGCTTGTTGGAGCAACCATGCAACCGCAGAGAGTGCATACCCTTCCTGACTGGGGCGGCAGGGGTAACAGAAGCTTCTGGCTGACCGAATGCTCACTGTGTACTCGAGTGCTAAGCCAAGCGCCGCGCTACACCTTCGCCTCCATGCAGCTGTTCTCTGAGGCACATGTGTCCCCATTTTACAGCGGGAAAAACCGGGGCAGGGAGAGGTCGAGCAGTGGGCCTAAGGTCTGTCTCACTGCGAAGCACGTGCTCTCGACACTGCACTCGACTGCGTGCTGCGATGCCCATTCAGGCAATTTTCTCACCAGCCTCCGCCTCCAGACCCTCGCTTTTCCTCCATGCTAGTGTTGGGTTTAACTTGGGAAAACAGAGCTTCTGCATCTGACGGTGCCACCGCTTTTCCACAGCCTCCAGGATCAGCCCTGGACCCCTTAGCCTTGCATCACAAGCCACCCAGTGTGGGTGAGCCTCCCTGGCGGCCCGTCTCTGGCCGGGACCCTGACACTGTTGCATGTCCATTCACTGTGGACCCAACATCCCTTGTGCTTTTCTGGGCCTTGGCCTTCTCTTCTTGGCCAAATCCATCATACTCCAGTGTGAGACCTTCGTCTTCCTGTCTTCCCCCAGTCAGTGATTCCATCCTCCCTGCCTTTTTTTCTCCTTGGTCCTCACTGGTCCCGTAGAGCTTCGCGCTGGTTTTTAGCAGCCTGCTCCTCCCATTCCCCCGCCCTTTAGCTCCTAGATTGATGCTAGGAATTGGCTTGTTCTTCTCTCTACGACTTGGTCCTGTCACAGAGCCTTGCATATTTTAAGTACTTAATAAATGTGTTTAATTGAATGCCTTCATTTCTGTCCTCTCAGCCAAATTCTAGGTAAATAATTCCAACTCTGTCCTACTATGATTTTCTTATCTCCTGCATATACAGTTTTTGTCACAGTGACTCAGAAATACTACAGACATTTGTGAGCTACTTAGAACATCATAATCTCTCTTCCTACCTCACCTCTTTCATCTCTGTTTATTCCGCCCCTATCCATTTAATTCCACCCAAATTAACCTGTTCTCGACCTCATTAGTTTCAGGCTCAGCCCTGGCTCAGTTTTTCTTCCTCTTTCACTGTCCCAGACCCTGAAACAGCCATTCCGTCCCTCTTCTCACTTGAACTGCTCCGCGCTGCCTCCTCTCCACTTGTCCGTGGTGCGTAGTAAATAGGTCAGGAAGCAGACACAGAACATCCCCGGTAAATGTCCTCCCTGCCCTAACGAGCCACAAACATGCCTCTTTATATACAATGAAGAGAGAAAACAATGTTTTTGACATGTTCATTATAAATTGTTAGTAAAGGAGAAATACCAAGCTACTGGTACACAGTCTAAATATGGTGGCTGAGTCTGTGCACTTAGGTCCCAGGGACACTGGACACGCCTCATCGTAATGATGCCACTCATTCAGGTTTGACCTTGACATTCTGGACAGCAGGTGGGCCTTTGCTGGATGTTCAGGTATTTACAGTTAGCCATAAATTAAGTTGCAATGACAGGTCTCTTTAGCATGAACATCAAACGTCTCTTTTGAGTGAGAACAAAGCTTTCATTCTCTAAACCTAAGGCTTAGGGGTAAACTTGTTTAGACAGCTCACCAAGGTTGGGTTTGTCTCCAAGTAGAATGTCAGAAAGGCGGTTTGTAGAATAGATATAGTGTGGAGCTTGCTTTCAAACACCTTTCTCGCATATGCAAACTACATTCCGAGACCTTTTCCCAGATTGGAATTAAATACCAAAAACTTATCAAGTGTCTTATTGTTAAATCTGTGGGGGTTTTTCCCTCCTCATACAAATAGCTTCCTTTATTAAGTCAGTTATATTTCTTTTCATAAGTGCTTTTACCAGTACATTTTTTTTTTTAGGTACCACCAGCCACATATGTAAAATTTGATTTGTTACGGTTCTTGGGAACTTGAGTTTTTGTTTAGTAGTCATGTATTTTGGTGATTGTGAAAGGCGAAGGTGTAACTTGGGTCTTTTTTACCAATGACCTCTGATCACTTGACTGTTATGCTGCAAGATCCTCTCCGTGGGCTGGTTAGAGCTTTGGCTGCTGTACAGGGCCAGTGCCCCGTTACTGCCCCCCAACACTCCCCCTCCTGGGGGAGCCAGACATCACCTCTACTTTGTGACAGTTCAGTGCCAGGCACCTCCGTTTTTTAGTTCAGGATTTTTATAAATACATTGGCTGTTGTCTAGATCAGTAATTACTGGATAACTATTTTTTCTTTTTAAAGCAGTGGAATCCTTTTTTTAAAAAATGATTTTATTTACTTATTTTTAGAGAGAGGGGAAGGGGGCAGAAAGGGAGAGAAACATCAATGTGTGGTTGCCTCTCATGTGCACCCCACTGGGACCTGGCCCACAACCCAGGCATGTGCCCTGACCCGGAATCGACCTGGAGTAGAACCAGCGACCCTTTGGTTTGCAGGCTGGCACTCAGTCCACTGAGCCGCACCAGCCAGGGCCAAAGCAGTGGAGCCCCTTTAAAGGTGATCTTGTGGAAATGTCCATAAAGCTGATGAGAGCTGAGCCACTCCGGCAGAGCCCCTCCCTCTCTGGTTATTAGGCTGTGATTTACCGAATAAGACTTGTTAAGCACAATGCTGTTTGCTGGGCCCTGTGCTGGACACCAGCGAGAAAATGGTGGAGGAAAGGACACTGGTCCCCCTCCCTGGGAAGAGCAGAGGTTCCAGGAGGTTTCCACCGGCCTAGGGGTGGGGGAAGAACGCAGTCTGAAGAACGGTGGGCCTCCAGTTTCATGTGTTGGGTTTTTGGTGTTTTTGTTTTATAATTGAGGTTATTTTATGTGTATTGTTTTACAAAGGTTTATGGTGTTTAAAAATGTGGTATAATACATACAACAGAAAATTTACCGTTCAAGTGTTCATCGTTTTAAAGTGTACAGTTCAGCGCTGTTAAGTACCTGCGTAATGTTAGGCGAACCATCAGCACTCTCTGGTTCCGGAACAGTTTCCCTGCCCCAAAGGAGAACCAGACGCCCGCCCAGCAGTCACCCCCGAGAGCCGTTAGTGTGCCTTCTGAATGTTTAATACGCATGGAATCCTACAAGGCGTTATTTCTTTCACTTAACATGTTTGTTTAAGTTTATCCATATTGTAGTATATATCAATTTATTCATTTTTTATGGCTGAGTAATACTCCATTGTATGAGTGTACCACATTTTATTCATCCATTCATTGTTTGATGGACATTTAGGGTGTGTCCACCCTTTGATTATTGTGCATACTGCTGTTATGAGCATTCCCGTACAAGTTCCTGTGTGAACACTTGTTTTGAGCCCTTTGGGTACATACCTAGGAGCGGAGTCGCTGGGTTACTAGGGAAGTCAGTGTTTAACTCACTGAGGAACCATCCAGTGACCATGACCATGGCAGTGTTTGAGGGTCCGGGCTTCTTTCCTTTTCACTTTCTCACAGCCTCCCTCCTGGGTGTGAAGTGGCATCTAATTGTGGTTTTCATTTGCATTTGAGTTTGAAATTTGTTTGTATTTGAGATTGTGTTGAGTGACTATCCTTTCATGTGTTTGTTGGCCATTTGTATATTTTCTTTGGAGAAATGTCTGTTCAGGTCCTTTGCCCATTTTTTAATTGTTTCGTTGTCGAGTTGTGAGAATCCTTTATATGTTCTGTAGACTAGACCATTATTAGAGATATGATTTACAAATATTTTTTTCTCATTCTGTAGGTTCGTTTCACTCTCTTGATATTCTCCTTTGGTGCACAAAAGTTTTTTAATTTTGATGAAGGCCAGTTTATTTTGGTTTATTGTTGCTTGTGTTTTTGGTGTGATAGCTAGGAGACCATTACCAAATTCAAGTTTGTCCCTGTTCTCTTTTTAAGTTTTAGGATATAAGTTTTAGCTCTTATGTTTAGATTTTTTATTCATTTTGAGTTAGTTTTGTATATGGTGGGAAGTAAGGGTTCGATTTTATTGTCTTGCATGTGAATAGCCAGTTGTCCAGCCTCATTTGTTGAAGACTGGTCTTACCCCTGGAGGGCCTAGACACTTCTCAAAAATCAGTTGATCGTAGATGTATATGTTTGTTTCTGGACTGGTAAGTCTATTCCATTGATTTTTATGCCTATATTTAATGCCATTAGTAAGTTTTGAAATCAGGAAGTGTGAGTTCTTCACCTTCGTTTTTTTTTTGTTTTGTTTTGTTTTGTTTTCACGATCATTTTGGGTATTCAGTATCACAGCATCGTATAGAGTTGTGGTCTTCATCCTAAGAAAGTTGTAGGGGGGTTGGATAAGGTCCAGGGAAGAATAAGTACAATAATCAGGGGTTGTAATAGGCTATTCTTATCAGTTTGTTCTGCCTGATGGATGCTGTCGTCTGGAAGGATGAGGGCTCAGAGGGAGTTTGTGAGCAGCGTGTGAAATCAGGAGGAGTAAGGGCAGCACAGCCAATGTGGACCCTGAATCTTGGATACTCCAGAACTGGGGGGTGGCCCGGTGAAGTTGGGAAGTGGCAAGTCTACTGTGCCTCCACAGGACAGTGCTCCACACAAGAGCTTAATTGATGGAACGTATTCTCTCCAAGGAACACTTAATATAAGCTAAAAATCATAAATACTGTAGCTTTGGGACATTTGTGAGCCTTCACCCACCAGAACAGACGAGCCTGTTTGCAGGGTGCCTCTTTCCTTCCGCAGTGTGCTCTCGCGCCTCGTCCCTGGTCACGTGGTTTTAGGCCTCGTGGTGGGCTGAATGGCGTGAGTCCAGCTCGTAGGTGATTCTTAGGAATCCCCAGTGAGCCGCAGCCTCACCGAGTGTCCTCCCGTGTCTGCTGGTGGGTGAGCGAGGGGACCAGCCAGTGTCCTGCCTGCAGGGAGGTCGAGACGCGACGCAGCACGCAGGTAGACGGCGCCTGTCCGAGTTGGGGCTTGTCGGCCTTCCTCAAAACACAGCTTTTCTCACGGGTCCAATGGGCATTTCCTTCCTGCCACAGACCACCTTCTAATCGTATTTTGGAAGCATGTTCAAATCCTGCCAGGGCGGTTTTGTCTTCAGTTCAGGTTTGACCAGCTTGTTAGTAACAGTGCTGTGCTAGCAGGACTCTTGTTCTGGCCGCTCTTGAACACGTTTGTGTGTAGAATGATTTGGTTCCTCTTCTGCGATTGGTTTTCCTGGCTGTCGGTAGTTCCACTACGTAACTGTCAGGTGTGTGTTGTGTGTGTGCACGTGTGCAGACTGATTTCACCTGGTGAGTCAGTGCGAAACGTTACAACGGGCTGTTACCATTACTACAGGTTTGGCTTTTCACAGACATCAAAATTAGGTTTGTGATTTAGTATACTTGTAAATCTGTAGTGAATTCAGATGTTTGTATAGTTTTATTATCACTTATTTTGTTTCAGTGAAAAATGAGTATTTACAGAAAACTAGCCATGTCTGTCTTTAAAGTTCAGGGGAAGGTACATAAAATTTAAAGCAGAGCTTCCCAGTGTTGGACCAGTGATGCAGTGTGAATTTAGAAATAAACTGGATTCAAATTTCATCTGGAGGGTTTTAGAGGTCATCTAGTTCAGTTCCTTCTTCCTGGTTAATCATGAGGAAAATGAGGTTCAGGGAGGTTAAGTGACTTGCCCAGTGCCACGCGACTAGTTACTCGCGGTGCGGAGGCTCCAGGCTCCAACAGCAGTTTCTTGCTGAAACTTGCTAATTTCTAATTAGTGGTTAAAGAGACACATGTTAAGTGTGTGTGTTTGAGCTTTACATTGAGAGCAGGGATTAAAATTTATTGAGCATCTATTTGCTAAGCACCTTTTACTTCATTTAATTCTTACATAGTCCTGTGACATAATTATTAGCAGCCCCACTTCACAGATCAGGAAACTGGGGTGCATGAAGTTTCCTAACTTGCTCAAGTCACTAATTAATATTAGAGGTGGCATTCGAGCCTTGGGTCTTTCTGACCTGCTTCCTGCTGTGATACCCTGTGCAGCTCTAATGGCCGTAACCGAAACCTCTTCAGGGGTGTGGGTAGTAGTGATGGTTATCTTAAAAACAGGTCTTTTTCAGACTTCTCATTCATTGTGAAATACATAGATGTACAGAGGGGCGCAGAGGGAGTCTTTCTCTGTGTGCACACAGCACTTAGTGGATGTTCGGGTAATCTTTATGCCGCTTCTGTAAGATAAGCTGTGTTCTGGGTGGGCGGCCAAGGCCCAGATCCAGATCCAGGACTTGCTCAATTCCTGATCACAGACCCACGTGGCCCCGCTCCCAGTTCCGCTCTTCGTCCGGTCCCGCGTAGATTTCACCACTTTTGCTCTTTCCTGTCTTACACCAGGATTGTCTAAGTACTTCCCAAAAATAATGAGCCACGTGTGGGTGTGTTCATTCTCCAGGATGAGTCACTGTGAAAAGGGCTGTGAACCAATGAAAAGAGAATAAGTATCTGGAATCGGAGACCCCTGGCTCTCCTGCCTGCGAGCGGTGCTCTGACCTGAGCCGCCCCGTGTGTCCCGCTGTGCGCAGAGTAGCCCTGCGGAGTGGAGGCGGGCGCGTTCCCTGCTCGCTTCCCAAAACAGGCCCGATGCTATTCTCTCCGCCTCAGAGGTGCGCGCTCCACGGGGAAGCCCTGTGGAGCTTGCACGTCCCCACCAACACAGGCGTGGGCATTGGGTTTCCAAGTAACAGGCAGGACTCTAGCGCGAGTACAGAGGTTCAGATCGAGTGTTTGGAAGGTCACAGAAGTAAATTAGTTAGCAAGAGCAGGGTAAAAGAGGGAACAAATAGTTATTGAGGAGGTTCCTGCGTCTTTCCTGTGTCTAAAAAGGTTGGCATTGAAATTCAGGAGGAATGTACTTTGCAAACTCCTTCTGTGATGTGGGACCTGAAGAGTGCCTGCTTTAGCTTCCTGCCCTTACGATGTAGCCCTCCCCAAACCCTCAGCAGGTAGCTGCATGTTTTGGAATTTCTCCCAGAAGAAAGGGATCTGATCCGACGTTGTGAAAAAAATAACCACAGGCCACATGGTGGAGATGGGCGCTGCCCGCTCACCTGTCAGTGCCGCCTCTCCTTTGTCTCCTCGGCTGAGGGTGGCGAGACGCCGCGTCCTTTCCAGAAGGCCTGAGGGTGAGGGGTTGGACCCCGAGATACTCAGCATCTGTCTCTGGACTTGGAAAGCTAAGAGATGCCTTCCAGGGTGTTGGAGGAAGAGACGAGGGTAGATTGTTTACAGCCTAAAGGGGGCAGTTATGACAGGCTAGTTTTCGTGGAACTGGTCATACAGGTCTTCCCGAGGAGCCCTCGTTTGAATGTCTTCCACTTGGTATCCAGATAGTGTTCACTTACTGTCCAGTCCAGGGCCTGTGTGGTCCCTCCCACCCCTGCCCCCTGACGGACGAGAGCTGCGTTCAGCTCTGTGAGCCCCAGCCTAAGTATTGTAGTGGCTGAAGCCGCACTCCTGCCCATCCCAAGAGGTCAGGGCTAGGTTAGGCTCATGGGAGACAGCATTGGGGAGAACCAACTGCTGCCGTCTGTGCTATTCTTGTGAGACGGATAAATAAAGGATTTCAGACTCCCGGGCTGCTGAACTGGCTTTCAGAGGCACCAAGTTCATTTACAGTAATTTCCTGTCAATACTCTACACTTATGTGTACCACACACCCTGCAAAACTCACTAATCCCAGAGGTGATCAGATACACTGCCTGTTTGAAAAAGAAATGTGTGTACACATATATAAAAAATACTTTTAAAGTGATACCCACGGACCTTTCAGAATGGGTTAAACTTATTAAGCCCTTTTTATGCATCAGCTCATTTAATCCTCATAATAACTTCATGAGGTAGCCACTAATATTATCCTCTTTGGAGGATACTGTTTTTGCCCCTCATGAGAGGGGCACCTGCCATGGACTAAAAGAAGAGGATGCTGGATCGTCAGGGGAAGCTTTCCAAGGGAAGCGACAGGGAAGCTAAAGTTTAAAGGACCTGTAAGAATTAGCCAGGAAAAAGAGCATAGCCTCAAAGGAGTGCGTGGCAGCGTGTGTGCAGACTGCACCCAGGAAACCCTGGGCGTGCCTCGTGCTGGCGGAGGGAGATGGGGGCGATGATAGCTCCACAGAACCCTCGGTGGTTTGGGGTGGAGCGGGTGTGTATGTTGGGGGCAGGGACCTGCATTCTCCCAAGGGTACCTTCTCGCTCTCAGGCATCTAAATTTGAAGGAAAATACCTTCCCCAGCCATGAAATAATTTGTGTTAAGTGTAAGGCAAAGCTCAAAGGCAGTTCCTCTGTCTCGCAGGCATAAAATAGCGCACCTTAGAGGAAAGCAGTGGGGCCAGAAGGCCTGTTTGTGAGCTGAATGAACGGTGGAAGGTCTGTGCCTCCTCTGACGACGTCGTCTTTCTGACGTAGCCCCGTAAAAGCTCCTTATTTTGGAACATCAGGTGTGCTAAGGAGTGATCCTCTAAGTCTGGAAAATGACCTAGGATGAGATCTGATCGTTGATGTCAGCGTCTGCTCCCAAATCTCCCGCAGCTCTGCTGTGTACGTGCACCAGCTGCCTGCAGGCCAACTACACGTGCGAGACTGATGGGGCCTGCATGGTCTCCATCTTCAACCTGGATGGCATGGAGCACCACGTGCGCACTTGTATCCCCAAAGTGGAGCTGGTCCCCGCTGGGAAGCCCTTCTACTGCCTGAGCTCCGAGGATCTGCGCAACACCCACTGCTGCTACACCGACTTCTGCAACAAGATCGACCTGAGGGTTCCCAGTGGTGAGTGGACACCCTTGTTGGACTATTGGCTCGTCTTGGAGGTAGGGCACCCCTCTCATTTCGTCCTTCTCTGCGCTTCCCCAATCCCTTTATTTGATGACCGGTAAAGGTGCTTTTTTGAAGCTCCCTGAGGTGACAAGGGATAGGATTCCTCCCATGTCAGGTTTGTGGATCGGAGGACGAGGGAGGCAGGTTGTTGTCAGGTTGGTCCCAGAGGTGAGAGCTGCAGTTTGTTGAGTTTGTGCAGTTGTGCAGCTGTTGAGGAGTGGGAGAGCCAGGCAGGGTTCCCAGGGGAGGGTGTGGGACTGATCCTGAAGGAGGCAGCCCTAGAGCCGTTGGAGTTGGGGGGGAGGGGCAGAATAGGAAGGAGGGCTCAAATGAGCAAAAAGGACAGTGGTCGAGGCCGGAAAGTGTTTGCTCCCACCCTCTGCAGGTCTGCCATTGAGAGGGTGTTACTGGGCGATCAGGATAAGGGGAGTGGGTGCAAGACGGGAGCAGAGCTCGAAGGAGCTGTTACACGTTGAAAAGTAGGACCTGGCATCTGTGTGGGGCACTGCGATGGGAAAAGCACCGTGAAATTGCAGAGCAGATTCTGGGTTCGACTACTGCAAAGGGCTCCTTAACTGGGAGGTCTGCATCCAGGCAGGCAGACCAGCCCCGTAAGGCTGGAGAGGTCAGGAATACCTGGAGCCCGTGGAGAGGGAAAGGGCGTTTCACGTGGGGGGAGGGCTTGAGGTTAAATAAGGCCGATGCCCGCCCTCTCTTTACCCTTTGTTCTTTCCCTCTCTTCTCTCACACGACCCAGGCCACCTCAAGGAGCCTGAGCACCCTTCCATGTGGGGCCCCGTGGAGCTGGTCGGCATTATTGCCGGCCCAGTGTTCCTCCTGTTTCTCATCATCATCATCGTTTTCCTGGTCATTAACTATCATCAGCGTGTTTATCACAACCGCCAGAGGCTGGACATGGAAGATCCCTCCTGTGAGATGTGCCTCTCCAAAGACAAGACGCTCCAGGATCTCGTCTACGATCTCTCCACGTCGGGGTCTGGCTCAGGTACTGACTTCCTCGGGCTCTGTGGCTGTCGTTGGCCTTCGTCCCCGCTGCCCAGCAGGGCAGAGTGTTTATGGAGAAGGCGGGACCTGACGCTTGTTTCCAGCAGCATTGAGTCACTTGGTTTCATGCTGCCCCATACTTTTGGAGTCTGACGTGCAAGTAACATCAGATAATGAGGGTCACAGAAAATCTTTCACTCCCTAGGATTCCAGAGGTCAAGTGCAAAACTCTCCCTTCCAGAGACTGCCTCTCTTCAAGTTCTGGAACCATCCATCTATTAAAATTCATCTGGTTCCACCTGAGTGGTGGAGCGCTCAGTTCAAGGGCCGCTTTTGAGAAACAGGAGTGTGCCGTGTTCCTGTGAGGTGTGACACCTAATCGTTGATCTCTGAGCAACCGCAAGGGGAGTTGAAGGGCACTGAGTGAAGCTGAAGGCAGGGGCTTGGTGAATCATTGACTTGCACTGGTCGCCCAGGGGTTGTGGTGGGGGTTAAGCAAGGGCACTGTGGTGTCAGCGCCGTTTTGTCGTGCTGCCTGTTGGTGACCAAGCTTTCTCAGGTGAGGGAGCTGAACCAAACACTGGGCCTTGTCGTGAGACTAGACTAGCATAAAGGTAATTGGTTCGTTCCTGTCTCAGTTATTTTAGTGAGGGTGGTATTCTGCTTTTGTAAAAAAAAAAAAAAAAAAAAAAATCATCCACTAAGGTTATTGTTGCCATTCTGGCTAAAACAAATGGAATCATATTTGTGAGAATTTTGTGTTTATTTCTTTGCCATGTGACAAGACTATCTTGTAGGGAAACAGTGCCATCACTCACGGCCAGACATTTCTCCTTGAACACAGGAATACTTTGAGCTGTGACAGCTCTTGAATTTTAGTGGTTTTGCCTTTATTAAGTTCTGCAGTGGAGAGCTTAATGATGGATATAGTTAAAAGCCGTGTACTTGTAGGAAGAGAGAAAATATATGGCTTGTTGTTTAATGAAAGAGGTGGGACAGTGGTTAGAGCTGCCTGGCTGACCCTGTGACCTGACTGGCTGCTGGAGGAGGGAGCTCCACCTCCAGAGTCCAGCTGAGGCTCTGGAGGGTGCGTGGCGTTTTCTTGGTCAGCTGGAAGAAAGGGATTGATAACTGTTTCTCTCTGGGTGGTTTAGTCCTTTCTTAATTTGCAATATGTAGAGCTTCCAAGATGTTGGAGTTTTAATGCTGTGGATTTAAAGTGAGTAAGTCCTCGCTGCTTATGTGACTTTCGGTTCACAGGAAGAAATATATGTTGAATACCCGCTGGGTGATACGGGGTGAGTGAAGACAAGAAAGAGGCCAAGCCAAGGTCAGATGGAAGAGGTGGGGATCGTTGGGAAGGGTCTCCCAGAGAAGGATGCGTTCAGAGGGGTTTGAAGACTGAGTTCAAAATTGCAAGAGAATTGGGAGGGCAGGGAACACTCCTGGTCCAGGAAAACCTTAGCAAAAGGGCAAAAAGGCATGAGTTCGCTGAGTGTTTAGGGAACGATAAGGAGGCTGGCATGGCGTGGCCACGTGTGGGTGGGAGGCAGGCTGACCCAGGAGGAAAAGATCTTGGGTGCCGAGCTTTTTCTGGCAGGATGAGAGGCATCTCCTTAAAGTTTTCATGTGGGAAAATAAATATTCGTATTTTCCTGTGGAGGGAGTTCTGGCAGTGGCGTGGAGGATAAATTCATTCATTTACCAACCTCCTGGTAGAGGGTGGGTGAGGCAGGGCTGTGTGTGGGTTGTGGGGCAGGACCAGGGTGAGGTGGGAGGCAGGATGACCAGTTGGAAGTGTTTTAAAGAAGAGCTAGAACTCGAACTAGCTCACAGAGGGTGGGGAGAAGGGGTCTAATTTGAGAAACATTTTGGTGGTTGTGTACTGTTATAGTTAAAAAGCAGGAACTTTGGAGTCAGACAGTCCTAGATTTTAATCCCTGTATTGCCGCTCACTGCTTATATGAATTTGAATGAGTTACCAAACCTTCCCCTTTTGGGCCTTAGTTTTCTTATCTGCAAAGTGGGGATGGTAACAATAACCTTCCTTACAGGCGGTTGTGAGGAAGTGAGATAGTTACTGTAAAGCCCTTAGCATGGTGCTGAATGCATGCTAAGCGTATGGTAAATGGGAGTTAACATCCACAAGAGTTAGGGAGTAACATTTTTTAGTTTGGTCCAGGAGAGGAAGTGAGCTAGGCACCAGTCACGATGGTTAGGGTGATTGGTAAGATAGGGAGATGCTGAATGAGTCTTTGGAGAGAGGGCAGATCCTTTCCTGCCCTGACCACAGTTTGGGTGCCATGGCCCACACAGCACTGCCCTCTAGTGGTGAATGAGCAGAGCAGCCAGAAGGCACCCCCAGGGTTCAAGCCCTCACTTTCATCTTTTCTGCCCTCTTTCCTCTTCATCAGCAGCAGGCAGATGTGGGTAGATTAGCCTGCAGGAGGCTGGTTGCAGAGTTGGTAAATGTGGTCAGGCATTTCTATTCAGACCTGTCCTCCACGCTGAGATGATCAATTGCTTAGATCAGGAACAGCTTGTCCTGTGCATTTCCCTTTCTGTGCTCTCTTTCCGTCACTGCCTGGTTCAGCCGTGTGGCGGATGACCCGGGCACAGTACAGGGCAGCCACAGCACTCCACGGTCAGCGGGCCAGTGTAGGCTGGGGTGCTGTGGTAAGGGCTTTTCTGAGGTGGCAACGAGAGCAGGAGGGACAAAGTTGAGCAGTTTACAGTGTCAGCTTTCTTTCCACTCCTCTGTCCACAGGGTTACCCCTTTTTGTCCAGCGCACAGTGGCCCGAACCATCGTTTTACAGGAGATTATTGGCAAGGGCCGGTTTGGAGAAGTGTGGCGCGGCCGCTGGAGGGGTGGCGACGTGGCTGTGAAGATTTTCTCTTCTCGTGAGGAGCGGTCCTGGTTCCGGGAAGCAGAGATATACCAGACGGTCATGCTGCGCCACGAGAACATCCTCGGGTTTATTGCTGCTGACAACAAAGGTAAAGGCTGGATCTGCACGCGGGGCGCCCTGAAGCCAGCCGCGGCCCCAGACGGAGGGGTGCTGGGGACAGCACGGCTGCTTGCCTTCGTAGTTAGTAGCCATAGAAAGAGAGTCTCAATGAAGTAATAGTTTTCAGACTTTTCCTCTATAGCAAGCTTATTCAAAATCCCAGGTTACTAGGCAAGTAAGTAAACGGTGATTAAGCAGATAAACAAGATAAAGCTCTTGCCCTGTCCGCTCACTTTCGATTCCATGACGCTCCCAAACCCACCCCTAGGATAGGCCCCGAGGGGCCCCAGTAAGTTTATCTTGGAAACAACTAGAGTGAAGAGTTGTGGCCTCAGCTCCTGCCAGGCCCCAGAAAAGCATGCAGTGCACGTTCTGTGACTCGGCAGCCGCAGGCCCACTCTCGTGGTGGGGTGGGCCCAGCGGAGCCAGGACCTGCCTGCCCTGGAGTGCTGCCGTGTGGCTGCAGGCTCAGCCTCTGGTCCACTTGTACCCTCGTCCCCTCATTTCCTCCTCCTCTCTCCTGGTTTTGCTTTCATTTTTTGAGTCTCTCCCATATGGCCAGGACGTTCTCATTTTTGAGGACTTCACTCACTAGCAAAGAGACAAAGTAAAGATTTAGGATGTGATCAGGCAATATACTCTTCTAGTGAGCAGTTGGGAGTGAGAGGAGGGTTAGGGAGACCACACCTGAGCTTGATTAAGGTGAAGGTATCGGTAGCTGGTCAGGAACAAAAACCAGTGGAAGGTTCACTACAGACACGCGTGCAGAGGTAAAGTGTGTTTGAGAACCTGCAGGTAACATGAGGCAGCTCTGTTACAGCAAAATACAGGGGCAAGGTCACGGAGGCCAGATTCCAAGGGTCTTTTTGAGGGATTGTATTTTGTTAGGAGATAGTGGGTCGCAACTGACATTTCATTCATCCATTCATTCATTCAATAACGCCTGTGGATGACTATGGGCTAGGACCTCTGCCAGCTTCTTGGAGCATCATGCATAAGAACAAAATGCAGTCCCTGCCCTCACAGCCCCCAGGAAGGGGGACAGCGGACACGTGGGCAGGTAGTGCACTGGGAGTCAAAGGCCATGAGGGGGTGGTCTCGCCGGCTTTTGTGACGTAGTTCGCTCTTATAGCACAGTGATTCCTAGAAATTAGTGTCTGCAGAGCCTGCGAAGATGCTCAGTATTTATTTTTTTCCATCCTGAAGCAGCGGCGGGCTGCTTGTTCTCACGTTGCTGTGGGGTTTGCAGGGACCGCCGCTGCCCCAGGAGAAAGAGCCTTGGACTCAGCGCGCAAGGGAAGAAGGGGAAGAGAGAATTCTTTATTCCTTCTGAACGAGCTGCTCCTTTTTAAAGCAACATTACCTTTTGATAAAATTTAAGCTTTACTTATATTTTAAAGGATCAAAAGACGTCTTCCCTTTTAACTTATGGGTAGTGTTCTCAAGACTTTGGGGCTGGTTGGCGTGCAAGAGGGGAGTGTTGGGCGGACCCCTGGTTCACAATCAGAGAGGCCAAGGTTGGCGCCTCTCCAGAAGCCGCTCCCTTTACTGAATCTGGCAGCTGCGTGAGCAGGGATCTGGCTGTCGGAACCCATACAAGGGCCAGGGGAGGAGAAAAATCAGACTCCTTCGATCTTGCTGTTTTAACATGATATGTACAAGGTGGGGCAAAAGTAGGTTTACAGTTGTGAGTATGTGAAACAGTTTATTCCTGTATTCTTGTTTATTATTTGTTGTGTTATTTTCCATATGAACAACTGTAAACCTACTTTTGCCCATCCCTGTGTAGTGCAACGTCCTGGAACCAGCACTGGCCTGGAATTTGGGTCTCAATTCAATTTCCGATTTTCCTGTTGACGGCAACATAACTCAATTAGATTACCAGCTTTTGGTTTTTCTTTTTTGTTGATTTTTTTTTTTTTAAAGAGAAACATCAATTTGTTGTTCTACTTATTTAGGCATTCATTAGTTGCTTCTTGTATGTGCTTTGCCCAGAGATCGAATCCACAACCTCGGTGCGTTGGACAATGCTCTGGTCAGCTGACCAGCCGGGGCTGGTCTCCTCTCCCTCCCCCTCCTCACTGTGTTCACACACATGCACGTGCGCACACACCGGGCACATCACAAATGAGAGTGTGCGCTCTCAGCCTTCCATTGCTCTCCTGAGGGTGAGATGCCCTCTCTGGAACACCTGATGGGTGCTTGTCACACACTGAGAAGTGGGTTTTGGCCTAGAACACAACGATGCACAAAGGAACTCTTTCCTATTCTCAGAGAGAGCTCATAGCCTGATAAGAGCGATGGACTTAGGATACAGATGCTACAGATGAGACAGGTGCCAGGCCAGGCTGGGCTGGGCTCTGCTCAAAGGGTCTTTGGAGAATGGGGGCAGGTATCGGTGGATAAATGGGGGTGGAAGGAGACTTGACTTGGGGTGGTGAGCATACACAACAATATACAGATGATGTGTTATAGAATCGTACACCTGAAACCTATATAATTTTATTAGCTGATGTAACCCCAGTAAATTCAGTTTTTTAAAAGGCTCTGACAAGAACAACAATTAAAATAAAAATTTAAAAAAAAAAAAAAAGGCTCTGGGAGCACGGAGCAGGGCCTGCGAAGCCTCCCTCTCGGGCGGTGGAGGGTGCAGCCAGCCGTGGCCGCTGGCATGTAGGCGAGTGGGTCTCGGCAGGATCAGAAGCAGCGCTGCGGATGTTGCCTGTTTCTCTCCCAAGCATGCGCTTCCTCTTCTGGATGCCGCACATTTCAATTCGGTGTGATAATGGAATGCTGTGCAGTGTCCAGTAGCCACCTACAAGGAATAAAGGAGCAGGTCTAAGAAAGAAATGCTGTTCTTCTGTCCTTCCTGGAGCCCAAAACTTGTAGACATCTGTGGATGAAACAGGCATAGAGGAGGAGGAGGCCTTAGGAGGTATGGAGGCGAGAGTGGAATCAGGAGTCTACTGGAGTCCACGTACTCCGTCTTTCCTGCCTTAACCTCTGTGGTCCTCTGCAGATAATGGCACCTGGACTCAGCTGTGGCTCGTCTCAGACTACCACGAGCATGGCTCCCTGTTCGATTATCTTAACCGGTACACAGTGACGATCGAGGGGATGATTAAGCTGGCCTTGTCTGCTGCCAGTGGGTTGGCCCACCTGCACATGGAGATCGTGGGCACCCAAGGTGAGTGGACCCAGCGAGGAGCGAGAAGTCGGGTGGGCTTTGAAGCCTTGCACCGTCCTGATGTAATTCCCAGAACTCCTTTTTACTGGGGGAGTTGGAGCTGGACCTCAGGAGCTCTAGTCTAAACTAAAGAGATTGGACCCTTACTTGACTGAAAACCAGAGGATCTCCAGGGGGTTCTTGCCGCCTGTCTCCCGAACTCCCTCTGGGACTTGGGTGGAAATGTTTGTTCCGTGGCCGGGCATAGTTGTTGGTTGCTGTTCACTGAGTAATCATCTGAGTAGTCATCCACAGGGCACGTGGCACTAGGAAAATTCAGAACACTCCTGGGACAGGAGCATCAGTTTAGTAATTTCACACTCTCGTTGCTGGGGGCAGCTGGCCCATAAAGACTGCTGGCGGACTAGACGAACCTGGGAAGGTTTTCCTGGAGGAAGAGACCGGAGCGTCCCTGCTTAGTGACGGAAACATCAGCTCTGTGGGAGGCGCCGGAGCTTGTCACGAGGGCAGGGTGTGCTCCCTGATGCCTGATTGACCAGGGCAGCAGTGCTCGCTGGCAGAAAATGTGCCGTTAAACTTTGGTCCCGTTCCTAGCCCCTGTGGTGGTATTAGCAGTCCTTATTGATTAATTGGTGATTTTGTTTGATTCTAAGAATCTAGCCAACACAGAAGTTTCTCTCTGAATTTCTCAGCACTTCACTACTGAGCACATTAGTTCAGGGAAGGCGAGTAGTAGTTTTAATAGTAATGTCAGCTAATACCCGTGCCCTTCTAAGCTCATTGCTTACCTACATTAATGCATTCGGTCCTCACAACATTGCCATGAAGTAAGTACTGGTGATAGTCTTGTTTCATGGATGAGAAGACAAAGGGTTAAGTCACCCTCCCTGGGTTCCTGGGTTAAGAGGAGGAAAAGCCAGGACTTGAATCCATGCAACCTTCCTTTCACTGTGGCTACAGACTCTTGCTTTTAATATTTTTACTACCTTTCTTTAAAGACCCCTGTTTTTCTCTTTGCCAGGGAAGCCTGGAATTGCTCATCGAGACTTAAAGTCAAAGAACATCCTAGTGAAGAAAAATGGCATGTGCGCCATCGCAGACCTGGGCCTGGCCGTCCGACACGACGCAGTCACCGACACCATTGACATTGCCCCGAACCAGAGGGTGGGCACCAAACGGTAGGAAGGCCCGGGGCCCCTGCCCTTGCCCTGTGCCTGCGCCAGGCAGCCCGTCGTGCCCTTCCCCACGTGCAGGAGGGATAGAAAGGGGAGGTGTGGGTCTGGCTCTCAGATGACTGAAATTTGAACACCCACTCCCCACACTGGAGAGCTACACGGTTACATCTAGCAGATTCAAGTGCCTGCCAAGGGCACGGCTCCCTAAACTGTGTGCACGTAGGTGTCGGTAGTATCAGGCAGGGGAGGCAGTGGAGAGGAGAATCTGGAGCAAGAATTAGGAGTGTGGTGGGCATCCGGCTTGGCTGGGGTAAGAGGGAAATGTCGCTGTCCAAAGGGGTGGCTTGTGCAGAGACCCCTGAGGTGCTAGAGAGCGTGTTTTGCCCTGGGTTTAGGAGCAGGTTTGCCAAGCTGGAGCAGAGGTAATCCAGGGTGGAGTTGGGGCACCGTGACGATTATGGGCCTGCTTCCCGCTTCATGCAGAAGTGAAGTAAGGAGTAGGGAATTAAGATTGCAGATCGATTATATGAATTGGAAATGGAACTTAAAAAAAAAAAGATTTTATTTATTTATTTTTAGAGAGCGGGGAAGGGAGGGAGAAAGACAGGAAGAGAAAAATTGATGTGCGAGTGATACATCAATGGGTGGCCTCTCGCACACCCCTACTGGGGACCTGGCCCGCAACCCAGGCATGTGTCCTGACTGGGAATTGAACCGGCAACCTCTTGGTTTGCAAGCCGGCACTCAATCCACTGAGCCACACCAACTAGGGCAGAACTGTCTTTTAATAGGAAGGAAGAGGAGGCCTGTTTATCTGTTGAATCTCAGTGAATTTCACTAAATTTCTCTGCTGCTTTTCCCCTTCCTTTTGAGCTGAATGAATGAATGACCCAGGCCCCAAAACGCGAGGCCTGGGCGGTCCCATGGTTTGCATTACTATGTGTACGTGTAGGGGGTGTATCGTGTAGTGTTCCTTAGCTGAAGGGACTTTGATGACTATCTAGAATTAATTTTCATGTATCTGTAATCGGGTAAGATTTTTAAAAAGTGCAGGATGAAATTTAAGCTCAACCCATCGCTGGCTATATTTAATAGAGTCCATCCAAGACCCCAGTATCTACTAGATATTCTGTATCGTTACTGCCCTGTGACCCAAGGTGCAAGTGCCTCTGCCAAGAAATCAGAACACGCTAAAAATCAGTCCTGATGGTTGAAAAGTAGAGGCCCACATACAAGGAACCTGTGCCACTGACTAAACATATGCTGAAGAATTCAGATTCAAATCCAAACACATGGGAGTTGGCAATAAAAGGATTGATTAGTCCCTCCTCCCCAAGGGGCTTTTTTGGGGTGATGCTCGTCTACACGCTGACAGCCCCTGAATCAATGCTTCGATTTAAGGAGAGAAGTCATCTTTTCTACACATGATCATGTTTCCTTTGCTGTTGCAGATACATGGCCCCTGAAGTACTTGATGAAACCATTAACATGAAGCACTTTGACTCCTTTAAATGTGCTGATATCTATGCCCTCGGGCTGGTATATTGGGAGATTGCTCGAAGATGCAATTCTGGAGGTACGATCCTTTCCTGCCTTCTCTTGCTCCTATCTCCCAGGCGAGGATGCTGGATCACCTGAGGGTGCTGGTGTTCTACTGCCTCCTTTCTTTTTACAACCTATCAGGACGCCTCGTGACAGTCTTTCAGTCAGCCTCGGAGTTATCAAGTATGAGGGCACCTTGGAGGCAGTGGTGCTAAGGGTGTGTTTACTCTTTGGATCGGCTTCTAAAATAGCGTTTTACATTGCGGTAACAATTCCAAAGGCTGCTTCTTTTTTTTAAGCACGTTGTTTTTATTGGTCATTGGTGGTTGGGAGAGTCCTAGGTGGAAATAGCATGAGACCTAACACAGGGTTCTCCTTTTTTCGGGAGGCATTACGTGCTACTACGCTGGCTCTCCAGCTGCGAGCTGCATTCCTGGGGAGCATGGGTTTCCTTGACATTCATAGTGGTAATTTCTCAATTTGTGGGAGATAGCTTACCACTGTGTAGACTTTTCTCAAAATGAATTTTTCTCTTGTATTTTTTTCTTAAATCTTTGAAACTTGCATCTGCTTGCTCACTCATGTAAGAATCCAGTAAAAAAGTAGTATCCGATTTAGCAGAGAACATTTTTATCATCAGCTTAGTATATCAGTATTTTACAATGAATTTCAAGAATTCTGCTATGAGGTCAAGTTCAAGAATCACTAGAGCCCTGGCTGGTGTGGCTCAGTGGACTGAGTGCCGACCTGCAAACCAAAAGGTTGCTGATTCAATTCCCAGTCAGGGCACAAGCCTGGGTTGCAGGCCAGGTTCCCTGGTAGGGGATGCATGAAAGGCAACCACGATTGATGTTTCTCTCCCTCTCTTTCTCCTTCCCCTCCCCTCTTTCTAAAAGTAAATAAATAAAATCTTTTTAAAAAATTACAAACACTTTAAAAAAACTGGAAACACTATATGTAATATTTTTAAAAACCCACAAACCACTAGAATCCTGCCTTTAGCCCTTTATCTCTCGTGTAAGAATTTCCAAGTTAATGGAAATTAAATGAATTAAAAAGAACAGGTGCCCTGGCTGGTGTACCTCAGTTGGTTGGAGGCTTGTCCCATAACCAGTTGCAGGTTCGATTCCCAGTCAGGGTGCATACCTAGGTTGCAGGTTCAATCCCCCATCTGGGCTCAGGCGGGTGCAGCCCCCACTGCGGACATGTACAATTCCCAGTCTCCATTCTGGGTGTGCACAGGAGGCAACCAACTGATGCATCTCTCCGAATAGAAGTTTCCCTCTCTCCCTAAAAGCAATGGAAAAAAGGTCCTCAGGTGAAGATTTAAAAAAAAAAAAAAAAAAAGGTGAATCTTCCAGCTTAACCCCTTTCGGAACAACTGTCTTTTTCCATCTGTAATATGTTGGGTAAGATCCAGGTTAGGGAGGAGGCACCCGGCTATTATTCATAGAATGGTACAACTTAATTTTGGTCCTATGTACAGAAAACAGATGAGGAAGAATCTGGCCACACAGGTCTTAAATTGAGTAAGTTAATTTGTTCTTCCTCATACTTTCCAGAAATTGGGGTTTAGTATATAATAATAATGCTCACATTAAACACTTGTTATGTATCAACTCAATCTGTACTACAAATTATGAAGTGGCTGCTATCGTTGCCACCATTTTGCAGATGAAGAAAGTCCGTCAGAGAGAGATTAGGTGATTTGTCCCAGGTCACACACAGCTAATGAACTAGGATTCAAACTCTGTCAGGCTGAGGCCACACCTTAAGCTCTTAACTACCTCTAGGTAGCTGCCAAGTCCAGCTCTATTTAAAAGTCTCTCCTTCAGCTCAGGACAGCAGGGTTTTTCCTGGAAAAAAGCTTGAGGGGGTTACATTGGATTTTTTAATGAAGGTTCCTATTGTGGAAAATATCACTTTGTAGTTCTAAAAGATAAGGACTTCAAACATATAATACTATTATTACACTTTAAAAAATGAACATTAATTCATCATATCATTTAACATTAGTTGGTGATGAGATTTCCCTGATTTTCTCCTAATTTCCTTTTTAAACAGTTTGTTCAAAATCAGAGTTGAAATAATGCTCATTCATTGTGACTGACTGATGCACCTCTGAAGTCTCTTAACCCTACAGGTTTCCCCTCCATTTTCCTCCACAGTCTTTTAACTGGAGAATCTAGTCATTTGTCCTGTAAACTTTCCTGTTTGCCTCTTCATGGAGTTCACATGTTCTACTGTTCCTGTGAATTTCCGGAGATAGTTACATTTAACAACTAGAATAGTGCATGTATTTTTTTCCAGAACGCTCTGTTACACGGCGCATGATGCGGACACCACATTGCGGCGTGAACCGCAGGCAGCGGTCACGGCCCAAAGCCAAACTCACCAGGGGTGGGAAGCGCTGGTGGTCTGGCTCTGCGGGTCCTCGGGCATCAGCTGGGTTTCTTCTGGGAAGGGCAGCTTCCCCTCATTGTCTCTCCAGTTACCAAAATGTGTAGTTTGAATAGGAAAGGCAGGAAAAATACTTGGTTTCCTTGTATTTATCAGTTTTCAAAGTAATGAGTTTGTTATCTGTCATCTTACAAAGCTGACGGTGGTTTTCGGCTTTTTTATTGTTGTTTAGTATCGTTATAAACTAGTCGATTTTATTTTGAACTGGGGGATTTTATTTTTATTTATTTGTTTATTTTGTAATCCTCACCCAAGGACACTTGTTCATTGTTTCTAGAGAGAGAGGAAAGGGGGGCGGGGAGAAATGTCAACGGGCTGCCCCAACTCGGGGTCGAGCAGGAGACCTTTCACCCTGCAGGATGGCGCTCTGACCGACTGAGCCACACTTGAGCTGCTGGCGGGTTTTAAATGTTTGTTTCCGTTGAAGTTATTAGTCTCACTATTGCCTACACGTCCCCCTCTTCAGCTAGTTGGGAGCTTTTCAGTGTGGTGCCTTTTGACTTGACCTCAGTGGTCTTTGGCACGGTTTCCTTGGTGTTTGGTGTGAAAAAGGTGTTGCCGGCTCAGCCACGTTCCCCAAGGAGCCCTGTTCTCTCCTAGTGGGGCGTGGTGTTTGCAGACCGCGCGTGGCTGTTCTCACTGGCTTTGGAGTAACCTCTTCCTTCTCACGGTGACTCCAGTGGATATTTTCTTTTTCTCCAGGAGTCCACGAAGAATATCAGCTGCCCTATTATGATTTAGTGCCCTCTGACCCCTCCATTGAGGAAATGCGAAAGGTCGTATGTGACCAGAAGCTGCGTCCCAACATCCCCAACTGGTGGCAGAGTTACGAGGTAGGATTCTCCCCTGTCTCCTCCTGCTTTTCCATCTGCGGGATTTCTCCCCCTCCCCTGACAACGGGTCCACCCACCCCCCGGCGGCCCCCCGAGGGTGTCAGTTACGGTGTGCCACTGTGGCATTGTATACTAAGTGCTGAGGGGCCACAGTCCTGTGTCCTGAGCACTGTAGGGCCCCCTTTGGAATTGACAGCCTGGAAGAAGAAGGTGACGTGGCCCCCTAGGACACAGGTGAGATAGGTGATCAAAAAGAGACCAGCAAAAACCTCGAGGGCGCCTTTAGACCTGTCCAGCTAGAAAAGTGGCTCGGGAGCCACAGGCGCGAGCCAAGGCCTGTGGCCCAGTGAAGGAGAGACCCCCTGAAGGGAGTGGGAGCGCGAGGGGCGGGACTTCCTGGGACACGTCTGTGAGGGAGGTGGCCTCACAGCTCCGAACCAGGGAGGAGGGTGTGCAGAGTTTGAGTTTGGGAGAGGTGGCAGAGGAAGTGAGGAGGGGGTGTCTGGTGGAGAGCGCTGAAATGAGGACAGGTGTATGACACGGATAACTAACAGACGTGGAGCTCTGAGGCCTTAGTGTCTTCCGGGGGAACGGGTGTTTCCCGCTGAGTGCGCTTGGGCCTCTTTTTCCCTCACAGCTCTGCTTTCAGGGAGTGTAACCACTAGAGGGCATTCCTCACTGACAGACAAAATTAGCTCACAGCTTAGGGGATGCCCTCCTCATGGAATAGAGCGGCATTTTCCAGAACGTTCCTGGGAACCCCAGGTTGGGTTTGCCTCAGAGCGGGGTGTGAGGCCAGAGGAGCTGTTTTTACTGCCCCACCCCGCTCTCTGTTCAGTCCCTGCTGCTTATGTGGTGGGACTCTGCTTAGGAAAGAGGGTCCCGCTGCTGAAAGGAGTTTTGGAAACCGCTGGCTTAGGGCGGCACTAAGGGAACGGGGAGCCCTCAGTAACCAGGGGCCATCTGTGGGTGACCCTCCGTATGCCCCCTGGCCTGACTGGCAGTTGCCCGTGTCGCCCAGGCAGTGGCAGTGCCTCTGACAGGGTGGCTTTCAGGGGCTGCTTTCTGGCCTCTGCACCACCCCCACCCCCACCCCTGCGTGTGAACCGCGATTGTTTCTGGACAGGGGACCCGGCCCTGAGTGGGCCTGCCTGGGGCCAGCCATTGGTGCCTGAGTTCTTGACTTCGTGCGGGGAAGCTTCCACGACGTGAATCCAGGTGGTTTTGAGGGTGCGTTTGTTGAAGCTGGGGGCCGTGAAACAAGGATGGGCCTAGGACCGAAGGGGCGGCAGGAGAGAGGCTAGGCGGGCTGCTTCGGCCCTCGGGAAGCGCTATAGGAAAGAGAGGAGCCCAGGCGGGGCTGCGCTCAGCTCGTTGGAGGGTCCGAGAAAAGGGGCCTTGGAGACCAGGTCAAGGGTCAGCCCAGGATGAGCTGCCACTGCCCACCGCTCCCTTGGTTGCAAGTCTCATGGGCCCCTTAAGAGTTGAGGAAACGTGTGCCTGTGGGGGCAGGGAAAGGCGAGGGTGTGCTCCGGGGGGGCAGGCACTCCGTCCGTAGTCTGGAGGATTTTAAAGGGTAGGAGCTTAGGGTTTGAGTAGAATGCTCATCAGTTATTCCGGGTGTGCCCTCTTAGGGTTGTGGTCCCCACGGATTGGTCAGTGCAGGCAGGAGGTCGTTCGTCACTGCAGCTGGTCCTGGCGTTGCCGGCCTGGTTTTGCTGCTCTTCTGGGAAACCCAGCTGAGGCCTAGATGCTGTTTCTGAAGAGGCGGACTTCTGAGTCTGTCTGTGAATCGCTCAGCCAGCGTGTTCAGCTATCTGCCTCAGTTTCCCAATGCACTTGCCAAGGAATTTTCCTAGCTTCGTACTTTCCTGCCTCCAGATTTGTCCCTGGTTTATATGCTACTTTTGAAAAGAACAGTTAGTGTACAGTCATGGAAATGGATTCTCAAACCCAGCAGAAACGATTTTCAGATCGCAGGCTGTTGCCGGCATTTCTCTCAAGATTCCCCAGACGACGGGGAACGGCTGCCAGGGCCTGCAGAGGAGGTCTCCCCTCTCCGGGCTGCGGTGCTCTCCACTGGCCTGCACAGCCTTCCCCCTAAAGAAGGGCAGCCGGGGGGAGAGGGAGGTCTGCAGAGTGTTTCCCTCGGGTCAGAGCGGGAGAGGAGGTTCTGCCACGTTGCACTGAGAAATGAGGAGGCCCCTGGGGGCAGAACGACTTCCGCCGGGCAGGGTCGCATTATCGATGCCCTCTGGGTCTCTGCAGGCGTTACGAGTGATGGGGAAGATGATGCGAGAGTGTTGGTACGCCAACGGCGCGGCCCGCCTGACTGCTCTGCGCATTAAGAAGACCCTCTCCCAGCTCAGCGTGCAAGAAGATGTGAAGATCTAACCCTGCTTTCCTCTCCCTACATGCAACCCTGGGCAGCGGGGACTACGCAGAGCTGCCGTGTTGAGCGTACGATGGAGGCCTACCTCTCGTTTCTGCCCAGCCCTCTGTGGCCAGAAGCTCTGGTCCGAAAGAGGGACAGAGCCCAGGAGACCCACTCACTCCCATGTTGGGTTTGAGACACAGACACCTTTTATACTTACCTCCTAGTGGCATGGAGACTCTGAGAGCGAAAGGCGTGGAGAACTCGGTGCCACAATCAAACTGGTTGGAGTGGAAGCCCCGCCAAACCCGGCGCACCTGGTGTGGAGCCAGGCATGGTGACGGGTGGCCTGGGAGGGCCCAGGTGAAGCTGCGTGTTGCCAGTGCTGAGCAGCACTGAAGGTTTCCCGCCAGGGCCGAGCCCAGCACACCGCGGTGGCCCAGAGGAGCCAGAAGCGCAGCCCCGTGGCAGGCAGCCCCAGGCCCGTGCTCCCCCCTCGTGCGGACATCTGGAGGGACTGCCAGTGGAGACGGAACCTGCCGCCTGTCTGTCCAGCCGTGTGTGCATGTGCCGAGGTGCGTCCCCTGTTGTGCCTGGTCCGTGCCATGCCCTCACGTGTGTGCGTGCGTGTGTGTGTGTGTCTGTAGGTGTGTACTCCCCTGCTTGAGCTTTCTGTGCATGTGCAGGTCTGGGTGTTTGTCATGCCGTCTCCGCGTGCTGGTGCCTCTGTTCAGCAGTGAGCAGCGTCTCGTTTCCTGGTGCCCTTCCCAGGGGTCTCCCTCCCCACCCTTACCCCAGAACTCTGAGCCGCGGTGGCCCTCCTCTCCCACCCTGTGTCAGCCCCTCTCTCCTCCATTTCAGACTGCGGAACCAAAGCTGGCTCAGTTGTCCATGGCAGGCGAGGCTTTGGGGTCCAAATGTGAGGGAGGGGCGGGGTGGGCAGGGAAAGCATCTTGGCGTGAGTCTCGGGTGTTGTGGTCAGCTGCAACCGTGGGAAATGAGCCAGCCCAGGGCATCGTCCTCAGCAGCATCAAGGAAGGGCCAAGGAATTCGAAGCCCAGATCTGGGGACTCAGAGTGGAATGTCACATCTGTCTTTCATGCCCCAGATTCTGGAAACAGCAGTGTATATTTTTGGTGGTGGTGGGTTTAGGGTGGGGAAGGGAAGCGGGGACAAGAAGTGGGGAGGGAGTTCGGGGTGGGAGGGAGGCATCTGCATGGGTCTTCTGCTGGGTTATCTGATCACGGTGGAGGGACAATGAGAGGCTTACACCCACGTCAGGGGCCCTGCTAACGGGGACAGCCTGAGCCGAATCATATTTAACCTGAGTGTAGTATTTAACGACGTTTAGAAGCACGGTTGTGGGTGGTGGTTTGGTCAGCGTATCTTAGGCATATGATAACTTTGAAGCCATAACTTTTAACTGGAGTGGTTTTTTGTTGTTGTTTTTTAATTTTATTGGGAGGGCCTGGATTTTAACTTTTTTTAATATTAAGTTTTTATAAAACGAAAACCATCTCTATGTGATGATTACCTCTCAGTCTATTTGTTTTTAAGGAAATCCCTACAAAAAAACAACCAGAAAAAAAAATGGTTCAATCAAACGCACATAGCTCAATCACACTGGAAATGTCTGTCCCTGTACCTGAGCCTGTTCCCGCTCTGTGGGGAGAGCCGCCGCCTGCGCTGGGGGTTAGTCTCTCCTGCACTGCGTCCTGCCCCACCCCCAGGTCCAGGAGTGGTTTCTGGGCTGGGGCCCGAGCCTTTTGTGCATGGTCCAGCTGGTTGCGCCTTCTCCTCATCCAGGCATTTACTCAGCGAATGGTGAGTGCCTGCTGGGTGCCAGGCACTGTGTGCTAAGCGCTGGGATTGTAGCTGTGAATAAGGCTTGGGTCCTCTTTTTGGAGCACTGAAGAAGGACCTGATCCAAGTTAGTGGGTGCCTGTTTGAGACCAGAAGTTTTCATATAGTAGTTGCTTCTGAGAGCCTTTTAAGCCTGGAGTGATTGTTCTTACAGAAGACCACTGAAGGGCAAGCATGCCCCCCACACCAAAGAGACCGGTGGTGGGCATGAGAGCCCAATCATGCATTCATTCAGAGCTTCCTTCCTGCCCTCCAGGGAGCGTCATATGGATGCAGCCTCACAGCACCCCTGCCTCCAGCCCAGTGATTCTCTGCCAAAGCTTGTGGAGGACAGGGAGAGCCCTCTCCCTGCTTACATGTCTCCCTGATGCCCCCAGCCTTTATTTATTTTCCTCATGTATTGCCTCTTCCCCTGCGTTAAAGAAGATCTTCCCCTAACTGTTTGGGCCAATTTACTAGCTATTGACTAATTGCCCTTGAACATATCAATTGTGTCAACGGGGGACCTCTTTTCCCCACCCCTGCTGATCCCTCACCTCCCCACCCTGCGCAGAACCTGGTGGGTTCAAAGTGGCAGTGGGACTGAGACTCCTGTGCCCGTCACAACCAGCCTCTAGGATCTGCCAACACTCCTCAACCCAGGGATGCCCAAGCCACTAGCCTACTCCCTCAGTGGCCCGTCTGTCCCCACCACACGTGTGGTCCATCCCCTCCACCCTCGGGGAAGACTGAGCAGTTTTGGGGAAGCTCCCACCCTCACCCCCACTGCTCTTAACACCAACAGTTAGGAGTCAGTGAGCCGGGAGGAACTGCAGCCTGCAGCCGTGGTATTTGGCCCCCTGGGGCTAACCCTGATCCTTAGGGCTACCTGCACCTCTGGATTCTGGATTCACAGACCAAGTCCAAGCCCGTTCTTTTGTCGCCATCAAGGCCCCTGAACGGCATTCTCGGTACTTCTGTTTGTTTTTGTACATTTTATTAGAAAGGACTGTAAATTAGCCACTTAGACACTTTACCTCTTCAGTATGCAAATGTAAATAAGTTGTAATATAGGAAATCTTTTGTTTTAATATAAGAATGAGCCTGTCCGATTTCTGCTGTACATTATTAAAGTTTTATTCACAGAGCTGTTCTGGTGCCGTCTGTTTCCCACCTGTGGCCCATGCCCAGCTGCAGGCCGGGGAGCTGGGCGCGGGCAGATGTTCTCAGGTAGTGTTCCTGCCCTCCCACTTGGCCAGCGCGATGTCAGCACCGGGCACAGCAGGTCCCAGTGGGGAAGAGGAGCTGGTCTGTTCACCTCAGGCCTCCCTTAGCCTGTTCCTTTGTGTTTCGTGGCGGGAGGAGGGCCTGGCGTGTGAGGGCGCAGAAGACACCGAATACCTTTCCGCTTTGTTTTGTCTTGCAGCGTTTTTCTCTTTAGACAGAAGAGGGTCTTGATCCTGTTTAGTCGCAAGCCACCCAGTCTTGAAGACAGCCACGGCGTTTTCCCCCCTCCTAAATGGGAGCACAGATGTGAGTTTGGGGGCGTTTAGTGGCTCTGCGGTGGGCGTCTCCACGGGTCCTCTGGCGTTTTCAGTGTGTGGGAGACTGTGAACGTCTGTCAAGGCTGAGGGAACCGGGATGAAAGTCCTAGAGTCACAGGATTTCATGTGTGTGGGTGGCACCCTGGAGGTCGCCTCGTCACCACCCATCAGACACTCGACTCCCCACAGCGTCCCTGCCATGCGGGGCGGGCCACGTGGCCCCGAGCCTCCGCTGTAACACTCAGGAACACGACTTCCGCCTGCAGGCGTCTGCATGTGGAAAGCTCTTACGTAGAACCAGGCAGCCTCCGTACGACTTCTATCCAGAGGCAGTTCAGAGCAGCCTTTTCTCTTCCATATAAGGTCCCTGAAAATACTTGAAGGCAGCTGTTGTGTTATCATGAATTTGGCAAAGCTGAGAATTTCTGCAGTTAATATGAGCAAATACTGAAAACTGTGTGCCGAGCAATGTGCCAGAGTTTGCTTTATGTATATGAATTGCTTTGATCCTAAAATAGTGTTTGAGGAGGGCATATGGATGTCTCTCTATGGATTAGGAAACAGGGTTAGAGAATTCAAACAAATGGTCAACAGATCAGATAAATGTAGCTCCGGGGGTGGAAAAAACACTGGGTTTGGGGTATCTGACCACGGACAGCAGCCCTTGGCCGTCGCGCTGGCCGGCCTCCATGGTCAGTGTTCTCCCGCTGCCAGCTGCCCTCACTGAACCCAGCCGGAGCCTCGGGCCAGGACAGCGGGTGACATTTCACCTGGGCATCAACTGACAGCACAGACTAGAACTAGGGTCCAAGACTGTGCTTGATGCCCACAGGCCCCACCCACGGCTGCACCTCCAGTCTCGGGTTGGGTAAGATCAGGCACCTTCTCCTTTCGCCGTCCCGTAGAAGGGAAGTTGGACTCAAGTATAGGGCATCATATATTTACCCTGTTAAATTTCACCATATTGCCCTTGGCTTCAGCCTCCGGATGGTTGAAAATTCTGATTGTTCTCCAGACTTTTCCATCATTCTCCCATCTGAGACTGTTGGGCTGGAGAAAATCAAGTAATCTACCTTTAGAAGTTGGCTTTAAGGTTGTCGTGTATCGCCATAACCCAGATCAGCTGCTCATTGTCCTTGGACCCTGGTCATGATTCTTGGATGCACGAAGGTAACAGCAGAAGCCGAGGCAGCTTGCTGGAGTGGCGAGGCATGGTGGCGGCCGCACCTCAGTGTTACACCTGTCTGAGGAAAGGGCAAGTGGCCTGTAGCTAATCTCACCCATTTCAAAAGACATCTTGCAGGCATGGGCCTACAGTTCACTAGGCTGTGGGTTGCAGGTTCAGCTTCATTCTGGAAATGAGAATGCCAGCCATTCTGGTACCTCTTCATGTGCCCTTGAAGGTTGCTAACAGTGTCTCACCTTTATAGGGCCCAATACAGGAGACCTGAATTCATTTGACCGGTGTGTGCCTGGACTTTTGTTACACACATTTTAAATCTGCTCCTCTAGGCCATGTCTTCTGATTGTTGCAGTCTGGAAATCGTGCTTGTTCAGTACAACCAAAACAAAATTAGTTGCACAGTAGCCGCATTGAGAGACACTCAAGAACACGTGAGGGATGCGCAAAGAAGGTGCCCGGAGGAGGGCTGTGGATCCAGCCAGGAGTGGTGTGTTACGGTTCTCCGGAGAAAGAGAACCAATAAGATGGATAGAGAGGTATTTTAAGAAATTGACTCGTGATTGTGGGGGTTGGCAAGTCTGAAATCAGGCCGACAAGCTAGAGAGCCAGCAAAGAACCGATGTTGCAGTCTTGTGTCCGAAGGCGGTCTGGAGGCAGGATTGCTTCTCCCTCAGGGACCTCAGCTTGTGAAGGCTTTCAACTGATTGGATGGAGCCTGTCCACATTTAGAAGGTAGTCTGCTTTGCTGAAACCACTGATTTAAATGCTAATCACATCTAAACAAATCTTTACAGGTGGCAAACACAAGGCCGCAGGCCAAATCCGGCCCTCCACCTTGTTTTATCCAGCTGGCACCTTGTTTCTGCCCGGCAGCAACGCCGAGCCCCTTGCCCCTAGTTAAGGAGCAGTTACATTTATACAGTCCTAAAACTACATTCGGCCCTTTGAAGGCAACCAGGAGGCTGATGTGGCCCCCGGTGAAAATGAATTTGACACCCCTGCCTTACAGCAACTTCCAGATTGGCATTTGACCAAACAACGGGCATCACACCCACCTGAAAGTCGGTGGGCTTCCTGCGGTCAGTCAGGGGGCATTTAAGGAACGGCTAGGCAGCCCTGGTTCCGTCTGGGAATACGACTCGGAAGCCAAGGATGGGACTAACGGGGTACGAAGGTTTAAGGAACAATTGGATAGACTAGACTCTGAATAGATTATCATCAAATAAGTGTTTGTTGAGCAACCTTAGAGTGTAAAGCAGCAGGCAGAGTGAACAACCTGGCCCCTGCTCTTCTGGACTCAGAGGGTTTGTACAGGGAGAACAGAAAAGGCAGACTTGGCAAGTTCCGTCACAGCAATACAGGCTGTGTGGCGAGGGCACGGAGGAGGTGCCTGGGGAAATAGAGGACCGGTGCCTGTCCCCGGGGGCACCGTAGCCGGTGCTGTGGACTAGTGAACAGGTAACCGTGGTGGGCTGAGGTGAGTGCCGTGAGAGGGCGGACGCAGAATGCTCTGGGAACGGAGGACAGATGAGAGCGGGTCAAGAGGCGACATCTCGTCTGTTTTGGAGTAGACACTGACCTGCTGATTCAGAAGGGGGGGTGCGTTTAGTCGAAAGGAGTGTGTCGCCACTCAGAAACCACAGAGGTTCAGCGTGGCTGGAGGAAGGGGGTCTGCTGGAGCTGTCGCGCGCTGGGAAGTCAAGACTTCCTCCTGGGGACTGCCAGGGCGGTGCTTCCCTGCGACAGTCGCTACTGCGTCAGGAGTTTCTCCTCTCCAGTCTAGACTGGGCCTCCAAATGTTTCCACAGTACGCTTCTGTGGAGTTGTCCCATAAAACCTCTTTGTCATTCCTCATGTGACGAATGGGCTATTTAAAGCCAGGTTTTCACCAAGGGAGTGATGGGATCCTACACATGTTCGGGGACAATCACAACGCTGACTTCTGGGGGCAGTTGCAGTGGTGGTGGCAGGGGTAGCTGGAGGACGGGGAGACCGTTGGTAGAGGGAACAGGTTTGGGGTGCAAGCAAATGCAAACAGGGAGGGAGAGGGGACCAGGGATGAACCCCCAAGAGGGCATGCATCTGGGGCCCCGAGAACTGCCGCTTTCTCTCCTAGCTGTACCTGTTCTGCAGTGAAGCAGGGTACAGCAGCGCATGCCCTCTGCCCTAGGAGTGGCACCGTAAGGAAAGCTGGAGCGGTAACCCTCCCTTCCTTTGACCAGACTGTCCTGTTCAAGCTGGAGACACGTTGCCACCCCCAGCTCAAGAGGCAGGATGGTCCCTGGCCTCTGGGTGGGACAGGACTCAAGAGGCCACCCATGTCTGACACAGATAAACTGTCATGTCTGCCTTGCCCTACTCCCAGACCCCCCCTAGAGTCAAGTCTGAGCTGTAATGGGTCCCCTCCCTGCTGCTAGGCACCCCCAGCCCCAGCACCACACACAGATGCTACCCCGTGGAGACTGTTGAGCAGCAGCAGTCATTCAGAAAAACAGCAGGTCCCTGCCGGTCAGCTGCCCACCAGCTGTCCACGCCTCCCCCCAGGGTCATGCAGCTGGGGGCCCAGCCCCTCATTCCTGACTGGAGAGCCAGCTGAGCCCCAGGCTGTCTCTCTCCACCTCCCCCACTTAGGAGCAGTGGCAGCGCCCAGAGTGGAGCCCAAGCGGCAGACTAGCCGTCCCTCCCGGTTCTGGGATGAAATGACTACTAGAGCTCCGATACTGAGCGAGACTCCACAGGAGCTGGAGCGTCAAGCTCACCCCCCAGTGCCCCAACTTCCTTAGAGCTTGAACAGGTCGCTGGGGGCAAGGTCCAGCTCTCCCCACTTCCTCCGTGGGGACTGTGGGCTGTTAAGTGTCTGGGCAAGGGCTTGTTCCAGAGAGAAGGGGGTCTTACCTTGGCTTTGTCCATTAGC
This sequence comes from Glossophaga mutica, assembly GCA_039655065.1. Classification (NCBI taxonomy): domain Eukaryota; kingdom Metazoa; phylum Chordata; class Mammalia; order Chiroptera; family Phyllostomidae; genus Glossophaga; species Glossophaga mutica. Next base: position 51,436,244 of record CM077304.1, read on the forward strand.
GGAGCCCCTGCTGTCTCTGCCCCCAGCACAAGCCAAGCCTCCTCCTGAGAGCTGGGAGCCAGGGCAGCTAGGGCGAAAGGAAGCCAAACTTGAGGAGCTCATTCTGAAAGCCAGGGACTTGCTCTTGGGAATAAAGTACAGATTGAGCGCGGATGTCTGAGGAGCCGGAGTGATGGGGATTTTTCAAGGAGGATCCCGGAGAGAGGAGGAAGGTGTGTCTTGGTATGAAGTTGCTGGCAGTGTGCAGCATGCTTCCTCTACCCCCCCACCTCCCCTACCCCCCCAGGAGTTGTGGGGGATCCATAAACCGGCTGGGATTCCAGATGGAGTCCTGGCACCAGCCCTTCAGTCTGATTAGAAGGCTTTCCACCAAGAGATTCATGACCACCAGAGGGCATCACTGCCCCGTGGTGGGACATCTGGGCTCCCCATCACCTCCCTGGAGGAACTAGGGTGTTGGTGTGGAAGAAGCATGCTCCTGTCTCTGAGCTGCCAGCGGCTGAATCCAATAGCCCCTGGAGTCAGGAGACCTGGGATGTAGGGGCTGGAGTGCCTGTCCTGCAGCCGTCTTTCCCTTCCTGGCTTCGTGTGCCTCCTCCGTTAAAAGAGGGCTTCACCGCATCCTTCCAGACCATGAGACCCTTTCCACCTCTGAAGTTCCAGGATTCCGCGAGATCATGCACTGAGGCTACAGAAACTGCCTTGCAGGGCCCAGCCTTACTCGGGTTCTCCAGGGCTCCCTGCCTGGCAGGAGGAGGGAACTTGTGTGACCTCCTCTGGTGGTGGTCTCTCACTTGGAGACAGGGAGGCAGACGGACCTGCATACCGAGGGGAAGTCTCTGCTTCCACTTCAGCCTGAAGGAAGACTATCTCTACAGGGCCATCTTACACACAGGTGCTGTATACCCATGGCGTCCGCTTCTCCAGGTTTCAGGCAGGGAGGTGTCAGTTAGGTAGCCCTTTGGGGTAGGTAGGCTGATGGCCCTTTCCAGAAGAGGTACAGGATGCTCTTTTGTGGGTTCTTTCAGGCATAAGCACAGGAGTGCAGAGAACAGAACCATTGCCTCTCCTGCCTGTGCTTGCCTCCCCCCCCCACCCCACCCCCAGCACAGATGCCGTCTGTCGGGAGCAGGCAGCAGACGGTCCAGGGGTCCATCTGTGCTAATGCTTCACAATAGTCCCATGTTTCCCCACCGACACCCCCTCAGCCCCTCAGCTGATGGCCACTTGGTGGTGCCAAGGGGAGAAGTGGGGGGAGGGAGACACTAAGGGACTTAGCTCTTCGCTCCTGGCAGTCCCCAGTCCACCCCTGCCCCTCATCCAACACACATCTTGCCATCTGGACTTGTGTAATCACTGAGGGATGGAGAAGCACCCCCTCCACCCACACTTCCTGCAGGGCGGGGGCCCCAGGCACCTGGTGGTGGGGGAGAGATAGGCACAGAAAGTCAAGGAGATGAGGAAGCAAGGAGACTGAGACAGACCCATGAACGACAGAGGAGACAGCCTTTCCAGCTGCCCCAAGTGGATGTGGCTACTTGCCCCTCTGTACTCCTCATGCCAGGTGTGTGACACAGCACCTGTGCAAGTACCACTCCTACCAGACTGCGAGCTTGTAGCCCCTGAGCCTAGCCAGGACCTGGCTCGGAGCAGGGTAAATGTGGAGAGAACGAAGAACTGGAGAAGACAGCATCACACAGTGTTAGATTGCAGGCTCCGGAATCAGGCCACCTGGCTTCGGGTCTCAACTCTGCCAGTCAGTAGCCTAGAGCAAGTTACCTCCCTGGGCCTCAGTTTCCTCGTCTGTCAGGGATGATAATGATACCTATTTCAAAGGGCTGTTATCAGAACCAAATGAGTTAATTCGTGTATGTAAAAGCACATACAGAACAGTGTGCCCAGCACAGGATAAGTGCTCAGTGAGTGTGAGCTGTAAAGGCTAACAGATTTGGGAAGATGGGAGGAGGAGGGGATAGTCAGGGGTAGTGCATCCCTGGCCTCAGCCTCTGTTTAGTGGCTGATGTGGTGCTGTCACCATGTGGTGGGTACCTGCTAGTCAGATGCGTGGCGGGGCCTTCCACTTCCTCCTCTCACTTCTTATTCAGCCACCACTGACGACAGAGTCTTCAGCTGGGCCATCCCCACCTCTCCCAGGGGGATGGCCCCTAAGACAGTGTCAGAAAGTAGCTGAGCACACTGCCAGCCCTCAGCACCTGCTCTGCTCACGCACATCCCCTTCCCCATGAGTCAGCTCCATAGGAAGGATCTGTCTGCTGGGAGCTCTGACACGGAGAGCTGAGGAGAGGTTCACTCAGGAGGGAGCATTCCTTCCCCTACAAGGGGACAGGCCAGAATCAAGCCCACTGTCTTCTGGATTTCTAATTCTTCTCTTTCCCCTTGACTTGGGAAGAGGAGGCAGCCTCTTTCACTTCTGCTGGGGCAGCTGTGTAAAGAAGTCTGGGCCCTCTCACTCCTCCCTTCAGTGGCATCTCTTCCCCAGGTACCACACCCCTCCCTCTGCACAGCCCAGCTGCCTCTCATCTTGCCTGAAGTCTCCTGCAGCCTGGAGGACCTCGTAGAATCTTCCCCGGGTCTCCAAATCTCCTCACAATGGTCCCTCACTGTCCATCCACCACCACATGTTCCACGAGTCTCCAAAGCTATCCATCCGCAAACTTTCTAATCTCATACACAACCCCTTCATAGACCACCTCCAGCCTGCCCACCCCCAGTTATCACTGGCCCTGCCCCATGGTGCCCCGGTTCCCAACCCCCTCCTCCACGGCTAGGTCCCCCCCGCCCCTGCTTGAGACCTTCTCTAGCCTGGGCGGGAGCCGGGCTCCAGGCAGCGGCGCCCCCCCCCCCGGAGGCGGGGCCTGCGGCCCTGGGGGCGAGGCCAGCGGAGGCCGCTCCCCGTCCGCACCCCCCACCCCACCCCCGTCCTCCCAGAGGATCCTATAAAGGGAGGCGACTAGCCACCCGCCTGGCTGGCATCCCCGAGCTGCTGCCAGCCCTTCCACGCGGGGCGCCGGAGCCATGACCCTCCGCCGACTCAGGAAACTGCAACCGAAGGAGGAGGCGTCAGCCGCCACCCGGGCTCCCGACTCCGAAGTCGCCCCGGCCCGGCCCTCGGCCTCCGGCCCCCCGGCCGCAGCCACCAGCCCGGGGCCCCCCGGGGATGAGCTGTACGCGGCGCTGGAGGACTATCACCCCGCCGAGCTGTATCGCGCGCTCGCTGTGTCCGGGGGTACCCTGCCCCGCCGAAAGGTGCGTCCTCCACTCTTCCAACTCCCGCGGCACCGGCTCTTGGTGCCCCCCACCCTCACCCCTAGTGTCCCTTTCTCCAGACCCGTTCAACCTCGCGACAGCCCCCATCTGTGCCTGCTGAACCCCAATCACCCCCCCGCTGACCTTTACAACATTCTGCTCGTGGTCAGAGTACCCCACAATCTTGCCCAGCCCGCGGACCCCCACGGCCACATTCAGAACCTGTTCAATCCCCTCGGCCCTCTCCATGGAAGGCGCCTGCCTCAGGTCCCCACGGCCCCCACCTCAACACCGGCCCCCACCTCAACGCCGCCCGATCTCAGGGCTCTCCACTCCACTCCCCACGGGCCGCCACCCTGACTGGCTCCTCTCCCTCCTGACCCTCAGCACCCTCTCTCTTTCTCCGTCTGGCCTGCGCGCCCCGCGCCCCGCCTTCCCGAGCCCAGGTATCTTGAGACCCCCAGAACCCCTCGCCCGGGCTCCTTCGGTTGGAACAGGGAGGCGGAGAGCCGCCGTCCCGCTGCTCGCTCGGACCGAGCGTCCCAGGTGGAGAGGGAGGGCAGTGGATGCCCAGTCCGAGAGAGCATTTGTCCCTCCGAGGGGACACCTGGACGCCTAGGCTCGGGGCCTGTCGCCTGGCCCCGCGCCTGAGGTGTGGGGTGCGAGGTCACTGCTCCCTGGACTTCGGCTGGCTGGGACCGGACGCGGTAGGAGGGGTCGCAGGGCACCCGCGGGGCAGGAAGGATGCGGGCCGCGCCCGCCCTCCGAGTCTCCCCTCCTCCTCAGGCTCTTCCTCTGGCCTGAGGGAAACCCGAGCTCTCAGAAGGGGCGACAGAAGTCCCAGGTTAAGGAAAGGGAGCTGGTGGCCTTTCCTCGCTCTGTCCCCCTCCTCCTTCTCTGGCCCTTGGCTCCCCCCCACACAATGAACAGCTTGTTGAGAATTTGCATTTTATGAAAATAGGGTGGAAAGACAAAGGGGTCTCTCTCTCTATGCTGCCCAGTCCTTGCTCCCTGGCCCATTTGGGAACTGTCCTCACCCCGGAGGCCAGTTGTTGGTTCTGGAAAAAGAGGGCCCCCTTATCTTCCTAGCCTTGGGGAAGCCTGGGAGGAGGGTTAACAAGGGCACCAACTGGGAAGGCCCTGGGCTCTTTAGGGCACATGGGACAAGGGCTGATCTGGGACAGAGCTTCTTCCAAGGGCCAATAATTTAGGGAGGGAGAGAGACTACTTCAGTTTCTCAAGGGCCCTAAAGAGGCCGGAACCCTCAGCTCTGTCATTCCCCCCTCCAGAGAAAAAGAACTCCCAATCACTCTCCTTAGTATAGTGAGACTTTAGGACACGTTTGAGATCTAAGAGGTTTTGCCCCAGAAAGCAGCAAACATATGGCAATGTTGAGAGATCCAGGCGGGGCTGGGCGCAGCTGGTCCCTGAAACAGCCTAGACTGTGGAGGAAGTAGTTGGCCCCTCTGTCCCCTGCCTTCCCACAGTCAGGCTGCGATTCCTGGCCCTCCAGACCTGGGCCTGTGACCCCTGCTTCCCCAAGCCGCTGTCTGTGGCTGAGAGATGAGAGACTTGACTAGCAGGGGGCCCCTGGAGTGCCTTGAAGGGCAAGCCTGGGGGCCCCTGCCCCTCCTTGGGAATGTCTGCAAGGAGCCCTTGCCTTGGTTTGGCTTTTCAAGAGTCCAGGAGGCCTGAGCTTTTGCAGACGTGCCCCCTGGGGGTGAAGACTATCCTATCCAGATTAATGGAAGCCCTGGCCCCCAGCATGGACTTCGTGGTCTGTGCCTCTGGAACTCAGGAGGACTGTCATGTCCCTGTAGTTCCAGTTAACGGGGATAAAGCCTAGGGCGAGAACCACGCAGTGATACCGATGGCGGCACTCAGCGAGTAGTTTCACCAGCACCAAAGCAGGTTTGGAACTGGGACCAGACCATAGGGAGTCCAGGGGCCAGGGCTGGGGACCAGGCGAGGGACCTCCCAGCATAGGGCTCTCAGCATCTGCTCAACGATACACCTGTCTCACCTGCTCCTTCCTAACTCTCCATCCGTTTGCCCAGGGCTCAGGATTCCGCTGGAAGAACCTCAACCAGAGTCCTGAACAGCAGCGGTAAGTCACCACCACCCCAGCCCCTGCCCTGGTCCAAAGGGTGAGTGAGGTGCCTGGGTGGGGGTGAGGGCAGCTTGACATAGCATCTCGGCCCAGCCAGGGGGAGTCATTCCCCACCTTTCCAGCATGGCTCCCTCACTAGGCCCGAGGTGCAGGTGGGGGTGTGGGCTTGTGTGAGGGGGTGGCAGAGAAAGGAGGTAGGGACTTTTGAGTCATTGGGTGCTCCTCAACCCACCCCCAGTCCCTGCACATTACCCCTCCCTGGGAGATCTGGACCTGGGAGGTGGAGGAAGTAAGAGAAACCCTCAGGGTCCTACACCCTTCCAGCTCCAGCAAGCCCCCGAGGTCCCAGACCATAGCCAAGCTGTGCCCAGCTGCTTGAGTCTGGCTGCGCTTGCTTCCAGAATCTCAGTTCCACCCTGTGGCAGCCCTCAGGAAGGACCTGAGGAGAGGGCAGACATAGGTGCTGGTCTCACACCCGACTCTGCTGTGTCCCATCCCAATTTGGGCCTGGCTTCTTCTAAAATGGATCAGCAGGCTACATTCAGCCTGCTGGCCAGATTGGCCTGTTTGGCGCTTGAGCTAAGAGTTGTTTCTCTATTTCTAAAGGGTTGTTAAAAACGAAGAACCATATATGATAGAGGCCAAATGGGCCCCGAACAGAAAGCCTAATAAAATACTTACTACCTGACCCTTCGCAGAAAAAGTTTGCCAACCTTTCCAGAAAACCAGCACACTGGGGTAGACACAGAATTCTGAGTCACCCTGCTGCCGGCCCCAACACACATAGAGGGTTCAAAGTGGGGAGGAGCTCCAGGTTGGGGCTGGGAGTTACCCAGCATTTGGGGAGTATCTGGGTCAGGCTGAGAGCCGGGGACCTGGGTCTCCGGGGCCTTTCTGAGACTATGAGACCTGAAGGGGCCTTTGGCTGCTGCTTTAACTCTGCTTCTGGCTGGGAGGGAAGGAAGGGGGTGGGGTGGGCAGAGGAAATTCTGGGATCCCCCAGCAGGCGAGGACCTGGAGCGGCTCCAAACCATTGTGTCCAGTGGGCAGGCCTTCAGTGCGGGAAGGGGCAGCTTTGAGGCTCCCCTCCCCCCAGCCCTCACATCTGGTGGGCTGGCCCCACTGCAGCTGGGAGGAGCAGCTGTGGTCTGGGCTCAGCCTCGTGACCGGCCTCCCGGGGGTGGGGCCAGCCCTCTCCCCAGGGCTGTGGATCAGAGGAGGCTCCAGGCTGGGGCTGAATTTGGAGCCTCGGCTACTCAGTAAGTGGTGCTCTGGGGCTCACTAGGAAGGAGGGGCCAGCTGGAAAATTCAGCTAGTCCACCCACTCTGGAGGCTGGACATTCCCAGTGCCTGCCCCTACGGAGGCTGGATTGATTCCGTGTGGCTGGATGAAGCTGATTTCAGCTGGGCGTGGGGAGGGACATTCCGGTAACCTGTGATGGGAGCAAGTTGTTGTTGGAGACAGTGAGCCCTGACTGGGTGTTCTGGAGCAGACCCCAGCATCAGTGGAAGACCACGCTCTGGGACTGCTCCCAGGGGAGCAAATGCTCCCCTTTGAATTCTAACGGGTTGATGAGATGGCCCCCTGTGTCTCCTGCAGGAAAGTGCTGACTTTGGAGAAGGAGGAAAACCAGACCTTCGGCTTTGAGATCCAGGTGGGAGAAGCTGGGTGCAGAGCAAGTGAGGGGTTGGGAGGCCAGTCTGAGGAATGGATGGATCCCTGCCAACCCAGGGCTGAGGGTCCCCTTGTCTGTTACAGACATATGGCCTTCACCACCAGGAGGAGCAGCGTGTGGAGATGGTGACTTTTGTCTGCCGGGTTCATGAGTCGAGCCCTGCCCAGCGAGCTGGGCTCACGCCAGGTGGGGCCTGAGCTCAGGATACGGGGCTCTGGGAAGGGGGTATAACCTTACTCCCAAGCAGAGTGGGTGAGAAACCTCATCTAAAATCGATTCCCCTTCTTTGTTCCATTCTGAGAAGGCCAGAAAGAAGAATGGCTAGATTCCAGGCTTTGGATTCAGGCAAATTTGCCATTTACTGTGTGATCTTAAGCAGTCCCATGGGTAAATGGGTGCAGTAACTCATGCTCACGGTACAGCATGGTGAGGGGGTTCCCTGGACACAGAGCCAGGGCCTGGCAAATGCCGGATGTTGCCGTTGCTGTTCTGCCTCCTCCTGGCAATCTGGCACTCCTGCATGGGCGGGAGTTGGGGAGGGAGTAACATTCCATTAAATCTGCCTGATCTTGGGGATCAGGGCCTATCCTGCCCCTGACTTGGCCCAACTCTGGGGTACCTGTGTTACATCTTCTAAGTAGGAAATCATGCCTCCAGTAGGAGACTCTTGGGATGGGCCAAATCTAGAATCCCAAATTCCAGGGAGGGGCAGCCTGAAACTTCACGAATTGGCCCCACCCACATTCTATTGCCATTTTCTTCCTTTGCCCACTTACCAGCAGCCCCTGCTAGCCAAGTGGTATATTGCAACTTTGCAAAGTAGTTTCACACCAACTCTCCCTCCAGCAGGGATTCACACCCCTTGTTACAGATGGGAAATGAACCCTCAGAGATGGTGGCTTGTCCTGCCTGAGGTCAGGAGGCTCTGCAGTGGCACAGGATATGGGAAACTCTCAGCCTTGGGGCCAGTGCTAGTTCTTAGCTTGATGCCGCTCACCCTGCCCCCTTCCTGTCTTGACTGGGTCTCATGATAGCCTGTGGGCTAGACTGAAATAACCAACCCTGGGGGCGGCCCAAGGCCACAGGGGGCGGGGGTGGGGGTGAGGAAGGGGGGGCTCAGCCTTTGGGGACAGGACTTCCTGAAGGTGGAGTGAAGGTGCTGGTTTATGAGGGCACTGGGTGCTGGGCCTGGGCAAGGTCTCTGGATAACGGTGAGAAGTAGGGAGGGGGCAGTTCAGGAGTGTTCTGCGGTCGTTACTACCCTTGCCCTTTCTGGCTAAGGTATGGGGCTGGAATTCTGTAATGGCCCATGGAGCAGATGCTGACCCTCTGTCTTCCTGGCAGGGGACACCATCGCCAGTGTCAACGGCCTGAATGTGGAAGGCATCCGGCACCGAGAGATTGTCGACATCATTAAGGCATCTGGCAACGTTCTCAGGTATGTCTAGGTGCCAGGGTCCTTGTGACTCCTGACTGAGGTCAGCCTGTCTCGGCGTTCAGCCTCTGACCCCCCCACCCCCCGACCTCCTCAGGCTGGAAACTCTGTATGGAACGTCAATTCGGAAGGCGGAGCTGGAGGCACGTCTGCAGTACCTCAAGGTAAAGCAGGCCAGAGACTGTCAGCTGCTACCCCCCTCCTCCCGAGCCCTTGCCCTGCAGACCCCACTCTTTCTCAGGGGGTCGCTTATCCGCCTGAACCTCCCTTTAACCTCAAGTTTTCCTCTGCACCCCCCTGATTGCTCAGTCTGCACCCACCCCCTGCTAGCTTCTGGCTGGCTCCTGACGGTGAGGCGGGTGGTGTCTCTTGCAGCAAACCCTCTATGAGAAGTGGGGAGAATACAGGTCCCTCATGGTGCAGGAACAGCGGCTGGTCCATGGTGAGTACACTGGGGTGTGAAAGGTAACTTGTGCCCCTACAGATGCCCTCATGCCCTCAGCCATGCTTCCCCCTCAGAATGCTGGGTTACTGCCCCCCCCCTCCAAAGTGGAAGAAAAGCTTGTTGAGCTCCTACTTTGGGTACCATGCCACCCTGGGCTGGTGCACACACATTTTTAGTTTATCGTCAGTAGTTCTCTGAAGGTAAGTTTTAGATAGCGCCATTTCCATGTTATAGATGGTCTTCCATGGCTGGCGTAACTGGTCCTCATAAGGATTTTTTTTTTTAATGTTTTTTATCTTTAGAGGGGAAAGGGAGAGGGAGAGAAATATCAATGTAGGGTTGTCTCCCGTGTGTCCCCGGGAACTGGCCTGCAACCCAGGCATGTGCCCTGACCGGGAATCGAACCGCTATCCTCTGGTTCGCAGGCCCGCGCTCAATCCACTGAGCTACACCAGCCAGGGCGGTCCTCATAAGAATTTGAGCACATATCTGTTTTACAGACAGGGAGGTGGGGTTCAGGGTTGTGACTTGCCCAGGGCCACACAGATGGTTACTAGGAAGTTGCTGAGTTCTCCCACTGTGCCCTCTGATGGCCTGCCCTCTTGTCTCCTGCCCTGGCAGGCCTCGTGGTGAAGGACCCAAGCATCTATGACACTCTGGAGTCGGTGCGCTCCTGCCTGTATGGAGCCGGCCTGCTCCCAGGCTCGCTGCCCTTCGGCCCCCTGCTGGCTGCGCCTGGGGCCCCCCGTGGGGGTGCACGGCAGGCTGGGGGTGACCCCGATGACGCTGTCTACCACACGTGTTTCTTCGAGGGCGCTGAGCCGCCTGCTCCCCCGCCACCCCCTGTCCGCGCGCCGGGCCTGGGCCCGGCTGAGACCCTGACCTGCGGGCTGCGGGCAGGGCTGAGCCGAAGTGCCAGCGTGCGGTGCGCGGGCCCCGGGGGCGGCGGCGGCGGGGGCCCACCAGGCGCGCTCTGGACTGAGGCCCGCGAGCAGGCCCTCTGTGGCCCTGGCCTGCGCAAAGCCAAGTATCGCAGCTTCCGCCGGCGGCTGCTCAAATTCATCCCCGGACTCAACCGCTCCCTGGAGGAGGAGGAGAGCCAGCTGTAAGGGAAGGGCGGGCGGGGAGGGGAAGTATTTATTTATTTATTCGTTCCAGCCAGTGCAAAAAGACAGGGGGGTTGGGGAGTCAGGCTGGCACCAGGCCCAGGAGAGGACCCCAGGAGCCCGGAGCAGTGGGAGAGGGTCCTTGCCAGCCCAGCTGGCCTGCTGGGTTCCTGGCTTGTCTCTGCCCAGCAGTAAACCCAGGCTACAGACCCTTTTACGCCTCCTCCCTAAACCATAGTGGGAGCTGGCACAGGGGAGAACCCGGCAAGCTCGGGCTTGGGAGAGGTTCGGGGACCAAAGATGGGGTGTGCCGTCCTACATCTGGTCATTGGTGCCTTGTGGCCTGTGCAGGAAAACGCCTTCAAGGGGGTGGTGACCCTGTCCCGAGAAGCCCTCTCCGCAGCTTTACTCGCTCCCCTTGGCCTTGGGGAGAAACGGCCTACTGTGGGTAGTTCCCCCACCTTCCATACACACACCCACACTCCCAAACAGGTCCGTTTAACCGGCGGGCCCCCTGGGGGCTTACGGGTGCTGGTCCCCCTCACTCCCAGTCTTGATCCCTAAGGGCTTGGCCCCTCCCAGGGGCCTGTAAGTTGGGTCCCGCTGGGCAGTGGTCCTGGGTTCTTTGCCCTTCGGGGTGCAGAAATGGGCATGTCCGGGTGGGGTGGGGGCAATACAGGCTGCTCCACCATTTCGCATATTGTTGCTTCTGAACCACAAACTGTATAAAATTGATGGTTTTTTGCACCTGTGTCAGCGTGGTGACTGCCTGGTGGGGAGGACTGGGCTTGGCGGCTCCGCCTCCCCCACACCCCTGCCCCCAACACACACGTGCACACACACAAAAGCTGTATTTCACATCTTATTTACCTGGAACCTGCAGCCAGGGAAAACATCCGGGGGTTTTATCGTACATGTACAGGCCTGAACTGGAGGCCCCACGCCCTCCTTGGAACATGGGCCTCTTGTCTCAGCACATCTTGGGTCTCCCTCCCCAAATACCCACAGCAGGTGGCGGCCAGGTCTCATCCACAGTCCTTAACTGTCCTTGTGTAAATGACTGCTTGGCACCCTCTCTTCCCAGGGTCTGAGGTCTCCTGCAGAAGAGACCTTAGCCATCACCCAGCCAACTTGTGACAGGCCCCGTCACTGGTCACTCCTTAGCAGTCTCTCAGTGCCTCCAGATGACTTCTAGCGGACACCTGCCTGCCTCATTTCCTTGCCCTCCCTTCCCAGTCCCTGCTCTGGCCACCTTGTTGTACCAGGCGCACTTCAGATCCACGCCCCTCCGGAGCCTCTGCACCTGCCCCGCCCATCGCCGGCTCCGTCAGTCCTCAGCTCCACCTCCCAAAGGTCTTGCCACCTAGTCCTGCACACAGCCCCACCCCTCGCAGTGATGGTGCCCTGGCCTATTTCCGTCATACTGCTCATCAGCATCTGAAACTGCCTGGATTTTTGTGAGCTTTGTGTCTCATCTCGCCCCTTCCCATGAGGATGTGGTCTTCTTTCCCAGCAGGGCTTAGGGAACTTTTATTTTTTATTCTTTTTTTTTAAGATTTATTTACTTTTAGAGAGAAGAGAAAGGAGGGATAAAGAGAGGGAGAGAAACAGAAACATCAGTGGGTTGCCTCTTGTGCACACCCTGACTGGAACTGTACCCACAGCCCAGGCATGTGGCTGGGAGTTGAACCAACGACCTTTTGCTTTTTGAGACAACACCCAACCAACTGAGCCACACTGGTCAGGGCACCTTTTCTGTCTTATTCACTGCTTCGTTTCTTGCCTAAAACTTGTGTATAGTAGAACATAAGTAAATACAGTGTGTGCTCAGAGCATCGCTAAGTGCCCTGTTTAGGGTCACGCAGAAAGTACACGGCAACCCTGGCCGGGCAGCTCGGTTGGTTAGAGCGTCGTCCCGATGCGCCAAGGTTTCGGGTTTGATCCCCAGTCAGGGCACGTACAAGGATCTACCAATGAGTGCATAAATGAGTGGATCAACAAATCGATGTTTCTCTGAAATCAAGTTTTAGAAATTAAAAAACGAAACAGTAAGTGGCAGAGCTGGGCCTGAGACTTGAGTCTCGTGCGCGGGAACTCCTTCCCGACAGTGCCCGACATACAAGGGGCAGCTCCGAGAGGTCTTCGCGGCAGCCTCCCCCAGCCAGGCCAGCCCTCTCCAGCACCACTGCACTTCCTCCCAGTGGGCTCCCTGCTTCCTCCCTGCCCCATGGGCCATCCCTACGCACAGCAAGCAGTCGGGGTGGGCCTTCTACAAAGGCGATCAGATCACAACCCTTCTCTGCTTAAAACCCATCGTGACTTCCCCTGGAACAAAAGAATGAGATCTGAACTGTTTTCCATGGCTTGCCCGTAGCATGGTGTCCATCTGGACAGACAAAGTACAGAAAGGCATCCCTTCCTCTGGGTTGCAGCAGCCACCCAGGCCCAGCAATTTCGCATCAGGAGCCCTGATGCTTGAGAACCTCCAGTATCTGGTTCCTGCCTTTCTGCAAGCTCAGATGGTTTCTCCTTCCATGTTACTTTATCATGTTCAAGCCACACTATTCTTTCTAGTCCTATTCCTCAAATATACCAAGCTCTTTCCTGCCTCTGGCCTTTGCCCATGCTGTTTTTTCTGCCTGGAATACTCTTCTTTCCAAAGCTGATTCCTCCCTCCTCAGGTCTCAGCTTAAACATCACCTCCTTGGAGAGGTTTCCCTGATCTGATCAGAAGCGGTTCCCTGGCCCCATTATTCTTTCTCTTGAGCCCTCCCTCCATTTTTCTTTCTTTATAGCACTTACAAACAATCGGTAATTTTCCTGACTTTTGCATCTGTACTGTGCCTTCCTAAGGAAGGAAACTGCCTTGTTTACCTTGTACCTCCAAGGCCCAACAGCCTGGCACACAGCAGACAATCAATAAATGGGAATGCCTCTTTGGGGCCAGCCCTGTATAGGGGTGACCATTGCCCCCCCACCTCTCAGCCCTTCCCCTATCCCATCTGGAGTTGGCCTCTGTGGGCCCCTCTCACACAATCCCTTGGGGGCTGGGTGTCAGCTCCAGCCAAGGTACCTGCACCTGGCTGCCCTGCCCTCCCTGGTCCGGGGGAGGGAGGCCATTTGATTAAGAAAATGGAGCTTCCCTAAGCTCCCTGTTTGAACAGCTGCTCTGCTGTGATGACAAACAGCCGCTCCCAGGGGCTCAGGTCTAGGGGAGGGGCCCACATCTTTGTTCCCAGAGCCCAGGGCTATCAGGACACCAGATGCCTGAGCATAACTGGCACCTTACTGGGGGCAGGGACTGTAAGGGCCTCCCTGGCTTTCTCCTCCCAGAATAGATGCCCAGCCACTTTCCTACCAGCTGGTTCTTCCCGCAACCCTGCCCCCATGCAGCTTGTCTCGGGAGTGAAGTCAGCACTCCCTGCCCAGGCCAAAGGGGGCTCCTGGCTAGCCACTAGCTGTGTGCACCCAGAGGAGGGAGAGGGGGTACCCAGGGTGGGGCTGGATCCCACCTCTCAGCTGATGGGATGATGGCACCAGCACAGCAGCCTCCTGCCGTGTAGGTGGGTGACAGGGAGTGACTAATGTGTGAGCTGCGATGCTAAAAATTAATTCAGGGATCGTGTTTGGTGGAGGGGTGGGGGTGGGTAGGAGAGGAGCAAGGACTCCCAATACTGTGTGGTCGTTACTTCCTCTGCCCTGCCACCCCTCCTTCACCTCCGACCAGACTTCTGGTCCTCTCAGAGCCTCGGAGGACTCTAGGGGAGCCCTCCCCACTCCCTAGGACAGAAGGGGCCCCTGATAATTCCAGAGAGGAGGAGGAGAGTAGACACCACTCCAGGCCTTGGACATGGAAAAGGGAGGACACAGCCCTGCAGATGCAGTTCTGGTCTAAGGTCCCCACACAGCCCCGAGGCTGCCCTGTCCCGAGACCCCTGGTTCTTTCCCCTTTGCTCAGGACACAAAGGTTCCCATCAGCAAGCCAGAGTTGGGGAACAGTGGGGGTGGCGGCCTTACCTTAAGGGAAGGTCAGGGGAGTATCTCCCTCAGCACCTGCTATGGACCCAGCACTGTGCTAAGTCAGCACTTCCACATCCATCACCTCACTTAGGCCTCACAGCATGTCTGAGAGCCACGAATCGTGTCCCCATTTCACAGATGCAGAAACTGAGATTGGAGAGGTTAAGGCAGCTGGTGCCTGGCAAGAACCAGCATCCTCTCATATCTGTTTGTCTCTAGAGCCTGGATTGGGCAGTGGGAAGGCTTCCTGGAGGAAAGAGTGCGAGGACAGGGTCAAGATGGAAAAGAACTCTTCAGAGGAGCTGAATCTTTAAAGCTGTGGGACTCACTTTTGGGAGGAAGGTGGGAGCACAGAGTGTATATGAAAGGTGGGACCTGAAGGAGCAGGGTCTGAGATGGGCTAGAGAGCAAAAGGAGGAGGGGATGGGTCAGAGGGAACAGGGTTCCTCGGCGGTGAGCGCTGTCCTGCAGCCAGGCGAGAGTGTTCCCATCAAAGGGACTAGGGTTCCGGGGACCACACCAGGCTTCTGCTTGGCCACAAGCTTTATCGACCCACATAAGGAACCCTGTTAGGAGTGAACCTCACACTCCGGTTTTGCTCATAGACAAAACCAGAGAACTTGAGCTGAATGGCAGCAGGAGGAAAAGAGGTGAGACAGTAGAAGGCACTTTCTGCTCACCAGTCAGTCACTCATAAAGTTGGGGAACTTGGAGGCTGTGGGGCTCCCCAAGGGTCAAGGGAAGCGTCAGGCTGTGTTGTTGGCAGGCTGCCTGGTCCCGCAATGACATCTGGACGGGATGACCTAAAGGAGGAAGTGATGGGCTACTAGAAGACATTCACTGGAGAGTAGAGCAGGTGCACCTGACCCCTGGTGGTGACCTCATGACACTGCACCTCAGCTCTGACCTTACAGACCAGAGTGGAGCAGCAGTTGGGTGCTGGGAAGGCAGCTCCCCCTCCTAGAGCCCACCTCTTCTGCCCTTCCTCAGGCCTGCCCCACACGCAGAAAGTGGTCTCCTCTAAACCTGCAAGCCCATCGTAACCTCTCTGACCCTCACCGCACCTGGCATCGAGTGGACAGGCAAACAACACGGACGGAAGGCAGTGTGTCTGAAAAGATTAACAGAGAGTCCAGAGCTTCAGTTATCAAACGAAACTTATTTCGACCAACACACCTTCTCGGTGTGGAAGCCCACGTGGTCTAAAGGCTCATGGGCTGGGACATGGGGAGAGGGGAGGAAGAACACTTACCAAACTCTAAGACAAAAAATTTTGTTCTTAGGGTGATGCCCCTCCCAACCACAGGGAATATTCTGTTCTGGGAGTTTAGCTTTTCAGTAGAGAACAAACAAATCTATGCAAAAAGTAAAAATTATGCAAATACTGCCCCTCTGGGCCTCATTCCTTGCTGCTACCTCACAGAGTCACTTAACAGCTCCCCTCAGAGCTGGCCAGGTCCACTGACCACTGCCGCACCGCTCCCCACCCTGTCAGAGTGGCAGACCACCCAGGTCCCACCTGTAGCTCTCTCCAGTCTCACTCTGACTGAGGAAGGTGGTCTCTGGTGAAGTGAATGCAAGACTGGTGATAACCAGCTATTGTAACAAATTGCCGGGGGCCCATTTAACAGCAGGTAGGACTGTCCCTCCCCTTGGGCTGGATTCTGGAGTTCTGAGGTATGTTGGAGCATTGGTACTTTTAAAAACACCCCAGATGCTCAGTAAGGATTTATGGACTGGATGTTGAATGAAGATGATTCTGGGGAGCTCTGGGCTCCCTTGTCCTAGAACCCTGGCACTCCAAACACTGCCAGAGCTCAGGCCCCTTTGAGGTTGTCCCCTTGTCATCCTCCGGCAGCTGAGGACCTGTGTGTCCCACTGCACAGAGCCACTTCGGGTGTCACTGTGGGGGTAAGTTTTGGTGTGTGTGGTGGCCATCACCCCCACGGGCTGGGAGTTCTGGGGGGCAAAGAGATCCCATTAGACACATCTGTTAGAGGCAGGGGTTGGGACACAACCCAGGTATCCAGGACTTGCCGAGTGTAGCCGATGCTCAGGGGTGAGGGGAGGGGGAGAGGAGGCTGGGGCTGAGCAGGGGTTCAAGTCTAGACCAATAGTTGGGGTCAGCAGGGAGAGGTCAGACTGGTTGGTGGTGGTTCCCAGTGGAGAGCAGCCCCATGAGCTGCTAAGGGGCTGCAGGACTGACCTTGGAGCTCTGGGCTTGGTTGAGTGGGGTGGGGGATGGCAGGAGCTGGATGGAGTCAGCTGGGCCCCCTCCTCCCCACCTTCGCCCAGCGAGAGGCTGAGGGCTGAAATTGCAGAGGCAGTTTCCAGTGTGGGGGCGCAGCTGCCATTAGCTGGGGCGGGGGTGGTGATGGGGACTCTGGGTGGTGTTTGGGAGCTGGAAGGGAAACAGTTGGCAAAGCCCGAGTGAGTAACTGCCTCTCCCGAGCAGCAAATCTTGCCGCTTCAGGAAGTCCCACAGACATTCCGCACCCCCTCCCTCGCCCACGCCGGGACCTTCTCCTTGCCCACGCTTACCGGCACCTCCAGCTCAGCTCACGCCTCACTCTCCCGGCCGCCCCAACACACTTGACCCCATCACAGATACCCACACAGTCCCCACTGGGCAACCACCCCTGAGGGTTCTTCCTCCCTCCGTTGCCCCACAGCATCTCCACGCCCTCAGATCTTCAGAATCCAGGCAACAAAACCCCGCGTTCCTCCCTGTTCCCTGGGTCTCGGGAGGGGCCGTCCACGCCTGGGCTGTGGCCCCAGCAGGTTTGCGGACCTTCGGGGAGGCGTCGCCCTCTTCTGGGAAGACTCGGGTACTGCTTCACTTCTCCTTCCTGGTGTCCTCGCCCTGCCCCCTGGACTGCCCGGTTTCAGACCTCCCTTGTCCCTCTTGGGCTGCTATCCGTCTTCTTTCTTTGACCTGAATCCTGGAGGACACGGAATATATAGATGTCAGTCCTGGTCCCAGCTATGCTACAAACTGAGTCCCCGCCTCCCTGAGGCTTGGGTTCCTGCCCTGTGAAATAGCAGCTGTGAAGACTAAGGGCAGGACAGTGGAAGAAGATAGTCGGTAAACCCAGAGGGAGTACCCGGGTCTGGGGTGCGATTGCTGTAAATGCCGAGGGCGTTCTCTCCTGCCTTCCAGGGGTTAATAATCTTTCCCCCATCCCCACCTGGCCCACAGTGGAAAGAGGGCATCATTCATCCATCCTTGGAGGGCAACACAGTTTGATGTTTTGCCATACTCTGCACACTGTTTTATGTACTGCCCCCTGCCCTTTTCCCTCCAAATGCACAATTCTTGATTTAAAAACCTGGATTCTGGAGTCGGACAAACCCAGATTCAAGTCCCCGCTCTGTGACCTTATATTTCTGTTGTTGGGCAAACTGCATAACCTCTATCTTTCTCGGCCTCAGTCTCCTCATCTGCAAAATGGCAATAATGCCAGGCATACCAGTTTATCAGGCTGTGGTTAACCCTCAGACACAGCCAGCTCAGGACTCGTTAGTCGATGCTAATGTGTTTGTACCCGGAGCAGGGCCGCTCGCAGCCGTGTGGCCCTGGGAGTGTGCGCCTACTCTCCCTCTCACATGTGTCATAACAGTAATAAAGGGGCCCAAAGCTTTGCCACCCTAAAATGACGCCTTTCGAGGTATTGACTTTAAACTGGTTATTAAGAAACAAAAGATGGTGTCGGGTGGATACTAGACTTATTGGGGCGATCACCTTTTAAGTTGTATAAATGTCGAATCACTACGCTGTCGTTCTGAAACTAATATAATGTATGTCGACTGTAATTGAAAAATAAAAATAATGAATTTTAAAGGAAAGAGAAACAGTGCTCGCTTCGGCGGCACATACACTACAATCGGAACAATGCAGAGAAGAACAGCGTGGCCCCCGCGCAAGGATGGCCCACAGATTCGTGAAGCGTCCGTATATTTTTTAAGGTTGTATTTATTTTTAGAGAAAAGGGAAGGGAGGGAGAAAGAGAGGGAGAGAAACATCAATGGGTGGTTGCCTCTCACACCCCACCCCACTGGGGACCTGGCCCGCACCCCAGGCCTGTGCCCTGACTGGGAATCGAACTGGCCACCCTTTGGTTTTCAGGCCAGCGCTCAATCCACTGGGCCACACCAGCATATTTTTAATTCAAAAGAACTTATGCACCACTATGTTCAGAGCAGTGTTATTTACAGTAGCCAAGTGCTGGAAACAGCCTAAATACCCATCAGTAAATGAGTGGATCAAAAAACTGTGGTGCGCCCTGGCTGGTGTAGCTCAGTGGACTGAGCTCGGGCCTGCGAACCAGAGGATCGAGGTTCGATTCCCGGTCAGGGCACATGCCTGGGTTGCAGGCCAGTTTCCGGCAGGGGACACACGAGAGGCAACCGTACATTGATATTTCTCTCCCTCTCCTTCTCTCCTACTCTTCCCCTCTAAAAGATAAATAAATAATAAATTTTAAAAAATCTTAAAAAAAAGTCAAATTGTTACGTGGTGCATTTATACCATGGAATACTATGCAGCAGAAAGAAAGGACCTTTCTTTGTCAAACCTACCCTTTGCCACAGCATGGATGGAACTGGAGAGCATGATGCTAAGTGAAATAAGCCAGGTGGTGAAAGACAAATACCATATGATCTCACCTATAACAGGAACCTCATGAACAAAACAAATGAATGGGCAAAATAGAACCAGAGACATGGAAACAAGGAACCAGAGGGAGTGGGAGGGGAGACGGGTGAAAAGAAGGGGAAGGGTCTAGTCAAGGAACATGCATAAAGGACCCCGGACATGGACAACAGAATGGGGATTGACTGTGGGAGAGGAGGGGTGGGCGGGGCAGTGGACAGCAACAGGGGAAAATTGGGACAGCTATAATAAAACAATAGCAAAATAAAAAATAAAGAAACAAAAGACACAAAGGACTCTGCCACCACCAACCCCAACCTGTAACCTGCTTAAAGAAAGTCAGATAGAAAAACCTGCTTGAAGGAAGGGAGCGTCACCCTAGCATCATGCATGGGCCGCATGTGGTGGACCCCTGTGTGCCGGACTCCCCGCTGCATCCTGTTGTTTCTGGGCGACCTAGAAGGCTTCGTTTACCAAGTGTTTGCCCTTTCTCAGCTACTTGTAAATGACCTGCTTTCTGTTAAAATCCCAGACCCCCATTCCCCGTTGTCTTCATCCAAAATGGCATATAAACCTTAACTGCCCCATGCATCTTCTGGTGTCATGCCCCCCCCCACCCGGCATGTGCATCCAGAACGAATTCTAGTCAGTTTTCTCCTGTTAATCTATCTCATGTCAAGAATGATTGTTAGCCCAGTAGAAGAACTTAAAAGGGAGGAGGAAAAATACTTCTTACACCTCCAGAGAAAGAAAGGGAGCCATACCCATTTCTGAGATTGCCCTCTCCTCAGCCACAAGGGTCTCGTTTTTCCTTCAGTGCACCCGGAGTTCCCCTTCTTGGTGCCTCCAGCGCACCCTCTGCCTTGCTGGCCTTGTCCCCAGATAAGATCCTTTTCCTCGCTTCCCTAGGATCCCACCTACGTTTCTCTATAATTAACAGCCTCTGTCATTTTTTAGCCACTCACCTGCTCTATTTTTCTTCATAGCCCTTCTCATTGCATGGCATCATATTCTACATTTTTATCTGTATTCAGCACCCCCCATCCCTGCCCGATGTATCACCATGGAGAGTAGGGTTTTTGTGAGTCCCCCGCCCCCCATGGTTCCTAGAAGACCGCCTGGCACATAGCAGGCCCTGGAGAGATTTTTTTGTGTGTGAATGTGAATAGAGGCTGCCCTTCCCTTTCTCCCTTCGGAGGCAGCAGTACAGTGGAGGCCACTTCTGTCCAGTAGAGGGCACCACCACACAGCATTTAGGGGTCTCTGGGCTGGGGCTAGGATGGGAGATATTTATAAAATCCCGAAGGCCTTTCTCCTCCCTCTCTGTGGGCGCGCAGCAGTCTGGCTGGGACCGGAAGCAGGAGGGCCCCCTGCGCTAATCTGCCCTGGCAACGCAGAGCTGGCCTGCCCTGGCCACATCCTCGAGGCCACGTGCTGCCGTGGCGGAGGTCGGAATACCCTGACCGCTGTTCTGGGCACACCCCTTAGCCGCTGATGCTTCTGGACAGATCACACCGTGTCCCTGCTCAGCGGCAAAATGAGGGCGATGACACGAGCTGCACTGCTGTCACAGGTTTGCTGTGAGGCCCAGACAGGAATACCTGTGAAATATTTTGTGAATGTAAGCACCAGACAAATATAATTTATACAGGTCTTTATTGATGGTGGCAGCAGATTAGCAACAAAAGAGGAGAGATTAGAGGGCGCTTACAAGGAACTGCACAGCTAAATGAAGGTGGGTTTATAAAGAGGATGAAGATGGTGAAGGAGAAAGAAGCAGCTAAAAATAACACCTACCTTTCACCAAGAGCTTATTAGGAGCCAAGGCTGAGGAACGCGATCTCCAAACATTGTCTAATTATAGCCAGCACTTAGACGGTGCCGACCTGTGCCAGGCGCTGTGCAAGTGACTTATGCATAAAGACTCACGGGATCCTCACAGCTCTGGGAGCTGGGTGGCATCACTGTCTACATCCACACATGAGGAAACTGAGGCCTAGAGAGCTTCAATAGTCTTCCCACGGCCACACAGGTAGGGCTGAGATTCAGACCTGAGCATTGTGCCTCCTGGAATGAGCTCCTTAGCCCTCATGGCCACAACTGTACCGAGAAGAAGATATTATTGTTCTATTTCCCAGATGCAAACTGAGGCCCCACAAGTTTACAAAGCCACAACGTGAAAAAGTGTATTTGAACCCTGCTTAACCACCCAGTGAAAACTTTCGGTCCCCACCAGAGTCAGAAAGGGGCTGCAGAGATGGGTACGGGCTTCTCTCGGTGGGGCCAGCAGCAAACACACCTGCCTCTTCCTCTGAGGGTCACGGGAGAGAGAGAGAACAGGGGTTGTTCGGGGCTGAGTGGGTAAAGAAGCAGCTACTGGGTGACCTCGAATTCCTGGGAGGAAGGAGGCTGTGCCACCTTCTGGGGGGGCGGGCGTTGGGAGAGAGGGGGTGAAAGTGTGCTGGCAGACACCAGGCCATCCACAGGGATTCCACCCAGATGTGTAGCTCCCCCACCCCACATCTCCACAGGGGGAATGGGGCTGCGAGGGGCTGGCCTGACAGTGGGAGGTGGGAGAGGCCCCATGCCTTGCCACAGTGCCCCTACTGAGAGGATAGTCCAGCCCCTGGCTTCCAGCCTGTTATATAATCTGCTTCATACCCTGAAACTGGAAATAGCCATGGCAGGGATAGGCTGGGCTGGGCTGGGGGCATGATGAATGGCCCCGGGAGCATCAGCTGACTGTGTCTGAAGTGACCTGAGGGCCTGCCAGCAGCTCAGATTACCCAGCCCTCCCTGGGAGCAGGCAGTGCCTGGCCTGCAAAGGACAGTTCCAAAGTGACTCTGCGTCTGGACATTTATGGTGTGAGTGTCTGAGGGACTATCCCACTCACAAGCTTGAGTGGCTGAGGCAATTCACAGCCACGCCACGCCCATGGCAGCCTCCCTAGGTTCTGGGAGCCCAAGACTTGCCCAGCGAAAGTGCACTGGGATTTCTGCAGCCCGCACCAGGGAGAGCTGGGAGCTCCGCTCACTCCTTGGTGTCTTCTGCTAAGGATCCCACAGAGAGCATGAAGAGCCTGAGGAACGGGAGATGGGATGGGGGCTGCTGGAGGCTGCAGGCTCCATTATTCCAGGGCTGCACCCCACTGCCATGCCCACACCTCTCCTGTCGCAGCCTACTCTGTCACTGCACTCACGGCCCCTGGATCCAAGGAGGTACCCACGCACTCCGATGCCCCCCTCTAGACACCAGGCACACACACCCCTATATCTGAGAGCAACTTGAACAGACTTTTGCAGACCGCTGGGGCATGGGAGGCTGTTCTCCCAGCATATGGTGATGATATGTTAAGAATTATGATCATGGCCATTCCAATTCTATGCCTTTAAGATACCCAGTCCTTAAAAAAAAACAAAACCAAAACCAACAACCCTCTTCTTAAAAAGATAAAAGTAATGCTCTAATGCTTTCAATTACCTAACAGTTAAATCGCTCAATCATTTCTCCCTAAGTCTGTCAGCGGGTTAGGCACAGCCAGGGAGTCAGGACTTCTCTACCCCATCACTCCACAGCAAGGAGGCACTCCCCGTCTTCAGCTGGAAAAGTGTGGGACTTTTTACAAGAGAGAGACGGAAGGTGGGTGAGTTGTCCACCTTTCTACCACGTTGCCTACTCAGTGATGGATTGGATGGCCACACATACACATGCCCCTGCTCTTCTTGGGGCTCAGATGTGGAGGCAGGAATTTCCACCAATCTCCTGTAGCCAAAGGCTACAAAGGCCTTGCCTCATTCAAAGGCCTTGCCTGTGCCAAGGTGCTGCCCATGCCTGTGCCACCTTCCTTGCGTGCCTGTGGGTCCTGCACTTCGGAGCCCACAGTGGAGGCACAGGGGAGACAGGTTCCCAAAGGCACAGCAGACAGCTAGGGGACACCCGCCCCACTGCCACGTAAACCTGTAAGGAGAAGGGCTCAGCCTCTCTGCTTCCTGCCTCCAGATCTCTCCAGGTGTTCCCTGGGGAGTTGTCACCAGTAACCAGAGCTGTTCCCAACGGTGCGAGCAGGAGGGATGGTGTTGCTTGGCAACTGGGATAGCACAAAAGATCCAGCTAATCCGAGCTGCCTGGGCAAGCCAAGCCCTACAGCTTGGAGGGCAGGGTCCTACTGGCTAGCAGCAGCCCCCCAGAGACAGATACTCAAAAACTTCTACCTCTTTCCATGTCAGAAAACCTCAGGCTCTGGGCAAGTTCTAGCAAACCCCAAGTTTGCACAGGGAGGACCCTTTCTCTCCCCACCCTTCCTGTCTCTCACCACCCCC
The DNA here is from genome assembly GCA_039655065.1 of Glossophaga mutica. Taxonomy (NCBI): domain Eukaryota; kingdom Metazoa; phylum Chordata; class Mammalia; order Chiroptera; family Phyllostomidae; genus Glossophaga; species Glossophaga mutica. The sequence continues at coordinate 51,459,274 of CM077304.1, forward strand.
CACCCCCCCCCCCCTCCCCGTCATGAGCCTTCCCTTTCACAGCCCGGTGAAAAATCTTCAGACCTCTCTGGGCATCTCAGCTCTATTGTAAGCCATGGAATCTGGGGGAAATAACTTCACCTCTCTGAACCTCAGACTCCACTCTGGGAGGCAATACTAGTGGTTCAATGTATAGGCTTTGGGGCCACATCGACCTGAATACAAATCCACACTCTGCTTTCTCAGCCGTGAGACATGGAACACATTATTTAACCTCTTGGAGCCTCAGTTCCCTCAGCACTGAACACACCTTGTAGGGCTGTTGAAAGAAGGAAAAAGAAACAAAGCAAGGATGGTGCCCAGCACAGGACCCCTCAGGGCTGGCCCAGGCACTCCTCTCTGTCTTCGTGGCCACCGTTCACTCACCTGTTCTGCTGTTGGATAAACCAAGCTCTGTCCCACCTCTGGGCTTCCCCTTACATTGTCTCCTCTCCCCGGAACTCATGCCATTTCCCCCCTTTCTCCACCTGACAAATATTCCTCGGTAGAAAAACTACTTCCTGGGAGAAGCTTTCCTATTCACCACCCACCTTTTGAATGACAGCTCCACATTAAATACCTCATTGGCATGCTGCATTTCGTTTTCTCTTTATGGCACTATTACTTATTTGCAAGATAGTTTAACATTCGTTTCCCCTAATGGGCTGTACATTTGGGCCAGGGGCTGTGTCTGATGTGTTCTTTGCTGTGTCCCCAGCGAGAGGGTTGGCCTCGGTGTTCTCCAAAGTACGTTCCAGCTTTGGGTATCTCTTTATTTCTTTTTTTTTTAATATATTATTTATTTATTTTTATTATTTATTTATTTATTTATCTTTAGAGGGGAAGGGAAGGAGAGAGGGAGAGAAACATCAATGTACGGTTGCCTCTTGTATGTCCCCTGCCGGGAACTGGCCTGGCAACCCAGGCATGTGCCCTGACTGGGAATCGAACCGCTTCGCAGGCCCGCGCTCAATCCACTGAGCTACACCAGCCAGGGCTCTTTATTTCTTATTTTTTCCTTCTCCTTTCTAAGTTGACCTAAATAGTTTTTGCACCACTTCTTAGGTTAACCTGAATCTTCAAAAAGCGGCGTCTAACTGGAAAAGCAACTGGAGAATTAAGGACGCTGACCCTTCATTACACTCCATTTCCTTCAGGGCTGGCTGGACCAGATTTGGGATGGCAAATCCCAAACCAGCCGCCTACGGATTTCGGGACCCCTTTGCGTCTGCATCCAAGGCGCCCGTGCTCAGAGACTTCTATTTGCGTACGCCAGGCCCAAAGGGAGAGAACACTCCATGGCTGATTTGCATACTCTCGTGCTACTGGTTGGAAGGGCGGCCAATGGTTCGCCGCAGTGTTTGTCCTGCGACCGCTCAGCGCCGCCGGGTGATGTAATGGAATCCTGGCTGGACCCAGCGTGGGCTTCCTCCGGTCAGCCTTGTGACGTAGCGGCTTCCCCCGGCTCCAGCCGGCCCAGCCGGGCTTGGCGCGGGGCAGAGCGGCCGCCCCCGGGAACGCGACGTGAGGCACGACCGAAGCTGCCGCGCTGCAGCGGGCTCTGGCCCTTTTGCTTCCGGCCCGGTGTTCCGGTCCCGGCTCCTCGAAGAGGGCCGGCGGCGCCAGATCTGATCTCTGGAGGCGTGGACAGAATCTGGAAGCAGACACCAGATTACCAAACTCGACTCCGCTGGGAATGGATTACCGGCCTCTCACTTCGTAAATCACGTAGTTAACGTTTTGCATTTGTTTACAATGAACGTGTTTGATTTTGTAATAATAAAAAATAGTTACCGAGGATTTCTGTTTGTTATTATTAAAGAACCTGGCTTGGATATAGAGGAAATATTGGCTTTAATTCCAGCCTGGTGACCCTGGCCACTTTTTCCGCGCTGGCCCTGCCGGCCTTCCATGGCAACCAGGGAAGAGCAAATGTGGAGGCAATTCAAAGAAGCCCCCAATTGGGCCTCCTTATCCCATATATAATTCAGAGCAGGTAACCCCATCCCTGTGGTGTCCCTTGAAGGCTCGCAATCCCTGGGACAGCCCCAGGAAAGCCTTGTCTTTGTGCCTCCAATTTTTCCCCTTTAATTGCCCCTAAACCTGGGGAGGGGTGGGTGTACCCCAGTCAGATATTTCTCCATCCTCAAGACAAGAAAGGGAACCTCTAAGGGAATCCCCTCCACGGTCCCTCTCCTCACTCAGGGCCAGAGCCTGTGCAGGGGAGCCCCTTCTGGGCCCAGATGGGCTGGAAAACCCCCTTCATATGCTTTAACCCTGCCCCTAGCGGGCCAGGGTGAAGTGAGGTGGAATGGTGTCTCCCTGACTGGGTGAAGTTAGGTGAAGGGTTTCTACTTCTGCCGGATGGAGGGGCATATGGGAAAGACCGCTAAGGATCTGGCTGATTGACCTGGGTTGGGGGGCTTAACCACCCTCTGGATCTAAACCCTGCCCCCACCCTAGTCCTATGAACTTTGAGGTCAGCCTTTCTCCTTCCAGTGATGCCCTTCCTTCTCTCTGACTTGCCTGGTCCAATCTCTCCCTTCACACTGTGCCCCATGTTCTCTTCTTCCAGGGAGGCCTCTTGGATCAACCCTCCAGGTTCCACCCCAATGCCAGCTTGAGGCCTTTGGGAGGCTTCCTCTTGGACCTCTTGGCAATATGTTATAACTTGCTCTGTATCCTGCCTCCCCATCAGCTTAGGAGCCAGCTTTCTGTGACACGATCTTGTCCTCCCTTCGGAATTTTCCAGAATGTGGGACTGCCCTGGCCAGGGCATGTTTTCCCCTCTAGTCCTAGCTCCTGAGCCATGCAAATAGTTGACCTTTTCCTTCCTCAGTTTTCCTATGGGCGATAGGGGCTATGTGGTAGTTACTGGAATTTGTGTAGAAAGAGGAGGGGCTGCAGTATGAAGGAACAAGATGGCGGACAGAAACTAGAGCACTCATCTGGAAGTCAGAAGACCCGGACTGTGGTTCTGATTTGACCACTGACTAGCTGAGTGACAATGGGGCTGACACGTACTGGACATGTGTAATGACACTAAGAGATGACACTGCCCCCATCATCTGTGCAGCTCCTCGAGCCCCCAAATACCAGCCGAGTAAAGAAAGCCCCGGTGAGAGCTTTCCACGTGCAGCTTTCAGATGAGTTCGCCAGCCTGCCTTCCCCGCAAAGGCCTGTATGCAAATGGCAGGTCTGCTACCGTGTGCCAGATTCCTTGCCTCGGTTCTTCATCTCTGCCAGGACAGACGCCTTCTTCATGACAACCCTGTGAGATGGTTATGTTACCGTCCTTGTGTTTCAAATGAAGAAGCTGAAGCTCAGAGAAGGTAACTTCCCTGAAGTCACGCAGGCGCTAATAGTGGAACTGGTGCGGGTCCCAGGCCCCCTGAGCCCATTGCTCCTGCCACCTCACACCGCCGTCATGAGCCACACAGGTGTGTTTCAGCAGTCACATATTTTCAAAAATATTTTACTTGATTATAAAACAGGAGAGTATATAATAAAGCGAAGTTGTGCTAAAGTATTTATAGAAGGGAGAGACCTCTGTGGGCTGGAAACCTTCATGGAAAAACTGGTAACTAAGCGTTTTTAAAAAACCCTTCCTGTCCAAATAAATGTATTTCTCCTACACAGGCAAACATTTTTAAAATTTATTTCAAAAGTTCGATTTCTGGAAAAAGAAGAAGAGCTGGGGGTAGTGGCTTCTTTTAAAAGTCCATTTGGAAGGGACTCCTGGGGTAGAAAGGAGAGGAGGGTGAAGGGGAGGAAACAGCCAGTCTCGTGGCTCCCCTCCTCTTGTCATTTTGGCTTTTTAATCCTCACATGAGGATATGGGGGGAGGGGGTTTCGTTTGTGGGGTTTTTTTTTAAATTTTTATTTTGAGAAAGAGACAGACAGACATCAGGAGAGAAAAACAGTGTGAGAGAGAAACATCGATTGGTCGCCTCCCATAGGCACCTCCACCTGGACTGCAGCCTAGGCATGTGGCCTGACCGGGACTCAAACCCATAACCTTTTGGTGTATGGGATGACACTCCAACTAACTGAACCACTTGGCCAGGGCACCCTTGCCATTTTTCAAGCCTCGGTTTCTTTATCTCTATTTTGGCCTAATCCTTGGATATGGAAGAAAAATGTAAAGGTCCTGAGAGATAACTGTGAGACAAACCAGAGATTCTTGGGATCGTTATGGAGAATGAGGGAAAGAGGCTTCAGATTGGTAGCAGGACGTTAGGACAGGTCCAGAAAAAGGATTTCTGTGAGTTGGCAGGGGGAGGGGAGACGAATGTGGGCCCTGGAAAGAGGGCTGAGTGGAGATGTCAGACCTCTTTTGGAGTTTTGAATGCAGAAGAGATTCTTTGCTGTGTGGGACCTGCTGGGTGCTGGGGATTGGATGGCATGCTCATAATTTAAGATGGTTCCCAAAATGAGCAGGCACTGGCGGTTGGCGAAGCAGAGCACAGGACTGGGTCCTGCTGAATGGGTGTTTCCCAAGGCCCTGCCTGCCCAGCAGTACAGGAGCAGACACGGTAACCTCAACCCCACTCGGCCAGCCCCCAGCCCCCCTACTCCAGCCTCTACCTGGCCTCCCTGAACCAGCCACTGCTAAGTGGGAGGTTGCTGGAGAAAGATTTGCTCCGAACAAGATGGTTCTCCCATTTCCAGAGTGTTCCAGTCAGGTGAGAGAGAGAAACCTTCTAAGCACCCCCACTGTTAGAAGGTTCTTACTAGTGAGGCCTGTGCTGGGAGACCATGGTCAGACGAGGGTGGGCCACTTGGGGCTTCCCGGTGACCGGGGTGAGCCTCTGGGTATTTCTTGCACTAAGTACTCCTGCCCATTGAGGAAGTCAGACTCCAAGAGGAGATAGGTGGAGATTATGAGTGCCTACTGTGTACAAGGCACCTCTATAGCTGTTCAATTCTCCCCCAAACCAGAAAAGGTGCATAATATTATTATCCCCATTTTGAGTTAAGGAAACTGAGGCTCAGAGTGGGAAGTGACTTGCCCTAGGTCATACAGCATTAAGGGAGCACCCAGATCAGTAAATCCCGATCCCCTGGGGGTCTTGCCCCTGCCTTCGCGCTCTATTCTCTGGGAATGCTTCTCTTCAGAAGAAATTTTATCCTCCCAAGAACTCTGCTTCTTTATGTAAGAAATTTGCCTTCTGGCTGATTGCCCTGGGTCTTGGGGATTAACCACCCCGCTGGGCACCCTGCTAGCTAGGTTCATTGCCTTTGGGGTGGCATGCAGGCCAAGCAATGCTGTGAGGGTGGCCAGGCCTCAGAGAGTCGTTTTCCTGTCCTCTCAAGCCAGCTTGATTGCTGTGTGATTTTAGGCTGCTGTTAAGCCTCTCTGGGCCTCACTTTTTCCACCTCTTCCTCGGGGGAAGCCCCGGGTAAATTTATACATTAGCTGCAAGTTTGCTGCCTCAGATGCTGTTAGCAAGAGCACAGAACCCTCGCCTGAAAAACAGCACCCCCCCAAACTCAGCTTGCTGCGGGGCGGATTATGTAACCGGGTGTTCAGCGCGTGTGTTGGGGATGGGGGGACGCGGGGCGGGGCGTTCGTGACTATTCCGGGCGCCTCTATTTTTAGCCCCATTGATGAGGCTGCGTCCGCCGCCGCAGCCGGGATTCCGGAGACGTCAATGAGCGCACGTCACGGTCCCTGCCCGCCTGCCGGGGGAGGCGCACCCTGGGCTGGGACAGCGGCGCTGGCAGCCGCGGGGGCGCGGGGCGGGGTGGGGGGAGGACGCAGCAGAGGCCGGAACTTCAGGGTGGGGGGCTTCCTGGGGGCGCGGGGTGGGGCACGGCGGCTGAAGCACCAGGCGGCGGCGGAACTGCTTGGGGCCTCGCTTGGCGCCCGCGACCCTTGGGCATGTGCACCCCTGCGGTTCGGAGCTGCCACCCTGCCGGCTGGTGTGCGAGCCCGGAAGGCGTGGGGTGGAGAGGCGAGCCGAGCTCTCCAGGCCAGGTGAGGGGGCCGGGTGGAGAGGAGGTCATTTGGTCTCGGAGAGGCCTGGGAAGAAGGGGGTCTTGAGGATGCACTGGGGTGGGCTGGGGCTACGCCGGGAGTCCTGCTTGGAAGCCCTGGAGCGTGAGGGTAGGAACTGGATTGTCAGCGGAACCTGCTAGCTCCGACTCAGCTCCCAACTGCAGCAGCCAGCGCTTTCTCTCCCTGGCCCGCCAAGGGTGGGGTTTGGCCCGAGAGGGGTGCTGGAGGTAGCCAGGCCGGAGAAATTCCTTCCTTTCTCCCTCTGGCTTCGGAGAACGGGTTCCAGGAGTTCGGGAGCTCGGCTGCCAGGACGTCGCTGGGACGGACTAGGATTGCCCGTTGCAACTCCTTCGTGGGACTGAGTGGAGAAACCAAGGCCAGAGAGGGTCTCGAGTCAGGAGCAGACCTGGGATTAGAAACGCTGCAGAGGTGTCATTTACAGTGCTTCACAGTTATATATTAATTTGGGTTTGGGGCTAGTTTTAGGGGAATGCTGGGAAAATAAAGGCTAGGCAGAGGTAGGTGGGTTCACAGCAGTTCCACCCTAAAGGGTGCTTGTAGATCAGGGGGCTGACAACAGCCGGGACAGGGGCCTCAGTGGTGAGCACAAGGCTTTGCTTGATCCTAGGCCCACTCCAAGTGAATGGTTAGATCGGTGACTTGGAGGAAGACTTAAAAGGAAGGCCAGCCGGTTCCTGGTAAGCATGTAGAGTGGAGAGGAATGACAACTGTACAGTTGGATAAAATCAAGATTCCAGATGATGGCAACCGGGCAGAAGGATGGACCAAGACTAACAAGATGAATCTGACTGATAGTAAATGTTCAGGCCTGTGCTGAAGTTAAGAAAATTAGGTCAGGAATTCAGGTCTAGAGCCTGGGGGAAATGCCCAGCAGCCCGGGCCCTGGAGCTTCCCACTTGCTCTCTGGGGTTGGCTGTCAAACTGCTCTATGCAGAGACCCCTACCCACTAAACAGACGCAAGGCGGGAGCAGAATGCCTGGCCCTGGGCCTCCTGGTTGGGTTCCCTGGGTTCTAATTCCAGCTTTGCCACTTCCTAGCTGTGTGGCATTGGGCAAGGGGCTTAACATTTCTGTGCCTTAGTTTCCTTATTGGTAAAATGTTCATAATAATCATCCCTTCCTCATGGTGTTTTGAAGCTGAAATGAGAAAATGCATGTAAAGTGCTTAGTAATGAATCTAGCAAATGGTCTTCAACGTATATATCCATTGCCGTTGTTATTGTTTGTTATAGTAATATGCCCATTTCTGGGTGAGGACATTGGCCAATGCAGAGCTTTTGCCTAGGAGGCCAGCTGGGCTCCAGAGGGTCTGCAGTCACGTCCTGTTGCAAGGGGGTGTTTAGTTAAGAAAAGACCCAAATACTTTAGGAAGGAGAAGAAGCTGGGACCCAGAGCTGCGGGCTCTTAGAGTCAGGTTTGTGGCTCAGCATAGGAAAGAATCTGCAGATTTTTAACCTGCCCCCAAATGGAAGGGACAGCTCCTTAGCTAAATGCCCTTCCCACCTGCTTCCAAGCGACTTGCTGATCCTCCTCCCAGACCAGTTCCAATGCAAATATGTATGAGTCCTCCACTCCCCCCATTCCACAAATACTTACTAAGCATCTGCTAGTGCCGAACTCTGTTTCAGAGACTGAACACTGCAGTAATTGAGAGAGACAAGTGAACAAGTGAACAGCATCGGTCCTGTGGAGGCAATAAAAATAGGTCAGTGTGGTAGGGTGAGGGTGGAAGCTCTCCAGGGGAATGAGAATGGGAACCTGACTGATGAGAGGAGTTAGCAGTTATGCAGACATCCAGGAGTTAGGAGTTAGCACTGTGCAGACATCCAGGGCAATGACTTCCTGACAGGGAACAGCTAGCGCACAGACCCCGAGTGGGGACAGGAAGCCTATGTAGCTGGAATACAGTGAGGACGGGGAGCAGGAGCTGGGTACTGATGTCTGGCCTGATGCTCCCACCCCATTTTGGGGGGGGGCGTGTATCACTCTTTCCTCCTCCAAGTTCACTCAAGCCCTTGGTTTGCCCTCTGCACAGTGCTGATTGTAGTTGACCTTGATTCATTCCCCATTGTAACCTCTTGGGGCCCAGGGATCTTGGCTTGCTCCTTCTTAGGTCTCCCACCATTCATGGCTCCCTGCTGGGCTCACAGTAAATATTTACGGAATGACTGTGGAGGAGAGGACTTTGATCTGGGATAGGAGTGGGGGTCAGGTACCTGCCCTAAGATGTTAGGACTCACTTCCTGGGCACCACTGGGTCCCCGACTCTGGCCCCTGTTCTCAGACAAAGGTGGGGATGACCTGGGCACTCAGGTGGGGCCTGACTGGCAGGAAGAGTTTGTCCCCCCGCGCCCTTCCTCCTCAGCTGTGGGATGGTAGTGAGAGAAGGGAAGGGGGCCCAGGGCCTGACTGCAGCCCTGTTTCTGAGATGCGGGAGATGACGACGTCACTCCTGGAAGCAGGTGTAGCCTGTGGGCTGGGGCAGGGTTGAAGTCTGACTTTGCCTTCTGTTCGCGGTTGGAAAGCCTCCAGACGCTCCAGGCTGCCCTCCCCTCCTCCTTTCCCTCGGCCTCCCCTCTCGGCTCCCATTACACTCTCAGGAGCGGGGAGCTGCAGCTCTGTAGGAGGAGAGCCTGTGCGCTGTGGGCCGGAGGAGCTCCCTTTGCTGAGGACGTTGGGGCAGAAGTCAGGAGGGCGGAGGAATCCCATCACCCACCCTCTGGGGCCCTCCTCCTTACTCCCTCTGCCTCCTATCATGGCCACATCTACTTCTCTTTTCCCAGGCCTCACCACGGCCTGAAGGCAGCCTGATAACCAGAGAAGGCCAAGCCTTGGCTGGTCCTGCCCTCTGGGGCCCAGTCAAGAGAGGAGAGGGCTGAATAAGGGTGGGAAAGGGGAAGGAGAGATGTGGGACTAAGGTGCACTGGCTGAAGGGGGCTTTGCACCAGGGGGGTCATTGGGGAAAGCTTGAAGAGGCTGGAGGGATGCGCACACGGTTGGCTCCAGAAGCAGAGGCCAGCTGCCCAGAGCGGCTTGGAACCAGGGTCTGGAGTTAGGTTTGATGTGTCCACATTTAATTTCTCTTCAAATTGACGTCACATCTGTGTGTCCAGCACTGTTCCAAGCCCTGTATGCATAACTCGTTTCAAGCCTGATGGTAACCCTGTGGTTGTTAATTTTAGAGGTGTCAGTTACAGGCTGTCATTTTTACAGATCAGGAAAGTGAGGCCCAGGAAAGAGGTTCTGTGAGTTGCCCAAGGTTACAAATGATGAAGCCAGGGTTTGAACCTAGGCAGTCTGGGATCTAGCACATCCTGCTTTTAAGTTCTCTACTCTAAGCTGGGCCATTCTGTTTTGGGACCGGAGTCCCTTCACAGAATGTTCCTGAGAGTCCCCACTGCTCTGGTTAGAAGGCTGGGCTGCCGGGAGAAGGGGGCACGGAGGCCCTGCCCTGCGGGGCCTCTGAGGCTTTGGGGGCCACCTTAGGGGTCAGGAGAGAAGGGTGTTCCGCTCTCTCTTCACAGTAGTTCTCTTTTCTCCGCATACAAGATGCTCCTTTGTGTACATCAGGGGCTGAAAGCTGGATTGAGGCGCCCTCACCCAGAGTAGGGTGCAAGGCCGAGGGGCTGGGTGTGACCGTGTGTCTCCATGGCCCTGAGATGCCCCAGATGCTGTCAGCATCTGCTGGCCACAACCCACATCCCCAAGAGTGTTTGCCGGGGGCATGGGACCGGGGCTCTGACGCCCCGCCTTGGGCTAACTTGTCTTCCCCGGTAGCCTGGGTCCTGCCTCTGTTCCCACAGCTGTGTTTACGGCTTGTGCTGTCTCCAGGGAATGTCCCTTCTGGCTGGCTTCTCCTCAGTCACACTGACTCCCTTTCTGTAGGCCTCCACCATGGACAGAAGCCAGTCCCAGCCCCTCCCTGGTGTCCTGGCTTCTTTTGCCAGGCCCCGAAGGCCCAGAGGATGGTTTGAGTGTTTTCCAAGGTCTGGCCGTTCATCCAGGGTGGTAAGTGCTCTGCCCTCGTCCTTGGTACACCCTGGGGCCCCGAGCAGTTGGGGTGTGGGGGCAGAGGTGGGTGTGGAGCTGCCTGCAGTGGATGTGGTTTGGGGGATGAAGGGGAAGCCCTGCAGAGGCGGTAGGCAAGGTGCCGCTTAGCACAGTGGTGGGGGTCATGTGGGGGTGGGGAAGGGGGAAGCCTTATTTGCTTAGCAGGACAGGTGGAGGAGGGGCTCTCTGGGTCGGTGACATGGGTGATGGTGGGGGGTGGGGGTGACAGCTCCTTCCAAGGCAACATGTGCCTAGATCCAGGAGGCTAATGGGGTAGGGTTGGGTAGTTCAAGGCCAGGCTGGGAGCATAGTGGGGGATGGGGCGCTGGCTTGTTTCTAGGGTACAGACACTGCACCAGTGGAGTGCATGCAGGGAAGGTGGGGATTACCCCATTCCTCCCTGAAAGGGAGCTGACGCCCCCGCCCCACTGGGGCAGCCCTGAAGATACTGTGAGGTCTGGTATGGGGAAGTGCCTTTGTGAATGAGGAGGGTCTTGCTAACCAAGGGCAGGGAGAGACCCTCCACTATTCATGGAACATTCCTGAGAGGGAACATATCAGTCTTCTGGACATGGCCAGAGGGACCCTTGGTCATCTAGCTCCCCTCCCCTCCTTATGGGCAAAGAAAGCGAGTGACAGAGGGGAGAAGTGACTTTTCAAGGCCCTACAGCGAGGACGTGCAGAGCCACGTTTAGACCAGGTCTCCTGGGTTCCAGGCAAGCACAGCGGCCTGGTCTCTGGGGAGGACACACCTTCCTGTCTGAGCCTGCCTCCCGAGAAGGCACGGCTGATCTGCGTGCGAGTGAGAGGTGGGGGTGTGGGGATGGGGTTTCCACCAGCCCTTCCTCTGGGGACCTGAGATGCTGGGAGGGGCCCAGGACGCCATCATCCTGGTTCATGTGTGTACCTGAGGGAGCCAGAGTGCAGCCTGACACCCCGGACAGGCACCCTGTGCCGTCCGGGAACAGAGGGCCGTTCCTGAGCCATTCCCCCTCTAGCCTTGAGTGATCCTTGATGGAGCCAGAGCTGCTCAGTATCTCCCCTGGCCCCCCCCCCCAACATTGTTCCCCCTGGGGAGCTGGTGTTCAGGGTGCAGAGCGCCCCAGAGAGGTGGCTGGGAGGGGGAGGGTGGATGTCCAGTCCAAGCCCGGGCGGAAAGAGAGAAAGCCCTGGGAAGCAGGGCCTCCTCTCCCAGGGGCTGTCCTGGGTGTGCACCTGGCCTTGCGCTGGCAGCAGGCTCTGTGCCACCACCCTTGGGCTGGGGACAGGAAGAGGAATCACTATAAGTGGGAGAGGCAGGTGTCCCCGGTCAGCCGGAGATCATGACTCGGGGAGCACGTGAGTGAAGAGGGCAGCAGTGGGCCCAGTACCTTTCTCTCTGCTCCTCCCCCACCTCTGCCCGCAGCTCACACCCGGGTCTGGAGCCCCCAGCCTTCCCTCTGGGTCCACAGCAGCCCCCCTGGCAGAATTTTTTGTGTTCACCTTGTCGTCTGGGTGATTGGATGGAACTCATGCCAGATACACTGCCAAGGCCACCCTGAGGGGCTGCCAGCTGGGGCCCCATGAGTGCAAGGGCTGCTGGTCTTGTGACGTGGCACCTGTCTGCCAGGCCCGGGCATGGGTCCAGCGTCACGCACACCCAGGGCTCCCGTCAGTTGACTATTTTGGGCTCCTGCTGACCTGGGCCAAAGTCAGGCTTTAGCCAAGAGGGCCCTGAGGCAGCTCCCCTTGTCCCCAGAGGCCGGCTCTGGTTTCTGCTATATAAACAGAGCAGGACATGCTGGCTTGGGGAGAGCTGCCTGTCCTGAGCCTGTTCAGCTGGTGCGCGGCCTCGGCTGGGCAGGACAGGCTGACCGGGCAGTCACGTCTCTTCCCTCAGGGCTGCCCAAGGCTGCCGGGAAGAGCCTGCATCAGTCCTGGGATTCTCCCTTGGTGCAGCTGTCCTGGGTCTCTGAACCAAAGCAGATCGTGAGGAGGAAGCTGGTGAGTCTTAAGAATGGGGAAACTGAGGCATAAGAGCTGGACTATTGGGACCTTTTTCCATTGTGACTGTCTGCTTTGTGGTTTCTCTAGCCTTGAGAGGAGTGGGGGAGGGGAAGGGAGAAGCGTAGCCAACAACCTGAGGAATGAGAGGTGTAGGGGCTTGACGACAGTTGCATGATGGGAGTGGGACCCAGGAGCGCTTCGTGATCGAGAACCAGAGGTGTGATGCCCTCTCTCTGCTCCCTCAGGGATTTCCAACAGGGTCTTGAGCCTCCTGTTCTGTTGACCGGGCATGGGTGAGGCACTGGTGTGCCCAGGCCGGCGAGGGACGCTGGAGTGAGCTGGGTATCCATCAGGGTACTTCAGCACTGGTTCTGGATGGTCCCGGGGTCCCCCAGCTGGTTGGGACTAGGAGGCAGACCCCTGGGCTTGGCTTCCCTGAGCCCCCCACCCCGGCCCTGCTCTTTTTGCCTGGCTTCCCAGCTGGTTTTGGTGCCTGAGAAGCAGAGCTGGAGTGAGGCCTGGCAGGTCTGCCAACCAGCCTGCCACAAACATGCTCCCCAGGCCCCGGGCCAGGGGCTTGGGCCCGGCCTGGAATAAGCAGCAGCTCCTTACGTGGGAGGCTCCTGTGAGCTCCTTCTCAGTTCTTGAAAAAAAAATTTTTTTTCCTTTTCTGAACGTGAGTCTCTAAACGAATCCAGAGCCTGTGACTAAAAATACTTTAACAATAGGAAAATGCATCAGTCTTTCCGGCTGGGGCTCATTATCAGAGGGTTTTTATTTTGGAATTTGAAATTCTGCCCAAGGTGGCTGGGTGGAGACCCTGGGCAGGGGCAGGGGAACTCGGTGGGTGCTGACGTTCTGCAGGGCGGTGGTGGTGGGAGACCCCCCGAGGGCGGAGGAGAGAGGGGCTGGCCTGGAGCTGAGCAGATGGATGGGCAGAGAAGGGGATTTGAGGAGGGAGCAAATGAGGTGTGGGCTGACCTTTCCCAGAGGAACTCCATGGTCTTGTCTGGTTTCCCAGCTCTGGCTGTTCTTCCTGAAGTCTAATCTTATTCCTTTGTGCTGCATGTTAATTCCTTCTGGCCTGAGAAGGGAGTGGGGGTCGAGAAATCACTGAATTGAAGATGACCTCTGTGGAAGAGAGACCTGCCCTCCTTAATTAACTAGCGTTCTTCGGAGTATTAATTGAACACTTGCTGCATACAGAATCTGGAATTTTCTGCTGCTGGGTGGAGCCACGTCTCTGGGCACACTCTCACTTCCTCTCCCTGAAGCCCTGGAGAGGGAGAGATGGGGGTGGGGTTGCCTTTTTCCCTCTGGTTCTTGAAGAAGGGGGCTGCTGGCTCCTTAGCTGGTCTCTCTGTTCCCTGCATGCCCTAGGATCCTGCTGCGGGTCCCTGGAGTCCCCGCCCCAGCTCCATTTCACTGTGGAGCCTCTGCTTCGGTTAGCAGATTGAACTTTTTTTTTTTTTTTTAGATTTTATTTATTTACTTTTAGAGAGAGGGGAAGGGAAAAGGAAAGAGAGGGAGAGTAACATCGATGTACGAGAGAAACGTGGATCAGCCGTCTCCCGCACGCCCTCAGCCAGGAACCTGGCCCCGCAAGCCAGGGATGTGCCCTGACTGGGAATCAACCTGTGACCCCTTGGTTTGCAGGACGATGCCCAGCCCACCAAGCCATATCAGTCAGGGCAGCAGATTGAATTCTCACAGCACTGGGACCTGTGATGTTGTCTGCACTGGACAGATGAGGAAAAGCCTTGGAGAAGGCAAGGGACTGGCCTCAGGTCGCACACCAGGTTTGCTGGCTCCTGCTCGCAGATGCCTCCGAGAGCTCCTCCATCTATGGCCCCTGCCTGGGGCTGCGGAGAGAGGTGTGGTCGTGGCAGGACCTGGGCCAGGGCCGGGGCATCAGAGCCAGTGGCCTGGACCTCACTCTATATCCTCAGTTCTCAGAGCTGTCCCTGGGAAGCCCCTTGGGGCAGTAGGCAGCGTGTCCCCACCCTAGCACAAATCCCTGTGCCCACTGCCAGGGCAGGAAGAGGAAGTGGCCAGGTCAGGGCAGGTGATAGGTCCTGGGGCTGAGGAGGGGAAGCTCCCTGGCCACTTCTCAGAGAGAGGATGCAAAGCTCACTCCCTCTGCCCACCCCAAGGGAAGGGTGTGGAGGCCTGTGGGTGGGGATGGTCTTGGTGAAAGTAGGGCAAGTTCCTGCCCTCTGCCCAGCAGCGGAGGGGGTCAGCCCGAGGTCTGGGGACATTGTGGGAAAGGGGCTCTGCAGTTCCACTTCCTCCATGCCCTGTTCACCCAAGTCCCCACCCTCCCTCTTGGCTGGGGAACATTGGCTGCCCATTTGGGGTGGCCCTGGGCCACTTACCGTTGAGGATGCATGAGGGGTCCCCCTGCCAAGGTGAGGGAGACAGGGTTTTGCCCTCATGTTCACACATTGGTGGGGGCGGGATGTGGCCGAACCCATGGTAAGGACCCATACGATGTGACTAGGAGGGGCAAGGGTCTACCGAGTTGTTCAGAAAACACAGTATGTTGACAGAAAACACACTGTGTGAGGACCCTTCTCTAATGTCAGATATCATGGCCTCTCCTCACTCAGAGTTGCGTTCTGAGTATGTATGGAGAGAGCAAGTAAATAATGAGAAACAGCCACTGTTTTTCTGTGATTTCAGGAACACACGCTTGAATGAGTTTGTACTCTGTAAATTCCAGCGGCATCTGTACTTTTGCATATACACATCGCTTTCATTGAGGCGTGGCTGTCTTTTAATTAAATGTATATTTTGAAAGTATAACAGATATATGGAAAAGAGTGTGAATGATAGGTGTGATGTTTTAAGGGGTAGTTTGAAGACTTCTCCCGAGTGAGCGCATGCAGGCGACTGTCTGCAGAGCGTGAACTGGAGCGCTGCCAGTCCTCCCAAAGCCCCCTCACGGCCGCCGCTGTTTCCCGCTTACAGGCTGTGCTGTATGCCTGGCTCTGCTGTGCCCTTGGAAGAACTGGGGGGCCCTGGGTCCGGCACAGAGCCGAGAGATGGGGGAGCTGAGCTCGAGTCCTGCTGCCAAGCCTCCATCTCTTCATTTATAAAGCGTGGGTCAGAAGTCAATCCTGGAAGGCTGGGGAGTGGGTTAAGTGGAAGAATCCATGTGAAGTGCCCTGGGCTGACCCTTGACTGGTATTCCCCATGCCCCCAGCTCCCAGTGAGGGTGTGCTTATTATGAAGTTAGGCTGGTCCAGGAGGGTGGCACGTGAGCTGAGGTCTTGGAGGATCAGCAGGGTTAGAAGGAAGAGGAGCAATACGCCCAAGGTTTAGCCCAAGGCCCTTAGATGGGCGCAGTGGGGAAGGGGGGGTTATGAGGGTAGATTGGTGGGCCAGGCCTGCCGTGGGAACTTGACATGGGTGGCTGTCTTGTCTTCAACGAGACTTCTTCCATCCCTGCCCTTCCTGTGTTATCACGGCCCTTCCTTACCTTCTAGCTCTCCCCTCTAGTTTTAGACATCTCTCCCATCATTACCTGCTTCCTCACTCCCTGCCCCCACTCCCGGGAGCTATTTTGCTCTTGAAGACTAGACTTCTTAAAGGGGGAAGGGTCCAGTCTGGGACCAGCTTATACTCTAGGCCTCCCAAGCTCTGCATCAAGTATGCTTTTCCCCACAGTGCCGCTTAGCCAGATGCCGTCCCCAGTCAGAGCTCCAGCCCACCCTTCCTGGAGGGCATTGGCCAGCAGGGATAAGGCCCAGGGCCCTCAGACCCCCCTCACCCCTCTCCCCTCTGTCTTAGGTTAGACTGTCCACATGGGTGCCTAATGGGTGGCCCAGGGTGTGCTCCCACAGAGGGACTCTGCCTTTTCCTCCTATTTTCAGAGTGTAGTGTGTTCAGACCTTCCAGCATCCTCCACCTCCACAAGCATGGCCAAGCGGCAGGTGCGCTTGCCTCCCCTCCCCTCTGCCTTTGCAACAGCAAGACCGCAGCCTCCAAACTTGCAACAGCCAGGGAAGGTGGGGCCTGGGCTGCAGACATGGATTCGGAGGCTAGTGCTGAGATGCGGAGATCTAGGCCAGGGCCCTGGACAGCTCCTCAGCACACTTGAGTTCCCTGGGGCTCCTGGGTGGGCCTCCCCAGGGAGAGGACGGATGGTCTGTGCTGCTTTTTACAGATGGAAAGTGGGGGAGGAAAGGCAGGTGCTAGGGCTCCAGGCTGGCCCAGCTCTCAGAGAACTGTTAAGGCTGGGCTTGAGCACACACAGGTCACGCCACAGCTAATACACCTGTTTGTGTGGTGGGGGATGGAGAGAAGAATGCTGATCTGGCGAATCATCTTTTGCTGACATGTTAAAATTATTTTTATCTTTTGAGGAAGGCCCTGTTGGGTGGAGGGGTGCATCCCTGGGCGGGATGGGGGGGCTGGGTGGCAAGCCTAGTTTCATCAACCCAGACTTGCTTTGTGGCCCTGAGCAGGGTGCAGCTCCTCTGGGAGCCCCTGGGTCCTAATCTGCAAAATGGGGGAACAGGAAGTATATTGGTGGTTCAAGCCTTTTTTTTTTTTTTTTTACACTGGATCCTTTTTTCCCCACTAAGCAAAATCTTTGCAAAAACCCAAGACAAAAATAAATAAATAAATAAAAACAAAAACTTCTGCTTAAATTTGGGGTACGGATCCTGGATGGGTCCCCTTGGCATTATCCTGCCCATGCTTCCCCGTTACCTGGGTGGCTCTCAAGGGTCTCCGGCAGATGGCTTGGGAAGAGCCAGAGATCTCTGAAGACTGGTCCACATGGAGGGTGCAGTGGGGGAGTTCTGGCAGGTCCTGACCAGATCACTGAACGAGATCGGCGTTACCTGAAGACTGTTCCACCCAGGGCGGACAGTGGGGTTTGGAGAGTGGAGACAAGCTGGTTAAGGGGCAGTTTTCTTAGTGGGCGAGGGCAAGGAGAAGGGGAGGGCACCGGCCTCACTGCTTTGGTCTGCTGCCGCTGCTGCCTTCAGGTACCAGGGAGGCATGGGCTGTGGCTGGCAGTAGGAACGGGGGATCCAAAAGATTTCCCTGATTTCCTGAAAACAGAATTTCAGGGAAAAGTGAAAAGTTACATGTGGGGCATCGGGAGCAGACACTGGGTCACAGGCAGGAAGTGCAGAGATGACAAGTGCTGTCTGGAACAGATGGAGTTGGAGGTGCTGGCAAGACCCTTGAGTGGGCAGAAGTGGGGGCTGAAGACAAGGGTGTGGGGAGTCTGCGACAGGAGATGAAGGTGGACCTGAGGAGCAGGAAACACCTCAAGGGTAGAGGGAATTGCTGTAGGATGACCAGATGAGGTGACACTGAGGTGGGTGGGTTCAGGCTCAGGGGAAGCAGACACTGGTCATGTTGACTTGCAGGGGAGAAGGGGGCTGGGTAGGGCCCCTGTGTGTGTGTGTGTGTGTGTGTGTGTGTGTGCGCGCGCGCGCGCGCCCATGTGTAGGGGGATGGCTCTCTTATGAACATTACCCTCCCTTCCTCTCTTACCTAGTGGGGGAGGGGGGCCTCCCCAGGCTAGGGGCAGAATGGGGGTGGAGGGGTGACAGCCAGACCTGGGAAGGTTCCAGGTGGCTGCAGCCTGGTCTGTGCCCTGATATAGCCCTGGAAGGCCCTTCCTGCTCCTCAGGGCAGATCAGAACTACTCTTTACACAGGTGTTGGAGGTGAGGTGGGAGTGTGGGTGCTCCCTTATTAGGGACAGGGGAAGGCAAGAAAAGACCTAGAGATACAGGCAGTGGCCCTGGGTTTCATCCCTGCCCCCCTTCCCCACCGTGAGCCACTACTTTCCTGTGTGACCTTGAGCAAGTGCCATTATTTCTGAGCTTGTTTATTTATAAAATGGGGAAGAGTCTGCACAAATTCTGAAAGACTTCTCAGGCTCCACCCGGTTCTGAAATTCGGTAATTTCCCACCAGAGTTCACTCAACCTGGAAGGGACTGTGGAGGGGACTGGTGAAAAATGAAGTTCCGCGGGTGGAGTAGAGCTCACTGGCCCGCCCGTCTTCGGCCTGGCAAAACCCTGCCCTCTGGAAGGTACTTTGCATAGGAAAGTGCGGGGAGAGAATAAGGCTCAGACTGAGCCTTGGGGCAGCCTGAGAACTTGCTGGGGAGACCCTGGTGGGGAAGACTGATTAAGTGCATGGGGCTGAGGTCGGGGTGCAGGTGCCTCAGGTGTGTCCCTGAGTGCCTGCCCCAGTCCCAGGCCTTTAGGAAGGGCTCGGGAAGGTGCAAGGCGGAGCAGGTCAAGGGAGCCGGAGGGAGCGGGCGCGGACGGTCGTAGCTCCGGGGAGCAGTCTGAGGGTGAGGCGATCCTCGTCGGGGAAGCCCTGCGGCCGCGGCTCTAGAGCGCCTTCTCCTCGGGCTCTGGCCCTCCCTGGCGGGTTATTTCGGACCCGGGGACCCCGGGCCGGGTCCTGAGTCCGGCGGGGGGAGCCTCGGGAGTCCACGAGCTGCTATTTTTAGCCTGCGCAGTGGGCGCGAGGGGACTATTTATAGATCAAACAGTCCGGGCTCCTTGCGTCAATGGAACCCCGCGTGCGTCACCCGCGCAGACATTCCAGGCCCCCTTCTTGCTCCGCCCCCTCGGGCTCCCCGGCCCGCGCCGCCTCCTGCCGGAACCGCACCGCCCCCCGCGCCCTTGTATGGCCAGGGCTCGCCGGCCGTGCGTCAGAAGCGCCCCCGCCCCTCTCCGTGCGTCACGGAGAGCTTAAGAAGAGGGTCGGCTCAGCCGGGGAGCCCCAGTGGCGGAGGCTGCGAAAGTTGAGGGAGTGAGCAGGACTGCTGAAGCGCACTCGGGATCAGGCTGCAACTCGGGGCTCTGGTCCAGGGCAGGGGAGCAGGAGCCAGCCGGGTAGGTATCCCCGCGGGGATCGTGCAGCTCATCAGAGCTGTTCTGTTTTTTTTAGGGGTGTTGCATGAAGGAGATGGGTGTACGCGCGGGTAGAAAGGATGTTGTAGGGTCTTCATGCAGGAGAGCGGGTGTAGGGTGCAGCTCTGGCGTTGGGGTGGGGAACGGTTGGAACGGGATGAGGACCCAGTTTGGATTAGAGTCTACTCGGCGCGGGGTAACGGCGCGGGGTAACGGGGTAGGGGGGCGGGGGGAGTGTCTGTGCAAGGTGGAAGCCTCGGGGGGTTAGGGTTGGCTCCAGGAGTCGAGACTTGTTCTGTAGGAAGCTGGCTGTAGTGCAGTCTTCCAGGGTGCCCAACTGGGCGCACGGTGCCCTGGACTGGGGTGCTGATGGGATTCTCAGTACACTGGGGGGAAACGTGCACCCAGCTTCAGCTGCTGGGATCCATCCGACTCCTGCCAGGATTGGATTTCCAAAAGGGTCTCCTCCCTGCCAGCTTTTCAGCCCCTTCCCCAAGCCCCTAGTAGTTTTCTTTACACTTTGGAGGCTGTAGCTTAGTTTGCAGGGATCCAGCCTGAAGTTTCTGCCTGAACTGTTAGGAGACCTGTGGGTTCCCCAAGGAAATGGCCAGCATTGGTGGCTGAACTGCGGAGGGATGGCTGCTGCATGCTGGAATGAAAGAGTCTTCTCGGGGCAGGAGCGAGACCCCTGGAAGCACAAGGAAGATCGTTCTAGCTGTAGTTTGGATCCTGTGTGTGTGAGAGAAGAGAGAGGTGGAAGTCCTGGTCCTTGGGGATCCTGGATGGCAGTTGCTAATGTTGGAGTCTCTGTTGTGGTACTACCTGGAAGGTACCCCCACTCCTTGACCCCCGTAGTCACCCCTCTCCCCCATAGTACTTGTTGGATCATACAGGTAGGGTGAAGCCTGAGGCGGCTTCAGCATAACAGGTGCAAGCCACATTGTTGCCAGGACCTGCCTGAAGCCGGATTCTCCCCCTCCCTCCTTCAACCCCGCCTCTTCCTCCTCCCTGTGGGACTGTGCAGTCGTCCCCACCCCCATGTGGGTACGTATCTCGTGCCATTAAGTACCTGCATGGGGGTGGAGGGATAGGTTGGTGGGGGTTGATCCGGATGTGGGATGTCCAAGTGGAGAAACAGGATTTGAATAAAGCTGGAACGCCCAGCCCTCCGTGGCAGCTGCCTTTCCTCCACCCCAAACCCATCCCTGTCCAGGCTCTCCTAGTGCAGGCAGAGGTGGCCACCCTTATCTCTCACAAGTGCTGTGTGCCTGGGGATAGGTGCCGCTGGGTGAGTGGGGCCAGAGCTTCCAGGGGCTCTGTTTTCTGGGCTGGTTGGGGGAGTGTTAGGTCAGGGGTGGTGCTAACCCAGCTAGGGCCCATGGAGGTGGGAGAAAGGCTAGAACCAGAGGACTCCTTGGATTCTCGGCCAGGAGATGGTGGCAGCCCTTGCCCCTTCCCACTGTCCCCATTGATTGTGGTGCTCTGTTCTAGCTTGCTTTCTTACCCAGCTTCCCTCCCTGACTGGTGAGGCTAGAGCCGTGCGGACCCCAGGCACGGAGATGGGAGGGGCACTGTTCTGGAGCCTCTTCTCTGTTGTGACCAGTCTGGGAACCTAAGGACCCCCCCGAATGATGCTAGCTCTGCTCCTTCAGGCTCCTCAGGTGGGGAGTGTAAGCCCCTTTGTTGGAGCTCCTGAATCGTTCCGAGTGCACTTTAGTGGAGGGACCCAGGCAGTGGCAGGATGTCTCCACCCTCCCACCAGCAGGCTCCTTCTCCCTGCAAGGCCACCTCAAGTCCTCTTATACATATTACAGAGAAAAATGCTTTGGGGGCAGCAGAGAAATTCCTCCTCCGGACTGTCCGTTCTCCGGGATGTCCAAAGGGCTGTTCTCTTCTCCCTCCAGCCTCCCCTCAGACCCTGTCTGGCCTTTCAAGGTCTGGAGCCGGCCTACCCAGCCCACTGGGGAGCTGGGGACAGGGTGAGGAGGCCTGAGTCCTCTTCCTCTTTGCCCCTGGGAGCATCCCATGCAAGGACAGGATGGATACCGTCCCCCAGATGGCAGGACCAGGCAGGGTGCGTGTGGGATCTTCAGGCTTTGCTCAGTAGGCAGGGTGGGGCTAGGGAGAGAAGGCAGGTTCATTGCTGCTTAGGCCAATTTCTTAGACAGTGAGGCCTTCACTCGCAGCTCCTCTTCCATTGCAGGATGTCTTTCCTCCTCAGTGCTGTGGGGGGAAGGGAGGGGGGCTTGCAGAGACTAGGTGGTGCCTGGGAATATTCCCATGAGTGTCGGGTTGGAGAAACAGCGTATCTGTTCCTGGGGACTGGGCTAGGGCTGGGCATGGCTGCCTAGGCCTGCTGCCTCTTCCACCCACCCTTCTCCCAGCCCTCACCCAAGCCTTGCCTGGTGAGGGAGGGCAGGGGCTGGAGGAACACAGCCACCCCCCCCCGCCCCCCGCCCTGTTCCAGCAGAGAAACGCTGGCTGGGTGCCTTCCCAGGGTTCCCAGGCTGACTGGGTGTGGCCAGCCTTCCAACTGAGCCCACTCTCACTGGGCCTTTGCCCAGGGGTTTTTTGTGACAAGGAGGTTGAGATGCTACTGTGGCTGCAGATCAGGATTCCTGGGTTCTGTGGTGGGCCATGACCCTAAAACCTCGGGATCCCATGTCTGGTTGGCATTCTCGCCACCTGGCCGCTCGGGGGTCTGTACTTAGAGGTCAGGCTCCAGGCCTCTCTCGCTGATTCCTTGCCCCCTTCCAATCCCTTGGTGTCTTCCCTCTCCAGAGATGCCCTGTATCCAAGCCCAATATGGGACACCTGCACCAAGCCCGGGACCCCATGACCACCTGGCAAGTGACCCCCTGACCTCCGAGCTCAGCAAGCCCACCATGGACCTGGCCAGCCCTGAGGCGGCTCCCACTGTCCCCACTGCCCTGCCCAGCTTCAGCACCTTCATGGACGGCTACACAGGGGAGTTTGACACCTTCCTGTACCAGCTGCCGGGAACAGCCCAGCCATCCTCCTCAGCCTCCTCCTCAGCCTCCTCCACATCGTCATCCTCAGCCACCTCCCCTGCCTCTGCTTCCTTCAAGTTCGAGGACTTCCAGGTGTACGGCTGCTACCCCGGAACCCTGAGCGGCCCCCTAGATGAGACGCTGTCCTCCAGCGGCTCTGATTACTACGGCAGCCCCTGCTCAGCCCCGTCTCCGCCCACACCCGGCCTTCAGCAGCCCCAGCTCTCTCCCTGGGACGGCTCCTTTGGCCCCTTCTCACCCAGCCAGACTTACGAAAGCCTACGGGCATGGACAGAGCAGCTGCCCAAGGCTCCTGCCCCACCCCAACCGCCAGCCTTCTTTTCCTTCAGCCCCACCGCCGGCCCCAGCCCCAGCCTGGCTCAGAGCCCCCTGAAGCTGTTCCCCTCTCAGGCCACCCACCAGCTGGTGGAGGGGGAGAGCTATTCCATGCCAACGGCCTTCCCAGGCCTGGTGCCCACCTCTCCACACCTCGATGGCCCAGGGATGCTGAACATGCCTGTGACCTCAGCTAAGTCCCGGAGTGGGGCTCCGGGTGGAAGCGAGGGCCGCTGCGCTGTGTGTGGTGACAACGCCTCGTGCCAGCATTACGGTGTCCGCACCTGCGAGGGTTGCAAAGGCTTCTTCAAGGTACTGGGCTGCCCTGGGTGTGGCTTTTCATGAGGAGTGGGGACGGGCTGGTCTCTCCCTCCAGCAGGGTCTGCGGTAGCCTCCCTTGGGTTCTCACAACTAGTCCTGCCTTCTAGGGAGGTGCAGCCCTGCTGCATGGGTCCCCGGGACGTGGCACGGGGCTGGGCCCTTCCATGCATGTACCAGGGCACTCACAGCTGTGTGACCACAGTGCAGTGGAGGGAGGTGTAAGCGATGGGCAGAGGGTGTGGGCTGCAGGGGTACCAGGTGGTTCATCCCAGTGGCCAGCCTCGGGGTTTCCTCTGCCCGTCCTTCCCCTACTCGAGGTCCTGGTGGGAAGGGGCCCAGGCGCTCGTGTTCCTGGCCTGAGATGAAAGGAGCTGGGAAGAGGGCTTGGTGCTTGAGGGCTGGGGGTGGACTTGGGAACAGGCTCCGGGTTTGTCCCAGCTCTGGGTGCTTGCTTAGCTTCCTGTCCCTGTTCCCACCCCCCCACCCCTCCTCGGCCCTCTCTTGTCTGCCCCAAGGAAGGGACAGGTGGATGCAGGCACATAAGAAGTGCAGGTGCCTGGGCTGCCAGGGAGCCCATAGCCCCTAATCTGGTACCCTAGGGGTCTTTCTCCTGATGCAGAACCTCCCGCAATGTCCCCAAGACATTTTCTTCCCCCACCCTTCCACCTCTCCCTCCCCTGCCACCCAAATGTTAGAAAAATAGCTGTGAACAGAGAGCGCTTTTGTCTGTGATGGCAGCAGGATCTGGACGGTCCCCTCCCCTGGGCTCCCCCCTCCCCACGCTCTGACAGCCTGTTCCGTGTTGTCCCCCCTCCAGCGCACAGTGCAGAAAAATGCCAAGTACATCTGCCTGGCTAACAAGGACTGCCCTGTGGATAAGAGGCGGCGAAACCGCTGCCAGTTCTGCCGCTTCCAGAAGTGCCTGGCTGTCGGCATGGTGAAGGAAGGTGGGTGGCTGGGACAGAGGCGGGCCTGATGGGGCGGTGGAGGCAGAGTCCCCCAGGCATCTGTCCTGGAGGGCCGCAGCGGGGGGCATGCCTGGGCCATATTGCCACCCCACCTCTGGTCCACCTGCCTCACGTATGGGCAGTGGTCCCTGTGGGGTCCCCCTGGGTCTCAGGGGCTCCAGCTCCTGGAACTAGGAGCTTCCCAGCTCTGTTGCGCACAGCTTGGGTTGAGAGGCCCTTTCCGGGGTCCCTTCCTCCCTTCCTCACCCCTGCCATCTCTTCACAGTTGTCCGGACAGACAGCCTAAAGGGACGGCGGGGACGTCTCCCTTCAAAGCCCAGGCAGCCCCCAGACGTCTCCCCAGCCAATCTCCTCACCTCCCTGGTCCGGGCGCACCTGGACTCGGGGCCCAGCACAGCCAAACTGGACTACTCCAAGGTGAGCCCCACCAGCGCACACCCAGGGCCTGTGCACGTTAGGAAAGGCCCCTCCCCAGCTGGACAGGCTGAGGAAACAGGAGCCCCTGTGGGCTGACCAGATGGGAAAATGTACCCCCTGGGGTGGGTGGCCAATCGGAAAAAGGTGCTCCTTCCAGCAGCCTCCACGGCGGGTGAGTGTTGAGAACCGGCAGGCACGAGGCGGACAGCGTCTCCGTTCCTCTCTCGCCCCTGGGATCTGGCCTCTGAGGCATGATGCGGCTGTATATGGTGGGCCTTCCTGTGCCCTAACACCCCCGCGCTGCCCCCTAGTTCCAGGAGCTGGCGCTGCCCCACTTTGGGAAAGAGGATGCTGGGGATGTGCGGCAGTTCTACGACCTGCTCTCGGGGTCCCTGGAGGTCATCCGCAAGTGGGCCGAGAAGATCCCTGGCTTCGCTGAGCTGTGCGCAGGCGACCGGGACCTGCTGCTGGAGTCGGCCTTCCTGGAGCTCTTCATCCTCCGCCTGGCCTACCGGTGAGCTGCCCGCTGTCTGCCTAGCCCCTTCCCTGCTGCCCTGCCCGGAAGCCCCCCTGACCACCATCTGTCTCCCCACCCACCAGGTCGAAGCCAGCCGAGGGGAAGCTCATCTTCTGCTCCGGCCTGGTGCTGCACCGGCTGCAGTGCACGCGAGGCTTCGGCGACTGGATTGACAGCATTCTGGCCTTCTCTCGGTCCCTGCACAGCTTGGTTGTGGATGTGCCTGCCTTCGCCTGCCTGTCCGCGCTCGTCCTCATCACAGGTGAGTGGCCAGTCCTGGGGGCTTGGGGAGGGCTTGAGGGCCCTGGGTGGGCTGGCATCTGACACTCCTCGGCCCCCGCATTGTGAAGTTAGGGTGACTAGATGCAGAGAGGGGCAAGCATTTGCTGACAGCAGCACTGCTGGTGGGAGGCAGAACTGGGGTTCGGGCCCAGCTGCATCTGACCACAAAGCCCAGGCCAGCCTGTGAACGGTCCCAGTTGACCCAAGGTCCAGACTGTGTAGGTGTTGCGTGTGGCCTAGGGCTGTGGTTTCTTTTTAAAGTCTTACTGAATTATATTGCATAATTGCTCAAAGGATAAATGTGCACAAGCTAATAAGCACACTCACGTAACCAGCACCTAGGTCAGACGCAGGCATGACCGGTCCCCCTGAAGCCTTCCTTGTGTCCCTTCCAGTCATCGGCTTCCCCAAGGGTATCCTGACTTCGGACAGCACGGGTTACTGTGCCTGCCTACTGGGTGCTTTATGTAAATATAATTATGCAGGGTGGGCTCTGGGTGTTAAATGTGGAGGTTTTCAGATCTCTCTGTTTTATTTTTTAAAGCACCTGGATTTTCCCCTTTCCCATTTTTACTTAAATTTCACAGGGGACCCAGCTGTATAGGACAGATTCTGAGGCCCTCTGGGCAGACTGGGGAGTGGTGGGTTTGAGGCCAGCTTTCCCTGGAGGCAGCTTCTAGGACACAACCACTCAGCTCCAGGGCTCCTTGGAACAGTTTCGGGGGGGGAAACAAACAAACCACCTGCCTAGTCAGAAAACTTGGCTAGGATATTTGCTCTTTTTTTATAACCTTGGGCAAGTCATTTAACCTCTCTGGGCCTCAGTTTTCCCCCGGGAAGATGAAGATAATGCCTTCCTAGACTTCTGATGGGCTCGTGTGTGCAAACGTGCTTTTGCAAAGTGCCAGAGGAGTTCCGGAGGCGGGCGAGGCCAGGTCTTGGGGAGGTCCGGGCCTCGGATGGGTGGCTGATCCTGTACCTTCCTCACAGACCGGCATGGGCTGCAGGAGCCTCGGCGGGTGGAGGAGCTGCAGAACCGCATCGCCAGCTGCCTGAAGGAGCACGTTTCGGCTGTGTCAGGCGAGTGCCAGCCGGCCAGCTGCCTGTCACGCCTGCTGGGCAAGCTGCCCGAGCTGCGGACCCTGTGCACGCAGGGCCTGCAGCGCATCTTCTACCTCAAGCTGGAGGACTTGGTGCCCCCTCCGCCCATTGTCGACAAGATCTTTATGGAGACGCTGCCCTTCTGACCCAGCCCAGGAACACGCGCCCTGTGTCTGCGCACTCCCACGCCACCCCACGTGCCTTGAGCCCACGGCCCTGACTCCCGGAGCACTACCCCCTGCCTGGGCTGCAGCTGCAGACTGACCGGCCTCCTCACTTGCTTAGGGAGGTCATCCCGTGTGGGAGGGGGATGCATTCTTGGGGGAGACCCCTACTATTTGTCTTAACCCCCCATCCCAGCCCTGGCCTTCGTGTTTTTGTAAGATAAACCATTTTTAACACACACTGCCATGCTGTAAATAAGCCAAATGTTACTGTAAATACAGGAAGGAAGAGGTTGAGGGGGGGCAGTGGAGAGGGAGGGATAGGCCCCCACCAGCCTTTCCCAGCCTCTTCCATACGGGCTCTCTCCCGCCTCCTTCCACATGTACATAACCTCGCTCTCGGAGGAAGACACGTGACAGATTCTGACATTTATATTTGTGTATTTTCCTGGATTTATAGTATGTGACTTTTCTGATTAATATATTTAATATATTGAATAAAAAATAGACATGTAGCTAAAACTGGGATCCTATCTCCGACACACCCCTCCCCCAGCTCCATGACAACACAAGAGACAGTGGTGCCCAGATAAACCTTGTACGTTACCCACCTGAGCTGACGGGCCTCCGCTCACCCCGCTGTGACAGGTGAATAACAGTGGCGTCTGCTTCACGGGCTTGTTAGGCAGAAGCATTCAGACTGGATTTGGACCCTTAGGAAGCTGCCACTCTCCTGTCTTGTGGATGGGCCCGCGGTGGAGGCTGGCTGGGGTAAGAGCAGCGCAGTCCTCACCTGGGGCAACCATGTCTGATTTGGCTTCCACGTCTGTAAAGCGGAGAGAGGCGTAGCCCGCCTCGGGTGGCCGCTGGAATTCCGGGAGTGTGGGTGTGGTGCTCAGCCGGCGCTGGGTACAGGGCAGCCCGGGATGCTGGCAGAGCTGTCGTCACTCAGTAGAGGTTTTCTCCACCTTCCTCTTCAGTGTTCTCCCCGCGTGCCCTGCACCCCGGCAGCAGGTCCCAGGTTGCTGGCAGGCCTTGACTTCTTGGCCAGAAGATTGTTCTGAGGTCTCTACCTGTGCCCACGTGTCCCCGGGTAGGTTTTCCAACCTCAGAGCTCATCAGTTGCTTAGCTGGCTTATGCAGATTTCTAGACTCCACCTCAAAGACCTGAATTTGGTGAGGGGTGGGTCCATGAATCTGAACTTCTACCGAGAACCTGGGTGCTAGTGATGCGGGTGGTTAGGGGCGCCACTCTTTTTGAGAAACATGAATCTCGATCGTCCCAGCCTGGGGCCCAAGGGAGCAGCTGTGTGGCACCCACTCCTCGCTGCTCTCGGTGACCGTCTAGCTGCACAATTTCCTTCTTGAGGCCCCTGAAGGCAGTGCTTCTCATGCGTGTTCCTTATGACCCATGGGGGTCCTTGGCCTAGGGGCCACCTCCTGGGTAAGTCTCCACCTCCCCTGGGCCTCTGACTGGGTGAGGGCCACCCCTGTTGGATGGAAGTCGGACAAGAAAGGGCTGTGCTCAGGACTTGGACGGAATCAAGGGCCTTCCCCAGGGCTCCAGCCAGCCTGCGGGTCCTCAAGGAGGCCCAGCCACGTGCTCTTGACTGGGCTCTGGGAAGACAGTCCAACGCCGAGCCTCCTGAGTGGTCCACTCGGGGGTGAGGTGGGGAGCCCTGGGGTCTGTGTGTGGTGACTTCCGTGCCCACGTGTCCCTGCTGCACCCCACCCCCTCTCCAGAGCCCCCAGTGAGCTTATGTTGCAGCACCAGCACCTGGCTGGGCGGAGCCGGGGGGGGGGGGTTGAGGGTATCAGGAGATCTGCCTTCGTTCTCAGCCCTGCCTTCAATTCCACTGAAGGAGGAAAATTCCTCCAAGAAGTCGAGAAGTCATTTTCCTCGGGTGTGTGTGTGGGGGGAGGGGGGCGGTGCGGTGGAGGTAAGTCTGGTGGTGACTCCGTGGTTAGGAGCAAGGTTGCTGGGAAATCTCCCGCCAGCTGTGGCTGGACTGAGTCCTGCTGCCATTGTGTGCTATCCTCCATGTCCTGCCTCGTTTCTGCACAGACGGGCGTGGAGCATGGGGCAGCTCCTGGGGAAGGGAAAGGACCACTGGGTGCTGGAGGAGGGGCCAGGCTCGGGGAGTGGGGTGGGCAGTGGAGAATCTTGGCCTCCAGAGATCTCTAAGCCCCACAGTGCTGATGATGGCTGCCACACACTATGCTCCGCTGCCACTGGGTTCTTTTCGTATGGCGGTTATTTCAAGCCCTTGCTGTCGCCCTGTGAAGAAAGTGTGGTTATCCTCACCTCACGACAGATGGTAAAGGACTCTGGAACCAGACTGTGAAATCTTGGCTACAGCTGTAGAATTTGGGGCAAGTGACTTCGCCTTTCTGTGCCTCAGTGTCTTCATCTGTAAATGGTGAAAAATAATTGTACCTATTCCATAAACTTGCTAAAATGATTACATGAATGAATGCATGCAGTGTTTCAAACAGTGCCCAGCACATAGTAAACACCCAATAATAATAGCTATCGGACTTCCGGCCAAGATGGAGGCATAGGCGGACACACTGTGCCTCCTCTCACAACCAAAATTAAGGACAACAAATATTTAGAAACAAGAAAACCAGAACTTATAGAAAACTGAACTGTACGGAAGTCCAACAACCATTCATCCAGACCGGTAAGAGGGGCGGAGTCGCGGAGGGAGAAAGTGGAGGTGAGGAACCAGGAACACAAGCAGCAGCAGCGGCTGGCAGTTCCCAGGTGCACAGGCGGCGGCTGGCGGTCCCCGGGCCCACAGGCAGCAGCTGGCGGACCCCGGGCACAGGGGGGCAACTGTGCAGACCCAGTGAGGCCGCACAAGGCGGCTGGCTGACTGACCAGGTGGTCTCACATTCGAGCGCGCAGACGGTCCAGGCGGAGGGGAAGTGGCGGAGGAGAGGTGGCGGAGGGGACTGAATCCAGGAGAGAGCGGAGCAGGCGCCATTGCTCCCTCTCAGGCCCCACCCCCCACATACAGCGTCACAACCCAGCGACTGGGCTGCCCCGCACTGGGGAGCGCCAGAGGCTCCACTCTTCACTACGTAACAGCACGCGCGCGTGCGCAGATAATCCAGGTGAAGGGGAAGCAGCGGAAAGGGCCAGAGTCCGGGAGAGAGCGGAGCAGGCGCCATTGCTCCTTCTCAGACCCCGCCCCCACCTATAGCGTCACAACCCAGCGACTGGGCTGCCCCGCCCTGAGGGACACCTAAGGCTCCACCCCCTCATACGTAATAGCCGCGACCAGACTAAAACCAAAACAACAACAACAAAAAAAACCCACCAAAAATGGCTCAAACCGAAAAACAAATAAAAGCCCCAGAGCCAATTCCTCTAAGCAGTGAAGAGATAGCCAACCTGTCAGATGCACAGTTCAAAGCACTGGTCATCAAAATGCTCACAGATTTGGTTGATTTTGCTCACAAACTAGATGAAAAAATGCAGGCTACAATTCGTGAAATGAAGGAAGATGCATGGGGAACTGATAGAGATGGAAGGAAAACTGGGACTCAAATCAATGGAGTGGACCAGAAGGAAGAAACTAACAACCAAACAGAAGACGAGGAAGAAACAAGAATTCAAAAAAATGAGGAGAGGCTTAGGAACCTCCGGGATATCTTTAAACGTCCCAACATCCGAATTATAGGGGTCCCAGAAGGGGAAGAAGAACAGCAACGAGTGGAAAACGTATTTGAACAAATAATAAAGGAGAACTTCCCCAATCTGGCAAAGGAAATAGACTACCAGGACGTCCAGGAAGCTCAGAGAGTCCCAAAGAAGTTGGACCCAAGGAGGAACACACCAAGGCACATCGTAATTACATTAGCCAAGATTAAAATGAAGCAGAGAATTCTAGAAGCAGCAAGGGATAAGGGGACAGTCACCTACAAGGGAGTTCCCATCAGACTGTCAGCTGATTTCTCAAAAGAGACCTTACAGGCAAGAAGGGGCTGGAAAGAAATATTTGAAATCTTGAAAAGCAGGGACCTACATCCAAAATTGCTCTATCCAGCAAAGCTGTCATTTAGAATGGAAGGGAAGATAAAGTGCTTCTCAGATAAGGTCAAGTTGAAGGAGTTCATCATCACCGAGCCCTTATTATATGAAATGTTAAAGGGACTTATCTAAGAAAAAGAAGATAAAACTAGGACAGTGAAAAGACAACAAACTCATAGCTATCAAGAACCACACCTAAAACAAAAGCAAACTAAGCAAACAGCTAGAATAGGAACAGAACCACAGAAATGGAGACCATATGGAGGGTTAGCAACAGGGGCTTGGGAGGAGGAGAGAGGGGGAAAAGGTACAGAGAATGAGTAGCACAGATAATGGGAAAAAAATAGACAGGGGGAGGGCAAGAATAGTATGGGAAATGTAGAAGCTAGAAAACTTATGACCCATGGACATGAACTAAAGGGGGGAATGTGGGTGGGAGAGGGTGGGTAGGGTGGAGGGGAATGATGGGGGAGAAATGGGACAACTGTAATAGCATAATCAATAAAATATATTTAAAAAAAAAAAAAAAAAAAAAAAAAATAATAGCTATCGTTTTTACAGAAGAGGAGAATTCATGTCAGAGAAAGGAAATGACTTTCCCAAGGTCACTTGGCTTGGAAGTGGCTGAGTTGGGTGTATCTAGCCACCAGGTCTCCCTGCCCAGGGCCTCTGATATAAAGGAAGCTCCAGGAATGGTGGCTCCTTTTCAGAACTCTGGCTACTGGGGTATAGGGCGGGGGGGGGGGGGGGGGGGGGGCGGAGCCTGACTTCTGCAGCCCTGCCCCGCCCCGCCCCACCCAAGGGCCAAGCCTGCAGACAGGCCCTTTCTTTCTACTGAGCAACTGGAAGAACTGGCCTCCAAGTCTTGCTAGGGGCTGGGAGGGCGAACAAGGGGGCATTGAGCCTGGTGGGGCCTCACAATGGCCGCTCTGTCCCGGCTGGCCGGGGGCTGGGCCCGTTTCCGACGGGGACAATAGTCAAAAGGCAGTGACGCTAGCAGGGCCTGGAATCCCGGGCGGGATTTTCCAAGGCCTCAAAGCCTGCTGTTTGTCTTCACACGGAGACCCAGGAAGCCTGCCTCCTGTGTCCCCCCATCCCACCCACGCCGGGGCCGGTGCCTAGGGGCCCAGGCCCCCTCCTTAGCCCTAAGGTGCCACTGTGACAGGCAGGCAGGGGGATGGTGGTAGCTTTAAGGTCTAGGGTCTGAGGGGGAGCTCTGCACCCCAGGGGTCTGTGCCTAATGGCCTTCCCCTGGGGCCCGGGATGGAGGAAGCTGCCCGACACCTGGGCTCCAGCCACTAGGACTTGGTTATGGAAGGGGATGGTGAGGGTCAGCCTCAAGGAGGCTGAGAAGCTTCTGAAGGTCATGGGCAACCTGACTTCCACACTGGACTTGAGCTGTACGGTGCCACACGGTCGGGTCTGGTGTCCGGCGTGCTGGGCTGTGCGGCAGCCAGCTTTGTGGCTACAGAAGGAAGCCTGTGAGAGAACCTGTCAGGGGCCGAAGGTCGTTGTGATGGGACAGTCGGCAGGTTGCTAGTGATGTTCTTCAGTGGCAGTGAGGCAGCTGTGTGTTGGGGGAGGTGCCAGGTTCCTGCCCTGTGGAGCTGGGCCTGGGGAGTCCCAGAAAGTTTTAGGTTAGACATGGACAAGCCACCAAGCCCTTGACTGCAGCAGAGGCCCTGGGCCACTGGGCTTTCTCAGAAGATGAGCCCGAAGGGGTGAGACTCCGTCCATTGGCCTTCTAGCCCAGGCCAGGCCTGGCCCTGCAGCCCGACCGCTCAGTCAGCAGCTGCTCTGTCCTGTCTGGATTGGCCAGGCCCTGCCTGGAACCTCTGCCTCCACCCCAGCTCCAGGCTCAGGCTTCTCCCAGGCTCTGCCTTGGCTTCAGCAGGGGGTCTGTCTGGCTGATGGGACTTTGAAACCTCCAGCTCCCTGTGGTGAAGACAGGAAGTAGTTAGTGCAGAGCTGAGTAAAAGCCCCCTCCCCTCCACCCCCAATAGCTCCTTCCCCACACAGCCAGGGACACTCTGAGGGTGAGGGGCACATTCCAGAGTCCCCAGCAGAACTCAGAGCTGCCCTGGAGGCTATGGGGCCCCCGGAGACTCCGTCCTTGGCTTCTGCCACTTGCCCTCACTCCTTGCCTTTGGGTTCATGCTCCAGTCATCTTCCCCACAACCCTGGCTTTGCCTCCTGTGGACCCTGACCCTGCCACTTGAGGTCTCCTCCAGGTCTGACTCAGGAGCTGGCACTGTCCAGCCCCTACTCAGGCGTGGCTGAAGGGACTGGGGGTGGCGGCTGGGCCAGGGAGCAGAGCGCTAGGGGTGGGGTCACACAGCTGTCCTGCTGCATGCTGTGTTAGCAGGGGGCAGTGTCCAGCCAGGCAGGTGGGGTGCCCTCCTAAGTTTGGCACATCAGAGAGAAGGGGCCCTTGCCGGGGGAGCCCAAGCAGGAGACCTGGACCCCGTTCCATGTAACTGAGATATCGTGAGGATAGACAGAGATGTCCGCAGCTCCACAAGACAGCAGGGAGAGAGAATCAGCCCCTAGGGGGAGGCAGACTCTCTGACAAGGGTAGGTAAATGGGTAAATGGCCCTTCACTTTTGCAACAACAGTTACACAGAATCCTGTGCCCCAAAGAACAACAGATACGCACGTGCCTCCCAAAGGAACAGACGTACAGACTTTGCAGGATGGAGAAAGGACTTCTTACCCCTGTGGGACTAACACAGAAATAAAGGCTCACCCCCACCCCAACTTGGCCAGAAGGACAAACACAGACCTTCCCGGAAGAAGAGGTGCACCTCCATTCCCCCACGTGGGAGGGCAGACCCCCAGGTCCCCCAGGGGAACTGGCAGCAGACGTGCCACCTCCCAGCCCAGCCCAGTTCAGGTCTAGAGGCTGCCTGGTGATGTTGAGCTGGGAGGTACTTCTTTCTCACGCTCTCTGTCACTCTCTTGTCCGCCCAGCCATTTCCTTTGCTTCGGAGGAGGGCTGGGAGTGACATCCCAGAAAGGGTGGGGGAAAGAGGAGCCCCTGCCCAGGATTCCAGGAGGCAGATGTTAGAAGGGGACAGCTGGTCCCCCACACCCCTGAGACCCAGGCTGGTCAGAGTGTCAGCAGGCAGGGTGCTGGCCACCCAGCCAGGCTGGCCACCGTCAGGAGCCCCCAGCCTGACGTCAGTCCCACTGATTGTTGTTGCTGGGGCCTGAGTCATCCGTGTGACGCCACAGGGGTCAGCTCTGGAATGGCTGGGGGTGGCCTGCAGGGCCAGCTTCAGGGATCGGCTCTCCCTTGGGGCATGCACTAGGATGGGTGGGGACAACCGAGGTCACACTCATCATGCGCAGCCAGCTGCCTACTCCCAAGGTCTCAAGGTCCCTCCAAGGGGCCTCCAAGGTCCCTCTGCTGACCTTTGCTGCAGGCCTGGCTCAGAGGGCCTCAGCCAATTGCCCATCCGCCTGCTGACCGCGGCTCTGGGCTCTGGCTGAGAAGCCCCTGCCTTTCCTGCCTCGGAACCCTCAGTTTCCACCCTTGATCTTCAGTGAGACCTCTTCCCCCAACTCTTTTCTTTCCTTTTCCCCAGGAAGCCTCCCCAGAATAATTCACTGTAGCCCCACTTCTTTCTGGAATCACCTTTCAGAACCCCCTTCCTGTCCTTCGCCACGGGCTGCTGTCCTGTGTTCTCTGCAGCTGTGCTGGTTTTCTTCTGGTGCCCAGTCACCTCCCAACTTGTTGAGAGCACGGCCTGGGGCTCCTCTTCACTCCAGACACTTCATTCCACCCACCCAGGCCTCAGGCACCTCTCTGGAGCGACAGCAGTGGCCTCCAGGCTGGCCCCCTCTAGCCCTGCAAAACCTGCTGTCATTTCTTTCAAGCCACTTGTTGTGTTTCCTTGCCCAGGTATATCTCCTGGTCCATTTCCTCTGCAAGGCTCTGAACTACCAGAGGGCCAGGGCTGTGACTTGTCCACCTTGGAGTGACATGGGCCTACTAGCATGTGGACAGTTATATATGTGTGGCATGAATGAATGAATGAATGAATGATTACATCTTGACTGTCAGAGGTAGTGGCATAGGATGGGAGACTTCTTTCCACATAGTCTCTCTATTTTGACCAGGCCTGCCTTCCCCGACAGGACCGCCCACATGGGTCTAGGACCCAAGGACTGAGGTACCATGAGAACTACCCTATAAGGATTCAGGGAGGTAAGAGGAGGCAAGTCTTGGCCAGCATCTGAGCTCGAGATAAGAGAGGCGAGAGGGTTTGGCCTCACCCTCAGGCAGGAAAGGCTCCACGGACAGGGTACTTTTTTTTTTTAATATATTTTATTGATTATGCTATTACAGTTGTCCCATTTCTCCCCCATCATTCCCCTCCACCCTGCACACCTTCTCCCACCCACATTCCCCCCTTTAGTTCATGTCCATGTGTCATAAGTTCTTTAGCTTCTACATTTCCCACACTATTCTTGCCCTCCCCCTATTTTCTACCCACCATCTATGCTACTTATTCTCTGTACCTTTTCCCCCTCTCTCCTCCTCCCACTCCCCAGTTGCTAACCCTCCATGTGATCTCCATTTCTGTGGTTCTGTTCCTGTTCTAGCTGTTTGCTTAGTTTGCTTTTGTTTTAGGTGTGGTTCTTAATAGCTGTGAGTTTGCTGTCTTTTCACTGTCGTATTTTTGATTTTCTTTTTCTTAGATAAGTCCCTTTAACATTTCATATAATAAGGGCTTGGTGATGATGAACTCCTTGAACTTGACCTTATCTGGGAAGCGCTTTATCTTCCCTTCCATTCTAAATGATAGCTTTGCTGGATAGAGCAATTTTGGATGTAGGTCCCTGCCTTTCAAGACTAAATATTTCTTTCCAGCCGCTTCTTGCCTGGAAGGTCTCTTTTGAGAAATCAGCTGACAGTCTGATGGGAACTCCTTTGTAGGTGACTGTCCCCTTATCCCTTGCTGCTTCGAGAATTCTCTGCTTCATTTTAATCTTGGGTACTGTAATTATGATGTGCCTTGGTGTGTTCCTCCTTGGGTCCAACTTCTTTGGGACTCTCTGAGCTTCCTGGACGTCCTGGTAGTCTATTTCCTTTGCGAGATTG
Organism: Glossophaga mutica; assembly: GCA_039655065.1. NCBI lineage: Eukaryota > Metazoa > Chordata > Mammalia > Chiroptera > Phyllostomidae > Glossophaga > Glossophaga mutica. Next base: position 51,494,508 of record CM077304.1, read on the forward strand.
GGGAAGTTCTCTTTTATTATTTGTTCAAATAAGTTTTCCACTTGTTGCTCTTCCTCTTCCCCTTCTGGTACCCCTATAATTCGGATGTTGGGACGTTTAAAGATGTCCTGGAGGTTCCTAAGCCTCTCCTCATTTTTTTGAATTCTTGTTTCTTCCTTGTTTTCTGTTTGGTTGTTCGTTTCTTCCCTCTGGTCCACTCCATTGATTTGAGTCCCAGTTTTCCTTCCATCTCTATCGGTTCCCCATGCATCTTCCTTCATTTCACGTATTGTAGCCTGCATTTTTTCATCTAATTTGTGAGCAAAATCAACCAATTCTGTGAGCATTTTGATGAGCAGTGCTTTGAACTGTGCATCTGATAGGTTGGCTATCTCTTCACGGCTTAGAGGAATTGGCTCTGGGGCTTTCATTTCTTCTCCGCTTTTGGGTTTTGTTTTGTTTTGGTTTGGTTTTAGTCTGGCTGCGGCTATTACGTAGTGAGGGGTGGAGCCTCAGGCGCTCCCCAGTGCGGGGCAGCCCAGTCACTGGGTTGTGACGCTGTATGTTGGGGCGGGGTCTGAGAGGGAACAATGGCGCCTGCTCCGCTCTCTCCTGGATTCAGTCCCTTCCGCCACTTCCCCTCTTCCTGGACTGTCTGCGCGCGAGAATGTGGGACCACCTGGTCAGCCAGCCGCCTTGTGCGTCCTCACTGGGTCTGCACAGTTGCCCCCCTGTGCCCGGGTCCGCCAGCTGCCGCCTGTGCACCTGGGAACTGCCAGCCGCTGCTGCCTGCGTTCCCGGGTCCGCACCTCCACTTTTTCCTGCCTCGACTCCGCCCCCCTTACTGGTCTGGATGAATGGTTGTTGGACTTCCGTACAGTTCAATTTTCTATAAGTTCTGGTTGTTTTCTTGTTTCTAAATATTTGTTGTCCTTAATTTTGGTTGTTAGAGGAGGCACAGTGTGTCCGCCTACGCCTCCATCTTGACCGGAAGTCCGGGTGCGTTTTGGAGTAGGGACGAGAATGGGTAAAAGGACTGGCAGAATGAGGAAAGAGTGGCTGTGTGGCCTTGGCAAGTACATTAGTCAGGGCTCCCCAGGAAAACAGAACCGAACAGGGGATACATGGAATTGGCTCATGCGAGTGTGGAGGCTGACGAGTCCCGAGACCTGCAGTCAGCAAGCTGGAGGCCCAGCGGAGCTGAAGGTGCAGTTCCAAATGCTGGGAGTCTCAAGACCAAGAAGAGCAGATATTTCAGTTCAAGTCTGAAGGCAGGAGAAACCAATGCCCCACCTTCGAAGCTGTTAGGCAGGAGGAGATCCCCACTTGCTCGTGCCAGGGTCAGGCCTTTCATTCCGTTTGGGGTGATTGCATGAGGCCCACCCTCACTAGGCGTGGCAATCTGCTTTACTCAGTCTAGGGATTCAAGTGTTCATCTCATCCAGAAACACCCTACAGACATACTTAGAATAATGGCTGACCAGATGTCTGGGCATTCTGTGGTACAGGCAAGTCGGCACATAATATCGGCCATTAAAGCCCGTCGCTACCTATCCCTAAGCCTCAGTCGCATTCTGTGTAAGTTGTGGGGATGTGATATTTCCCTTCAAAGGTGGTTGGAGAAATCAATGCAAGGGTGCATGTGAGGTGCTGGCCTGGTGCCTGGGAAGTCTCAGTGAATGGTGGTATGGATGATGATAATATCATGGATGATGATGATGTCGAGATGGTGGCAGCAAAGGGCCCTGAGACACACGGACTGTGTCGGAGAGAGAGGTCAGTCACTCTCCTCACTCATTGCAGCGCCTGGGAATCAGGATCTGGTTCCCCCTACCCCAGAGTTCTAGCCTCCCAGGGTCCCCGTCCTTTGGCTCCTAGCAGACCCTCCCCTCTTAATATTTTATCCTGATTCTCTCCGGGTTAAGTAAGGCCAGGCTCTGGAAAAGGTTGCTGGCCTGTAAGGCAGGCAGTTTTCTCCTTCCCCAGGCTCTGCAGGTACTCTGAGGCTGCCTGAGAGAGATAACCACAACTGGGACAGAGACAAGCCAGGCACCAAGGATGCATCGGACAGAACTACGGGAAGGAAGGAAGGGGATAGGGAAGTGATGGAGTGGGGAGGTCAGCCAGGAGAGGGGGTTGAGTAGGGGTTTGGAAGAACTGGGTGGGAGAAGGAAGCCTAAAGGGCAGGTAGGTGACCATGGTATGCTGGAGCCAGCTGGTCCTGGTACTCTACAGCCAATTGTAACTCTGATGATCAGAACGTAATCTTTCATTCATTCTGGACTCTGCACTCAGTGATGGCTTGTAGCTTGAAATTGGCTGTAGTGAAAATTTGGCAAATTCTACTAATCAAGGCATTTCTCCACCGGAGAGCAAGTGTTGGGGGCAGCGTATTGGAGTGTGGTGGTGTGTCGGAGTGGGAGAGTGGAGAAACCAGAAAGAGAACTTCTGTAGAGGTAAGGAATCCTGCACTTGAACTCCAGGCTCTGCCATTTACCCAGCGACCTTAGCCAAGTAACAATGTCTCCCAGCATCAATTTCTTCATCTCATCAGATTAAATTAATAACATATATAAAATACTTAAAATCATGCCCTTTCCATTCCATTCAATAAGTGTTATGTATTATTATTTTGGGAGAGAAAGTGAGTGTTAGAAAAATGAGCATCTTAATCCCCAAGTAAACAATTTAGGAGCGCCTCTTGTCCGGGTGGGGCCACGCCAGGGCCAGTGGCATTAACAGAGGAACTGAAAAGCCCACGTCTGCCCTGGGCGTACAATCTCCTTGGAGAGCCACACGTGCTCCCAGGAAGTTCCACAGCACTAAAAATGCACTCATGTTCATGGAACACTTTACAGTCCACAAAGGTTTTCCATACGAATTATCTCTTGCGGTCCTTACAACAGCTCCCGGGGTAGAGGAGGAAATCAGAAAGAGTTAGTGATGTCAAGAGGCACATGCAAAGGCAATGGCAGAATTACCAGCTTTACAAGAACTGTCACCAGATTGGTCAAGGTACAGCACCGCCTGTACGATGATAACACAGAGTGAGGTGAAGTCCCGTTCTCCAGCCTCCTTGTGGGACCAGGGATCCTGGCTATTATGCACTGGAAAAGCTCAAGTTTTGCCATCCACTCAGCGTCATGCAGCACACTGGCCTGGACTCACCCCCAGGGCATCTCCCCACGTAGCATGCCCTTCATCTTGGGCGATCGGTACCCCTTTGGGGTCTCTGAGGTCGGAGTTAGGGACCATGCCTCCGCCCCCGGGGATAACTCCCCGTGGAGGACTCCGCTCATCCTCCGGAGGCAGCACAGAGCTCATCGGCCTCTCCTTCCCTCTCATCTCTATGGCGGAAGTTCCGGCCAAAACACAACAACGTTCTCGGTGGTGGAAGTGAATGGAGTCGTCCAAATGTGGGGGTTACTTCTCACCATCAAATCTTAAAATCCTAGAGGTAATCAAGAACAAGATAGCATCCGAGTTACCGAGAAGTAACTCGGACTAACTAAGTTTGTCCGCTCGCGTTAATGTTAAACGATCCGGGCAGCTGCACTCGTTCAAGGCTCGGCCAGCCGTGCTCCCCCCGCCGGTGGTCCCTGGGGCAAGTGGAGCCATCCGACGAGCAGGGGCGGGGCACGGGTTTCCGGGGCCGGCCTCACCTCCTTCAGAGGTGGTCGGGCGCCGCCGGGTCGCGGTTGCGTGGCCCGCGAGTCCGGGGCGCGGGCTCGGGGAGGAAGGGCACCGTTCTAACCAGCTGCCCCCTTCTGCTGGGTCAGCGCGGGCGTTCCCCGAGTCGGCCGGAGGGAGTGCGCGCCTCGAACTCCCCAGCCGGTCCAGGCGGGTCGCGGAGCGCCGCACCTGAGACAGACCTCAGCGGAGTCAGCTCCAGCCCTGGTATCCGAACCGTGGAGGTTCTGGGGGAGTGGCGGTGGGGAAAACGGGACCCGGACCAGAAGTCTTTCCTGAGTCCTGCCTGAGTCTCTTGATGGCTAGCCGAACGCTTTCTGTTTTTGCTTTTAGTCCTTTTGCCCTCGATCGTCCGCGCGGAGGTTGGGGCGGACCTGCGGGGATCGCAGCCGGGCGTGAGAAGGAGGAGGAAGACGGGGATGATCAGAGCCTAAGTGATCCCGCTTCAGCCTGTACACGTGAGGTGGGTATGGGGGTGCTCTGGGCCCCAGCCTGGCTCTGAGAAGACATCTGCCAGTCTCCGCCCCTGTGCTCCACAGACCTGGGTCTGGGGGGGGGGGCGGGCGGGGGACCAGTGTGACTGTTCTTCCCGGGCCCTGATTTGGAGAACTCCCTGCTCACTGGAGGCAGGAGTGAGAGCGAGAGGACAGACAAGCTCATCAGAGACCAAAGGTGGGTGCTGTGGAAAGGAGGCTGGAGTACTGATTTCCTGGAGAAGTGGAGCCTAAAGTAGTGCTGAGAATGAGGGAAGAGCCTGGGCTGGGGACGGAAGCGAAGCCATGTATATGGCCTGTTTGAAGGTTTGTGGGCGCACAAGAGGGGGAAGTTGTGGAAGAAAGGGGAGCCGGACCAGAGCTGGGATTCTCTAGATGGAGTTCAACTAGAGGGCAGAAAGGAACAGGGGAGCTCTGCTTATCCTTGATCTAAGAGTGCAGGGGAAATCGATCCAGCAGTCCTTGGAAGGACCCGGAATTCCAGGGTCGGGATGAATTGAGCAGTGACTTTGTGCTGAGTTCCGGTACCGAGTTCCCGGTGATGAATAGGATACAGGCCCTGCCCATCAGGAGCTGTCTGCCCAGTGGGAGAGACGAGACAGGGCAACACCTGTGACAGATGACTGCCAGTACAGGTGGCCCCGGGCTGATTGCCACGTGAGAGGTGGGGCCAGGTTGATTTCTGATTGTTGCCCTGTGTGTTCAGTAGTGAGCACCACTGTTTACCAGGGATAGAGACAGACTGAAGTAAACCGAGAAAGAGCTCTCAGGGCCCTGAGGGGGGAAGGTGGGATGTTGAGCAGGCAGGTTTATGGGGAATGAAGATCTTTAATCTGTAGAAGGGGTGAGGGGGTGATGGAGGGACTTGCCTATAAATATCTGAAAGGCCTGTTTGTGGAAAAGGGGTGAGATTTATTCTGTGTGGCTCTGGATGTCGAAACCGTGACTAGTGGTTTGAAGCACTAAGATACAACTTCCTTCAGGAGAGCTGTCTAAAGAGGGGATGACCCGCCGAGGGAGGTCCTGAGTTACTATCTTTACTGTCTGAAGGCTTTGTTGTGAAATGTCTATTAGGGCACTGGCAATGGCAAGGCCTGGCTGCCCCCGGGAGAAGTGGTGGGCACAGCATCTCTGCTCCCAGCACGTGGGTCGATGGCTGTGGGTTTGGGTGCCTGGTTTGGAAGGGCGGAACTTCCCAGTCAGTTCCACCGGGTCCCAGTCAAGGTGTTGGCAGGGCTGTGTTCCCTCTAGGGACTAGGGGAGGATACGGCATTCTTGGCTTGTGTCTGCATTACTTCAGTCTCTGTCTCTGTGGTCACACTGTTTTTTCCTCTTCGGTTGTTCCAGAGTTAACTTGCCAGTGTCTGTCCGGGGTTGATCTTGGCACAGCAATGCACTGACTTGTCACTGCCCTTAGGGCAGCGTCCAGATCCTTAACCTGGTCATTCAAGGTCCCAGGAAGTCAGATGTCCTTTTCCCTCTCCCACCGTGTAGTCTCTCCGCTGTGGTAACATTGACCCACCCGTCGTTCCTCCGTCTTGGCAGCTTCTCAAGTGCAGGGCTGTGTTTGCCTTCCACGGCCGGTGCCTGGCAGGTGTGGGACAGCGAGCGGTGCTGGGAGCCTCATTGAACACCGCAGGGGAATTTAAGCCTTGGCGAGTGGTTACACCTGGTCACATTGAAGCTCTCCCTGGTGCTGCTCCTGGTAGTCTAAGATTCTGTGATAGTGGGTGCTGCTGAAATGCAGGGCAAGGCTGTGGAGGCGAGGGCTGCGCTGGGTCTGGGAGGAAGTGAGTAAGTAACAGGCGGATCACCCCGAAGGTGGCAGCATTCTGACCCGGCTCCTCTTGCAGGGCAGCCCCTGGGTGCGGTGAAGCTTCCGGTCTCTACTCCTGTCCCCTACCCCGTTGCGGGCCGCGGGCTGCGGGCTGCAGGATGAACTGCCGCTCGGAGGTGCTGGAGGTGTCGGTGGAGGGGCGGCAGGTGGAGGAGGCCATGCTGGCCGTGCTGCACACGGTGCTCCTGCACCGCAGCACGGGCAAGTTCCACTACAAGAAGGAGGGCACCTACTCCATCGGCACGGTGGGCACCCAGGACGTCGACTGTGACTTCATCGACTTCACCTATGTGCGAGTCTCCTCGGAGGAGCTGGACCGTGCCCTGCGCAAGGTTGTCGGGGAATTCAAGGTAAGGCGTGGCACGGTCCTGTCAGGACTTAGGGAAGCACCCTTACACCCTGGTTGGCTCTCCGTGACTGAGATGGAAAGGGTTCTGGCTGCCCGGGGCAGGGAGTGGGGGGTTACCACATGTCACAGGGGTGGGGGGGAGCATGAGCAGAATTACTGGGCCAGGTGCTCCCATTTGCTTCTCAGATGAGAAGAGGGAGAAGCAGCCAGGTCTGGTTTGTCCTTTCTCTCCCTTCCCTCTTCTGTTCCTTGGCTTCTTTCTTTGTAATCAAGAATCACTGGGCTTTATAGTCCCCCCTCCTTTTCGTTAGCGGCCATGGGCTTAGGTTGTCTTTGAGCCAATGAAGTGGAAGCCTTGTGCTTCGCTGGCGGTGGAGAAGGCAAATAGGGTTTACCTGGGGAGTAGGAGATGTTAGAGTACGTTTTGGAGGATGGGGGCCAGAGGGGTGGGGTTGTGGAAGGAGAAGGAAGGCCCTGCGTGTAAAGGTGAAAAGCAAGGGTTTTGAAATTAGACAATGTGGATTCAGACCCTGGCGCAGCCGCTCGCTGGCCTGTGACTTTCGGCAAGAGCACTTGACCCTGAGCCTCACTGGCCTCAGTACTCCTGCATCCCAGAGCTGTGGAGAGGGGTGAGTGGGAGCAGGAGGAGCGCGTGCGTGAGTGCCTGGCCCAGAGTAAGTGCTTAGACAGGAACTTGGAGCAAAGCCGGAGGAGTTGGGCAGTGAGACAGGTTTTGTTGTTCTGCTCAAACCACTCAGTTTCAGGTGGGCAGTTTGCTGTGTCACATTGCCTGAATCCGTTACCTCCTCTGCCCCTTCCCTGCCCTCCCTGAGGGGCTGACAGAGCTAGGACAGCAGGGTTCCCTGGGGTGTAGGAAGCAGGTGCTCACAGGGCGGGAACGCCTGTCTCGGCCTGCTCATCTGTTACCTACCCCTTCTTCCCCAGGATGCTTTGCGCAACTCAGGTGGCGATGGGCTGGGGCAGATGTCCTTGGAGTTCTACCAGAAGAAGAAGTCTCGCTGGCCTTTCTCAGACGAGTGCATCCCCTGGGAAGTGTGGACGGTCAAGGTGCATGTGGTCGCCCTGGCCACAGAGCAGGAGCGGCAGATCTGCCGGGAGAAGGTCGGGGAGAAGCTCTGCGAGAAGATCATCAACATCGTGGAGGTGATGAATCGGCACGAGTACCTGCCCAAGATGCCCACGCAGTCAGAGGTGGACAACGTGTTTGACACAGGCCTGCGGGACGTGCAGCCCTACCTCTACAAGATCTCCTTCCAGATCACCGATGCCCTGGGCACCTCAGTCACCACCACCGTGCGCAGGCTCATCAAAGACACCCTGGCCCTCTAGGTCTTGCTGGGTGCCTTGGATGCTCCTTGATGGCGTGTGGACCTTGGTTCCTGGGGATTGTACTGTTAGGCCTGTGGGGCTCTGGAACCTGATCCAGGTCCCTGATAACACTTGGAAGGGCCATCCCCTGGCTTCTTTGGTTTGGGGTTGCTAGTCTCTGGTCAGCCTCGTGACCTTCGCTGACGGTTAAGTCAGGCCAACACTGTCTCGCCACCCCTGTGGTGGGTCCCCCTTCCTTCTCCACTGTACAGAAGCTCCATCGTTAGGATGGTGAATAAAATTGACAATGTGAGCTTGGGTTGCGCCATCTCTCCATCGCCTTGTGTTTGTTCTGCGCTGAAACGGCAGACGTGTGAGGAGACAGGTGTGTGTCGAGGGCCTTGTTCCTCGATGAGGGGAAAGGGTGGACAGGATTCCAGAAAGATGAAAGCTGACCGATTTTGTGCTTTGTTGTACACTCACATCGTGTCACCCACCCAGGAGTGGCCGTGGGGAGGCCCTCGAGTGAGGACACAGGTCAGGACCTGTCGCTTTTAGACATGATTGTGTTTGTCCTCCCTTCCTCAGGAGGCTGTGACATCTCTGCCCTTTGCATTACGCGGTCTCACTTCATGGTGGCTCCGCAGGTATCTCTCATCTTCCTGGAGCACACGCAGGCCCAGCGCGCCCCAGAACGCTCACTTGATCTGGGGTTTCCGGAGAGGAGGGAGGGCCAGCTGGAGACGGGTCTGGTGCCTTTTCCTCCGGGTCGGGTTGGCCCCTGCTGGTGGTTAGGACGTTGGCCTGGTAACGTGCTCATTTCAACACCAGCATGCTCAACCCAGTGAACTCCACTGTGTGTTTTTTATTGACTGATTCCATATTTTACAATGGTTTTTGTTTGCATCTGGGCCGGTATTAACGGGCCAACTACACTGCACAGGGAGGGCGCCGAGGGAGAAACAGTGGGGGTGGTGGAGGTGTGGCATGCCCGTGGGCCTGTAGCAGGCAGGTGTAGTCGGGATTGCCAGGAAGTGTTTGCACGTTTTTCTCCAAGCAGTCGGGGATGGGGAAGGCCTGTTCTCAGCAAGTCCTTAATGGTATGTGATCCCTGCTTGGCCTGCTGTAGTCTGGGGGGCCTTTTCCCCTGGGCTGGCCATCAGCTAATCTCTTCTGAGGGCTTGGATGATACAGGCGTTCGCCAGCAGTGCCTTGGTTTTAAAGAGCTCCAGGTCGCTGTAGGAGTTTCCGGGAGACCTGGGCAGGAGGGTCTCCCCCCATCCCAGCTGTCTCTCTCCCTCTGCGGCTAGACTTTGCTCCACTCTCTGCCGCTGGCCTGGCTGTGGGATAACCAGCTGCCAGCACGCTCCCTGTGGTGGGCAGGACAGTAACATCATCCCTTTTGGCACTGAGGTTTCCTGGAGGTAGGGAGCTAATTTACTCAAGGGCAGAACCTAAGCTCTGGTGACTCAAAGCTTTCCCATTGGTTTGTAACTCTCCTTGACCTCCAGGGTCTGAGCAAAGGAATGGGGAAAGGAAAGGAAAGGAATGCCTTAAAGTCCCCCATTCTCCCGTTGTCTCTCCCCGTGTGGGGCCAAGGAGGCACTGGCCTGCTTGTCTGGCCCCAGGAGGCTTCCAAAGGATAGGAAGGATTTAGAGGCTGCTCCTTTATGTCCTGTCCCAGTGGCCACCTGGGCCATCTAGCAGCATTGAGCTTTGGCCCAGAGGCAGAAAGCCCAGAAAAGGCGGTGGTACTTGCTGGTCCTGTGTCCTGGTAAGCTGGCAGAATCCCAGCCAGCACCTAGGATGGGGTCTGGAAGAGCTTTTCAGGGTTCTGAGTAAGGTGCCATCTCTCGACTTCTTTTGCCAAGGGGGAGGAAGATCCTTGGAGACAGGATTCCTGGGTTTGGCTGGTTGGGCACGGGTGGGCCAGGTTCATGTGCATAGGTGTGTAGGCCTTTGGGGTTAGAAGATATGCTCCTGCCTGGAAGTCTGGGCTGTAGTCCCACTGGAGGAGCTCTTTGTCTAGGAAGGGCCTGTCTGCACAAGGAGTAGGGGCTTAGGGTGCCTGGGATCCGCCCCTTAGGCCCCTCCCGGATGCTCGTGGTCCGCCCTGTGGTCTGTGGTCCGCCAGCCAGCCCCGGCTCCCACACATCTGACCATCTTACAGTCCCGCGCACATCAGGGCACATCTGGGCAGCTGGCGCCGAAGCATGAATGCCTCTGAGGGCAACACGGCCGGAGCCGCCTGGCTGAGCTCCTGCTGCAACCAGTCGGGAGTGCAGCCGGAGGTCCCAGAGGGGCCACTCCCGGTGCAGGCAGCTGTGCTGGGCGTGCTGGCGCTGCTCGTGCTCTGCGGGGTCCTGTTCCTGGGAGGTGATCTCCTCCTCCGGGCCCAGGGCCTGGCTGCTCTGTTGGCCCGTGAGCTGCGCGCATCCCCGGAGGCTGAGCCGGGCAGCGACGACTCCTAGGCACCCGGCGGCGCCTCCAGGGCTGTGACTGTCCAGGCTGCCCTCAAACTCCGCGCCCAGGGCTGTGACTGTCCAGGCTGCCCTCAAACTCCGCGCAGGGCTGCGAGGAAGCTGCTGCGGGTGCCGGTGCCGGTGCCTCCAGGATCGCGCCAAGCGCCCCTGCGGAGGAGCGAAGGCTCAGGTTCCTTCCCTGGAGGCCCACAGGCTGCACAGGTGAGAAGGGGCAGAGCGGGTACAGTCATACCAGCTTTTTAGTGCCTCTGGCTCCTGCCTCTGGAAGTCCCCAGGGTGGGGGCCACAGCTCCCACCCCCGACCCCGTGGGCAATCTGAGGGATTGGGGCTGGCCCTTCCCCCCACCATCATCTCTCCTGCAGTGGTGCCCCACCCAAGAGCTTTTTCTAGAGTAGGTGGTCACAAACTGGGAGGGGGAGGTCGGGCGCACGGAGGAGGGCATCTGGAGGGGCCGAGGTGCACTTTGGAGTCTGTCTTCTCCGCACCCACTTTGCTCCCGCCCCAACTCCAAGGCCCCATCACTGTCCATTCCCCTGGAAGGTGGAGGAGAGACCGCGGACAGGAAATCAGACAATCTGGGCCTTTGGCTGCTTCGTCGTCCTCTCTCCCTCCTCGCCCCCCTCCCCGCCAGAAAGAAGCCTGTCTCTGCAGAGGGTTTGAGAAGGATTAAGATCCCTCACTGTGAGCAGGGGTGGGAGGGCAGAGCCAGGGGTCTGGATGACCCTGGGGTTGGGGAAGTGTGCAGGGGGGGAGTGGGACTCCCCCAGGCCCTGCTCAGGTTGGGGGTGGACAGAGGTGTCCCAGAGCAAGGAGCTTTGTGGCGTGTTTAGGGGTGGTGGAGGATGGAGGTTGCTAACAGCTGGGGGGCCTCAGTAGCACTTTCTCCGGGAGGAAGGGGCTGACGATTCCCAGCTGTGGGGTCTCCATCGGGCTCTCCTGCCTCTGTCCCTCCAAGGACAGGAACCATCTGGAGGGAAGGGCGTGGGTGGCCTGCAGACTGGGTAATTCCAGGCCAAGGCCACCTTGGGCAGAGCCACGGGGTTTGGGCAGAGGAGCCTTCACTGTCCCTCTCCACCATTCAGCATTGTATCTTGGGGGTCCTGGCAGGTCTGTGGGTGTGGCTATCCACTGGGGGTGCCTCTATCCTCCCCCTCTAAATCCCCCTTCCCTGCTTGCAGAGGTGATGTCCCGCCTTCCATCTGAGAAAGGAGTTCGTGCATGTAAGGAGGGGCTGGTGAGTGAGGGGCAAAGGGACGTGTGAGCAGGGAGCTGCTAAGCAACTGCGAGGCTGATGACCTGCGATCCCTACCCAGGGCAGCCCAGGATGTGGTGCTAATCCCACTCTGGCCTTGCTGAGCTGTGGGCATCTCACCTCAGGACGCCACCCTCACCCCTTCGGAGAGCGAGTGGGCTGGCTGGGGCAGTGAGGGTCGGGGTGTGTCTGCTCCCGGCCCCAGGGAAGCAGGCTGGGCCCTGGGGACACACCCGACCTCCCTTGGCTGTGTCCTGGGGGAGGGGTGGGAACTTCTCTGTTGCCTCCAGGTTCATCCACCCTGGATGAAGCCTGGTTCCTTCTGCTGCTTTTCTGCTCTTTCCCTCTGCGTGCCCCTCCGCTCCCCCAGGTGGGTGGAGGAGTCTCCATGTGCACTGTGAACCCTTCATGTTACATATGGGGAAACAGAGAGAAGAAAGTGATGTGCCCGAGGGAATGACAGAACGGGAACTGGACCCCAGGGCTCCTGACTCTGAGCTCAGGGGCGGGGGTGGCACTGGAGTGAGAAGTCCCCCCTTAGCTTATCCCTCTTGCTCTGTCCCCGCCTCCCCATTGCCTACTACTTTTTGAGACTCTGATGCAGAATATGGCTTCTCCCCCCACCCCACAAAGAAATCAGAACCTCAACTTCTTGTGTTACTGCCTTCCTCCTGTCCTTACTTCCTGGCAGCCTTGTTAGTTACCTTCTTGCTGCTGGAGACAGCCTTCCAGACACTGCAGCCGCTGCCCAGCCAGCTGGGCTCAGCTTTCCTAGTCCTAACCTGAGGCTGGGGATGGGCTCGGGGTCACCTGGACTATACGTCCAAGAGAAAAATCCCAGTGGCCAGAGCAGAGGGATCAGAAGTAAGGGCGGTGCCTTTGGATTGGCCTCTGGGTTCAAGTCTGGGTGGTTTTAGGGGCCCAGAGAGACTCAGTAGAGGGCAGGGCTATGTCCCAGCATCGTCGTGTCTGCTGACACCCAGGCAGGACTGCGGGGAGGAGGAGGGGGTCGGCAAAGGCTTTCTTCACCCAGCGTTCTGCCTTTGCTGTCCCTGCAGCTCAGGGCTTGTAGAGTCGGAGTGTGTCACGAGCTGGGGACCTCAGCGTTCCCAGGGAAAGATACTGAGCTGTTTGCTGTGGAGCCCTGACCCTGGTCAAGGCTGTCAGACCGAGTGGGAAGGAAAAGAATTTGGAAAATTGGGAAATGGGCGCTGCTGCCGCCCCACCTCCGAGGCCACAGCTAGGAGCGAGAGGAGGGGGAGCTGGTGCAGACTGGAGCACCGTGGAGCAAGGCTGGGCATCCGGGTCCTGGGCAAGCTTGGTCGGTCTGCGCCGTCCTTGGGGGGAAAGACTAGCCAGGGGACGACGGGTGGAGACCTTGCCTTCACTTTCCTCCAGTCCCGGAGTTTCACCCTGCCCTGGAAAAGGCTGTTGGGGTTTATCCAGCTCATTCCTTGGCTTCTGCATAGCCCAGCTTCCTTTCCGGCAAACACAAGGCCGGCTGTCGCTTACAGATTCCTGAGCCTCGCGTGGTCTGTTCTCCAGGGGGAGCGCCCACAGCCTGCTGGAACTCCTCTGTGCTGCGCACTGACCGGGGGAAACCCGGATGCGGTGAGGCTTCCACCGGAGACCCTCACACTCAGCTGCTGCCTCTCATCACTCTGCTCGGCCTCCTGGCATCCTCAGGGGTGTGGAGCTGCAAGGTCAGGAATGAAAGCCCGTGGGCCACCACTGTGCGTCCTGGCGCTGGAGCGGCCACGCACCCTGGACACTCTGCAGCACAGGCTGGCTGTGCCCCCTGCCCGCAGGGCCTCTGAGGACACGTGCTCGCCCTGTATAAGGTATAAGGTGGTATAAGGTGGCCGTAATCTGACAGACCAGCGACCTGTCCTTGTTGAGAGCTGTGGGTCGGTGTCACCCGTTTGGAAGTCTTGGGTGCCCCAGCGATGACCCATCAGTTCCTGTGGCTGGTTATCAAACACGCTGGTAATGCAAGTTTGTGGAACACAGTCTGTGTTTCCAGCTCCTGGCATCCGTGGTGCCCCCCGCACCCATTCCAGTTTGAACTGTTTGTGGTAGATACTGAAACAGCAGCCCCAGCCAGGGCCCCTCTCCCCAGGTCTCTCTCCCCAGGGGTGGCTTTTCCAGTCTCGGGTCCAACTCTTTCTAAGGGTGTGGGAGGTGAGGTAGACAGCGACTCTCACCCAACACTCCGCTGCCCCCCTGTGGCCAGTGTGGGCAAAAGCTCTGCCTCACGCGACCAGGTACACCCGGGCCTGAAGAGCGCAGCCCCCGCTGATGCCTCAAAACCAGAGTGGATTTTGTAACTGCTCAGTGAATCCTAGACTGTAACCCTCCCCGAACCTTGGTCTCCTAATAAAATGAAGGCAACAGTGTCCTTCTGAGGATGCAATGTCCAATGTGCTTGTCTGTAGATAAAAGGCTTTCTGCACCGCAGTGATCGAGTAAGGTTACTACTGTCCCCCAACCTGACCGCTCCCGGAGAAGATGAGGGAAGTCACCCACTCTGCTTATGGGACCACTTCATTTCTTCGTCTGCTCCATGAGTGTTTGGGGAGTGGCGGCGCTGAGGGCTGGGGACGAGGGGGTGAGGGGGTGGAGCTGTGGCGCTTGAGGGCTCCCAGTCCAGTGAAGATCGTCAGCCACAAAACTGAAGCTAGCAGAGATCTAAGAAGTGCCGGTGTCGACAGGCCCAAGATCACAGCCTGACGGGCTCGTGGAGGAGGCTGGTACTGAATGGGTATTCATGGGCAGGGACAGGGAGGAAGGACAGTAGGGGCAGAGGTGCAGGGGGGTGTGGGCCGGGTACCCTAGAAGCAGGGTAGTTAGGGCAGAGTGTGAAGGGAGGTGAGACCAGGGAGGTGAGACCAGAGAGGCGGCAGCCTGGAGAGGGGTGGAATTGATGCTGGGGGATTTGCCCAAGGGGGGACCATGGTAAGATCTGGATCTTAGGGAATTAGGCTCAGTTTGCAGGCTGAAGGTAGAGAGAGCAAGGAGGCTGTGGTCAGAAACTAGCAAACATGGTGGTGGCCTGGACCAGGCTGGGAAGGAAGGGGACCAATCAGAGCGATCTCTGGGATTCAGGCTTCGGTCACTAGTTGGATGTGGGGGCGGGGCAGAGAGAGGCGGGAGGACGCCCCCCTGGCTCCTGGCCTGTATCGCAGTGGGTTTGATGCCTGCCACGCTCTGTGGTGATGTGTTATCAGTCAGTATTTTGGTCTGATTTTACAGGAAACCCACATGATAAATGGCTTGAGCAGAAGGGAACTTATTGGCCCATGCGGCTGAAAAGCCGAGGGGGCGGTCCTCAGGCCTGCCGTGGGTCGGGCCTCCGAGGATGAGGGCAGGGCCTCCTCCCTGGCGTGGCCTGGTTGGTCGGTCGACCGCCCATCTGCGCCAGCCTCCTGTGGGCCGCCTGGTGGCCAGAGCGAGGCCGTGGAACCACGCTGCCGGGCCGGAATTCGGGCGCCGCGTTCACTAGCCGCGTGGCTGCAGCGAGGTGCTCGCCGCGCTGGGGCTCCGTCCCCTGCCCTGCAGAGGGGGAAAAGCAGGGCTGGCTGGTGCAGTTTCTGTTAGGACGAGATGTGACCCACACGTGCAGAGTGTGCCTGTGATCAGTCCCACGTAAGGCAGGATGCTCACTTTGTGGGCTCTCGAATCAGTCAGGGAAGGGGGGGTCATCTCTGAGTTCACTCAGACCAAACCCCTGGATCCGCTGTGACTGGGCCTGTTTGGCTCTGTGCCAGCCCTGAAGCACCAAGCTGTATGGAATGTTCTAGGCCTAGGTCACTGCTGTACTCAGACTGATGGTGGGGTGGGGTAGGACTCCAAACCACAGGGCCCCAAGGAGTGGGGGTGTCTTCTCACCAGATCTAGGCCTGTTTCAGTCCCGGGGAGTGCAGACGCTGGGTGGTAGCAAACCTGCTTGGCTGCTGCAACTGGGAGGCCACAGGAGGCGCTGATGAGTCCAGTTCAGGTGTGTTGAGTTCCAGGCAGTCAGGGACATCCAAAGGGAGCTGTCAGATGGACAGTTGGTGTGTGGGGCTGGGGCTCAGCAGAGTTCGTTCTGGTCCCTGGTGCCGCTAGGGATGGAAAATGGAGCTGTGGGGACGCGTTGGGATGGGGTGGGGTTGCTGGGACACGAAGGGAGGAGACTGCGCATGCAGGGGCCACCGCTGAAAGGCAGAGCAGAGGAGGAGCTGGCGAGGAGGTGGAGGAGGTGCACCCAGGAGGTGGGAGGGGTGTGGGAGGCACGCAAGGAAAGATTTTGGAACTGAGGGTGTGACCAGGAGTGTCAGTGCCCTCAGCAGTTTTGGGGTGCTAGGAAGGGACATGTGGCCCAAGACCTAGGAGACAGGGCCAGGTGGGGACAGCTTCCTGAGGACCCCACAGACCACCCGAGCTGCCTCTACCGCTACCCTCAGCCTGGGGATAAAGGAGTCCCATATACAAGAAAGATGGGAGCGTGGTTCCCTCTGGGCCAATGGATGCATTGTAGCAAGTAGAGGCTTGTTTTTTTTAAATAGTACAAGCCTTTGGACTGTCTGAATGCTTTACCATGCACACGTCTCTCCTAGGCAAAACAAAACGATAGGAAAACAACACACACACACACACACACACACACACACACACACACGAACCTTGTCCCACTGCGAGGCCGCTGCGCCTTCCTTCCAAGAAGCAGGCGACTTCTGTGAGTGTTGCATGCTGCAGAGGGGCTGAGCCTGCAGCCCTGTGCCCACGCCCGAAACCTCTGTCTCCTCTGTCTCTGAGCCCCCACTCCACTCGCTGCGCGTTACGGGCAGACCTTCTATTCTCTCAACTGCTTGTTCAGACGTCTTCCTGGTGGTCCCCTGACCTCGTCTGTCTCCTTCTTCCCTGTTCCTCAGCCCCTCCTGTCCCTGCTTCCTTGCCCTTCGGGTTAGGTTCTGGTGCCTCACTCAGTCCTGCTCCCACCCATTTCCTGGCTTCGCTCCCATGGAGCCCGCCGGGTAGAACCTCGGCCATGGAGGGCTGTGACTCCCTGTTCTCTGAACTTGCACCTGGGCTGCCGAGTGCTCCCAAAGAATGTCCTAGCCCCGGGCAGACGGATGGTGACAAAAATGGTCACCAGGGTCTGCTGGCCCCTTGCCAGGCCTGCCCCCGACCCCTCCAGCCAGCTCTCTGCTGATGCTGAGTTACTGCAAATCACGCCGACTCTCAATCCCTGCCCTCCGTTCTCCCCCGTACTCGGCTCAGGTACCCTCATATCCTACTCCTCACGGGAGAGAGGCCCCAGAACACAAGGCTCCCTCCACTCCTGTCCCAGACCTGCAAACACACCTCCTCCGGAGCCTCTTCCCTCAGGGAGGATGTGGGTCCCTCCTCGCCACCCCAGCCTCTCCTGCGTGCCCATTGGCCTATTTAAGGTGGTTTCTCCCACCTTAAAATAGCCTTCTTCTCACTCAGTGCTTTTCCACTTACTACCCTGTGTCTGTCCTTGCAGCCAAACTTCTCTGAAGAGTTACCCACGCTTGCCACCCCATGTCCTCGGCTTCTGCTTACTCCTCGATCCTCTCCAGCAGCTTCTGTCTACACTGGCAGGTCAAGGTCATCAGCCCCTGGGTGGTTGCTCTGAAGCCTCTTTTCAGCATTATCTCAGCTGCCTCCTGGACACTCACAGCTGGACACTCACACCACGGCCGAGCCGCCCTCCCCACCGCTCCCCCGTGCCTTCTGTGACACACCCGAGAAGCTTGGAGACGGGAGTGGGGAGAGGCTGAGACCTTCGGTTCTGGAATAGCACTGGGCCCACACCCTGGGGTCACCGCTTACTGGGAATGGGAAATCATGAGTAAAATGGGGAAAGGATAATACCTACTTTGGGAGTCCCCATCCCCGCCCCCACCCGCAGGTGCTGTGGACCTCAGCATGTGGGATGCCTCCCTGGGTTGAATCCAGGCCCTTCCCCCAGCTGTGCTCCCCTGGGGACGTCTTGCTTTGCCTGTCCCTGTCTCGCCCCTCTCCCAGGGTCCTGGGCCAGCACCCTCTTTCTTCTCCCAGCATGCTGAGTGCCTCTGGACTCTGTCCTGGGCCTCTCTCTTACCTGTCCTTCTTGCCCTGGGTCCTCCTCCCTCTCCAGGAACTGAAGTCGCCATCTGTATCCCTGCCGCAGGTCTGAAATCAAAAACCGGCAGCCTCAGCCTAACCTGGCCCCTGAGCGTCCATCAATCCCGCTGTCTCTCCTGCAGGGGTTTACTAAGCGGCTACTCTGGGCAGCCACTGTTTGAGGCGCTGGAGAGTGCGGGGTGACAGAGACAGGGTCCCTGCCCACGGAGCCCATGCTCTGATGGGAAGGGGCATTTGACGCACGTGTGGACAGCTAACTACACAGGGTAACTGCACACAGTGACGGTGCTGGGAAGGAAATAAAACAGCGTGATGAGGTGGAGACCTGTGGGTGACTTTAGGCGGAGGGGTCAGGGAAGCTGTCCCAGGAGGTGGCATTTGAGTCCCTGCCCGACCCACGAGGAGGATCCAGGCGAAGGGCTGGGGCACAGTGTTCCTGCCAGAGGGACAGTGGGTGAAAAGGTCCTGCACTGGACATGAGATCGGCACCTCTGAGGGAAGGGAAGGAGGCTAGTGAGGCAGGAGCTTAATGAGTGGCGGGGAGGGTGGCTGGGCCAGGGCACGGAGGCGCATGCTGAGGGTGGCCTCATTCCCAGCGCATGATCTTCGCTCTTGCCATCTTCTGGCTCTCAGTGCGCGGTACCTCCCCCCCCCGCCCCCCTGCAGCCGTCCTTGATTCCCCTTTCTTCTTCCCTTCCGCAGCCAGTCCATCACCAAATATGGTCCCTGCTACCTCTTGGAGCTTCGCTCCATCTCCCGGGCCACCATCCTCCCCTCTCAATCTAGATGCCTTCACCCCATGATAGCCGCTTTTCATTCACACTTGACAATCCATGTGAACCCTTCTTTTTGTGACTTTGCACCCCTTCCTTGCAAAATAACAGTTCAGCTGAAGTAGACTTGCCTCCTTCTTGGACTGGTTTTTACGATAGAGCCACCATATTAGCTGGCAACTTCTCTGCCTGAGCCATCTGCTCAAATGTTAGCTCCATTAAGATAGGGATTTTTGTGGTTTTGTTCACTGCACATGGGGGGCTTTCAGGAAATACATTTTTGAATGAATAACATCGTCTCTTAAACTTTTCTGATCACAGGGTAGGGAGGAGGGAAAACTGTAAATGCATTATAGCCCCTTTTTTTTCTCAAGCAAAAATGTGTTAATTCCCAGAAATGTGCTAGAAACTAACCGAGGCACATGAAGTGGATCATATGCTATGCCGCTGGTGTAAATGGAGGCTTTAGAGAAATGGCAGCAACATTTAAGGGGAAAATTGGTGGATTTCCAGATAGTGTCAAGCACATCTTTTGGAGTTGGCACCAGTGAAGATTTGCAAGGAAATCAAAGAACCACAAAATGCTTTTCACACTGTCAGTTCCTTAGACACCAGTCTTCATTGGTTTGCAAAAAAAAAAAAAAAAAAAGCCAGCATATTTTTTCCCCAGTGTGGGAGCTGGATGGAGAGGGACAGACCTGTGTCACTGGCTGATGATTTAAATAGCACGCTCTACACCTGGGAAGGTGTGCCAGAGGTTATGGCAACAGCGGGTTCAGAACCAGCCACTTCCAATGCACAGGTGGCCAGTGAACGGAATGGTGTGCTGCCGGCTGGTTCCCAATTTCGGATGTATATTTTTTATTTAAATGTTTTTATCAGATACCAAATGTTCTGGGACTTGTAGGCGAAGTGAATTAAAAGTAGAAATAATATTTTGTCCTTTGCCATTTGAGAGAAATGATGAATATTTAAAAACCATTTGGCAGGAAGCAGTGACGTCTCACCTCCTCTCCGCAGTGGCTGAGGCCGGGTTTCTTAAAGGGGTTCATGTTCCTCCAGCCTCAAGGAACTTCAATGAGAAAGACTCTGTGGCCTAACAAACTTGGGGAAGTTGTGGTGAGCAAAGTTGAACAGGCTTCTTTACCCCAGTTCTTTTAAGAGGCATGGCTATGCCAATATTGTAATGAATCTAAGGGAGGAATAGAGGGCTTTTAAGCAGATTTGATCAAAGAATTATTTTTTCCCTCCTCTTTCTCCTCCCCCCACCCTTTTAAAAAATTTTAAAAAGGATCATCTCATGAGGCCACGATTCTAATAAATACACTTTGGGAAATGTCGTTTAGAATCCTTCCTTTGGAAGGGAAGAACAATTTTGGAAAAAATTAGATTATACCACTTCAGATAGTGCATTTTTCTTACTTTGTCAAAACAGTATAAAATTAACTTTATTTCCCAGGACTGTAATGTCACATTACTAAATTTAAATTCACACCCTAGCCCCCCACAAAGAGTGTTTTAAAAAACACATTTCGGAACTACTCCTTATGTGAAACAAACCTCTACAAGGAGCAATGGCCAAATATGTTCATGAATTTTGTACAGGATGCAAATGTGATCCCAGAATTTTGATTTCGCCACAACTGTTTTCCCAGAGTTCACTGTGGTCTGTGGTCCTGTGACCCGGTGGACCTGGGCCAGACTTCCTTCAGCACGGCGTCACGCAGAAAGCCCGTAGGAATCCTCGAAGAGCGGTTTTGTTCGCTTTGGTCTGACCCATCCGTACGACTGCCCAGTGCTCTTATTGCCTAAGATGACCTGGGGTCAGTGGCCGGAGCTGCTGGCTGGGGACGGACACTGGGGGCCCAGCCAAGGGAGCCCGAGGACATGACACACTGGCTCTGCAGGAAAGTTGGCTGCGCCGGTCAGGAGATTGGTAATATTTTACTGGGCTAATCTGAGTTTACTTGGGTATGTCTTACCATGTTATGCATTCTGAACTTTAATTTCTGAGTTGTAACTCTGACCGTCCTGGTTGTGGCTGAAGGGTGTCGTGTGAGCTTTGTGGCTGGACTGAAAGAATGGAAATGAACAGATTTTTTACGAAACTATTTTCTTATTAAAAAGTAAGTGATTGCCCTGGCCAGTGTGACTCAGTGGGTTGGAGCATCGTCCCATAAACCAAAAGGTTGTGGGTTCCGGTTCCTGGTCAGGGTGCATGCCAAGGCTGTGGGTTCCGTTCCCAGCTGGGGCGCCTGCAAGAGGCAACTGATCCATGTTTCTCTGCCACAGAGTTGTTTCTCTCCCTCCCCACCCCCACCCTCTGAAATCAATAAGCATGTTCTCAGGTGAGGGTTTTAAAAAAAAGCCCTGGTGGGTGTGGCTTGGTTGGTTGGGCATTGTCCCACAAACCGAAAGGTCACCAGTTCAGTTCCTGGTCAGGGCACGTGCCTGGGTTGTGGGTTTGGTCCCTGGTGGGGCTGTGCGTATGGAAGGTAGCCAATTGATATTTCTCTCTCTCTCCTTCTCCCTCCCTTCCCCTTTCTCTTAAAAAAATAAATAAATAACCTTTTTGGAAGAATTAACCCACGGCTGCCAGTTTGTGACTACTGGTGACTGAAAAATCTGTCTCCAGCTTTAATTCTCCCCTGAGCATCAGAGCCACCTGCAGGACTAGAAGTGCTTACCAGGTGCCTCCACCTGGGTGTCGTGTCCTGGTGCATCACAACCCCACATGTCCAAAACTGGACTTGCCGTTTCCTCACGCCTGTGCATCCCTGGTTCCTGTTCTCAGTGACGACACAGCAAGCGTCCAGCCGCCCAGGCCACTCCGGAGTCCTGCTGTGTTCTCCTTCCTTTCCTCTCCACATGCAGATCATCGCCACAACCTACGGCTTAGTTCGAGTTGTTAACAATCTCTAGCACCCGCCCTCTTCCCCCTTTCCTTGCTACTGTCTTCGGGCCCTTATCTTCTCTTACCTGGACAATTTCCACAGCCTTTAAACTGGCGACCCTGCCTGCAAATCTTCTCCCAGTCCTTCCTCTAGAGCTGTGCTATCCAATGTGGTAGCCACTAACCACGTGTGGCTACTTAAATTAATTAAAGTTAAATAGAATTTAAAAATTCAGCTCTTCAGTATTAGGAGTCACATTTCAAGTACTCAGTACTCACGTGGCTATTGGCTTTCATAGCGGACAGCACAGATTCGGAATGTTCGCATCGCTGCAGAAAACCTACTGTACGGCGTTGCTCTATGATTGTGCTAATGTCTAAAACCTCCCTGGTGTTCTGGTCCCTCTGGATGAAGTCCAGACTCCTTGACCTATTTTACACCTCCTCCCCACCTGGCTGTACCTGCCCAGCTGCGCCTCCCATCTCGTCCCCACTTGCACCCTCTGTTCCAGCCATCCCAGCTCCCTGTGTGTGTTGATTCTGTCCTGCGTTCGTGCCTGGCCACCCGGGTCCTGCAGCCTGGAGCCCCTTGTGTACCTGCATAACCCCAGGCTCAACTCAAGCACTGTTCTTGTTTGGGGTTTTGTAGAGCCCCATCCCAGGCCCACACACCTGGCTGTGCCCCATGCACATTGCTGTTGGCGCTGCCTGACTGTAGCACTTAATACGGTGTCCATAATTTGTCTGTCTCCCTCCTGTGAGGTCTCGCTGTGCTCCTGGGCCATCTGCATTGCCCCCACCTCGCCCAGTAGGTTTCTCCAGAGGTAGGGGTGGGGGTAGGTAAGGACCACAATCTTTTATTTATTTTTTTATTTATTGATTTTAGAGTGGTGGGGGGGGTGAGATTTGTTGTTCCACTTATTTTTTTAAAAATTATTTATTTATTTTTAGAGAGAGGGGAAGGGAGGGAGAAAGAGGGAGAGAAACATCAATGTGTGGTTGCTTCTCATGTGCCCCCAACTGGGGACCTGGCCCGCAACCCAGGCATGTGCCCTGACTGGATATCAAACCAGCAACTGTTTGGTTTGCAGGCTGGCACTCAATCCATTGAGCCACACCAGCCAGGGCCACTTCTTGAAGCATTCATTAGTTGATTTTTGTATGTGCCCTGATCAGGAATTGAACCTGCAGCCTTGGTATATAGGGATGATACTCTAACCAGCTGAGCTACCTGGCCAGGATTTTTTTTTTTAATCCTCTGGAGGATTTTGATTTTAGAGAGAGGGGAAAGGAGGAGAGTGAGGGAGAGAAACATTGGTCTGTTGCCTCTTGAACTTGCCCAGACCAGGGACTGAACCCGCAACCTAGGCATGTGCCCTGACCAGAATCGAACCTGAGATCTTTTGGTTTATGGGACAAAGCTCTAATCAACTGAGCCACACTGGCCAGGGAGGGAATACAATCTTGAGAAGCACCAGGAGTTAGCAGGATTTCTTTTGCAAGGACACTCCTCACTCACTGAATTAGCAGTAAAGGGGGGTTATCAACTTGATCGACTGGCCAATGCAGAGGAAGGATGGACATCAGGGCTGGTTTGACTTGGGCTCAGCTGGCAGAGGCCTGGGGAGCCTGGTGTCTCTCCACGCTAGCACGATGCAGCGTCTGCCTGAGACTGGCACCCTCGTGTGGCCCGAAGGGGTACAGCACCTTGATCCAGGGCTATGGCTTCCTGGTGGGGTCCTGTGGGGCAGGGAGGGTGGCTTTGGGAAGCTCTTCTAGGAGGCTGAGGAAGCAACTTCCCAGGGAGCCCACAGCAAAACTCTCCTTGGCCCAGACGGATCATACTCCTACCCTGACTGTGTAACTGGCAGGGCAAGGGCCTGGTCTCGCATGCCTGCCCTGGGACCCAGGGAGGAGCCAGTTTGGGTTGCTTGGGGAGATGTGCAGATATAAAATCAAATTAGGGATGTTACTAAGAACAGGGGGCGTGGTTGCTGGGGAGGCACCTGAGAACCCCCTGGGCGCAGCAGCTGTCCCCTCGGTGGTTAGCCAGAGGGCGGCAGCACCCTCCCAGTCAGGAGTGGGTAAAAATGGGAGAGGCACCCCATTCTCTCCCTCCCCAGCCCCAGAAAGGAGCAGCCTCTGTCCACAGCTCCTTAGTGCAGGAGTCTGGAAAGGCCATGCCAGGGGAGCTGGTCAGAGCCCCTCCCTCCCGTATATGCTGCCTCCCCATCTGCATACTGTTTTTATTTTTAGAGAGAGGGGAAGGAAGGGAGAAAGGGAGGGAGAGAAACATTGATGTGAGAGAGAAACATGGATTGGCATGCCCCCAACCAGGGACTTGGCCTGAAACTCAGGCATGTGTTTTGACTGGGAATTGAACCTGCGACCTTTTGATTTGCAGGAGATTGCCCAACCCACTGAGCTACACCAGTCATGGCATCCCCACCTGCACATTCTTACTTATGCCATGGGTGGGAGCGAAGGAGGGCCATCTGTCTCAGCTTAAATTTTCTCAAACAAGCTCCTGGGGCACCGTGAAAGTGTGCTAGGGGAGTTGAAGGACCCCTCATTTCTTCAGAGGGACATTCTGAGTCAAAGAATGTAATCCAGTCCAGAGTCCTTCTCTCCTGCTTGCACAAGGCCCCGGGGGACCAGGAAACAATAAAGGAATGGGGACCCAATGACTTCCAGAGCAGGACAGGCACCTTGCAAATGCAGAAATGATCTTCCTGAAATCTCACTTGTCTGAACTTTTTGTCCTGGGAGATGCTATAGGTGTTCATCTAGGTTGGAGTCACCCAAGAAAAAACTGGGGGTCTCTAACTCTCTTTGGGGGAATCCTGAAAAGGAATCAAATGGGAGGATTCTGGTCATGGTGAGACTGCACCCCACCTTCTCCCAACTCCACCCTTGGCACTTGTAAGGGTGGGCAGCAAGGCGTTGCCTCCTCCCCCTCCACCCCGCTGGAGCCTGGGATGGTGTTTGGGGCTTCAGGGCTCAGACCTGAGGCTGTGGTGAAGGAAGGTGAGAGTTTCCTGGGAAAGGAGAAGGTGTCTGAGGGAGCGGGGAGGAGGTGCAGCGGGGTGCGGTGGCAGCCTGAAGGCTGGAGATCGGCTAAGAGCGGGGAGCTCTATGTGGGAGAGTCCCTTCCCTGGAAAGACCCAAACTTTTAGGTACATTCCTTAGTGAAACAAAATGGAAAGTCCAAATAATTTGGGGCTCTGTTTCCTCTCAGAAGAGGTAATTCTCTTTTATGCAAACACTTCAGCAAATAAATTTGCATATGTAGTAAAATTGTCTTTGTGGGAGATTTAAGGGGCATGTTTTTTTTTTTTTTTAGCATCGTTCAACGTTTATGTATTTATTTATTTATTTTTAATTTAAATTTTTGTTCAAGTACAGTTTTCTGCCTTTTACCCCCATCCCAGCACACCCCGCCACCCAGCCCTCCTCACCTCCCTCCCAGGGAAATGGTTTTAAAGGGAAACAGTGTCACCCTATGTCCCACTTTCCAGCAGAGAGTATGTCAGCTTACTGAGGTCACGAGGTCCATGGGAGTGATGGATGCCTCTAGAGGTGGCAACACAATAGCAGGAAAAATAAACCAGAGGACATGCTGGGGAGATAAGAAACCCAATTTCTGATTTACCCAGAGAACAGGAAGTTCTGCTCCATGTCCCGCTCCCTTAAGAAGGGGACAGTGAACTCCCGCCTCATCATCCATGCCGGCATTGCATGCTAGCTGTCAGCATCTATTCCCTTCTTGGTTGTGCCTCTTGTCTTACGGAGGCCAGAATGCCTGACACCACACTGCTCAGGCTCCCTTGTAGCTAGGTGCCCCCAAAGATGAAAGTGCGGTAGGGGTTGTCTTCCTGTTGCCGTTCCTGCTGACCAGCAGGGTTGGCGAAGGTGGTTGTGGTATCTGGCCTCTGTCTGCCAGGGTCTGGTCATGATCACCCTGGGTGACAGATAAAAGTCGTGGTGGTGGCAGCATCAACAACAGAGAATCTTGATCCATGGATGGTGATGTGGTGGTATGTTGGTGTGACCTTGACTTCAACAGTCCCATCGGGAGCCTCCCGCCTTCTGCCTCTCAAGCTGCCATCTGCTGCCTCCAGCGATGGTTTCGTAGGCCCCCGATTCCTTGTATTGAATCCCTCTTTTAAAGCTAGAGTGGTTTGTTTTCTGCACTGCTGGTGCAGTAGGCATGCAAAGAAGGCTGGTTTGAACGAATGAAAACAGAATGTCACATCTATTCCTAAAACAGATCTTTGGGTCCCTTGGCTCTAAAAGAGAGGGCCACCCCACAGTGACGATGGGAGATAGGCAGGAATCCTCAGAGGTACAGGGCTGGATGGGCATCCCGTTTTCAGAAGCCGGTGGGATGGGGCAGGGAGAGTGCAGATTGGGTGAAGCAAAGGCTTGTAGGAGGACCAGCCTCTGACTTAAGGGCAACACTGGCCCTTTACCCCAGGACCTTAGACCTCCCTTCTCTCCCTTCCTCCCCCTTCCCAGGCATCCAGTCAGGATGGACCTTTGGTGAAACGCATTGTCCAGGTAGGTGTTCCCCCCTCGTCTCTTAGCCACAGCTGCTCCCTGCAAAGCCCTGGTGAGCCCATTGAGGCCTATAGCACGGTCCCAAGGGCAGTTGAGATTGGAGACCTGTTTTAGGGTAAAAGTCCCTTCTAGATCAAATACAAAAGCTCTCCCTGGGAATTTCAGGCATTAACTGAGGAAGAAGCAGAGTTTTTTTTTTTTTTTTTGGACATTGGAATACCCTGAGATCATATAGGTGAGCCGACTAAGGAGATAACCCTCAGGGGGTGTCACTTACAGTGTTATGGGATGTGGCAATTTTAAGTATGCTCCCAAAGTCTTCGATACTTTTTTCCGTTGAAAGGGGATCGATGTCCTGGACTCTTGAAATTTGGGGGTGGGCTGTCACTGCTCCACCAATAGAATATGGTGGGCACAGAACCATGTGCCTTCTAAGGTTAGGACACAAAGACCTTCCACTGGCTTTGGTCTCTGGGAATTCTGCCTTTCTACTGTTTCTCTCTGGCATTTCCTGTCGGGCCCCAGCCGCCATGCTGTGAGAAGCCACAGGAAGAGGCCCTTGGAGGTCCCACACTCAAGGCCGGCTTTTGAATCATCTGGTCTGGATTTGTGAGCGCAGAAGCTGGAGTGACGATTCTATCCCCAGATGTCCGAGTCACCCCTGGCCATTGGAGTCCTCCCAACTGAGGCTCCAGGCTCCTCTCCTGCCGCTCGTCCTGCCCCAAGCCCTTGACCTACAGACTCTGTGCACAGAACACAATGGGTGCTGTCTGTGCCCTAAACTGCGGGCAGTTTGCAACAATGCGGTGGCTGATGGCACCCTGGGGCCACCGCCCATGCAAAGGCCCTTCAGTGGGCCCCTGCCAAGTCCCACACCCAGTGGGTTATTGCGGGAACAGGCATCGTTAGAGCCGCAAAGCCCAGGTGTACTTCTCGAGAGCTGCCGAGTGACAGTCACAACCCATTACCCAGACCTTGGAGATCTGAGCTTAGACCCTAGGCAGGCTTTCCAAGGCGTGTTCCCCAAACATGGGCCTTTTGTGCTGCCAGAACAATTGGTCTGAATTTGCTTGAGTGAGTGGATCACCAGCCTCATGTCCGTCAGAGGAGCAATGACTCTGAGCAGGCAGACCTGAATTTTGAGACTGGCTCTCTCTGATGGTTTGGCATGTCTCCGCGCCTCCGTTTCCCCACCTATAAAACAGGCCGGTGTGGGGGTGAGGTCACCTGTGAAAAGCCTCAGGTGCATCAACTGGTCCCGGTGGAAGCAGACAACCTCCTACTTGGAGCTGTTGATGATGGAATAGCCTCAGGGGGCGGCGGGTGGTGGAACCCAGTGCCCAGGAGGGCAGGCAATTGGTGTTTCGAGGAGTTCCTGGGTTCGCTGAGATACCAGCTGGGCTAACGATTCACCTACTGCCTTGGAGATGCAAAGTAACAGTGGCTTAACGATGGAACCTCAGTTTTCTCTCATGTGCATCCTGGCAGGAGCAATCTGGGGCTGGAATAGCAGCTCCACAGAATCGAGTTGCAGGCTTTTCCTGTCTTGTTGCTCCACAGGCTGATAGGTGAGTGTGACCTAAACTGACTTGCTATGGCCACCTCTGGGTTCCGGCCAGCAGGAGGGGACAAGGCCAGGAGAGGAGTGCCACAGCCTGGAATTCTGAACTCAGGACCTCCAGTCACATCCTGTGCCCGACTACAACTTCGGGGCTCCATGACTCTTTCAGGCAGGGAGGGCAGAGATGATGGGATGGAGGAAGTACCTGCCATGCTAAGCAAGGGGACTTGGGGATGGGCTTCAACCATCCATCCACCCAGCTTTCCAAGCAGCTCAGCTGTTGAGGGCCCCGAGCCGGGAGCCAGGTTACAGACCTGGAAGGACTGGACCCTGACCTCAGGGAGCCCCCAACTCCTCTCAAACCAAAGCCAGTGCAGCGTGGTTAGGCCATGGCTTTGAGGGCTGAGCTGTCCCGGCTGGGTCTCCGGGGTGTGGCCTTGGGGCAGTCTGTCCTCGGACCATGTCGCCTCTCTGCTGGACGACCTGCTTCCCCAAGCGTGGCTCTGTGCAGTGCCCTCAGCGTTGGTCAACAGCCACCTGAAATGCGCTTTCCTTTTGCTCCTTATGTCAAGATCCATGTGAGCGATTTTCACCGGAGTTTATTATAGAGGGAAACCTTGGTCCCCACAGAGAAGATAATCTGCTTCCTGCAGATTTTAACAGATCAGATCTCCTCTTCTACCTTGGCTGCCTTGAGGCTTATGAATCGCAGCATCTGCTGCCGCTCAGCAGCCTTTGACAACCTCTGCTCTCAGGGGGCCTACCATGTCAGCTCTGCGTTGGTCTTACCCTTAATCTTTGGTACACGCTGCCTCCCACATTCTTTTTAGGGAGAAGCAGGCTATCCTCACTGATAACACGGAGGGCTAAGGCCCTTCGTTGGGAAGAAAACAGAACTGTCCTCAAGTCGGTGTCGCCTGGACCCTCCTGCAGCCAGGGCAGAGGTTACGGGGCTGTCCTCAGGAAGAAGGGGCAGAAGCAGGCCTGTGTCAGTTTCTGAGGTGACAGTTGCAGCCCGTGGAGCCCTCACACCCCACCCACCCTGTCCACACTGCCCTCTTCTAGCGGCCCCTGTCTTGGCCTGTGGAATGGCTCCTCCGCCCACCTGGTTACCCAGCCCAGACTCTCAGGCATCATCCCTGATGCCTCTCCTCCCCCTCCCACGCCCAGCCCCCCAGGTCTCTTGGGAAGACAGAAATGTAACAGGGGTCCAATGAAGTGTGGGAACTGTCCGCTGCTCCGCCCCCACCCTTGTAGGCTCTTATCCATTCAGCAGCAGGAGGGCTCCAGGTACATCCTTCAGTCGGGCCACATCAGCTCCCTGGTCCTGTGTCTCCAGTGTCTCGTCTCTTTCACAGTGAAGCCACGGCCTGACCTGGCCTGCAGGGCCCCGCGTGACCCAGCCCCTCTGCCGCTCGCCTCCCCTCCCACCAGCCCTCTTTCTATTGCTCCCCTCTGGCCACACTGGCCTCCGGCCATTGCTGCCACACACCAGCTGTGCCCCCACCTCAGGGTCTATCTATGCTCTTGCTTCTCCTTGGCCTGATGGTCTTTGGCTGGGTCTTCCCTAAACAGCACCTTCTAATGAAGCCTTCCCTGGCCTCCCTACTTAAATTTATAATCTCTCCTTCTTGTCACCCCCACTTCCTGTTTGATTTTTCTCCACAGGAACTACCACCTAACAAACTTTTTTTTAAAAACAAAGATTTTGTTTATGTATTTTTAGAGAGAGGGGAAGGGAGGGAGAAAGAAAAGGAGAGAAACATCAGTCAGTTGCCCCTTATACCACCCTGACTGGGGACCAAACCCACAGCCCAGACATGTGCCCTGACCAGGAATTGAAACAGCGACCTTTTGCTTTGCTGGACGATGCCTAACCAAGTGAGCGACACCGGTCAGAGCCTACGTCTGTTTTTTAGGACTGACTAATTTGTAGGCTCAATATAAAATGAACAAGTAGGCACCTTGTTAAAACATGGTTAAAAATTCTGACACAGTGACAACAGAGCACTGAACTAAGTGTGGGGACCCTCTGAGTGCGGGGCTCTGGGTGACTGTGTGACTCTCACACCCACGAAGTGGCCCTGACAATGTCGTAGGTATTTGTTTGCTGTCCTTCCCCCCAACTGGAATATAACCTCCGTGAGAGCAGGGTGCTTGGGCTTGCCTACAGTGGTAACCACAGTGTCCAGAGCGCAGTAGGTGCTCAGTAAGGATTCATTAAATGACTGACTAGGGGTCAGCACAGAGAAGGAGCTCCTCGCCCAGCTGGGCCTGTAGGGAAGAGCTTCACTGAGGAGCACGTGCAGGCAGATCTGGAAAGGTGGGTGGGGGGAAGCCAATGCGGGACGGCAGCCCGTGAGAACAGTGCTCCTGCCCACATGCAAGGCAGCATCCCTGAGGGCGCCCGGGGGGACCTGGGGGCAGTTTCTGGGGCCAGCAGGAGGCTCTGCTGCACACAGGTGGGTGTCAGAAGCCTCTCTGACTTGGGCACTGATGTCAAAGTGGCCGGTTGTCGCCCACGGGCTGGTGAGGCCACCTCAGCACAGTGCCTCCTGCTTAGTTTGTGCTCAGTAAATGGGAGCGACATAGTCTGTGTCCTCGGCCAGAGGTTCTGCGCAGGGCTCTTCGGGAGACTGAGGCCTGGAGGTGGGGAGGAGGCGGGGGCGGGGGGAGTGGGTGGGGTAACGACAAGTGCAGGGCAGGCAGAGATCTCCGAGGCCCCCACATCACGCCCATTTTGGGAAGAGACTTGTCTAAGGGTAGGGCCAGAAACCAGAGAGGGGAACAGCTTTGTAACGAATGTCCTCGCTTCTCTGCCGTGTCCGCAGACTCTGCAGATATTTGGAGGTGAGTGTCCACCTCCTGCTGGTCTCCACCCAATGTTGCTCACGTCCCTCAAGGCCAACGTGTCCATGACGAGTCCTTCAGCCACCTTCCCAGACCTGGCTCACCTATGGCTCTGGCCTTGGTCTCGCCTTCCGCCTGGCGCCAGAAATCTGGGCGCCCAGCTCACCTTTATTCTCTAGGCCTGTCACCAAGTGAAAGGCGGAAACCATCTGCTCCTGACTTTGCTGCTCCTCCCTCCACGTTTGTGTTCCTGCGGTCCCAGGCCCGCCTCTTCTCTCCTCTGCTCCTGGGTGGCCTCTCTAACTCGGACCTGGGTGCTCAAGCAGATCAAGAAATGGCCAGACGGGCTGAGGTCTTGGGGCACACAGGGCTTCTTTCTGGCCTGGGTCGGGTCCCTGCACCCTGCCTGTCCCACACCGGTCAGCTGGGGGCGCTCCTGCCCCACAGAATCCTGCACTCTGCTCCAAGAGGGGGCGGGGAGCCCCTGGAGCCTCTCTGGGCCTGCGCTACCACTACAGCAGCCTGTCTGGCCGGTCTGGGTGTGGACTGAGAGGCCGCGTGGAGGCGGGGTTGAGGGTGCATCATCAGTGCAGGCTGCTGTGTCAGGTTGTGAGTGCTGGGTTTGCGCACGTGGCTTGGAGAGAGAGAGAGAGAGAGAGAGAGAGAGAGAGAGAGAGAGAGAGGGAGAGAGTGTGTGTGTGTGTGTGTGTGGTGAGGGGTGTGGGACTGGGTGGGCATTGGTCGCTTCCCTTAAGGATTGCAGTGGAGGTGCCCTGGGGTCCTGGATGAATTTCCCTTCCAACCCTCAGGCTTGGGGACCCTGCAGTAGGGTTACAAAGACTTAGGTGACAGTCTGGCCTTGGCCCTATCCCAGGGAACCCCACCTCCACACCCACTTAGGGTAAGTCACCAGTTTTTTGGAGGGTGGGCTTTGAGGTCTGATTCCCTCTTCACCACTTGAGCAATCACTTGTTGTAGCCTCAGCGTCCTTGTCAGTAAAATGGGTACAGTAACACCAATGTCACAAGACTGTCATGACAGCTAGAGCTATCCATGGGAAGCACCCAGCCCCTGGCTGCTACCCAGCGACCTGCAGCCAGGTGGGGAGGGAGGGAAGTGTCAGGCAAGACCACTGTGAAACCATAGCCCCATCTGCCTACTGCGCCAGGTGGCTAGAGTTGTGCCCAGATAGTCTGTGCCCTCGGAACCTGGAGGTCGGGGCAGGGGGTAGGGCGGGGCAGGGTGGGCACGGACCTGCCACACACTGCAGGACAGGGGAGGTGGAAAGGCCATCAGAGACAGAGCACAGTGGTCTGGGCTTCAGAGAAGGAGACCTCCCCTCTGATGGGGGAGGGAGCTAGCAAAGGTCTCTTGAGGTGGGGACCCTGTTTGGGCTGGTGCTTGAAGAACAGGTGGGAATTCTTCCCTGCCTGGAAGTGGAGGGGAAGGCTCTCTAGCCCTTGGGCAGCCCAGCGAAGCCAGGAGGCCGAAAGGGCAGGACCTCTCTGAAGCACACCAGGGGCCCTTGGGGCCAGGGCAGGGGATGGGTTGAGGGCAGCAGGGGTCAGGTTGCTGAGTGGGTTGGCAAATCGTGGGGGTCCTTGACTGCTAGCGACGAGGCCTGCAGTGGATCCGTAGGCAGCGGCAACTGGGAGAACAGTCTGAGGTGTAGAGACAGTGGTGTCTGGATAGAGCTGAGCTGCAGGAAGACTGGGCCTCTGGAGCAGCCGGGCTGGGTCCCTCTGCTCAGCATGGGGGCTGGAGTGGAGGCGCAGGGCCAGAGCCAGGGAGGCCAGTGGAGGGGGTGGGCTGGGGTGCAGTGGTCCCAGGCCGTAGGGTCTTGGGCCTGGGACCTGGCTGGTGCCTGGAGGGATGGAGAGGAGGAAAACCTACTTCTCTCCTTGGACTGCATTGTAAGGAACCAGGGTAGATGACTGGAAGAACTTCCTGGGCCCAGGTCTGGGGAAGCCCTGGCCCAGGGGCCTGGCCCTGCCTTACCTGTCCTTGAGTCCCCTGCCTCTCCCTAGCTTCCACTGCCTCCAGATGCCCCATGCCCTTACCCAGGCTTCTGGGGTGAGCCCTGGCCTGGCTAAGGCCTAAGGTGGGACAAGGGAGCCTGTGCCCAGCACTTCGGGTGGTATGTGACTGTGAGAGTCTCCGAGCCTCCCTTGCCCACTGTGTTGGAGGGGGTGGGGCTGCAGTTCCTGACTGCCCCACTCCCTGGTCCAGGCTCCTCACAAGAAAGTGGCGGCTGGTTAAAGAAAGGAACCCTTTAAGATTGTCCTGCTGCTGCAGGTGCTGGGCCTTGGGTGGGAGGGTGGCCGGGTGAGAGAAGTCTTGCTCAGGCCTGAGGAGTTTGGGGTGCTTGGGCCTGCCTGAGAGGGGTCCTGGGGAGTCTTGTGACAGAAGCTGTAGCATGAAGGCTAGAGATGGGGGAGGGACCGTCCCATCTAGCTGCAGCGGCCACCCTGGAGCTGGGAGGATGGGTGGAGGAGGGTGCTGAGCTTGTTTATCTGGGCGGCAGGTCTTGGCTTGTTGGGAATGCAGCCTGGGCCTGGGGGAAGGAGAGGAGGGCCAGCACCAGCCGGCCAGCCCTGCTCCTTCTCCTCCCCCCAGGCCTGTAGACCAGGGAAGGGGCTGGGGGCACTGAGAGGGGCTGCTGGCTTCCCCCGGGAATGTTGGCCTACGTTCTGGGGGCCTGGGTTTGATTCCCTCCCACCCTGAGGTGCAAGTACCCCAGGGTCTGGGGTGGAGGAGTGGGGTCCTGACCTGGGTAGGCACAGGGGGCATCTGGACTGCTCTGAGCTGCCCCCCTGCCCCCACCTGCTCAGAGGGCAGGCAGGCTGGGGCAGGCCCAGAGTCTGAATGACTTCCCCTGTGAGTCCGAGCATGGGGTCCCCCGGAGCCTTGGCTGCAGGGGATGCTGGTGCTGGCGGAGTGCCTGCTGCTCTCACTGGGGGGCCCCATCCTGACCCAAGGCCCTGCCCTTCCACCTTCAGGCCTGGCCTGGGGATGTGAGACCTGCCCCACTGTGCTGAGCCCAGGCCCAGCCTGAGCTCTCAGGCACAGCCTCATCCATTAGGGGTCCCTGACTGTCAGACGGTGGAAACCTGGTGGTGGGCACTTGGGGTGGAAGTGGGTTTGTGGGGAGCCTGGGACACTTAGGGTGGGTTTGGTGGTGAGGGTAGA
The DNA here is from genome assembly GCA_039655065.1 of Glossophaga mutica. NCBI lineage: Eukaryota > Metazoa > Chordata > Mammalia > Chiroptera > Phyllostomidae > Glossophaga > Glossophaga mutica. The sequence continues at coordinate 51,527,880 of CM077304.1, forward strand.
GGCAGGGAGTGGGGTGCCCCTGGGACGTGGACTAGGGATTAGGATTAGGGCAGGGCCTGGGAAGGCTGGGGCTGGAGGGGTGTTGTGGGTTTGGGGCAGGAGTAGGGCTGACAATGCAGTTTTGGGCCAGAGTCTGCTCTGAGGGTGGGTGCCGGTCAGAGCTGGGGGTGGGGTGGCGTAGGGCTGGGGCACGGGGAGGCACCCAGATGCGCGGTAAGGTTGATTTAGGGTAGAGCTGGGTAGGGTTCAGATTCGGGTTAGGGTGGGGGTTAGTGCAGTGTCAGGCCTGGGGTGGGCTGCAGGGTGGAGGGGCAGGCACAGGGCCCTCTGGGCGCAGTTCAGGGGTGGGTTAGGTTGGACCAGGCTCTGCGTTCGGGTCAGGTATGGCTGAGGGTTTTGGGGACCCGATTGTCTGCCCTGCGGTGTCTCTCTGCTAGGTCTGTCTTCTCTTCTCTTCGTGCGATGCCCACAGCCTTGTTTGGAGAGACTGGGTCCTCTGGTCCCAGGGGTGGTGAGGCCTTCACCCTCTGAGCCCGTGCTGGGACCCCGAGGAGGCAGCATTCTGCAGCTGAGCCTCAGATTTTCTAGAGCCTGGGTGTTAGCTGAAGCAGGGGCTCCATTTCACACGGGACAGAGCCTGGGGTTTGGGGCTCCTCCTTGCCAGTGAATTCAATCCAGTCCCCCCTCATCCCCCTTGCTACCCGCCTTCCTCCCTGGGCTTCCTCTCTCATTCTGGAGACTTGTTTTGGAACCTCAGCTCCTTCTTTGGGTCACTACTGGTGGGGGTGCTTAGCAGGGTGAACCCCAGCCTCCATCCTGACGACGATCCTCACTCCCAGGCGGGAACTGGGCCTGCTCCTCCCTAGAGTGGCAACCAGAAGGCCTGATGCTCATGATTCCCACACATTTCGGACCCAGACTTGGGGGCTCAGGGTCAGGGCTGTTTACACAGCACGTCCCCGTCCCAGACTGACCAAGGTCCATTGCCCTCATGGCAGGCCTCTCCCCTGCCCCCATTTACCTCCCTCCCAGTCCAGCTTCTCCAGGAAGCCAGCTCTGTGGGCCCCAGGCCTGCGGTTCTGCAGGAGCTGGTACTCTGCTGCTTGGGCTGAGTTGGAGACTGGAGCCCAACGGTGGGCGGGCTGGTGGTCCTGGGCTTGGCCCGAGAGCTTGCGGCTTCCCTGGGTCCAGCTGCTGTTTCTTAGCCACCTGCCCCCAGGCACCCACCCTGCTGGTTGTCGATGAGAGGTGCTGCCTCCGCTCCACCACTGCAGGAGGGGCTGGGGGTGCCTTCGTGATCCCTTGGGGTCGGACCAGCTTGGAGGCATAGGGGCACCTGCTTGGGTGTGTCCACATGTGACTCAAGCTGGATGCCAAGGCCCTGAGCTGGTGGCTTTGTTCTCCCACTGGCCGTGGAGGGTGCGTGCCGCAGCCCTGAGTCACCGGGGTGTGGCCCAGCCAGCCTGGCGGCGCCCCGGACACCTCCAACCACATGCACAGACAGCCACGCACTGGGGTCAGGACGTGGGGACGTGGGGACCAAGGAGCCTGCTGGGTGTGGGCACAGTCCTCAGTGCCTTTTTTCGGGGGGGTTTGTGAGCCCTTCTTGAGTGTTCCTTGGTGACCAAAGACCCGGTGTCCCTGGCGTTCTTTCCTGTTAGGGTCTGGAGGAGCTGCACGAGGCGAGGCACCTGCAGACACAGCCAGAGACCCCAAGGGGCCAATGGCTCTTCCCAGCTGCTCCATAAAGGACACTTGCAGGCCGCCGTGTGCCACCTTCTGAACCACCAACCCAGGGGACCCCTGAAACAACTCTGAGAGGAGGGACTCTCACCCCCACTTTACACTCGAGGAACCTGGGCCCAGGGGGTATAAGAGTTGCCCAAAGCCACCCAGCTGATGAGTGGCCAGCCGGCCTTAAACCTCTGTATCGGGCGCTCACTGGGACCTGCCCAGGCCAGGTGCAGGAACGTCAGAAACAGCGGCCTGGCCTCTGCCCTCTGCTTCAGCTCAGCTGGTCACTGGGACCTGTGGACACCGTCCCTCACTCAGGGTCAGGCAGGGGCCCTACAAGGTTGGGGCAAATGAGCAACCCTGTTGCCCCTCCCACTCACTGGGCCTGGGTGCTAGGCCCCTTGCACAGGGTGAGGATGGGACAGACGTGGCCCACCTGGCCTCACTGTCCCTCAGGGAGGGACAGGAAGTGGCTTTCCACATGACTACCCAACCTTCCACCCAGGCAGCTGTGTGTATGTTGTATGTAAGTGCATGGGAGTGTGTATCATACATGAGTGTGTGTGTTGTGTATATGTATGCATGTGTGTATATGAGTATGGATAAGTGTGCGCGTGTGCGCATGTGAATATGTCATGTATGAGTACCTGAGGGTATGCCACGTGTAAGTGCGTGCATGTGCACATGCATGTGCACATACGTATGTCGTGTGAGAGTGTGAAGGGGCCGGGGAGCCAGAGTGGCTGCAGGCCAGGCATGATGAAAGCAGTGCAGGTGAAGGGTACGTGGGTCTCCACCTGGACACGCCGGCTGGTGAGCTTAACAGAGAGGGTTAACAGCACGGCAGGGCAGAGGCGGGCCTGGGGATGGCGGTGCCCTGCTGTGGACCTCCCGTGGGACCAGTGAGGGGAGTGGGTAACCCCTCCCACAGGGCAAGGATGAGAGCCAGGGGTCCTGCTTCCCAGGCCGGGCTTGAGTCTTCAAAGACCACCTGTAGGCTGTACCCCACCAGACCAGGGGCTGCTTCCGACCCTCCCGTCCCGGAGCAGGGCTACTCAGTGCAGCTGGGTGGTGAGTAGGGTGCGGCTCCAAGAGCTGGCCCCAGCACCTCCACCCACAGCTCCACCCGGTTCTTTGTCAGAAGCTGTTAGAGGGAGAGGAGAAAGCACCTTATAAGGTAACAAATGCTGGTCTGCCAGGTGGAGAGTCTAGGCTACCTCCCTGCCTTCAGGCCTCCCCGCCCTGCCCAGGCAGAACAGTGGCTTCTGTGCTATCCCAGCCCTGGCCCTGAGCCCAGCACCCCCACCCCACTCACCCTCATTTCATGGAGTCCCTGCTGCCCACCCCAGACCCAGGTGCCCCAGGAGCATCTGGCATGGGGGAAGCCTGGCCCTCCCCACTGGGTGGCAGAAGAGGCAGCCACGGTGCAGACAGGCAGCTTGGTGGCTGTGTGATCTTGGCTAATGAGCCCCTTTCGAGCCTCAGTCTCTTCTGTACAATGAGGGGGTGGGTGGGTTAGGGACGGTGATTTCTCTTGAGGATCTGAGGCCCCGTGGAGCGGTGCGGACACTTCCCAGGCCCAGGCCCAGGAGTCTCCCTGCCTGCCCCACTGGACTCTCTAGGCAAGGGCCCCGCCATTCCTGCCCACCCTCTCTCTCTTCCAAGGGACCTGAGGCCCAGGACAGTTCTCCTGGTCAGCTTTCCAGGTGGGGCTGCCTAGCTCAGCTTGCTTACTTCCGAGAAATGGGATGTCCCCTCTTAGATCTGTCTCCTTGCTGAGAACACCGCCACCTCCCTTTCCTGCCTGCTGCCTCCCTGGAGGAGCTGGCCTTCCCCGGAAGCACCCACTGCACCCTGGCCGTGTTGCCTTGGCCCTCGGGCACATTTGTTTTGCATTGTCCTATGCGGTCATCCTGAGGGTGCCAGATGCACCCTCTTGGAATTTCAACCTGGAGATCAAAGCACTGACTGTACACTTCCAAAGCATTTTCAAACATTACTTAATTTGACCCTTGCAACAGCCCTTCTACCAGGACACGTTGGCAAGTGAGTTTTAACAGAGGTTTGATAGCTTGGTACGGCAGAGGTGGGCCTGGAGAACACCATGCTCTCTGCCTTGGGGCCCAGGGAAGGAAGGGGGCATTTTTTCCTGTCGGTCCGAGATATATTGGAGCCAGGAGTGTCTTTGCATGTAATCTAGTCCAGCCTAGTCCATCTGCAGTGGAGCACAGGAAGTAAGGCCTCGAGCTGGGCCCAGGACTCCTGACCCGAGTCCGGGGCAGACTGAGCGTTTCCCCCTCACTGCCCATCTGTCTGGGCCTGGGCCTGGGCCTGAGGGGTGCTGGGTTCGACCTGGGGGTTGCACCTAGGCCGCCCAGCTAGGAGAGGACAGGGTGGGGGCCAGAAACTGAGCCTGGCCTGATGGAGGGGCCCAGCCCTGGGCCTCTCTCCCTCCACCTTCTGTTCTGGTGCAGGAGCCCTGACCTACCTGCTCCAGCACACTGATTCTACAGAAATTTTCCAGGGAGCTGACAGAGCAACTTCTGCTGTGTGAAAACAAGGCCAAACACATGAGAATGGCTGAGTCATCCTCTTTCATTCCCAGCCCCCCCTGTGCGGAGCAGCCCTTGCCCCCCTGCCTGAGTGCAGAAAGGGCCTCGCTTGAAGCCCCTGTGGTGGCATCCCTTCCCGGAAGCCCTGAGGGTCAGAGGACCCCTCGGGCTCTTGCCAAGCTGGAATTCAGAGAGTTTCAGCACGAAGTTCTCTCTGGTGCCTGGCTCTGGTCTCTCCTGCTGTGTATTGAACCCCCTTTCTTCCTGTCCTGTCTGCTGGAGGACACAGACTGCTCAGTGCTTTGCTACCCTGAGCTGGAGGTCAGGACTGCAAGCACTCTCATGCTGTCCTCCCCGCTGAGGGTGTGGGGGAATCTGAGGCCTCCATCTGAATTCCCACTGGAGACACCCTTCTTCACGCCCCTTCCCCAACCTGCCAGCTCTGTCCTGCGGGCACCCCACCTCCCTGTCCCCCACACTTTGCACACACTCCCCTCTCCAGGAACTGCTGTCTGCTGCCCTAGGGTCTGTCCTGACTCTGTGTCTGAGCTGGTTTCCAGCATTTTCTCTGTGTCCCGCACTAGCCTGTGTTCCCGGCTCCTTGGGCAGTGCCTGGCACATTTTGGTGCTCAGTACATGTCTGCTATGGGCTTGCTGAGGACAGATCTTCAGGTGCATGCTGGAAACCATGGTCAGTTGATTTCTCCTGACTTTCCGAATGGGAAGCTCCAGGGTGGCCCCTGCAGGTCCAAGCCACGGACTTTTGGTCCATAGTGTTCTGATGGGGACGTCGGAACACCTGCGAGAGCTTGGACTGTCTACCACTCCTGGCCTACAGGCTGGTGCTAGGCCCTGGGGAGCATTAGAGGGGCAGAAGACTGCTGGGCCTGTTCACAGACCAGCCCCTCCTCCAGGCCACTGACTTTTCTGGGCCTGCACCAGGATCCATCAGGGAGTTCTAGAAGCCAGGGAGGCCAGGGCATGGGGGGGGGGTGCACTTCCTCCTGGGTCCCAGGCTCAGAGTGGGGCTGAGAGCAGGGTCACAGTCTGTGAACAGCTACTGGTTAGTTCATGCATTTAGTGGGCACTTACTGTATACAAAACCGTGCCCCGGAGAGAGGAGAGCACATTGGGAATGAACGAGCCAGGCCCCCTCTGCGCCCCAGACAGACAGGTCAAACATGGCCTTAAAGATGGTCTCTTCCAATTAACTCAGAGATCCAGGGCTTAGAGAGAGGCACGTGCTGCCCTGGGCCACACAGCAGTGCATGGTGGCTGGGACTAGAGTCCATGCTCCTTCCCCAGCACCTGCTGCCCACAGAGCTGTCGGAGTGTTGGGCACAGCCGGGGGCAGGGGGAGGGGGCTCTGGCTGAGGGAAGGACAGGCAGTGCACCTGATGTTCTGGAGCACAATTGCCAGGGGTGGGGGCCCAGACGGGAAACCACAGAAGCCCAGACCCAGCAGTGTGGAGTTACTGACAGGCGCAAAGGATGTGCATGTGTGAGTGTGAGAGGCAGGGGCCGAGCAGGGTTTGTTCTGGGCAGGGGTGTTAAGTGTGCGGATGTTCATAAAGCAGGAAGAATAGTGTAGCCTGCTGTTGCATTAGCATTTTGCTGTTGATACTTTGGGGGTCTTAGAGTGGGCAGGCAAGAATTGGGTGGACATGTGGGGCTGAGGTGTAGGCGGGAGGTGGGTGGGCATGGAGTGTAGCAAGGCAGGTGGGACTGGAGGGCGTGTGAGCTGCTCAGAGCCAGGGAGAGGAGGAGGCTCCAGCTCTGCCCAGTTCTTGGGCAAGGGGAGTCCAGAAACCGGGGGCTACTTCTGCAGCCTGGCTTCAGGCTGTGCACAGGGTGTGGCTGGGGTGGTCTAGGGGTCCTGAAGGTGTGGCTCAGAGCTTTGGCAGGTCAAAGAAGGTGGAGGGCCTGTATACAAGGCTCTGGCTTGTCCTTCTGCAGCACCCCACCCCAGTCACAGGCAGGAGGTGTTTGTCGAGTGACTGATGGGAGTGGTGGGACCTTGGGAAGCGCCTCAGAACTGTGATTGTGGCCTCCTTCTCTGGGACCTGCAGCAGCCCGCGGCAGCCGGCAGGGGGCGGCGCCAGACCGGCTTTGGGGGGCTCCTCCGCCCCTACTCCGGGCGGGGCGCCCGGGAATGCTGTGGGGCTTAGATGTGGCGCCGCCGCCCGCGTCCCGTCTCGTCCGGTTTGGGCGGCCCGGAGCAGCCTCCCTGCCGGGGCACGCAGGCCCGCGGAGGGCGGGCACCGGGTGTCTGGGCTGCTGGAACGGAGGCTTCGGAGCCCCGCCCCGGAGACCTGGCGCCACACCTGGCGCCTCCCCTGGTTGGGCGCTGTTGGGATGGACACGGAATTTCAGTTTCGGGTCCCGGGAACCTTCCGTGGGTAGCAGCGTGACGCACACCTGCCCTGTTGTTGGGTGGCTTAGGGTGGGGGTGACAAGCCCCTAGCCTCCGCTTCAGTGCCCTCTCACCGGTCTCGCTGGAGGCAGTAGGAACGGTACTGGAGTCCTGGTTCTGGGCCTCAGCTTCCTCATCTGCTAACCCAGGGCGACAACTCCCTCTTGCTGTGCCTTGGCCCATAGGAGAGGCTCATGGACAGCGGCCCAGGGCAGTCCTAAACGATGTCTCCTGCCCCACCCCCCCATCACAAGGGGGGCTTATTGCACTGGCAGCTCTGCCAGGGCAACTCCTCACAAGGGGGTCCTCATTCTCTTACCCACCCACCCACAGCTGGTGGTGGCCCTCAGATTGAGAGTGGATGTGGGGGGGTGGGTGGGCAGGCAGGGTGGCTGAGAAGTGAAACGCACTGGTCTGTGCTGGTAACAGGGCAGGCCTGGCCTGGCCTGTCTGCTGTCTCTGAGTGGAAGAGAAGGAGCCTGGAGGGGGCTGGAGAGGGCTCCGCCCCTCCCCGGTGCTGGCCCTGCCTTTGGTCAGCAGGGCTAAGGCAGCCAAATAGGGAGGCACACTCCTGGCTGAGAGGGGGAGACTCAGACTGGGAGGGGCAGTTCTGACAGCATGGGGTGGTAGTAGGCAGGGAGATCACAAACCCCATTTCCACCCGACAGATGGGTAAACTGAGCCTCAGTTTCCCCCCAGTGAGTTAGTGGCAGAAGCAGAAGCACAACCAGGACCCCCGACTCCCAGTCCAGTGCTCTTTCTCCATTTCCTCACCCACATATTTGGGGCTGGTTTAAAATTACAAAGCCATAGTGGTGGAGAAGGTGTGGGTCTCAGAATACATTCAGGGTCCCCATTTGCAAACCCAAGCATGTTGGTGGCCACATCAGTGACCCTCTCTTTCTGGTCATGGTCCAGGTCCCAGAAATTCCAGAAGGGACCTTGTCTGGGCCATGCTAATCCTGTCACCCCCAATCCTGTCAGCTGATTTTGCTGTGTCTGTCCTCACTTTCCCTTCCCACCCTGCCGGGTGGGCAGTCCCAGGACACAGAGCAGAGGTCAGAGAGAGAGATTAGCTAGAGCCCTGCAGTCTGCAAAGAGGGTGGGAGGGGTCGGGAGGCCCAGCTCCTGGCCTAAAGCCCATCTCTACTGTGTGGGCCTTGCCCTGAGCCTCAGTTTCCCCATCTGTAAAATGAGATAGTAGGCTCCATTCATGTGCTGGTATGTCACCGCTGGGATCCCTGTGCTATCCTCTATCGCCCCATATCCGAGGTATGAGATGACCCTGACCTATTTTGGAGCAGCCTAGAAGGGGAAGGGTCTAAGTGATGGTGCCAGTTGCCTTTGGGCCAGTTTAGTTTCCAGAGGACAGAAGAAGGGGCTCTCATTGCTAAGTATGGCAGCAGTTCCTTCCAGGTGCATGCTGGGGGGTGAGGAAGGGCAGGAGAAGAGTCCAAGATCATTCTTTTGGGGCCTGACAGATTGGGAGCTTGGTGACTAGAAGGCACACTGCTAAGAGGCAATCTGCTACATGGCTGTGATCCCTGGGAAGCTCTTCAGAGTTAGCTTACCAGCCCAGGTTCAGCTCTGCCCTAGACCAGGACAGGGAGCTCCTCTCCCTCCAGGCCTAGGAACTGGGGTGGCCATGGCAGGGGTGGCTTGGAGGGGAAGGGTTTTGTTGGGGGACTTAGGGTCCTAGGGTGAGGAGGCTATGGGCATATTGGCCGGCTTCCTTCCTCCAGGAGACCCTAGGGGAGCATATGCGTGGGACAGTGAGCAGTGAGCCTGCTGTGCTCCCACCTCTTACCCCACCAGAACATAGTCTCAGCAGCCTTGGGCTTGTGGAGAGATGGAGTGGGGGAGGAGGTTGTCAGGGACACTGAAGAGCCGCCAGGAGGACCCCTGGGTTCCCCCAGATTCAAGGAGGGTCCCTAAAGCACAGCCTAGGCAGGGTAAACCTATGATGGCTTGGAGGGTGAGTGTGTCCCTAAATCCTCCATTTTGTACCCCAACGCCTGTGGCTAAGAGGAAGAGGGAAGGCAGCAGGAATGCAGGAATCCTGGCCTGGTCCTGTCCCAACAGGCTGGGGCGGGAGGGCCGGGTTCCCACGTGGGCCCACGTGCTCGTCAGTTCAGCAGTAGCTAAGCAGCCTTTGTAAACAGCAGGAACACACCGAGCAGCCCCTGCGCGCGCACATCTGCTGGGCCTCCAGGCTCAGGGGACAGTCACATGCAGGCCTGACGGTGGGGCTTCTGCTTGCTGACACTTGCTGAACGCTCACTGTGTATCACAAAGCCTGGCCCACTCGTTAGCGCCTTTGATTCTGACAGCCCGACAGGCACGCTGATGGCCTACGTTTATAGATAAACTGAGGCTCTGAAAAGTTGCACATACCCGAGGTCATGGAGCAAATGAGTGGTAAAGCCAACAGGGGTCTCTCTGACTTCAGAGTGTGGCTTTACCCCCAGGCATGTGTGGGTGTGCGCGAGCGTGAGCACCGACTGATGGATGTGTGTGTAGGTGTGAGCTTTCATGGCGGACCTGCGTTGGTTTGCATGTCTAGGGATGCCTGCTTGTGGGTGTGGAGATAGCTGTGCACCAATGGAGGCGTGCACCAATGCTCGTGCGTGAGCATGCGAGACATTGTGTGCATATTTGTGTGTGCGTGTCACATGTACTCCCCTGCAAGCGCACAGGGGTTCGTGCACACACATGTGCACATGTGGTGCGTGTGTGTGCATGGATGTCCGCACACAGCCATGTGCCTGCGCACGGTCCTCTCCAAAGGCTGAGCTGGCTCTCCAGCTCCCCACCTTCTGTCCCCTTCCCGGGCTCCTGGCTCAGCTCATGAATCGGTGCCATGGCAGGGTGTGTGATGGCCTTGTAGCTGGCACTGGAACTTCTGAGGATTTGAAGGAAAGGCATTTTGGAGAGGGATGGAACTGGCACGGATGGGGGTTGAACAAAAGACAGGCAGATGGGATGACAGGGATTAAGGCTGGGGGTAGGTCCTGGCCTGGGTTTTCTTCAGCCCCCAGGCAGGGGAGAGGACCCACTGGGGATTGGTCCAGAGAGCCCTGGTCCTGCTCCCACCTCCTCTACCCACCTCTCTCAAGGCTCCGTCCCCACCACATAGGGAACTTCTAAAGGGAGCCTGCAGGCAAATCCCAGGAACCAGAGGACGTGTCTGTGCTCTGCCCCCACATCTGTGTGTGTCAGGCAGTACCCCTGCAACCCCAGAGGGGACAGATGGAGGACAGCAGCTCAGGATGGGAACTTTCTGTGGTTCATGGGTGTGGGGGAGAAGGACTGAGGCCAAATTCTAGCCCCAGGAGCTGGTCATTGCACCACCTCTTTGCACAAGGCTCTAACTGCTCCTGCTGGGCATGGAGGTGCAGGTGGAACAGCAGTCAGCAGGGGGCGCTCAGGGTCCATGGATGGCCGGGAGAAGCTAGGCAGGCAAGCGGGATAGGGATCTGGAAGGTGGGGCTGAAACAGGGTACAGACAGACCCAGTGTCGGGTGGGAGTGGGGCACCTGTTGTGCCCTGAGAGGGTCAGATACACAGAGGGACAGATTCCCAACCTACAGACCCTCAGAGGGACAGGCACAAAAGAACAGTTCCCTCCTCCTCAGGAGCTGCTGGGCTGCTGCTGGAGGTCTTTGGGTGAGCTGGATGGAGGTGGCAGGGGCCACACTGGCCTGACGGGGTGTGCTGGGCCTTTGTGACTGTGAGAAGGGGCCCAAGCTCTGGAATCAGACAGGCTTGAGGTCTGATTTCAGTCTGCCTTGGGGTGAGCCTAGGCAAGTGACTCAGCCACCCCTGAAATGGAGGTGAAGTCTGCTAGGGGCCCAGCAGCAGCAGTGACACACAGGTGGCCGTGGAGGTCGTTGTGAGTTGCCAGAGCCTCACTCACTGGCAAGCTTGCAGTTTTGTTTTTTTTTTTTTTTAACAAATACAGGGGTTGGCAAGCTCAGGTTCACAGTCGTTCTCATGGAGAAAGACATGCAGGTTATAATTGTTACAATAGCTTTATTAACTGTGTGTTTTGAGCACTCAGAACCGAAGCCTACTTTTGCCCACCTGTATATTTAATGAACACTTGCTAAGTGCCAGCCCTTAGTGAGGCACTGGGGATATGGTAAGGAGCAAGTCACGTGGGATGGTACTTGTCTTAAGGAACTAACATTGTAACAGGCACGCAGGGGTCCTGGGGCCTGTTAAAATGAAAATTACTTCCCACCCTTTGATTCTATGAGACAGAAGTTATGGGGTAAAAGAAAGACTGGCAGAGAAGGCCCTTTCTCTCTTTTGTTTCTTGTCAAGGGCAGGGCTGGGAAAATTCCAGATCTCACTGTTTTGCTCTGGCCCTCTGCCGCTCCCCACCAAAGTCGGACCCGGTAACTGGCCACCCCAGACCCTCCACTCTAGTCAAAGCTGGAGTCCAACAATGACCCACGATGCCTGGCACAGTCTGGGCCCCACCTCTGACCAGTCCCCTCCTCCCACTATTCCCTCTTCCCTCCACGGCTGCCACACTGGCCTCCTAGCAGAGCTTTTTGCCTTTGGTATTCCCTCAGCCTGAGGGCTTGCCCCTAGGCACCCGTGTAGCCTACTTCTTTACCTCCTCCTGGGTTTTGGTGAAACGTCCCCTTCTCCATGAGGCTTTCTCTGACCTCCCACAACACGCCTTATGCCTGCGTCTCCTTCATTTTTCTCCATAACACCCCATATTATTGCCACCTGGCTGACTTTATCTTGTACCATGCATTTCTTTCTTGTCTGTCTTCCCATGAGACTAAACTCCACAGAAGCAGGGATGTGGGCAGATTTGTTCACACAACATTCCCAGAGCCTGGAACACGCCTGGCGAATCGTGGCGTCGATAAATATTTGTTGAGTGAATGTTGAGCGCTGCTCCTGAGGTGGTATGCATCTCGGCGATGGGGGCTGATGACAAGGAGGCGCAGTCCACCTACTACAAGCCCACGTGATCCTTGGCCACACCCTCAAAACAATCTCCCAGCCTTTAAGTCCTTACTCTTCCCATTAGAGGGAAAACATTTTACTCCATCCAATGCCCTGCCCCCATGTCCAAGAACCGTCTGTTGGGGCCCTTGGTGGGGCACTGGGGTTTGGTAAGACCCCTCTCTCAGCTCTCCAGCAGTTGCCTTCTGTGTTTACTAGTCTCTAGAACACCTCAGCATCCCCTCTTTGTTCTTTATGCTTTTGTTAGGTTGGAGTCGCTCAAGAAACCGGACAGTTGCAGCGAGCTAAGGAGAACAAGGTTTATTAGTGGGAAAGTGGAGCCAACCAAGGGAGGTTGGGACTCATTCAGTTGTTCTTAGGTCAGGGTTTTTAAGCGAAGGGTATCAGAATTTAATTGGCTACAGCTGGTTACTGGGTGCAGGCTCAAGTTAAAGCTGCATCCTGTTATGCCGAATAGGCGGACCCCAGACCCTAATCTTCATCTGTTTTTCCTGGGTAGGGTCTGCAGGCAGCTTCCCACGGTGCCATTTTCTAGCCTGGTGATTTTCCATTCCTCCTAGGCCTGCCTAGGTCTGTCAGCTTCCGATACCCACACTGTCAGTTCCTTGCATGGAATGCCCTTTGTCTGAAATAGACAGGTTTCTTTTTTCCGAATGGATCCCAACGGATACACTAGGGAAGGAAAAATCGACAAGGCAAAGCAGGCTGTGCTAAATGCTGTGATGATGCAAGACAGGGTCATGAGAAAGTAGGAAATAAAAAGTAGCGTGGAGGTAGTAGGGGCTATTTTAGATGGGCAGGCCTCTAGGAAGGTGACATCTGAGCTGGCAAATGAGGAGCCAGAGCTGGAGGGTGGGGTGAGTACTCCAGGTGGGGTCAGGGTCTCTGAGGCCTGTGGGCTGTGGCAGCCCCCTCAGTGGAAGGTGGGGCGGAATGGGGGCTTAGAGGTGGTACCAGCTCTGGGGGTTCAGCCCTGAAGGCTCATCCCTGGGAGCCTCTGAGCACTTAGTACTGATATCTGAGCTGAGTGTGGGGACCTGAGTTCTGGGTTTTGCATTTGAAAATGCATCCTGGGGAAGCTCTGTGGGCTCAGGCTCCGGAGAAGTGCTGGTCTCGCTGATGTAGGCAGGGAGCAGGGGCTGCTGCGGTGTGGGCTGGCCTGGCCGGCACTGACCTTTCCCTAATGGAATGTGGGCGTTCAGCTCCCAAGCGAACAGAAGGGTCGGGCCACTTGCCTACCCTCTCTAATCCTCAGCTGCCCCAAAAGGAGTCTCTGAGTCCTGGCCCCTCCTGGAGGGGTGGGGTGGGGCAGGATGCAGGTGAGCCTGGGCAGATGGGGTGGACCTTCGAGTAACCACTTCACTGGGATAGGGGAAAGGCTCTCACAATGGACATGTTGGCTGCTATTGTTATTTTTAAGCATTTAGCCTGTGCCGAGCACGATGCTAATTTTTTTTAAAATTGTGCATTGTTTCTTTAAAGCTTCACAACAGATCTTTGAAGCAGGTACTCTAGCTCCTGGAGGTTGCCTGAAACCGCACAGCTAGAAGCCCGCAGGCGTGTTGCCTAGGGAACTGAGGTGCGCACCGGGGGCAGGACAGTGGCTGTCAGAGTACTCATCTAACCCCTTTATTTTACAGATGAAGGAACAGCTGCAGAGAGGGGACACACCTTGCCCAAGGTCCCACAGAGAGCATGTGGCTTCTCACCACAACAGAGGAGACTTTGGCTCAACAGAGGACAGTGAGCAGGATTCTGGCCGGGAAACAGAGGCCCAGAGCCCTGGAGGGTGAGGACCCCATTGTGCCCTTTACTTCCTCCTACCTCTCTCACGGTGTCTGGCACAGGGTGCAGCGCCGAGCAGGTGCCCAAATAGTCCTTTGTCATGGCTGCAACTTTCATCCCTCAGTAGCTGCAACCCCCCTGCCATTCAGGCCTGCCTTCATTTACCCAGCATTCGGTAAGCACCGACTGCGTGCTTGGCACCTTGCTAGACACTGGGATGCACAGTTGAATAAGACACAGTCCCCGCACAGGGGAGTTGGCTTCTCTCCTGGTTGGGGTTAGGGGTTATCCCTTGGTACCACACATGTTCCCAAAGCTTCCTCATTCTCAGCTCAGGCTTCCACAGCTCCCGTCCGTCCGGTGACCTGCAGCCTGCTCTCTGCCCAGGCTGGAGGCAGAGCAAATCTGCTCACTGCTCCTTCCCAGGCCATTTCCACTGCCTTCTTTGCCAGGCTTAACACCCTCTCTTTCCAAGCCACCTCCCTCCCCTCCTCCAGGAAGCTCTTTCTGACTAACATCCCCCAGCTGATCTGCAGGCCCCAGTGCTGAGGTATTGAAGCTCTGCCTAGGTGCCTCTGGTTCTCCCTGGCTCCCTTAGCCTTTAGAACTTCCCAAACACAAGGACCACTTCCCTTCTTGCTGTTTTTCCTTAGGCCTAAATAGACCAGGAGAAGGGACAGGAGGGGACATTATATAGTCAACCCCCAGCACACAGGGCCTGCCTTGGGCTCTGGCCCCGGACCACCTTAGAAGAAGGTCGCTCTGGAGCCATCAGGGCGCTGACTTGCCAGTCCTGCCCAAGATCTCAGCCTGGATCTCCCACGCTGAGCTGGGGGGAGATGTAGGCTGGGCACCAGCTATTGGGTGCCTGCTCAACTTCACTGCCCTTTGTGTTTGAAGGAGAGGCCTTCATTCTCCACCTCACTGACTCCTGGGTCTGGTCATTTTTACTGCCCCTATTGCGGGCAGTTTGCAGGGGAAAAAATGGTTCCGTGGAACCCAAATGCTTCCACTTACTTGCTGGGTGACCCAAGGTACCGTACTTGGCCTCTCTGGCCTCAGCTAATACCTGTTCTGCCCATCTCACAGGTGGTTAGCAGGACCAGAGATCAAGGAGAAAAAAATCCCGAAGCCAGGCAGGGGCTTATTTTTGTTACTGTGCTCGAGCCCTGAGGGGTGGCGCCCTTGGCCAGGTGTTCACGGGATCTCTCCAGAGGGCAGGAGTGGAAGGAGGAAGAAGGAGGGGGCTTGCATGAGGAAGGGACTGAGACACCTGCCTTCCGGAGAACTGCCAGCCGGAGAGGGCAGGAGAGTTTCCTCGTTTAGGTAGGAAAATTGCAGTTTCTTCTTCCTTCCTTCCTTCCTTCCTTCCTTCCTTCCTTCCTTCCTTTTTTTTCCTGCCTCCTTTCCTTCTTCCCTCCCTCCCTCCCCCCGCCTCTCCCCCTTCCCCCCCTTCTATTTCGCATGCACTAACTGCTCCTTCAATGTGTCAGGCATTGCATTAATACTGGGGATACAAAGGTCAAGGAGCTAGGCCCTCACTGGGACGTTTAGACTAGGAGACCTGGGTTGGGGAGGTACATGTTTCATTCATTCTTTTCTTCCTTTTACATTTATTGAGACCCTCCAAGGGCCAGGCACTGTTTGAGGCCCTGGGGATGTAATGGGATGCAATCCTGCCCCCAAGGAGTTTAGGGTCTTCTGGGGGTGGGCAGCACAAAAGCAGGCAACTGAGGTAGGACTAAAGTAGAGGGTTAGGGAGTCCGAGATCAGGGATAAGTGTCAGGCAAGTTCAATGTCTCCCTAAGCACATCCAGAGCAGGCCAGGCACAGACCAGGTAGGTCAACAAATGTTTGTGACATGGGTGACCCATTTTCATTCTAAGAACTTCTTTCTAAGTAACTTATGAGTCAAGGAGTAAAATCACTTTATCTAAATGCTAATAAAAATGCTACACATGAAAACAATAGGAAGCAGTCAAAAGAGTACTTAGAAAGAAATTTATGGCCTTCAGAGAATCTATATTGAAAAAGAAGGAAGCTGGAAAATGAGAGATTCAACTCAAGAAGTTGGACAATGATAAAAATAATAAATTTAAAGAAAGTAGAAAGAAGGAAATAACAAAGCGTTATATATTTTTGACAATGAAATTCATATTCAGATTCAGAAATTCAAATAAGCATTCAGAAATCAGACTAGAAAATAGAATATAAAACAAAGGTAAAATAAGTAGAGAGTTGATCTTGGCTCTAGGGCCCTCCTGGATGGGAATGCATTTTATCCGTCTGCCTCTCCTGAGTCTTGAGAGAGCTAGCCTGAGGCCCATTTACCTGTATTTGGTCTTCCAACCATTGGTTTGTCTTTAATCCATAATATCTGCTGCAATAACAATAACGTCACTGATAATCCTTTATATTTGTTCAGCTGTTACAGTTCAGAGTGCTGGAAGCAAGACATGTGTCATTCCTGATAGGAATGAACATAAATACTTTCAGATCCTCAAATGCCCTATCAGGTAAGTAGGGAAGATGTATGCTTCATTTTACAGATGAGGAAACGGAGGCTCATTCGTCTGTCTCAATGCTTCAAAGTCCCTTCTTTGCCCCTAAGATTCCTGTCTTTGAGACAGCTGCTCTTCCTTCACCCTATCTAGCTTCTTCACACTCACTTAGAGCCCCACTTCCTCCAGGAAGCCTGCTCTGATTCTCAGCTTCCCTGCGTAAGTCCCTCTCTTCTCTGACCTTCTTCCCCTGTCTAGGGAGTCCAGAATGGCTATCTTGAGTAGTTAGCTTCTCTCTCAAGCTGACTGTCAGCTTCCCGAGGTAGAGGAGTGGGGAACAACTGTAGGTATGCTACTGCAGGGCTGGGCTTGGAGAAGCTCCTCAATCCTTTGTTGATCTAGCATTTGATTTGGCAGGATCCGGCCTGTACCCATCAGAATATATTCTGGGCTGTGCCAACCCCCACAGTTGTGCTGGAGAAAGAACCTGCCACTGCCAGGAGAAATCCCTCGTTGATATGCTTGCTAAGGCGGCCACGTGGTGCCTGGACATGTCAGGAAGCGCTGGGAATGTAGGTCAACACTTTCATAGGATGGTGGGGCAGGTGACCTTTCGTGTCCAAGTGGCACTGGTCTGAAGATGTAACTAGGTCCCTGGCCCCCTTTCCCCATAACTGGAGAATTTCCAGAGTCCTGTGGTCAACCTGTTTGACCAGTGACTGATCAATCCCAAGAGGGCAGATAAAAATAGGGACATAGCTTTATCCATGAACAAATCTCAGTATTTTATTCATCCCTTAGCAGGGAGAAAGGGGCTTCGCCCCAAGGTAGTCAGCCAGTCGACTGGGGTGGCTGGGTTATGTGTTATCCATTCAAATAGTATGTAGCACAGATTATGCAGAGACAGGAAGGGAAGCAATAAGTTAAAAGCCACATAAGTTATGAAAAAAATATATTTTATATATCTTTCCCCACTGCGGATTTGCTCCCTTGGAAACCAATAAATAGGCAGAGAAAAAGCAGCAATCAGCACCCTTTGGGGACTTCAGGGATGAGTATATGTCTGAGTTCCCTCCAGCCTGAGAGTGTTAGTAGCCCTTCAGCGCCTCCCAGAGGCCTGGAGGACCTTGAGCCCTGGGAGGAGCCAAGGTCTCTGGAAAAAGGAGATGAATGAATCAAAAGACTGGGGCTAGAAGAGGAGAGGAAGTAAGCAGAAGAGAGGGAAAGAAAGGAGGTGGCTTGCGGAGTGGGAGGCTAGAGCTGCCAGGATCCCCCTGCAATCTCCAAAGGTGAGAGCCAAGAGGAAAAAAGAGGAGCACTCCGCCCAGCCCCAAATCTTGTTGGATGCAGACTCTCTCTTTGGTTGTCACTGGGGCTCCCCAGCCTGACCTCAAGGGCTCAGAACCTCCCAGACCTTCCTGGACTGTGCTTGCATCATGGCGCCACTGGAGGCAGGGGAATTGGTACGGAAGATGGGCGGAGGGGGCAGAGAAGGAGGAGCTCTAACCCCACAGGTGTGGGGTGTGCTTGGGCTCCTTGATGAATGCAGGAGAGGGCAGGGCCAGGCTTTTGGCTTGATGTGGGGAAGGGATTCATGGGAAATGAGCCTAGCGTTTCATGGCAGGGGTGGGGTTAGGGACAGCAAAGTCAGGTTTCAGGCTGAGAAATGCCTGGGCGGGGCAGGGGGGTGCAGAGGGCTGAGATCCCAGGCAGGGTAGCGAGCCCCAGGATGGCAGGGAGGGGAAGGGAGGATCTGGTTCTCCTGCTTGGTCTCAGGCTGCCATCCAGCCTTCTCCCAGGGAGCTCATCACGGCAAGAATAGCTTCTGGAGAAGGTGCTGGGAGCTGCTCAGGCAACCTGTCCATTTCTGATTGTGACCTACTTGGAGGACCCCGCAGGAGGAGGGAAGAAGGGACACAGGTGTGTTTGGGCTGATCTCAGAGGTTCAAGCTCAGGTCCCAAATGCCCAGGGTGCCTCCTTCTCTTACTTCCTAATACTGTCAGGTCTCTGGGGAGCCTAGCTGGTGCAGGAAAACCAGGGGCACCCAGCACCCAGCCCCCATCAGGACCTCCAGACATGGAGGTGGGGGGAAGCAGTCCTCATCAGTGCCTGGTCCATGGGGTTGGGTGAGGGCACCAGCTAGGTACAGAGGCTGAGGCAAGGCAAGGCAAGGCTTGAGATGTGAATTTAGGGCAAGGGTTGGGCAAAAGGGTCAAAGGGGCCTTGGTCAGAGCCCTCTGTTGAGGAGGAGTCTCAGAGGAGCGAGAAGGTGGAGATAAAACTGACCCCACTTCCAGTTAATCCAGTCAGGAAACGTTTGGCCGGAAGGTTGGAAGGGTGGGACTGTGAGACACTGATATGGAGCGGAGTGACTTTGAGTAGCTGGTGACAGTTCTGTCCCACTCCTGGCACCCATGAGAAAACATTCATGGCTGTGAGCTCTTCTCAGTTCAAAATCAGGTTTGCCTCCTCTCCCAACCTGGAGGGTCCAAACTGCCTTCTTGAGTCTAGCTTAAGACTCTCTTGCTGCAGCGGAGTGGTCTGGGGCTCCTGGGGTCCAGCTGCCTTACTCCGAGGCCTCTGACTCTTGCATGAGGAACTTCTCTGACATTTCGGTGATTTTGATCACGGGGCCCCTGCTGCTCTTCTTCTTCCGGGAGGGAGCTCTTGCAACGCAGGACTTGGCGGAAGCTACAGGGAACATAAGGGGTGGGGGAGGGAAGGGGCTGGAGGTTGGGGAGCCACTTAAAATGATGCCTTTAGGGCCATGGTCCCCATACCTGTCTCCTGCCCCACAGTGGGCAGGTAGACTCACCAGCTCTGGATCTGGATTGCACGGCGCTGACCATGGTAGCTGAAGGTATGTCCATCCTGGGAAAGGAGGCAAATGGTGGGGTATGAGGCTTATGTTCCCCTGGGACTGGGGACCTGGGGACTGGCAGGTGGAGGGCAATTCTTGGTTATCATTCCCAGACCTGGGCTGCCTTGCTGCGTGACCTTGGCTAGCCAGCTTGTCCTCTTGGCCTCTGTGTCCTCTCCCCTGTATAAATGGCTAACATTTACTGAGCACTTATTTGAGACAGGCATTTGCATGCAGAATCATGTTAACCCTCCCCACCCCAGGTGGGGCATGTTTATGATCAGCCTATTTTCCAGATAGAAAAGCTGAGAATTTAAGGAGCTGGGTCAAGGTCCCAGTTCGTATGTGACCAAGCTAGGACATGAGCCCAGGCGTGCCAGGCTCACAGTGTCATGCTGGGGGTGGTGCCGGCTTGGTGTGGGGCTGGTTCTCAGTTCTCCCTCTCCCCCAGCTCCACCCCGCGGTCTCCACCCCTCACCTGATCTCCTCGCCCTCCACCAGCTTGCGGTAGGTGGCGATCTCAATGTCCAGGGCCAGCTTAGTGTTCATCAGCTCCTGGTACTCTCGGAGCTGCCTTGCCATGTCCTTCTTGGCCTGCTGCAGGGCCTCCTCCAGCTGGGCCAGCTTGGCCTTGGCGTCCTGGAAGGCCAGCTCACCCTGCTCCTCGACCTCCTTGATGTTCTCCTCCAGTTTCAGGCACTGCAGCCAGGAGGACAGAGGGAAGGGGTCAGTGAGCAGGGGTGGGGTGAAGAGAGAGGGCCAGAGCCAAGAAGGAGCCCACCTCTATTCTTGGCCGGGGTGTGTGTGGGGAGAGAGGGCTAAGGAATCCATTCCTGGGTGTGCTGATGGGGTGTACTGATGGGTTGCACTGAAGCGAGAGGAAGTTCAGAAAGATCTAAGGAGACACTTTCCAAAGATCACCAAAGAGGAAAGTACCCCAAGTCACCAGAGGAGCCTGTCCCAGCTGTCCTTACAGGTGGCACTTGCTCTGAAAGCTCACCCTGGCTGGACACTGGAGCTTAGGCCTTCACGCCCTTCTCTCTGTAGAGTTGGCAGGAGGTGGTGGGCTCTGGGTGTGTGTGTGGGGGGGCTCTCTACCGTTCCAACAGCCCTGGCCAGTTTACACAGCAAGTTCATGTGATTCTCATAGCCATCTTAGGAGGACAGGTGAGGAAACTAAGAGGTGCTAAGTGACCTGTCTAGGTCACTTAGGTCACTTCCTCTTACATGTACTCAGCGTGCGTGCGTGCGTGCGTGCGTGAGAGAGAGAGAGAGAGAGAGAGAGATGGACAGACAGACAATTGTGTGTCTCTGTTTTTCCCTTCTGCCCCCCAGGTGGGTCCTCCAGAACTCACGTGGCTCTTGACGGAGAGGATCTGCGACCGGAGCTTCTGGATGCGCACATTGAGGTCAGCAATCTCGCTGCGGCTGCTCTGGAGGCTGTTCCCAAACTGGGCTGAGCAAGCAGCCCGCTCCTCCAGCTGCAGGGCGTGGAGGAAGCTGGTCAGAGCTGTTTGCGGTGTCCCTCCCGGCACCTCCTGTTTCTGGCCCCTTGCTGCTCCTTTTTCTCCCATCCCCAGCCCCCTTCCTCTGCAGCCACCACTGTAGGCCAGCCTCCCCCTCTGACCCCCTCTCCTGACCCCACCCCATCCTCCTACTGGCGGCCCCAGACTAAGCCCCCCAAGCTGTGCCCACACCTGGCCTAGCATTGCTGGGTGGTAGCACTGTCCTGAGTTCCTGGAGGATACAGACCAGGGGCTTTCCTGGCCCACATCACCCCTCGGGGCCCAGAACCACACTGAGCTCTCGAATTCTCCATACCTGCCCGTGAACCGACTACTGTGGTTTCCCACCCCCGTGCTTCCCCATTCCCCTTTCCAGTATCTCCACACATATTTGAAAGGGACCCCAGCCATCACTAGTGCGGCCCCTCCGGTCCTGACTGCCGTGCCCCACCCTGCGTGCTCAGCCACGAACCTGCCTCCGGGAGTACTCCTCGGCCTCCTCCAGGCTGCGAGCTGCGATGGCATCGTACTGGGCCTTCACCTCCTCCACGATGCCACTCAGGTCGATGTGGCAGCGTCTGTCCATGCCCACAGTCACCGACACGTCTTTCACTTGGGCAGCCAGGTCCTTCAGCTCCTGGCCGGGCACAGATGTGGAGGGCTCAGGGCTGGTGGGGGTGGGGCCCCCCATAGTCCCTTCATTCCCGGGGTGAGTGGAGGGTGAGCTCCTCTGTCTTTCAGGAGAGACGCTCTAAGCATGACAGCCACCCCGCCACACCTGCCGCCTGGGCTCTGGGGAGGCAGCTTGCCACCCCACTCACACACCCTTTGTGCTCAGAGACTGTGGCTGAGCCTCGGGAGTCTGTACCTGCCGAGGGGGGTACTCCTCACCTCCAGCTTGTAGCCCCGAAGCCACAGACTGCAGGGCCCAGCTGGGTCAGCGAGAGCCTTGTGGGCAGCTGCAGAGGCCAGCTGAGGAAAGCCACCCCTCCCCTGCCTGCTTACTGCCCAAGCCCTGCCCACTAGCATCGCTGCTCACCGGGATGGGCTCCTGGAAGGGGAAGCTTGGGCAGCGGCAGCAGCCTGCAGCCCCTCCGGGAGCACCCTGTCTCTGCCCTGCAGCTGGCAGGACCCTGAGCCCAGGGGCCAGCTGACCCTTGGGGATCTCCTGACAAAGGGTTTGGTTGATCTTCAAATGAAGAGATCGCTGGGAAAAAGCAAGGGAGGGCTGGACCAGTGTCAGAATAAGGTTAACGGTGCCCGCAGGCTCACACCCCACCTGTGCGGCCCCTGATTGCCGATGGAGGTCGACATTTCCCACACGGGACTGATCTCCTGGCCAGAGGTGCTTGGCTGTGGACAGTCTCAGGGATGGAGCTGGGGGCTTCCTCAGCCAGCATGTTGGGCATGCGGAATTCTAGATAAAGCCTCCTGCTGGCACTGCTAGCCCAGGACCAGGGGGTGGCGTTCAGGAAAAGCCCGGGACACTGTCAGAACGCTCGGAAGGAGGGCTTCCCACCAGGGTGAAGGGATCGGCAAAATGGCTGACGGAGCAGCCAAAGACCCTTTGTGGAAGGAGGCAGGGTAGCAGGAGCTTGGTAAACAGAAGCAGGAAACGGAGGGTTTGGAACATCTGCAGACCTGCTCAGACACGCCAGCCCCCGGGGCTGCACAGGGCACGAGAGCGCTGCCCTGTGTGGTGTGGAGGTGCCCCCCTGCGACGGGCCTCTGCGAGGCCGTGCACCTCCGAGTCGGCAAGAAGTAAGCTGAAGTACAGTTTAGAGCTCCTCTGAGGAACCAGAGCCTCGGGGGAGGTCACCAAGGAGGCTGCCACATGGGTGCCACCCTCCTCGAGGCCCCCACCCAGGTCAGCATAGACGGCCACTTGAGCGGTCACTTAGTGCTGCTGGGTAAAATGTAGTAACGGCCCTGGGCTCTGGGCACTACCATGTCTTATAAGCTGGATAACCCTGGCCAGGTTTTTAAACCTCTCTGAGCCTTGTTTTTTCATCTGTAAAATGGGCATAATTATAGAACCGAAAACAGCTAAGGTTTACAAATACCACGCGCCAGACACGGTTCTAAGGGCTTTGGGAGAGCCACACAATAAATCCTCACGACAGACCAGTGAGCTAAGTGTTATCATTCTCCCTGTACTATAGAGGGGGAAACTGAGGCATGGAGAGAGAAAAGAACCTGCTCGAGTTCATGTAATTACTGAGCCAGGGTTCAAATCCAAGCTGCTCTAATGACCATGTTCTCTTAATCATTATCCCTGCTTCACAGCATAGTTCGGATTAAATGAGATTATGCCTGGAAAGCACTTATTAGCGGGGTACTGGGGATATAGTAGGCCCTCAAAGAACAGCAGCTAGGTTTACTTTTGTAACTTGTGAAGGTGATGGAGCGGGGGTGGGGGGGAGGGGGGAGGGCGGGGGGGCGGGGGGCGCAAGTGTCCAGGGACAGCTCAGCCTACCCCTGGAGGAGACTCCCTGAGGCGACAGCTTCCCCCCTCGGGTTCTCTTTGCAGCAGTCTGCATCCCAGGAGGTGTGCCTGGCTGCAGGGGGTTGTCCTCAGATTTTGCAGCTAATCTGCCTGGAACCAGAGTTTGTGGGTGGGGCGGGCGGCGTTCAGGCTGGCTGCAGCCAGGCCCCAAGTGCATTCAGGAGCTGGAATGTATCTTGGAAGCTGAAGGAGAATGTAAGCCTCTGCCAGCCTGGGCTTCTCTCACCGGCCTGTGTGCCTGGAGGTGAGTGAGGGGCTGGGGAATTGCCCAGGAGGCTGCAGCATGTAGCTGAGGCTCCAAGCAGCCCATGGCCTTTGGCTGCTAGGAAAGGCTGTCAGGCCTTATCCCTGCCTGTGTGTGTGTGGGGGGGGGGGGGAGGGGAGAGGGGTGTTTCCTGGGATGTGGAGGTGGGCCTACACATGAGTAGCCCGTGCTTTGTTCATCTGGCGTCAGCTCCAGAGTCGAAACCGGAGTGTCCAGCCCTCCTGGCACTACTCACGTCTGTCATGTTCTCCTTCCACCTGCCGTGGCATGGCCGGCCCCCTCCTTCGCTTAGCCTGCCCTGTCTGACGTGGCAGCCACTAGCCATACGCAATCTCGACAACCTGAAGGGGGGCTGGTCAGGCAGGACTGAGTGGGATGTGAGTGTAAAATATGTGTGGAGTTTTGAAGGCTTAGTGGCAGAAAAAAGAATATGAAAGAGACCCTTAATTTTTAAATATTGATCACATATGCTCATATACTCATATTTTAGATATATTGGGTTAAATAAAAATGGTTATTAAAATGAATTTTCCCTGTTTCTTTCATTTTAAAAGGTGTGGCCGCTAGAAAAAATTATATATTATTGAATCATATAAGAATGTAGGAAATTACTTAAAATATATGATATATGTGGCTCACATTATGTTTCTATTAGTGCTGGCTTAGAGACTCGCCGGTGTGCGGAATCTTGTTAGTAGAGTCAGCACTGCCTTCTCAGTCTGCGGTGGTGCGTGGAGAGAAACGCAAACCTCACGTCCTAACGCTGCCTTGCGCCTTGCACATAACAGTAACCGCTCCGAGGCCCTGAGCAGGCCCTGAGCACTCCCTTCTCCATAGCCATCTTATAGGAGCACAAGCCAAACCCTCCCCTGCCTCTGCAGCACCCCTCCCCACATCCACCAGGGCTGCCCTCGCACTGAGAGTGAGGTCCAAAGCCCGGCTCAGGGTCCAAGGCCTTACATGGCCCCTGCCAGCCCTGCCCCAGCCACGGCTACTTCCTTCTTTCCTCTTCATCGCCAAACTCACTTCTGCCTCGGGCTTCGCGCAGCTCTTCCTCCTGCCTGAAGCCCCTCAGATCTCCACTGGGCTGGATCTCCCCGGCTTGGGCCTTCTCTCACATGTACCTCCTCCCAGACGGCCCCTGACCTTGGTGTCTAAAGCTTTCCCCTCCCTCCAGCATGACTGCATCGCCCGGTTTCTTTGCAGCCCAGCACTTTTCACACTCTAAAATAATCTTGCTCAGATGTTTCTTCAGTTGCTTATGACCTGTTGCCTTAGCTAAGCTGTACCCCCTGGGAGCAGGGCCATGGCCGTCTTGCTCACTTGCTATGAGAGCAGTGTCTGGCACTAGCAGCCACGTAGTAAACGTTTGTTAAACGGATGAATAGGTCTAGTCCTCATCCCGACCCTAGGAGCCTGCTACTATTAGGTGAGGAAGCTGAGGCACAGAGTGGAGAAATAACTTGCCCAGAGTCACAGAGATGGTAAAAAGGGTAAAGTCAGGACTGGGGTCCAAGGGCCGCAAAGTCTAAATGGAGCAGGAGCTGAGAAGTTCCATGGCTGTGACGAAGGCAGGGCTCAGGTGTGCGGCTGGCGATGCCGGCCTTCCTCTAGTTCTATCTCCCTACTTGTAGGGCCTCTCTCCTGGCTCAGAGTTCAGGCTCTGGGCTCGCTGAGATGTGGGCGAGCAGAGTGGAGGGCAGCTTCGGAAACGCTGGTCCTGCTGGTGTCTGCCGGGGCTGCACCCACAGTGAATTTGGGCAAAGGGACCCTCAACCCACGTCTTAAGCCAATCAGTGGTGCTGTGTAGGGCTTGGCCTGGCTGTGGGGGGCTCTGCCAGGGACGAGCAGCTCCTCAGCGTGGCTGAGGAGGGCAGTCCATCTGAGAGGGCTGCCTTCCTGCTGTCCCCAAGGGCTGTGGTGTTCTCTCTGCTCTGCAGCCTCCCATGGCCAAAACAAGTCTGAGGCTCACAGAAGCCCCCCTAGGGACGGAGCCTGCTGGAGGGAAGTGCGGCCCAGTGCAGCCATGACGCCCGATCTCCCTCTGTGCAGAATGAGGCCACGAAGATGGGGTCAGCAGCCGCTAGGGCCATTTTAGCAGAGCTTTTTGATTGCAGTGGTAACTTCCGTCTCTGCTCTGACCTCAGCTGCATTGCCGTAGCTTGGCACCAGCAGTTTGCAGTGTTCCCCCTGAATATTTATAATTTTATCACTTACATTGAAATTTTAAAATTGATTTTTAGAGAGAAAGAAGGAGGGAGAGAGAGGAACATTGATTTGTTGTTCCACTTGTTGATGCATTCTTTGGTTGATTCTTGTATATGCCCCGACTGGGGATCAAATCTGTAGTCTTGGTGTGTCGATTGGGATGATGCTCTAACTGACTGAGCTACCTGGCCAGGGCCTAAAGTAGTATGTAATTTTTTTTATCCTCACCCGAGGACATTTTTTCCCTGCTTTTAGAGAGAGGGGAAGGAGGAGAGAGAAACAGACAGACAGACAGACACCAACTTGATTGCCTTCTCATACCTGCCCTGATGGGAATCTAACCCACAGCCCTTCAGTCTATGGGACGATGCTCCGACTGAGCCACACCAGCGAGCGCCGTCTGCAGTATACAAGCCGCTGAGTCCTGTCATCCCCAGCAACGGTACTACCTCCTCACAGCTGAAGGGAAGCATCGCCCCTATACCTCCTCACCCTTGACACAGGAGGGGTAGAGGGGAGAACACACGTCCCAAAGGGTGCCCACGAGGCAGAGTGGAGTGGAGGGGCGGTGTGCAGCAGCTAGCAGCAGGGCCTGTCTGCTGACTGCACTGGCAGTGTGCTAGGCTCTGCGGGGCTGTAGTCCCTCTGAGATCTGCCAAAGACTTAGAGACAAACAGGAATGTGTCTGGAGACTCCTCTGTCTGCATTTCCTGGGTCATTTTTGTTTGGCGGAAGCTAGTATCGTCTGGGATTCAGAGAATCCCAGACTGTAGGTCTTCCCTGCCTTGGCCCCAAACAGGGAAGGGTCACGTGCCTGACTACCAGAGCTGGAACTGTGGGTATCTGCAATTTAGGCTGCAGGCACAGAGTTTAGTTCAATAAGAATGACTTTTCAAGGCCCCCCGGTTTCCTGCTCTGAGGCCACCTCCTGACCCTTGTCCAGATGCACCTGGTCCCCTACGTGCCTTCAACACTTCAGTACAACAAAGGCATGGGTTCCCCCCGAGAGACGGTCTTTTGGGAACCTGCCTGCCCATGCTCCATGCAACAAGTGACGAGGGGACATGCTGGATTATTGGCAGCGATGCAAGATGTGGTTTAGGAAATCGTCACAACTGTGACCAGAAACAGTGCTGTGAAGGTTCCACGCCCCACTGGACCTCCTGCCCTCCCTGCACCCCTTGGCCGGGGCCAGTCAGTTCTCGGCCCAGCGGAACACTGGCCCTGTCTTCTCACCTGCTCGTAGATGGTTTTCATCAGCTCCACGAAGCTCTGCAGACTTTTCAACTTGGTCTCCAGTTCGGTCCGTCGGAGACACTCTACGTCCAGGTCCTGGGGGTGGGAGCAGTGGTGAGTGAAGGGAGGGGGAGTCGAGGGGTCCCAGGACAGGAGTGAGGTGGAAGCCTTTGCTTCCTGGGTGAGATGGGGTGCTTCCCAGAGGAGGCCTGGCTCAGAGCCTGGGAGGGGGAGCTGGGCGGGGACAGGTATCTCTCTGTGGTCCTGGGACCCAAGCCTCCGAGGGCTTTGCCTGGGGATCCTGAGGGAAAGGAGGCAGAGGGTCCATGAGGAAGGGGCCCCTGGGGCGGGCTGGGCAGGCTACCTTCTTCAGCTGGACGAAGGTAAACTCCATGTCTGTGCGCTTGGAAATCTCGTCTTCATACCTGGGAGGTGAGGAGGGTGAGAGAGAGAGAGAAACAGAGAGAGAGAGGCTGCTCAGCTGGATGTGGTGGGAGCTTGGGGTTTGGTTAACCCACCTTGGGTGGGCCTCAGGGCATCTGCTGTCCCATGTGGTACCTTGTGACAATTAGAAAAAAGTGATTCTTCCTTCAGGTGGATGGAGCCCCTCTTCTTCTGCGACACATCTCCCCTCCCCCATGACACCCTGGTGTTGTTGGCTCTGGGGAAGCAGGCAAACCTGTTCTCCTTCCTGACCATCAGCCTGTCTTCTCCCAGTGGCGTCTGTCCCCTTGCTGGCTCTGCTCCACATCTACCTCCTCCAGGAAGCCCCTCCTGATTGTGTAGCCTTTTCACACTGACACTTTGTTCCCTCATCCGTTTTCTGTTTCCTCCCCCAGGGTGTCTCGGTTTCTAACAAACGGGGCCTTTGGTCAGGTCTGCACTGAGCATCCTGCTTACCCTTCAGCCTCTCCCACCTCTACCTCCCTGCGGCCCCACCCTTCTCCCCTCTACCAGATGGTGCCACACCGTTCCCTCAAGTTCTCTCCAGAGGGAGGACAGGAAGAGTGTGGACTTCAGTCAGATGGTCCCCCAGTGTGGTTTTGGGCAGGTAACGCCACGCCTCCTTCCTTGAATCCCCAGTCTACCAGGTGTGCACCTGTGCGCGAGTGCATGTGCATGTGCCTGTGTGTCCACTCCTGCTGACGCGGGCAGTCAGTATTCAACTGAGGTGGGTCCCCCTCTTCTCGGATGTGCTTTCTCCTTCCTCAGGTCCGCCTCGTGTTTAGAACAAGGATGCTGTTGGGTGGGGAGATGGCACCCCTGGGGCCCTGACCTCACCCTCTTCCTCTAGTCAAGACGTATATCCTGGCTCTGCAGGTGGGTGTCCACCAGCCACTGACTCCCCCTCTCGGCCTTGCCTGCCTCTGCGGGTGCAGGGATTCTGTGGCTTCCTGTCTCCTTCCCTCCTTTCCAGGGAGCACCTGAATCACTGGCGGCTCTAATTACAGCCGCCTGCCTGCCCCAGTCCCTGACCTCACAGAGGGCAGCGTCACCTTCGCCCACATCCCCTGGCTGGACCCGCCAGCCCTCAGGCCTTCTCTTCCGCCTGCCTTCCCAAGGAGCCGAGGGAGCAGAGCCGGGGGCGACAGCCCGCAGGGCGCTCGGGTCTCTGAAACTCAGTGCGTGCTCGCTCGCTCTCTCTCTCTCTCTCTCTCTCTCTCTCTCTCTCTCTCTCTCTCGTCACTGCCTTGGCTTCCAAAAGTCTGCCAGGGGCTCTGAGGGTGCACGTGCTAGTGGCGGGGTGGAGGCCTGGGCTAGAAAGACTGTTCTGCAGCCTGGAACTTGCCAGAGAACAAAACGTCCAGGAGGCTTTACCTGCACCTGCTCCCGTGGCCACCAGAGCCCCCATCCAGGCAGGCCCTGCTGGTCCCATTTCACAGACAAGGATATGGAGTCCCAGTGAAGGGCCTGAGGCTCGTGTGTGTGCTTGGGCCTCAGATCCAGGCTCGCTGGGCTCCAGTCCTGCTTCCTCGCTAATCAGCTGTGTGACGTTGGATAAGCAATCGTGTGTAGCTCAGTCACGGTAACAGTGACGTCGTGAGGATGAACTAAGTGAACACATGAAGTGCTCACAACGGCACCTGGCTCCCCTAAACCTACTGCTGCTGTTACCACCTGAGCTTCGTTCTCTCCAACACCAGGCCCAGCCCGCAGCCCCTCTGCCTCGGCCCCCAGCATCGTCAGAGTGGGACCGTGGGAGGCCTCACTGCAGAGAGAGAGGATGTGGGTGGTTTTCTGCACATCCTTCACGACCCTCAGGGCTAGGCTGCTTTGAACAGGCTTCCCTCTGGATTGTGGGGTCCTCTGAGGAATGCCTTGCCCTGGGCACAGGGGTCTGAGGAGCCCCAGCCTAAGAAGCTCCTCACTGACTGGCCCTCCCCACACAAGCCTGGTGGTCAAACCTCTCCCCTTCCGGCCAGCCCCTCTGGGTGGCGGAGTTCAGCCTGTCTGGGGGCAGGACCCTGGGCAGAACTGTCCAGTCGGGGTCCCTCTGAGGTGAGACTCCCTCCTCCTTACCCCTTACTGCCTTTCTCTGTAGCCTGCCCCCTGCTTCTCTTTGACTCCATGGGATTCCAGCCCCAGTTCACCCCCTTAACCAGACGCTCCTGTGCAGTGAACAGCTTGCACAACTGCGTGCAGTGCCCCTGAGTCACTTGCTGCGGCCTTGGGCAAGCTGTTCCCCCTGGCTGGGCTTCTGCTTCATTCTCGGAAAACCGAAGGGTTGGCTAGCTGCTGCTTGGGGTCCTGGCTACATCAAAGCTTTGGGAAGTCTCCATCCTTACAGATGCTTAGGTGATGCCACATCCCCCATTTCACTCACTCCCAATCTTCTGAGAGCCGACAGCTCCCAAACCCTCCCAAACCCGTTCTTAGTCCTTTGCAGCTCATCACACCCACAGCACCCCTTCTCCCTGACTTGTTTATTTCTAAGAGTGAAGCTGATCTCATCGGCCTTGGAGAGGCAGGGCACACCCCTCCTCCTCAGGGCTTGGCCCGGTGCCTCCTGGCTCCTGAGGCCCCCCAGGCTTTGCACAGCCAGGCTGCAGCTATTCAGGCTCTGGCCGGCAGACCCAGAAACCCTCCAGCCGCCTGCTTCCTCCAACTCAGGTGGGTTCCCTACTGGAGAGAGGAAGGGAAGCTCTGAGCTTAAATAGTAAAATCAGGTGGCAGATGGAACCAGGCAGCAGGCCAAATGAGGGGGCTGAGCCAGATTAGAACAAGTAGTGTTTGTACAGAACTTCCAGTTACAAAGTATCTCCATGGATATGATCTGGCTGGGCTCATGGGAGCAGCTTCTCACCCTGGATGACAAAGATTAGGGATGGGTTTCAGCATGCATGGCTATGTGACTGAGGACAAGCCCCTACCCTCTCTGGGATTGTTTCCTTCCCCATAGAAGTATGATCCAGGGCCTCCCCCTCGCTCTGTCATCCTCTGATCCTTAGAGGGCCAAAGACCCGCTAGATATCAGTGCAATGATATTGCCACAGATTCTGGTGCCCTAACACCATTTCCCTCATTGTGGTCAGATGGGCAATCAGATTCCCTACGTGTTTCCCTAGGATCTAGGAGGACAGGGCTGGGTAGAGTGGCCTCAGCTCAGAGAGGGGCCCAGCCTTGAGAAGCAGCCTGGGCTGGGGCTGCAGATCATGCTTGTTGGCCGGGAACTTCCAGGCAGATCCACGGATGAGGAATCTGAGGATCTCCAGAGTGGGGAGAGCATCCTGTGTGACCACGCACTCTGCCTGTAGCCTGAACAGAGGAGGCCGCGCAGAGAGGCGGTGGACAGGTGAAGTCCCAGCCCAGGCTCCTGGACAGGCAGCGCCCACACTCTAGCCCTGCCCATCTGGCTGCTCTGGAGATGGTAGGCCTCCCCTCAGTTCAGCAGGGTTCGGAGCAGGACCCAAAGGCCGGAGGAGGGGGCGAGGGTTCAGCCACAACCGGCCCTCCTCTCCCCTTGGCTGGAGACCAGCCCTGAGGAGGGGGTGTAGGGGCACAGCCTCTCTGCTCTGCCCAGCCTCCTTGTCCGTGACGCCCTGGCTACTGCCTGGTCTCCTCTGAGCCACCTAAGTGTATGGTCTGCCTTTTTAGACTGGCCAGTTCAGCTCAGCAAGCCTGAGCCAAGGACGGCACTGTGTGTGGAGCACATCGGCCTTTTAGGGGATACAAGAGCGGCCGTTTATAGCCATACTGAATTCTTGACTTCCTCTTCCTACCAGCCCTAGCTGGTATCAGCCGCCATCCTTCCCACTGCACACAGGAGGAAACTGAGGTTCCCCTGTTAGGTCACTTGACCGTGGTCACGGAGCCAGAGTGGGATGGGGCAGGGAGTAAATCCCTTTTAGTCTACACCCAAGACTGAGTCTTTAACCACTGGGTGGTACTGCCTGCCAGCTTGCCCCCCAAAGTTGTAAAAGCATACTGCAGGCTGCGGCTGTTTCCCTCGTCTCTCTGGGTCCCACCGAGGTCAGCGCGCACCACATGCGGAGGATTGCTTCTTTATTCTACCCAACCCACTGCTTCTGGCTTCTGCCTGCACTTGCTCCCTTCCCTTGCAGCCCAGTCAAGAGGGAAAAGCCAAACTGTATCCAAAGCAGGAGCCCATCTGTTGCTCTAGCATTGCTAGTGGGATGTGTGGGCAAGAGCAAGAGTGTTTATAGACACCAGACGAGGGGATAGGGGACAGTGGCTTCAGTGGTGCCCAGGGGCCAACAGGCTGTCAGACACCACAAGACTGACTTCCTTGTAAGGGTCACTATTTGTGGGTCAGGGAACTATGGATTCACTGCCGTATCCCCTCAGAATTTAGCATGTTGCCTGACACATAATAGGTCTTCAAAAACTATATCTGGAGTAAAGAAACATTCCTTAAAGAAGTTTCCTCTTTTTCTGGCTTGACTGTGCCGGGACCTTGTACCTGAGCGCAGGTTGGTCCCCACCCACCCACAGTCCCTGCCCACGGCCTGTGGGGTGCACTCTACCTGACTCGGAACTCCTCGACTTTCTCCAGCATCTGCAGCAGGTTGGCTTCTAGCTGTCCCCGCTCTTGGCTCACTTTGCGCAGTTCCTCCTGCAGCCGGCCTTCATACTTCTCATAGAGGTGCCCAAGGTCAAAGGCAGTCGAGCTCTGGCCCTGCAGGAAGCTCCAGCGGGTCTCCAGCAGCCGGTTGCGCTGCTCCAGGGCCTGCACCTGGGGGAGCAGGAAGGTTTCAGTGAGAGGGCCAGGCTCAGGCCCGGAGGCCCCAGGGCAGCCGTCCAGCCCCCACTGGGGCTTCCCTGGGAAGTGGCAGCTCATCTGAGCTGTGCACCTATCCAGGGCTGTCACCCAGCACATTCAAATGGCTTCTCCAACTACTGATTGTTCAAACTAAAGATAGTGAGATAGGAGGGAATCGAAGAGGGGTGGGGCCAATTAGCAAAGGTTTCCCAGGGGAGGAGCAGGGCCAGCGAGATAAGGGGAGGAGGAACCAGGGTGTGAAGGTGACAGGCTCTTGGTGCCCTCCTGGGGCTTGGGTGGGAGACCCCAGGGAACCTGAGGTGTCAGAGGCCCATCTGCCACCCACCGTGGCAAGCCTGGTCTCATCTTGCTTTGGAAACTCAGCAGGGTAGGGCCTGGATAGTACTTAATGCTAACCCTCCCAGCAACTGTGGACCCGTAGCCCTGCCAAGCCTCAGTTTCCCCAACTAGAAGCTGGGGATGACATCACCTGCCCACCTCTGAGGGCTGTTGGGAGAAGAACCTGGGATGTGCTTCGGAATAGAAACGAAAGCCGACGATCGTGTGGCTCCTTCTGGGTGTCAGGCCTGTTCTAAAGCCTAAAGTGTTTAACTCGTTAACTCCCCCAACAACCTGGTGCGATATTGTTATGAACTGCACTCTACAGATGAGGGGCTGAGGCACAGAGAGGTTAAATGTTGCCCAAGGTCATGGCATTGGCAGGTGGTAGAGTCAGGTGTGGACTCCAGTGAGTTTGGGTTTAGAACCTTCCAACCACTGCAACATCCGCTGTCTGCTGCCGGGGCGGCTGCGTGCCCTGGGATCGCCTGCCCTTCTTTGCTGGCTTCCGCCTCTAGTTAGGCCAGTTTTTCCTTGAGGGTAGAGACTGGGGGCTCTGGGCTCAGTTGCTCCTCTCAAGTTCTGCCTCCTTCACACTCCCCTGCTCAGATGGCGGCAGGGGCTCCCACTATCCTCCGCTCCCATCCCAGCCACTGGCAGGCGATTAGGGATCCTCCTGAGGGATGGCTGGGGCCTGACTTCTGGAAGGGTGGGCTGTTGCTGTCACGAGGATGCTGTGATAATTGGCCCAGGGATGCTCCCTATGACCAGAGGTGAGTAGGTGGGCCTCTTCCTGTCCACAGCTGGCGCCAGCTCCCAGAGTCACAGTTTGGAAGACCAGAATCACGGCGAGGAGCCTTTTGGAGCAGGTGGTCTGTCCCCTTCACTTACGGAGGAGGAGATGGAAGCCCAGGGCAGTGGAGGGACTTGTCCAGTGTCACATGGCCACTCGGTGGCTGAGCTTCCTAGACAGACCCATTTGATGGCGGCTGCCTACTCTGGACCTTCATGGATTCCCTGTTCCTCCTGAGTCTGGGGGCCAGGTGGGCCCTCCTCTCTCTTTCTCTGCCCTGCTCACATCCCCAGTTTCCCCTGAGACACTCTGAAGCTCTTGGGAAGTCCCCCTTGACATTCCCAGTGACGACACCAGAAGGAATGATGGATGATGGCCACTGTGGGCTGTCATTCCCCAGCTCACCTCCCATTTGCACGGGTAAGTTCAGCTGGAGGCTGACCTAAGCCTGCAGTCTGCAATAGTTGCAGCCAAACAGGTTCAGTAGGAATGGAAGTCAAGAGGGTTTCTGTCTTACTTGTGTGTGTGAGTTTTTAGGGGGGAGGTATCTGCTCGCCCCACCTTCACTCCGTTTTGACAAGCAGGAGCCCGTGTTTACACTGAGGGTGGGGTAAGAAGTGAGATGTGAGGCTCCTCCCTCCACCCATAGGCGGCAGAAAAAGCCCGTACACTGGGAAGTCTTTCCTACAGTCTAACCCAAATCCCCTATGCTATAGCACTAGCCTGCTGGGAGATGGTGCGCATTTGGCCAGCCAGGCCAGCCAGATGGCATTTAGGCTGTGGGGGCTCTGGGGCAGTCCCCTTCCCCGCTGCCCTGCGGGGAGCTGCCTATCGTCTCAGTGTTTGGGAAGGGAACTGAACCCCCACCCAAGACTTTCCCTGCAGAAAGGCTCCTCCCTCTCGGACAAAGACCTAGGGAGGTGCCAAGTTAATTGTCACCATCCTCCCAAGGCTGCTGAGCACTCACCTGTTATTCCTCTTCCTCCCCATTCTGGCTGACCTCCCCTGCTCTTAGGTCACACGTCAGCAATTCTAGGAAGGGCCTCCCAGAGCAAACCCCTGGTCTACCGGCCCAGAAGCACAGAACTCACTGTGACTCAACTCCATGGCACTGGGTGGCCCAGACCAGGTTGGGGACAGATGTGTTTTTTGTAGGGAACTGAGCGGCCCAGGTCCCCAACCCGTGGGCCCACACTGCAGGCAGGGTAGCGTACAGGGTGGTGTTCCTGAGGCAGGCAGGTCCTAGTCCTCAGGGGAGGGAGTTTGTCAAATTCCCTGCCTTCAGCCAGAGGTTGGCTCTGACCAGGGACCCTTGAGGTCTCTGCTGGGAAAGACTGGTTTGCACCTTCCTGCTGACAGGCAGGGGACGGACGGGACGGGCTCCAGTGACTCCCAGAGGCCACGCAGGCCTGGGGGGGATATTGTGCATTTCAGCACCCTGTCTTCGGTTCCTTCCGGAGAGCCCAATCGGGCTGACTTCAGGCAGTCCTTCCTCTTGTCTCCTCTCCATCCCCTCCCGGCCAGCAGCCTCTCTGCTGGATGTTGAGTTGCCCTCTCCCAGCTTCCCTCCGCCTCCTCTCCTGTTGCATCCTCTGCTTGTCCCCCCTCCTGTCGTGGCTGCCGCTGTACCAGTCTTTAGACGGGCGTGAGCTCAGGGCCACCCTCGCAGCAGGAGGGCAAGCAGACTACGGAGAGGGTCAGTGGCTTGCCCCGGGAAGCACAGCCTGCGAGTGAGGAGCCAGCGCTGCTCCAGGGCCTCTTGCCAGGTCCTGGTAGTCTTCCCACCAACCCTCCTCCTCCTCCTCGGTGCTCTGACTTCTCCCCACGCCTCAGAGGGACAGAGGGCATGTGGAGCTGAAGGGCCCTTGTCTGTCCCTTCTCTTTGCCTAGATTCCCCACCCCTGCCCTGGTTAGGGTACCTCACCCCGGGCCCATACACCTCTTTCAAGCCCTATGCTGCACCCCTATCCACAAAGCTTCTCCACCCCTCCCTCCAGCAGGGCCCCTCCCTCTCTTTTCTCAGGCTCCTGCCTGAAAGAGGCTAACTGGGTTCAAGAGCACCCTGGGCTGGGCCCATTTATGGTATTTTTAATTTAACAAACAGAATACACCTGGTACGTGATAAATGCTTTATAAGTGATTTTCAATAAGTGATTTTATCCCACTTGATTATGACAAGTCCATTAAACTGATGTGCACTGAAGCACAGAGTTTAAATGATTTGCCTGAGATTACACAGCTGGTCAGAGGTGGAGACAGGATTCAAACCCAGTAATTCGGCTCCAGATTGCACCCTCTTAACTGCTACCTGCTTCCACTCGGGTCCTCGTGGCCTTTACAAGGGGAGAGAGAGGGACTTGAGCTAACAAATCTTCTCCAAAGAGTTGGCGAGTCAGCTGAGACTCCTTGGGAAGAGGCCCCATAATCAGGTCCCCCGAAGGGCTGGCACCCAAGGCTCCCTTCCTCTACCCTGAAGAGCACCTGTCTCAAGGCCCATGCTTGAGTGTTGGGAGGCTCCAGTTCTGCTAATGACCTTAGAGGGCATCGATTGCCCTGGCCCTTGGGCACAGGACCCCGACCTCTCAGGCCCCCTCCTGTGCCTACTTACCCTCCTGTCCCCATGGCAGAGGCACTGGGTAATATCAGCCCTGGTGTTTAGGGAAAAAGCCACCTATCTGAGCCAAATTACATAGCTCAAGAAGCATTCCTTTTAAGGGATTAACCTGGTTTTGGAGAGGAGGTGGTTCTGCAGGGACCTACCTCCTCAGGGCAGTGGGCTCTTCTCCGAGGGCCCATGGCCCAGCAGTGCAGGGCTCTGCTGCCAGCCAGGGCTGGGGGAGGCGATGCTTCACAGCCCTCACCCAGGCACTCCAGGCGTGGGTGCCGCACAGGAATGCTGGCCTGGGCACGGGAATGGGGGAAAGAAATGGTTCCCATCTCAGAGACTACCGGCTTTGTGTCTCACAGACCTGAGTGCAAATCCAGCCTGTAGACTTGCTGGTTAGATGACCTCGGGCAAGGCGCTTAATCTCTGGGTGGGCGGTCTCTTCCTGTGCCCGGTGGGGGAACTAGCCTCTGGGGGCGTTGCTGTGTAGGCTAAACGACACACGTCTGCAAAGTTCCCACAGACAGCCAGGCATGATTGAATGCTCAAAACGTGTTACTTTCTTCTCTCTGCCCCTCTCTGGGAGCACCCCCCTCCTGGGGACACTAGAAACACGCAGAGGAACATAGAAGCAGGGAGATCAAGGTGCAGGCAAGAACTGTGTCAGGGCGGAGGGGGGGGGCTCTGGTTTACTGGGGGTGGAGGGAAAGAAGGTTCAGTTTTCCACATTGGTAAAATGGGCATAAAGTGACGTCTTTCCTAGGACTGTTGAAGGAAAGAGAGATAAATAGGGAAGCACCCAGCACAGTGACTGGCACATAATAAGCAATTAAGTAACAGCTGCTCTTAGGACTGTGACTATTTTTCTTGAGCAAGGCAGGAGGGATCAGAGCTGAGGGCTGGTCAAGAGAGGTTTCTTGAAGGAGTTAAGTAAGGAGCAGGTTTGGGAAGTGGACAGGACTTCCTCAAAGCTCTTGAAGCCCTTGCCCTGGGGCGGAGGCGGACACGAGTGCCCAGACCAGCATGCCGGCATCGGGGTCTAGGACGTCAGAATTCTGGGGACTCACTCCCTCTATTCAGGTGGGTGTCTGGCCGGCCAGCCGGCTAGCTGGCTGTTTCTGACTCGCAGCATCCATCTCCCGCATTCCTATCTCTTGACTCCACAGCTGCACCCCACTCCGCAGCCTCCTTCCTTCCGGAAGCCCCCGCCTGTCCCCTCCTGCACACATGCCTCCTTGGCTCGGCTGGTGCTCCTTACTCTGGGAAGGCTAAACAGGGCCAGAGGCCTGGACAGGACAGTGGACCCTTGGGAGGTCATCTCCACTGTCCATCTGCTTCGGTGTAGGACGGCAGACCACGCCTTCACCAGCCATTCCTAGGAGGGGCATCCTCTTGGCCATACTCAGAGCTCCTCTCCAGTCCATGCCAGGGGGAGGGTGACCCCAGGCCACACAGCACAGTATTATCCAGACATCCCTCAGAAGCCATCCGGGGGTCTCTTTCCCCGCTACGCCAGCCAGCGTGGCTCAGGGACTTCCCTCCAACCTCTCTGCTCCGAGCTAGCCTGCAGAGTTAGCAACGCCGGCTCCTCATTGGCTGACGCCAGGGGTGGGGCATGATGCTCCGGAAGTACGGAAGAGCCTCCTGCCAATCCTCAGTTTTCGGAGACCCCCTTCCCACTTTTGCTTACCTTGCCAATCAAGGAGGCAAACTTATCATTGAGGACCTTCATCTCCTCCTTTTCCTGGGTCTTCTGCTGCTGGATGGCTGGGTCCACCTTGAGGTCCAGGGGCACCAGCAGGCTGGGGTTCACGGTCACCTTGGGGATGGTGCCGGCCGACCAGCAGCCCGTGAGGCTGCGAGAGCTGAAGCCCGGCCCGGGGGCTCCGCAGCTGCCCCATTCCGAGGTCCCAGGCCGGGGGCCGCTCGCTGGAGTCACCTCACAGCTGCTAAGGCTGCTGAAGCCAACGACGCAGGAGCGGCAGGCCATCGCGGCCCCCGGGCCTGGGGCGCGGAGGGAGCAGGGATGAGCGAGGAAACTTTTGCGGGTGGCGTCGGCACCTGGCTCCAGTCGCAGGCAGGGCAGGCTGGGGACTGAGGGGCAAACACCTGTCGTACAGTGCTCATTAGCTGCAGGAGGGCGGGACGCCTCCCAGCCCGACCAACCTGTTAGATGACGTGATGCTCTGGCCCCACCCCCGGCACCACTCCTCCGGGCGGGGGATTTGCTGAGGGGCTGTTCACAGGCCCCCAACCCGGCAGGGCCTGGCTCCAGGGAGGGGGGCAAGTTTGGGCTGGCTGGGTGGGGGTGGGAAGGCTGCGAGAGGAAGGGGTGATTCAACAAGGAAGAAGAGGAGAGAGCGAGAGGGCGCGCGCCTCTTGCCTCTCACCGCAGACCTCACTGCATACCTGAAGGCTGACGTACCTGGGCCCACATACTTCTGGAAAAGATGAGGCAAGCGCATGCCCTGGGCTCCGAAGTATAGGGCAAATCTTCCTGAGTGTAAGGTTGCCGTCCCAGGCACCGTTCCAGCCTAGCATTGGAAAATAACACCTTTATTATATATTTTCCAGTTGCCCAAGAGTCTCCCTGGCTTATCTTCTCTTCTTCTTCCCTCTCTCCCTCCTTCCTTTCTTTGATCTACCATTTTATTAAGCACCTACTATGTGCAGCGTACTGTCTCAGAGGCTGGAGAAGAAATAGATGGTCACAGCCAAGAGCCCTTGGCTTTGGACAAGTGAGACGTGGGTTTAAGACTGGCGTGACCTTGGGCAGGTTACTTGATTTCTGTCCTCGTGGGTAAGCTGGGGATGAAACCATCGACCCCACAGGAGGAGGCATGCGCAGGGAAGGTAGCGGAGGCTAGCACCAAGTCCACAGTAAATGGTGGCTAAGACCAGTGCCCACCTTCTGGGGGCTGAGTCTGGCTGGGGAGACCGCCATGACCAAGGGCAGCCCTGCCTCAAGGGCTATGAGAATGTGCCTTTGTCCCCCCTCGAATTCCTCCTTTCTCCCTTCTCCATCTCCTCCCCCTGTTTCATTTTAA
Organism: Glossophaga mutica; assembly: GCA_039655065.1. Classification (NCBI taxonomy): domain Eukaryota; kingdom Metazoa; phylum Chordata; class Mammalia; order Chiroptera; family Phyllostomidae; genus Glossophaga; species Glossophaga mutica. The sequence goes on from CM077304.1 coordinate 51,566,440, forward strand.
ATATGAAGTAAAAATAGAAAGACAGCACTTTGCTCCCACAGAGCCTGGATGGGGCAGGAGAAGGCTCAGCCCACCCAAAGCACTCCCTCCCTCCCTCCTTCCTGAAGTTCCAGAGGCCCCCACTTCCACTCCCATGGAGTACCAGCTCTCCTGGGCCTGCCTCTTCTTCCCTCCCTGGCCTGGTGTCCCTGGATGCTCTTGTCCTGTGTGCCCTCCCTGGGCCTGGCACACCACCCCAGGTGGTGGGGTCACAGCAGAGGAAGAGTGTGTTTAAGACAGAGCCAGGCAGGCAGGCATAGAAGAGATGTCAGCCCCCTCTGGGCCTGGAGATGGAGCCGCAGCTGGATCACATTGCCCATTCCAGGCCTCCTACCTCCCAGCCAGACCTCTTTCCCACACAGTGTGCATTTTTGACTCACTAAGGCACAGGAATCTGCACCTAGGCCATGAGTCCATCCTGAGGCTGGATCCCAGACTCTGAGGCTGGGGGTGGGCTGGTGAGGCACTTCTGGATGACTGGGTCACTGCAGTGGTGTCGGTTCCCACTTCTGACCCTTGCTGCCACATTCGGCACCCACTTCCATGGCCCACCCCAGTGTCCCTGACCTGGTATCTGAATGGCATTTGGGCAAACTCAGCACCCTGCCCTCCCCCACCCCAGCTGCTCTGTACTCTGTGGGTGAATGGGAGGGCAGGCAATGGCATTCAGGCCCCACTGGTGGTGACAGCTGGCAGGTCAGGTATGTCCCAAATGCTTTACATGGATTAGCTTCCTTAATCCTCCTGGCCACCCCAACTGGAGGTGGAAGCTTTAACTCTCACCAGCCTGATTTACAGAGGTGGACACCGAACCTCAGAGGGGTTCATCGACTGTCTGAGGTCACGTGGTCTATCAGTACCACATTTAAACCCAGACACCTGGAGCTATGAACCTCTCCCCTTGTCTTCCTCTGGGCCTGGTGGCTGCAGGGAAGAAAGCTCTCTTCTTACTGTCTGGGGTTCGGTTCTACCTCCTAACTTTTCTAAGCCGGATGGCCAGTTCCTCAAAGTGCCTCTGCATAACTTCAGTCTGCTGTTTCTTGCTGACTTCCCTTGACCTCTGGTCAGCCTCTGCATTTAGATAGGTCACAGTAAATTGCTGGTCCTTGGCTTCGAGGCTGGCATTGCAGGGCCATCCCTGGGGCCTGAACACTGAGCAGCCTTCCTCGGTTGAGGGGTGCGGGGCTGGCCTCTTGGAGGCATGGAAGTCACGCTCCCAGGGGCTCTGGCCCAGGGGTGGGACGTGAGTCCCACCTGCTGCTTCCTCTCTGGCTCTGCAGTCTCTCTTGGGAGCTGTCAGAGGGACGTCTTTGGCTGTCATGGCGTGGCTGCCAAGCAGGAAGAGCAGTCGAAAGGCCTCAGACAAACACAGCTCCACCAAGCACCTTTCCTCCCCACCCCTCCCCTAGCTCCACCCACACCTCCCCTCACTCCTGCATTGGCATCCTTGGGGGTCAACTGTCCAGGCCCCTGCCTTTGCACCCTCATGGAGGAGCTGACATGAGCCTCTTCTGGCCTTGATATGGAGCCCGGACCGCCTAGCAGCTCGCAGGAAGCCTGGCAGGGATGGGAGAGGGAAGATGGAGGGTGGGTAAGATTGTTAGTCTCTTTGGGAATGTTGAGGGACCTGAGCAGTCTGCAAACTCCACCTGAGTGCGCTCACAAACAAGTCTGTTTGGGCCTTTGGGTGGGGTGTGAGCTTGGGTGACCCCAGTTGCAGATCCACACCTTGTGACCCTCTGGGACTCTGGAAGCCTGTCCTGGTTGGTCCTTAGGTAGTCACAGACAGAAATCCCTGTCCCTCTCGTGTCTTCCCACCGTGCCTCAGATTCCCTGTGACTGGTGACAGGATACAATGCGGATCTTTCAGGAGACAGAGAAAAGGCAGAAGAGGGGCAAGGGCTGGTCAGAGATAAGGAAGGGGAGAGGCTCCGGCTGGGCTGCCCAGAAGCCTCCTGAAATTGGTCCTCAAAGAAGTAAGGGGAGTTTCCGCATTTTCTCTGCTTCCTCCTCTCTCTTCACGTCACTCCTGCCCAGCCTCTGCCCTGTCTCCCACTCATCCTCATCCGCCTCTTCTCTCTCGCCTCCCTGTCATCTTGTCCCTGTCAGAGTGTCCTGCCCACTCAGAGTCCTGGTCCAGGGCTCCTCTCTCAGCCCTGGGGAGCCTGGCTCGATGGCCTTATGGGAATGGCATCCCTGTGTCACAGTTTCAGCACCTCCTCTATGCCTCGTTCCCTTTGGCTGGAAGCCTGGTCCTCGAAGCCGGCAGGCCTGGAGTAATGCAGCGGAGTGATGCATAGTTGTTGGATGAATGGTTCAGTGAGCACATCCCAGCCTGGCTGGGGCTCTGGGGTAAGATGTGACTCTTGGAGAGATAGGCAGGAACTCTCTGGGCAGGGAAGACTCTTAGCTTCACTCCAGGGAATGATCGCAAGGTCAGGCCACTCCTCCAGGAAGCCTTCCCAGATGAGCCTGCTCACATTCCTGTCCATCTCTCCTCCTCTCTCCTAAATGCACCTCCATATCTATGCTCACTGGGTCAGAGCCCTCTCCCTGATGAGGCTGGAAACTCTGGCCTCCTTTCTTTGGACTGTCCCATTGAGCAGGCCTGTCCTGAAGCTGCAGGAGGGAGGCCCTGCCCAGCGGCCAGGTTCTGGGAATGGGATGGCCCAGGACCAGGGCTGAGGGTCTTTGGGCAAAGACACATATTGCTGTGTGAAAAACATTTCTGAGGGCCCCAGAGCTGGGGATAGGGGAGCTGAAAGTACATTTGGGATGGGCAAGGGCCAAGAAAGAGGAAACTAACAGCAAGGATAGAGAAATGAAAAGAGTGAGCGTGAAGTGTCCTCTACACAGAGGCCGGGAGAGGCACTGAGCCCGGGGAAGGGGTCTTCCCAGTGGGCCCAGGGAGCAAAGGCTTGCAGGAAGAGGGAGAGTGGCCCAGGAGGGGAGGGGAAGTGTGCTTCAGGCTGAGGGAGCAGTAAGGGCTGTGGGGGTGAGACACACTGTGCGCGGATGGTGACGGTGACAACAGCCAGTGGCACTGCAGCGTCAGAGGTGCTGTGGAGCTCAGAGGGGCAGTGACGGATTCGGGGGCCCGGGTGGAACACAGTCATTTCATTACTTTGCGTCAAGTCCTTCAGTAGTGCCCCGAGGACTATGGGATAAAGTCTAGAAGATTCCTTGGAACATCAAACAAGATCCTTTTGCACCTGTTGCCCTTCTTCCTCTCCGAGTCTCAGCTCCTCCACACCTGCCTTCTCTCCATCTCCCCTGCCAATTTCCATCCCCCAAACGGGCCCCATTCCCCTGAACCTGCCGAGTGATGCCAAGTGTCCGTGTTGGACAGCGCAGGCTTGGGACACTGCCGTCGCTGCATGTGATTCCGCTGGACAGTTCTGATCTGCAAAGGAGGCGTCTGAGAGGGGCCAGGAGGCTGCAGATTCCTGGAGGCTGTGAAGTGCTTCAAGACAGACTCGGGGGGCAGCATAGGGCCATGGCAGAGCTCTGGACCTGGACACAGGAGACCTGCTTTCTAGTCTGGGCGCTGCCACTCGCCAGCTGTGTGGTTTGGGGCCAAATGCTTGGCTTCTCTGGGCCACAGTGGTTTGTAGAATTAGATTGTACTGGCCACCTGGATGATTGCTGTTGTTTTTTTTTTTTAATTTTTTGTTTTCAAGTTTAGCTCATCAAATGTTTCTCAAACTGTTGCCAACCCCCTTGCTGTGGCAGGTGAGCCAAGCTCCTCAGCCAGCAGCATGCCGGGGAGGTCAGGCAGGTGTGGATATTTATAATGAGGGCAGGCCTCTGGAGCCAGGGAGAGGTAAGCGCACGCTAATTACTCTTTCCTGCCTTCGTAGCACTTAGCCCAATTTGTAATTATTTGTTGCGGGTTGTTTACTTGTTCTGCCTCCCCTGTGGAGCTCTGAGCTCTGTGAGCACAGGGCTTGGTGGTGCTTTTGCTGCTTCCGTGTCCCAGTGCTTGGCACAGTGCCTGACATGTAGTAGGTGATGATGACCATTTCTTCCTGAAATGACTAAAAGGCCACCTTTCTGCACAGGGCACTTGTTCCACTGTGTTGCGACGCAGGGCACAATATCAGGAGCTTCACATGGATTGGTGGACAGACCCCAGGTGGGCTGGAGGAAAGTTGGGGTGGCGAGTCCCCCCCACCCCTGGGGCCAGCGCTGGAGCCTGCCCCACGGGACCAGGCTGCTTACGTGCCGGGCTGAGCTGGGCTGACTGGGATGGGCCTGTGGCTGATCTTGGGTCCTCAGCCTGGGGTGTCACAAGTACCACCACCGGTTGACTCCCAGAGGCCTGGCATTTCTCCTTCAGTTCCCGCTCAGCATAGGGTGGGAACTCTGACAGTCTCCTGCCATGGCCATGCTTTAGTTGGGGGAGAAGGTTGATGGCCCCTCCTGAAAAAGTAAGAGGGAGAAGGAAGCCTCCTTAAGCTGCAGAAGCCCCACCAGGCTAGGGTTTGGTCAGGCATGCATGTGAGGCTGGGCAGGCACCAAGCCACAAGGCCCTGGGACTTCTCCGTAGGTGCAGGACCGGTGGGCGAAGCACATGGGGGTTGGTTTCCCTGATCCAGGTGTAGAGTAGTCCCAGCCTCCTGGGGGAACCCCAGCCTGTGCCTGGCTATGTGGGTGCTGCGTTCATGCCAGTGGCATTTTGGCCTGCTTGCCAGGCCCGCTTCTGGGTGGAGAGGAGCAGGAAGAAGAATTGCACAAAGGGAAACTGACAGGAGGGCCCTGCTTCCTCTGGGGCTCAGCACCTCCTGGGCAGGACCAGGGGGCCGCACAGACCCCTTGGTTCCCTGGGACACACTGCACCTTCTCATCTGCTTCTGTCTGCCAGGTCCCAGCAACAGGGGTCTCAGTGGCTTCCTGCCACTTCCCGCCACTTCCCATTCCACCCGCTGTGCCTGGCTGCTCAACCTGTAAGGAAGGTTCCTTCTAACAACCTCATTTCTCAGCCCTGAGACAGACACTCTGTGTTTCTCCTTCCTCCCACGTGCGCCGCCCACCCGTCAGCCTCCGAGCCTTCGAGCGGACTCCCCCTGCTCCATCCCTGCAGGAGGTTTTCCCAAATCGCCCCCCTCCCCACTCGTCCTTTGAGCAGGAGAGCTCTTAAAATCAGCCTCTGTGGTGGCAGGGCCTTTGTTTTGTTCACTGCTCTGTCGCCACTGGCACATAGTAGGCACACAAGAAAGTTGTTGAATTAATGCATGGTGTGCCCTTTATTATTTAGCACTTGTTTCCATGACTCTTTTAGTCAAGGTCTCTTCCCTCTACTACCCTCCCCCACTAGGGATCCTATTTCCTTTCCTCCGAGTGCCCCCAGGCCTGGAATCCTGGAGGAACTGGCCAGTCTCGCCTGCCCTGCCATTTGTGCCTTCACTCAGGAAATGCTTTCTGCATCTCTCCTGGGTGCTGAGCTGTGGGGCAAACACAAGGATAAGAGAGGAAAGGTGGGGACTGGGTGCGCTCCCCACATGCTTCCCGGTCCAGGGCTCTCTGAACTCTGGGATCTCTTTCCGTCCAGCCTCCTCCTGCAGGCCAGGCCTCCCTGGTCCCAACCTCCTCAGCCTCCCATTCCTGGCACTGCACACAGCTCTTTGGAGCTGCCCCCTCTCTGGCGCTGCTTTCAGAGAGGAACAAGGAGGGGCTGGAAGGCTGGGGTGGCTGACAAAGGCAGGATAGGGGAGTGGTAGGGCATCTGGAGATTCTTATTTGTCTGCCCAAACCACTCCCCGAGCTCCAGCCACTGCCTTTATCTGCCCTGATAATAGACCGAAACCATGTTCTGCTCTCTGTTGGATGATCAGCACCCAGCTTCTGTGAGCCTGCCAGGATGGCAGCACCCCAGGGTGGTGCTAGGCACTGTGCCAGCTGACATAGGCCAGCCAGCCCTGGGGAGCCACAGCCAGGTGGGTGGCCACCAGCCCACAGACCACCCCGCACGCAGGGAGGTCCCACTCATCCAGGGTCCTCCGTGACCGTACAGGGCACACACATGGCTCTCAGGATGGATCCTGGGAGCTAAAACTCGAGCTACGGTGGCTTATGGTTCATTCATCTTTGTGTCCCAGGGACTGAGCATGGTACCTGGCACACAGTAGGAGCTCAGTGGTGGAACTTCATGCTCTCAGCACCCATGTGCAGGTAGGTAGCTGTGTCCTCTCCCTCCCTGTCCTTTTATCTCATTCCTTCTGATGCAGCGAGATGAGGGGAGTCTCTAAGGAGGCCGTGAAAGGTTAATCCAAGGCCAGCCCTGCTCACTGTGTCTCAGGGAGAGAAGGAGGAGGAAGTCCTTCCTTGTGTCCCCATTACCCAAATTAGTACCCAGGCTTACAAAAGTGCTCACACACGTGACCCGGCTTTATCTCCCCAGTGCTGCTCCGCAGGCCTGGCGCCCTGCACCTCCCTTTTCCAAGAAGTGAGGGATTCACACGCAGACCTCCTATCTCCAAACGCAGCCGCTAGCTCAGGCTTCCCCATATGGGTTAGACACTTAGCCCACAGTTGAGCTCTGAGTTTTGGGGGGAAGTTGGGAGAAGCTAGGGGCTGGGAGAGGAGAGAAGAGTGGGAGTGGGGGTGGGCCAGGGAGGGTAGCGATGGTAGGTGGGGTAAGGAGCAGGGGGAGCAGGGCTCAGGGCTGGGCCCCTGGCCTGGGTACTGGATGGAGCAGGACCGCCCAGCAGGAATCTGATGACCTCAGCTCCTCTCCCTGAGGCGCCTTTGTGGCCTCCTGAGTGCGCAGGCAGTGCTGGGTGAGACTGGGGACTAATGAGTGTTTTCCAGAGGAGGATTCCTCTATGTGGGGTTTATCTTCCCGGGTCATCGTTTTGCAGTGCGCACTTAGCAGGGTAATAGCAGCCGGGTCTGGGGCTCCACCCGCCCGCTGGCCCCAGGGGCTGCAAACAGATGGCAGCAGATGAGGGAGAGGAAGGCAGCAAGAAGCAGGAGCAGCAAGCCCTCGACCCCACCCTGCTTCCTTATCCCAGGTCACTGCAGGCGTGTGTGCCCACGGCCATGCAGGTGGCTCCCTGCTGCCCGGATCCAGGGACCCTCACAGACACCGACACCCCCTCCCAGTCCTCACTGGCCTCGACGGCCAGCCCCTGCCCAAGCCCACGGGCACCACCTCTGTAGTCCCTCGGCCACGTTTCTCCTGCCACCCAGGGCTCCTCCTTTATCCTCAGAAAGCCGAAAATGGAGAAGGCAATACTCTTGACCCAGGACCCCGCCCCTCGCCCCCCACCGCCCCCCGCCTAGTGTGAGGCACAGTTCTCCAGGTTTATTTCTAGTTTTTATTTTTTTAAATCTTCACCTGAGGATACGTCTATTGATTTAGAGAAGAGGGTGGGGAGAGAGAGAAAGGGAAACACTGATGTGAGAGAGAAATAACCAGTTGCCTCCTGCACACACCCCAACTGGGGATAGAACCTGCACCCTTTGGTGTACAGGATGGTGCTCCAACCAACTGAGCCACCTGGCCAAGGCTCAGGTGGCTTTTTAAATCCCTCTGTGACCTCCCATGTGGTAGGAGTTATTTCCAGGTTGCAGTTAAACATGCTGAGACCCTGGGAGATTAAATGACTTGTCCAAGTTCCTGCAGTGTGTTAGGCAGAACAATGGACCCCACAAATGTCCATGTCCTAATCCCCAGAACCTGTGAATACGTTACCTGACGTGGCAAAAGGGACTTGGCCAATGGGATTAAGTTAAAGATTTTGAGATGGAGAGATTATCCTGAATTATCTGGGCGGGTCCAATGTAATCACAAGGGTCCTTCCAACGTGGAAGAGGAGGCGATGTCAGAAAGTCTCAACTGACCGTGACTGGCTTTGATGATGGAAGGGGAGCCAAGGTAGATGGGTGGCTTCTAGAAGCTGGAAAAGTGTGGGGGGTGGGAATGATCTTCCTTTAGTACCTTTGGAAGGAGCACACCCCTGCCGGCTCCTTGATTTTAGCCCACTGAGAATAAACATTTTGGATTTCTGCCCTCCAAACTGTAAGATAATGAAACTGTGTTGTTTCACACCACTAAAATCATGGTGATGTGTTACAGCAGTAACAGGAAACCTAACATGCCCAGCTAGTGGCGGAAGTAGGATCCGAATCCAGGACTCGGCCTCTAATCTGTCTGCTTATCTGTCCATGACTATGCTCCGCCCACGAGTCTAGGCTGCCTCTCTTCCTGTCCCCTGCCCACGTTTTCTGACTGAAAGTGGAGGGTGGGAGGGAAGATTCAAAACTGGATCAAAGGCCAGATTTCAGGTACTCTCCTCCTCTGATCTCAGCTTCCCCTTCCTGGTCTCTCCCCTACTAGGGGGCTCAAGAGTTCTTAAAAACATGCCTACAGCAGCCCATTTCTTGAGGAAAGGGGTGTCAGGGGAGGCAGGGCATGTGTCAGCCATTAGGACTGGGGGTGCAGAGGGGGCTGCAGTGTGAAACCAGTCTGCACTCAGCTCGGCGGTTTCTCTTTCCTGGAAGCTGGATCTGACACAGGGAGAGGGCGGCTGGGAGGCGGCGCTGAGAGTCTTTCTGCTCTGAGGCCCTGGGCAGTCCGAGTGTCCCCTTTAGGGCAGGGAGAGATGCAAGTGTCTGGGTCCCCGGCTGTGGAAGGGTCCAGGGGCCCTGCTCCCCTGGCGCGTGTGGGGCGTGTCTGGGCTGTGTGTCTGTTCAGACCTCTGTGCGCGTGAGTGCGTGAAAGTGTATCTACTCATACCCTTGTGTGAGTGTGTGAGCAGGCCTACTCATGCCCCTGGTGTGCGTCTTTGTGTATGTCTGCTCACATCCTGTGTGTGTGAATAAATGCGTGGCTGTGTAAGTATGGGATCATGTGTCTCTTGTGCCCCTGGGTGAACGTGTGCCTACTCACATCAGTGTGAGTGTGCTAACACATGTGTGAGGGCCTACTCACACCTCTGTGTGAGTGTCAGTGTACAAAGACGTCCCCTCATGCTCCTACATGTGAGTACAAGCAAGTGAAAGTGTGAGCACGTTGATTTGCACCCCGAATGTGAACAAGTGAGCATATAAGTGCACAATCATGCCCACTCATGTCCCATGTGTGGTGTACTTGTGTGCAAGTGTGTGTCCACTCACACTTTTGTTTGAGCATGTAAACATGTGAGTTTGAGAGAGTGTGTGTGTTAACGTGTGAGTGCAAGTGTGTCTTCTGCCAGCCCGAGGCAGGTGAGTGGCGGCTCCCTGCACCCCGCCAGCGTTGCCTCACCCCTGTGACACGTCCACTAATGACTGTTTGCCATTGTCTGGAAGGCGGTGGCATCACCTGCACTAATGACAGTCTCCCCTGCCTAATGACCTGCCTTCTGCCCCATTATTTAGAGCCACAGCACACTCGGGGCCTGCGCCCAGAGAGATGTTGACGAGCTCAACACATTTCCCGATGGGGTGTCCATGGGGGTGGGGAGAAGCATAAATCCTACCCTCCCCTGCAGCCCTCCAGTGTGGGCTGGGAATGTCGGCTGGCTGGTGGCATTCCTGGGCAGGAGCCCGGGCCGGGGCCCGGGCTGGGGCCCTGCCCTCTGTCTCTGGCGTGGCTGGGCGGCTGCAGCCTGGGCTGCTCCGGTCTGGGGCCACCTCTCGGGGTGAAGACGGCTGGGGCAGCCCAGGACTTTACAGAGTTCAGGACAAGCCACCCTGTCAGAGTCCTACCACTGAAACCTCATTGGATGACCCCACAAGCATGTCTTTTATTATTGGAATGAAGTTAAAATTGCCTTCTTTACCCCAGAAGGAGAAACTGGGGAGGGCCTGCAGACCCGTGTCTATGCGTCCACAACAATTTGTTCAGTCTCTCATAGCTCTGAACCGACCCCATACTGGTGTTTCCCACTAACAGGCCTACCTCCTGCTGCCAGAAGTTTATCTAGATAAGCAGATAAGCCTAGTACTCCACCTAGTTCAGTAGGGACTCACTGAAGGTTTCCGGTTAAGGAACGCAGCCCTGAACTAGCTGTGTGACCTTGAAGTGACTTGCAGCATTCTACTCTGCAAAATGGGGATGCAACAGTGCTTGCTTCAGGCTGACTTATATACACCAACTCCAGTCTTTACCACCCTCTTCGAGTGGTTTTCTTATTGTGCCCATTTCGCAGATGGGGGAATCAAGGTTCAGAGTGCTAACTATGTCCACAATTAGGAAGTTCGAGAACTGAGGTTCAACCCCAGGTCCATCTCTCCCTATATCTGCCGCAGCATCCTGCTGTAGCATCTGAGAGCAAGGCTGAGGGTGTGGGTGGAGACACAGCACTGGCACTCGGTCTGGTTCTGGAGGCTGGGAAGAGGGAACCTGGTCTCAGGAAGGGCTTGCAGTGCTCCCAATGGAGAGGCTTCCCTTGAAGAGAAGCTTACCTCTTCCAGGCACTCCCCAGAGACTCCTGCCCCCACCACGAGACTCCTGCCCTGATCCATCCTCATCTGGGGCCTCCCTGGCAGCCAAGACAAGAACTAGAACATGAGAAGCTTGCTCATTGTTGGGAGTTTCTTCAGTTGCTTGATTACCAAGGGGAAAAATTGCAGGAAGAGAGAAATGACTTAGATCCAGAGTCTTCCTTGTCACTCCTTAAGGGCAGGGACTAATTCTCTAGCAAAATGGGTTTAATTAACACTGGGGACTCTCATGACGAGCGATGACCATGGAATATGTGGCTTTATGAGAACATTTGCAAAACAACATGTGAACAAGGGCACAGGAATACAGGGAAACTCTGGATCTAGGCTCTGAGGGGACTTGGGGTAAGCGGTACTAAGAGCTGGGTGGGGTTGCCCCCGGGAAGGATTCCCAGAGCAGGGGTTGTGGACTGGGCTGGGGAGGGACAGGTTTCCTTGGGGGGGGGGCATGCAGGGGAGCAGCAGGCACCTAGCATCCCAGTGGCAGCATTCCTGAGCCGCGTGCCCCAGAGCCCTAGCTCGGTGACCTGGTACCCTGGGAATTTGCCCTGCCTCCTGGGTGGGGATTGTCCAGCCACACGCCTGCCTAACCCTCTTGGTGTCACTTGATAATGACATGGAAATGTGGCCTTGAGTCAGGTCCTCCTCTCCAGAGAGGTTGGCCCAGTTTGGCCTGTGGTCCATCCAGGCATCTTCTCCATGGGGTGCCTGGGGAAAAGGATGAAGGAGAGGTGTGGGGTGGGGGTAAGGGAGCAGTTGGAGGTTGGGGAAATGGAAGGGAATGTTAATAAGGCCCTAGCCCTCCTTGAAGGGGGTTGGGGTGCCGACAGGGTGGATGGCAGGCCCAGTGTTGGCCTGTCCTGTGCTTGGCTGCTTCAAGGCTGGGCCTGGGTCTTGGGTGGTGGAGAGAAACCTTGGATGCTCAGAGGGCCGGAGCAGGAAGGGCCCTCAGTCTCCCTGCTTCCTTCAGAGAGGGACCTCGAGGGTTAGGAGGAGAGAGTTTACGTGCAGGTGTGAGAGGGAGATGGGGAGCAGAAAGAGCCCCTGAGGGATGGAGAGCTAGGCCCAAGCTGAGGGCTCCGCCTTTGCATCAGGAGGCAGACAGAGCCCCTGGGGTCCAGTAGGGCTTCTGACTGAGCCCCTGGATGCAGAAGTCTCTCCATTCCTGGGAGCACGAGGCCTGAGGCCCCGGGGTCCCCACCAGGTCTCTTGTGCTGAGTTCCAGGAGCTGCAGCCTGTCCAACCAGCTGTGGGACAGAGTGTGGGTGCTCTTTTCCCCAGCTGTGGGTTTTTTTGCAGGGAAGCACCTGGGGAGGGCATCCTGGGGTGGTCTTGGGAAGGAAGGGTTAAGAATCAACACACAGGAGAACACCAGGACTGGGACTGACTCCTGGTCTGTCCTCGCCTCGAGGGACGCCCCGAAACTGGACAGAGTCATCTATTTGGGGATTCAGAGTCATTTTATGAGTGGCATTTAGATGCGTGCCCACAGCAGCTTCAGGAATGACGGTATTTGGTCATTCATCTCCCGCCCAGCAAACTCCCTAGGCCCTGAAACAACGGCGTCATTCAGGGCCAGTCGTTTGGAGCGGAGAGACACCGAAAGAGAAGGCAGAGGCTGACACTCGAAGAAAAGCAAGCCTCTCCTCCCCTCATGCATTGTCCTTTTGGGTAGCGAGGGACAGTGAGAGGGGGACTATTGGGCAGCATGAAGGGGCCTTGGAGCAAGACCCTGCCTAGCTGGTGGGCCACTAGCCAAAGGCCATATGTAGAGGCCAGAGGGAACCTGAGTCTGAGCCCCGTAGGGAAGGCTCTGCTCTGGGCCCTCGCATCTTGTTCTTGGGCTTCGTGCCCAAACCTTGCTGTCAGCACCTGCTCCCTGAGCCAGCACCTGGCAAACACAGCCATGAGATCATGGGGTGGGGTAAGTTGGCTGGTCCCCGATCTCTGCTGGAGCCGCGGCAGGTGCATGGCAGAGCCCAGGGCCCGGCGCCTCTTTAATCTCCCTCCTGGCCCCTTCCAGGGAGGTGGCTTCTCCAACCAGCCAGTGTGGTCTCATCCAGCTCAGTCCCCAGACTCCAAGAAAGACGGAACACTGGCTAGTATCATGAAACAAAGGCTTGAGATTAGACTTCAAGAAGGACTTTCTACCCAAGAGATGGCATGGTGGGATAGGGAAGGGGGAGTTAAAATTAAGGACACATGCTAATAATAAGTGTAACACTCCTCATTGAGGGCTTATTCTGTGTTCTGCTCTGTGCTAAATGCTTTGTAGGCAGTTCCCTTGTAATCTTCACCATGACCTTGTAGAGCATGGAAACTCAGGCTGAGGCTTCGCAGCCAGTAAGCAGGGAAGCTGGTACTAGCATCCTAGTCTCCAGCTCTAGCATAGATCTGGAGGTCCTGGGAGGTGGACCACCAGAGGACCATGTGAGCTCCTAAGGGCTTCCTCTCTTCTTCATTTAGCATTCAAGGGTGAACAAGATAAGGTGCTTGAGGGCAAGGGCTGGAGGTTAGACAGGTGGAAGCACTAAGAGGTGAGTTCATGTTCCTGAGGGTGGAAGTCAGTCATACAGAGGTGGGTGGGTTTGTTTCTGTTTGGCACATCTTGAGTCAGAAAAGAAGCAACCACGTCAGAAATGCAGCAAGACAGAGCAAAGTGAGACAGCAAGACCTTCTGATTTCCCGGGCCACATGTCATGGTCACATGAAGGGTATGTTCTCTGGAGAGGGAGGGCAGGTTGAAGGGCTCAGTCTGGAGGTGGGGAGATGTATGGCCTGATGTGGGGGTCTTCATGTAGGTGTGTGCGCGCACACACACACATGCGTACACATACATGTGTCCACAGTCTCTAGTGAGGCACTTTCTGCCCCCAGCTGGCTCTGAGCCCTCCAGCAGCATCCGTGTTGTGGAGCCATAGGCACCCACAGGTTCCCTTGCTGATGGTCTCTATTTGGGTGCAGTGCTGTCTTGGCTGGGGATCCTTCTTGTTCCCCCAAAGTCCTCCAGTTCAGCAGACCACTTATTCTAGTCCTGATATCCCCACTTTTACTCCCAGGATGTTTCCTCTTCCTCATATTCAAGGACCACCATTCCCTTCCCCTTTCCTGGGGATGAGCTGGGTCTAGGATTTTCGCTAGGGGCAGGCGTATCTGACTCCTTCCCTGGGAGCCCACAGTACCACCTTGACCCCTTCACCGCCGTGCTCCCACCCCCACAGGACCGGACCCACTGTAGTGGGTCCTGTGTGCTTCAGAGTGCGAATGCGTGGAGACAAGGGTGCGTGGATGACTCCTGGTGTGTAACTGGGGCCAGCCCTCCGGTGAGCCCTGTCAGGTGCCATGTTGACTGCTCTTGGTGGGCAAGGCTGTGCCCCACGTCAGTGGGGCTGGGGTCGGATCCTGTGTTTGAAGACATGGCGGCAACACACACACAGAATCCAAAGACGTCAGGGCTGCAGGAAAACTCCAGAGCCCACCGAGGCTCATGTCCTTCATCGACAGACAAGCCACTCCCAGAGAGGAGAGGTCTTTGCCCAAGATCTCACAGTACTTTGGGGATACCGTGTGTCTCCTGACCCCTGTTCCGCAGCCCTTTCCATCACGTCGCATTGCCTCCCTACGCCATGTTGACAAGCCTCTCCCCGCTCACTTCTTTCCCTTGTCTCTGTCCTTTGCTCATGCTTCTCCCTCTCAAGTTCACCTCTCCAGGCCCTGCCACTCCTCGAGGCCCAGCCTGGCCCTCCTCCACTCCAGAACCCACTTCGCTCCTCTCCTCTACCTTCTTCTGCTCCATTTAACAGCACGTCCTGCTAATTCCCATTCCCTAATTGTCCAACACAAATTAATGCTTTATTACTTGATGCTCTAATGACCTGGGTTCTAACTGGGCTCAATTGCTGCATGACCTTGGGCTACTTAGTTAACATTCTTAATCCTTTGTGTTTCTCATCTGTAAAATGGCACAGACGTTTGAGACTAAGTGAGCAGCAGAAGCTAAGCTCAGAGGGCTTGACTTGGGAAATGGCGAGATTGAAATCTGAGGTGTGGTGGGTGTGAGTGAGGGTGATGACGGAAAGGCAGGCAGGGGCCAGGTGGTGGGGGGCCTCAGTTGGGATAGGTTATGCTGTTGGCAATGGGGAGCCCTCAAGGCATTTTTGGAAGGGAAGAAACACCTCCCCCTGCCATCACCTAGAGTTTGGGGTAGCCAAGAACTGGGATGGAACGGGTCTGGGCTTTGGAGCTGGCAGGTCTGGCTTTGCATTTCAGCTCCGCCACTGGTTGGCAGTGTGATGCTGCACAGATAGCTAGATCTCTCTGAGCTTCCCTTTTCAGCCTGTAAAATAAAGATTTTATCTGCCCCATAGACTTATGGGAAGGATGAACTGAGAAAGTGTCTCTAAATTGCTTAGCTTGGAGTCTTGTACTCAGTAGTGCTTAATGAGGGTAGTCATTATTACTGGGTTGCCTTTGTCATCCATCCCGCATTATCCCTCTGCCTGCCTCTTGTTCTGGCTTTGTCCCTGGGCCTGTCTGGGCCCTGAGTGACAGGTTCATTCCTCATGTTCCAGCTTGGAGACTTTTCAAGGGCAGGGCCTCCACGCCTGTCTCCCTGCTCTAGCTGTTCCAGGAAGGGAAGGAGCTGGGAAAGCTGTTGAGAAGAGGGGAATGTCACACTTTGGGGTCTCTGGGTGGTTCTACAGAAGCTCCGGAGCCCTGTGGGAGGAAGGTCCAAGTCCTCTTGACCTTACATTGGCCCCTCGTTGTCTGAGGGGATTAAGGCAAGCAGGGAGTTCTGTGCTGACAAGGTGTGTCCCCAACCTTCTAGCTAACTGTTTCAGGGATAGTCCTTGGGCTTCAGGCACTGCAGTGGCCCTGTTGCTGCTTGTGAACCCCGTGAAGAGGGGCAGGTACAGAGCTCAGGGAGAGAGCGAGGGAGGGACGGAGGGGGGCTTAGGGGAAACTGAGCACCAGCCACCACCCCCCACCCCAGTGTCTCCCTAGCTCAAACTGGTGGAGAGGGGAGACAGACACACCATCAATGAAGGAGTTAGAGTCTAATAATTATTGCACGATATTTATAAAACACCTACTAGGTGCTGAGCAGTGTATCAGGTGCTGAGGGTAATCATTTGGCAAAGGTGGACTGGATTTTGCCTGCATAGAGTGAGGGGATTCAGACAGGCACTTGGAGAGGCAAGCACAGGGGGTTATGGGGGCTCTGAGGGCTGCACCCCAGCCCGCTGTGTGGGGACCTGCAGGACCTGAAAGCAGTTGGTTGGAGAGCAGACACTGGGCGTGTCGTGTGAGAGGGGAGTGGGTGGAGATGATGCCAGAAAAGGACGCAGCGGTCTTCAATGCCACAGTGAGGAGTGTGCACTATGTCTCAAGGGGAGGTGGGGACCACTGAAGGGTTTTTCAGCAGGGAGAGGCGTGGTCGGATGCAGGGGCTGCAGTGCTTCAGGTGGTCTGACTGCAGTTTTTGGGGAGGGGGGGTGATGACAGGGATAACATGCTTCTGGGGGTAAAGAGGGGGTGGGATGATGGTGGAATGGGTGTGTGATTCTGCCCCTGAAATTTGCAATGGGTCTGCAAGGTGAAAGGGCTGGGACTCCCCTGGGAGGGGGTTTGGAGCCCAGGTGAGTGTGTAGGTGGGGTGCAGGACAGGCCTGAGTCAGGGCTCTGCTGGAGGGGGCAGGCTGAGGCACAGGTGGTGCTGAAGGAGGAGCAGGCCAGGGGCGCCACCCTGGCCTTCACGCTGATGCCTCCTCCCTTTAGGCCTCAAAGTCTGTTCTGCTCCCCAGGCCCCCAGACAAGACAGGCCCTGTGATCCCATCTGAAACATGGAGAGCGCAACGCCTTTCTCCCTGCTGCTCAGAATGTCCGATTAAGGGAAAGTCACTGCTCCCCCGTCTGGGCCTGAGTTCTGGGACACAGAAACCAGGAGAGGCAGAGCCTGTGGCCCAACAGGACCCCACTGGCTACAAAATGGCCCCAGAGGGGCTGTGGGCCTCATGGCCAAGCTCTGGGAGTGCTCTGGGAGGGGCTGGAGGGATGGAGTTTTCAGAGTGTATCCAGGGTGAAGAGCCACTGGACAAGGTCCTGGGTCCAAGGCCCCCTAATCTCCTCTGTAATCTGGGCTGCTCTCTCAGAACCTTCCAGCTCACCACCTACTCCTGTGAGAGCGGGACCAAGGCCCCAGGGCTGGGAGGACAGGGAAGGTGGGTGACGGCTTAGGCACAAAAGGGTGAGAACCCTGGACTCAGCCAGCTCTGCAAGTCTCCACACCTTTGCACGTTACAGCTCCTCCTCAGATCCTACAGAGCCCTGAATAGGAGGAAATAGGCCCATGAGCTGAGAGAGTGCGGTAGAGAGATGCTCATACCCCAGCGGCTTCCTGCTCCCAGTGTAACTGCCATCTGCATCTTGTTGGAAGTTGTCCTCATGTGGGTGTCTGGCAGGTGGCAGGGTGGGGCTGGCCAAGGTGCTGAGGGGATTGCTGTCACTGGGGGCAGGGTGGAGGGTGGTCCAGCCAGCCCAGGAGTGGGAAAAGGGTTTCCACACCTGTGCTCCTCCCCCATGGGTTCCCGTTCCCAGAAAAGGTGCTCTCTCAGGCTCTTCACGTGGTCCCCCTGCATCCGCTCTCTCCTGTTCTTCCTCCTCCTCCCTCTCACTCCGCTCCCTTCCTCCTCGCCTCTATAGTTTCCCTTTCATCGCTGGTACTCTCTTTTCCATCTCCCTCCATTTTCCTCTTCCTCAGCCCCCTATTCCCTCCCGTCCCCTCTGTTTCCCCCACCATCCCCCCTCCTCATCTCCCCTCTAGTTCTCTTTCACTTACTAGCCCCCACTCAGACTCATCCTTGAGTTCCAGCTGCTCATTCCCCCCACCCCCCTTAGAGCAGGAGGTCATTCTATACACCGCAGGGAGTCCAATCTGTCATCTCGACCCCACCCCCCAGGTTGTGCCAGTCTCCTGCTGAAGACTGGCGGGCCCCAGCTGGAGGCCCCACGGTGCCACCTACTGCCTTAGGTGGTGGAGGGACTCTACTCTTCAGAGCCTGGGGAAGGGACTGCGGACTGGGCAGCGGCCCCTAGAGGTGAGGCTGGGGATCACAGCTTCTTGTCAGTTCCCTGCCTCCCCGCGCACAGTCTCACCCCAGGTACCCCGCAGGCAACACCTATTTGTCGAGGGGTGTGAATGAGTGTGTGAATGGTGTGTAGACACTTGAGCATAGTATGTCATGCATGCACATGCGTGTCTGATGTGGGTGTGTGATTTGAGCGTGTACATTCTGCCAGGTGCCCATGTGTGTGTCTTTGTGAGTGTAGAGCGCGCATGCGAGTGTGCGAATGGCAGGCATATGGGCTCTGCAGACTTTTGTCTGTGTGAAAGTCCTTGTACACCTGTGAGCGTGTACACACGAGAGCACGTGTGATAGTGGAAAGGCACATGTCTCTGTGGGTACCTGGAGGAGCTCGAGGGCTCTGCTAAGCAGGAGCTCATCTGTACCTGGGGACACCAGTAAGCATGGGAATAGCACGAAGACAGTGGCTGTGTGTGTGAGGGGGTGAAGGGCTGCTCTCACTGCCTGTGACAGGCTCATGTGTGCGCTTGTATTTCCACTGTAGTGGGCGGGCGCAGGAGACCCAGAGGAGGGTGACCGTTTGGGTCTGCAATACCATAGTCACACGTGAGTAGCGCAGAGGGCCGGGGAGAAGCTGTCTTTGCGTGGCTGTGGAAATGAGTCTTTCTAGGCCAGGGGTGGGGCTGGGCTGAAAGTGGAAGTAGTTAGTGATTTATAAGCTTTTAAAGAAATGCCTCTGTCCCCGGTCAGGCCCCAGACACAGTGAGGCCCATGCATTGCTCAGGTCTAACATCAGCCAGACACCTGAAACCACAGGAATGAGAGGAGGCCGCCTCCCTCACCTGCCTGCCTACCCACTGGAGGCCGGGCCGGTGGAGAGCACGCACATCTCTTGCCCTGAAGCTGGGTGCAGAGGCACACTGCTGATGCCATGGTCCCAACCAGACAGCCCTCCCCAGACACTGAGGCAACATGCCAGCAGGCAGGGGAGCACCTGTCTCTGCCTCGCTGGGTCTGGGTGCTCCCTCTCCTAGCTAGGCCTGGCTCTTCCAGGAGAGCTGAGTGGGCCTCCTGCAGGCTGCCCTCCAGGACTAAGCAGCCACAAAGCAGAGGGCAGGAAGCCCTCTAGAAATGCTCTGGAGAAATAAATGAATAAATGGTGGTTCCCAGAAGTGGTGCTGTCTGACCTCAGGGAGTTCCCTGAGGGTAAGTGGGTGGCTGGACTTATGCTGGGAGATTGGCCTTTGAATTTACTTCTGCACGATTCTCTCTGAACTTTCCTTCCTTCTAGAAAAGAGCGGAAATCCCCCACAGGGTCATTATACCAATGAAATGTGGTGGTGTGCCTGGTCCCTGACACGTGGTAGTTGCTCAGGAAATGACAAGTCAGTCCTCCTTGAGGTCCGACAGTTGCTCTGAGCCCTTTCCAGAGCTACCCCTAGATGGCTATCAGTTAGCTACTCCTGGGAAGCAGGAATCATCAAGCTCCATTCTAGAAGCATGAGTCAGACCCAGGTCAGGGAGGAGGGAGGTCACAATGGGGTCACGTGGTAGACCCAAGTAAGAGCAGACACATGCTTGGTTGCCACCTTATTGCAATACCCTTTCCAGTAACTGGATCTCAGGAGGTGGGAAGACAAGGCTCTGAGGTTGAATGGAGCACCCCCAGGTCTGCGGGCTCAAGGTGTTGTTGACACAGGCTCTGTGATGTCCAGGTGCTTTTCAGATGGCATGCCCTGAAAAGGGCCGGGGGATGCCCCGCAAGACCTTGCTTTCATAGCTGCTGCCAGGGCAGCACCTCCAGCCCTGGGGCTGGGCCCAGCCAGGGGACTCCCTCATCTTTATCAGAGCTCCTGAATCTAGCCTGCCAGGCCGGAGCCCCATCTTGGTTCCTAAGAACCTCTCTTTATTTATCTAAATCTCAGTGGTCTCCAATCAGGACTCAGATGAGCTTTCCCCAGGCTTTGGTAAACATCGGAGATATGGAAATCCCTACTCTGAACTCTTCCACACCCCTGACTCTGGGCAGGGAGTCTGTCCTTCCCCATTGCTGTGAATTGTGACCATTCGGCACAACAGATAGCGCCCATGCCTGGGGTGGGCCAAGGTGGGGGACGAGGGTCTCTGTGCTTTGCAATCGCCAAAATTTTAGCCACAGTACACATATTCCCAAAGCCTAGCTTCTTACTTCATTGCTTCCCTGGAACCAGGAACTCACTGATTTCTTAGGACAGATAACTAAACACACACTTTTCTAGACATTCACACGCTATGACGTGATTTAGGATGAGATGCCTCAGAGGGCCTTTGCAGGTAGAAGGCATCTTTGTAGGTAGAAAAGTGGAGGTAAGTGATGTGGTGACAGGGCTTATCTCTGCCACCCAAGCACACAGAAAAAGTCAATCTCTCTCACACACACACACACACACACACACACACACACACACACACCCCACTCGCCAAGCACCTTACTAGGAGCCTGGAGGGAGTGGATGGAGAAGTGTGATATGTGGTTGACTGCAGGGCCTTGCCTTGCAGCCGCTCACAGTGGCTGAGAAAGATATGTGTCAACAAGCATTTATTTCTTCCATTCTTGGAGTTTGCAGAACTATCTCAGGGAAAACATGAAATATGTTAAAATGGGCAAAAAATGAAACAGCAGCTTGGCTGGGTGGAAAAACACCAAACCGAACTTCCAGGGCAGTCCTCTTCAGGTCCCACCAGAAGGGCCTTGCCCCGCTCCTGCTGGGACACAACACCAGGGAAGCGGCAAAGCGGTCCAAGGTCAACAGAGTTTGGTGACTTTTTTGTGGATTAAATACATATGTATGTATCAACAGCACAACAATCCAGAAATCAAAGGCTGTTCTCTCTTCCCTGCCTCTCTCCCCTTTTCTTCCGTGAGCCTTGGGGCCTGATGGGAGAAGCCCAGTGCTAGTGGGGTGTGGAAAGAGTCCTCGTTTGTTTTTCTTCCTACCCCAAGGCCCTGAGGCCATACGCTTCTGGCCTCCTCCTAAGGGCTCTGTGCTGAGGTTCCTGGTGTAAGCCATGTAAGCCATGGCCCTAAGACTCCACTCCAGCCCTCCCGGCCCAGCCTCGACTGCCCTGGACAGAGGGCTCTTTGCCCAGCCCACACCTGGCATTCAGTCCCTGACTGTCGGGTTGAACAGGTTTGGCCGACCAAGTTGGCAGCCACCTTTGTTTTTAGTGGGATCAAGAAAGAGTCAGAGCTTTTGGCCCCAGCTGAAATAAACTTGTTGGACTTCATTTTCTTTTGAATCTTTTCTAACTTATGGAAAAGTGGCAATAATAGTACAAAGGCCTTTTTTCAGAACCAGTTAATGTCCTTTTGTTCCCAAATACTTTAATGTGTATTCTCTCCAAACAAGGGCATTCTCTCTTTCAACTCCATTACAGCCATCAAAATCAGGAGATTAACACTGATCCCTGACTGCCATCTCATCCTCAGGCCCCATTCAAGTTTTACCAGTTGTCTCAATAGAGTCCTTTCTAGCAACAGCATCCAGTTCAGAATCCTGTGCCATTTCATTTGGCTGTGGTGTCTTCTTAGTCTCCTTTAGTCTGGAACCGTTCCTCAATCTTGATTTTCGTGACCTTGACACTTTCGAGGATGATAAACTGGTTGTTGTGTAGTATGTCCCTTAATTTGAGTTTGTCTGATGTTTCCTCATGATTAGACTCAGGTTATACATTTTTGGCAGGAAGACCACAGAAGGGATGCTGTGATCTTCCTGCTGTATCCTGGCAGGCAGTGCACCATTGCAATTTGTTCCATGGCTGGGGATGTTAACTTCGATGACTTGAGATGGCGCCTGCTGGGTTTCTCTGCTGTGAAATACATTTTTCCTCTTTGCAATGAAAATGCACTTTGTGGAGAGACGCTTCGAGACCACGTAAATCACAGGATTCCCATAAAACTTTCTCCGCTACTTCTATCCTCACTGATGTTTTTTGGTTTAATTATTGCTATGGTTGCCAAATCCATTATTACTTTTACATTTATTACTTGGCATCTTCTGTCTGAGAAACCTCCATTTATTTTCTTCACATTCATTCATTCATTTATATTATACAGACTCAGGGATTCCTATGTTACTCAGTATTTATTTTGAGGCACAGACTGCCCCAGCTTTGGCCAGGGGGAGTCCCTTCAAGCTGGCTCCAGTGTTTGACACAACCCCTCCATTCCTTAAGCACTTCCTAACTTTCTGGAACAAGATGGGTCTGACTCATCTTGAGATTTCTCTGTCCCAGCCCTGGAATTAGCCATTGTGCCAAGGAAACTTAGTTTCTTTTAGCAGAGAGTGGTATTTAGAAACCAAGATTTCGATACTAGGTATGCTCATAGCTTTTGAAATATCAGTGATTTTATGATTCTTAAGCCAGAAATGGAATGTTACCTTCAAGCTTTAGCATTCTAGACCAGTGATTCTAAAACCTGTTCAGATGGTGAACAAATGGGAAAAGTGAGATTTTAGTGGACATATATAGTATATTTATTGAGTAAATATGGTATCTTATAGAATCTAAGACATCAGTGGAGAGAGGGAATATATGTAAATGTGTAATGTAAACACACATAATTTAAATCTGTGTATTTTGTCTATCTGTCTGCCTATGTTGAAGACCATGAGTCCACACTTACACCTTCAAAATCAGTCCCCACACCATATGGTTCATTCTGGTTTCTCCTTCCACCATTCCTGTGTGTGAAACCAATCTCCCCTGCAGCCACTGCCCCAGTTCAGATGCCCTCTCCTGTGCTGGGACAAGCGACCTTCCACCCTGCACTGTGCCCTGGCCTGGATGCCTACCTTCCTTGGCCCAATATAATAGATTTGGGACTGAATTATTCAGGAGGAAAGACAGGCAGGTAGGCAGGCCATGTTCTGGACATTTTTAAAAAAGATTTTATTTATTTATCTTTACAGGGGAAGGGAAGGAGAGAGGGAGAGAAATGTCAATGTATGGTTGCCTTTCGTGCATCTCCTGCTGGGAACTGTCTTGCAACCCAGGCATATGTCCTGACTGGGAATTGAACCGCGATCCTTTGGTTCGCAGGCCCATGCTCAATCCACTGAGCTACACCAGCCAGGGCTGGACATTTTTAATGACTAATAATAAATCATTTCCTGATTTTGGGGAGCTTTTGCTCAAAACTTGTCCTTAAAAGTGACATATGCTTTGTCATTATTAAAGTACCAAACTACGTGATTAATATTTAAAAGACAGAGAAAGAGAAAAGTCATCTATAATTTTACCACTTGAATACAAGCCTTATTTAATATTTTAGTGTATTTCCTTTCAGTGCCCCCCTCAAGTAAATCTGTTTTCTTTTAAATATAATTATAGCTGTAATGTCGCTGTACCTTTTTAACCTGCCCATTTACTTGAGGCAACAATAAAAACATCTACTACTTCTGAAATACCTAGTATGTCAGCTCTGTATAGGTTGTTTTCTCTTTCTCATTTAATCCTTAATGTAATATTGTAAAGGAGGCATTTTTCCTGATTTTAGAGAGAAAGAAACTGATCTCAGGGAGGCTGTTCAGCGTTGTAGTTCTTGTGATAAGTATTTTTCCCTTAATACGACACTATTTCCATAACTCACTATAAATGCAGGCATATTGGCCAGGGGGAGTCCTTTCAGACTGGCTTCCGTGTTTGATGCATCCCCTCCATTTTTGAAGCGCTTCCTAACTTTTTGGAACAAGATGGCCCTGGCTCATCGTTTGAATTCTCTATCCCAGCCTGGAATCCGCTATTTCTCCAAGGAAACTTAGTTTCTTTTCATGGAGAATGGTATTTAGAAACCAAGATCTCAGCACTCGATATCCTCATAGCTTTGGAAATGTCAGTGATTTTCTGACTCTTAAGCCAGGAGCAGAATGTTTCATAACTTCCTGGGACTGCTTCGGCTACTCCCCTGTGGTAGGGTATGCGGGCTGCTTCCTCTCTCTATAGATCCGTACTTATAGGTGTGTCTCTCTCTGGAGATATCTCTGTCTCTGTTTATAAACAGTGCCACGATGAACATCTTCATGGATGTTTTCTCATGGACTGTTTTCCAAAGGGCTGACCTAATTCAAACACCACACTCGAATACTATTGGCATCGTATTATTTTAAAAATAACCGACACTTTAGCCTGGGGGGTGTGGCTTGGTTGGCTGGTGCGTCTTCCCATAACGGTGAGGGCACATACCTAGGATAAGGGGACCCCGTCCTGTGCTGTGAGCCCTGGTCCGGGCAGATATGGAAGGCAACCCATCGATGCTTCTCTCTCACATCGATGTTTCTTCCTTCCCCTCTCTCTAAAAAAGCAATGAAAAAAATGTCCTAGGGTGAGGATAAGAAAGAAATTTACCCCCCCCCCCATACTTTAATAGGCAAAAGATTACTTTGATTTAATTGGCAGGTATTTGAATTAGTTCTGTTTTATTCGAGAAACATTTAAGGGGTACCTGCTTTATATGAGGAAGGATGGCAGGAATGGAAGACACAAAGTTACTCTTACTGTGTAATTCAGTCAGAAATCCAACACCAAGGCATCTCAATGAACTCAACCCAAGACTAGGTTAGGGGCGGTGGGAGTGAGGCCTTCACTGAGAGGCTGAGGGGCGATGTGGGGCAAACGCCCGGGCAGTGGGTTGCTGCAGTCAGCTCAGGAGAAACGCGACGCGGGGCCGATGGGATTCCCAGTTGTTAGGGTGAGAGTGAAGTCGCCGAGGCTGCGCTCCAAGCACACACAGCATCCCGCTTTGCGGTGCGGGCCGGCTTTGCCAGCGGGCTTCGCCAGGATCTGCCGAGAGGGGGCGCCGGAGGGGGCGGCCCGCAAGGCGTTCGCCGTCTGCGGGCTTCCTTTCTGCTCGCTGTTCCGGTGAGCTTCGCCGGGCAATGGGGCTTCTCCGGGACAGCGGCAGTGCCTTCCTGCAGCAGCCGCTGAAACCATTTGGCAGTTTTCCCGACACTCGGGGAGTCCGAGGTCCTCCCGCTGCCAGCCAGCCGGTGCCGCCGGGGCCCTGAGACACCACCCGCCCCGCAGCGCCTCCTGCTCAGAGGCCTGCCTTTCACATCCCCTCCTGGCCTTTCCAAGTGTTAGCAGTTCTAACTCTTCACTTTGTATCCCCAGCCCTGGTTACGGCCGATCGCTAATCCCACCAGTTCTATGATGATATCTCAGGGTTCTCTTTTTACCCATTCACTTCCCCAGGTAACAACTCTGTACCTGGTTAACGAGTCTTTACACTGAATTCTCTGTGTTCACGTAACTGCTGTGACGATTGTCTCCTCGCTGGAACCCGGCCAGGCTGCCTGCGGTCGCTGCAGAGTTGGCTGAGAGGAAGCGGCCTTTCCCAGAACATTCTGGCTCTCCTGTCAGGTCCCGAATAGGAAGTGTCTAGCTGGGCTGAAGAATTGTTAACTGGAGCAATTCCAGCCAGAGCGTTTGGCAGCTGTACGTTCCAGGAAGCCAAGGGCATCTCCTGGAGACTGGAGTCTGTTTCAAATAGTCTGTCTTCATAAATCCACACAGATATTTGGTCTGTTCAATGTATTTAATGGCCATAGGACAACTTGCATTTCAACTCTGTTTAACAAACATTATTTCGTGAGCACCTAATGCGGGTCAGAATATAAAGGCATGCAGAAGTTCTAACAGAGCCACGTAGGAATATGCAAAATACACAGAACTCGAACATCACCTACGCCCAACCACATCTGCTGTTAAACCCCTTGTGGGATTTCAGGTAACCCACCCCCGCCCCCCTTCTCACCAGATCACAGTAACTCACAAGTTGCAATCCTTCCAACGCCCACACCCACAAGCAAAGGTTAAGTCTTTTTTCCAGGTAAAATGCCTTATTTACTATAGTTGTTATGTATTTCTTTTCTTCTTTAATAATTTTTAAAACTATTCTGTTTATTTATTTTCAGAGAGAGAGGACGGGAGGGAGAGAGGGAGAGAAACATCAATGTGTGGTTGCCTCTCGTGTGTCCCCTGCTGGGAACTGGCCCACAGCCCAGGCATGTGCCCTGACTGGGAATCGACATGTGCCCTTTGGTTCACAGGCTCGGTACTCAGTCCACTGAGCAATACCAGCCAGGGCTTAGTAATTCATTTTTTAAAAATTATAGTTGACATACAATATTATATTAGTTTTATGTGTACAACAGTGATTAGACATTTCTTGTTATGTATTTCTTAACCGTTATGTGTGTAAAACTGTGCTACTGTTTTTATTAGAGTCCTGTCTTTTTTAATGTGTCACTGATGAATTTTTTTAAAGATTTTATTTATTTTTTTGGAGAGAGGGGAAGGGAGGGAGAGAAACATTGATGAGAGAGAGAAACATTGATCTGTTAACTGGGGACAGAACCTGCAACCCAGTCATGTGCCCTGACCAGGAATCGAACCAGTGGCTTTTGCTCTGCGGGAGGATGCCCAACTAACTGAACCGTACCACTCAGGGCACCGATGAAGTTTTGAGTATCGTGTCCCCAACTCCATTTTCCCCTTCATAAACCTTGTGGTTCTGTTGCATGGTTTTGCATAATAGGTAATTTTCAGGAATGCTTATGTTGCAGAAGAACTGACTATACCTAAGACAAAGAAAACAGCAAGGGAGATGATTACAGAATGCTTCAGGAAGTTAGAAAGTAGAACAAATTATAATTAACTGCAAAATAATAGAAAATACATATATTGGTCTCTGCCCCTCATTTCCGGCACAGGGCTCTTAAAACCCTTGTAAATTCTTAATGCAAAGAGCACTAAGAGCATCTCTTGTTCTAATATTTGTCTTTGTCTCTGTCCCTGACACAAGGCTCCTAAAACCCTGGTAAATTCCCGAGTGATAAAAGTACTAGGATCATCTTTTGTTCTATTGAGGCAACTCTGGGTGGGCTCTGGGATGGGGCCTGTTACCAGAAAGACCAAGTCATGATTAGAAACTTGACATTTTTAGCCCTGCCCTCCATCCTCCAGAGAGAAGAGGGGCTGGTAATGGAGTTAATAATCGATCGTAAGCTTTGTGAGGAAGCTTCCACAAATTCCCAATAGCATGGGATTCGGAGAGCTTCCAGGCTGGCGAACACATCCACAGTGGGAGGGTGATACACCCCAACTCCACAGGGACAGAAGCTCCTGCACTTGGGAACCTCATCCTAAGTAACTCTTCATCTGGCTGTTCATTTGTCTCCTTTATCATATCCTTTAATAAACTGACAAATATAAGTGTTTCCCTGAATTTTGTGAGTTGCTCTAGCAAATTAATAGAACCCAAGGAGGGGATTGTGGGAACCTCAGATTTATGACCGACTGGTCAGAAACACAGGTGACAACCTGGACTTCCAATTGGCATCTACAGTGGGGTGGGGGCAGTCTTGTGGGACTGAGCCCTTAACCTGTGGGATCTGATGGTATCTCCAGGCAGACAGTGTCAGAATTGAGTTAAATTATAGGACACCCAGCTGGTGTCACAGAATTGCCTGGTGGAGAAAACCCTCACATATTTGGTGACCAGAAGTGTCAGAAGTACAGTGTTCTAAGTGTGAGTAGCAAAGGAGACACGAAGGGGAACTGTGGATTTTTCAACATACTAACTTAGACCTAAGAAAGTTGATTATTAAGGCAGCCATGAGAAAGAAAGGAGCAACCCAGAGAGAGCTTCAGAGATCTGCATGCGTTCTCCTAAAGTCTGTTGTTAAATAATGAGTCTCGAATGTGTAGAGTGACACTGAGGATAGGCAAAGAATGACTGGGAGTTGTAAACTGAACAATTTTCAGAGCTCATTTCAGTTACAATTAGTCAGAGAGGAGAGTCCTTAATGAATACTGGGGCATTGAGCAGAGGCCCCAGAAGGGTCATGCCCTAATTGAATGAGCTAAGTTAGTCCAAAGTAAAGACTATTCTAGACTCATCCTAGCAGACTTTAATATTGGGGGGCTATGCCACCTAATCCCAAGACTAAATATAAAGCTACAGTAATCAAGAGTATGTAGTATTGGCAAAGGATAGACATATAGATCAATGGAATGATAAAATCTAGAGATAGGCCCACACATCTATGGTCAATTGATCTTTGACAAAGGTGAAAAGGCAACTCCATGGAAAAGAATAGTCTTTTCACAAGTGGTCCTGGAAGAATGAGATATCCATAAGAAAAAGAACTTAATGCATTTCACAAAGATTAATTGGAAATGGATCATAGACCTTAACACAAGAGTTAACACTGTATAACTTCTAGAAGAAAACATACGAGAAAATCTTTATAGTCTTGGGATAGAGGGAAGTTCATTTGATAAGACACAAAAATCATGAAACAGAAAAAAATTGGTAACTTGGATTTAATCAAAATAAAACCTTTTGCTTTTCAAAGACATCATTAAAAAATGTAAAGGCTAGCTATACTGGGAGAAAATAGTCATATATTTGACAGTGGACTTGAAGGCAGAATATACTATATAAAGAACACTTGCAACTCAATAAGACAAATAGCCCACTTTAAAAAGGGGTAAAATATTGGACTTCCGGCCAAGATGGAGGCGTAGGCGGACACACTGTGCCTCCTCTAACAACCAAAATTAAGGACAACAAATATTTAGAAACAAGAAAACAACCAGAACTTATAGAAAATTGAACTGTACGGAAGTCCAACAACCATTCATCCACACCGGTAAGAGGGGCGGAGTCTCGGGAGGAAAAAGTGGAGGTGTGGACCCAGGAACACAAGCAGCATTTGCAGGCAGTTCCCAGGTGCACAGGCGGCGGCTGGTGGTCCCTGGGCACAGGGGGGCAACTGTGCAGACCCAGTGAGGCCGCACAAGGTGGCTGGCTGACCAGGTGGTCTCACATTCGAGAACACAGACGGTCCAGGCAGAGGGGAAGTGGCGGAAGGAACTGAATCCAGGAGAGAGCGGAGCAGGCGCCATTGTTCCCTCTCAGATCCCGCCCCCACCTATAGCGTCACAACCCAGCGACTGGGCTGCCCCGCACTGGGGAGCACCTCAGGCTCCACTCTTTACTATGTAACAGCACTCGAGAGTGCGCAGATAATCCAGGTGAAGGGAAAGTGGCAGAAAGGGCCGGAGTCCAGGAGAGAGCGGAACAGGCACCATTGTTCCCTCTCAGACCCCGCCCCCACCTATAGCGTCACAACCCAGCGACTGGGCTGCCCCGCCCTGAGGAACACCTAAGGCCCCACCCCTAACTACGCAATAGCCGTGACCAGACTAAAACCAAAACATCAACAACAAAAAAACCCCCCACCAAAAATGGCTCAAACTGGAGAAAAAATGAAAACCCCAGAGTCAATTCCTCTAAGCAGTGAAGAGATAGCCAACCTATCAGATGCACAGTTCAAAGCACTAGTCATCAAAATGCTCACAGAATTGGTTGATTTTGCTCACAAACTAGATGAAAAAATGCAGGCTACAATACGTGAAATGAAGGAAGATGCGTGGGGAACTGATAGAGATGGAAGGAAAACTGGTACTCAAATCAATGGAGTGGACAAGAAGGAAGAAACTAACAACCAAACAGAAAATGAGGAAGAAACAAGAATTCAAAAAAATGAGGAGAAGCTTAGGAACCTCCGGGACATCATTAAACGTCCCAACATCTGAATTATAGGGGTCCCAGAAGGGGAAGAAGAAGAGCAACAAGTGGAAAACTTATTTGAACAAATAATAAAGGAGAACTTCCCCAATCTGGCAAAGGAAATAGACTACCAGGATGTCCAGGAAGCTCAGAGAGTCCCAAAGAAGTTGGACCCCAGGAGGAACACACCAAGGCACATCATAATTACATTAGCCAAGATTCAAATGAAGCAGAGAATTCTAGAAGCAGCAAGGGATAAGGGGACAGTCACCTACAAGGGAGTTCCCATCAGACTGTCAGCTGATTTCTCAAAAGAGACCTTCCAGCCCTGGCTGGTGTAGCTCAGTGGATTGAGCGCGGGCCTGCAAACCGAAAGATCGCGGTTCGATTCCCAGTCAGGGCACATGCCTGGGTTGCCAGGCCAGTTCCCGGCAGGGGACATACAAGAGGCAACCGCACATTGATGTTTCTCTCCCTCTCTCCTTCCCTTCCCCTCTAAAGATAAATAAATAAAATCTAAAAGGAAAATAAATAAATCTTAAAAAAAAAAAAAAAAAAAAAGAGACCTTCCAGGCAAGAAGGGGCTGGAAAGAAATATTTGAAACCTTGAAAAGCAGGGACCTACATCCAAAATTGCTCTATCCAGCAAAGCTGTCATTTAGAATGGAAGGGAAGATAAAGTGCTTCTCAGATAAGGTCAAGTTCAAGGAGTTCATCATCACCAAGCCTTTATTATATGAAATGTTAAAGGGACTTATCTAAGAAAAAGAAGATAAAAATATGACAGTGAAAAGACAGCAAACTCACAGCTATTAAGAACCACACCTAAAACAAAAGCAAACTAAGCAAACAGCTAGAACAGGAACAGAACCACAGAAATGGAGATCATATGGAGGGTTAGCAACAGGGGCGTGGGAGGAGGAGAGAGGGGGAAAAGGTACAGAGAATGAGTAGCATAGATGGTGGGTAGAAAATAGACAGGGGGAGGGCAAGAATAGTGTGGGAAATGTAGAAGCTAAAGAACTTACGACACATGGACATGAACTAAAGGGGGAATGTGGGTGGGAGAGGGTGTGTAGGGTGGAGGGGAATGATGGGGGAGAAATGGGACAACTGTAATAGCATAATCAATAAAATATATTAAAAAAAGGGGTAAAATATTTGATGTACACATCACAGAATCAGATATATGAATGACCAATAAGCACATGGAAATATGTCTAATGTTATTAACAATCGGGGAAATGAAATTAAAACTCCTATAAGATCCACCAAACCCCCATTAAAATGACTGATAACATCAAGCGCTAGTGAGTATGCAGAGCAACCGGAAGGTGCGTCTGCTACTGGAAGGAAAGGAAAGTTGCTTAACTACTTTGGAAGACCGCTTTGCAGTTTCTGATGACCCAGCAATTCTACTTTTAGATATTTATTTGAGAAATGACAATATATGTCCATAAAAAATGCATGTATAAGAGTGTTCGTAGCATCTATATTCATTATTCATAATAACCAAAAATTGGAAACAACTCAAATGACCATACAAGGCAAAAATTGTGCTATATTCACACAATGGAATGCTATTGACCTGAAAAAAGGCATGAAAATTAATACACGCAACCAACAACATGGATGAACCTAAAAAATTATGTTGAATAAAATAAGCCAAACACTGAAGAGTACTTACCGTATACTTTTATTTACATGAAATTCTAGAAAAGACAAATCTATTCTACAGTGACAGAAATTAGATGAGTGCTTGTTTGGGGCCTAGGGTTGGGGGGATTGATTCTAAAGAGGCATAGGGACTCTGGGGGTCATGGCTGTGTTCTGTATCTTTATTTCAGTGGTGGCTACAGGAATGCGTACATTTATCAAAACGGATCCAGCTGTATACTTAAAGTGGATGCATTTGATCATATGCAATTTGTACCTCAATAAAGCTGATTTAAAAAAAATAAATCTGGAAAATTGGTTGCAGTCTATTTAATCATACATTGAACCTTGGTATTCCCTCCTCCACTCAGAGCAGCCAGATGCTGTCCCATCCCACCTCAGCAGAGGACTCCAGGTTTATTCTCTGGAAATGGTTAAACAGAGGGTCTTTATAACAAGGCGCAGTAGGGCATGTTACCTCACTGAAAAGATGAGGAGTAAGAGAAAGTTTACAATCTTAATGCTGAAGCCCTGGCCTTCTTCTCTCATTTGTTTCCAGAATGCTAGAAGGGAAGCTTGTAGATCTCAGGGAGGGATTTGGAAGATTTTTCTGACCAGCTGCAAAGGAAAGTCCCAAGACGCTGACAAAGGGATTTTTCCACCTGAACAGCTCATCTGTCGCATGCCACAGCGAGTCCAGTGTTAACATGCCGTATCCATGCTTGTGAGTCCCCAAGCAGTTTTTAGTGCCTGCCCCCCAACCGTGCCCCAGAAATATGAGTAGGTGGCTGTGGATCAATAGTCATCTGAGAACAACCTCTGACATGAAAACTGGAGCTGAGACAACAAACAGGAAAAAAAGTCTGGGGGAAGCAGAGACTAAGTAGAGAGATGAAAATATTAAAAGAAAACCCCCCTCTTATTAATATTTTCAAATAAATAATCCAAGAAAATTTCTGCAATTAAAGTTTGTAGGCCCACTAAATCCCTAGCAGGTATCATGTCACTGGGGTCAGAGAAGATTTTACAAACATATAGAGGAGAAAAAAAAGTTCACACGAATAATCTAAAGTCAGAATGGATTCAGGCTTCTCAGCAGTGACATTGACAGCTAGAAGACAGTGGATACTTTCAAAAATGTTTTTTTAAGATTTTGTTTATTTAATTTTAGACAGAGGGGGAGGGAGAATGGGAGGGAGAGAAACATCAATGCGTGGTTGTCTCTCACATGCCCCCGACTAAGGACCCAGCCCACAACCCAGGCACATGCCCTCACTGGAATTGAACCAGTGACCCTTCGGTTTGCAGGCTCAATCCACTAAGCCACACCAGCCAGGGAAGATACCGTCTCAGAATTCTACAGCTGTGCAAATTACGAGTTGTTTTGAGAATAAAGAATATTTGGACATGCATTTTCTCAACATATTTGCATGATCTTTCTCAAAAAGGTACCACAGGATGTGCTCTACCAAAACTAGGAGGAAACAAAGAAAGAAGAAGAGACAGAATGCAGGAAACAGAGAGTCCAGTGCAAAAGAGAAAAGAAGGGGAGTTCCTCGGAAGATGGTGAAGGGAGGTTCCAAGATGAAAGCAATGTATCAAGTCTAGAGAACACCCAGTCTAGAAGGGAGCCTGGGAAAGACCTTGGAAAAATGGTTTGAAATGATGAACTTGATGGAGCATTTGACATGTCTGACCATACTGGGAGGTTTAGAAAAGTGAAGGGCAGTGTGGGATGATTTATGAATCTATATCTATATCTACATGTCTATATATAGGTACATAGATCATTATTACCCCGGACAAACCAGAAGTAAGGAAGTATCTTGCATGGTTCAGAAATAAGTGAAGCATACTACATAGCTCCGTTGTGAATATCAATTAAAGAAATGATTCTATCAGGAGGAAGGAGGAGAGAAATGTGGTGGCCGTGAAAGAGGTAAATTTTCATTTTCCAGAGTGGGAAGTTAATATTGCCACCTAAATCTGAAAAGACAAGAAATAGCAGTATAAACATGCTATTTAGAGATATGTATAGAAATTTTAAAAAAAGTTTAAAACTTACATGTGATTGCTTTTGGGGAGCAGAAATTTTGTGTGCCTGAGAGCTGCTATTTTTCTTCATAAACGTGTGGTATGTCTCTTTAAACCACGTGTACGTATAACTTATAAAAATCAATCTATCTATCTATCTATCTATCTATCTATCTATCTATCCATCCATTCATCCATCCTATCTATATCTGGAGACTATTGGGAAAATGGTGGCTGAACTGGAGAAGGGTGACTCTTTCCCCCTTTTTCCGCTGAGATATTCAGCCAGTGGGATAAAAAAGCTAATCAGCTAACAAGGGGGGGTGGGGAAGTTTGGTGTCTTTGCTGGAGCCCAGAGCAGGCACAGCAGATCAAAGGCCTGGGGGAAGCTTGTGCAGCTAGTAGAGCAGCAGCCCCCTGAGGCACCTGAGCTGGTAGAGCCACTCCCTCAGGACAAGCACAGGTCCCAGCCTCCGACCTCTGCAAAAGGTCTGTAGAGAAATCCCCTGTATCTACTGACAGTGGCTGCCCTTCAGGGAATCCACCCTGTTTGCCTGAGCTGGGACAAAATTTTCCTTATCTGTTCATACCTGGAGTAGCCAAGGAACCTAGAGGCTCTCCCTATTCTTCAGACAAGAGAGACCTGTCTACTAGCCCATTTGCTGCCAGCCTGAAGGGAAGACACCAGTTTGAACAATCCTCGTGTACTAAGAGAACAAGTACCTCTTAGTGAGGAAAATTTAATGCAATGAATGAGATGAAACTTAAAAATAATGTACAACAACAACAAAAAATACTTTTATAGTGATTTGACAATATTTGCTAAGGAATGATCTGGGAATAAGAGAGAAGTTTTGGCAATTAAAAAAATCCCAAATTTAAAATTCAGTAGAGGAAATGAAAAGTAGAATATTGAGTGGGGGGAGGTGGGGGTGGGTGAGGCAGGGCAAAGTGGTGGTGGGAAAATGGAAACAACCGTTTTCAAAAGGAGACAACTGTTGTCAACAATAAAAAAAAAGATAAAAAATAAATAATGCTGGATGATAGAGGAAGTTGTTTGAAAGACCAAATGGAGGAACTATCTTGCAATATGGAACAAAGGTATAAAGAAATGGAAATTGTGAGTGAAAAGATAAGAGCAAGGATGCTAAAGCTAGGAGATCTTATATCTGAATGATAGTTTTCCAGAAGAAGACAGAAGAAAAGAACAAATAGAGGAGAACCAATAAAAAAAGAAACAATTGAAGAAAACTCTGAACTAAGAAAGACTTGAGTGTTAACATCAAAAGCATTCTTCAGATGCTTAGCAAGATTAATAATAAAGACAAGACACATACCTAGTTGTCTCTTGGTGAAATTTTAGAACTTCAAAGAAAAAAATAAAAATCTTAAAAACCGCTAGACATAAAGCATTCAACAACAAAAACAGGTTACCTGAAAGGGAAAGAGAATCGGCCTGGCACTGGAGGTGCCATTTGCAACTTGGAAAGCCCCAGGACCATGAAATGGTGTCCACAGCTTCTGGGGGAAAGAACTCAGATCCAAGAATCTTGGCCGAAATGTTGTTAAGTGTGAGGTAGAAGACAGATATTTTCAGATCTGCAGGGATCCATATACCATTTTTTCAGGAAACCATTCAAGAAGGAAGTTTAGACAGATGAAAATTAGATTTTAAAAACAAAAACAAAAATGTCTCAGGATAGGGGAAGACAAAGAGCATATAACAACAGTGGAGAGCAATTGATCTGGTAAAATGTATAGTAAATAAATGGATGATGATAGATTAATTTTTAAACTAGGTTGTACATTGCAAAGGATTTTGGAGATGGAAGGCAAGGGGTAAAGTCCTTAGTAATAGGTTGAAACTAAAATGACTGATTCAACCAAACCGGGATGTGGGATGGAGAGGCTGAGAGGCTGAGAGGAAAGAGGGGACAAGGACGGGGAGCTACAAGTGCTACAGGGCTGTGCTGAGTTGAGGGGGGTCGAGTAACTATACAGTTTTGGTATGTTGATAGTGAAGTATGGCTTCACATATAACTTGACATATGAATGTAATTATTAGTAAATTTGAGATGGATAGAAAAACTTCCAAGTACCAGAAAGGGAAACATGAATTTAAAATAGAAAAATACTGGAAGGATACCCGTAACAGTAGGGACCTATGGGGTCAGGAAAGGGGGGGTGAGATTTAGGGAAGTAAAGGGAGAACTTCCATTTTTTCCCCTTCTTTGTTCTTCTTTAATGTTTGAATTCTTTTGTAACAGTTAGGATGCAATAATTGCCTTTACAATTCTAGACAATGAAGTAAGAAACACTAGAAAGACAACAGTGTTCAAAGATGCAAAGGTGATGTCTTCCGCACTGTCTCTGGGGAAAGTCTTCCCCAATTGTCCCTTTCTTTCCTCCCTCCCCCCACAGACAAGGCGTGATGACTGTTACTGGGCAAAAGGGCTGGGGCGGTGTGTGGCTAACTCCTGAGGCCCCAAAGTAAACACTAAAGAATTATGCCACGAGTAAAGATGGCTATCTGTGTTCTCACGGTTCTCGTTTGTTGAGAAGAAAGATGCTCGGGCATGCCCTATGGGGGATGCACTGTTCCCATCTTCAGGAAATTGGACCCCAGGTTGGAAGCCACCAGAGCAGAGGCATGGCCTGGGTCTTCTTGATCTAGGAGTTAAGGCGCCTGAATTTTAGTTTTGTCTCTACCTTTTGCATGAGCTACATGCTTTTGTGTAGGCCACCTAACCGCTCTGAAGCCGACTTCTCACTGCAGAAATACTGTGTGGCCACCCTTAGTCAACATCCGCTAAGTGTTTGTTTTATGAATAATAAATAAATAAAAGAATGCACGAAGCGGGAGCTAGACATGATGCCCACAAGTATCCAGCTTAACACACAGTGAAGATGGGTTCCTTCCACCTCCCTTCAGCCCACCCCCCACCTCACCCCTCAGCACTCTGCACCCCTCCCGGAGAATCCGCTCCTGGCTCCCCACGGAGCACAGGACCAGGGTGCAGACCACCACATCCATGGAGCCATCGGCCACCTGGTGCATGTCCTCCCCGGCGGCCACCAAGAAGCGCTCAAACTGCAGCTCTCGATTCTCAGCAATGCTCTTGATCAAGAACTTCTCAAAGTTGGGGTTGGGGTCAACACAGGTCACTCTGCATCCAGGCGGATAGAACTTGAAGTTGGTCCCGGTGCCACAGCCCAACTCCAGCAGGGAGAGCTTCCCAGAGGGGCCTGTGAAGTCCCGTAGGTTGCTAAAGAGCTCGCGCTTCTTGCTGGCCATCTGTTTGTTGTACGTCTCACTGAACCTCACCAAGACGTAGGGGAACCATTTTTTGCAGGTCCAGCTCCACAAGCCCAGAAAGCTCAGCAAGTACAGGGCAAGCACCAGGATGCAGATGGCCAGGAAGCGAGGACGGCCCGTGGGCAGGAGGTAGAGCCCAGAACCACAGGCATGGGGGAGTAGGGGAGGGGTGAGGGTGCCGAGGCCACCATGGGGAGCACATGATGCCGGAGAACTCCCAGGAGCACAACAAAGTCATCAAATGAGCAACAAGTTGAGGGAGGTGACATCTCGAATCCCAGACTCCTTGGGCTCTTAGCAGCAGGGAGAAGATAGGAATCACTCGAGCACGGCAGACATTCCCCTGGTCATCTGCCACGAAAACAACTCCCATCACAGAAACAACTCCCATCTCCTGAGTTTTTAAGTATATTTTATAACATGATCTTCTTCCATACTTAAAAGATCCCGGGAGGCAGACTATTAACTTCCCATTTTTCATAAGAAGAATCCGAGTCGCTGCCAGGCTGTGCGGCTGGGAAGCGGCAGTCTGAATAGAAGTGGAGCCCTCTCCTCATCCTCCGCTGCACGCACCGTGTCCCGGGCACCACTGGGCCCTGGCAGGGGGTCACTGCCCGAGTGCGGATGGAGGCCATGGAATGTGCAGGGTGCGGAGAGTTAGGTCCGAACAGCCCCACACAACGTTTTGTCCATGAGAAATAGCTATTCTAACAGTCTGTAGGACCCTCTCTGACTAACTAGACTTCTGGCCCACCTTTGAATATCCTTGTCCTTCTTTCGCTCCTTCTTGCCATCGAGGTAGAGGTGCTTCTCTGCAGCAGGGCTGCCCTCACCTGGATCTTAAACCCATCCTCCAATCCCTCCTCCCTGCTCCATTAATTAGCTATGCCCCCTGCCCCCCATATTGAATCTCTCTCCTTCTGGTCTATCCCCTTTTCTGCTGCCAAACCTCATGCTCAAATCTCTTTATCCTACAATGACCCTTTCTTTGTTTTCCATTCAGGCTAACTTCCCGTCGCACTTTCCTTTACTGCCAAACTTGATGAGAAATTGTAGTTGGCGCTCTGTGTATCATCCACACCTCAGCCTGCTGACATCTGGCTTCTACCCACCCAGCTCCAATGAAAGTGCATGCAGACTGATGAGAAAGCTGTCACAGGGCAGGGGAGAAGGGAGCAAGAGAGGGTGACGGTACTAGGAAGTGGTGACTAATGGGCAGAATGGAATACTGCGGCTGAGGGGGCAAGAGAGGCTGGTGTCCAGGGCGCAGGTGCCGAGAGCCTATCCTCAGAGCCTGGAGGGAGGGGGCAGGGGCTGGTGGGCAGGTTAAGTTTGAGTGGGGGAAGGAAGGTAAGGGAGTTTTTGCCAGATGGCCTTGACTTTCTCCGTGAGGAAGAATGCTCTGATACTTTGTTGAGAGTGTGGGTGCAGGGAGTTGGGTGGGGATAGGAAGAGAGTGGAGAAGCTTTGCGGTAGCAGCCAGGATGACCCGGAGAGCCTGCTGAGCAAAGGCTGAGAGAAGTGCCCAGTAGCAAGGAGGATGCCGCTGAGCCTGGGGATCTGATCCGGTGGCGACACCAGATCCACAGGAGGGACTTTCTTCACTGATGCTCTAGTTTGGAGCTTGAGCAGAGAAGTGCCGTGTTCAGGCTGAATAGAGCTGGGGGGGGGCGGTTTCCAGGTAGGGGAGATCGAAGGGTAAGGGGTCAGAAAGGGAGGGGTCCAAGCTGGAAAGAAAGCCTGAAGGAAGGTGATGGGCGGGGAGAAAATGGCGTAGTCAGGGTAAGAACTACGGCTGCTGGTGTGGCTGAGAACACATTTGCTGAGAGTGAGAGAGTTGTGAACCATCCTGTAGTATGAGATCAGAGTGTAAGACTCCAGAGATAAAGCAGTTTAGGGTGTAGAGCATGGCCATGGGCAGAGACAGGAGAACAAGGATGGAAGGGAAAGTCACTGGAATTGAGGAGCTGAGGAACGATAAGGCTAAGATGCTGGGCAAGTCATCTCCATGGAGAATGAGGGTGCCAGGGTGGGGAGCAGCACCGGGAACCAGGTGCCAGTGCTCCTGGTGAGGGTGAGGGAGTGGCCAGGAGGTTAGGGAGTGACCGTGGGGTCATAGGCACCAGCTACAGAGGAGGGGGGTAGACATGGTGTAATTGGATGGCATGAACCTTGTCGGACTTTAAAAAATTACAGCGATTTATGCAATAATATGTAAAGGTAAAAACTCAATCAACATATAAGGGATTTTATTCTTTTCAATGAAAAGCATTTTCATTGAAAAGAATAATGAATGTATGTAACCAAATGCAGCTCCGACTGCCTGTCACCGTGAAAGCCAATTATTTGAGAGGCAGCCAATATTTGTGCTGATGTAAAGGAAAGTGGTTTATTTTCAGGTGCTGACCACCTGGAAGGAAGATGGGGGACTCACATCTCAAAGACGGTCTGGGAAGATGGGAAACTCATTTCTCAAAGCCTACCCCCCACTCTCAGTGGAGGCAGAGGTTTTTATAAGGAAGGAGAGGGGAACGGAACAAGGAGGTTAAGGAAGGTGATTGCAAAGTTCCCTACGTGCAGGCGAGCACAGTCCGTTCCGATAAGGCAGGTGATGGTCAGGTGTGCATCACCCTGGTTTAGTCATCCCGGCTTCACGTCATCCTGGGTCCGTGGCTGAAGGTCAGCGAATCTCCCGGAGCTGGGATGCCTGAAGGTCCGAGTTTGTATCTTTTGAAGTTAGTTACTAAGTTTCTTATACAAACATGCTGTTTATCTATAAGCTACGTATTAGTCAGAGTCAACACTTACAGAAATGATGTGAAAAGACTGGTGGGGTGGGTTACAGTTCCCCACTGTTACATGAATGTATGTAGCTCGATTGATTTAATCATTTCCCGCAGATGGGTATTTATGCTGTTTCCTGTTTTTCACTGATGTAAAATGATGGCAGCAGAGACCACACGTATTGTGCACTTTGATGAGAACATCTATAGCATAAGGTCCTAAACTTGGTTAAGGACAAGAGTATTCATTTTGTTTAGATAAGGACAAATGTTTTCAATTTTGATAGTTACTGCCAACTTTCCATTTAAGACAATGAGCCAATCGATGACCCCACGACCAAAGGACAAACTACTTTGCTGCCCACACACGAGTCAGCACCGTCACCAGACTTTTTAGTCTCTGACAGTTTGCCCTGAGGTCACTGATTCTCATTGCTGTCCTTGTTGTATTTCTTTCAGCGAGGTTGGACATCTTTTCCATATTTGCTATTGTTTGTTTTTTTCCCCTTTCTTTTCCTTTTTCTGTAACTACTCGAGAGGCTCAAACAGCCAAGGTTAAAACCCTGGCTTTTCTACATGCTAACTTTGTGAACTTGGGCCATCTACTTAAATTTGTTGTGCCTTGGTTTCCCCTCTTAAAATGAGGATAACGACACACTACACCATAGGGTTAGTGTGGGAATTAAATGGGCGAATAGATACTAAGTGCTTAAAATGCTGCCTGGCACATGTAAATATGTGCTATGTAACCAATAGCTGCTATGCCTTTTTGAAAGTTTAAATACCATCTTTCAATCATGGTTGACATTCAGTATTATTTTGTATTAGTTTTAGGTGTACAGCACAGTGGTTAGACAATCACGTAGTTTACAAAGTGCCCTCCCTGGTATTTCAGGTACCCACCGGGCACCACACGTGGTCATTACAATATTATTGATTATGTTCCCCGTGCTGTACTTTACAAAGTACAAATGTAGTTTACAAATGTACTTTACATTTGCACTACCAACTTGTACTTCTTAATCCTTTCCCCTTTTTACCCAGTCTCCCAAGCTCCCTCCCCTCTGGCAACTATCAGTCTGTTCTCTGTATCTATGAGTCTGTTCTGTTCGGTTCATCCATTTATTTTGTTCTTTAGATTATACATGTAAGTAGAATCATATGATATTTGTCTTTCTCTGACTGACTTATTTCACTTAGCACCCAGGTCTATCCATGCTGTCACAAATGGTAAGATTCATTCTTTTTGTGGCCGAGTAATATTCCATTGTGCTATGAGCTACAGCTTTTTCATCCACTCATCTACTGACGGGCACTGAGTTGCTTCCGTCTCTGGCAACAGCTCCTGTTCTTCATGCCGGTCGCCCTCTCTTCTGTTGCAGTTGTTTGTCTTTTTCTTATGGCTCCATCTACTTAGGAGAGTAGTTTGTTGGCTGTCATATGTTGCCTCTTTGTCTTTCATCACTGACTTTAAGTGTTACACTTCATGCAGAAATGTTAAATGCCTTGTAGAACAAGCTCAAAAGAGTCACAGGCTTTGGCTAGAGATAAATGACAAAAACTTATTCAC
This sequence comes from Glossophaga mutica, assembly GCA_039655065.1. Lineage (NCBI taxonomy): Eukaryota > Metazoa > Chordata > Mammalia > Chiroptera > Phyllostomidae > Glossophaga > Glossophaga mutica. The sequence continues at coordinate 51,606,974 of CM077304.1, forward strand.
GGGTCTTAAGGTTTGCAAATTGTAAACATAACTAGGCAATACCCAACGTACTCTGGGAGAGAAAGGAAAGTTGGAGAGCTTTGATAGTAAAAAGCACATGCTTGGAAAAAAGTCAGTCCTGTGTTGTTAGCCAGCGGACTGGCTACAGATGGTAAGCTTCCAGATGCCCGGTGGCCTGATTAATGGCCAGGTCGCCTGGATGAGTTTTTCTTTAGTGTGACAAATGGCTATCTATCAGAGAGATATACATCTCCAGCACAGGAACATTCTTCAGGTTTTTCAGAGGTTTATCTACGGAGTGTAGGTACATCCAGGCACTGGCACACAACTGAAAGTTCAAAAGTTTAGATTCTTGCACCGGTTAAAGAAGGAGAGAATAATTTCTTCATGCTTCAACCCACTGGATTTTAATAATCTAGCCGCTTGAGTGTAATGGCTCCATTTTATTTCTCCCTTCTTTTCTCAGGTTTTTGTTATGATTTTGCAATCATAACAAGTATTTGAATTCCAATACAAACAAATCATGTCTTTTTTTTCCTTTAAGAATCAGAGGCTGAAGCCCTGGCTGGCGTAGCTCAGTGGATTGAGCGCGGGCTGCGAACCAAAGTGTCGCAGGTTCGATTCCCAGTCAGGGCACATGCCTGGGTTGCAGGCCAGGCCTCTAGTGGGGGCCACGTGAGAGGCAACCACACACTGATGTTTCTCTCCCTCTCTTTCTCCCTCCCTCCCCCTCTCTAAAAAATAAAATAAATAAATAAAAATCTTAAAAAAAAAAAAAGAACCAGAGGCTGTATATCAGGGGACAGACAATGAGTAATGGCTCTGAAATGCAGGAGGGACCCCAAAACAGTGTCTCCCCTCCTCTCCAAGAACTGTAGCCGGTCCCACCTGTGGGGACTGTGCGACCTGGTGTCCAGGCAGGTTTAGTGGGTCATCTATCGAAGCCACGCAGGGCTGAGGACCTGGGCTGCTTGGTGCTTCATAGCTGGGTCCAGAGCCAGGGGGAAAGCCAGGCGGACAGCCAGGCGGACAAGTGAGTGAGTGTGTGCTTGCTTGGTGGGTGTGCGTGTGCACGTGCAGAACATTACAGAGACGGGAGTGACTCTTTTCCGTAGGCCAAAGGCTGTGTGGGATTAACTCAGCTCTGGATTTTGCCAGGATTCTCCTAAGGTGGGCTCAGTGAGGCCAGCAGAGGTGGGAGCCTGAGTTAGATGAAGCATTGGACCGTGTGTTCTTGAGGAACAGGAGGAATTCTGATTTCTGGTCTCTCTGTGTTAACAGCTTCTTGTAAAGCCCTTCAGAGGGCACTTAGGTGTGCAGAGTGGGTTCACGGTGTTGGCCTGGGAATGCAGAGACGAGAAGAGCAGGTCAAGGACTGCAGCCACCAGGAATGCTTCGGGGAGGGGCTGGGCAGGCCCTGGAATGGGGAAATGTTGCTCAAGGGGAGGTGAGCCCTGGGCCTGAAAAAGGCTTGTTCTGAGGTAACAACCTGGCCAGCTCATTGGCTGGGGCTAGCAGGAGGCTAAAGGTGACACGGGCTTGTCAGCTGTCTTTCCCAAAGGCTCCTCAGGGCTATTCCTCTCTTAGTTCTGAGCTGGGCCTGGAGAAAATGGCTACAGGGCAGGGAGGAGGGCCTGGCAGGGGTGGCCCGAGCTCTCTGTTCTAGCCCAGCGTTTATGCCCATCTGGGGCTGGGTTTGAAACTGCCGGGAACTTTTAAACAGAAAAATGTCAGGGGCAGGGGGTGGGGAGGAGCGTTTGAGGGCAGATGGAAGCACAGACTCGGACACGGGTACAAAAGGTGCAGCAGTGCGTCCGCAGACACTCCCGCCGCGGAACCCGGGCGCCCAACAACGGCGCGCGTGTGGGCTGTGCGTGCAGAGAAATCCCGCAGAAGGGAACAGACCTCCTCAAAGTGTCCCGAATACACGCAGTTTCCCCTTCCTCTACAGGGTGACCATTCCCACCTGCCCCTGGGCTTCGCATGCCTACTGGAGTGAGGAGGAGAGCCGTGAGAAGGGGGCTCACCCCCGCTCGGCCTGCCCTCGCTGTAGAACTGAGGTGCAGGGCCGCGGGGCCGGGGAAACCGGCTCGGCCAGGCACACCCTGGGGTCAGAAAGCGCAAGGACCGGGCTGATTCGGAGGGAGGCTGTCAGGGAGCTCCTTTCTGGCTTTCAAGAGTCTGGGGGTGGGGGGGTGGGGGTGGGTGGGAGTGGACTCTCGGACTGGAGCTTTTCTGTTCACCTCTTGCGCCAGTTTTTCACCGCTGGATCTCCTCGCTCTGGCCTCAGGAGTCTAGACATCTTCACCCGCTCCCCAAGGCCCCTCTAGGAAGCTCCCCTGACTGAGTCGGGCTCAGGCCGTTGTTCCCTGCCGCTCTGGGGGACCGCAGCCCTCTTTCCCACTCTGGACTGTTTGGGTTTGGACGGAGAGCTTGGGCTTGGCCGGGTGGGCGGCGCGGAGGGCGGAAGCACAGCCCTGGGAGGGGCGGAGGGGGCGAGCAGAAAAAGGTGGCAGGCGGCCAGCCCCGCCCCTACCTGTGTAAGGCGATCGGCCGGAGCCTAGAGGATAAAAGCGGCCAGGTACTCCGAAGGTCAGCGAATTCGGCTCCCTCTCGCCCGCTGCTAGGTCCGCCCCGGTGCAGCCAGCATGTCCACCCACTTCAGCTCCCAGGTCTTCAGCTCGCGCTCCGCCACGTTCCCGGGGCGCGGTGCCCAGGTGCGCCTGAGCTCGGTGCGCCCCGGCGCCTCCCGCGGCAGCAGTCTCTACGGCCTGGGCACCTTGCGGCCGCGCGTGGCCGTGCACTCCGCCTACGGGGATCCGGTGGGCCCCAGCATCCACCAGGTCACCATCAATCAGAGCCTGCTGACCCCGCTGCAGGTGCACATTGACCCCTCCATCCAGCAGGCGCGTCAGGAGGAGCGTGAGCAGATCAAGACCCTCAACAACAAGTTTGCCTCCTTCATCGACAAGGTGAGCCGACTGCAACCTGCCCGGAGCCATGCCACGCTCCAGGCCAACCGGCCACTGAGCTAGGCGCTGGGAGAACTAGTCTCTCTATTCGCCAACATCGGGAGCTCCAGAGGCCAGGCCAGAAGTTCCTCTCTTTCTGGGCCCCGTTCTCTGTAAGGGGGTGTGTGGAGTCAGTCAGAGGTGAGGTAGGGGTGAAACGCCCTTCCCAGCTGAGGAGGCCCTCCTCACCCTCACTCTCTACCTTGAGGCAGTTGCTAAAAATAAAGGGCCGGAGGGAGGTAGGGAGGCTCCCGGTCACACCCACCCCACCCTACCTGGTCCTGCGGCTTCCATTTGGTGTTTGGAACTGAGTGAGGTTATAACTGCCTTTGGACACAGCCCATTTGGGGGCAAGGAGTGTGAAGGGACATTTGGGAGGTGTTTTTCCTCACTGTTTGGGTTCCAGAGGGGCAGGAGTGGGGAGTGAGAGTGGGAGTTGGGAGGGAGGAGGCAGGCTTGACTGGTGGGTCTAGATGGGGGGCAAAGTGGGGCTGGACCCAGGAACTAAGGCCTAGCCCCGCTGGGCCCCGCTGCCAGGGCCTCCTCCCTCAGGTGTAGACCAGGCCTTCTCTCTCCTGCCTTCGTGTATCCATCTCCCCACTTCCCCGGCCTCCAATATCCTCTTTGTTTTCACCATGCTGCCATACATGGCCTTCAGGTTCTGCTGAAGCCTCCCAGACCCGAGTTCCTTTCCTCTGTCTCACCGTCTGCAACCCCCAGGACGCGCCACCCCGAGTTGCTGATTCTGAGGATGCTTGCTTCCCACCCACAGTCATACAGGGTGCTCCTTAGGGGATTTTTGGGCTCCAGGACTGAGCACAAAAATAGGTGCTCATTTTACACTGACTGGATTGTGGCACCCTGTCCTGAGGCCTTGCTGGAGGAAAGAAGGGGAGAGAGGATACTGAGGGAGGACAGACAGGCCCCAGCCAGGAGGCTGGTCAGGCCCAGGACGCAGGGGGGAAGGGGAACCCCTTCAGAGAGGGAGGTGGCGATCCCCTGTAATGCAATGGGGAGTGTAGGAGGGAGGAGACCTTAGAGCATAGTGCCAGGGTGCATTGTTGAACCAGGTACACCTGACCCCCGGGTCACGCTCTAAGACACCTGAGACAGAGAATCCTGGAGAGGAGGCTTATCCGGGGTTATTTTCCTGGAGGAGAGGGCCAAGGGCTGGGGGCCAAGGTTGGAGAAATGGCCAGTGGGAGCATGGGTTCTGCTGGGTGGCTGGAGACCCTCCCAACCCCACTGCGGGCAGCATGGTCTGCCGCTCAGGAGTTTCTTCCTCCATTTCCCTTGTAGGTGCGGTTTCTGGAGCAGCAGAACAAGCTGTTGGAGACCAAGTGGGCTCTGCTGCAGGAGCAGAAGTCGGTCAAGAGCAGTCGCCTCCCAGGCATCTTTGAAGCCCGTATTGCTGGCCTGCGCAAACAGCTTGAGGCCTTGCAGATGGATGGCAGCCGCTTGGAGATGGAGCTTCAGAACACACAGGACGTGGTGGAAGACTTCAAGAATAAGTACTGCCTCCCACTGTGACCTGTGTGGGAATGGGAGGGGTTCGATCTGTCCTTGCCTTGGGCCAATCAGTTGGACCTCTGCAAGTCTCTGGGTTAGGGGGTGAAGCTGCTTAGTACACTAACCAACCCATGAAGGGTCTTGATGAACACATTCCCTGCCAGTCCTAGTCCCTTTGGCCCTGGGGGTGTTTCCAAGTCTTTCTAGTCTTTTCTCCTGAGTTACTCCCAGTAAAATATCTCTGCCCAGCCCTGACCTGCCCTGTTCCTTTTGGGTGCTTGACCCAGACCCCAAAAGAGGGTAGAGCAGAAGGTATCACAGATGTACTTCAGAAGTTGCGCAACTCTCACAAACTATTCTAGAACAACTGCATTTTGTTCAGGCGAGGAATTAGAGACAAGAGAGGTTCAGGGACTTGACTGAGCTCGCACAGCAGATCATTGGGAGAGCTGGGACTTGAAATTTGGGCCCCTGATTCCCAGGAGGAGACATGGAACCAACTTGGGCTGGAGAGAAGCAAGGAGAGGGAATGACCATTGGAGCCAGGAGAGGGGGGTGCAGAGGCCGATGCGGGGTGTGGTCCGGTCAGGAAGGAGGAGGAGGCTGTGAGAAGGGGCAGGGAGTGCAGGGGCCAGGAAGACTGGGGATTTGAGGACCGGCCTTTGGCATGCACACTGAGTTTTCTTTTTTCACTGAGTAGAAACCAAAGCTTTAGGCTTGGGCTGCTCCCCACCCTGGCATGCCTGCACCCTCGGCAGTGGGGGTAGTGAATGAGGTCTGCGCTCTGCCTGGAGGTGCGTGACTAAGCCAGAGCAGGGACACTGGCAGGGACTGGAGGCAGAACAAACAAAGGCCTCCGTGGAGAGTGCCACCCCCCCCCTACTGCCCTGGGGCAACAGTCAACAGGATAAATCTCACGGCAGGTGGAATGAGACAAGTGCTGGGCAGGGAGCAGCCAGGGAGCCCCTTTTGTTCTGTGCATTTGCAGATGTGGGCATTCCTGCTTTCCCCACCCCCAAGCTCGCAGAGCTTCCCTGTGGAGCCAGGCTGAGCTCTGGGCTGGGGCTGAAGGAGGCCCAGGGAGGGCCCTGCGTGCAGCTGCCCGGAAGCTCCCGTCTGCACACTCTCTGGGCCCTGCGGCACAGCACCGAGGCAGCGGTGGACAGACAGCCTCAAGGATATTTCCATGACTATTCTACAGAACTTGAGGGAGTGGGACCTTGAGAGTCTGGAATCCAGGAGGGCCTGTCTGCCCCAATGTCCTGCTTCCCACCACAGTTGTTCCCCAGCAGCTCTTGGGCACTGCTGAGTTTCTGTTTCTGACACCTTTTTATTTAAGTTTCCAAATAAATCCTGGGTTAAGTGCCCCCTGCTCTCTTGCTCTCTGCCCTGCTTTGCTAGTGTCCTCCTATGGGTGGGGCTGGCTTCTTGGAAGAAAGAGGAATGGGAGGGGCGATGGGACCAGACCATGCAATTGGGGCCTGGTTATTCCAGGAATGTAAGCACCCCCTCCTTCATTCCACAAGCTTCCTCCCCTTCAGGCCCCTCTTCCCCCTCAGAGGGTAGGGTTAGATAGTGGTTAAGGCATGGGCTTAGCGTCAGACTTCCAGGTCTCAAGTCTGGGCTTTGCCACTGAGCAGCTTAGTGACTGGACAGATTTCTCTGCCTCTCTGTGCCTCCGTCCGCTGCCCTGCTAGTCACCGTACCATTGTCGTAAGATTGTTGTGAGGATTAAATGAGCTAATGCACAGGAAGCTCAGAACAAGACAGGCCCCATGTGAAGCCGTCCGTAGGCATGGCTTTTATTCTTTGCTTTCTGCCAGAACACACAGCCTTTGTCCTTGAATTCACGTGTCCCCTGCTCTCCCACCCCCATCCCACGGCTAGACTCAAAGCCTTAGCAATCAAAAAGTCAGGGATGTTGGGTTTCATAGCGGACACCTATTTTTCCAGACGTGTGATTAAGGAGCAGGTGAGGGTGACGCAGCGTAGATTTGCACACCTGCATCTGAGGGGGGATGGAGGCAAAGCTGTGATGGCACCATGCCCGCCTCCTCTACTGCAGGTACGAAGAGGAAATTAACCGGCGCATGGCTGCTGAGAATGAGTTCGTGTTGCTGAAAAAGGTGAGGGGGACAGATAGTAGAGTCGGGGATATTGTCTGAACGCACGGGACAGGGGATCACATGGCCTCTGACCTGAGCAGCCCATAGGGACCTGTGGCCAAGGTCTGGCCTGGGGGACTACAGAAGGGAGTGACCGGTTTGGGGAAGGAGAGATCCGGAAGTCAGGCCCTTATAGCGGAGCCTGTCTTGTGTGTGCGCACTTGTGTGTCTGTGTGTGTTTGTGTGTGTCTGGTTAGTTGCTAGACTTGTTTCTGGACCTGGAGGGGTTAGAATTAATACCAAAGGATAAAGGTTAGAAAGGGAGATTCCAACTCCAAATAAGGACACGTTCAGTCATAGTCTGAACATTTCATTACAGACAAGGTAGCACGTGGCATGCCTGAAATATTTGCTGAATGAATGGAACAGGCTGCCTTGAGGCAGTTCCAGAGTAAGTTCCCCATCCCTGGACACGTACAAGCCAAAGTTGGAAAGTCTTGAAACAGGGACTCGATTTAAGATTCTGATTCAACGCACATTCACTGAGCAGCTGAATTTTCCAGGACCATCCACGTAAATGCAGCCTGACCCCAGAGTGCTGGCCCTTGGAGATTCAGGGATGGGTTCAAGTGGGCACTACCCATAGGAGTTAACCAAAGGAAAGTGTGGCTGGAAGGCATCCAGACATCGTCTGGACCTTCGGTGTTATCTATGGTCCGCCTGTGCCAGAATCAGCCACACTGCAAGTTAAATACTCATCTGAGAGTGGTCCCCTGGAGTCTGAATGGTTTTATGCTCTCTTATTCGCCTGGTCAGAAGTTGAAGCTCACATAATGGAAGTGATTTGTTCAAGATTATATTGCTAGTAGCAGGTGGCAGAGCCAGGGGTGTGTCCAGACCACCAAAGCCTTTAAGAACTGGTGAAGTGCTGGGGTTGGGGCTTTAGGGCATTCTGGGCTACGGGTACGGAGAGGGTGCCTCTGGTCCTGGGGCTTCCTGGAGATGATGCCGTGCTGCAGCCTGGGAGGGCTGAGCAGAGGAAACTTCCTGCCGTGGGCACATCAGGCAGTCTGGAGAAACTGTGTGTCTCTTGGTAGGGCAGTGGCGTTGGGCCCTGAGGTTGGACAGTGCTGGCTTACTCCCACCCCTGCTAAATGGTCCGTGTACTTCTCACTGCCCCCGCCCCCCAGGATGTGGATGCTGCCTACATGAACAAGGTGGAGTTGGAGGCCAAGGCGAACAGCCTGAATGAGGAGATCAACTTCCTCAGGAGCTTCTATGAGACGGTGAGGACCTCAGTGCTGGGAGGCTTGTCTTGTCCCACATGCCCTAACCAGGAAGCCTTCTGGTCTACCCCCTGCCTCTGGGCTAGTCTGGGTGTGTGCGGACTGTGTGGGGGTTACCTTTGTCCTGCTCTTTATCCGTTCTGGACTCAGGAGTCCTTGATGGCAGGCAGTTCAGGAGGAGCTGGCCTTGTCAGAGCAGGGTGGCAGGATCCGTCAGGACTGGCCTTTTACAGATGTGGAATGACCATTTGCCTGGAAGTGCGATAGGGAGGGGCTGAAGGAGCCGGGAGGATGTCAAGGGGTCCCAGGCTGTGATGGAGTTCCTTGGTGGGCTGGGTGGGGCAGGCGAGGCAGCCCGAGTCAGGTGAGACTGCTTGAGTTTCCACCCGGAGGGACTGGGCGGGAGGCCGCTCACCGAGGGGCCCCTCTGTCCGTCCACCCTCCCATCTCGTTCTCTGCCGCTCACCCTTGCCCTGCCCTGGGCTTCCAGCTCTTTCCCTCACGGGACTTAACATCCTTTTCACTCCCAGCAGTGTGAGGCTCTGGCCTTAGGAGGAAGGCGGGGTGGCCAGTCATCTGGCAGGACTGGTCTGGGACATAATTACCCGTGGCCCTACATACAGTTCTCATTTCTCAGTTCGGTCCTGTCCGTGTCTGACTATTCCACCTCCAGTAGCCTCTCAGAATGAATTTCCAAGGGGCTGGATCCTTGAGGCTTTCTTTGAGCATTTTTAATCTTAGTGCAGGTCTTCACATGTCTGTTGTCACATGCCATATATATTTGTGTGTCTATCTGTGTGTATATATGTATATAATTTCTTCTCATTATAAAATGTGTGCTCATTGCAAAACCCCCAGAAAATTAAGTAAAGCATAAAATTAAAAATAAGTCACCTATACCCTCTCTTATCATCTACCTTTTCAGATTTTTTCTGTGTATATATATATATACGGACATATAGAAACATATATTTTAATAAAAATAGAACCATACACTTTCCATGTGACTGTATGCCATGGGTATATGTCCCTGACCATAAATACAGCTGTATCATCTGATTTAAAGGCTGCAGAGTGTTTTGTTATCGGGCAGAATAGGACTTATTTTGCTCACCCCCCTAGCACCCCCCTTCACAGTGGAGCTCGTGCCCCTGGGCAGCACCTCACAGCGGGGCCACCACAGCTCCCACGCCCCCTCACTTTTCTACCTGCTGCAATCCCACCAGACTCCTATTTGAGAAGCTGCTAGAGGGCTCTTCAGGGAGCCCTGGTGAGAGGGACCGTTTAGCAGGTGCTGGTCTGGGGCCCCTCCCTGCCTGGTGACTCACACCCGCTCTGGCCTCTTCTCCCTTTTTCTTTCCCTGGTGCGTGGGGAATCCCAGGATGGGCCTGGGAACGGGGTAGGCCCTGCCCCAAGTCCTCGGGTTCTGTCTGGTCCCTACAGGAGCTGTCAGAGCTGCAGGCCCAGATCTCCGACACCTCTGTGGTCCTCTCCATGGACAACAGCCGCTCCCTGGACCTGGACAGCATCATCGCCGAGGTCAAGGCCCAGTATGAGGACATCGCCAACCGCAGCCGGGCTGAGGCTGAGACCTGGTACCAGACCAAGGTGTGCAGCCACCGGGGACACATTTCCTCCTCCTGCAGGGTCCTTGGTGGCAGTTTCCCTTACTCCTTACCCTGTCTCAAGCCTTTAGGGCCTGGTCCCACTGGTCTGGCAGGCACCGGTGTTTAAGTCTGTGGTGTTCTCTGTTGTCTTGGGAAGAAGAGGAAGCAAAGGACAGGGCCCCTCCCTCATGCGGGGCGGGGGGGGGGGCGGGTAGGGCAGAGGAAGTGGACATGGTTTAATAATTATAATGGCCAAAATGTGGCAAGTACTCATAGTGCTAGGCAGTGTTTCATGTGTTTTGCCTGCACTGGCTCATTTAACCCACAGAACAGCCCTGCTAGGTAGGCACTGTATTATCCCCATTTTATATGTAGATGAGAAGACTGAGGCTCAGAGAGGTTCAGTAATTTGCCTAACCCCACACAACGAGTAGTAGATGGGAAAGCAGGGTCCGAGGGCCGCAGACCAGGCACCTCGTGGAGGCAGCACAGCTAACTGTGCAGGTGCGGAGGCAGTGGGTGGGGCTGCTGGGGGAGGGAGCCTGAGGCAGGGTTTAAAGCAGCTTACAGGGAGTCATCCATGGGCACAGGTGAGCACACAGGTATGCCAACAGGAGACCTGGGCTCAGATTTGCTGTATAGTCCTTGGGCAGTGCCGTCATTCCCCGGGATTCGCTCTCCTAATCTGTGAAGCAGGTGGTGCTGAGGAGGGAGTGCTTGATAGGGGAGGGTCTCAGACTTCCAGGGGTTCTCTAGCACTAGGGTGTGATGGGAATGGGAAGAGCCCTGGGATCAATGGCGATGGGCCCCGGGAGTCATCCCTGTCCTCTCTGCCCGAGCTGGGAGGAAACTAAGCCCCTCAGCCACCCCACTGCCCTATGCCTGGCCTCTGAGCATTGAGTGAAGGTTGCTGGGAGTCAGACTATCTCTCCCTGGGAAGATAAGCTGAGTGGGCTGGTCAGTCAGAACCTTGGGCCTTCCTTGGGTGGGGAGAGGGACAAGTCCCCTGTGATCATCGCTCACTCGCTGCCATTCCTCTCTGTGTGGCTGTTCCAGTTTGAGACCCTCCAGGCTCAGGCTGGGAAGCATGGGGATGATCTCCGGAACACCCGGAATGAGATTGCAGAGATGAACCGGGCCATCCAGAGGCTGCAGGCTGAGATTGACAACATCAAGAACCAGGTGGGCACAAGCCCTCTTCCTCACCTCTCCCTGTTTCTTAGGGCATGGGCAGGGTAGCCAGCTGACCATCAGGAGCAGGAGGCTGGGGGCACAGGTGTCAGCTCTGCCCCTCTCCCAAGCCTCCTCCACCCCCCTCCCCCCCGCCCCACCAAGCAGAGGCTGGTGCAGCTCAGACCCACCTGTGAGAGCTCCAGGACAGAATGTTCTTGGCCAGGTTTTGGCTCAGGCCAAAGGGAGGAGAGCAGTCCTAGCTGAGCATACAGCCTATGGAAGAAGCCTCAGGCTGGTTGGCCAGAAAGGAACCACTTTGTTACCCAGTTGGTACTGAGCTCTCTTCTTGCACTTAGCTTTGGGTGCAATATGGTATACCTGGGAGCTCACACTTGTGGGGAAAAGGGGAACAGTGGCCAACAGAAACCCTCATTATGGCTCATAAAGCCCATGCCAATCCTGACCTCACTTTCCACCACGCCCTCACTCGCTGTGCTCCGGCCACGCTAGCCCACTTCCTGTACCTTGCATTTGCCAGGCATCTGCATGCTTCAGGGCCGTTGCACTTGGTGTTCCCTCTACCTGGAATGTGGTTCTCCCAGCTCTGTGCGTGGCTGCCCCTTTCCTATCCCTGGGCTTTAGGACAAAAGATCTCAGAGATAGCTTTTTCAATCATGGAGCTAATCTATTGGTAGTCCGTCTGAAGTTCCCTGAAGCACCTATCACTGTCTGAAATGTTCTGTTTTATTAAGTTTTTGACTGTGCCCCACACTGGAATATAAAAAATGCCTTAGAGCAGGGGCCCCATTTGTCTGGTCCACTGCTCCTCCCTTCCTAGCACCTGGCAACAGTCAGAGCACAGGTCTCCGACCGCAGACTGATGGGAGAACAGGCTGTGGAGCTGATGTGGGGGTGTTGATGAGGGAAGGGTCTCCTAAACCCTGGTGGAGGCATGGGTGGGGGGCTGGGCAGGGAGAGACAGCTAAACCTGAGCAGGTGTTTGCAATGCGGAGGGAGGGAAGGTGACCAGTGTGGCAGCTTCCGAGACCTAACTTCCAGATGAGCTGGGAGGATGGGATGTGGGGGTGGTTTGCCCGGAAATGTCCTCCCCTTGAACCCCTGAAGGCTCCTTGACATGAGGGTGGAGGCTGCCTCCTGGCACAGATGTGGGGCCATGACTCACCAGGGAAGTAAGCCAGCCTCCAGGCCAGTGGGGAGACCCAGCATAACAAACGGCAGGTGCCCAAAACTCTGCAGCTTCTGTCACATCCGGGTATCCTGTCACACAACAGGGCAGAACCAGGCCCCAGAGTTGGGATGTCTGCCACCATTGAGGGCCTAGAGGCAGTGGGATGGGCTTGGCCAAGGGGCACCAGTATAATGGGGGGGGGCACTGCCAGGTGGTTGAGGGTTGGAGAGCACCAGAGGGCCTCCTGAGGAGGGTTGGGGGATGGGCAGAGAGGCTGAGTGCATAAGCTGAGGAGAGAGGATCTGAGGGCAAGGAATGGTGGGTGAGAAGGAAGGAGAAGGAGACTGGGGCTGGGTGGGGGATGGTGTTCCTCTGAGCTGAGGAGAGGAGGCCCAGCACTAGATGAGCTGCTGGTGGTGGGGGGTGAGCTACACACAGAGGGAAGGCCGAGGCCGGGCAGGAAGCGGCAGCCACTGCTCAGGTCCATCGTGGATCTGGTTACTCCTCCCAAACCCTGGGGGCTGCTGATCATGCATTTTGGGCCTGGGGGTTCCAAGTAGTGTTTCTGCTCCAAGTCCCACTGTTCCAAACTGGTACCTGTTTTGAAGGTAGTTTTGGTTCTCATCACCTGCCTGAAATTTGGGAACTTAACTAGGATCCAGTGTCTTTGGAGGTGCTCTTGTTGGGGCTGGGGAGCTGGGCATTTGCACATCATAGTAGCATTTATTATCAAGTGCTTACTGTGTGCTGGACACTGAGCCAAGGACTTGTGTATTACCTCATTTAATTCTTGCAATATCTGTGTGAGGTAGACACTATGATTATTGCTGTTTTAGACAAGAGGAGACTTTGGCTCTGGCTGGTATGGCTTGGTTGGTTGGAGCATTGTCCCATAACCAAGGGGCTGTGGGTTTGATTCCCTGACAGGGCACATACTTAGGTTGTGGGTTTGATCCTAGGTCTGGGAGCGTTTGACCCCTGGTCTGGGCACATAAGGGAGGCAACCAAATCGATATTTCTCTTTCTTCCTTACTTACTCCCTTCCTCTCTCTCTAAAAGCAATAAAAAATGTCCTTGGGTGAGGAAAAAAAATAAAAAGAGACTTCGGCTTAGAAGGGTTGACTTATCGAAGATCACATAGCTGGTACGTGGCAGAGACAGAATTGGAACCTAGGCATTGGGTATCAGAACCCATTTTTTCATTGTTGTTTAGTTACAGTTGTCCCCATTTTGTCCCACTACTCTCCCCACCCCCACCTCCCACATTCAGTCCTACCCCCCAGTTGTCTTTGTCCATGGGTCCTGTATACACACATGTTCCTTGACGACCCGTCCCCTTCTTTGCCTCATTATCTCCCTCCTGCTTCTCTCTGGTTACTGTCAGTTTGTTCTTTATTTCAATGTCTCTGGTACTATTTTGCTCGCTTGTTCGTTCTGTTGATTAAGTTCCACTGATAGGTGAGATCATACGGTATTTGTCTTTCATGCCTGGCTTACTTCACTTAGCAGAATGCTCTCCAGTTCCATCCATGCTGTGGCTAAGGGTAGGAGCTCCTTCTTTCTCTCTGCTGTGTAGTATTCCATTGTGTAAATGTACCACAGGTTTCTGATCCACTCATTTACTGATGGGCACTTAGGCTGTTTCCAGCACTTGGCTATTGTAAATTGTGCTGCTATGAACACGGGGGTGCATAGGTTCAGAGCCCATGTTTTTAATCCTTGGGATCTTTCCGTGCTTGGGGAAGTAGGCTGGTGCCAAAGAAGCCTCGTAAGGAAGTTGCCCAGGTGCTCACCGCAGGATGGGGAGGCAGGAAGACAGTGACTGGTGAGGCCGGCCCCCACCTCACGGCTCCTCTACTGCCCACAGCGTGCCAAGCTGGAGGCCGCCATTGCTGAGGCTGAAGACCAGGGGGAGCTAGCCCTCAAGGATGCACGTGCCAAACAGGAGGAGCTGGAGGCTGCCCTGCAGCGAGCCAGGCAGGACATGGCTCGGCAGCTGCGTGACTACCAAGAGCTCATGAACGTCAAGCTGGCCCTGGACGTGGAGATCGCCACCTACCGCAAGCTGCTGGAGGGCGAGGAGAGCCGGTGAGAAACTGAGAAAAGGATCCTTCTAGGGCTCAGTGGGGTCTGGGGCTTGACATTCATCCATCAGCAATCGTTTCCTATGTACCCTCTTCTGCAGGGCCCTGGAGGTGGGAGGTGCAGGGAGGGTGGCTGATGCTTACTTCTTCGCCCTTGATGAGATGACCTAGAAGGAAAGACCGCATGGTGTGAAACTCAGTGTAAAGTTGAAGTAGTAACTTCATTTGTGTGGCCTTTAGCAGGGTCAGCTCCTTGGATCCTTAGAACACATTCAGGTAAACAGGTCAGGTGGTGTTAATGCAGAGGGGAAACTGTGGTTCAGTTTTATTAATTGAGGGGACAGGGCTGGTGCGCAGTCAAGCTCTACTGATTTCTGGTTCAAGCGTCTTCCAGAACTCCAGGCTTCTTCTCACTCTACAGAGTGCTAAGTCATGTGGTATTGACTGAACGTGGTGGAGGAGGTTAATTTCTCCCTGTCCCCAGAGATATTTGCGCAGCCTGAGAGGAGGCTGGGATGGGTTAGTCTCAGGGAATTCTTCATGAAAGACAGAGAAGCTATGTCCATGCAGGTGTGCTTTCATCTTCACCTTGATGGGTGGGTTGATTCAATCAGCCAGTAGATGGCTATAGAGTGAGCCTTGGGGGAAGGTTAGGATTTGGTGAAGGTGAGAGGGAACAGCGTGGGCAAAGGCCTGGAAGTAGGTCTCATCATGGCTTGGCTTGTTGGAACCCAACAGAAATAGATAATATGTAAGACATGTTTCTGCCCTCAGGGGGCTTGCAGAGGGGTGGAGGGGACAAAACATCTGCAAAGGAAGCACTCAGAGACCAATTATTTGGACCTGTAAAGTGTTGAGGTTACAAAGAAGTTTTTCTTTCTAGAGCACATCCCAGAGGGCTGGGGACAGAGATGGGTGATGACTGGAGTGGAGCGAAAGGAGTTGGGGAACAAGAGAGCACTGGGGGCAGGGGGCCTGAATGCTGAGGTCAGTCCGGAAGGAGCGGTGGGCCGGAGGAGGAAGGTTGGCTCCTCGTCTTTGTGAAGGGGAACTGAACACCGAAGGCCTCTAGGAAGAGAGAGCAGCTGATCTGGGGCATCGGGCCGCGCATGAGCCCAGCTGTCCCAGCCAAGGTGCTTCCCTCTGCGCCCTCCTCCGCTGTGGGTGCCGGAGCCTCATTTTCTTGGGAATGTGTACCCGGGGCCTCTTTTCCTCCTAGAATCGGAGCTGGGGGACCCTTAGACTGGGGCCTGATCCACTTTCTCCTGTGGGTGAATGAGGGGGCTGAAGCAAGCAGAGACGTTCCTCCTGGAAGCCTAACCTCAGACCAGGCGGCTGTTGTCGGGGCTTAGGTCCTGGTTCTCTTACAGGAGACTGTCCTGTCATCGCTGCTTGGGGAACATGGAGCTGGACACCTGGTTTTTATTCCTTAATCCGTCTGCCCTTCCCAGGGGCAGGTCTAGGATTTGGAAACTCATCCAATTTGGGGGGGCTTTTGTTAGGAATACAAAGTTACAAATATAAAGTTAGGCACGAAAATGAATATTTATTTAGGATCAGAAAAGAAAAATCACACAAATCACTGGAGCCTGAGACCTTCAGGTTCCCTCCTTTCCAGCTCTTTAGGAATTGGATCCTTGAATGGAATTGTTGCCGCCCAGCTGCCAGTGACTCCCAGCACTTGCAGGGGCATTTGAACAAGAGGCCTGGAAGCCTCCTAATACACCCATCTCTTGCTCTTGGCCTCTGCTTGGCCCCCTGGACTTGGGGCTGCTGAGACCAGGTGGCTCCCTCACTCCCTCCACAAATGTGAGGTGTCCTCTCCCCTACACTCATCCTCAAGGCCAAGGACTTGGTGACAACGGGGCTGTGTGTCACAAAGCAAACACACCCAGCTCTCTTGGGTGAATCTGCAATTTCCTGTACAAGACGTGTTTCAGCCCCACAGACTGCTTAAAGCCAGCCCCCCTACCTCCCCATTCCCTCCTCAGTCCCTGCTGGAGCTGCATTCACTCAGTCAACACTACGCTAATTATTTCAACACGTTAATCACTACATGCCAGACCTCACGCAGGGACTGGAGATACAGTAATCGGTAAGCTACAGCTCACTTTGAGGATCTTATGATGTGGCTGGGGGAGGCAGCTGTTGATACAATAGTAAGAGCAGCTACCATTTACCGAATCCTGTGTGCCCAGAGCTTTAGGTGAATTATATCATTTAATCCTCACAAACAACCCTGTGAGGCTGGTACTGACTAAGTTCTGCCCTATTTGTAGGCGAGGAAATGGAGGCACTAAGAGGTTCCCAAGGTCAGTAGGTGGGAGGGTCTAAGTGAACCCTGGCCGCCATTCCTCCTTGCTCATTTTGCAGCAAAGCTGAAGGAAGGCCGGTAGCGTGCGGGCACAGGAAAGAATACCGATCCTGCTTGGGGCCCGGCCAGAGGGGTGCCTGGGAGTGCCTCCTCCAGTGCTGAGGAGAGAGCTGCTCTCACAGGTCTGTCCTCTACCCCCAGGTTGAACGGAGATGGAGTGGGAACCCTGAACATCTGTAAGTCCTTGGCTTCGGCCCACCCTTTGTGGTCACCAGACTGGGTGGGGTCTGTAGGATGGCACCCTGGCCCAGCCTCCTAGGGACCGGGAGCCTCTTTCCCTTCAATAGCTTCCAGCAGGTGCCCTGGAGCTCCCAGTCAGCCAGACTCAAGAGCCCAGGGAAGTCTTGAAAGAGGGCAGGGTGGGGCAGGGTCAGGCAGGGGACATGCCCCACCCCCCACCATCTGAGGCTTCTTCTGGGTTGGCCCATGGTGGGTGGTGGGAGAGGAAGGTGATGGTGGGGGCAGAGGGTAAGGCAGCCACAGCAGGAGGGTGGGGTGGAGGGCAGGGAGGGGGCCTCGGTGGTGGGCCCATGCTGACAGAGTCCTGTCTTCTCTCCCAGCTGTGGTGAACACCACTGGTGGTGGTGGCAGCAGGCTGACCTACGGGGGAACCGGTGGTGGCGGTGGGCTGGCCTTCGGAGGAACCATGGGCAGCAACGCCCTGAGATTCTCCAGTGGAGCCAGCAAGGCCTATTCCATGAGGACCACATCTGCCACTCACAGGAGTGTCCTCAACTGAGCCCCACATATGGGGAGACCCACATCCCTTCCCCCACAGTCACAAGAAGATTCCCTCCCATCCTGGTCCCATCTGTGGTCCCAAGACTGCAAAACAGTCTGAAAAATGATGTCAGAATAGCTTCCAATAAAGTCTCCTTCTGGGGCCTGGGTGAGCCCATGGCCAGCACCTGGCATCCTGGTTTCGTTTGGCTGGGCAGAGAGGGGGTGGGGAGGGAGGAGCCCTGGAGAGGGTGGGTCTGTTCCGATAAATGGAAGCCTCTTGTGCAGGAAATTGGGGGTGCAGCTCTAAGGAACTTGGCTCTTTTTGGGTGTGAGGCCTTGGCTCCCTCCCAGGGCTGGGGCCAGTTCCAAGTCTTCTGAAGAAGCCCAGTGACACCCCAGGGAAGTTCTGGCTCTGCCAGGAAGTGGGCAATGGAGTCCTCTCCTGCTGAGGGGGTGGGGCTGTCAGAGTAGTTCCTCAGGCCCGTTTCTGGGTGGACCAGTCAGTGCAGAGGAGCCCTCAACCCTCCCTGGTGCTTTGTCTGCCAGGCCCTGGGGCCCTGGACAGTGTGTGTTTTGAGGCCCTGGAGAGGGCTTTCTGGGTCTGGGATTCTGTGGGGGTGGTGGCAGTGGGAGGAGGTTCAAGTGTGTTTGGGAGCAGGGTAGAGTCTGGGTCCTTGGTAGTGGCTCTGCCCTAGGTTCCGTGGGCTGAGGGACAGTCTGCATATCTGGGCTCTTGAGGGTACATCTGTGTTAAGTCTGCACTGAATGGGGCATCCATGTGTCACGTCTCTGACCTGGGGTCTGTGTAACTGTGGGGTGTTTCTGCTGTCTGTGCTTGGGGATGTCCATCCAGGGTGGATAGCAGCCTGTGGTGGGTGCTGGGGAGGCGGTGGGAGGTCTCTGAGCCCCTGCAGAGTGGTGGTGGTGTGTGCCTGGGGGGGGTGGGGTCTATACAGGGAGTGTTGGTTTCTAAAGGTGGGAGGAGTCTATATTTGATCCATGGTCAGGAATTTTCACATGTTGAGTGGGGGTTGCGTAGAGGAGTGAAGGAAGTGGACCACTTGGTGTCCCAGCAAGTGACGGGGTCCCTACCCAAGGTGTCGAGAGCTAGGCCCTCTCCCTTTTTGCTAAGGCTCCTCCCTGTTCTGTTGCCCTTCCAGCTCCTTCCATGTGTCTGGGTTTGGGGGCTGCCGGCCCACGTCCCTGCACCCTTCAGAATGTGGAAGTGAGGCCCCATGGGTAGAGTGCCTCAGAGACAGCCCTCTCTGCCCCCGGCTGAAAATAGCTCCTCTGCGGCCTCCAGTGGGGGTGGAAACTGGGCCGGAAGTCACAGGAGTAAGCGCGTGTGCATACAGGGAGCGCCTCCGGGGCCTTATGTGTGACCCCAAGCTTCGCTGGAAACGTGGAGACCAAGTGCGGGGAAAGGGAGAGGGAGCCCAGGCAGCTGAAGAAAGTTGTCCCCTGGTGGACACGATCTGCCATGGAGCGTGGGTTTGTTTGTTTGTTTATTTATTCCTCACCAGAGGACACTCCCCACACCCCCATTGCTTTTAGAGAGAGAGGAAGGGAAAGAGTAAGGGTGGGGGGGTTGGTGAGAGAGAGAGAGAGGGGGGGAGAGAGAGAGAGAGAGAGAGAGGGAGAGAGAGAGGGAGGGAGAGAGAGGGAGAGAGAAACAGAAACATTGATGTGAGAGAGGCACATGGATTGGTTGCCTCCCGCATGCATCTGGACTGGGATCCTATGCACCTGGATGGGGGACGAACCTGCAACCAGGTACATGCCTCGACCTGGAATCAAACCCGCAACCCTTCGGTTACAGGACAACTGAACCACACCGGTCAGGGCTGTGCACGGGTTTAGAGGGCAGGGGAGGCACAGCACCGGCAGCACTCACACACCAGTAGGGCCCTGGGGCCAGCCCTTAGAAGCCACAGGAGTCCAAGTCCAAGTCCAGAGCAGCCCAGTCAGGACTGGACCATTGCCCAAGGTTTCAAGAGAGTCAGTCGTTCAGACTCTTGGGGGTGGGGAAGAGCTGCCAAGATGTGCCAGCATAGAGAGCCCCACCTCCCTGGAAGAAATGAAGAGACAGGAAGGGGGAGTGGGCTACGAGGAGCGAGAAATTAAGGCAGCAGTGTGGGCAGGTCAGGCCAACCTGTTCCCAAGGCTCCTCTGTCTGAAGCCCAGGCACTTTCGCAGCCCCGGGCCGGCTGCTGGAATTGGGGCCCTTTCCCTCGCGGAGCTCTGAATGGTGTCTGCACATGGTCAGAGGCACTACGCAAACCGCACCAGGCGGCCGCTGGCGCAGCTCCGTCCGCAGGGCGCGCACAGTCCGGTGCTCACCGTCAGGTTCCCGCTGCAGGGGGCGCTGCAGGCGCTGCCAGTCACAGGTCGGGAGCCTGACACGCAGAGGTCCCCGCAGACGACCCCGCCCCGGGAGCTGCTGACACCTGTGGGGAGGGGTAGGGAGGGCAGAGCTTAGTCCCTGCGCGGGCAGGAGTGGGGGCAGCAGCTCCTGCCTGCTGACCGGAGCCCACTTCTCTTGTTCAGAGCTCCTCTCCTTAATTTTTATTCCTGGCTCCCCCTCATACCTGGGCAGTCCTTCCCACAGTCTAACCTCAAAGATCATCCTTGATAAACTGTTAGCCCAGGCCCTCCCTATAGGCAGAAACAGCTATTAAAGTTATAATCATTCACTGCTACATTCCACTCCTTCCTTCCAGCATCTTCAAATTGTGGTTGTATATTTGTAAATAAAGTTTTATCGGAACCCAGCCAGTCCTATTTGTTAAGTATTGCTTATGGTTGTGGCTACTTTAACTTTATGATGACAGAATTTAGTTGACAGACTGCATGACCCACAGTCTAAAATATTTACTATCTAGCCCTTTAAGAAAAAGTTTGCCCTTATTTCAGAACCCATAGTATACATTACTTACAGACATTTACAGCACCAATGCCTTCGCACAATCTTGCAGGGACAGAAAAGAGATAAAAATTAATTGGGGTAGTGCAAAGCTTGCAAATTCTCTCCTCCAAGTAATCCTGATGCAAGTTCGATGAAAATAACGTGCATACACGTTCCTGTCTCTAAGCACAGTTTGGAAAGATTGAGGAGACACCATTCCCACAGGTGTGGTCCCCACCTGTGCTCCTCGCCCTCCAGCAGGCGCCTGTAGGTGGCGATCTCGATGTCCAGGCCCAGCTTGGAGTTCATCACCTCCTGGTACTCCTTAAGCAGGCAGGCCATGTCCTGCTTGGCCTTCTGCAGGGCGGCCTCCAGCTCGGCCAGCTTGCAGCGGGCATCGCTGACGGCTGTCTCACCCTGCTGCTCAGCCTGGGTCACTGCAGTCTCCAGCTTGGTGTTCTGGGGACCCAGAAGAGAACAAGGAGGGTTATGGTTCCCAGGTCTCTTGGCTTCCTGGGTGTGTCCAGTCTCTTGAACCCTGTTGAGATTATATCAGAAACTAGCCTCTCCCCTTCATCGCCTAGGTGTCCCTGAGTGACCACAACCCGCAACCCTAGTCACGTAAATGGACTAGAGAATGAATGGTGAGGTCCACATTGCCTGTGGGACCCTGGTTAGGCCCCCACCTCACTGGTGACCTGGGACACAGAGGACCCATACCTGGCACTTGGCGTTCTCCACCTCGGCTGTCAGCCTCTGGATCATGCGGTTCAGCTCGTTGATCTCCTCCTTGGTGCGGCGCAGGGTCTCCCCATGACGGATCACCGTGGCCTTCATCTCCTCACACTGGGGGGAAGCAGAGACTCAGGATGGCAGGTCCCACGCACTCGGGACGCCACGCATGACTGTGCGGGTTGTACAGCGCTCAGTCTGTGCAGCCTTCCATGGCAGCCCTGCTCTGCCACCTCAGCCTGAGAGCCCTCTGCCTTTCT
This sequence comes from Glossophaga mutica, assembly GCA_039655065.1. Taxonomy (NCBI): domain Eukaryota; kingdom Metazoa; phylum Chordata; class Mammalia; order Chiroptera; family Phyllostomidae; genus Glossophaga; species Glossophaga mutica. The sequence continues at coordinate 51,627,933 of CM077304.1, forward strand.
GTTACCACCCCCAGGGACCAGGATCCCCAGACAAGAGAAAGCTTTTCTAATATTTACATCAGATCCCTCCGATGCCATGACTAGGAGGCAGGGGTGCAGGGCCACGCACCTTGCTGCGGTACCAGGACTCGGCCTCGGCCCGGCTGCGGCTGGCGATGTCGTCATACTGAGCCTTGATCTCGGCAATGACGCAGTCCATGTTCAGGTCCCGGCTGTTGTCCATCTTGACGACCACAGAGGTGTCCGAGATGTGAGCGTGCAGGACACGGATCTCCTGTGGGGGCAAGGGAGTGTAAGAGCTTCTTTGACCAGAACCCTGCTCTCAGCAGCCTGCCCCCTCCCTGTTCCCTGCCTCTGCTTCTTCTCCAGACTCGCTGTCTGAAGCCCCAGCCTCCAACGTGAGGTCTGTCCCTCCACCCGGGACCTCTCCATGCACCTCAGACCCAGAGTCCCAGGCTGAGAGAAGCCCATGTCTGAGGCCCGCGCCTGACTTCCTTCAGGGCCCCCTGTCTGGATCCTTGGGGTGTACAACCAGAACTTACCAGTTTGTGGTCATCGTCATCACACTAACCAGGGACACTAGCTTGTCTGGGCCCTGGTTGATAAGACATCAAGCTAGACTTCTTCGCCTTGTGACAGTAAACCTGCCTCAGGTATCTCAACTCTGCTCTGCACTCCCCCAACCCAGGGGGTTCAAAACCCAAGTGGCAGCAGGTGCTCCCCCTCCTTGCTGCTCCACCGCTCTGTGCTCCCTCTCACCTCCTCATACAGTCGTCGCAGGAAGTCGATCTCCTGGGTCAGGGCCTCCGCGTTGGCCTGCAGGTCTGACCTGCGCAGGTAGGCGCAGTCCACATCCTAGAGGACAGAGAGTGGCACAGGAGTCTCACTGGGGGGACAACACAGAGCCCCTCCCACCAGGGAGGTGAACTCCCTAGAAACCCTCCTTCACTGGTCACCCCAGTGCCTGGTATTGTGGCGTTGGTAAAGTCCTTGTTGCAGGGAGAGGGGTCAGGGGCAGGTCTGGGTCAGGGAGGGAGCCCCCAAGGTGTCCAGGCGCATCCCCTGGTACCCACTGGGGTGATGCCTGTAGAATCCACATCTTGTACCATCACTGAAGCTTAAGATCCCACATAAGATGGGTGAATTCTAACGATGATGCCCCACCCCTCTCTGCTCTGGAATCTTGCGGAAAGAAATCTAGATCCGTGGACAGAAAAGAGGTCTCAGGGATCAGTTCTGCTCTTTTCAAGCCGCTGTGACACAGAGCGAGACTGGCCTCTGAGCCCGTTTCCTCACTTGGAGGTGGTTGGAAGGGGCCTGTGAGAGTCCATGTGACGGCACGGGTACCGAGTCAGGTCTAAAAGGCGAGGCACAACGGCCCTGTTTATGCATTTCCCAACTCTTGCTGGCCTGAGGATTTGATCTTCCCCTCGCATGAGTGTGCTTTTTCATCCATAAATATTTTTTGAGTGCCTACTCTCTGCCAGGCACAGGCAGAAGGAGGTGGGAAGCCATCAGCCAGACGGGAGTTGCCTCAGATAGAGGAGAAGCCTGCCCTGCTTGAAGCAGGCAGTGGGCTCTGGTGTCCGGGGCCACCGGGAGCACAGTGGCATTTGGGAAAAAGAACAGAGGAAAGGTTGGGGTATGGGATTCTGGGGGAGGCGCTCAGCCTCTCTGAATTACAGAGAGCTCCCTCCTGCCTCTGCCCTTGGTTCTGAGTCGCAGGATGAGTATACCTTCTTTAGGGCTACAAATTCATTCTCAGCAGTGGCCCTTAGTGCTACTTCCTCTTCATACCTGGGGACAAAGAGCACAGGTTCAGTGGCTCAAACTTCAATAGGCTGGGATTTGGAGAGAATAAAAGAGAATTAAGGCCTAGACAAACACACTCCAGGAAGTGGATCATTTGGAGGTGGTCATAGAATCAGAGTGTTGGATTAGGACGAACCTTGTTCATCTCTTTCTTCTTGTCACTCAAACCAACCCATGTCACCCAATGCTCTTCCTGATTCGGGAATCCTTACACATGATGTGGGCCAGGGTGGGCGCCTTGCCTGTTTTCCTAGGCCTTCTCTCTGCTTCTGGACTGCAATGCCAAGGCGGGGCAGGAACGATGCCCTAGTTCTGGTATCCCCCCCGACCCCTCCTCATTACTTTCTTACCCTTCCCCCACCTCAGGGCCTAACACAACACCTGGAACATAGAGTAGATGTTCAACAGATGTTTGATGGATTAATGAAATAAGCACATAATAATGAGGTAACTGGGGCAGCTTAGACTCTCAAATGTTTAAATTCCCATCCCAGAAAAAAAATTTTCCCCACAAACTTCCTGTCATTGTTTTCTTCCTCTTTGAAAGTTCCTCTTGTGGTCCAATCCAAATCTACCCTGCTCCGAATTAATCCCATTTCTCTTCTCCAAAACCTCCTTCCTGATGCACTCACTTCTTCTTGTAGCCCTCCATCACCTCCTGCACGTGGTTGAGCTCCGAGGCCAGCCTCCCGCTGTCGGCCTCCACGCACTCGGCCTCCCGCCTCAGCGTCTCGATGTAGCCCTCAAACAGCGGCTCCAGGTTGCTCTCACAGCACTTGCGGTTCTGGTAGAACTGCCACTTGGTCTCCAGCAGCTTGTTCTGCTGCTCCAGGAAGCGCACCTGGTGTGGAGGTGGGAGAACAGTCGGTGGGAGGAGTCGACATCCCCAGCCCTCCTCAGAGAGCAGGCAGAGTCAAGACACGACAGGAAGCGAGTTGTGCAGAGGCGAGGGGTGGACAGCACGGGGACCCTGCTGGGCTCCCCTGGCCTGAGGACACACCGGCAGAGTCCTCGTCTCACGGTTGCTTGTTCAGGCCTGGCGAGGGTCTGTTCCGGTGGGCCTGGATGGGCTGAGCAGGAGACTGAGGGGCACACGTGCTGTGCAGGATTACAGTGGGGCTGAGGTGACAGGTCGGGTGGAAGGTAGTCATATCAGGGAAGGCTTCCTGAAGGGAAGGAATGTAGAGCAGGGGTGGGAGGATAAACTAGGATGAAAGCCTTTTACTCTGAGCTTTCCCAGGGCAGGTCCTACGGCTCCTTTATCTTTGTCCCCAGTGGCCGGGCCGGGGCAGGGTGAGCAGTAGTTTGAATGGATGGTCAAGGTGGGAAGTGCTTCCTAGCTGCAGAGGTCAGAAGGGAAGGCTGTCACCAAGCAGGGTGGCTGAGGCCTGGGGAGGAACAGGGGAGGGTGGCTTCTGGTCTTAAGAGGCCAAAACGTCATGTTGGACACTTAGATGGCTCTGGAAGCTGGGCAGGTAATGCGAATAGGGAAGATTTTGGGAAGTAGGGAGGGTGAGAACTGTAGGGAAATGAAGCATGCAGGCCATTGCTGGAAGTCATTCAACCTGGAGAGTTGCCATGGCAACCATGTGTGCACTGTGCTGGCCAGAAAGGACATCCACGAACAGGACTAGGCCTCCTGGCCTCCAGTTCCCCGTTTCTCATATATTTTACTGGAATTGAGACGTTACCTTGCGTTTTGTCCTGGTATCCTTTCATCCAACTCGATAGAGTACAGCTGGGAATTTCCTGGTTTGAACAAACCTCCAGAAATAGGGAACCAGGACTGCTGATATTAAAAGGGGTCATTTTAGGAGGTCTTAGCTGATGGGGCTCCAGCATTGTGAGGAGTCTCCTGGCTGCCTTGTCTCTCGTCTTCCCTTTCAAAGTCATGGTCAGCTCCCACACTGCACCACACACAGCTCTAGTGTGGAGAACACTGGGGCTAAGAGGGGACACCCGCTGCCCAGCATCATACAGCGAATCAGCAGAGAAGCTGGGCATAGAGCCCAGGCCGCCGGCTCCTAGGCCGGGAGCTTTTCCAAATTCCATTCCTGGCCACCTTTCCCAGGTGTGAGCGCCAGCAGACTCAGGGTGCAGTGTCTGCTGAGGTGGAGCAGCTCCTGATGGAGGGGAGGGGGGCACTTGACCCCAAGTTTTGGGACTTTTAGCTCCTGGGCCCTGGGGAGCTGAAGAGAGCCTAGGCTTGGAGTCCTGCTCTGCTACCCACTCTCGGTGGGCCCTCGGGCAGGCCCCTTGCCCTGTCTCCTTTCTGTTCTGTTTACACTCTAAGGGCTGGACTGAGGGTGGCAGCAATTCTCAAATGTGAACCCTTCACAGGCTGACTTCAAAATTTTGCCATCCCCTTTTATTATTTTATTCATGATTTATCTGTAAGTGGATTTGCTGAACATTCACACTTAAATGGGGTTAAAGGAGTAACTTTATATTACCATGGGAGTTGTAAAACCACTGTCACTATGCATGTGTAAAAGGAAATCATAAAACAGATTGTTGTTGACATGTTGCCCCAGACAGCTCTGAACCAGAGGCTTGCTCTCTTCATTGAAAGTGGAGAGCAGCAAGTGTTAGAGGGATGTTAAAGACATACTAGTGCCCAGTGAGGTTTTCTCCATTAATCTAAAGAATCGAAACATTCTTGAGAGGAGAATGTACCACTTAAAATTACCACATAAAATACCAGCACTTCCCATTCCTGTTTCTAGGGTGACTGCCTGCCTGGGAATCCGCAGGTCCTCCTGGGACTTGCAGGCTCCAGAAGGGCCAGCTCAAGACCACCCACCTTGTCTGTGGCGGCCCTGCCTGTCTGGACAGAGGTGTACCGCAGTGCTATCAAATCCAGAGCCCTGCCCAATACACATCTCTCTGCGTCTGCCTGTGCTCTGGATCTGTGTCCATCTCCTCCACCTACGGGGAGCCCCCCTGGACCGTGTCCCTCCTGCCCCTGACTCCCCTTCAGTGCCCAGCCCAGCACCTGAAGATTTAGGGAAGGGCTGATCAAGGACACCCACCTTGTCGATGAAGGCGGCGAACCTGCTGTTGAGACACTTGATCTGCTCCTTCTCCTCATGCTTCACGCACTGCGCGTTGGGGTCAACCTCCAGGTTGAGGGGCGTGAGGAGACTCTCATTGACAGACACGGTGGTGATGCAGGGCGGGCTGGGTCCGCACACGCCGCCAGAGCGGTATCCGAAGCTGCGGCCGCAGGAGCCAGAGCGGAAGCCCCCGCAGAGGCTCTGGCTGCCAAAGGCCCCGGTGAGGCCGCGGTAGCAGGAGACTCCGCGGTAGGGGGCGGCCGTGATGCAGCAGCGGCCTGGCCGGGGCCCGCAGGCCGAGGTGCAGCTGAAGGCACGGACCCCACTTGGGGCTCTGAGGCGGGAGGACAGGCAGGACATGGCGCGGGAGCGGTGGCAATGGCGGGCGCTGGACTTCGAAGGCCGCGTGGTGCCTTATATCGCTGCCTGCTGGCCCGGGGAAGGAGCCAGCAGCCAACACGTTTACTAGCTTGGAGGTCGGCCCTTGCTCCCCGTCCCACCCAGAATCAAAGCAGGCCGGCCACCCGCCCCGCTGCCTCCATAAAACCGCGTTTGCTATCCGCCCCCCAGCCCTCCCCGGGCTTTATGGGGTAGGGAAGTGCCTGGTCAGCTCTGCCGGCCCTGAGCGGTGCATTCAGGACCGGCCCCCTACACCCCTCTGCAGGGCTAGGTCCGTGTAGCGCCGGATCTATGGCTCCACGCCCCGGCTGGGCAACTGGGCAGCTGGGCATACCCGGCTCCTCCTTGGCACCTAGGCCCACGAAACCACCCTTTAGGCTGTGAAGTCTTCATCTTAGTTACTTGTGCTTCTCCATATGGTGTGGGGGCGTGCGTGTTTGTGTGTGTTGAAGGGCAGGGGTCCCTGAAGTCAGTCCTGCATTTTGTCGTCATGATCGTGCAAGTGAATATTTCCCCAAGTGCAAAATAGGGATAACAAGGACCCGTCTGAGAGCTGTTAGGAGGACCTAATGAGGTAACGGACGGGAAAGCATTTAGGGCCCTACCTAGCACTTAATAAGAGCTCCATAATTGTTTGCTTATTTGTTTGTTCTGTTTATTCTACTATTGTTAATTCATCCTGACTCTCTTTGGGAAAAACTCTCTTCTCTCTTTATCAGAACTCAGTTTATAGCTCCTCTCCTTGTAATACTGCACCCTCTCCTGTACCCCTCTCCAGTACCCCTCTCCACTCCGCTAGGTGGAGGGGAGGGAGTTGCATCTATGGAGTGCCTACAGTGTGTGAGGGCTTTGAAATGCGTTATTTCATCCAACCTCCAGACATCCTTCTGAGGTTTACCTGATTATGAAGGTGAACTCCAAGTGGTCCAATGACTTGTTTAAGGTCACGCATAGAAGGCTCCATAGAGAGGTGGAGTCAGAATCTGACAGGGGGCTCCCAGTCCTCCCCCCACACCCGCCCCTCTCAGGGGCTGAGTCTTTGGGGGCTGAGGACGGTTGGGCTCCTCTAGGAGGCAGGTGCCCAGACTGCCGGGCTTTGGGCCCTTAGAGAAATCAGTCTGATCCAAAGCCTGCCCTTCAACTGGTGCTTGGTCATGGCCACCAATTCTTGAAGGCCAAACCTGTCATAATGAAAGTTAATTATGTGTCTAGTTATAGACAGACATAACCAAAGTGTGAACTCAGCAGTCCGTATTAAAAAGAAACATGTAAATCATCCTTAGCTTCCTTTGTTTTAAAATATGAGTTATTATTGTGCTAAGGGTGATTAAATCCTGGAATCCCAGAGGCCGTGATGGCCAGCCGTGCCTGGCTTTGGGCGGCCTGGCATCCCATTTCCAGGGAGTGCCCCACTGCCCCCTTTGCTGCCCTTCCAACACTCCCGAGAGCCCAAATCCCTTTGATCCAGCCTTGGTTTTGCGGAAGTTTCAGCCCAACCTTAGTTCTGTCCTCTGTAGAAGATGGAGCCCAGCTCCATAGCATCTTATGCTTCTACTTCCAGCTGCAACTGGAGATGCCAGCTGCGTGACCTGTAGCTTTAGGATTATGTATTCCTCCACCAAGTTTCTCCGGGAAACACTAGTAGTGATGGAGACGTCCCCCTCATGTGTCCCCCTCATGAGAGGAAATGAACCTACCCTGAAACATGGAGGACTTAAATTAGTCTTATGGAGGCACTTACACGATGCTTGCTTGGACCTCTTTCTGAGTTTTGGTGGGTAGATGGATCAGACTTTCTGTGCTATCTCAATCAATGAGGAGGTTACTAATCAGCTTTTGTCTACATAGATAATTAAATGCATTAAAATCCAGAGAGACCAGAGGGCTGCAGTTTGATTTGTGCCCACTAAGAACATAACCCAGAGGGGAGGGAATTGAAAGGTTCGACAACTAGAATACAGTGTCCCCCAAAGTGTTCGTACTAGTCTCTGACCTGGCCTCAGGGAAACATACTCCCCAGTGTCCTCTTTATTATTCTTGGAACCCAAGCAAGAGAGATCGGCCACAATCAAGAGGAGATTTTCCCACAGAGAGGGTGGGTAGTTACGCTTCCTTGAGGAAGAGGAGGACTGCTCCATTCTTGGCCAGTTCTCCTAGAAATCATTCCCTTACCCCTTTTATCTCCAGTCCACCAGTCTATTGGTGAAAAGCAAATGCTCTGTCTTGGTTGTCAGGTTTCCTCTTAACCCCCACTCCCTCCCAAGGGGCCCCAAGAGCCAATTCAAGGCAGGGAGCAAATACCTGCTGAGCACTCAGTAGGAACCTGGCTGAGAGTGTGAAGGAGGAGACTGCATTCCCCAGGCAGGGCAGGCAGGCGCAGAAGGCCTTAACACAAAGCTGCAGGGTGTCTGGCGCTAGTGGAGGAACACCATGCCAAGGGGCTTGGGGCCAGAGGTCAGGGCAGGGTCCTTGAGAAGATGACAGTTTGATTGGGCCTGAAGAATGGTGAAGAATTGGATGTACTGAGATGAGCGAGGGAGGGGGAATGATGTAGGCAAAGGCACAAAGCAACAGAGGCTATAGATGTGAAAGGGACAGCTGGCAGTTCACTTTAGCTGAAAAATAGGGATGAATGAGGGCAGGGGGAAAGGAGGCAGGATGGGGCTAGATGGTGGATATGGTGGATGAACAGGGCAGGCTTGGAATGTCAGGCTGAGCACTGGAGGTGCTTGACCTGGAGAGGCCCCTGACCAGAAGTGTGCAAGCCAATGGGACATGGAGATAATATAGGGAGTGGATGCGTGTTTTTGGTAATCCAAGGCATCATTATGAAACGTCTTGAACATCGCAGTGCCCAGTTTGGAAATCCTTCTTCCTTCTTAATGGTGTAGTGGTCAAGGGTGTTTCTGGAATCAGACACAATTAGGTTCAAGCGTGGGCTCTGCCATTTACAATCTGGGTGAAAAATCCCACAACCTCCTGAGCCTCAGTTTCCTTTGTATCTAGAATAAAGCATGCAACTTGCTCAAGTGCTGAGGGTAAAGTGAGGGTGGTGAGGATAAAGTGAGGTGTGTATGTAGAGCATTACTAGAATTCCTGGTGCAAAGTAAGTTGTCACCAAATTCTAGCTGCTGCTATTATTGTTGTTACTATTATTTCCCTTCTGTTTCTCATTGGTCACCCCAGGTACCTGCCCTGGTAACCATCCCCAGCCTCCCCTCAACTCTCCATGTCAACCTGATCTTCCAGGTCTGGGGGTAGCTTGGGACAAACTCCCCACTCCCGCCAAAGGTTCTGAATTATCGTTATTGTCCCTGTGCCAGTACCAGCAGCTCCCAGGCCAGTGTTGTTTGTGGGGACCTCTCTGCCACCTGTACCTGTGACACCAGACACGGTGTGATGGGAGCCTAAAGCAGCAGCTGCAAGAAGTGTTAAGTTGGCAGGGCTCGAGGAAACACCCGCGTCCCCAGCCTTTCCCCCTCCCTGCGAACCCCAGCTGGCCCTTGGGCACAGCCCAACCGCGTGCAGGCTGGTGGTGGCTACAACTGGTTGATCCCACCCTGAGCCATCTTCCCTGCTGTCCCTTCTCATTTCCTGTTGTGTAAGAAACTCACTCCTTGTCTCCTGCCTCCCCCAGGCCGAGAATGGCTACTGGGAGGAGTGACATGTGGATGTATTCTTCTTTCTTTATTTATTTTCTTTAATTTATTTTCTATTTTTGGATTTAATCTTTATTGTATTATTTCCATTATCATTCAGTCCCCTTATACCCCCTCCCCCCAGCAATCGCCACACTATTGTCCATGTCCATGAGTCCTTTTAACTTTTTGTTCAATCCCTCCACCCCGTCACCACCTCCTCCGCCACATTGTCATCCTGCTCTCCATCTGTGAGTCTGTCCTCACTTTGTTAGTTCAGTTTGTTCATTAGATTCCACATATGTGGAAAATCATATGGTATTTGTCTTTCTCTGACTGGCTTATTTCACTTAGCATAATGTTGTACAGGTCCAGCCATACCATTGCAAAAGGTAAATTTTTCTTCTTTTTTACAGCTAAGTAGTATTTCATTGCATAAATGTCCCATAGTTGTTTTATTCACTCATCTACTTGTGGACACTTGGGCAGCTTCCATATCTTGGCGACTGTAAATAATGCTGCATGAACATAGGGGTACTTATGTTCTTTTGAATTGGTGTTTTGGGGTCCTTCAGATATATTCCCAGAACTGGGATCACTGGGTCAAAAGGCATATCTATTTTCAATTTTTTGAGGTATCTTCATACTGCTTTCCACAGTGGCTGCACCAATCTGCAGTCCTACCAACAGTGCAAAAGTACTCCCCTTTCTCCACATCTTTGCCAGCACTTGTTGTTTGTTGATTTATTGATGACAGCCATTCTAACAAGTGTGAGATGACATCTCATTGTGGTTTCAATTTGCATTTCTCTGATGATTAGTGATGTTGAGCATATTATCACGTGTATTGGCCATCTGTGTGTCCTCTTTGGAGAAGTGTCTATTCAGATGCTTTGCCCATTTTTTAATTGGGTTGTTTGTTTTTTTGGTGTTGGGTTTTGTAAGTTTTTTTATAAATTTTGGATATTAACCCCTTATCAGATGTATTGGCAAATGTGTTCTCCCATTCTGTGGGTTGTCTTTTTTTTCTTTTTTTGAGATAGGCCTGTAATGCAATGAATTTCCCTCTTAGGCTTGCTTTCCCAGTGTCCCACAGGTTTTGGATCGTTGTGTCCTCATTTTCATTTGTTACAACGTATCTTTATTTCTTCCTTGATCTTGTTTTTGACCCATTCATTGTTTAATAACATGTTACTTAGCTTCCATATCTGCGTGTTTTTCAGTGTTCATGCGATTGATTTCTAGTTTTATGGCATTGTGGTCAGAGAAGATGCTTGATATGATTCCCATCTTCTTAAATTTGTTGACACTTATTTTGTGTCCTAACATAGTCTATCCTAGAAAACGTCTCATGTACACTTGAAAAGTATGTATATTCTTCTGCTTTGGGATGAAATGCTCTGAAGATATCAATTAAATCCATTTGATCTACTGTTTCATTTAGGGCTGCTGTCTCCTTGTTGATTTTCTATCCATTGAAGGTTTGGAAGGTCTATCCGTTGAAGTCAATGGGTGTTAAAGTCCCTGACTATGACCGTATTTCTGTCGATCTCTCCCTTTATGTTCATCAATATTTTCTTCACATATTTAGGTGCTCCTATGTTGGGTGCACAAATGTTTACAAGGGTAGTGTTATATCCTCTTTTTGGATTATTCCCTTTATTGTTATATAGTGTCCTTCTTTGTTTCTTATTATAGTCTTTGTTTTAAAGTCTATTTTGTTGGATATAAGTACTGCTACTTCAGCTTTTTTTCCTTTCCATTTGTATGAAATATCTCTTTCCATCCCCTTACTGTTAATCTGTGTGTATCTTTTGATCTGAGATGGGTCTCTTGGAGGCAACATATATATATATGGGTCTTGTTTTCTTATCCATTCAGCTACCTTATGTCTTTTGGTTGGACCATTTGAGCTATTTACATATTTAAATTTTATTTATTTATTTTTAGGGAGAGGAGCAAGGAAGGAGAAAGAGAGGGAGAGAACCATCGGTGTGCGAGAGATACATCGATTGGTTGCCTTTTGCACTTCCCCAATTGCGGACCCTGCCCATAGGTCCCAAGCATGTGCCCTGACTGGGAATTGAACCAGCGACCTTTTGGTTTGCAGGCCGGCACTCAATCCACTGCACCAAACCAGCCAGGGCATCATTTATATTTAAGGTGATTATTGATAGATATGTATTTAGTGCCATTTATTGTTAGACTATTTTCTTCTGTTCTTTTCTTTCTCTTTTCCTTCTCCATCTTAAAGCAAGCCCTTTAACGTTTGTTGCAGTACTTGTTTGGTGTTAACAAACTCCTTTAGCTTTATCTTGTCTGTGAAGCTCCTTGTTTCTCCTTCAATTTTAAATGATAGCCTGGCTGGGTAAAGTAGTCTTGGTCGTGGATCCTTACTTTTCCCATCACCTTGAATATTTCATGCTCCTCCCTTTTGGCCTGAGATGTTTCTGTTGAGAAATCAGATAACAATCTAATTGGTGCTCCCTTGTAGGTAACTACCTGCTTTTCTTTTGTGGTTTTTAGGATTCTTTCCTTGTCTTTAAGCCTTGTCATTTTAATTATGATGTGTCTCATTGTCAGCCTCTCCATGTCCAACTTGTTTAGGACTCTCTGAGCTCCCTGGACTTGTGCGTCTTTTTCCTTCACTAGATTAGGGAAGTTTTTAGTCACTATTTCTTCAAATAAGTTCTCAATCCCTTGCTTGTTGTCTTCTCCTCTGATATTCTCATGATTCGGATGTTATGTTTCATGTTGTCCAAAATGTTTCTTAACCTCTCCTCATTTTTTAAAATTCTTTTTCCTGCTTTGCTTGGGTGTTTTTTTCTACCTTGTCTTACAAATCACTGATTTCATCCTTCGCTTCATCTATAACCTACTGTTTATTCCTTCCAGTGTATTATTTACTTCAGATGTTGCATTCTTTATTTCTGACTGGCCCTTTTTTTATGGGTTCTATGTGTTTTTTCATGCTCTTGAGTATCCTTATAATCATTACTCTAAACTTATATATATCTGATGAATTGTTTGCTTTCATTTCATCTAGTTCTTCTGGACAATACTCTTGTTCTTTCTTTTGGCATCTGATTCTTTGTCTTCCCATTTTGGCTGCTTCTTTGCATTTTCTGCCTTAATTGTTAAACTGATCATTGATATAACCTCAAGCTGTAATCAGCAGCCTGGCTTAAGCACCACAGGGTGGGGCAGAATTATTCTTGGGGCAGGGCTATTGCTTCCGCTCAGGCTGATGCCATTCAGAGAGAAGTGCTCTGCCTGAGAAAGATGGCCTCTGCAGTGTGAGGAGTGACTCAGCACAGGGGTCCTGGCAGCTGTTTGTTCAGTTCTTTCTCCACAGCCTCCAACCCCAGACTCCCCTCAAACATCTCTAGTCCACTCTGCCCTCCCTCTGCTGGGAGCCCAGGGTAAGTGGTAAGTGGCTGCAAAATAAATTTTGTGTGTTGGCTCTTTAAGAGGCTCTCTGGGTCTCCAGCCATCACCCTCTGGCAGACAGAATCCTTGCTGCTCACAGCTGGATGTTATCTGGGTTCCTTTCTGGCTCTGGTGCTATAGGCTGGGGAGCCCAGCTTGAGATTTAGACCTCATACCTCTCAGGGAACCCGCCCCAGCTGCTGAGTTGTCTCTTTGGAACTTAAGCTGCTACCAGTGGGAGCCCAGCCAGTGCCCTTGTGCCTTCCCTGAATTCCTTAGGACTCTCGTTGTGGTGAGGTGGTTTCTTCTGTCTGTCCTTCATTATAAGGCTTCTTCCAGCTAGTGTTCAGTTGGTTATTCAGGATAATTTCTCTACAATTCAGTTGCAATTCCAGATTGGTTCTGGGAGGAGGTTAGTGTAGCTTCCAACTACTCCTCTGCCAGCTTGGATCCAACATGTGGATGTGTTCTGTTGAAGATTCTGGGCTGCCTGAACCGACTAAGACGACCTCCCCTCAGCCCCTACCTCCCAACCTTCCCCTTCTCTTGCACTGTTGTTCCTCCCTTCCTTTCCCAAATCTCCATTTCCTCCTTGCTCTCTGTGCTTAAGATAAAGTCACACAGTTCCTGTCATGCTTGTGGATCATTACATTATATTTTTTAAAAAACACCCCAAAACAGGAACTGCCCAAGAAAAATATTATTAAGCATATGCACGTTTATGATAAAACAAAAAAAAAAAGCAAGGGAATGATGACACAAATTCAAGGTAGTATGTAGGTAGATATAAATTATTAGTAATATTGTAGTCCTTGTGTCCGCAAGTGGGCTCATGGGTATTTAATTTTTGTTATATTATTAAATAAGTAATAAAATCTATATGCTACATATAAAAATTAACCTAAAATGTGAGTTCATAAGTTGAAAGTGAAAGAGCACATTAAGGTAATTGGTTAGAGGACCAAGAGTGCATTGTACACAGTAGGAGTGAGTAATTTTTCATGAAACTTATTTCAGTTTATCTGCATGGATATGTATGTAGATACTGATTCATGATATAAAATAGATTTCTTATTTTGAGTTGTGGTTAAAAAAGTGTGGGGGACTTCTGGTCAAGGTGGAGGAGTGGGTAAATGCAGCTTACCTCCTTGCACAACCACATCAAAATTACAACTAAAATATAGAACCATCACTCAGAACTGTCCAAAATTGAATTGAATGAAAGTCTGACAACTACAGAATTAAAGAAATCACATCTGTCTAGATGGGTAAAATACAAGGAGATGAGATGTGGAATGGGTTGGCCCATGTACAGTGGATAAAAATTTGGGAGGGATATCTCAGGAACGAGGAGTCCCACCCCCATACTATGCCCCCCAGCTCACGGTTCAAGTGCCAAGAAGATAAGTACCCATGACTTCTGGCTGCAAAAACCAGTGGGGATTGAGTTGGTGGGAGAAACTTTTGGAGTCTCAAACAGTTCCTCTTCAGGAACCTATGCACAGACTTACTCAGACTCACTCCCTCTGAGCTCCAGCACTGGGATAGCAGCTTGAAAGGTACCAGTGGCATATGGGGAGGTACTGAAGTGTCTGGCATCACAGCGAGAACAGGGGAACAGCTTACTCCCAGACAGAAAAGCTGGCAGAAGCCATTGTCCGTTTTCTGAACCCTTCCCTCAACAGAGCCATGAAGCCTGCAGGTGAGTGTCATATCTGAGACTCCATCAAACTGGCTAACACTGTTTGCCCTGCCCTGGAGATCCCTTGAGACTCTGCTCCACCCAACTTCCAGGCCCACCCAAGCTGTTAAGAGTGGCTTTTCCATATGAATGGCTGGTCTTGGCTCATGCTTCATAAGTTCCTAAATCCTCTCAAGCAAGCAACATACAGCCTCAGTGAATCTCCAACCCCTATACCTCTTGCTAAGTGGCCCCAGGCATGGCACTAGTAGCAGCCAGCCTAGGTTCACAGCTTGGCTTTGCGTGGGAAACTTTAAGCTCAGCATAAGTCAGCAGCCATCTCAGATTGCTTTATAGCTATGCAGGGTGGCCCCAGGCAGAACATAGATGGGGGCTGACCTTGTCCTGCACCACCTGGGAAACCCCAGAGCGTACAAAACCAGTGGGCAGCTATAGACCATGTTGGCATACCACCACCCTGACTGTGCACAGCTGATCCTCCACAGAGGTGGTGGTTGGTGGTCAGTGATCATAGCTGGTCTTTGAAACTGACTGGCCTGTGTAATTTTCTCCCATTGATCTGCCAACAGCAATCAAGCCTCAACTACAAGAGGAGGGTGTACTCAGCCTACATGAAGGGAGCACCTCAAATACCCAGCTCAGGTGATAGGGGAAGCTACCACTGGACCCTATAGGACACCTATTACATTAGTCATGTTACCAAGACAGGGAGTCATAGCAGTTCTACCTAATACATAGAAACAAACACAGGGAGGCTGCCAAAATGAGGAGAAAAAGAAACAGGGCCAGAATGAAAGAACAGATCAAAACTCCAGAGAAAGAACTGAACAAAATGGAGATAAGCAATCTAGCAAATGCAGAGTTCAAAACACTGATTATAAAGATGCTTAAGGAACTTAGTAAAGACCTCAACAGCATAAAAAGATCCAGTCAGAAATGAAGGATACACTAATTGAAATAAAGAACAATTTACAGGGAAACAACAGTAGAGTGGATGAAGGCAAGAATCAAATCAATGATTTAGAACATAAGGAAGCAAAAAACAACCAATCAGAACCAGAAGAAGAAAAAAGAATCTGGAAAAATGAGCATAGTCCTGACATTCTCATCATAGGGGGACCAGAAGGAGAAGAGCAAGAAATTATAAATCTATTTGAAAAAAACAATGAGAGCAAACTTCCCTTATTTGGTGAAGGAAATAGACATGCAAGTCCTGGAAGCACAGAGTCCCAAACAAGATGGATGTTTGGCCCACTGCAAGCTACATCATAATTAAAATGCCAAAGGTTTAAGATAAAGAGAAAATCTTAAAAGCAGCAAGAGGAAAGCAGATAGTTACCTATGAGGGAGTTCCCATAAGACTGTTTTCTCAAAACAGTCTTTGCAGGCTGATTTCTCAAAAGAAACTTTGCAGGCTAGAAGGAATTGGCAAGAAATATTCAAAGTGATGAAAAGCAAGGACTACAACCAAGATTACTCTATGCAGCAAAGCTATCATTTAGAATAGAAGGACAGTTAAAGAGCTTCCAAGACAAGAACTAAAAGAGTTTGTTATCACCAAATTATTATTACATGAAATGTTAAAGGGACTTATTTAAGAAAAAGATCAAAACTATGAACGATAAAATGGCAATAAGTGCATATTTATCAAAAATTGAATCTAAAAAACAAACTAAGCAAACAAGAAGAACAGAGACAGAATCATGGATATGGAGAGTGTTTTCATGGTTGCCAAATGGGAGAGGGGTGTGGGGGAGTGGGTGAAGAGGTGAGGGGATTACGAAGTATAAATAGGTGGTTACAGAAGAACCATGGGGATGTAATGTACTGTATAAGAAATGGAGTAGTGAATGTACTTATACACATGACTCATGGACATGAACAATGGTATGTGGGTTGCCTGAGGGAGTGGGGGTTGCTGGTGGAGGGGGCAAAGGGGAAAAATCAGGACAACTGTAATAGCATAATCAATAAAATACAGTTTCTTAAAAAAGAAGTAAAAAACGTTTGATAGGCTCCTAAAGCACCTCTTGCCAAGGTATGCCAGTAGATATGTACCAAAAAGTTCATAACAGCATTGTTTGTCATAACAAAAACAAAATTACACATGTGCATACTCATAGGGGAATGGAGGGTTATTCATACACTAGAATACTATGCAACAACGAAAAAAGAAACTAATGGGCAAATCTCACAAATGGGATGTTGAGGAGGAAAAGCAAGTTACAGAAGCATGCAGGGTAATTTTATTTGTATAAAACATAAAAGTAGTCAAAATTAAATGATTGCTTAAGGGTTCATTCACACATGATAAAGAAATAAAGAAAAGCAAGAGAACGCTTAACACAAAAACCAGGATAGTGGTTACTTTGGAGATTGTATGGGGTTAGGGACGAAGGGTTTCACAGGGGGCTTTGAAGGAACTGGTGGATACACAAAGATTTGTTTTATTGTTTTTGCATTTAAATTATTAAATGTATGTTACATATAACTTTTTCACATGTATGAAAAATTTATTAACAAAAAGAAATGCCAACAGCAGCTTGTGCTCTCTAGTCCTGCGGTTACTTCAGTTTGGAATTATAACCCCAGATTTCTTACCTAGTCTTGAAACTGGAATCCCCAGTCCCAGTTTCTCTCCCTCCTGTCTGTCTTCCACATTGCTACCAGAGAGGGCTCCCCAAATTATTGCATATCTGGTAGCAATGTGGCTGGTCTGCTCATACACATTTTGTGGCTCTCCACTGCCCACTACATAAGCCCAAACTCCTGATCTCCGCACATTTCTCCTACCTGAATTACCCTTTCCTCCCCTTCCTTCTCCTTCTTCAGGCCTATTCCAGGCCAGGGACCTCCACTTTTCCACCTGAGCTCACTGAATGGCCCCCTCGTGCTCCATGTCAGAACTCTGCAACCGTAACAAGGTGAGGTCACAAAGCCCTTAAGAAGGAGAGGCCTTGTCCTCAGAGGCGAGGACTCTGGAAGCTCCTTGGACTGGAGCTCGGCTCAGTGCTCACGGGAGGCTTGGAGACTATACGGCTCTGCTCATCATGGTAAGACTTTCCCACATGGTTCACAGGCTCACAGGGGATGAAGGGTCTTGGATGTCATCCATGTCGGGGTCAAGCTTATCTCCTGTGTCTACAGCTTCTGGGAACAGGAGCAGAAGTGAGGGGCGGATGAGGCAGAGACTGGTGGGAGACGATGTTTCTTAGCCTATTCATATCTTTTCCTCCAAACCTCATCTTCCCTAGAAGGAAGTTTGCACTGAGCTGGTGTGAATGGTTCCTATTCTTTGGGTGGAAGGGGTGTGCGACTTTTATCTGTCCCTCAGAGTGTAAAGAGCATGGGCTTAAGATTTGATCTGGCTCAGCTGTTGACTAGCTGAGGGACCCTAGCAGGTCCCTCTGCATCCCTGCTTCCTAGTGTGGTAGATGTTATGAGCATCAGCTTGCCCAAGGAAAGGCAGTGGAGATGGTAACATCCACTGGCCCACTGCAAGGTGGCTGTGGGCCCCAGTGAGGGGGTGGAGGTAAAAGACTTTGAAGAGTGTAAGGTACTGTGCTAGTGTCACTTGCTGTGCCCGGGCCGTCTATAGGTTGGTCTGTGGAGACAAGGTGCGGGAACAGAAAAGCCGCCAAATTTGTTCCTCATAGACAGCCCTTCCATCCAGATTCTGGCTCCTTCCCTTCAGTTTGCAGGAGGAGCCGAAATCTGGATTCGTCTCTTATTGACATTCATCAAATTAAGGAAGTTTATTCATACTTAGGTTTTTTTAAAGTATTTTTAAAATTAGAAAATACTGAATTTTGTTAAAAGCTTTTTGTATTCATTTAGATGATATATAAGTGGTAAATGACAATTGATATCCTGGAGCGAATTTCTTATTCCTGGGATAAACCCTATGTGATCTCAGTCCAAAAACTCAGCTCAATGGGTTGTTGCCCGGCATTGTTGCCTCCTGTCCCTGAGTTCACGCTGCTTCTGGATCTCCGGGCCTGGTGGAGCACCCACCACTATGCCAGCCAAGCTCATTTCATTTTCCCAACAACCTTTGCGGACAGGATCTATTACCATCCCCACTTAACAGATGGAGCAGCAGAGGCCCAGAACAGTTGGATGATCAATCCACGGTAGCAGGTGGGTGGGTGGGCAGTTGACTGTTTTGTCGGCCTCAGTCAAGTGCCCTTATTTGCTCTCCTTACTTCCCTGGCCCTCCCCTCACTCTGCTGCCCCCACCCCCAGTGTGAAGAGACAAAGGTGACCATGCAGAGGCCCCCGCAGAACCTGAGGCACAGCAAGGAGGAGCTGAACAGTCTTAACCAGGCCATCCAGCAGCTGACCGTGGAGGTGGGCAGTGCGAAGAATCGGGTGAGGGGTGTGAGGGGTAGGGGGCCCAGTAGTGATGGTCGGGGTGTGTCCATTATTTGTGGCAACTAGACTAGAGCCCCCCATCCTTTGAAATAGAGTTTCTATTTGTAAGTGTCTGAGCAAATAGGAGTGTGGCTGTATGTGTATGTCATGCTTACCTTTGCCTACGACTCCCTGTAGTTCATGTGGGTAAGTGATTAGCATGCAGATAAATATGTTTGAATATGTATGCTTGTTTGTATATCGTTTTCTATGTGTATGTACATTTTGATGTCTGTGCGTTTGTTTGTCCTCCATAGCATTACATTTGAGCTCATCTTCAGAAACTGCAAGATTTTACCTAGAAATCCAGTTTTCTGGGTTCTCTGAAAAATGTGTGGATCTGGTGACATTAAATTATGGTCCTACATGGTAACATTTGGCTAGAGGAGAGAGGCCCCTGTCTCCCCCACATGGGGACATGCTCCTTTGCGTGCCACAGCGCCCCCCCCCCCACTGCCTCCTTTGACACCGAGGCAGAAGGTTCTTCTGCCATTTATCTCCCCTTCCCTGTAGAAGAAGACAGGTGCGGAAGCTGTGTCTCTTTCTAAGGCTGAGGAGTACAAGACAGGGGACATGAAAGAGGTCCTGGTGGTTTCAGGACACTGAGAGCACGCATACTTCTCTGTGGAACCGGATACTGCTGCGTGTATTTAACATTCCACCTTTACCTTTCGGTGCCTCCAGCCTCGCCTCTGTAGGCATTTGTGTTTGCGACTCAGGCGGCAGGACTGCGAGAGGGGAGTTCCCACATGAATGTTTTCTTTCTCCTGACTTCTTTCCCTGTCCACCTCCTCTCTTTTCTCCCAGCTTGTGCTCTGTCAAGCCCTCCCAGCTCACACTCCACACTGCCCAGGGAAGGGGTTCTGCTTTGATCTTTTCTTGCTTTTTGCAGAGAGAAGAGTCTCAGGCTCTGAGGGAGACTTGTGGGGATTCTCCCTCCTCCAGGAACTGATGACTCCGAGGGGACTAGCTGTCAGGTTCCAGGGGTGCATGGCAGAGTGAGAGGGTAGTCATGTTGGGGTGCAGTCTCCCACCAGCCACAGTGGCTCTGATCCCCTCTGCTGGCTTCCTAAGCAGCAAGCACACCTCCCCAAGGCAAGCAGTTATTATTATTTTTCCCCCAAAACTACAAATTTTAGTCTTTTGTGAGAACAGGGTAGCTTTCTTATTAGTTTCCCTGATAAAACAATAATGCCAGCATTTTGTGCTAAGGAGCATATTTGATGCTTTTTGCATCTGAGCTCATATTAGAAAGTGTCACTATACTGGTGTAAAAGGCTTTCTCTCCGCCATCCCTGATGGCTGGTGCCAAATCTCCATCCTTGTAGCAGTGTGGACACACACACACACGTTTCACAACAGGCGTGCTCACTCTACACAATGATCTGTAATCCTCACGGGCCTTCCACCCTTTGGGAAAGGTCTGGACCCTTGAGGGGAAATGGGTGAGGACCCAGGATGACCTTCTGTCTGTGGTCTTCCTTTCACTCTCAGCCCTGCAAACTAGAAGGAGCCAGGTACCCACCGGCTCTGCAGGAGGAGGGTGCCTCAGGCAGTGCCAAGGGCAAGCTGGCTTCGCTGGAGGCCGCCCTGCAGCGGGCCAAGCAAGACATGGTGCGCCAGCTGCGGGAGTACCAGGAGCTCATGATCGTCAAGCTGGGCCTGGACTTTGAGATCGCCACCTACCGCAAGCTGCTGGAGGATGAGCAGAGCAGGTGAGGGGTGCTTCAGATATGCCAGCATACAGATGGGGTGGGGTGGGGGGTCATCACCTGGGTTCTCAGCATCTGAGGACAGGGTGGGGAAAGGTGACCTGAGTATCCAGGAACTTGTTTTCCTGGAGCCAATTTGTTCCCAATATTCAACAGCCCTGTAGACAAAGGCCCCAATTAATGAACAACTCATAAAGTCACTCATCCCCAGGATCAGACAGCAGGGACGAGTTTGTTCAGCCAGGGGGAGCAAGGTCTCAGTGTGAAGTGCCTTCTTCTCAGTTCTGCCCCCTTCCTAAGGCCTGGGGAAGGCAGTGTTTGTGGGAACAAGTAGGGCCTGGCTTTTTACCCTTAGGTAGCAGTAGGGACTCAAGAGCTGCCAGTTACATCCAGCTGGGGACACGAGGCTTAGGGGACGGGGAGGGAATCCATCATGTGGCAAGCATGCTACATTTATTATCTCCTTTAAGCCCACAGAAACCCTGGGAGGGATGCTTCTATCCCCATTTCACAGATGAGGAAACTGAGTCTCAGAGAGGGCAAAAGGATGATTCAGGGATGCACAGGTAGAAAGGGAGTAAGTGAGGCTTGAACAATATCCTTCAGATAATTGAGCTGTCTTCTCTGTGGTCTCCTTTAAAACGCACCCCCCCCCCATGGTCTCCCCTTTCAAGATGTTTAGGCCCCAAAAAGTGTAGATCTCTTGCCTTCTTCCTCTTCCAAGAAGTCATCAATATAGAAGCGAGTTGTTTAAATTTACTCAGAAGTCTCTCAGAAGGGGATCTAAGAGAAGCAAAGAGCTTGCAGGATGGAATGATTTCTGCCTTTCTGGAGAGGGCCAGGAGTGTTTTGTCTCAGAGAATGGAGACTGTTACAGCTGGGAGAGAGAGACACACTTTACCTGTTTCCTTCTCCCTGCAGGCTTGGTCTAAGACTGGGAGCAGGGAGCCTCAGTAAGTAAACAATAGGTATAACTTGGGTTAGAGGGGCCATATCTTATCCCCCCTCCTTGCGTGTATCCTCTTAGGAAGGGAGAAGGGGTCTGCTTCCTCTGCCTCCCTTTGCCAGGGGCTGTTTCTTCTCTTGGGGGTCTTTGTGTTTGCATGTATTGGGGGGAGGGGGTCCTATGGTCTGCCCTTTGTGGGGAGGTTCTGTTGGTTTTGCCTGGTGTGTGGAAGGAAGTTCTGTGGGTTTATCCTCGTGGAGAAGACTATTTTATTCTTGGGTGGGAGGAATCTGTGTCTGACTTCAGGGAGGGACAGATTCTCCGGTGGTTTCTGCGGGGAAGGGGTCTGCATCTGTTCCTTTGGGGATTTTGCACGTCTGTCGCTGAGTGGGGAGGGTCTGTGCAATGCTTCCTGGTGGAGTTGTCTGTCTTCTGGGGCAGAGGGAGGGAAGGGGGTCTCCTCCCCTCCAGCAGCTGCTCTCTGCTCAGCCCAGGGCAGCGATCCCACCAGCCGGCCCGGCTCCGCCTTGGGCTCCGCCCGCCTGCTGCAACCGCCAGCGGGTTCCGACACCCTGGATACGAGCGCCCCTGGCGACGGCTGTGTGCTTTGCAGCTCCTCCGGCTGTGTCGGGGATTTCAGCGGCAGAGGCTTCCGCGGATGTTGAACACTTCCTGCCCCGCACAGAAGTCAAAAAACCCTACCTTTTGCCCCAAAGACTTGGTCTCAGATGCCCCTCCCATAGATCTGGCCATCACCTCACCTCTCCCTCCTGCCCCTCACCTTAGAGCATAAGTCTCTGAATGTTGTTTTGCCCCTCTGAACTACCCCCACTCCTCTTTTCCTGGGACCCCTCTTTCACAATAAAAATGTTCTGCAGTGGACTGAGCCGACAGGCTCTTTGCACCCGGATTCTTCAGGCGATTTCTAGAATGAAGACAAAACTGGCCAGATTTGGGGTTGGGGGCACTACCAAGAAGCAGCCGTCCTAGCTCTCTGCTTGGCAGAAGAGCTGAAAACTGCATTCACTCATTCACTCACTCACTCACTCACTCACTCACTCACTCACTCACTCACTCACTCGACCAGCACTGAACGGCCTCTGACGATCAGACCTGGTGTTTGGTAAGCAAGACAACACTCTAGTCCTAGCTCTTTGGAGAGGACATTCTGGTGGGGAGGCGGGCCACAAACAAGGAAACAGACCAGAAAGAGAATAGAGTGGGAGAGGGATGAGGGCGAGCCTTCCACTGCCCAGGCAGGGGCACTTGAAGGCAGGTCCATGGGAAGATGGCCATCTCGGACCGGGGCTGGGGGGTGTGGACACAACGGGGTGGCTCAGGCCTGAGTTCTAGTTTAACAACCGATCTAATGGTGGGCTGGGAGCCACGTAGTATGGTGGAGAAAAGCTTGTCTGTGGAATCAGACCCAGGTTCCGGTTCTGCCTGTACTCCAGGTCTATGTCGTAATTTATTTATTATTTATTTTTCACAAGGTAACTGGACTTTAGGGGGCAGAAGATAGGCCAGTTTGGGGGGTGGAGTGGCCAGTGAAATTTGGGGTTTCTGAGCTCTTTCCTTGCCACACAGACTGAGAGATGCCTCCATTCACGAAGCTCACATTCTTTTTTATTGCACAAAGGTTACATTATCAACGCATCTGGGGAACAAAGGTTTCTGCTTTCTAAGTCTCTGGGGTAAGGCTAATGATTGGCCAGAGGCTCTGGCTTTACCTTTTAAGGCATACTAGTGCCAAGGTGTCTGCTGTGTTTTCTTGGGTCCCTGCCCAAAAGTATCTAAATGGCTCCCTTCCTGGTTAAACAGAGCACTCTCATGCTAGAGGAATGGGATGGAAACCTGTCTGGCAGGCTGCCACCTGAAGGGTAGGAGACCTGGCCTCACCGGATTCCGGCATCAGCCCCGTGTGCTCCGGACTGACTGACACTAACTGTATAAACATTCTTACCAACACTCCCAGCGCAAAGCAGCTCCTGAAAGCAGAGCTTGCCCTTCAGCAAGATCTTTTGGTTGGGCTCTGTGTTCTCCGCATTTTGCTAGGTAATGACATTCTGTGATTTTCCAGGTTAGGTTCTTTTCAGCTCTGGCTGCACTGATCATTTGTGGGAAATGAAGAAGGAAATAGCTGCAAGAGCTGTAGGCAAGATTTCTGACGAGCCTTCTGCAGCCCACATCCCAGAGGACCGGTGGTCGCCTGTGATTTTCCCTTTCTAAATCCCAAGCCTGACATCAGTCCAAGAGATCCCAGGGGCTGCGGGAGCAGGTTGGAGTCTCTTGCTGAGCCAGGGCCACGTGGGCCACCAGCAATGTTTGCAGTTTGGGGACTGATTCTTTGAGCAGGCTCCCTGGCCACGGGCCACATTCCAGCCTGGGGTGGGAGAGAATTACTTGTACATTTATGGAGAGTCATCCACCAGCCCATTTATAAGCTTTATGAGTCGAGGTGACTTCTGAAGGGAGGAGGGTGGTCACCAGTGCAGTCATCGCTTTGGGGACGTCAAGGGGTCAGCCCTCTGTTGGCTCCTGATGTCTGCCTCACACTTAATTGCACTTAAAAATGTCAGGTGCAACTTGACTGTGTGAGTGTCTCCATTGGAGCCTCAGGTCTGGACTCTTGACAGGGCCTGCTTCTGAGCTGCGTGGTGTCGCAGCGCAGAGGGCCGGGCAGGACAACTGCACACTCCGGAGCTCTCCCGGGGCTCTGTCCTGCTCAGAATTCCATCAGGGGAGTGGAGGAGCCACCCTGGTGGCCAGGACACCTGGGACTGATGCTATTCCTTAAAAGAGCCTTTTTGTTTTCAAGCAAACAAAATACAACCAGAGAAATTGAAATTAAGAACAATCTAACAACAGCCAGCTCACTTCTGGTCTCTCACACGTTTTAGTAATTAGTTCTGTTGCCCTGAGGGATGGGGGCTAACATTTCTGCTACAGTTTTCTGGGCCTGGGACTGAAAATTTAGAGATTCACCCTGCTGTACAGATAATACATTTAGGGAGTCGCCTTGGTCCATAGTGAAGCTGTCTCCCCACTCCCACCACTGCTTATAAGGTCCTCATCAGCGTCAGAATCGGGGCATGGAGGGGGACATTTCCCTGAATGAAGGAGCTCAATGACTTTGGAAGACACCGAGATTTCTCTCTGCACTTGCAATCTCTGATCACAGATATAAGTGCAATGAGAGGCTGGCCATGGCTCCGATTTCTGGAGAGGTGTCTACTTTACATTCTGCAAAAAAACAAAAACCAAAACAAAACAAAAACTAATGATAAGCACACCGTGAAGATTTTGTGTCGGGCACTGCCTGAGCATTTTACGTGTAGGAAATTCCGTACTCCATCAACCCTGAGGTAGGTGCTCTTTTTGTCCTCCTCACTAGAGATGTGGACACTGAGGCACAGACAGGGCGAGTAAATTGTCCCAGGTCACTCAGTGAGGAAGGGACGGAGCCCCGTCTGGGGCCCAGGCCGTCTGGCCCCAGAGCCTGCGTGCTCACCTCCCTGTCATATCATCTCGTTAGGTGCTATTTTCTGTTTTTGAGGTAATTTATCAGCTATGGCAGGTTGCCAAACCTCAAGGGGACTCCATTAAAAAAACAGGTTGCCATATCAAAGGCTTTTTGCAAGTTTAAATCATGTTCATGTATTCACCCCTTAAAGAATTCTAATAAATCACTGAGGCATGAGTCTTCCCCACTACAGCTATGGGGGATTTTCCTTAAGCATTGAGTGACTGGAGAACCTCATTTTCACTATCCATCTGTTCAGAGGGGCACACAAGGGATCGTTTCAGGGGGGCAGCTGTGGTTTGGTGAAATGAGCACTAGAGATGCACACGGGTTCAATCCCCAGCTCTGCCACTGAACTCAGCACGGGGCCCAATTACTGAGCGTCTTTGAGCGCTAGTTTCTTCATCTTCAAGATGTACCATAAAAGGTGGTGTGGATGAAATCAGTAAGGTGGTGTGAATTACATTGTGTGGGGGCCTAGCACAACCCTTGGCTAAATCTGAGACTGCTGTGAGCCCAGGGACAGAGGACTGTGCCGGAACCCCAGACTAGGCACTTTTCTGCTCCACGTTACTTTCAAGACTTTCCCAAACCCCCGCCCTTTATAGGACAACAGAGCTGGAGACCAAGGCCCAGTGTTGCCTACAGTGATTTATTGGAAACACAGGTCAAGACAGAGGTGAACAGAAGAGGAAGGGGAGAGGCTGGGGGACTCTGGCCACTGGCCCCATGGCAGCCCAGGATAGGATCCTGGTCCTAGTCCTTCCTGCCGTGGAACCTCCTTCCTGTGGGCATTAAGGGGACTTCTTTCTGAGGTAGCCTTTCCCAGCGCAGGGTGGGGTGAGTAGGTGTGAGAGGGGCAGGATCAGGGAAGAGGGGATCACAGATACACATGAGCCTACGAGCAGGACGGACCTTTCAAAGTGCAGAAGTAACCCAGTGCTTGTTCTGCCCCAGGGCTGGACCAGGCCCTACTGGGCGGGAGAGAAGCAAGGTTGGGGCTTGAGTTGGGGCGCCTAGCATTTGCGGCAGCTGCTGGCACAGGAGCCCACGCCGTAGGAGCTGATGCCGCAGGAGCCTACACCACAGGTGCCCAGGCCACAAGATGTGATGGAATTGCAGGGGCCGCAGGGCGCGCACATTCCTGTGTTCACCGCCAGGTTCCCACTGCAGGGGGCGCTGCAGGCACTACCTGTCACCGGCCTGGAACCTGACGTGCAGAGATCGCCGCAGACGACTCCACCCCGGGAGCTGCTGACACCTGCCAACCCCAAAGCCTGAGTCAAAATTCTGAGGGCGAGTTATCGTACCCCTGGATAATGCCCCTCCCCAAGTATCTCTACTTGACAACTCTAGGTCCTCCAGTCCCACAGCTGTGCTTTTTCTGCTGTCTGACCCCAACCTCCCCTGCTGGGATGCCAGCCTTGCCTTCTCTAAGTAGATCCCGGTGAAATCCCTCCTTCTAGACTCTGCCATCCCTCATAGGAAGAGTACATCCACCCACTCAGGGCCTATGTCACTTACAAACATTCACGGCACCAACACCTTCACACAGTCTGAGAAGAAAGAAGAAAGAGGGCAGTATTAGCCACTCAGCCAGAGTGGCAAACGGAGCTCCACAAATCTGGGGGGTAGGTCCACAAGTCAGGACGGGACACGCAGAGGACTCAGGGAAGCCCTTCCAAATTGACCCCACCCCCAAAGTGATAAAACACAGGTTTATCGCAGACTCCTGGACCTTGCTCAGCTCTGAGAAAAGGTGGTCTTTTTATGGAGCAAAAATGGCAGGTTAGCCAGGTAGGGTCCCACCTGTGCTCCTCGCCCTCCAGCAGGCGCCTGTAGGTGGCGATCTCGATGTCCAGGCCCAGCTTGGAGTTCATCACCTCCTGGTACTCCTTAAGCAGGCAGGCCATGTCCTGCTTGGCCTTCTGCAGGGCGGCCTCCAGCTCGGCCAGCTTGCAGCGGGCATCGCTGACGGCCGTCTCGCCCTGCTGCTCAGCCTGGGTCACCGCAGTCTCCAGCTTGGTGTTCTGGGGACCCAGAAGAGAACAAGGAGGGTTATGGTCTCTGGGTCTCTCTGTCCATTCCCTGGGTGTGTCCAGTCTCTCTCAGCCAGCTGGGAACACACCAAGGAACAGGTCCCTCACCTTCATTATCTAGGTCTACCTCAGTGACCACACCTTGGAACTTCTAAGTTTTGTGAATGGACTAGAGAACAAATGGAGAAGTACACAACCTGAGAGACCCTGGTTAGGCCCCCACCTCACTGGTGATCTGGGGCACAGAGGACCCATACCTGGCACTTGGCGTTCTCCACCTCGGCTGTCAGCCTCTGGACCATGCGGTTCAGCTCGTTGATCTCCTCCTTGGTGCGGCGCAGGGTCTCCCCATGACGGATCACCGTGGCCTTCATCTCCTCACACTGGGGGGAAGCAGAGACTCAGGATGGCAGGTGCCACGCACTCGGCACGCCACGTATGACTGTGCGGGTTGTACAGCGCTCAGTCTGTGCAGCCTTCCATGGCAGCCCTGCTCTGCCACCTCAGCCTGAGAGCCCTCTGCCCTTCTGTTACCACCCCCAGGGACCAGGATCCCCAGACAAGAGAAGCCATTTCTAATATTTACATCAGATCCCTCCGATGCCATGACTAGGAGGCAGGGGTGCAGGGCCACGCACCTTGCTGCGGTACCAGGACTCGGCCTCGGCCCGGCTGCGGCTGGCGATGTCGTCGTACTGAGCCTTGATCTCGGCAATGACGCAGTCCATGTTCAGGTCCCGGCTGTTGTCCATCTTGACGACCACAGAGGTGTCCGAGATGTGGGCGTGGAGGACGCGGATCTCCTGGGGAGATGAGAAGAGGAAGCATCCTGTTTATGCCTCAGCCTCACACACCCTAGCGTGGACCCCACCTTCTCAGCTCTCCCCTGGTCTCCAGCCCCCTCATCCTCATGGACTGCAGCCCCCTGCCCAAGTCCCTGTGCTCCTCCTGTCTCGGGCCAAAGCCCTCTCCTCCAGGCCAGCTGCCAGCTTTCTGCCCAGACCACAACCCCTCACCTCCTCATACAGTCGCCTCAGGAAGTCAATCTCCTGGGTCAGGGCCTCTGCGTTGGCCTCCAGGTCCGACTTGCGGAGGTAGGCGCAGTCCACGTCCTGGAAAGGTGGGCAGTCTTTGAGCTCGGAGGACCCCTGGTGATCGCAGCCCCAAACTCCTCCCTCTCCTCACCCGTTCATGGGAGCCGGGTTGGGGGGAAGCATTCCCAGTGTTCCCACTCCCTTCCCATCTCCATACCCTCTGACCTTCCTGGGATGGACCTCACAACCTCCTCCTCGTCTGAGAACAAACCCCTTTGTGCCTTGCAGATGGGCCACCAGCGTTTTCTCCTTCCAGCTGACACAGCTTACCTCCCATTTCTCCTTTGACTCAGCCTGTTCCAGGGTGCCTGCCCAGACTCTCTCCCCACTCAGCCATCTTCATCCCCCCACCCTGTCTTCTCCCTGTCCTCCCAGACTCCACCTGGCCACTGCTGCTTCTGTACCTTCCTCCCCCACACCCTGGGTCTGTGCCCCTTCTTTTGCTCCAACATCCCACAGCTCTAGACAGGACACTGTCCCTCAACAGAGACTGAAGATGCTGGGCCTCCATGGGACCCACTGACCACAACCTCTGAGGCAGAGCAGGACATCCAGGGGTCAACCCAGCCATCCCCCTGCCCAGGACAGGGTGCTAGAGCATATTCCCAGGTTGTGGCCTTTTGTCCAAGCTCTGGATGTGTCTTCCATGACCTGATCTCTGGGAGTCCCCCACCTGATCTGGCAAGGGCACTGCATCACACACGGAGCCGCTGACAACCCCTGGGTCTTTCTCTGTCAGTCTGAGACCCGCTGGGTCTCTGTTCCTCAACGGAGACCATGTTACTCACCTTCTTCAGAGCCACAAACTCATTCTCGGCTGTTGCTCTCAGAGACACTTCCTCCTCGTACCTGAGGCAGAGGAGGCAGAGAAGGAGGTCAGGGAAGGGCAGGTGTCCCACCAACCCCCTCCACTGCATACCAGTGAAGGGGACAATGTCAGCAACCGACAATCGCAGCTGGACCCCTGGCAGCCCCGTGGGGCCCTTCTGGTTGGATCTGGGATGTCTGCACTTTGAAATGAGGAGCCATGGGGTTAATCTTCTGGGACCTCATAGCCCCGTGTCCCCAAGCTGCTCTGAAGTGATCTCTGGAGGCAAATAAGGCCTCAGCTCTCAGCCCCATGCTAGGAGTGGACAACATCCACTCTGGGTTGCTGCAGCCCCTGCGTCCCCTCACCTGGGTGTCCATCCTAGCCCAGGTGAGGGGCCTATGAGTCCCAGAGGCCATCAGCACTCAACACCATGGGCAGTAGGACACCCAGAGCCCCAGGGCATGTCAGCCCTGATGACACTGGGGTTCATATCGCATCCATGATCCGTGGCTATAGGTGGGAGGTGAGGCGTGGAAGCCTGGAAGACAGCAGAGATCTCCTCCCCACAGAGCAGAGGTGACAGCCGCTGGGTGACCAGGCTCCAGGAAGAGAAGGCTGAAGGAGGGGAGAGATCTCCTGGGGGAATCACAGCCCTACTCTGGACAGCCACTGCTCGGGTGAGAGGACCCTGCTACACACGCCACCCTGGCCTGCAGCGCTGCTCACCCTACTTGGAAGTTCTTCTCACGTCTAATCCAATGGGCTTTAAGCTCAGTCATTTCCAGTGCCCAGCGTCAATCCCAGCCACACTCCACTCACTTCTTCTTGTAGCCCTCCATCACCTCCTGCACGTGGTTGAGCTCTGAGGCCAGCCTCCCGCTGTCGGCCTCCGCACACTCAGCCTCCCTTCTCAGCGTCTCGACGTAGCCCTCGAACAGGGGCTCCAGGTTGCTCTCACAGCACTTGCGGTTCTGGTAGAACTGCCACTTCGTCTCCAGCAGCTTGTTCTGCTGCTCCAGGAAGCGCACCTGCCATTTGGGTTTGGAAGATGGGTGAGATGTCTCTTGGTGCCTGAAAGCCAGTCTGAGGGGTCCTTTACATAAATTTCCAAGGCTAGAGCTCAGTAGAGCTTAGACAGGGCTAAGCACTAAAGACAAGGCAAGTTCTGGATTTCCTGATATGATCCATATCTGGTTTTCCATTTTAGGCATGGGAACTAGGAGCTTGGAGAGGTCAGTTCCTGCACCAGGTGAACTGAGTTATCTGACCTGATGAGTCCAGGTGGCCTGTAGTCAGGTTGTCTTGCTTTTGATTCTCCCTTCAGTGGCTCACCTGAGTTGTGAGCATGGGTGAGTTTCAGGAACGGTGTGATCAAAGACACCTTCCAAAAGGATGTCCCTGTGGTCCTGCTCCTATTTCTTATGTGCATTAATTGTGTCTTGTATGCATGTGTAGCCTCCTCCCTCTGATATAGCTGGAAGCCTTGTCCTTGTCTCTCTGTGAGGACTCTGCCTGTGTGAACAAAGAATATGTGTGTGTGTGTATACATATACATATACATACATACATATATACATACATACATATATATATATATAATATAGGATATTTTATGTACAATCAAATCAGGTGCTCCTTCCTCTCCTGTACGCATCTCCCTGTGTCTGTCTGTGTCCTGGATGTGTGTCCTGTCCTCATCAGACTGGGAGCTCACCTGGACCACATCATCTCTCTTGCCTTGCCCTGTCTATCCTTTTAGTGCCTTGCAGAGGAAGTGAAAGTTCAGGAAAGGGCTGATCAAGGACACCTACCTTGTCGATGAAGGCAGCGAACCTGCTGTTGAGACACTTGATCTGCTCCTTCTCCTCATGCTTCACGCACTGCGCGTTGGGGTCAACCTCCAGGTTGAGGGGCGTGAGGAGACTCTCATTGACAGACACGGTGGTGATGCAGGGCGGGCTGGGTCCGCACACGCCGCCAGAGCGGTATCCGAAGCTGCGGCCGCAGGAGCCAGAGCGGAAGCCCCCGCAGAGGCTCTGGCTGCCAAAGCCCCCAGTGAGGCCACGGTAGCAGGAGACTCCGCGGTAGGGGGAGGCCGTGATGCAGCAGCGGCCCGGGCGGGGCCCGCAGGCCGAGACGCAGCTGAAAGTCTGGCCGCAGAATCCTGATCCGCAGGTCATGGTGCTCTTGAAGGTTTGGGTTGCAGAGTAGAGGACGTGAGATCTGGAGTCTTGGTGGAAACTCCAATGTATTTCTCAAGGTGCTCCAGTCCTATTTATGCTCCGATGGGAAGGGGCTTGGCTATGCAGATGGAGTCGGTGCAATTTGTGCTTTATGGGCTTGGGCGGTTAGTGCAGTCCAACCCCTCTCTAGAATGTGCTTCAGCGGTGGAGTGGCCCGCACCCGCCTCTGTGTAAAGAATGCCAATCTCTGGGCCATAGGGGGACTCAGCATGTTTCATCTTCAAAGTGCCCTGCCAGCAGGGCATGCACTCATCTCAGGGTACTGAGGAGAGAAGGGCAGGGCAGGGGAGGGGAAGGGAGGGCAGTGTAAGCCCAGGAGAAGAGGAAGAGAAGAGAGGCCAGATGTGGGGAGAAGCAAGGAGGAGGGGCCTGCACGTGTGTTGGGGAGTGAGTGGGGAGGACTCCCAGGACAGTCTGAGGTCTAAAGTCCATTCCAGGAGTGGCCCAAGTGCCACCAAAACACAATCTGGATTTTTTTTCCCTCTCTGGATTGTCCGGTTAGCCACTGGAAACATCTGATTTTTCTTACCATGGCAGCAGCTACTGTATTATTAAATACTCGTTGTCCTTTTAAGCTTTTATTATGAGAGTTTCCAAACATATAGAAAAGTTGAAAGAATAGTATAACAAACATCCTGAGATGTTTCACCTAGATACCTAGATTTGTAGATGTTAACATCGTGTTACATTTCCTTCCACATTGATCTAATTATTTGACAGTTACAGGCAGCATGGCGTGTCACCCTTAAATATTTTGGCATGCATTTCTTAACAATAGAGGCAGTTCCATTTTCACATTCAACAGAATGAACAATAATTCCAAAGAGTTGTTAACTATCCATTCCATTTCAATTTTCCCAACTGTCCTCCCAATTTTTAAAAATGGTTTAATGTGCTTTAACTTGTGGCCGTAGCCCTTGTATTTTCTACAAACTGGAAGTTTACTCTGGAGCTGGGCTGTTCAATGTGATGGCGGATAGGCTCCTGTGGCTAAATTAGTTGGTGCTAAATGAATTCGAAATTGAAACTTCCAGTTGTAGCAGCCACACATCACACAGGACTAGTGGCTATATTACTTATTGGACAGTGCAGATACAAGACATTTCCACAACCACACCAGGATCTACTGGATCACACTGGTCTAGAGGATTGATTGGGTTTAACTGAAACACTCTGGGGCAGAATACTTTAGAAATGATGCTATGTAACTCTTAAGAAGCACAAAGTGTCCGGTCGTTCTGTTATTGGTACTGCTAAATCGGATCACTTCGGTACCTTTCCCCCTTTACAATCAGAAAGTACTCTGCAGGGAAACATTTTGATTAGAGGATCTTTTCTTTTTATTAGTCACCTACCATCATTACATGCTATAAATGATCTCTAATTCTCCCAATCATTTGAAGTAGGCCCCATTATCCCCATTTTACAGATGAGGAAGCTGAGGCTCAGAGGGGCTAAATAACTTGCCCACAGTCTCCAGCTTCTAAGTAGAGGAGCTCAGGAGATATTGTGCCTTCTCACCTATAAGCTGCAACAACCCTGGGTTGCCTAATAGCTGGAAAATCGAGAGCGTAGAGAGAGTTGCTCAGGAGGGGGTATCTGTGGATTTAGGGTTGGGGAGTCAGTCTAAGGAAGATGCGCAGAGTCAGCGGGGGTGGAATGGTTGGAACCAGGAGGGGAAATGGGGTGTGAGTGCGGCCTAAGGGCAATGTGAGGCTGGGGGCTGGGGAGTGGTACGGGTTAGATCTGCAGGCTCCTATGCTGAAGAATTGAAGGGAGGGGTGGAAAGTGGTACTTTTAATTATTTGTATACTTACGGTGTGTTGCAAGTAACCTGATAGAGCGTGCTGTGCTCTATTTATCCATGAAGCACCCCCACCCTGACAGAGCAGCTCTAGAAAATTATCTCATAAAATAAGAGGTTTTCATAAGTGGAAGGGATGAGCAGGGAAGTGAAATGACTTGCCTGGCAACCCCCCGTAGCTGCTGGGCCTTTGCGAGGGGGCAGCGGTAGGCAGAGCAGCTCGGTGAGAAAAGAAGGGAGAGGGGTTGATGGGAAAAGAGAAGAAAGAAGAAGAAAAGAAAACAGGGTTTGTCGGCAGTCAGGCTGGGCTCTGGGTGCCTGTGCAAAACATTCAGGAGTGGGACCTTATGGCAGGACAGACATGGGGTAACAGACTGTGTCAGTCGTTTGGTCACCCCAGAGGAGGGTGTGGCACCTGCTGTCACTTTATGTGTTTGGGGAGCTGGCCAGCACTTCTGAGGCCTTTATAACCTGCACTGCAGTCCTGGGCACTGCCCACAACGAGCAGTGGTGCCCGCAGCAAGCCAGCTGACGGGGTGTCCCGGGAAGCACAGTGAGTCAGGGCGCACTTCACACTCCCTTTACCTTTTCCACCAGTGTAACTCCTTATAAAAATGACCTGCATAAACATGAGCCAACTACTCATGGCTGATCCTTGCTAAGCAAGTTTTGAAAAGCAAGAATAAGTTGAAAACCAGATAGAGAAAATGCAAACATGACATCATTTTGTTAAATTCAGACATTACTAGTTGTTGCTAATTTTTGGAAACCTGAAGGGACATTCAACCTGCCTGCTTCCTTTGAGTGAACAACTTTTTTTGGGGGAGGGGTGGTTGGCAGAGTCATCACTCTGTTGTCTAGGCTCTGGCCATGTGAGCTTTATGAACGTTAAACTGGTTTTTACTGTGAGATATGTCACAGCACAAAAGACTGGGCAGGCGGAAGAATGCGAACAGGTGTGTAACTGAGGACCTCCCTGTGAGCCTCACCGACTGTGCCCCTTTCCGGCCTGGCCCCAGGCCACTTCCTCCCTGGGACTTTGTGTTAAATCATTCCTTTGCTTTTCTTTACAGTTTTAGTACTGAACCACGTATGACTTAATTTTCTAGTTTTTAAACATCGTACAAATGGGATTGTATTGCATGTATTCTTGCATGTCTGTTTTTTTTTTGTTTCGTTCAGCACTCCTTCCCGTAGCTGTATGCTGTTCATTTCACTGTGGATTGTGCTCATTTTACTCACCTTTCTACCCTGATGGTCTCATGGTTGTTTCCAGAGCTTGTATTCCGAACAGAGCTGCCATGAACACTCTTTCCTATGTCTTCTAGGATAATTGTGTAAGAATTTTCCTGGGGTGGATGGTTATTAAAAAGAACTATGTGAGTAGTATATACTTGGTGTAGAAATTATTTATGAACATTATTCCAAACCTGAAAGATAATAACATCTCTTGTTGTGCATCTTGCTTCACAGTAGATACTATACTAAGAGCCCAACATGCATTCATGCATTTAATTTTTACAATGGCCCTCTGAGGCAGGTGTGTTGTCCTAGTTTTATGGAGGAGGACACTGAGGCCTAGGGAAGTGAAAAGACTGGCTTGGGTTGTATGGTTAGTGGCAGAGCTGGCACGCAGAACCTGGTGTGTTTGGACCTGACAAAGAGATGAGCTTATCTCATTGCACTCCATTTACCTACCACCCACCATGATTAAAAGTATCAAAGAGTAGATGGTGTTTGCATATAACACATTAATACATACACACACTCACTAATCCCCTCCCTCCAGTGCCCTCTTCTGGGACCTTTGGAGCATTCTCAGGGTTTAGGACCAGAGTAGGGAGGGGTGCTCACCTATTTTTGTGGTGAGTTTCCAGTTTTAAGAAAAAAGCTGGATATACAACCAGATCATGAACAAAAATGCAACCTAGCAACACACCGATGAGTACAAATGTTTGGTTCATGTATATATTCCAAGGGCTTGACATATAGTAGGTGCTCAATAAATATTTGTTGAATGAATGAAATGAATACCAGCTGCATATTAAGTGCTGAGTAATGGAGCCATCAAAGCTTGGTGGTTAATTGTATAAAGCTTTCTGGTAGGATGGGCTGGGGACCAGATGAAGCAGACCAGAGGGCGGTCATTCCTGGGGTTGGGGGTGGGGTGGGGAGACATTTCTGGCTGGGGCCAGACGGAGGGATAAAGTGAGTAGATGTGTCTTTAACTAGAGCAAAGTCCTTAACCTGGGTGATGATGGGCGTGATAGGAAAGGCCAGCCAACAAAGGCAAGGATCCTGAAGACATTGGGGCAGTGTAGAGACCGGTGGTAGGGTTTGGGAAAGAAAGTGAGAAGTAGACTTCTAGGAAAAAAGAGGGAGAAGATGCTTGGTCTTAGATTATTATTCTCCAGGGCCACTTGGACAAAGGACAGAGACTGGCTGGGTGGCAAGGAGGATGGCAGAGAGGGGAGATTTGGGTGGAGAGAGAGAGAAGAGGAGGGAAGTGGAGGAACAATGGGGAAAAACCCAGGGGAAAATGGTGAGGGGATGCTTTCGGGTTGGAAGCGCATAGGAGGAGGAGGCTGATGAGAGAAGGGTGCAGCATCTGCCTGAAGAGGTGGGCAACCTCGGCTCCAGCTTTATAACATTGAATCTCCACAGGGCAGGGACCTGGGACAGGGAAGTGGCAGGGGCTTAGCCTGGTTAGTGAGACAGACCTCACCAATGGCCGAACTCCCGAGTTAAGCTTCATTTCCTCCAGGATCCCCACAGGGACCTTTGGCCCCTTGTCCTCTCACAGATAATTGGCCACTGTCCCAGGCATGTTGGCTGAGGAGGCCAGGCTCTGACTTGGACCTCTCGTTAACTCACCAACCCAATGGCCCTGCCTAGTGACTGCACCTGAGGTCAGTTCTGTCGTTAAGTGCTCAGTTGCTGTGTGAACATCTACTCCCTCACCCCTCAGTTTCTCTCCCTGGAACCTAGCCTGCACCTTCTTTCTGTGAACAGAAAGCATGAGCTGCAAGGTTAGCAAAGGCATAGGCTTAGTGTGCAGAGGCTTCGGTGTCCTCCAGATGTAGAGCACACAGGCTTTCTCCCAGCCCTCAGCCATGGGGCAGGATCCCAGATGACACAGGCCTTACTTCTTAGGTCTGTCTCTACGGGCTCTTTACCATCACAGCACCTCATGATTCATCTCTCTTCTGAGAGGGCCCTAAGGGTCCTCTACTGTCCATCCACTCTGCGAAATACCTTTGCACCAGTACTGTCCTGCCTGCCTGTTTACCGAAGCCCATCTTCACTCTTTCCAAGGAGACTTTCTTGCCTTTCCCATCAGAGTCGTTGCACTCCACATTGCCTGAGAATGAGCACTGTCAGTAGGCATTGCATTCCCGAGCATCTGATGATACATCTCAAAAGCCGCCCTCTTCAGACTTCTGGCCTTTCTCATAAATGTGGGTCTGCCTTCCCTGTCAGTTGGGGAGCTCCAGAATCCATGTCTTCTTCTTTCTTTTAGTGCCTTCTTCCTTCCCTCCAAAAACTGAGACAGGGTTCAGGATATGGCAGGGACATATTAATCACAGAATCCTTGAATCCTCCAACAACACATTATTTTGTCTAACTCATCATCCATCTTGAGAAATATGCTTCAACACCCCCCACAGGAACAGAATGAACTGACAAAAAACTTCCTAATGTTAAATCCACCTGATTTACCTTTTCTTTTCAGGCGTCCCTTGGAAAAAAATCCACTTGAGTTAAAAGAGGAGGTTCTGATCTTCAGGTCTGAAGGTCTTTGGGTTCATCTGCTCTCCTCCAGAATAATGAGTCTTCCTCTTTTATATAAAGCTTCCTTAAATGGGAGAGATAACACAAGCTCCTTTAGGAAACCATGACTACCTGCCCTCCTGGGAAGTTCTTTCTCAACTCCAACTTCCATCTGTCTAGCTGCAGTGAAAGCCTGACTTCTCTTGCTCTCTTTGGACTTACATTATACTTGCATGGATCATCAATAGCATGTTCCTCACCCTCAGGCCCATGGTATCCCTAAGCGACTGACCATTCAACAGGTTTCAGGATTAGGTAAAAAGCAAGATGAGTGAGTATGTCATTGATTTATAACTTACATTATAATATTATCAGAAATCATGCGAATGTCTGATGATCTGCTCGGAAATACAAATTCATGAACTATTCACACAAAAACAGACTTTTTGGATTGTCCAAAATTCTCTTTTCATCCAGTTGTGTGATTGCCCAAGGATTGGTGACATATTCCCTTTGCTTAAGAAGAAAGATTCTGCCCTGCAGCAGCTAGGATACAATGGGAACTGAAGGAGGGGCATTTAATTTGGGGTTCTTTTTTGGGGATAAAGGAAGTAGCCATGGCCAAGGGTGTCAGGTCCTCCCTGCCCTTTGGGCTGATCCCCATGGTAGAACAACAGTAGATAAAATTTATTGAGCACTTGCTGTGTGCCAGGTACTGTGTTAAGCATTGTCCATGCATTATTTCATTTAATCCTTCTATTAGTCCTTTAAGAAAGGCAACCTTCATGAGAATTTTACATGTATGGTTTAGGAATGTGAGCAGGCATATTCCATCAAACATGCTGATATATCCACACCAGCAGCAGCAACAAGGACAAAAAGAACAACAAGAATAACATCAATGACATACACCTCTACTTCCCCATCAAACCTGTCACTATAACTACTGCAGCAGTAGCAACAACCACTACCTACATGGATGAATACATTCTTAGAGGCTCTATTCCAAGTGCTTTACATGGACTAATTCTTTTAATCCTTACAACAACTTTATCAGGTGGGTACTATTATCCCCATTTTACAAATCATAAAATGAGATACAGAGAGGTTAAGTAATTGTCTAAGGTTATACAGCTAGAGAGTGGCAGAGCTGGACTTTGAAAGTAGGCATTTTGGAATCTGTGTTCTTCACTGATATGCCAGGTATTTAAACTTTTTAGTTTCAATCATATTAAGAAATGATTTTGCATAGTGGCAAAGTACATACATATTTACATACCATATACACTTGGAACTAAAAAGATCATGAAATGTTATTCTTACTACATATGATGCAGTCTGATATTTTCTATTTTATTCCAATCTATTAAATAGATTAAATTAAAATTCTAGTTGCATCCATGAGTGGGTCCCAATGTGAATCTGAAGAAAACGCTTCCCCAGGGCCTCCTGCTTCTTAACGATTACGATAAAGCACATAGGCTTCTGTGCTCTGGAGTTTACTGAGCGCGTGCCAGCCTCTGTAATCCCTCAAAGTAAGGCTGGGAAGGAAAGGCTTACTCTGTTTCTCAAAGGGGGGCATTCCTTGCCCCATTCACACAGCAATCATCGCAGCAGAGTCCTGGTTCCTACCCAGCCCTTCTGGGTTGAAGGCCCACACTGTCCACAGTGGATGGACAGCACACACCAATGTGGATCTGTTGTGACATCTTCCAAGGTTGCTGACAAACTGCTGCGGGGGAGGGGGAGGGGGCGGCAGGGTTGGTATAGCATGGAAAGCAGCACAGAGTCAAGGGGGTAACGGCAGGGGGCTGGATGCTCTCCTCATATGGATCGTCTAGATTGGTTCTACCATATTCTGAGCCAAATGCCATGCAGACTCATAACTGTGGTGTCCATCCTAGGCCTTCTGGGCCCCGGAGGAAACACGGAGGGCTGAGTTGAAATCCAGACATACTATCCTTGCTTGGGAGCTTGTTGGAAATGGTTGGGCATTCCTGAGGCCAGTGAGCCAGTGTGTACCCCCTGAACATCATGAATAACTCTGAGAAGAGGATGCCTCCACTCAGCATAGGCTGGCCAAAAAGGTCTAATAAGTTGGCTTAGGATCTAGTTGATGTGTAAGGGGGATCGGGTGTGGGTGAGAGTGCAAGTGAGCACATGAGTGCCTGTGTGGGATATGTTGATAGATGTGAGGGACTTGGGAACAATGTGGGAGTGTTGGATACGTGTGGAGGTAATTAAGAGATAGTTTAAGCGTGTGGCTCTGGCAGTGCAGAAAGAGGCCATCAGTGTGAGGGAAATCACCAAGCGCACTCCAAGTTTCACATCGTTTGTTGATCTCACATTCCCCCGGTGTTTAGAAGGGGCGGGGGCGGGGGCGGGACGGTCCATCAGCACCAAGGACAGCGGCGTTGACTTCATCAAGTGGGCGGTACAGGAAGAGCCGCAGCCCCGCCTTTCCATTCCAACCTGAGTCACTGCTCCCCATCCTCCAGTTCCTGAGTTTCCCCAGCTGCGTATAGGGAGGTGGGGGAGGGTGTGGGGGAAGTGAGCTGGCTCTTTGAAGATAAAAATTGTGCAGTTTAAGGTAAAAGGCCATAAACATTGGCCGCATCTGGCACCCAATTAAGAACACTGAGAGGAGCGACAGCAGCTAAACACCCCAAGCCCATAAAAGACGTCTAATTGCTCCTAACCCATGGACGCACCAGGCTCCCCACATGTATAAAAGGCCCAAAGATGTCCGAGACGTAAACACCTCGTCCACTATACCCTCCATTCTGATCTTTCCCTCCTCAGAGCCTCCCTTGTACCAAAGAAACACCATGACTTGTGGATCTTACTGTGCTGGCAGCGCCTTCAGCTGTGCTTCGGCCTGCGGGCCCCGCCCGGGCCGCTGCTGCATCACGGCCGCCCCCTATCGCGGAGTCTCCTGCTACCGCGGCCTCACCAGGGGCTTTGGCAGCCAGAGCCTCTGCGGAGGCTTCCGCTCTGGCTCCTGCGGCCGCAGCTTCGGATACCGCTCTGGCGGCGTGTGCGGACCCAGCCCGCCCTGCATCACCACCGTGTCAGTCAACGAGAGTCTCCTCACGCCCCTCAACCTGGAGATTGACCCCAACGCGCAGTGCGTGAAGCATGAGGAGAAGGAGCAGATCAAGTGTCTCAACAGCAGGTTCGCTGCCTTCATCGACAAGGTGGGTGTCCTTAAACACTCCCTTCCTGAACCCCACCCATGCTCAGGACTCAGGCATGGCCCCTGAGTGGGGCAGTCAGAGGCAGAAGGCGCTTTGCCTGCATGAGCTCCAGTTCTGATGAGAGAGGCCGACACACAAGCAGAAGCAGGCACTCACTCGGGACCAGAAGACTCAGCTGGGAGTTCAGGTAGGCAGAGCTTATGGACGAGAAGTGTGACCCGGCTGTTCTGAGGCACAACTAGAGTTCAGGAAATTGAGGAGGAAAACTACTGCTGCTTCTGAAATTACAAGGTTTTTAGGCCCAGGCTGAGGCCTCTGTTCCCTCTGAGGACGTAGAGTGGATTGGCTATCCAGCGAAGTGCGGAAGGGGCCAGGGCAGCAGCGCGCCCCTTTAGATAGATGGCTTGTGACATCATCTCCCTGTACCCTGTCAGCAGAAACCCCATGCTGTGATCTGAATCTGGGCACTCTGTCTAAGAAGGCACTTCTTCTAGCTTCAGGGTGAGGGAGTGAGCTTCCACCTGGAGCCTGACTACCTGCCTCCAGGACTCATCAGGGTGGGATAACGCAGTAACCTGAGAGAAGGGATTGACCTTTCCCAGGCCCTTGCTCCCATCCCTAAAATGGGAAATCCAGATACAGATCATAATCAAGAAATCTGGAAGCTGATTTGTCTGCGGTAGTCCATCTCTAATTTCTGCTGAGCTGCAGGTTTGGGAGTTTATCTTACAGCAACTCTCCAAATTGGTTATGGGGCACCAAGAGCCATCTGACCTTCTTCTCCACCCGGAATGGCAGGTGCGCTTCCTGGAGCAGCAGAACAAGGTTCTGGAGACCAAGTGGCAGTTCTACCAGAACCGCAAGTGCTGTGAGAGCAACCTGGAGCCCCTGTTCGAGGGCTACGTCGAGACGCTGAGAAGGGAGGCTGAGTGTGCGGAGGCCGACAGCGGGAGGCTGGCCTCAGAGCTCAACCACGTGCAGGAGGTGATGGAGGGCTACAAGAAGAAGTGAGTGGAGTGTGGCTGGGATTGACGCTGGGCACTGGAAATGACTGAGCTTAAAGCCCATTGGATTAGACGTGAGAAGAACTTCCAAGTAGGGTGAGCAGCGCTGCAGGCCAGGGTGGCGTGTGCAGCAGGGTCCTCTCACCCGAGCAGTGGCTGTCCAGAGTAGGGCTGTGATTCCCCCAGGAGATCTCTCCCCTCCTTCAGCCTTCTCTTCCTGGAGCCTGGTCACCCAGCGGCTGTCACCTCTGCTCTGTGGGGAGGAGATCTCTGCTGTCTTCCAGGCTTCCACGCCTCACCTCCCACCTATAGCCACGGATCATGGATGCGATATGAACCCCAGTGTCATCAGGGCTGACATGCCCTGGGGCTCTGGGTGTCCTACTGCCCATGGTGTTGAGTGCTGATGGCCTCTGGGACTCATAGGCCCCTCACCTGGGCTAGGATGGACACCCAGGTGAGGGGACGCAGGGGCTGCAGCAACCCAGAGTGGATGTTGTCCACTCCTAGCATGGGGCTGAGAGCTGAGGCCTTATTTGCCTCCAGAGATCACTTCAGAGCAGCTTGGGGACACGGGGCTATGAGGTCCCAGAAGATTAACCCCATGGCTCCTCATTTCAAAGTGCAGACATCCCAGATCCAACCAGAAGGGCCCCACGGGGCTTCCAGGGGTCCAGCTGCGATTGTCGGTTGCTGACATTGTCCCCTTCACTGGTATGCAGTGGAGGGGGTTGGTGGGACACCTGCCCTTCCCTGACCTCCTTCTCTGCCTCCTCTGCCTCAGGTACGAGGAGGAAGTGTCTCTGAGGGCAACAGCCGAGAATGAGTTTGTGGCTCTGAAGAAGGTGAGTAACATGGTCTCCGTTGAGGAACAGAGACCCAGCGGGTCTCAGACTGACAGAGAAAGACCCAGGGGTTGTCAATGGCGCCGTGTGTGATGCAGTGCCCTTGCCAGATCAGGTGGGGGACTCCCAGAGATCAGGTCATGGAAGACACATCCAGAGCTTGGACAAAAGGCCACAACCTGGGAATATGCTCTAGCACCCTGTCCTGGGCAGGGGGATGGCTGGGTTGACCCCTGGATGTCCTGCTCTGCCTCAGAGGTTGTGGTCAGTGGGTCCCATGGAGGCCCAGCATCTTCAGTCTCTGTTGAGGGACAGTGTCCTGTCTAGAGCTGTGGGATGTCTGAGCAAAAGAAGGGGCACAGACCCAGGGTGTGGGGGAGGAAGGAACAGAAGCAGCAGTGGCCAGGTGGAGTCTGGGAGGACAGGGAGAAGACAGGGTGGGGGGATGAAGATGGTTGAGTGGGGAGAGAGTCTGGGCAGGCACCCTGGAACAGGCTGAGTCAAAGGAGAAATGGGAGGTAAGCTGTGTCAGCTGGGAGGAGGAAAGGCTGGTGGCCCATCTGCAAGGCACAAAGGGGTTTGTTCTCAGACGGGGAGGAGGTTGTGAGGCCCATCCCAGGAAGGTCAGAGGGTATGGAGATGGGAAGGGAGTGGGAACACTGGGAATGCTTCCCCCCAACCCGGCCCCCATGAACGGGTGAGGAGGGGGAGGAGTTTGGGGCTGCGATCACCAGGGGTCCTCCGAGCTCAAAGACTGCCCGCCTTTCCAGGACGTGGACTGCGCCTACCTCCGCAAGTCGGACCTGGAGGCCAACGCAGAGGCCCTGACCCAGGAGATTGACTTCCTGAGGCGACTGTATGAGGAGGTGAGGGGTTGTGGTCTGGGCAGAAAGCTGGCAGCTGGCCTGGAGGAGAGGGCTTTGGCCCGAGACAGGAGGAGCACAGGGACTTGGGCAGGGGGCTGCAGTCCATGAGGATGAGGGGGCTGGAGACCAGGGGAGAGCTGAGAAGGTGGGGTCCACGCTAGGGTGTGTGAGGCTGAGGCATAAACAGGATGCTTCCTCTTCTCATCTCCCCAGGAGATCCGAGTCCTCCACGCTCACATCTCGGACACCTCTGTGGTCGTCAAGATGGACAACAGCCGGGACCTGAACATGGACTGCGTCATTGCCGAGATCAAGGCTCAGTACGACGACATCGCCAGCCGCAGCCGGGCCGAGGCCGAGTCCTGGTACCGCAGCAAGGTGCGTGGCCCTGCACCCCTGCCTCCTAGTCATGGCATCGGAGGGATCTGATGTAAATATTAGAAATGGCTTCTCTTGTCTGGGGATCCTGGTCCCTGGGGGTGGTAACAGAAGGGCAGAGGGCTCTCAGGCTGAGGTGGCAGAGCAGGGCTGCCATGGAAGGCTGCACAGACTGAGCGCTGTACAACCCGCACAGTCGTGCGTGGTGTGCCGAGTGGGTGGGACCTGCCATCCTGAGTCTCTGCTTCCCCCCAGTGTGAGGAGATGAAGGCCACGGTGATCCGTCATGGGGAGACCCTGCGCCGCACCAAGGAGGAGATCAATGAGCTGAACCGCATGATCCAGAGGCTGACAGCCGAGGTGGAGAACGCCAAGTGCCAGGTATGGGTCCTCTGTGCCCCAGGTCACCAGTGAGGTGGGGGCCTAACCAGGGTCTCTCAGGCTGTGTACTTCTCCATTTGTTCTCTAGTCCATTCACAAAACTTAGAGTTCCAAGGTGTGGTCACTGAGGTAGACCTAGATAATGAAGGTGAGGGACCTGTTCCTTGGTGTGTTCCCAGCTGGCTGAGAGAGACTGGACACACCCAGGGAATGGACAGAGAGACCCAGAGACCATAACCCTCCTTGTTCTCTTCTGGGTCCCCAGAACACTAAGCTGGAGACTGCAGTGACCCAGGCAGAGCAGCAGGGTGAGACGGCCGTCAGCGACGCCCGCT
Source organism: Glossophaga mutica (assembly GCA_039655065.1). Lineage (NCBI taxonomy): Eukaryota > Metazoa > Chordata > Mammalia > Chiroptera > Phyllostomidae > Glossophaga > Glossophaga mutica. Next base: position 51,671,331 of record CM077304.1, read on the forward strand.
GCAAGCTGGCCGAGCTGGAGGCCGCCCTGCAGAAGGCCAAGCAGGACATGGCCTGCCTGCTTAAGGAGTACCAGGAGGTGATGAACTCCAAGCTGGGCCTGGACATCGAGATCGCCACCTACAGGCGCCTGCTGGAAGGGGAGGAGCACAGGTGGGTATCATGACCAGTCTTCTCCCCCAGCCTTGCCTGGGTTCTCAGCATGCCCTGCCTGTCCCTCACAGCCGTGGCATCTCTCCTCTCTTGTTTGCACACATCCTGATCATGCAACTGGACAGGTAATTTGCATAAGTTCTTTGGGTACGTTTCTAGCCCCATTTCTGTCTCTCATACCCACCTGGTGCTGACCTGGAATTAGTTCCTTTTACAAATCTGTTCCTCAGGTCAGGTCAGACAGTAACAATTGTTGCCCCTGAGAAGCCCAGCCTACACTTCCGCTCTCCTTCCCTCCATAGTGCTTCTGCCTTGTGTCCTCGTTACACATGCCATTCTGGTTTCCAGCTCTCTTTTTAAGCCTGGCTCTGGCCTCAGCCCAGGGAGTTCAGGTTTATCCCATAGGACAGCCTCAGTGGGGGATTCTATTAACTCAAGCTTAGATATTCTAACAATAGTGAGTATCCCTAAGTAGTCTCTTCCGTCACAGCAGGTAGGACTTGGCAGCCGGTGTCTGTCCTTTGGGGCAGCCATATCCTACACTGTGCATTTTTGTGTGTGGCTTGCTTTGGGGGCCAGGGCAGGGGCAGACTCATTAATAATTCAGCCTTCTAATGGCTGGAGGGCAGCTGAGCAGCTCCCATGAGGGGCACATTCCCAGATTGGCACCCTTGGGTTCTCACCTTAGGTTGGTCAGGTGCTCACAACCTGAGCTTTCTTCTTGCATACAGCCGGGCCCTGGCCCTGGTCAGAAGAGTGGAGGGTGAGGATGCTGAGGGAGTATCCAGGGGCATCCTGGGAATTGGGGCAATGGCAACACAGGTTTGGTGGCTGGAATCAAAGCAGTCACACAGGGAGACTCACAATGTACTCTCTGGACAGCTCGGAGGCATAAGAGCTTGCTGGGGCTGGAGAGTTTCATTAGTGAGGAATTCTGGGAGGAAGAGTTTTTCAAGGCTGAGTTTGGAAGTTGGAGACACATGTGGAAATGGCTCTGGAGACTGAGTGGCCCACCTCTCTGCCACACAGGGCTCTGGGAGTGAACTCAGAAGCTTTGGTGTGGGTTTCCTCGGCACCTCGGGTATGGATGATTAGATGGTGAATTAGCTGTGTGTTCTCCTCACGTCTGAAGCTAATGTGACAATCCTTTGCCACTGTGCTCCCACAGGGACTCCTGTTTGTTCCCCTGAAGGGCACAGCAGGCTGGGAGGATTACAAGGCCCAAGTTATAGCTCTGCCTTAATCCTGTTTTTTTTCCCCTCTCTCTGGGCATCAGTTTCTCCATATGTCAAATCAGGAAGCTGGTGAAGGTGGTCGCTGAGCCTGTTCTCAGTGGGTTCTAAAATCGTATCCATTTGCGCAATGCAACAGGTCCTCACTGAGCCAGGCATGGTTTTAGGCATTGCTGATTCTGCAGTGTGGGCAAGAAACAAAAACTGCTGCCCTCCCGAAGCCCACACTCTAGTGACACCAACCAGAGCAGATTCAGGCAGGTACAGCTGCTGCTCCTTGCATTTACGAGTCAATGAGAACCAGCATAAATAGTAGCAGACAACATATCTGAAGTGCTCAGTGTGGTAGGCACTAAGCACTTACATGTATCATTCGATTTCATCCTCACTACAGTCATCTCCATGAGGAGGTTAGGGTTACGGAGTGTAAATCTGAGGGTGCTCAGCTATCAGTGAGTGGAGAGCCAGGCACCCCAGCCATTGTCTCCAGAAGGCACACTTTGATGAGGGCTCTCCTGGCTTCTGGATTAGCCCATTTATTACCCAGAAGGAGGGCCATGGGGTCTCACCTTTCACGGTTGGCTGCATCGACCGGGCGGCTTTCCCGCAGCATTGACCTACCTCTCTCTTTTCTTTTCCCAACAGGTTGTGTGAGGGCGTTGGCTCCGTGAATGTCTGTAAGTAGCTCAGGCCCTTACCCTTCTCCCACTGGGGTCGTCCCAGAGCCTTTGGGGAGGGGGCATTTTGGCTTGCCCTAAAGCTGCCTGGCTGTGGCGGTGCCTGATGCACGTCTGGGCCTGTTCTCCCCTCTTTCAGGCGTCAGCAGCTCCCGCGGTGGCGTCGTCTGTGGCAATCTCTGCGCCAGTGGTACTGCCCCTGTTGTCACCACCGGCGTCTGCAGCGCCCCCTGCTGCGGCAACGTGGTGGTGGGCACCGCCAACGCCTGCGGCCCCTGCTCCGGCGTCAGCTCCTGCGGCGGGGTCTGTAAGAGGTGCTAGGGGGCTGCAGCCTCTGCCAGCGTGTCTCCCAGGCCCCCTCCGCCCAGCCAGAACCTCGTGAAACCGGAACGCCCCTCCCGCTGCTGCCCCACGCATCGCCAGCTGAAGGCCTCGCAAGAACCGGTCCCCAGATGTGTAGTCTGCACATCTCTACCTGCTGCCTCTGAGTGCCACCTCCCAGGTGCCCCAAGCCGCAGGGAGGCTAGGGCAGCACCTTGGTCTCTTTCTAGAGTCTTTCCTAGTAGTCGATTTGTTTTCCTGAGCATTCACCCTTCCTTCCACCTTCTGTTTTTTGCTGGATTCATTGGTCTGCCTTGATGCCTTCACCCAAGCTTGGGGGAACAGGGCAGGCCCCAGAATCTCCTTGTCTGCCCTTTCCTGGAATCTGCCAGTGAGTTTGGACCTGCGGAACGGAGATATGGGGAATACTGGTGGTGTTTTTTCTGTAACTTTGTGAGGGCAGCCTGGGGGAGCTTCTGAAAAGCCAATGAGTCAACTGCCAGCAAGTTGGTTCGTCTTTGTTTCACTCTGTGTTTCCAATAAACTAATTGTAGCCAATCAAACCTGGTTCCTTCAGAGTCTTGAAAATGCCAGGCCCCCTCTGTGAGAGGTGCTTTCTGCGGGAGATCTCCTCAGAACCTCTCCATCCACTCAGTTATTTCTCAGCAGGAGAAAATGGCTGCGGTGCATGCTGCCCGCACAGCTTGGGCAACCCAAGCCTTGGGAAAGCGGGAGAAGGCTGAGGGGAGCAGGACATCTGGTGTGGTCATGGCTCCTCTAGACCAGTATTCTCACCTTCAACCCTGTTGGTACCTTGGGCTGGAGGATTCTTTGTGGTGGGGCTGGCCTGTGCACCATGGGAGGTTTAGTAGTGTCCCCGATCTCTAGATACCAATAGTCCTCCCCCAGCCCCAACTGCGACAACTAAAGATGTCTCTAGACACTGTCAAATGTGCCCTAGGGGTTCTCAACCAGGGAGAGTTGCCTCACAGGGGCATTTCTGGAGGGGGAAGTGCATGAGAAAATGTGTGGAGGTAAGAATGGAAGGAAGGCACCAGAGACAAGCAGCTATGGGAGGGTCAGGAGACCTGGGCTTCTGATTCGCAGCCCTGACTGCCATTTCCTGAATGTGTGACTCTGGGCGATTGACTTCCACCCTCTGAGCTTCAGTTTCCTTGGCTGTAGAATGAGGGAGGCTGGGCCATATTCCTAAGGTCCCTTCCAGCTCCCTAAGTAAGATTATGGATTTAAAAGAGTTTTGTTAATTAAAAAAACAACAACAACTATGTTCGAAAGCTGGTCCAGCCATTTCCCTGCTCTGTGTTTGTGGGAGTAAATTCTGTAAATCTGAAAGGGGATTCTGTGAATACAGGAGCTGCAGATCTGAGGAGCAGCCCCAGGGCTGAGAAAGTGCACCCAAGGAGGAGCCCCAAAATGTCCCCTCCACCACATCCTCTTGGTCGAAGCTGTCCCAGGGCCGGTCCAGATTCCAAGGGAGGGCGAGTAGGCTCCATCTTTGAGATGAGGAGTGCCACACACGGAGGGGGCGGGGCGGGGCGGGGCCTATTTCTGAAGAGAGCTATCACAGGAGGGTTAAATGAGACAGTGCAGATAAAAGTTTAGAGTACAGTGTGCACAGAATTGATACTCAAAAATTGCATTTATTATTGTTCTTGTTTTTGTTACTCTAATATAACAGCACGGATTTCCTAGGCCCTGACTAGTAGAAGCAGCACGAGATGGTGGAGAAATACCAGAGCCTGGAGGTCTGGAATCTTAGACTCTGGTCCTGGTTGGGTCACCGTGAGTGTGTGGCCAGGCCTCTCAGGTTTTGGCACCTCAGTTAGTTTGTCTGCATTTTGGAGTGACAACTGGCCTACTAGAGGAGCAAGCATTTCAGTTGCTGTGCAGGGCAGATGCCAAAGGCTGTCACTCTGGTCCTGTCACTACCACAGCTGGCCGCATCTCAGCTGTCAGTGCAGAGGGGTCACATTCCTGGGCAGTCAGCAGGAACATTCCAGAGAGGAGGCAGCTGGCTCTCTGTGGAGCATGGCCGGCTTCATTAATTGGCCCATACCACCTACCTGTTCAAGATGATGGAAAAGTGCCCAGAAGGAAGTAGGAATGAGAAATGACCTTGGATGAAGAAAGCCTTTACGGGGTGGAGTTGGGGCTGGGGCGGGAGGGGGCGGAGGAGCAGAGTGTAGGACTGAAGGGCCCATTTCAAGCTTCTGGAGAGCACTGCGAGTCCCCTCGCTCTTGCACCAGCCTTAGGGACTCAGCAGAGTTCCTGGGAGTTTCCACTCCTCTCCGCCAACCCCGCTTCTTCATTTGCATTCCCCACATCTAGGATTCATCTCTTCTTCCTGGTTAATGCCTACTTATGTTCACTTTTTTTTTTTTTTTTTTGCTGTAAAATACAAGCTTCATGGAGGACAGGTGTCAACTTTTTTTTTCCACTTATATGAGCCCAAGTTTGTAAAACAGTACTTGGTACATATTAAGCACTCAATAATCATTTGTTGATTGAATAAATGAACTCCTGGTCTTCCTTTAGGTCTCAGCTTCAAAATTCTTTCCTTCAGGAGGTAACCAGCTTTCCCTGGTTAATAATCCTCCAACTACGCTTCTTATTTCCCCCTAGTACCAAGGCTCAGGCCTCTTTGTAACCCACCTCTCCTCGATGAAGGTGGCAGCGGTGGCAGAGGAGGTGGGGCTCAGGGACTCAGGACAGGAGGCTCTAACAGATGGGGAGTCTGCAACATCAGTCTAGTCTGGTCCCTTGAGCTGGTGGGTTGGAAGGAAGGTGCATCACTCCAGAGGCATGGAGCCTCCCTGGGCCCCCCAGGTGGCATCTGGATGAGCTCCCAAGGCTGACAGTCCTTACAGTATCCTCCTGCAGGCTCTGGGAAGGGAGTAGTACAATCCCAGAGCAGAGCTCAGAGTCATTATTTAAGAAAGTTGGAACTGAAAAGGCCCTTTCGAAGGCTGGGATCCAGTCCTAATTTGACAGATATTCAGGGCACCCTGAGCCAGAGCAGAGCAGGAAGGGTGGGGGCAATGGGGAGTGGTGAAAGGCCCTGAGACATTAGCCAGAGCCAGGTACGTAGGGCTGGTGTACTATGCTCAAGAGCCTGGACTTCATCCTGAGGGCAATGGAGGACCCCTGGAAGGTTAGCCCTGGGTTTTCTAAGGATCTCTGGTTGCTGCGTAGTGTGGATTGGAAGGGGAGAAGAGCAGGACTCCAATCAAAATGGTGGTGGCTGGACGGTGGGTGGTAGCAGCAGGGAGAGAGGAAAGAGATGGGTTACAGGGATACTTACAAGGTAGAAAAGAAAGCACTTGGGGTTTAATTAGATTTGAGGTCAAGGTTGCAGGCATAGATCCTAGGTTCAGATTTGGGCAGCTGTGTTGATAATCTTGACGGGGAGATAGGAGGAGACTTGGATAGAGAAGGTGGGAAATAGTGAGTTCAGCTTGGAAGGGTCTCTAGGGCTGTTGGAAGGGTCTCTAGGGCTGTTGGAAGGGTCTCTAGGACTGCCAAGTAGAGATTTCGCATAGGACCTGGCTGGGGCAAGTAGGTCTGAAGCTGAGAAGTGAGCGAGGTCAGGGCAGCTGGAGAGTTATCAGGTCTATGAAGCACAGTTAGACGATTTTAACCAGGGAGACACTAACGATGGTGGAAACTGAAGGCAAGAGACTGATCACTCAGGGAGCAAGTGCAGAGGCAAGAGAAGGGCCACGAGACACTTTAATGTTTGAGGGAAAGGTTTCCTGGGTGAGGGATGTGAGCCAGGTAGCAGAACAGCTTGGGAGAACAGCCTGGCCTGTTGAACAAGGAAGTGAAAGACCTGAGTCTCTGGCTCAGGAAATGGGAGGGAGAGAAGGTGACAGGTGAGAAGCCAAGAGGGCCCTAGAGACTCCAGGAGGGAGTGTGGGTCCTTCAGGACAGCATGGTGACGTGGTTAGAAAGGTCAGGGACTGGAGAAAGGTTGGTCAGCACCGGCACTGAGGTGGGGCTGGGCAAAGGGAGAAGAGAAGCAAAAGGACCGAGCAGGATGGGCCGGGGCTGTGGAGGGCCAGTCCGTGCCCGGTTCCTCCACAGTGGGGCTAGGGGCTTCTCAATGTCTGCCTCCTGGGAGCTCCCGGCCTCTTTCTGAGCACAGGACAGGAGAGGTCAGGCCATACAGGGGAAGAGGAACTGTCTTAGCCTTGGGATTGACACTGAGGAGTCCAGGGATGAGGGCGGTGAGTGGGGCAGTTGAGAAAGAGTCGATGGTGGGGGAGGGAGCTCCTCTTACCAGTTAAGAGCATCTGAGGAGGATTTCCTGGGTGCTGAAGAGGTGCGTGTATGGGTGGGGGGGATGGGCAAGGGGTGGGTATGAAGAGTCTCATCTCCCTTGTGTGATGGGCAGTAGTCGGAATGGATGGTGTATGGTCCAGAATGACACAGGGTGGCCATCTGAGGTGGCTGCTGGCACTTCTGGAGGTTGCTGTGCTGCATGTGTGGTGGTGTTGGTGAAGGTGTGTGGGGGCAAGGGGGTTAAAACCAAACACACACACACACACACACACACATGCGCGCGCATGCTCGAGTTCTGTCTTCCAGAGGATCCCATGGCTTCCTCTGGTTTTCTTGAGAACCAGTCAGAGGGACAAGTCTCAAACTCCCAGACTGGCAGGCGTGACTTAGGGGAAGGTGCTGTGAATACTGTCAGCTCTGCATGGCCGGGGGAGGATGGCAGTCTTTGGGGAGAGGTTGTTCTGTGTCTATCCAGGTTGGGACTAGGATGACCCCAGTCCTCAGGTCACCTGGCTGAGCCAGGGTGCTCACCAGTCGGTGGGCATGGGCTTACTCTGAGAGAGCAAGACATCATAGCACAGAAGGCAGGTCCCCCACTTTATTGGGAAAATAGAGGACAAGGGGCCAGACAGGTAAGGCAGGCATTCCAGCAGTGCTCCTTCCGGAAAAGGAGAGCCCCCCTTCCTGGGAGGGGCCAGAGAAGACGGTGCACGAGAAGGGTCCATTCCAAGCAGCAGCCCCTTCCAGTAGGACAAGGTGAGCGGGGGAGTGGCTGGTGCGAACAAGCTTCGTGGTGTATTCTCAGAGCACGGGGGAAAGCTACCCAGGGGCCGCTGTTCTCAGCTGGGGGCGGGGGCCGTGGCACATCTGGCAGGCAGAAGAGGTTTCTCCTGCTCGCTCCTGGGGCAGCCTAACACCTCCCTGGGCCACAGGGTGCCCCTCCACAGGTGGTGTTGAGCTGGCAGCAGGGCGCGCACAGTCCGGTGCTCACTGCCAGATTCCCGCTGCAGGGGGCGCTGCAGGCGCTGCCGGTCACAGGTCGGGAGCCGGACACGCAGAGGTCGCCGCAGACGACCCCGCCCCGGGAGCTGCTGACACCTGTGAGAACAAAGGCTGGGTCAGGAGGCCTGGCTGGTGGCCACTTCCTCCAGCCACCTTCCTTTGGCTTCTGTGATCTGGCCAGCCCTCCAGGGAAGAATTCGAAGGACCTTCAATTCTAGTTCTGAAGGTGTGGAAGGAACCTTAGCCTGGGAGCCGGGAACCTTGGGTTTTCTGGCCCTGGTTCTGCTTTGTGACCTTGGGCAAGCCCTTTCCTCTCTCTGGGCTTCCTCACCTGCACAAGGTGGGGGTCATACTGAGTGGCATCTAAGATCCCTTCCTGCAGTGACAGTGTTCTTTCCCTCTCCAACCCCATTCAGGCTGTGAGGTCCTTCCTGCACGGCAACCTCAGTCTCTGTCGCTGCATGACCAACACACCCCTCTTTACTGGGAGAATTGTTAGAAACATTCTTCCCAGTGTCTCTATACATTCGTATCCAGGAAGTTCTTGTCCAACCCAGTTTTCCTTTTTAGGGCTCAAGGTACTTACAGACATTCACAGCTCCAACGCCTTCACATAGCCTGAGTGGGGAAAAGGTAAGAAAGGGGAAGAGAAGAGATTAGAGTGAGACCCTCCAGTTTTCCCCAGGGGCTGCAATGGGTCCTCTCAGAGCTATCTCTGGTCTATATTTAAGCCTTTCTGGAACTTTAAAAAGTGTCTTTCTAGCGGTTGCAGCAATGCCAGGGCACACACTTTTTGGCAAGCAGTGTGCAGGCTGGATTTCAGCGTCCACCTACCCTCAGCTGGCTGCCTTTGTGCAGTACACAGCTCGCACAACCCCATCTGGCATACATGTATAGGTTTGGTTTTAGGAAGGGGAAGATTCTCTTGGGCAGTGACGTGAGGCCAGGGTCAAGTTTGGCTAGCAACTCTACCTTAGGACAAGGTGACCTTCTAGAAACAAGGGAGGAAGTAGATATTGGAAGAGTTGAGGATAAAATAACTCAAGGATGTTCTGAACTGAGAGGCAGGGTGTCTAATTCTGAGCCTAGCAAGGCCCGTACTATTTGGAACTCTAGACATTGCAGTGGCACCGGCTTTTGTTTTCCCTGTATACTAGATCCGAGTTCCGGTCCTTTGAAATTTAGGATCCAAACATCCCAGAATCTAGTTTGGGGCCCGTTCTTGAGACTGAGACTGAGATGTTGAGGAATCAAAAGTGGGCAGGTCTATGCATGTGGGATTTTTTGGGCAACTGGGCTACAGAAGGTCCCCACCTCTGCTCCTCGCCCTCCAGCAGGCGCCTGTAGGTGGCGATCTCGATGTCCAGGCCCAGCTTGGAGTTCATCACCTCCTGGTACTCCTTAAGCAGGCAGGCCATGTCCTGCTTGGCCTTCTGCAGGGCGGCCTCCAGCTCGGCCAGCTTGCAGCGGGCATCGCTGATGGCCGTCTCGCCCTGCTGCTCAGCCTGGGTCACCGCAGTCTCCAGCTTGGTGTTCTGGGGACCCAGAAGAGAACAAGGAGGGTTATGGTCTCTGGGTCTCTCTGTCCATTCCCTGGGTATGTCCAGTCTCTCTCAGCCAGCTGGGAACACCCCAGAAACAGGCCTCTCACCTTCATCACCTGGGTCCCCCTGAGTAACCACAACCTATGACTCTAGTCATGCAAATGGGCTAGAGAACAAATGGTGAGATCCAGATGGAGCACACACAGCCTGAGAGACCCTGGTTAGGCCCCCACCTCACTGGTGACCTGGGACACAGAGGACCCATACCTGGCACTTGGCGTTCTCCACCTCAGCTGTCAGCCTCTGGATCATGCGGTTCAGCTCGTTGATCTCCTCCTTGGTGCGGCGCAGGGTCTCCCCATGACGGATCACCGTGGCCTTCATCTCCTCACACTGGGGGGAAGCAGAGACTCAGGATGGCAGGTGCCATGCACTCGGGATGCCACGCATGACTGTGCGGGTTGTACAGCGCTCAGTCTGTGCAGCCTTCCATGGCAGCCCTGCTCTGCCACCTCAGCCTGAGAGCCCTCTGCCCTTCTGTTACCACCCCCAGGGACCAGGATCCCCAGACAAGAGAAGCCATTTCTAATATTTACATCAGATCCCTCCGATGCCATGACTAGGAGGCAGGGGTGCAGGGCCACGCACCTTGCTGCGGTACCAGGACTCGGCCTCGGCCCGGCTGCGGCTGGCGATGTCGTCGTACTGAGCCTTGATCTCGGCAATGACGCAGTCCATGTTCAGGTCCCGGCTGTTGTCCATCTTGACGACCACAGAGGTGTCCGAGATGTGAGCGTGGAGGACGCGGATCTCCTAAGAGGCAGGAATAGGGGAGAGACCAATCAATTTACCTGAGATTTTCCTCACACTTTGAGGCTGATGTCTATCATCTTTTTGGCCCCTTTGGAGCCAAAGTCTCTTGTTTGGAGAGAAAAAAATTCCTGATGAAATTGAATAGTTTTTTTTTGTCTAGATAAAGAAAAGAAAACAACCTTGTTAGAAGAAAATACAACTACTTCTCAAATGCTTGCTTCTGGGATTGTTCAGGCCCAGGTGAGTCTAGGCAGCTTCCTCCAGTCAGCAGGCTGTGGAAGCTTCCCTAGGACCAGACCCTGTGTAGGGGCCACGCCACATTCTCCTGGAATGGCCACGGAGAGGAAGGCTGTGGGCTGCCAGAGAAATCTGGGCTGGAGAACATGGGGCTGAGGCTGCGTGATGCTTCACGTGGCCTCTGCTTTGGGTTCCCAAGACACGGCTCTCTGCCCTGGAGACCACGCTTTCTTACCTCTTACTACTCTGTCTCTTTTTGTTCTCTATCCCTCTGTCTCCTTTCTTCCCTCTTCCTGCTCCCGTCCAACCCTCCAGCCTTAAGCATGGGTTCCCTTGTCAGCTGTCCTGTTGGGTCTAGACAGGGGTCGTCGGGCCTGTCATGGCTGAGAGCCCTTACCTCCTCATACAGTCGCCGCAGGAAGTCGATCTCCTGGGTCAGAGCCTCTGCGTTGGCCTCCAGGTCCGACTTGCGGATGTAGGCGCAGTCTACATCCTGTGTGGGGTTCAAGGGGCCATGAGGTCAGCTCTCTGCACAATGCCCGGAGGGCTTGGCTGCTATGTGGCAGAGCAGAGGGTGGGGTGGCTAGGGACTCCGGGTGGGGCTTGGCTTCAGGCACTCACCTTCTTTAGAGCCACGAACTCATTCTCCGCTGTGGCCCGAAGTGCAACTTCTTCTTCATACCTGAGGTGGGCAGGGAGAACAGGACCCCACCTGAGCAGCTCTCATCTAGGCTATGAAGCAAGCAGGCAAACATGCCTGGTTCCTAGATCTCTCCTGGCTTATCTCCCTGCCTCTACAAGAAATGGGGCAGCACAAGGGAGAATTCAGGCTGCTGATCCAGGCCTCCTTGGATGCACTGGGGAACTGAAGCACCTCTGAGCTGTTCAGTGGGGGTGGGAGGGCAGGTTCTGGAAGCTGTGTGCATGTGTGTGTGGTGGGGGTTAGGGCATGGGAGGTGGCTTATTTTCTCATCAGGTCTCCATTTACCTTTGCCCCTGGCTTTGGGGTCCCCTCTCTGTCATTCTCCTCCTGGGCTCAGCCAAGAGGAGTCAAGCCTCACTTCCTCCTGCTCTGTGGGTGGGCCAGCTCAGAGCCAGAGGCAGAGGCAGGGGTGTGGTGGACTGGGACGTCCATGGCTGAGAGCCTTACTGAAGGAAGCCAGTGCCCCTCGAAACCGGATTCCTTCAGAGCACGTGGCTTGCACCCTTCATACCACGCATCACACACAGTAACTGAAGGCCTGTCTGTGACTACGCCATGCCTGCCTCTCAGCAGACCGTAAGCACCACAAGGACAGGGACAGTGTCTCCTGTTTGTCCCTGAATCTCCAGAACCTAGTCCAGTATCTGGTTGGCATTTGGTAAGTGCTCAGAAAGTGTTGGCTGAGTAAAGGAGTAAACATAAGAAGAATGTCCATGGCTTTGAGGGCTATGCTTAAAGGGACCAGGAATATTAATTTTTCTGGGGTCTTAAAAGGAGAGTCTGGGTGGTGGATGGAGGAAAGTAGAGAACATCATTTCCTTGAGCTACTGGTAGGAAGCCAAGGAGAGTTCCACCCACACCGGGCCAGGACCCACCCAAGGGACCATGTGCCTTGAGGAAAGAGAGCTGGTTCTCTCCCCATCCTCGGCAGAGGCCCAGGTACAGACTTGGAGACTCCCCTGTGCCGGAGCTTCCTTCAAGCCCTTTCCTGAGCCAGGCCTTCCTGCACTTACTTCTTCTTGTAGCCCTCCATCACCTCCTGCACGTGGTTGAGCTCCGAGGCCAGCCTCCCGCTGTCGGCCTCCACGCACTCGGCCTCCCGCCTCAGCGTCTCGATGTAGCCCTCAAACAGCGGCTCCAGGTTGCTCTCACAGCACTTGCGGTTCTGGTAGAACTGCCACTTGGTCTCCAGCAGCTTGTTCTGCTGCTCCAGGAAGCGCACCTGCCGCCCAGAGGCAGAGCCTGAGAATCTCTTCTTGCAGGATGAGGGCAAGAGGAGGTCCCAGCACCAGGCCCTTCAGGCCCCCAACTCTCTGACCCAGTATCCTCCCTGGTGGGGGTGATGCCATCTCTCAAAGTCACACCTGGGCTTAATCAGCTCACCACCTGCAAGTCCATCTCGCGAGCTAGCTTTAGTTTCCTTAAGGCAATTTACCAGGTGTCCTGAAAAGCGCTAAACCATGCTGAATCCATACTCTGCTGCCACTTGTTAATAACGTGTCCCTGGCCACAGCACTAACCCCTCTGCTGAGTGATCGCCTCACCATGAGGGTTTAATGAGCCCAGATACCAAAAGGCACCTGTATGCTGAACAGCCACTGCACCAAGTCAGGTGTAGTTGTTGGTGTGCAAACGAACAGTTTGACCCTTTTAGAAAGGCAGACTATAAAAGTTGAAAAATAAAGTACGTGCCAATCATTGAACACCTACAACAACAATGCAATTAGAATAATAGTCACCTGGGATATTGGTGCAAACATATTCTGTGCTCCAACCCCCTCATTTTACAGGCGAGGATTTGAAGGGATCTCCTGCCTGGGCTCTCACAATAGCAGAGGAAGGACCCAAACTCTGACCTGCTGCCCTGCAAGGGTGGGGGTGCTTCTCTCACTGGAGTGATTACTGACCACTGGGCCCAGGGAAATTTCTCCTCCACTCTCCTGCCAGGAGGTCAGCCCACTGTCCGATTCGGATTCCTTTGTCTAACAGCTGCCACACCCTCGCTAAGTCCTTTTCTGCATTATTCTTGATCTCTCATGCAGTTAAGAGTTTCAGGGTGTTTTTCTTGTTTGTTTGTTTTTTTCCGATGGAGGTTTCTCTCCAGGTTGGCTCTGGAGTGCTCCGCTTGGCCCCAGAACTGCTTCCTCACTGGAGCTTTCTCTCCTTGGCGCCTCCGCCACCGAGCTGGACACTGACGTCCACTGATGGACTCAGCTGTGCCCAGGCCTCGCACTGCCTGCCTCCCGGGGGGCCCTGAAGAGCAGGAGCTGTATCTGTAGCTCACTCCCGGATCCCCAGCCCCAGGCACAGAGGCCTGTTAAGCAACTGAGTAACCACAGGTACGAAACAGCTCCGTGTGATCTACGAGACTCCCTCCAGGCTGTCTTCCAGTACTGCACTCACTAGCCCTGCCCTGGACATAGCGAGCACCTCCTTGCCATGTAAGCAGCTATTTGCTTCAAATACATTGAACCCACCTCACATGGTGGCCCTTTGCTCACAAGATGTTGCCTCTCAGCCCTACAGGTTCTCTCCCTGGCTCTGCTTGTGTCTTCAGTTTGTCCCAAGCATCAGACTGGCACCTCTTGATCCTATTCTTGTCTTTCTACCTGTGTCCTAGAGGTATAACTGCCTCTCCCTTAGGACTGGGAGCTTTTCTGGGTAAGTTCCTGCCTCCGACTATCCCCTCAATGCCCAGCCTGAGTCCTGAGCTATGTGGGGTTCAGGAAGGGTATGATCAAGGACACCCACCTTGTCGATGAAGGCAGCAAACCTGCTGTTGAGACACTTGATCTGCTCTTTCTCCTCATGCTTCACGCACTGCGCGTTGGGGTCAATCTCCAGGTTGAGGGGCGTGAGAAGACTCTCGTTGACAGACACGGTGGTGATGCAGGGCGGGCTGGGTCCGCACACGCCGCCAGAGCGGTATCCGAAGCTGCGGCCGCAGGAGCCAGAGCGGAAGCCCCCGCAGAGGCTCTGGCTGCCAAAGCCCCCGGTGAGGCCGCGGTAGCAGGAGACTCCGCGGTAGGGGGCGGCCGTGATGCAGCAGCGGCCAGGCCGGGGTCCGCAGGCCGAAGCACAGCTGAAGGTCCTGGGGCCAAAACCGCAGCCCACGGAGCCGAAGCCACAGGTCATGCTGGAGACAGAGGGATGTCTGAAGAGTGGAGAAGCTGGCAGAGGATGGAGCCAAATGCCTGTGCTCTCTAGGCTGTGGCAGGCCTTTTATGCACTGGGGCAGCTGGCATTAAAAGGGACAGCAAAGAGACAATAGCTGCATTTTATTGGCTTGGCATCAGCCTGGGCTCTTAAGAGCCAACCCTGCTTGCTTCTTCAGTGTCGTTGTGTCAACAATCCCCAGCCACAGGCCTGTTTCATCTTCAAAGCCCTTTATAAGCTTCCTCATGGCCTCTCCCTGCCCACAAGGACGTGGAGAAGTGGAAAAGAGAGAAGGGCTCCTGGAAGCATCATTTGGATTCCGTGCTCTGATGTAGGGAATGGGTGCGATGAACTGGGGTGGAGCCTGCTCCCAAACCCTTTTCTGCAAGGCGCACAGCTGGGCTATGGGCCCTGGCCCTCTGACCTGGCTTCAGGTGGAGTGATTGGCCTGTCCCAGGGAGAAAGAATATCCCTTTCTTCACTGTCGATAGAGCCTCTCCTAATCTATTCTTACCTAGAGATGAGTCAGGGATGGGGTGGGGGTAGCAATTTGGGATGGAGCATGGTCCCTGCACTTTGGGTGTCCCTAGGAAGACAGAAGCCACAGGATACCGGATGGGACATGGGAGACACTGAGTCAGAGTTCAGAAGAAAAGTGGGGCCATTCTTCAGAGTTCTGGGCGTTGTTGCTGCTGGGACAGGGTTAGAAGTGGGAGTGTAGAGTACCCCAGAGCTGCAGGGCTTAATCAGGGAGGGCTTCTTGGAAGTGGGTTTAAGGAGGACTGGGGTGAGGTGGGGATAGGATTGGGAGGAGACAAGAAAGGAGTCCAGCTCTGATTTGGGGACTAGACTGTGATCAGTCATCCTCTCATTCATTCAGTAAATTCTGCTTGAGTTCCAACTATTCAGGAGACACTTGCTGGGTTCTGGGAATCCAGCAGAGACCTGTGCGTTTGGAGGTAGGAGAGAGTGGCATGCACATGGGGTACCAACATTCGGCCAACGGGGAAGGGGAACAAGTGACAGGTGGAGGTAACACTGCGATGCCCAGGCTGCACTGGGGTCTGATGCGGGGGTGTGGGAGCCCTTTGGGTGCACAGAGGGGAAGTTGAGCAATGAACACTGGTGTGTACACACTCACCAGGAAGGGTGAAAGGTGCCGGAGATGGGGTGAGGGAGGTCACCAGGGTCCTAAAGTGGCGTCACTTCCTTCCTTCACAGGGCCCATAGGGTGAGCAGAGGTGGGAGGTGATAGGGTGTCCCTCAGCCAGACTTCCTTAATTTGCCTCTTCATTCATTTGGCTTCGGACAGTGATGGCTTTGTTGGGTGGACAGTGAGGCCAAGCCAGGAGGTTCCCCTAACCTGAGGATCTGAGTCCATAAACCCTTCCAAGCACATGGCTCGTGACCGTCTTTGAACCCAAGGATGACTCCTCTGATGGGCCTGTTTTCTGACGGGTCATGACCAAATGCTGACCCAGCCTGGGCTAAAAATAGCCCTTCATGAATCCTCCCGGGGCCCTCACCAGGGCCTCCCTACTTCCTCTCAGAGTAAGCGGCCAGTTATATCTCAGAGTGAGGGAGGATGCCTCTCTTCTGGGAGGCGGGGGATGGTGCTGTGGGTATCTGCCAGGGAGCTGGGCAACCTCTGTGTGTATTCTAAAAAAAGGGTGCTCCCAGCCACACTTTTGGGCTCTGTGGACAGATTTGCGCAGACTCTGGTTTCTGGGGTGGGAGCTCTGTGGGCGTGGCTGGGGCCCGGGGGCTCCTGGTGTGAGAGGCACACAAGGAGGCAGGTCTAGGGGCTGGGGTGTGACTGATTCCAGTTGAATGGCTGGCAGAATTTTTGGACACTTCTGTGGGGAGTGTGGCTGGTGGGTACCTTCACGCTGAGCCTTTGCTGGGTCAAACATCTGCCAGACATTCCAGAAAGAACCAAATCTCTCTTCTTGTCTCTGGTGAGCACCGGAAGGTTCTCAATCCATGTCCAGTGATTTATTTCTTGGCAAAGTGCTGAGGGATGAGGCAAGGCGGCAAATTCTTCATAAAACATTTCTCTATCACCGTGCTGGTCACTGTGCCCCTGTCCCCTGACTCCACTCCCGTCTCGGCCCAGTGAGCTGGATTATTGAGTTGTCCCCTTCACTGAGGGTCTCTGTGTAGACGCATCTACCTCCTTGGTTTGGGGGGAACCGCGAGTGCGCCCAGGCCCCTGTCCTGGTTGGAGGTGATGGCAGGTTTAAAGCCCAGCTTTGCCACTTGGTAGCTGTGGAACCTGGGACAACTTGTGTTTCTCTAGTTTCATAACCTGTGAAATATGAATGGCAGCCCATGCCTTGCTGGGCTGTTGGGAGGGGTAATGGAGTACCTGGTGGTGGGAGGTGCCCCCTCCACCCTTTCCCCTACTAACAAGGGCACTGTTCTTGTTACACTCAGGCAGCAGGACCTTGCGAAGGGACAGTGTGCACGGGCTGTTGGGATGCCATCACGCACGAGCACAAAGCAGCCCAGCAGCTTTTACAAGGCAAGCATCAGCACCTCCGAAAAGCTAATGCTTTAATTAAAGCACCTATTTGTAAATGGCCCAGAACAAAGAGAATTACAGGCCGGGCAAACCCTTTGAAAACAGATTTAGGCAGGAAGCTGACAGAGGGACAGCAGCAGCCCAGCCCTCCAGGCTGCTTCCTTCCACCCGAGCCTCCGGCTGTGATGGGTTCCGGCCTTACCAAGGGCTTGTAGGGCTCTGGCCAAGCCCCAGGCTTGTTCAATCGCCAAGGCTTGAGCCTTGTGCCTGCCCTTCACCCAGCCCGCCTGAGTTGGCCTTTAGGGCTGAGCTGTCCCTGTTGCCAGGGATACAGCCGGCCCTGTCGTTCTGGTCCTCTGAGCCCTGCCTACTTCCCTGGAATTGCGACCCCCGCCTGGCTTACTCATGACTCCATGTCTTCTGACGGCTTTCTGCCTATTTGTCCGCCTGGCTTCTGACCTGCGGATGCTCTGACTTTTGGCATTTCTTTTTGCCTTACTATCCACGGGCCTTTTAATTTCTTGTCCTTTCCTGATGGATCTATGATAAATAACTCTGTGATGAACTTTCGTCAATGCATTTTCATGTACAACCCCACTAATTTCTTTATAATCAGTTCCTGGAGGCAGAAATGCTAGGTCCAAGGGGACAATCGTGGTCTGGGATGTGCCTGTCTGTCCCCTCTCTGGTTCTAGGAAGGTCCTTTCTGTGGGGAGGCGGTGCGGTGAGGTGGTAGGATTCAGGAGTCAGGGAGTGTGCATGTGAACCCACTTCTGCCCCCTACTGGCTGCGTGACAAATTAGTTACCTCTGTGGGCCTTATTTCCTCACCTGGGAGAGCAGGATTGGAACGCTGGCCCCAGGGCCCCTGCGAGATGAGGTGAGGAGGTGGTGTATGTGCAAACCCGCGGAAGGCTGAGAAGGCCCCCTGGGAACTCCTACCTGGGACAGGCAACTCTTGGGCCTTTCCTGCCACGGTTCTCCAACTTTCCATCTCCAGTGCTGCCTTCTGGCCTTGAACTCACAACACACTGGGCCGTAGGTCTATGTGCCATAGCTAATAAAATGTGGTCTCTTCACCTACTCCCCACCTGTTCATTCAACAGGTACTATGTATTGCAGGGGATAAGGAGGAGTTTAACACATCCCTGTCCTCAAGGAGATGACTGTTTAATTGGGTAGATTTGAAAATAAGCATGAATGAAACGATAGATCAGCATTTTTTTTCAAGGCCGTTCACGCCTGATTGTCCATTGACTGAGTGAGTGCGTCTCGTCTCAGGGGCTCCAGCCAGAGCTCACTGTGAGTTGGTCCAGTCCAGGGGGGCTTGGTGGGAAAGGTCAGAGTTGGGCTAGTCTTTGAAGGATGGAAGGGTTCGGGAGAGTCCGAGGGGTGGAGGCAACGCCAGGTGGAGAAGAGCAGAAAAGCACAGGAATGTTTAAAGGGCGTGGATGAGCCCGTGGAGGGTGCTGGACCTAAAGGATGGACTCTGGGCACAGCACAGTGAAGACTGGGAAAAGACAAGGGGGCCTGCTCTCAGTGGGCGCTGGCCGTGCCGGGGCTGCTGGACATGTGCATGAATGTTAGAAGAGGTAGAACTGGTGGTAGTTGCAGACAGTGGCCTCAGCTACATAGAAAACTCAACAAAATAAACCAATAAGCAATAAAAAACAATGGGATGAGCTGAGCAGTGCTGCTAGTTATAAGGTTGGCTTTCTATGTCAGTGACAACCACTTTGAAAATAAGTAGAAAAATAAAGATACCATTCTTAACCATAATAAAACAATGAGGTATTTACAATGTAACAATAAAGTGTTCACAAGATCTTTATTGGGGAACAATGTAAGACTCTTATAAAAAAATACAAGAAAAAGTGATTAAGTGGAATTATATTTAGTAGTAATTTGACCCAATATTCTAAAGATATAAATTCCCACTAAATTAATTTATAAGGACCATGGAAACCCAATAAAAATTCTGCTGGGTTTCTGTTTTATTGTAAGATCTTTTATTAACTTTATTATTTTTAGTCAATAAAAGGATTTGGGGTTGACTTGGTTTTAAAGAGCTCTAAATCAAAAGGAGTTTTTCATGCCTGTGGGCAGGTCACGAGTGCCAGTTTGCCAGGCCGTTTGTAAAAATGTCTGTTTCTACTCTGCTGTATTTCTACTTGATAAGATCAATCTAAAATGTATATGAAAGAATAGCATCTATTTCGAGGAAAGCCATTTATGAAAAAGGAAGCCAAGAGAGTGCCTGAGGGGTGGAGAGCTGCGGGGAGAGAGAAGCGTGATGCTTGTGCGGGAATGGGCGGGTGGCCCGTTGGAGCAGACCAGAGAGCTCGGCACAGGCCACCTAACACAGGATGCGTCTGGGACCTGATGAAGGTGGCAACAGGGAGGGCCGTTTATTCGGCTGGTGAGATCAGTCAAGAGAGACCACCCCCCCGACGGGGGGTCAGAGCGGGACGCCAGTTTGTGCCGTGCACCGCGGGAGGCCTCGGACGGACGGACGGCCTGGACGTGGGAAATCACACCGTAAAGCAGGCAGAGGGATACGTGAGAGGACATCCTTAGAACTTGTGGGTGGGGAGAGATTTCTTAAGTAAGCCTTCTTAAAAAAAGATTTTATTTAGTTATTTTTAGAGAGGGGGGAAGGAGGGAGAAAGAGAGGGAGAGAAATACCAGTGTGTGGTTGCCTCCGTGCACCCCTAGTGGGGGCCTGGCCCACAACCCAGGCATGTGCCTTGAAAGGAATTGAACCAGCGACCCTTTGGTTTGCAGGCCAGCACTCTATCTACTGAGCCACACCAGCTAGGGCTTACGCAAGTCTTCAAAATCAAAATGACTAGATAAAAAATTGATTGATAGGACCACGTCTAAAGTAAGATTTGTAGTTCAACGAAAGACTACAGAGAAAAAAATCAAGAGAGTTGATGCATCTACAATATGTAAATGATTACCACAGAACAGCAAGGCCAAGACCAGAAACGCAGGGGGAAGCTAGCCAGAGCGGGCATAGTTCCCCAAAGGGAAAGGCTAAATGGCTAACACGTGCGTGGAAAGAGAATGACTCTCGCCATCCTGGATGCAGCCTGGGACCCTGAGGTGTCTTTTTACAATCAGGATGATGGACAGTTGGGAGGATGGGAGCCCTCATGCATGGGGGTGGGGGTGGGGTGCAGGTGTTCTGGACAGTGTGTGTTGGGTTAAAAATGTCAAAACTGTACCATTGATCTAAGTAAAACGTACGCACTCCGAAAGTACTGCTACTTACCACACAGCAACGAGCACATATTTGGGATGGTGTCGTGTGTTGTAAGTGGGTGTCTGTGGTGAGGAGAATGAGAGGAGGGAGGGAAATGAGGGTAACGGATGAGTGAAACAGAGAAGGGGCTTCCGTGGGCTGATGAGGTTACTGTGCAAAGACTGGAGACTGATGGGTACAGCTTTCTCCTTAGGAGGCCCCAGAGAAAAACAGAACCTAAAATAAAGACAGTGGGAAGGACTAGAAGATGCCCTAGAGGATTGGCTGCAGAGCCTTCAGACGTCTGTGGAGCCTTTGATGCCTGGGCAGATGTGTCTTGGAAGCAGATTTTTAGGGAGCTGAAACTATCAAGTCATAGGATGGAGCAGAAGAGGAAAGCCTGGTATAGGGTTCTGTCAGGAGGTTATCATGTTGGGGTGGTGGCTGTGGGCCCCCAGGGAGGATACATCATGGGGTGCTGAGCACTTGGAGGGAAGCTGCTGGGAGAATGAAAAATCCAGACAGGGAAGAGCCAGGGAAGCCACACTTTAGGTCAGTCAACCTGAGAAGGCTTCCTGGAGGAAGAGGGCTTTCCCCCATGATGGCAGTGGGTGCCTTCTGCAGCCAGCCTAGGGTGCTCTCTAGTGGGAGCAGTGTGGCATTCCAGGAGAGCCTTTTCTGAGGCACCTGTGCAGCAGAGCAGTGACTCACATGGCCCCACAGCCTTCTCTGAGCCGCAGAGCTTAGGGCTTCGGTCTGTGAAACGGGCTGCTAGTCGTGTGGGTGTGATGCAGCTGGGCGAGCTCCTGGGGTCAGGCAGGAAAGGGGTAATTAGCAGTGTTTCAGGGCCAAGTTTTCTTCCTGTTTGTGTTCTGAAATTCCTCCTTCCCTGGTGAGCCTTCTGAGCGGTTGGAGGTGGGGAGCTCTGGAGGGCACTGCATCCCAGGGCACCCTCCAGCTCCAGGCAGCTGGCTGCCTCCCCGTCTCATGGACCAGGTTGGTAGTCCTGGAAGAGCCCCTGTGTCCAGGACCAAAGCTGAGTCCCCTGTAACTTCAGCCCATTGGCTGAAGGTACTCCACCTCTTTGGGCCCCCCACGACCTCAAGCCTGTCTCCCAGTGGCCTCACTTAGTACCTGGGGGCACAGCTGCCGTACATGTTCCCTCCACTGTTCTCCCCTCCACCCCCATGACAGACACCAAGCCCCCTCTACTTCAGGACTGCTCACAGGGCTGGGCCTTGGGGCCCTGGGCACACCTACGCCGGCTGGGTGCTGTCTTGGCCAGCAGTGTCCCTCCAGAAGCAGTGAGGAGGCTTAGAGTGGTCACTCTTCCCTGTGTGGTCAGAGCAGCAGAGGGCCGAGGGGCCACAGCTCTGGACACCGAGCACTGCTGGGCGCTGCCTGAGGGAGCAGGGGGTCCTTCAGATGGAAGCATGAGCTGTCCCTGCTGCTCAGACTGCAGATTCATGAGTGAAACAAACACTGGTTTTTAAAGCTGCTTAGTTTAGGGGTGTATTACTACACAGCCAAGTTACCTCTCGGCTGGGTTCTGTAATTTGCAACCACTCTGGATGATCAGAATCATCTCACTCCAGAATTTAAGGAGTTCTAACCTCCTTAAATTGTAAAATTTCAGTTTTAAGCTCTTCTCAAACCTCTTCTCTTTCTACCCTTAAGCCAGCTCCTTGTGGCTGGCTATTTCTGATTCTAATGGCTCAGCTCACTGGGGTGGGGTCTTTCATCATACCCTTCCACCTCCTTCTTTTTTTTTTTCCTGAGGTTTTTCAACCCTCGTTGTATCAGGGAGGGGCTGCCAAACAGGCCTCTGCCAGAGTGGCAGCTGATAGGAGCAGCAGGCTCCGTGGCTGCCTCTAGAGTTGGGTGGTGGGCCCATGAGCCTTGGGTTTGAGGGTTGGTTCCCATGAAGTCCCCCAACACTGGCGCCACCTTGGAACATTTGGCCATATCTTGCCCTCCATGCCGCTGAGCACCTGCCAGACTGCTACCCTTCCAGCTCAGCTTTCCTCCCAGACCATCCGTGGGACCTGTGATCATGAGGGGTGGTGACCAGGTCCAATGTGTAGCTCTCTTAGAACTTGAGGGGGGGGGCTAGCTGCCAACCAAGAATCATCATCTTGACTCCTGTCCTCTCTCCCCACGTTCACTAAATTGACAAGTCCTAATACTTTGTGGTTCTTTCCATTTCTTCTCCACTTCTCCAACACTGTCTTAGCTCAGACCCATGCTATTTTGCATTTCATTTCATGGAATAGCTTGCTAACTGGATTTTCTGCTTTTTCTTATGTTCCCACAATCTACTCTTCATTGTACTACTTAGTTGATCCGACCACACATCCAGTCACTTTTCTTCCGCTCATCTATCCATACATTTGTCATTATCTATCCCAACCCACCGCCTCTGTATGTCACTATCAGAGGAAAACTTTCCACTGCCGATGGGACAAAGTCTACACTCTCAGAAGGCACACCCACAAGTCCTCATGTCTTGGCCTGCTTATGTTTCCCACCTTGCTCCTTGTCACCTTGCAGAGACTGCCCTGTGCTCCAGCCACGCTCAAGTAGCTGCTCTGACCCTGAATGGGTCATTCTTGCTCGTGCCTTCATACCTTTATGCACTCTATCCCCTGCGTCTGGGAACTCAGGACTGGGCTCAGGTATCTCTGCACGTGTCTGTTATCTCACTGTAGGTGATTGATTTTTCCATTGGGACCAGTAGGCTGTGAGCCACCACTTGAGGACAGGACTGGGTTTTGCCCATCTTGATGTCCCTAGCATCTAGTGCGATGCACGACACCCAGACACTTACTTGGTAAGTAATCGTTGATTGAATGGATGAGTGGATGAGGCCAGGCCAAGGACTCATGGATGAGCGGGGAGAACAGGTATTCAGTGGCCACCATGCTGCCCTAAACCACAGAGCTCTAACTTGTGTGGCTATAATACCCTTGCCAGACACATTCAGGTGCTTGGGAGAGGCTTGCTGCCAAACAGGAACACTGACTGGGCAGGGCCACCTCGAGGGGGTGATGATCAGGGTTCCCTGGCAGCTGTGTCCCCTGCGACAGGGCCTCCCACGCTCCAGCCCTGGTGGTGTTCCAGCTGAGGAATCTGGCCGGGGACTGCCGACATTCCTTCAGAATCTGAGCGCAGCTGAACACTCGAACTGAGATCCTCCTTTCTAGATTTGTATTTGGGGACACACCTCATAGTGTTGGTGATGTCAGTGAGAAATCCATGAATCCCCTTGGAAAAGCAGGAGACAGTCACAAGGTGACAGAAGAGGTCAGGGTCACGATAGTGAGGCCGCACCTCCTCAATGCTCTGAAGGCCTTGGGCTCAGATAACATCACACTCCAGGGGGGCTGAAAGACGGTAGAAATGATGGGCGTGATTGTCAGAAATGTGGGTCCTTAGGGAGCAAAAGCAGGCCCTGAGGTTGGACAGGTGGTGATCTCCTGATTGTCACGCCGGGAAAGAGAGCACTTTCGGAAATGATGAAGCGGCCATGTGACGCGTGGAGGACGAGTCTGGGGCCGGTTGTCTCAGGGCGGTCAGTGCACGTGAGGGCAAGTGCAGCCAGAGCCTGGCCAGCGCTGCATCACACGGAGTCTGTGTAGGCGGAACGTGCAGCGTGGGCGGTAACTAAGCAGATTTCACAATACTGGCAAGAAACTGACAACCCGATAATTTACCTGCACATCAAAGTTGACCCTAATCTTTCTCATCACTCTCCAGCTCTCCCTATAGCCCTTCCAGACCCCACCCACACCCAATTAACTGACTTTCAGCAGAGAGCCTTCCAAGAATGAGGCCAACTCTCTAGGGTGTTCATCTGCGTGGAGATTTTTGTACAGGGGGGCGGCACCAAAACAAAACAAGACTTTTCTTACACGGTCACACCTCCCTGCCTGAGTTGGCAGAATGGATGCACTAAGACTCCCACAAAAAGAGATTAAAAGAGGTTTTATAGACCCATGTGTGGTGCTGGGAATTGATTAAGCGATGTGTGTGTATCTATCTATCTATCTATCTATCTATCTATCTATCTTCCATCCATCCATCTGTCCAGTGTATTTAGCATGGGCCCAGTGGAATGATGGACTCTAAAGGATTTCCAACAAAAAACAGATTCACGGTTTCCCTAGGCGATGTTGCAGGTCTTCTGGTTCGGCCCTCGCGTGTACCATTGCGAACAGTGGGGCGGCGCCTTGCACCAGGTCGCAGCGTCAGCAGAGCCAGGACAAGTGCTGGGGCCCTCGCTCCCCTTGGCATTTCCCTTGCTGCACCACTGCTCTACCCTGCTGTGCAGACAAGTTTAACCCGCAAGAAAGTGTGGAGGCATTCTGGATTCCTCCCCTTCTCTCACATCTCAAATTCCATTTCTCACGAAATCTGTTTTCAAATTTTTCTTCGAATTTCATCTGAAGCCGTGCTCTTCCCACACCGTCCAGGGCTTCTGTCCGGCATGAGCCTCTGCTATCTCCCTGGGATTCGTTCGGGACCCTCCTGACCCTCCTCTTTCCTTTCCTCATTGCCTCTCTTACACTCTGTTTACGGGCAGCCATTGTGATCATTTAGCATGTCTGATCATGTCTGTCCTCTGCACAGAGCCCCCCAAAACTCCCCACTGCACTCAGTGGGAGCCGAAGTCATCGCGTGGCCTGCCGGCCCTCCACAGTCGGAGTGGAGCACCTCCCTCCCTGTGCCTCCCCAACTCACCGCACACGGAACTCTCTTGCTCCTGCTCTGCACACCACAGGGGCTTCCTTGCTCCTGGTGGGAACGCACCAGGCCTGTTCCCACCTTGGGCCTTTGCACTGGCTCTTTCCTCTGCCCACAGGGCTCATCCCCTTACTTCCTCTAAAATCAATGCCACCTTCTCAGTGCAGCCCACTCGGACCACCTGTTCCAGTTGGACCCTGCCTTTATCCCAGCTTTCCTGAGTTTCCTTATCCTGTTCTATTACTTCTTTTGATAACCCTTGTCACCATCTAACATATAGTGTATTCATTTAAGCTTATTGTCGATACCTCCCACAAAAGTATACATCTTTATTTCATTCACTGATGCATCCCAAGCTCCTAGAATGATGCCTGGCACATAGTGGGTACTCAATAGATACTTGTTGCATGAAAGAGAGAAACAAATAGAGACCAATGTGAGGCAGGTCCCTGCTAGAGCAACAGTTTTGAATTCAGTTTCTGTTTTGCTGGCCTTGCTCGGTGCACTTACCATGGAGGAGCTCTCTCGCCTTCTGGCACACTCGACTCCCCCCTGTCAGTGAGGCTGGTGTGGGAGTTGTGCTTCTGCAGCCTGCTAGGGCTGAGGCAGCTGTGTGGCCGGAAGAACAAAGGACTGGAGTGAGCGGCTTCCTCGGGAATTCGGTTCACAGGGTGTCTCCCCAGCCTACCCTCCTGACTTGGCTCATCCTTGGAGCTCATCCTCAGATGCAGAAACAAGGCCCTTACCTCAGACCTGTGCTCCTGGGGCAGCACATGCTTCCTCTGGATCCATCCCTACATCATTCCCCACAGGAAGTGTGTGTGTGTGTGTGTGTGTGTGTGTGTGTGTGTGTGTATGAGGGAGAGAGGGAGAGGGGGAAAGAGACATACACACACACAGAGGGAGAGAAAGATCAGAAAGACTCCTCATTCTCTCTTGTTTCGTTTGCCCCTTGTGGAGGGGCATTCTGGAAAATTTTCTTGTTCTTGTCTTGGTGCACAGAGGTTCTGTGCAATGAGAGTTTTACACAAGGGCCTGGGGAGCTGGGGGCATTGGCATGATTATAGTTGGGGCTGCCAATGTACTCTTTCAAGGAGGCAGGTGCTCTCCCCACTGGGTTGCATTTCTATCCTGCTCTTCCTGGGTGCAACAAGGAGGCATCCTGTAGGGTGAAGGTGGGAGAGCCTTGGCTTTGCAAGGGATCTCAAGAATTGGGTAGTTGACCCTCTGAAGACCAGAGGGTCAGGCTGGCAATCTTGCCTTGCTTCTCTCTGCCAAATCTCACCAACCTCTAGGACCTGCCTTAGGCCTCCCCTCTTTGTGACCCTCCCCTGCCATGAGTGAGTGGCTCCTCAGAAACCAAGAGCACCCCCTCTGCCCGATCAGTCATCTTTTCCCTCTCTTGCCGCGGGTCTTTCCTGCCCCTGTCTGCTCTCCCTGCAAGACCCAACTTCCTTAAGGGCAAACCCTGCGCACCCAGCTTGATTTCCCTCAGCATCTAAATTAATGCCTTGTTCTGGTGGGATCTCAGCACTTGCTTGAGAATAAAGGCACCTCCTCCGAACTAGCTCCTATGCTGGGCGCATGGTGGAGGGCCAGCTAATATCCGTAGACTAGATGAAGAACCTCTCCAGCTAGTGGCTGCTCCCTCCTGCGTGTAGTCTATTCCATTCAGTCAATACTTCCCGAGGACCTCATATCTGCTGGTCGCCACGAGGGATATAAAAGTAGAGAAGATACGATTTCTGAATCCAAGGGGCAGTACCAACTGCAATGACTGCTATAAGGTGGACTGTAGCTCAGAGCAATAACAGGGAAGGCTTGAAGAGGCTCACTCCACATGTGCTTGCCCTGGGAAGATGAGCCGGGCCTCCCTGAAGCCTCAGAGGGGGAGCATGCGATTCACCCAGAATTACGGCTGGGGACCTTGGTAGGACATGGGGCCCTTCAAGTCTCAGGAATGTGCTGGCCCAGGCCTCTGCTTGCCTATGTGGGATAATGACCTGAGGTCCGCTCATAGGGCTAGAGAAGAATTAGGGCTGGATAGATAGATATGTCTGGGCTTGTGGGGTTGAACATGCAGGGGACAGGTTTATTGGGATTCAGGGTCTCCTTGATATACCATTAAAGGTGGCAAGTTTCAGCTTTCCTTCTCAATTTTCCCCTGGGGGCGATTCTCACGCTCATAAATGGCATTAATAACTTTCTCCTGCCTTTCATGTCGTAGGGAGGCCTGTCGTCTGCCCTATAAAAGGCAGGAGCACTCACAGGTCTCTGGCATGAGACCTGGTGTCCTTCAGTCCCCTCCATTTCCCTGGCATTGCCTGCAGAGCAGAGGCATGGCGAGCCGTTCCTACCGCATCAGCTCTGGCTATGGGGGCAGGAATTTTAGCTCCTGCTCAGCCGTCATGCCCAAGCCTGGGGCTCACAGCTGTGCCAGTGCCGTGGCCTACCGAGGGGGCAGCCCTGGGGGGCCGGGCTACAGGCGCCTCGGGGGCTTTGGCAGCCGGAGCCTGTGCGTCGTGGGGTCCCCACGGATAGCAGTGAGTTGTGCGCGCCCCCTCCGCAGTGGGGGAACCTTCGGCTACAGAGCAGGCGGCCTTTGTGGGGCCAGCCCACCCTGCATCACCACTGTAACAGTCAACGAGAGCCTGCTCATGCCCCTCAACCTGGAGATAGACCCCAACGTGCAGTGCGTGAAGCACGAGGAGAAGGAGCAGATCAAGTGTCTCAACAACAAGTTTGCTGCCTTCATCGACAAGGTGGGTCTGTGGGTTGTCCCCTGGGGCTAGTGGCTTAAGAAGCAGCAAGGGATTTGGAAACCAATGACTGGCTGGGCTCAAATTCTAGGGGTCCTAGCTCTGCTACGGTGAGCATGGGGCGTCAGGAATGTGGCTGAATCAGGGTCTTGGTTGTCAAATGTTGCCATGAAAGTCAAAACTGCAACAATGGATGTGAAATCACCAGCCACAACAGGAAGGTTTACTGCTGCTGCTGACCTTGCCCAGCAAGATCTGGATGTGCGTCTGCAGCCCCACCCTCTGGGTCTCAGCCATCACCTAGTGGGGGCGTGGGCGGGGTGGGCATCTCTGCTAAGGCTGGTGTCTGACCCTGCTCCTGAAGGAGATGCTGCCAATCCCAGCATGCAGAGCGGAGCCAGGACAAAGAAGGGCCAGAAGCTCCTTTTCTGCTCCTTCCTGGCAGGGACATTGTAGGAAGGCTGTGAATTCCCAGGACTTCCGCCCCAGGTGCCCTCCACCACCACTTACATAGATGAAAGATAATGAGTTGAGAAACTTGAGGGAGGTCCCCGGAGGGGCTGTTGAATTGCGCTTTTCTAATGTTGCGGTTTCAGAACCCTCCTGATGCCGGATATACAGCTCTGGTTTCCTTTGATTCAGTGATACCCCCCTGAGAGTCTGCAATCTGATGTTTGGGGGAGGGTAGCCTCTGGAGTCCAAGGGAGGAAAGGCTCATCTTCCAGTGCTCCGTGGTGTGCACAGCTACACCCAGATGGTGCATGCTGGGCAATGAGGGTGGGAGCTTTGCTCCCAGACAGACATCACCACCAGAAATCAGCATATCTGCAAGCGAAGGTGCTGTGCATCAATTCGTAGCATGCTGCTGGCTGTCCAAACCACCCTTCCCTCCCACTGGCACACAGAAGCTGACCCTGGGACCATGGGGGCTACTCATTGCATGACGACTCTCACCAAGATAGATGAGGGGGGGTTGAAATCCAGCGTTTGCTCTGCTCACCAGGCTGTGTGCCCTGGCAGAGGGCTACATCTGCTGGGAGCGGGTACCTTTTCCTAATTTGCTCGAAAACATGGTGAGGACCCTGAACATTGCAGATTTGAAAGGAATCTTTGCATGTGGCCTTTTGGGCATTACCCAGGTACACTGCTCTCTCTATTGGGAAGAGTCAGTCCCTCTCCTGGGATTGCTGCCTGCCACTCAGGTCTTCCCAACATTCTTCCTTTAGGATGAGCACCAGACATGCAAGGTGCATCGATGTGGTGGGTTTACGCCTGCAGAGCAGGCAGGCCAGAGAGCTGCCCTCACCACCTGGGCCTGCATGTGCAGACCCCAGGCAGGTGCCTTTTGGATAATCAGGATTTGGGTTGCTTTTTCCACAAGCATGGGCCATTCACTGAGGGTTGCTTTCTTTATACCAGGCTCCCAGAAGTTTAGGGCTTGAGAGGAGATCATAGCTTAGGACCAGCAGCTGCATGGTGCCTGGTGAGTGAAGCCAAGCTGAGAGGCGTGCCCGCCGACAGGGGCGGCTGCTGCCACTCACCTCCGGCCACAGGCCCAGCGTTGCCTGAGCGTCCGGTCTGTCAAGGTCAGGGAACTCTAGAGTCTTGTCTGAAGTCACTGAATTATTAAATGTTGTTAATTAATCAGATTTTTATAAAACAGTGCAGCCAAATAAAACATGCCTGTGGGCCAGATGCGGCCCGGGAGCTGCCTGTGTAAATGGACAATGCGTTCCCGCTGCCTCTGTTTATGGCGAGGCTCAGAGAGAATGAGGCGCAGTGGCTTGGTTGGGGGTGACTTAGGCGGTGGGAGAGCTCCTAACTGCTGGTCTGGGAGTCTCCCTCGGGGGCTCCCAGAGGCAGAGTGAAGGAAGGTCATGGTGGCTGCATTTTTTAATCACTGCCATAAAAATTCCCACAAACCTAGGAGCTTAAAACAGCATACCTTTATCTCATGAGGCTGAAACCGAGCTGCCAGCAGGACTGCAGTTCTTTCTGGAGACCCTGGGGAGGCCCGTTTCCAGGGACGTTCAGGTTCTTGGCGGGACTGAGTTCCATGTGATTGTAGGACTGAGGTCCCTGGCCGGTTGACGGGGTGGGGGGTGTCCTCAGTTTCCAGAGGCTGCCTGCCTGCCTGCCTGCAGTCCTTGACTCATGGCCCCCTCTCCGTCTTCAAAGCTGGTGATAGTGGTCAAGTGTTTCTGGCTTCTCATGTTCGAAATCTCTCCTCCGCCTCCTTCTTCTGGAATCTCTCTCATTCTTCTACCTTCCTCTTCCATGTTGAAAGGTGACTACTGCAGGACCCACGAGGATAATTTAGCGTGCTCTCCTGATTTTCAGGTCCATAACCTTAATTCCATCTGTAAGGGCCCTCTCTCCTGTAATGCCACAAAGCCACCGGTTCCAGGGATTAGGACGTGGCCACCTTTGAGGGCTGTTTTTGACCTACCACATTTTTTTTCAGGATCAGACGTTATTTAATTCTGTGCAGAATAAACAAATCACACATGAATTGGGTGCTTTTTCTGGGAGGTAGGGAGGGAGTGAGGGGAAGTTACTTAGGGAAAATTGTGAGCTGTACTTTCAGACTTTGTAGATGATTTGGTCTTTGGGGGAAGCCACAAGCTGCTGCAAGTCAGGGTCCATCCCCAAGGGCAGAGAGAGTTCTGGGGTGGGCAGGCACCTCCCCAGACTCCCCACTGAGTCTCTTTCCCCATCTCTGGGTGGCAGGTGCGCTTCCTGGAGCAGCAGAACAAGATGCTGGAGACCAAGTGGCAGTTCTACCAGAACCGCAAGTGCTGTGAGAGCAACCTGGGGCCTCTGTTCAGTGGCTACATGGAGACGCTGAGGCGGGAGGCCGAGTGCGTGGAGGCCGACAGCGGGAGGCTGGCCTCGGAGCTCAACCACGTGCAGGAGGTGCTGGAGGGCTACAAGAAGAAGTAAGCACGGCAGAGCCAGGGGTGGTTATAGAAGTGGAGGGGGATCTTGGCTGGGTCCGTACAACTATCCTGGAGGCAGAAATGTTTGAAGGTCAGGGTCATTCCAGGCTACCAGTCAGATGGTTCTCTTTATCAGTCTGCTCCATGTTGTCTGGGCTCCAAGCTCTTACAGCTAGCTCCTCCTCGGGACTGGGCAACGGTCAGGAGAGAAGGGGTCCTCCTAGCCTGGGAGAGGTCAGAGGTGCATCCGGGGTGCAGACTGACACAGAGATAGAGAGAGAACACATGAAACAGGAGGACTGAGATCAGCGAGGCAGGAAAGCGGAATGTGAGAGGCAGTCAGCGCCCCAATGGATGGGAGGGAAAGCTCCTGGAAGAGAAATCCTGAAATCATCAGGCTGATGCCATTCAAGATATCTGATAAAGTTGGATATTTCTTTTATTTACACCACACACAAATCATCAGGCTTTCGTTCTGCAAGGCTCTGCAATTCAGAAGTCCATGTGAATCTTTTATTTTAACCTGCCTTGTTTAGTTTAGCCATTATCTAGTTTTACCCACTGGATCACTTAACTTGCCCTACTCTACCTGGTAGACACAGGCAGAGTGATTTTGACACAATCACTTCTCATCATTCTAACTGGAAGTAATTGGATTCCTGGTCTTGGAAGGTCAGGTTTTACCATCCTGATAGATACAAGAATGGGTCTTCACTTCCCCTGGGGCTGGGGGACGCAAATACAGACACAATTCTGTTTGCAGGTGTCAAAGTCTGTCTCCCACTCTGGGGGTGTGAGGGCCGGTAATCACAGAGCTCAGAGTTTACAGCAGCCCCAAATTACCCTGTAATTAGGAAGTTGTGAAAACTGTGCTCTGGGAACTTTGGTCTCCCTTGTCAACAGGGGTGAGACTGCTGGGGATAAGGCCTCGGGGACATGAGCAAAAAGAACAACAAGGCTGGTGGAGGAGGATGGTGGGAGTGTCCCCCAGCGGTCTGGGCAGAGCGGGTTGCTTCCAGGGTTTCTAGTCCTCGGATATTGGGGGAGGGGGAAAAGAACGTCATGGGGACGGCTTCACGGGCCTTTACGTTGTGCACAACTTTAGGGATGCGGGACTCCTTGGAGCAACTGTCTCTCATTCATCCCACAGACTGACTGAGTGCTTTACTGCATATCAGACAATTTAACCGAGGATGCAGGGAGAGTAAATGACTTGCCTGAGCTTTTGCAGGGACTTCACTTCCAGGCTTGGACCAGAAACCAAGGACTTGGACACCATGTTCAGAGTCCTTTGGTGGGTTCTTTGTGGCTGGGAAAAACAGAAGTCAAGAGAGGCTAAGCCTCTTCTCCCAAGGCACACAGAAAGTCAAGGGAAGAACCACGGAGTCTTGAAAACCTAGGTTCACTAGCCAGCCCACAGCCCACATACAGCCCTGTACTCTCTCCCCTCAGGTATGAAGAAGAGGTGGTCCTGAGGGCCACGGCTGAGAATGAGTTTGTGGTGCTGAAGAAGGTGAGTGACCCTTCCTGTGTGTCAAGCAGCTACCGTTTGAACAGTGGATGCTCGAGACATGACCAAGGTCATGTTAGTCCAGTTGGGGTGGCAGGGCACTCATGTACCCTGGCAAGTGGAGGTTGGTCTGGCTTCGGAAGCCACTGCGGCCCCTGCGTGAGAACCGAGACTGTGTTGATGAGGCTTCTTAGAAAGGCAACCTCGTCATACTGCTGTTTGACTTTTTGCAAACTCTCTGACTCACTGAAATGCCCACTTTACATCCATTTCACTCTCATGTCAACATCGCCTCCCAGGTGGTTCTCAGCTTCCTAGCGATTTTGTGAGCTCTGGCAATTACAGATGATGGAAAAAAAACCTGCTAATAATTTCCCTTTGGTTCCAAATTGTTGAGTTGGTGTTTATACTTTCGTAGTTTGACAAATGATGTGCTTACCAGCTATCTCATTTGTGAGTAATCACAGAAAGGAGAGAGGGCCGGTGGAAAAAAAAAAAACAAAAACAAAACATCTGCCCATGGAGGTGTGACCTTGGTCTCAGGCAGCAAAGTCAGCTACCTGGGTGTTGGGTGTTGCCTGACCTGGGTGCCAAGGATGACCTACTGGGGAGGTGCGCCCGGGGCTCTGTGGCCACCGCAGGGTCATGCTCCGTGGGCCCGTTCGGCTTAGTGGCAGCAGCCTGCGGTTTTGGGTTTTGATCTTCGGCTAGCTGCTCCACCCAAATCCCCAGATCTGGAGGAACTGGGAGAAGTCGGTAGGGGCCAGACTTCTCTTCACCTTCTATCCCACGTGGTCTCACTGATGCTCGTGATGGAAGGTAATGGCAGTGGCAGATATCAAAGACCTTGTCCCTGTTAGCGGGGCCCTGAAGGTGACTTGTAACTGTAGGTTGGATGAGCAGGGGCAGGGGGCCGGGCCAGGAGGTGGCGTCAGAGTGCCACTGTAGAGTGCAGCGTCCAGGGCACCGAGGGACCCACGCCCCACGCTCTCCTGTCTTCTCCACCAGGACATAGACAGCGCCTACCTGCGCAAGGCTGACCTGGAGGCCAACGTGGAGGCGCTGAGGGCGGAGATGCACTTCCTGCGGGCCCTCTACGAGGAGGTGAGTCTCCCTGCCTCTGGAAGAGCCTC
Organism: Glossophaga mutica; assembly: GCA_039655065.1. Lineage (NCBI taxonomy): Eukaryota > Metazoa > Chordata > Mammalia > Chiroptera > Phyllostomidae > Glossophaga > Glossophaga mutica. The sequence continues at coordinate 51,704,324 of CM077304.1, forward strand.
AGAGAGGGGAGGCAGAAGAGGGTTTTCCTGGGGTGTGGCCTGTCCTGGTTCCTTGGTTCTAGGGAAAGTGGCCCATTCCTTACTCGTCTGGGATCTCAACATCCTTTCCTTCTGTGACTAAAGGAGATTTTTCTCTTGTTCAGGCCTCCTTTCAAAACGACAGTGGATGCTGTCTTTCCTTTGGTGATTTGAAAGGCTGGGATTCACCACCTCTCTACACATGAAGTAGAGATTTGATAATAGAGCATATAGATATGATAATCACTATAGTATGAAAACCCAGGACTCCAAATCTGGCCACTACCTGGTTGGCTGGACTAATACAGACAGCTACAGCTGATCTGGAGAGTTTAGGCTTCAGACGTAGGAGTCCGGCTTGTTCGTGGCCATAGATACTTGCCTCTATGTATCCCAGCATTAATGGAATTCTGCCTTACTCATTGCCTGGAGGCATGGCCCACATTCCAGCCCTTTCCTCTTAAAGCTACACTTAAAAGTTCCCTGATTAGCCAGTAGGTTTCTAATTTAATTCCTAAATTTTCAGAGTTGGGACTGTGCTTTTGATTACCTGGAGAGACAGGAATTGGAAGGGGATTGCAGCTGAGGGCCCTGGCTGTTGTCTCCTACAGGAAATCCACGTCCTTCAGTCACAGATCTCCGACACCTCGGTGGTGGTCAGGATGGACAACAGTCGGGAGCTCAACATGGACTCGGTTGTGGCCGAGATCAAGGCTCAGTATGACGATGTGGCCAGCCGCAGCCGGGCTGAGGCCGAGTCCTGGTACCAAACCAAGGTGAACTGGAGGACTGGGCCGCCCTGCTGGGCAGGGAAGATAGCCATGAACCTGGACCTTCCCTGGGAAATGCGCCCAGGCACTGCGAGGGGCTGCAGCTGAGGTCCAGGCTCAGAGCAGGGGAAGGAGGTGGGGCTATCTCAGAGCAGCAGGCTCGCTGATCTGGGCTGGAGAGCAGCGGTCAGCGACCTCCCAGCACACGGTCCATACATGTGGCGATCACTGGTGGTTTCCTCATGTTTGTCTCCCAACCCGCAGTGCGAGGAGATGAAGGCCACAGTGACCCAGCAGGGCGAGAACCTCCGTAGGACCAAGGATGAGCTCAACAACCTGAACCGCATGATCCAGAGGCTGACAGCAGAGGTGGAGAACGCCAAACAGCAGGTAGGGGGACACGGAGAGCCACTCGGCACACCTGCTGCTTCGATCTGCTTTCTGCTCTCCTACCCTGAGGGGCTCCTGCTACCTGCGGAGAGGCTGACATTTTAACCGCCCACCTCCGAAGGACCAACAGTCCACAGAACGTTCTGGGCAGAAGATTGGTCCCTCGACTTAACACATGTCCTCATGATTCCTCTCTCACACATGTACTTACATATAAACACTATATACTTCAAACATTTTAGTGTTTTAACTTTACATAATGATATTATACCATACATCTTATTTTGATTCTTCCCTTTGCCAGTTGACTTTATGTCTTTGAAATCCATGCATGCTGTTATAAATAATCTGTTTTGTTCTTTCTCCTTTGTAGAATTCTGTAATACTCACAAACCATAGTTTTTTCTCCATTCCCCTGTTGGTGACATTTAGTTTTCCTCCAAGTTTTTCATACTTCAACCAGTTGTATCACGAACACTTTTGTACACATCTCCATTTACACCTACATGAGAGATGTTTGAAAGTGCAAAGCAAGAAGTGGAATTGTTGGGGTGTAAGACATTCACTTATTACCTTTCCGTAAGTACTCGCCGGGTGTGGGGCCAGTGCGCACTCCCACCGTCACACAGGAGGGCTCCAGTTTCAGCCCACACTGCTGTCGGATTTTCCAATTCTTGTGCACCTGAGAGGTGTGAACCAGAATCGAACTGGTATTTAAGTTTTCACTTCTCTGGTTAACTGGTGATATCGAATGTCTCCTCATACACTCACTACGCATTTGTACTTCTTCTAGGAATTGCCTGTTCATAGCATCTGCTCGTTTTTCTGTTGCGATTCCTGTCTTCTTCTTGGTGATTTGCGTTATTCTTCTGTCCGTTGTAGGGTGGACGGATTGTAATCCTTAGTTGCACATGCTGCAGTTAATCTTCTCTCAACCCATCACTCTTGTCTGTTTGCTTTGCTCTGGTGTCCTTTAGTGAACAGAGATCTTTCACCTGGATGTGACCAAACTCATCACTTCTCACCGTAAACGTGTCATGTTTATGAAGGCTCACGGTCGTAGATGTGTCCTCTTACGTTTTGTCCTCTACGAGTTGCATAGTTTTAACTCTGACGTTTAGGTCTTTAAGCCATCTGAAGTTTATTTCCTGTATATACAGGAAGTGGAGTTTTCCTTAAAATTGTCTACATACACTGTAGCAAGAGCATGTATCCTGGAGTCTGTTCTTCCCCCACGGGCTTGTGGCTCCGCCTCTGCCGTGAGGCCAAGCTCCCACACGCCCCGGCTCAGTGCCCGTCCTCCCCCTTCTGCTCGCTGTTCCCGGCCACTGGGCAGGATGGGTCACAAGTAATTTCTTGCTGTTAATGGCTGAGGTAACGAAATATGAGAATGGTTTACTTGCCAGAAGTGAAATGAGAGAAGATCAGAAGTTATCTTTGTTATATGCTGGCATGCTTTTAAAAAATGTTTATTTTATTGTTGTAAGAGCACAACATGAGATCCTGACAGGTGTGAGGTGATCCTCATTATAGTTTTGATTTGCATTTCTATGATGACCAGTGATATTGTGCGCTTTTTCATACACCTGATGAACATCTCTGTCTTCTTTGGAGAAATGTATATTCAAGTCCTTAACCCATTTTTAAAACTGAGCTATTAGTTTGCTGATCTCAAAGAATGAGACCCCATACAGTGGCCTCTGAAAACCTGGGGTTGGCAAAAATTAATGGGGTAGCTTAGGGGAAGTCACAGCCTCTCTGAGCCTCAGTCTCTTCATCTGCATAATGGGAATAACAAGGCCTCTACGTAAACTAATGACAGTAAACAAATATAAAATATCACTAGTTATTGTCAGTCCTATTCCAGTGCTAACATTTCCTCCCTCTAATGGCTTATCATGGACTTGAATTTTACAATAAAGTGGTGTAAAAATAAAGGAAGAAAGCTCCAAATGGCTATTATTTCCCTGCTTAGTTAATTTAAAAGTTGACCTTTTTGAATGGAGGCGAAATAGGCTGCCCAAGGTGTGGGAGACCCACCAGGGCTCCCACAGCCTGCACCCTCTCAAACTCCTTCCCTCACCTGCTTCCCTCAGCGCTGCAAGCTGGAGATTGCCGTGGCCCAGGCAGAGCAGCAGGGTGAGACAGCCGTCAGCGACGCCCGCTGCAAGCTGGCCGAGCTGGAGGCCGCCCTGCAGAAGGCCAAGCAGGACATGGCCTGCCTGCTCAAGGAGTACCAGGAGGTGATGAACTCCAAGCTGGGCCTGGATGTGGAGATCGCCACCTACCGCAAGCTGCTGGAGGGCGAGGAGAGCAGGTGAGGATGGGACTCAGGGTCACTTCCCAGCCCCACTCAGACTGATGGCATTCAAACTGGGAACTACTCTAGAGATCATGGGGTCCAGCCATTTCCCCATTTTTCAGATAGAGAAACTGAGGCCCAGAGAGGGAAAGGGCCTGGTCCAAGACCACAGCTAGTTAGTGGCTGAGTTGAAATGATACCAGTCTCCTGGTTAGCACTCCAGTGATCTTTTCCCTCCTATGCTGCCCTCCCTTCAGCTGTACCTAAAGCCCATTCCAAGGCAGCGACTCTACCCTGCTGCCTGAAAGGACGTTTCTGCAGTTACACCTCAGTGGGTTGTAAAGGCTGCGAGCATTCAGAAGACTCGTTAAAGGCCATTTGATTTGGGAGGTGCAGACAAGAATCCTATGAACCTAGATACTCGGGTGCTCAGGACCAGTGAATGGAAATGAGCAGCACAGGGGAAGACAGAGGCGGGCACAGATCCGTCCTCCAGGTGCGCAGGGTGGGTGGCGGTTAGTGTCACAGGGAGGCTGTAAGAGGCATCTCAGAGGACGAGGTAGAAAAGGGACAGGACACTTCAGGCTGTGCTGACAGTTCCAGCCACGAATCGGAGGCAGGTGAAGGCTGCCTGGGAAGGAACAGAGTGGCTCCACACCTGGGACGGTGCCTGGGCTGCTAGCCTTGAGGTCGCCGCATCATCGTTGCCTCCTGGCTGGGCCCCATCAGCGGGCAGCAGGCTACGCTGGGAGTGGAATGTACAAGGTTCAGATCACAATCTGCGAGCCAGGTCTGGGTTCAAAGCCCAGCTCTAGCTATGAACCCCCATGCCTCAGTGTCCTCATCTGCAAAACAGGTAATCGTAAGACCCACCACTTAAGGCTCTTGCAAAGGTTAAATAAGTTAATGGAACATAGTAAGCAAAAGGAATAGCTGGTTATTACCAGAATAAGAATATCTCTATCCAGTGTAGCCAGGTAAGGCTGTACCCATGCTCCCTGTGAACACAGTTAGTGTCCCAAATCTGACATGAGCGGCACCCAAGGCAGCCGGCCATGCTGCTGGACTTGCACCATGCTTGACCGAGGCAGGCGAACTTTTACATTCGTTTCCTCGGGACTTTGGGTGAAGCCAGCAGAGCTATCTCCTCCTCTGTGCCCTTAACCCAACCCATTCGCCAGCATTCTGTGAAGCACTTGGCCTTTGGATAGTGAAACTTTCATTGTGATAATAATCATTAGTGTATTGATAACTCAGTCATATAATGGATAATGTACTGTCTCCAACACATGAGATTTTAAGAAGTTTAGTGGATTCTGTTTGCATATTGTGGCCAATGACCTTTTAATATGCCTGTCCTTTGGGGATCCCAGGGAGCAGAGCCAACCCTGATGCTGTCTGCAGTGGATGGACAGCCTGACCCCAGCCCCTCACCCCCTCTCCCCCGCTTCAGGAAGGAGAACAGGCCTGCTGCAAGGGCAGGGGAGCTCGGTTCTAATGCTCACTCTCTCCTCTCCCCCGCAGGCTGTGTGAAGGCGTGGGCTCCGTCAACATCTGTAAGTTGGGGGTGTGTGTGGACGTGGCTCTTTTGGGTGTCGATAGTCTTAATATCAGATAGCATCTAAATAGTGACTGAACCTCTGTCTGTGGGGCTCTGGGGAGGGTGGTGGTAGCTGAGGTCTCTGACATCTGGACAAACTGATGGTCCAAAGTGTTTGACCCCACATGGATCCATCCGGAACATCCATGGAGTCTAGGCTGATGAATGTGGCAAATTCTGCCTGCCCCCCACAACTGGTTTTGCAAAAACAGCCTAAGTCTTTCAATTTCACATGGAACACTCCTGAAGTGGTGCAATGTTTTCATAAGAAGAGACTCTAGGTGTCTATTCTGATCATTTGGGGGCCACCGCAGGCAACTCTCAGATCTTTATGTCTAATGGTCCCATGTGCACACAGAGCCTAGGCTGGGTGTCTGTTGCCCTCATCTTCCCAGCAACCATATTTCTAGATGATTCCTCTGCTGTGATCATCAGTTTTTGCTCAAAGATTGAATAACCACATCTCAACATTAGTCTGGTTCAAGCAGAGTTAGGTGTCCAATTCTCTGACCAAGCTCCTTCGAGAAGCAAATGGCAGTGGGTTTAAAAGATTCATGTTGTCAGTCCCTTGGAGTGTGACAAGAGCTAGTTATCAGTTCCCCAAAGTTCTGGGTCACACCATGTCTAGGACAGAGAGAATTCTGACCTGGTGTCTCCACTCACAGGTGTGAGCCGTTCCCAGGGCGGCGTGGTCTGCGGGGACCTCAGTTCCAGTGTCCCTCGTGGCCTGGGCGGCGTGGCCATCAGCAGCAGCGCCCTGTGCTCCCCCAGTGCAGCAGGGCCCTGCTCCAGTGCAAGATCTGTGCGGTTTGCATAGCCGGGGCAGGGGGCGAGGGCTGGGAGCGGGGAGTGGGTGTGGGGTGCTGGGACTCTGGGACACATCGGATGAGGTCTGATGGGGCAAGGGTGGGAGTGGCAGGGCGAAATCTTTTCTCTCTCAGGCTCAAATGTCAGTTTCGTCATTTCCTCTTACTGGAAACCCAGACTTATGCGCAGTTTCCTTCTTGTTGGAGTTGTGATTTCCTCTGAATGCAAACCCTGGGTTTGGCATCATTGCCACTTCTACTGATGTGGTCCAGGAAAAGGACATAAAGGCTTTTCGATATAGACAGCGTAGTCACTTTTTCTCCCAACTAACCTCAGGTTAGCAGACATTCCCCAGGTACTGATTGAGTGCCAGGCCCTCTGGGACAGGAGCCAGGTGGGGGGATGGCAGTGTGAGGGCTTTTTGCCCTCGATGAGGCTGTGCGTGTCCTCACCTCAGTGTTGAGGGGCTGTGGGGGAAGTGCAGCTGAGGGAGACCCTCACTCCATCTAAGAGACTGTGTGTCCCCAGAGTGTCCCCCAACTACTCATACGTCAGGATGGGAAGACCGACAGAGGCTCCTCTGCTGAGAGTTTTGTTTCCGGTGCTTTGGAATTTTACTGTATCTGGGTGATTCCCATTACGGCCCCTTCCCTCCTTTGGTGTGTCTGTAATTAAATGTCGAAGGCTGACGGCTTTCTCCTAGTTAACCGAGTCAATGTCTGCCTTTCTCCTCCCCCCTCCCCCGCCCACCGCATTCCCGATTGTTCCAGTGCTTCTGCAAGTGTGGTCCCCAGACCACAACCTATGTCAGCATCTGGGGGGGGGGGTGGAGAAGAGCCCAGAAATCTGAATTTAACAAGTTCCCAGGTGACTCCTGTAAGACCCAAAGCTGAGAACTGCTGGTTGCTGCGGGCCAAGGGAATAGGAGGGTTGGGTAACTCTGACTGTGGAGGAGGCTTTCCCTCAGACTCTCCCAGGATCAGGTTCATCTCTTTGCAGAAGGTCAGAGCCAGTCTAGCCCAGGCCGCGTGTGGTGGAGACAAAGGTAGAAAAGGGGAGAGAAGGGAGCCCGTGCACCAGCAGCTGCTAAATACATCACGTACATATTTCATTCATTGTCCCAGCAACAGTCTTGTTATCTTCGTTTTGCAGGTAAGGAAGTTAAAGCCCAAAGAAGTTAAGCAACTTTACTGAGGTCACACAGCTAAGTCCAGGATCCAAACAGAGAGTGTAGAGAATGCCAAAGCTCATAGACGTTCCACTGTCTCACCCCAATTTTCCCTTCAGGCTAAACACCCTCGCTCAGCAGAATGCCTCCGGATGAGGGGCTCTAACTGATCCCACCTCACTAGTCTGACCCTCCGGAGAAAAGAGACAGAGGCGACACAGAGCCACCTCCCGGAAGTGTTCGTAGGAACACCTCCCCACAGCCTCTGCGCTCCAGGGATCTTGGACAGACCTCATTATGGGGTGGTTAAGTCGGGCGTCCTACGTGGGAACCCAGAACGAGAACTCAGACCTCTGGCTGGAGGGCGTCTTCCCCAATGGCCTGGATGGGGGCCACTGATGGGGGAGCTCTGTCTCTGACCTGTTCTTGAGCTGACAGTCCCCGAGAAGTCCCGTCTGCGGCAGTCTGTTCAGTGTCCCTGCTGATGCAAGTGCACCCCCAGGTATGACGAGGTGGAGAGAGGGCTCTCTGATGGGCAATTTTCTTTCACTTGTTTTACAGGAAGAACTCTACTTATCCCATCTTTTTTTGGGGGGGGGATTAAAAAAACAAGATTTTAGAAAAGACCTGAATGGGTAGAAGGTAGTTTGCCACAAGAATATATATTTGATCTCAAGACATAGACAAACCTTTACGCTGTTTTCTCCCTGGCAGTGCAGTCCTTCTGATGCCTCCAGAACGTGTGCCCAGGAAGCACACCGATCCTTGAGGACCTTGGGAGGACCAAGGTTTTTCTCAGTGCAGTGTGCCCTAGTCTCCGCTCCCTGGGCTCAGAGGGTCTGCACTCTGGGCCTGTCATGGCCTAGACCCCACCGAGGGGTGGAATCAGGTTCAGGGACTGCCAGGTCTTCTGTGAGGAGGGAAAGGAGTCCCACCAGGCGCCTGCTGCTCCGGAAGGGGTTGTGGGGGGAGGCTAGGGGAGTGTTTGCTTTTTCTTTCTGATGGTGGCGGTGGAGGACATGTATGTATACACATACATGTGCCTTGGGTGTTTTCTCCATTATTTCGTGCCCAACCTCATCCCCCGAGGGCTGCTCCACCGCACTCCATTCCCTGGCTGCTCGCCTCTCACCGCCACTGTCCACGAGCACCAAGGGGAGAAGAGGGGGCATGTTGGGGGAGCACTTTGCTTTTGAACAAAGTAGAAGTGGGCAGGCACTTCGGGGGGCACAGAGGGGTCTGGTGGGGGGGCAGGAAAGTGGTGCAAGGCAGTTGTGCACTAAGCCTTTCCCACGGCAAGTCTCCCCTCCCAGAGGGAGCAGAGCTTGGTGCAGGTGTCCTTGTTGCTCCGGTTTGCAATGAACGAAACACTCGGTTCTGTCTCCTTTAGTGTCCACATTCCCGAGAGTGGCATGGCTGTGAGTGTGCACAGGGGGGACTCCCAGGTGGTCATTTCCTATGTCCAGGCGCATCGCAAAGGGGAACACGTGGAGTGACTTCCTTGATCTTGTGGTTAATTCGCATTTCTCGCTGTGCTTGGCTCAGGTGAATAACGACACCAATCTATGTTTCCTGAGGTCCCAAAGGCTGAAGCAAAGGATAGTTGGAGACACTGGGGCTGGGAGCTGGAGCCAGCCTGGGAGTGGGTGTTGGTGACAATGGTACAAAGCGGAGGGGACTTGAGGCAGCGAGGAGTGCTTGTGACCTCACAGAGAAAAGAAGATGCCGAGGCACAAGCTTCCCTGAGTTTTTGAAAGGACCCTAATGCATGCTTTCTTATCCTTCGGAGACCCTGTGCACTTTTCGGGGGTACAGTGAGTCTTTGAAGAAGAGTAGAAAACAGGCAGAAGGTCTGATTTTCTTTGACAGGGTCTTAGCTTGGTCAGCAGAGTTTCAAAGGAGAGGGGAGCTGGGGAAAGAGCGCTGCAATCGCCCACATGGGCCAGCTTGGTCACTGGGGCTGCCTGCTCTTCTGGCTTTTCCCCGAACTCTTGATTCTAGACCACTCAGCTTCTCCTTTAAATTTGTTATTTCCTAATACAACTTTGGTTCTTAGTTACCCTTGTATTGCACCCTTTCATTTCCATGGAAATAGCTCTTCTATCAACAGAAGGCTGTGGGGGCCACGGAATCCTTTCAACCAGAAGAGTTTGCTCTGCATTTTGCTGTTGGCTGCAAGGAGGGTGGGGGGAGAAGTTTCATCCTCCAACCAATGGCGCCTCTCTCTGATTGAGTTGGTTGACAGGTCTCTGCACACGAAGCATGGAAACTTATTAAAAAGCTCATTAATATCTCTAAGCTCCTGGCTGTTTGACTTTTCAGTGCGTGGTGTCATATTTGGGGGTGGGTATCAGATTTGGCATTTTTGTTATGCTTGGCTCAGACCCACGGTAACATCAGGGTGTTTTCTCTAAGCAAGGACTCACCCCAGCAACCCAAAACCAGAGGAGGCGGCCAGGCTGGACAGGGCTCATCTCACAGTTCCCCGGGCTGACTGCCGGAGCACAGAGGTCACTTCTTGTTCAAGGTGTCCCTGAGACATGGCAGAGTTGATGCCCAAACTTTGATCTCCTGACTTCTTAGCCCCTGAGGTTTACCCTTTCTGGGGCTGAATGTGGTACCCTAAATCGAGTATTAGCTTGTTGTGACTATGACCATGTCCTCCAGCCCCAGCCAGGTGGGAGAAAGGAGCAGAGCAGGCAAGAAACTTGGAGGAAGCATGCTTGGTGTCAGCTGGCAAACTTTGAATAGCAGCAACCTAAGCACTCAAAAGAGGCCGCTGCTGCCAGTGGAGACTTTGCGCTTGAAGTGAGATTCATCAGAATATGCAAGGTCTTAACTTATTCTCCCAGTGAAAGGCTGGCGGCAGGGGAGGGGGATGGGCAGCAGAGGGGGCTGGCAGGTGGACATCTGTATGAAATAATGGCAGCCAATTTGTGAATAGTGGCAGCCATTCTTGGATTCACCTCCAATGGACAAATGGAGGTGAGTCCCAGAGGGCTGATGTCTACAACTCCTGCTCTATCAGCTGCCTGAGTTCACCCAAGCATCTCAGACCTGACATGCCCTGGACCCCCATCCTGGGGCTTAGTTGGGGGTCAGAGCCAGGAGGAGACACTTACTACTCTCAAGGAACCTCCAGTTTGATCCAGGCTCCAGACACACCCAATGACACCCCTGCCCCCGAGCCACAAGGACAGAACCAGAGCTCCTCAGAGTTCCGGACACTGTGGTCCAGGGGGAGGAGGATATGTGTGGGGTGGGGGAGGGGAGGGCAGAAGAGTACGGGGAGCACTGAGCAAAGGCAAGTGGGAGGAGGGGTGTGGGATGGCTTATGTGTCCATGGGGGATGGTCCTTGGTGGCTTCAGAGGGTAGACTTGTCCCCATTGGGTGGCGCCCTCATCTAGGAACACCAGCTCTGGGTGAAGGGGTTGTGCAGGGTTGAGGAGCAGGTGGAAGAAGAAGAAATGGAGGGAGCCTGGCTGGGTTTGGCATACGGAGCACACACACAGGCTGGGAACTGGTTTGAACCAGGCGGGAGGGGGTGAGAGTGATGAATTTGGGATGGGATTCTGGCTGCTAGGGGTATGTGGGTATGGTCAAGGAGAAGGAAGGAGGTCACGGGGGAAAGCTGGAGCTGCAGTCCAGGCCTGAGTGGACCGAGAAGTACTGAATTGGAATCAGGCTACGGAAGTGGATAGGAAGCGGCAGAGTCACTGGGGAATTGGGGAAACACTGCATGGATTAGGGAAAGGATTGGTCAGCTGGAGACGGGGCAAGAGGGAGCGGAGGGTCAGAACGTTGGGGGGGGCGCACATTGTGTTCATAAGATCACGTATCCTTGCATTGCAGCAGCATTTATTGAAACACCGATTGAGACAACCCAGAAGGCAAGCCACCCACAGACAGTCGTTAACAAGCGGGAGACCCAGGAAGTGGCCTAACTTTCCCCATCCGCCCTCTCCGTGTTGGACAGACCCCTCCTGCGCAGGCAGGGGCAGATCTGGAGCAACCATGGAGTTTTCTCTGAAATGTATAAGGTGCATTGAATAGCAGTACCTGTCCAAAGTCAGAAGGATCTCCCTCCCCATAATGGGCCTCTCAGCTGGGAGGTCACTGAGAAGGCTGGAACAGGCTCACCCAGAGGAAGGCAGTCCATCAGAGAGACCAGAGAAACACACACCAAAATGACCACTGGGCGGGTGCTCCCTGCTGAGACATTCCCAACCAGGAGAGGGAGCCACTGGGCATGGGGGAGCCAGCTTCCTCTCTGATTCTCAGGTTGTGGGAGACCTGAGGAGGGTTAGGCTCATTTCTTGTCCCAGGAGAAGATCAAGCTCCCATGATGTTCGGCCACATTGGGTGACTGGCGAACAATGCAAATTGGCCATGGGTGTTTTTGAGTCAAATTGGACTTAAGTGAAGGGCTGGGGATGACTCTAACTGAAGCCAAGAGGAGAACCAGGAAACAACTCCCTAAAAAAAGAAGGTGGCAGAGCGGTTCCAGGGTCTGTACCTCTGTAGGAACATGTGGAAGATTCCAGAAGCAAACACACATTTTCCATTCACACACACATTCTGTGCACAAACAGACACAGGCGGCCCTGGACCCTATGCAAAGCGGACGGACCGGCTGCTCCCGCAGCTGAAGCTGGAGGAGCAGGGCTGACAGGGGGCGCAGGAGTCCGGCGCCATCACCATGATGCTGCTCCCCGTGGCCATGGGACCAGAGGCAATCTGGCGCCCAGGGGTGGTGCTATATGTGAGGCCCCCACAGGTGACTCCGCCGCGGGAACTGCTGACGCCTGTTTGAAGAGGGGACACAGAGGGATGAGTGGCCTGCTGTGATCTCACCAACCCCAGGACAGGCCCTAACTGGCTTCCGAATGGCAGGACCTTCTTTCCCCTCAAAGGGTTTTAGTGGTTAATAACTCAGGCCCTGTTCCTCTCAGTATCTCAGCCCTTCTAGGGGAATGGGGCAAGAAAGACAAGGGGGCGTGTGGGAAACCAGTGGGACCCAGTTGCCTCGCCAGATTTCCATGACCTGCAGTTCACATCGCCACCAGGGGAGGGCGCTTAACCCGACTTTCCCTATAACTCCCTAGGCGTCCCAAGTGAGACGCCAGGGCAGGATGAAAGGCAGCCTTCCAGTCCGGGAACATTCCAGGTTCACTGGGTTAGACCGTAGGGTTCAGCTTTGCCCACCCACAAAGCCATTTTCCGGGGCGGGGGCGGTTTCCAGCAGATACTTACAAACATTCACGGCGCTCACACCTTCACACAGCCTACAGAGAAAGAAAACTGTTAACTCTGGACACTGAGCTCAATTCTTTGAGATGATGGCTGCCTGGGGACAGAGAGGGCCCTCCTGTGTACGGATCCTACCCCCAGAAGCAGAAAGGGCTCCCCCCAGTCGGCACTAAAGGCCCACTGTCTTTCTTTAACCGTTCTGTGACCATGGAGACAAGGCCTTTTGATTTTCAGCAGACAGGGGTGAGATTACGGACTTGATCCACTGCTTCCAGCCTGGGAGCCCAGGCCCACGCTGGGTGGTATGACTGGGCTCCCAGAAAGCGCTGAATCACACGCACCGGTGTGTGTGAGAGAGCTTTGTGGGCAATGAAGAGCCACTACCTGCATACAGGGGTGGGCAAAAGGAGGTTTACAGTTGTAAGTTCCCAAAACTCAGTTTATTCTCGTATTATTTATTCTTGTATTACATATCTTTTTTGTACAAGCAACTGTACTTTTGCCCACCTCAGTAAAGAGTGCATTTTTCTTAAAATGGGCAAGCCTGCCTGCAGGCCAAGCTACAGCCTCACGTGGGAAGCTACTCAAAGACAATGGGTTTCAGAGGCACATGACTTGGGTGCAGGTCCCAGCTCTCAGACTTATTCACTATATGATCATGAGAAAGTCACTGAGCACTGAGCCTTATTCCTTATCTTTGGATGGGAAAACTGATACCTACCCCATAGGATTGTGATGATTACAGTGAGCACTCAGCACAGGCCGAACACATAATAAGAATTTGATAATTATTATTATTGAAGCATGATCTGTATGAGCAGTTGGTGGAGATGTAGCTCCCACTTGGGCTTAAAAAAACTCACTCCCAGGGTACCAGGGCCTCCACATCCTACACCCCGCAAGGTCCTCCTTAGCCCCACCTGTGCTCCTCGCCCTCCAGCAGGCGCCTGTAGGTGGCGATCTCGATGTCCAGGCCCAGCTTGGAGTTCATCACCTCCTGGTACTCCTTGAGCAGGCAGGCCATGTCCTGCTTGGCCTTCTGCAGGGCGGCCTCCAGCTCGGCCAGCTTGCAGCGGGCATCGCTGATGGCCGCCTCGCCCTGCTGCTCAGCCTCCGCCACAGCGGCCTCCAGCTTGGCCCGCTATGGGGAAGGAGGTGTAAAGACAAGGATCAGAGAGTAGAAGCACAGCTTGGTTCACTCGAGCTGATGGACTGGGACAGGGAGAGGAGGGTGCCAGAGAGAAGGCAGGTTAACTGCCTATGACCAAGTAGTTAATATGATGTAAACACAGGGAGGAGAGTGGTAAGCTTTTTACCACCTCTCCTTGGTGGTGGTCACGGGGTGGCCAAGGAGGGGTGCATCAGTGATACAGCTCAACCCGACTCAAGTGCTGTGTGAGGTGGTAGGGCCCCTGCCCTCTCTCTGGGTCCCTGCTTCCTCATGTGCACACTGGGGGTCCCGATTGGGGCCAGAAGGGCAAAGGGCTCGGTGCTGCAGTCTGCCCGTTCTGGGTGTTTGAGCTCTCCCCACACCCTACCTGGCACTTGGCATTCTCAATCTCGGCTGTCAGCCTCTGGACCATGCGGTTCAGCTCATTGATCTCCTCCTTGGTGCGGCGCAGGGTCTCCCCATGACGGATCACCGTGGCCTTCATCTCCTCACACTGGGGGGAAGCAGAGACTCAGGATGGCAGGTCCCACGCACTCGGCACACCACGCATGACTGTGCGGGTTGTACAGCCCTCAGTCTGTGCAGCCTTCCATGGCAGCTCCGCTCTGTTACCTCAACCTGAGAACTCTCTGCCAAAAGAAGCCTCTTCTAATATTTACCCCTCATCCCTCCCTCCTGAGGCCATGTCTCGGAGGCAGGGCTCCAGTGCCACGCACCTTGCTGCGGTACCAGGACTCGGCCTCAGCTCGGCTGCGGCTAGCGACATCATCGTACTGAGCCTTGATCTCAGCCACGATGCAGTCCATGTTCAGGTCCCGGCTGTTGTCCATCTTGACGATGACCGAGGTGTCCGAGATGTGGGCATGGAGAATCTGGATCTCCTGGGGGACCAACAGCCAATGCATTTGTTTCTGTTGCCTGATCTGGGCCACATGCTCCACCCCTGGGGGCAGCGCCCATTCCCTGGAAGGGACACTGGTCATAAATGACTCCTGCTCCCCATGCTCCCACCCACTTTCATTCACACACAGACACATCATAAAGTGAAACTGGAAGGGGGTTAGCACGTGTGAAAAGGCCTAACTCTAAGTCACCCAGCAAGGGCACTGGGGTTTCAGTGGTGATTTGTCCATTAATTAAGGCCTCTCTCTAGCTAGAGCCCCACCCTGATGCCCACCCCGCATATGTACTTTCATACCCATGCGCAGACGGACGGGGCACAGACCAGCACACAGGCACACCCAGTGCGACAGGCACACCCAGTGCGACATGCACAGGTGCTCAGCGACATGGAGAGGCCTGACCACAGACAACCCCGTCTTCATACATGTACGCCAAGCTCCCAACTCGGCACACACATACGCATGTCTGTGACAGCCACACAACATGTCCCTTTGGCTTGTGTGTATATGTTCTTTTCATGCTTATATCACACATGGGGCAAACACGTGCACACAGTGCACACTCCCCCCGCCCCCTCAGGTCTCCACACTGCCCCCTCCACTGCCCTGGCTGGTTGGCAGGGGCCCCCTCACCTCGTCATAGAGGCGCTTCAGGAAGCTCGACTCCTCCACCAGGGCCTCCACGTTGGCCTCCAGGTCTGATTTCCGCAGGTAGGCGCAGTCCACGTCCTGGTGGTGCAGGGAGGGGGAGGGGCACGCGTGTGGGAGGAGGCCCACAGAGGGAAGGTGCCTCTGTGGTCCGTGTGGTGGCCGTGCCCCCACTGGAGGTTGCACAGGTGGGTCCACCTCCCGCCCTGCCCTGAGACCAGTCCACTGACCTTCTTTAGAACCACGAACTCGTTCTCTGCTGTGGCTCTCAGAGCCACCTCCTCTTCATACCTGAGTGTGGGGGACAGAGGTGCCAGAGCTGAGGGATCAGTGCTTGGATACCATCCCAGTTCCCAGGCAAGCTCTTCTGGGGCCAAAAGGGATTAACTCGCTGCCAATGTTATCTCGTTCTCTCCATGGTCTATCTTGTGTTATCCATGGGCTAGCCCTTGTACCAGCCTGGCTTATTCTACCCCAGTTCTTCTGCTTGTGGGGTGAGATCAGGGAAGCACACTTTATCCCCCAAGTCTAGAATCATCTGTGCACCCTAGATCCAAAGAGAGATAATGCCTTGTGCAGAGAGAGCACAGAGCCCGTGTAATACAGTTGAGCTGGGAGGGGCAGGAGCAGAGATAGCTGCAGAACTCCACTGGGATTCCTTTCTTTACTCCCCTGGAACCAGCTCTAAGACCCACAAGACCTTCAAGGGGTGGGGCTGAAGCCAAAGAATCCAAAGAAATCTAGGTCTCTGCTGGACACTCCCTGGGGTCCCAGGTAGCTCCTGTTGACAGGCAGGAATCTTACAGAAGCTGCCTCCATAAGGTGGTGGGTGGGTTTTTCCCCTTTCCACTGTGTCCCCCCTGGTTGTGCTGAACTCACTTCTTCTTGTAGCCCTCCAGCACCTCCTGCACGTGGTTGAGCTCCGAGGCCAGCCTCCCGCTGTCGGCCTCCACGCACTCGGCCTCCCGCCTCAGCGTCTCGATGTAGCCATTGAACAGCGGCTCCAGGTTGCTCTCACAGCAGCGCTGGTTCTGGTAGAACTGCCACTTGGTCTCCAGCAGCTTGTTCTGCTGCTCCAGGAAGCGCACCTGCCGCCCAGGGGTGGGGACAGAGACTCAGTGGGGAGTCTGTAGGCGGGGTGCATGGTCTGCAGAGCTCCCTCTGCCCCGATGCTCCCTGAACGGCCAGGGCCAGCCGAGAGCTGAGCCATGGGGACGAGTGTCCGCAACCGAAGGGGCCTCGCTCCCAGCCCCGCCAGGCAGTGCGGGTGTGAGCGAAAGCACCCAGGCTTGAAACCAGAAGTCTGGATCAAGCCCCAGTTCTGTCACTCTAAGCGGCCAAGTTGTCGGACCTCTCGGTGCTGGGTTTGCTCGTTTCTAAAACAGAGACGATCGTAGTACCTTCCCTAGAGTTGTGAGGACTGAGCGAGTTAATGCATGTCAAGTGCTTAGAACAGTCCCAGACATACAGTAAGTGCTTCACTAGTTTGATCATTACTGTAATTACTCTAATGAACTATTATTACAATTCATTTATTCATTTATACAACACATTGAATATATACTGCGTGGCACCAGGGCCTGTGCTGAGATAAGTGCACACACACTTCCATCTACATCTGTCTATACCTGCACCTGTATCCATCTATCTATCTGTCCGTCTGTCTGCCTGTCCACAGCTTCCTATTTGTTTCATTCAGTTCTCACAGTCCTTTGGGTGGGGGATGTTATTTCCCCAAGAAACAGACAGAGAAACTGTACTTTGGTGTGGAGTGACTGGCTTTTTGTCACACACTGATGGAGTTCCTTTCAGTCCCCTTCACCTGCCCACCGCCGTCTGTCGAAGCGGCTCATCTAAACTCGCCCAGCTTCAATGTATTATTCAAAAAATGAAGATAATAACATACCCCACTGGGGCATTTTGAGGATCAACTAAGATCACTACAGAGAAAGTGATAATAGGAAGGCCACACTGCCGCCCCGGAGCCCCTGACCCCAGACCCCAGAGCCTGGCCCTGTCCCCACCAGAGTGAGGCGCCGAGGGGCTGACGTGAACGGCGGTGCAGAGGTCGCCTTCTTGGGCAGCAGCCTCACAGCAGAGTGACATTTATCACACCGCGTCAGCGGGCCTCCTCTCGCCAGCCTGCGTGCCTTCCCTGCCTCGGTCCCAGCCCTGCGTCTGTGAGACAGGCTTCCAGGCCTGGCTGGCCACCCCTCACGCCTCCTCGCTCCCTCCTGTCCTTGGAAAACAACACTAACAGCTCACATTTCTGAGCACTTACTGTGTGCCTGCACGTGTCATGCACCAATCCATTACCCCTCGCAACCACCTCATGAGGAGGCTCTGTTATCCAGACACGTTCGCACCTGAGGACCCACGCTGCTGAGGGGCAGAGCAAAAGTGGGGGAGGCAGCGTGGCTCCCAGCCGGGCCCCGGCCACTTCCCGTGCCCCCGGGCCAGGAGCCACATGCCTTCTGTTCTGCCCCTTTGCTCCCACTCTTCCAGCACCCGGTCTAGTTTTTCGGGGGCTATTCTAGTTTTTCGGGCTCTGCTATTCCCATGCTGTCTCCAGAAGCTCTCGAACACTTTAGATCACAGACTTGGTTTCTGGACTACGCTGGGCCCTCAACACTTTGCTGGAATTAAACAATGAAAATTGATCATCCCGCCTGTAACGGTTGCATTTCTCTCTCTCTCCTGCTTCAATCCTGGCTGCCATGCTGCCTCCGCAACAGACTGGGACCTCCCGGAGGCAGGGCAGGGCTGGAACCTTCTCTGGACCATCCTGAGCCTCACTGACCTTGTCGATGAAGGCAGCGAACCTGTTGTTGAGACACTTGATCTGCTCCTTCTCCTCATGCTTCACGCATTGCGCGTTGGGGTCAATCTCCAGGTTGAGGGGCGTGAGGAGACTCTCGTTGACCGACACGGTGGTGATGCAGGGCGGGCTGGGTCCGCACACGCCGCCAGAGCGGTATCCGAAGCTGCGGCCGCAGGAGCCAGAGCGGAAGCCGCCCACAGCCATGCGGGGCCCGCAAGCACCCAGGTGGGAGAGGCTGCGGCTCCCGAAGCCTGCCAGCCCCCGGTAGCAGGACACACCTCGGTAAGGGGCGGCGGTAATGCAGCAGCGGCTGCCGGTTTTGGGGGCCACAGCCGAGCAGGAGCTGAAGGTCCTGGTGACCCCACATCCAGGGTTGATCCGGTAGGAGCGGCAGGACATCGTATGGGTCTGAGCACAGCCTGAGGCTGCGGGAGTCTTCGGGAGCTGCGGGAGTCTTTGCGGGCTGCAGGTGCGCTGCTTAGGTTCCCTCTGGCCTCTCTGATCCTTCCCGGTCCTTTTATTGGCGGGGAGAGCTAGGGCTGGCTGCATAAAAGGAGTGAAAAGGCATTTTATGTGGTTTATTGGCTTGGGGAGTTCGCCAGCAACTCCCCAAGGACTCGTCTTAAAGGTGAGCTCAGCGGCGACTCTGGGGCTCGGTGCGAAGTATTGAGGATGTTATTAGGAACACTGTGCGTTTGCACTTTTCATCTTCAAAGCTCGTTTACATACATTAAGTAATTAATTTTCTCATATTCTCCCTGTGAGATGGCCTCAACCCACACCCGGAGACGGATTTGCACTCCACAACAGTCTGAGGTGGGTGGACCTGGGATAGAGGCAGGGGCCACTGTCTCAGGGAGAAGTTCCAGGGTCCCCGATTGGGTGAGACCACGAGAGGTCATTGCCTCTTTCCTCCCGGCTCCACGCAGCATTCACAGTCAAGTAAATCATTGTTTCAGGGGCTGATAGGGAGACCACTCCGAACCCACCCAGGGGCAGTACGCCTGGAGGGTGTGGTTCAGGGCCAGAGGGGCCATTATGCTCCCTGCGGGACCCAGGGGTGGGGCACCATCTCTTAGAACCTTCTGGATTCCAGACCAGAAGACCCTGCTTCAGAGCCTTCATTTCTCACCCAGCAAAACTGCAAACCACATAACATTCAGTGGCCTCAATAACAGCCATTTGTGGGTACTGGGGAGCCTCCCCTTTAGCCACTTTCTCCTGCTTGCCTCGGGAGGGAGAACCCTGACCCGGGGTGATAACCTGGCCGCTGTGAACTTGCTCTGGGCTGCTTCCCTCGACTATTTAAGAAGAAACAGGCCCTGTGAGTCTCTCGTTTAAGACCACCAGCCAGAGGAGGTCCTCACACTCTCTGTTGGCCTGGCATTGTCCCTCTCAGAGAAACGTTTAGAGACTGCTGGGTGAGACAGTGGCTTTTCTCATCTAAAGGCACAGTGATTTCTGGCTCCTTCTAGTTTCCCCGCTACCCTGTGTGTCCTGGGGCCATTTATTAGGAAAATGATTGCTATTCTTTTCAGGCTCAGTGAGCATAGACCTGGGGCATGTGGTCCCTGCCTAGGGAGGCTGGCTAGAACCCTGAGGTGTTAGGAGCCTCAGGAAAAAGAGCCAATGACATTCCTCCGAGGGTGACGATCCCTCCAGAGAGCCAGCCTTCCAGAACCCGACACCGCCACTGTGTCCCCATTTCCTGAATCTTCCCTCAAATGCATGATGCTCCGTCCTGGGTCTGCTTTCATCTCTACAGCCAGGACCACTGCTGGCCTTCACCCAGGACCAGGCTGATGGGTTTCTAGCTCCACATTCCACACCTGTTCTTTAGCGTAGGGCAGGAAGGCCTTGGGCAACTGCTGAGGTAGGAGTAGTCACGCTACTGTGGCCCCAGATGATCTTCAGAGCACAGTCGGTCATGGGGAAGCTGCTGGGGTTCAGCAATGGAATCAGAGTTGGAAGTCCTGGTTCAAACCTGGACCCTTTCTAGCTGTGTAGCTTTGAGGGAATTCTTAACCTCTCTGAGCTTCTATTTCTTCCATTGTAATGTGGAATTCATCCTTATCTCCCAGGGTTCTTGGGAGGATTAAGTGGATAACACCAAAAATGTGCTTTGGGGGATCAGAAAACTGTATCAAGGAAAAGACTCTTGCTTCCGGTCAGAAGCACCGCCCCCCACCCACTGCGCCTCTCCCCCAGCAGAGACCCAGCCTGTTCCGTGCCCCACCCATGGTCTTCACCTCCTCTGCGTGTTTATGACTTCTTACCCTTCCAAGGCTGCCTTTCATGTTTTCTCTAACCTGATTTCACTAGTATAAAAACTTGGGGTGGAGTCTGGGGGTGGAGAGAGGAAGCTATGTCGTGGAGCACGGGGGTTTTGCTGGCCTGGGCCCAGCAGTATATTCTGGTGCCTTGGCCAGCGAGCTCGCTGACTGACAGTTGCGTAGTCCTGCAGCTGATGTGGTGGGGGCCAAGAGGGATGTGGCCCTTCAGATGTGGGGACGAGGGTAGGGGCTGAGTGTGGGAGGTAGAGGATGGGTGAGCCCTCTGCTCAGCCAGCCTCAAGAGCCCATAAAACCTTGTCCTCTTCTCTCAACTCCCGTGAGCCTCTCCTTGCCTTTGGCTTATTGAAGAGGATAGAAGCAGATCCGTTTCTGCCTTTTCTTGGGAGCAGGAGGAGTGAGGGCTTTTTCCTATAAGGTGGTTCCCATGCCAGCTGCTTCCCTATGCCCCCAACCCCCCCCCCAAACCTCTACCCTGAATTGGGCCTGGACACTGAGGATGGGAAAGGGGGGCTGGAGGACTCAGGAGACCTGGAGAGGCCCCAGTGGTTTCAGAAATAAGATTACCCACCCAGGACCAGCAGGACTATCCAGAACAATGCTGTGGGCACTTGGGTGTGCAGATCTGGAGTGAGGGCAGGCCTAACCCAGTGCAGGGATACACTCATGGACACTGGGTAAAGTTTGTGTCACTGCAGATGGCTGCTGAGGCCAGGGCCGGTGGGGGGCTGCTCATGATGGCTGCCTGCACTTTGGATCGGATGGGCTGGGCTGGAGAGGGAGGCTAGGTCCTTATGTGGCTGTTACCAGTTCATTCAGGACAGGTGAGAAACTCACAAACCAGACTGGTCTGACACAGCTGCCTGGACCCACGGCGCATGGGCCTTTGCCCTATGGATCTGTACCCAAGGGAAGGACAGGAAACCCATAGCTCCAAGCCTATCTCTGCCCATCACCCACCACCTCCGCGCAGTAGGTCCAGATCCCTGTCCTGCACTGGGATGGGAACTGGACCTCCTTTCCCTGGCCTCCTCCTCATTTACTGCCCCCTCCTCCGCCAGCCCTATTCGTTCCCCAAGCATTCTCCCTGGTTACACTTTGCCTGAAATGTCCCAGAATGGCTAGCCATCTGTACCAGGAAGCCTTTGTGAACTAGTTCGAGGCAGGCTGTGATTTCCCCTCCTCCCTGTCTCAGCAAGCATCTCATAAAACGCCCTTTCCGGGGCTCCCCAGGTAACTCCAATTATCCCCCTCCACACCCTCTTGTCCTGGGTGTTGTCGTTCATCGCCCTCTTGGTCTTGTACTCTCCCGCTCCCAAACTTTTTGAAGGTCACACCCAATGTCGGGAATGTCCACTTAAGAACCCATGTCCTTCCTGTAACTTAAAATGCTCCCAAGTCATCCTCCTTCGTGTTACCTAAGCTGTGATGTCTGTTGGCGGAAGGCTTGCTCTTCTCCACTTGAGGGCTCACTACCTCCCTTCCCATCTGCCCTCTCTACTGGGCTTAAAATCCCCCTGCTTCTAGAAGTGCTTTCCGGATTTGTCCAAAGGTAAGGCAGTGCAGCACCTCCTGGTCCTGCCCTGTTGACCTTTGTGATTCTGTACTTGTATCCGAGTGGGTTCTCATGGGTCATCTCACTGTCTTTCCTGGCTGGCTGGTTCTCGGGAATTGACCCTGACTGGCTCCCTAGGGACAAGGCATGTCCTGCGCAGGGCTGCCCACACAACTCATCCAAGTCGGGCATCGCCCGTCACCTGAGCAGGTCTTCTCCACACCTTTCCTAAGCATCTGAATCTACATCACCTCCTGGTGCTGGGACACAGCTCGTGAAGGGTCTTCTCGCCCTGTGACACTTCCTTTGGCTTTTATGAAAACTTGGGCATGACTCAGAGAGCCTATAAGAGAGGAGCGAGGATGGAGCAACTGGAAGGAGCTGGATGAACCTCTGGTCCACTCCCAATGCATCGGGAGCTGGGCCCCTCGTCCAGGGGGCAGAGCGGCTCCCGGGGCTGCCTCGCCTGCCCTCTCTGCCGGGCCTCTCCACAGGGACCCCAGCCTCCTCCCGAAGCCGTGCCCACCCTCTCCTGCAGGCAGCTGTCCCTGCGTCCTGTGGCCACTTCGGGTCAGAGCAGATGCTAAATAAATACAGAGCCCCTAATTCCAGAAATGGCCATATTAATGGTTTTGACATTTTTCTTTTTAGCACTGGAACCATTTTCTTAAATCGAAGGAGAAAAACAGCTCCCTAAGGCTGAGAGCTGATGGTAGCAGCTACACGATGCAGAGTGGGGATGGTCGTTTGAGCCGGACCCCTCACGGCCGTGTGCTGGGAAGACAGGCAGGGGTCCTGTGGGAGTCGGGCCTCTCAGGGCGTGGCTAAGGAGACCCCTGAGACCTTGGTGCTGGGGGACTGACCTACAGCCATGTGCTGCATCATGGTGTTTGGGTTAATGACAGACCACAAATGTGACGGTGGCCCCATAAAATTATAATGGAGCTGAAAAATTCCTGTTGCCAGGTGACATGGTAGCCATTGTAATGTGATGCAGTGGTTGCGAAAGCCAGCACTTGTTGAGATGGCAAACAACTTCAGCCTGGGTGTGGATGGCGATGACATTGGAGAGCCCCTCGCGACGGTCCCTGAGGAATTGACCGATGAGGGGTTGGTGGAACCGGAACAGGAGCACATAGCTAAAGAAGAGGCAAGAATGTGCAGAAGAAGAAGAGCCCCCAAGAATATTTGCAGTGAAGGCTTTAGTAGAAGCTTTTGCAGACCTCAGCAAGCTCCGTAAAAAGTTTGAAAACACCGACTCTGAATTTGAAAGGTTCTCCCTAACAGAGAGGAATGTTCATGGTGTGTTATTTGCCTGCAAGAAAATCTATAAGGAAAGAAGGAGACAAACTGAGCAGACACTAAGGACATACTTCTGCAAAGAATCACACCTCAAGGAGAGCCTCAGGCGGGGTCCTCAGGAGGTGTTCCAGAGGAAGACGACAGCTCCACGCAGCTCATCGCCCCGAAGATCTTGCAGTGGGGACACGATGCGGAGGTTGGAGACGATCCCGACCTTGTGCAGACTTATGTGTGGGTTTGTGTCTTAGTTTTTAACCAAAAAAAAGTTTAAAAAATAAAAAATTTTAAAAATAAAAAGGCTTATAGAATAAGAATACTGAGAAAGAAAATATCTTTTTGTACAGCTGCGCGATATGTTTATGTTTTAAGCCAAGTGGTGTTACAAATGAATCAAAAAGTTAAAAAATAAAGTTTCCGTAGTGCAGCGAAAACCTTACAGTGAGCGTGGTCAGCGGCTGTAGGTCTGCCGAGGTGCGCGGCACCGGCCTGGGCCCTCGCCACCACTCGCTCCGCGCTCACGCCTCACCCAGAGCGGTTGCCAGCCCTGCAAGCGCCATTCACGGCAAGCGCCCGGTATGGACACACCATTTTGGTACCGAATTTTTCCTGAGCCATTTCAGCGTTAGATGTGTGTGGAGACACGAATGCCGTTGTGTCACAGTGTCCGCAGCGTTCAGTACGGCGCCACGCTGCCCAGGCCCGTGGCCCGGGAGGAACAGGCTGCGCCTCACAGCCGAGGGGTGCAGCAGGCTGTGCTCCCTAGGTGTGTGAGGTGTGTGAGCACACGCTCTCGTGTTCACACAACGGTGAAATCGCCTAACGATACATGTCTCAGAATGTGTCCCTGTTGTTAAGTGACACGTGACTGGATATATAGTCAGAAAAACCGGATAAGGTTGACATGCTCATCTCTCTGCTTGGCCTGGCCCCCCACCCTCCATTCTCAACCCAGTAGAGCGACCCCCTTACAGTGTTCTGTTGGGTTGTGTCGCTCCTCTGCTCAGACACCCCGATAATCCGCCACTCCTCTGGGAGTGAAAGACACGTCCGAACAATGGCCACCAGGGCCACGCACTGCCCGCCCCTCTTCCCACCTCTTTCCCCTTAGCTTCCCGCTCTTGGCAACCAGACCAGCCTCCTGCTGCTCCTCAGACACACTGGCACACTCCTGACTCAGGGCCTTTGCACCGACCGTCCCTTCTGTCCAGAATGCTCTTCCCGCAGCCACATGGCTTTCTTGACTGCCGCCTGTGAGGCTTCGCTCAAAACCGCCTCTCGAGGAGGTCCCCGGCCCTTTTCACAATGGCAACCTGTCCTTCCATTCCTAGGCACTCTCCATCAGGCTTATCTTGCTTGGACCTTTCTCTTTGTTCCATAGCACTTAACACCCTCTAACATACTCTATAATTGACTTGTTTGTTTATTGTATTTATTGGTTGTAGTCAGTCTTGCCTCTCGCTCCACAATAAACTCCACGGGAGCAAGGATTTTGTCCGTTTTGTTCGTTGATGGCCTCAAGCACTCACAGCACTGTCAGGAATATAGAAAGTGCTCAGTAAGTGTTTGCTGACGGACTGAATGCGCACGAACGAATGGATACCTTGGATACTTTAGATATTTGATGTTTGGCAGAAAATGTCACCTTGTGGGAAGCTCTGGCCCTTCCGCCCCAAGGAGCACACCCAGTTTGAAAACCATGGGACTCAGAGCCCTCTGTGGCTTTTTCCTGCTTCGAGGTTGTGGTTTTCTGAGGGCCTGTGGGCACAAAGACTGACATAAACTCAGAACAGTGAACACAGTGCTGTGTTGGGCTGCTAAGAGAGGGGGCGGGTTTCTTTTTTAAAGTTGCTATTCATTGTTGTAATGTTTGTGTCCTAAATGCAGTTGTGGAAGAAAAAACTATTTTTAAAGCCTCTAAGCGCCCTTCTACCCCATAATGTTAAATCACCAAATACTAGGTTACTTTGCTTTGAAAATGCCCTGTGCAGTGGCACCTGGGAAGTTAGCGGCCAGCAGAGGGCAGCAAACCCCCAGAGCTGGAGGGCAGAGGCTCAGTCCTGGCAGCAGGAGCAGGAAAAGCCAGGCTGCCTGCCTGTAACTCAGGGTTCCCGCAGATGCTGGAAAGAGTCCACTGCCACTACAGCATCCACCTGTGCTTCGCCCGCGTGGCTGACTGCCAATCAAAGCTATTCCCTACTAGTAATAAAACTAGCAACACCTCCACCACCAACATCAAAACACTAGCAACCCACTTTTTTACTGCGTGCCCACTGTGTGCTAGGCTATGTGCCACACACACTAGGTGTGCCATTGCGTGTCATTTCCACAACAACTCTTTGACATAGGACATTATTTTTGCATATTCTGGGTAAGGCAAGAGGCTTACTGTTTTTCTCCAGTATTATTTTCCGCCATTCTGCAGGTGACAAATTCTTTGAGTTTTCTTTCATCTGAGAATGTCCTTTTTAATTTTTTTTCCTTTTGCTTTCCCTTCTGAAGGATGGTGTTGCCGGATACGGAATTCTGAGTTGGCAGCCCTTAGTGGTGGTCTGCTCTCGTGTGTCTCTCCCGGTTTCCGACAAGAGGCTGCAGCCCTCGGACTTGCTGCCCTGCCCTGTACGTAATGTGTCATTTTTATGAGGCTTAAAAATATTTTTCCCAATATGTTTCCCCTGTATTCTCCAGACTAGATAATTTCTATGAATTTACATTCAAGTTATTGACTCTTCTGTTCTTTCCTTTTTGCCCTGGAGCTCACTGGGAATTTAGAATTTTTAAAGGTAGTGTTTTTTTTTTTTTTTCCCCAGTTCTAAAATTTCCACTTGGCTCTGTTTTTACAGTTTCTATTCTCTCCTGAGAAACTTTTATTCACTTCAGGTGCGTTTGCCTTTGTCTCCTGGAACAGAGTTAGAGTTGGGCTCTCATGTCTTTGTGCGATAATCCCAACTTCTGCATCATGTTGGGGTTGGCGTCTGCTGATTTCTTTCCCTTTGAGAGCTGCTCACATTTTCCTGGCTCCCTGAGTGTCAGAATAATTTTGGCTCACGTCCTGGATATTTAAAATATTGTAACATGTAGACCGTTGGCCCTGCTAAAATCCTCTGGAGAATTTTCTGCTGTGTTTTGTTTTAGTGCGGAATCGGTCTCCTTAGGCTCAGACTGCACGTCCTGTCCCTCCTGTGTGGGCTGTGATTCCCAGCTTCCCTCGGTTTTCTAGGCCGTTGCCTGCTGCTCTGTGCCTGTCCCGTGGGCAGGGCACTCAGCGGTTTGCCTGAAACTCAGGCAGCGCTTTCCATCCCACCTCAGGTTCCAAAGCCTTCGGCCTGCTGCTGTGGGTCTGCCCTGAGTGTGCAGCTCACGGGAGAGGACGTGAGAGGACTTACCGGCAGAGGAATCCCTTTCTCCTCACCCTCCTTCCCCCAGTATAGGGGTCCCTCAGCCAGAGGATCACGTTTCCCTCAGAGCTTCGCTCCCAAATCACTGCGGCCACCCAGCTCCGTGGCTGGGATCTGCCCCTTGGGCAAAGCCACGGGAGGAAAGAGAAAAACATGAGGATTCCTCTCCATACATTCCAGCCCCTGGGGCCCCTTGTCCTACTTTCTCTGGTTAGAAATACAGAGTTTCTGTTGGGGTTTCAGCTGGTGATGCTGGTGGTTCACAGCCCCACAACCCGGGCCCACCCTCAGCTCAGAGCCACGTGAACAGAGGGAAAGACACACAGGTCACTTCTGCAAGCTTTGTTGTCCCTCTGTGATCGGCCTGCTTCTGTTTACTTTTTGGAGTCTTCTGATAGTGTAGTTTTTAAAAATTTTTATCCAGGGGTTTTAGTTGTAATCAGTGGGAAAGACAGGCTATATTAGGCTTACTCCATCACGCACGGACCTGGAAGTTAACTTTGAACAAGAGCACCTTGGCTGTTTTTTTGAGAACAGACTGAGGAAGGCGAGAGAAGCAGGGAGCCCAGCGAGGAGGCTACTGCACTGCAGTCGTCCAGGCCGGAGCCACGCACGCGGGCCTCAGTGGTGGGCACGGAGGCGGGGGAAGCAGTCGGATGCTGGATGTTACCTGAAGGTTATGCTGATGGGATAAATATGGGGATGTTAGAGAAACAGAGGGGTTAGAGACGATTCTAAGATATTTATTTATTTATTTATTTATTCTTAAGCAACTGAGTGAAGTTGCCATTATTCTGGAAGCAGCAGCAAGGGGGAAGGGGGAAGATGAGGCGTTCGGTTTCAGACACGTTTATTGTGGAATGCCCCGTCGATGTGCAAGTGGAGAAGTCAGTGAGTGGTCTGAATATACCAGCTCGTAGGGGTGGAAGATCTGGGCTGGAGATGTAGACTCAGGTGTCGTTGGCATACGGATGGTGTTTAAAACCACGAGGCTGGGTGAGGTCACCTACGAGGTGGGCTAGAGAGAGAAGAGAAGAGACCTGAGAGCTGGGCCCTGAGGAGTCCCAGTGTTGGCTTGTTGCCTGGCCCCAGAGGTCGGAAGCAATGCTGTCCAAATGGCATGTGTCGGTCAGGGTCCAGTCGAGGGACAGTACCGCACAGAAACTTGAACATGGGAAGTTCAATATGGTTAATATTGGGGACTGGGGTCCTGAGGGAAAAAGAGCTCTAATGGGTATAGAAATGGCAGATGTAAGGAATAGCAGCTTGGCCTGTGATAGAAGCCCCAGAGAAAAGCCACGGCTGACACCCAGACCCCGTTGCAGAGGGCACAGCCACGGCTCACTGGGTGCTACACCAATGGAACTTGCTGGAAACCTTCCATCCAGACTTACCAGAATGCACCATTTTGGGTGCTGGGAAAAGCTTGTCCCAAGGAGGGGTCTTCCTGAAGGCACTTTGCTATGCAATTGCCCCACGAGAGTGTTGGGGCAGCTCCTGGCTGCTGCTGGGCCTGAGATGGAGACGCCGCTTGTGCTGCAGGAATCTGCACCGGGGAAACCGCCAAGAGTGCAACGGCAGCAAGTGCTCCACTCCGAGGTGCCTCTCCAATGTTTGCAGAAATGCCTACTGACAAGGCTTAATGTCGTGCCACCTGGCAAAGGGAAATTTCTAAAGCGGTCAGATCCATTTGCATAGAGTGGTCAATAAGGGTGAATTTGGAGCTGAGGCAATAAATTGATAACTGGCGCAGGGTGAATGTGGGTCTGGCTGAGGAGAGCCAGCAAGGTCAGATGGGGGCAACCTTGGTGTTGCTGTCACCTGAGGGGTGCATGTGACTTTGCACATGGGAGATGAAGTGGGAAGTCAGGAGCTCCTGGAAGCAGGAGGGCAGGTGGCTGGTGAGCCCTGGGTCAGGCAGGCCTTAGGCTGTGAGCAGAACAACCTGTAAGTTGTCCGGTTGCTGGATGAAGTCTGAGCAAGGCAGCTCAAGGCAGTGTATAAAGGTGTAAGATGAGCTTCCTGCTCTCCAAGGAGGACCTTGGAGGTAAGGCAGAGCAACACACAGTCCCTACTGTGAGGTACTGTCCATGATGCTGGTCACGACTGCACCTTGGCTGACCCCTGCCCCTACCTGTGCTGGAGTCATACTCAACCCCAGGCAGATCCCCGAACTGGGCATGCTCTCTCCAACCTCTTGGTTTTCACACATGTCGTTGCCTCTGCTTGGGACGATTCTCCCTTCTTAGCATGGCTAACTCATCATCCTTCACATCTCTGCTGGGACACCACATCCTCCTGGAAGCAGCTAATGATGCCCCAACCTGGGTGGGCCTCTCCTCTGTGCCCTGCAGCATTGACTTTAGTCTTAACACAGCGTGTAGCATGTTGAGTCCCAGTTGCTTGTTTGCCTGTCCATCTATCAAACAGGACTGTAAGTGCTTTGAGGACAAGGACCAAGTCTTGTTCACTGCTACTTTCCCAGCATCAGGCCTGGTGTATAGCAAGCACGTATCAAATGTTGACTGAACAAATAAAGGATGATAGGCCAAACATGGGGCACATGGGAAGTGGGGAGGGCAGGGGGTGTGTGAGCACGTCACTCAGGGTTTATATGCCATGGTAAGAAGTTTGAGCTGCTTTGGAAGGCAATGGGGAGCCACTGAGGGCTGTAAGTACGGTCAGTTTTCTCTGTGAGAAAGACCTCTATAGCAGCATCATGGTGAATGATTTGGGTGGGAACAGGAAATTCAGGAGATCCCTGCAGTGATCCCAGACGACCTGGGTGTGGGGTGGGATCCAGGGAAGATGGATGGGCACCCGTTGTTTGGAAGGGCACCAATGGGTGGCAGGACAATGCCTGGAGAGAAATGGGCTGCTTGACACTTGTGTTCAGAGCCTTTGCTGTGTCTTCTCTTGCTCGCTGCACTGTGAGCCCCTCCTGGGAAGGACCTGAGCCCTCTTTTCTCAGCACCAACCCTGTGCCCAGGATACCAGCTTCTGCTGTTGGCAAGCCCCTAGGATGGTTCTAGGAGGCCATAGCCCCCACCCCAGCATCAAGAAGGAGAGGCCAGGGTCCTAGTGATGTTAGCGTGGCAAGTTTATTGAAAACCAAGGAACACAAAGAGCAATATGAACAGGTACCCCACCCCACTCCAGGCCTCCCTGGAGCTCACAGACACACACCCTCCTGCAGTAGACAGGGCTGGGCCTCCCTCATACCACCAACAGGTGTGTAAGGTATAGCAGAGCTCACCTCTCCACGAGCACCCAACCCACCTTATGAGCTCACATGCCATGGAGTTAAACCAACAACCCAGGAAAAGAAGCAGCCAGGGCATATGCCCATTGGAGAAGAACCATCTCGGGGTACTAAGGGATCCCTTGGGCCACCAAGGACTGTGGATCCTTCTGGGTCAGGAGAAGAAGGGAAAAAGCCTTCTTCTGCCAGGGAAAGGAAGAGGAAAGAAGCCAAAGGATGGTGGGCCAAGGACATCTGCAGGGTAGACAGTCAACTTTGCACTCTCTGAATGAATCCAAAGCTGGGATGGTGATGGTGCCCAAAGACATTCTTTTTTGGCTTTGGGCTGCTCCTTTTCTTCCCAGACACAGATTTTTGTAATTGTACTGAATCTGCATTTCTTGAGGCTGTTCAGCTGGATGGTGAGTATTGATCCAATGGACGGAAATTGGGAGTGAGGCAGAAACCAATCTGGTTGGGGCTGCGGATGGACCACCTGGGTGGTGAGAAATATCCCCCTCTGCATCAGGCAGGCAGAGCTGTTGCTTCCTGGCAGGAGAGGTAGCCCCTCCAGCCCAGAGTCCAGACATCTTGGGACGGAAGCAGGAGACTCTGAGATGGTTCTTCCCCGGGGAGTGGCTGGCTGGCACTAGATTCTCAGTACTTGGTCTGGCGGGAGGTGGTGGTGCACATGAAGCGGACGCTGGAACCGCGGGTGCTGCGGCCCCCGCTGCGGCCCCCACTGCAGCTACTAAAGCCACCCTCGGTGGGCAGCGGGCAGGGGATGCTGGGGGTGCAGGCCCCCCCCAGGAGCACTGAGCCTGAGCTTACCCGGGAGCCTGTGCTCATCAGGTTCCCACCGCCCATGACACCCTGGGCACCACCCAGGCTGGAGCCGCACATGCCACCAGAAGAGACGCTGCCGCCGGAGAAGGTGACTCCGCTGCGGGAGAGGGTCGAGCTGGAGGCCATGAGCTCAGGCCCGCACACGATGCCACCTCGGGAGCTGCTCACGGCTGCAGGGGGAGGAAACATCAGCGAGGCTGCCAAGTCCTTCAGGCTCCCCAGTGTGGGGTGGGGGCCAGGGCTGGTGGCATCAGGGAAGTGGCGTGGGTGGAAGTGGTCCCTATTATCTACATAGTCCATGTTCACTTTCCCCTTCTCTTGTCTAGGTGATTCAGAAGCTGTGACTCTACTACAGTCAAACATTCAGAGTAAAGTGGAAGGATTCAGTCAGTTCCCCGGATGTGTGCATGTAGCCACAGGTTGATTCTCACTTATATACGGTCAAAGTCGGGCTGGGTTTTGTTGGGAGGACAGTGCGCTGCATCATGAGATGGAGCAGTAGCCTTTATAAAGCCACGAGGCTCCTGTCTTCAGTTATGTCCTGCGCCTCGGTCATCCCCATAGGGCCCCTCTCATGAGTCACTTGTCAGCTCTCTTCTGACCCACTGGTAGCCCTGCTCATAGCCCTTTGGTTTCCACTGGGCACACTGCTGTGTCCCAGGACCCTGATCTGACTAAAGTTTGCTTAGACCAGCCCTCATCTATGGGGCGCCCCTCCTTCTTGCCTCTCGTCTTATTGGAACCCTCCCTGGCCTCCACTCCAGCATGGTCTCCTGCAGAGAGCCGTCCCTCACGAGCCCCGCCCTCCGAGGGCCCTGTCAGCCAGCACTTGCCGCTCTGATGGCCTGACCCACCCAGTTGAGCACTCAGTTCTACGGCGCAACTGTGTGTGTGTGTGCTTTCGGAGTCAGAAATCTGGGTTTGAATTCTGGTTGTGCCACTGGCTGTGTGACTTCTGGCAAATCATGTATTACCCCTGAGTGAGGGAAAGGAGGTTGCCTGTGTCTAATCCTCCCCGCAGGGCTCCTCTGAGGAGCAGGCTGACAGTGGGCAGGACTCATCTTCTCAAGGAGATTATAATTCTAGAGGGCAGGGGCGGGGCTCACCCTCTTTGTGCCCCACCCTGCAGTGCCAGGCATGGTGCCCTGCATGCTCTGGGCACAGCCAAGACTTTAGTAGAAGCAGCAGGGGACTTCCATTCAGCCTTGTCCCGTCCCCTGCCATCAGGAAGGTAGGGAACTCCCTGGCAGAGGCCCTTTCATTCCTCCCTCTGACTTTTGTCCCTAAAGGACAAAGCCACTCAAAACGAAAGGGCTGCTGCTCTTCTAGAACCCTCTCCCACCTAGGAGGTCCCGCAAACCTTGGCAATTGCTTACTCTGGGGAAGGCAGGCCCTGCAGAGATCTCAGTCCTTTGCTAAGCGGATGCTCCCAGGCCAGGGGCCAGATGGTCCCTGCTCCCCTGACCATCCTGGCCAGCCCAGCCATGGGCTCCTGACCCCACTATGGGCCTAAGTTTAAAGGAAATTTGAAGGGCCCCAGGAGAGAAATGTGAAGAGGGAAAGACTTAAGTTTCTTACATATGTTTACTGGTCCAACACCTTCGCAGATCCTGGAGTGAGAAAGAAATAAGTCAGTTAAAAAGTAGTGTTGTTCCCTAAAAACTTGCTTGCTCTCAGAAGGGCTTTCTTGGCTGAGTAGACCAGTGGACCTGTGGTTTTCACCCTTAACTGTACAAGCATCCAGAGCTTCGAAAAAAAAAAACAAAACAGTGTGTTCTTAAGCCCCATCCCAAGACCAGTTAGCAAGCTAACCAAATCCAGCAAAACTCCCTCTGTTTCTGGTACAGCCTGTCTACAAACTTGCATTCAGGAGTCACAGATTTAGTCATCTTCTAATCCCACGCCAGGATCAACCTGACTAATGTTTGCAGAAAATGCTCTCATACTTCCAGAGGTTGATTATTTCAGCAGTCCTTCACCTGCCCCCTCCCCCTACTTAGTCCGGATGCCTAAATCTGACCTCATTCCCTCCTGGTGCCCCGAGAGCGCTCACCGGATCTCCTCGCCCTCCAGCAGGCGCCTGTAGGTGGCGATCTCGATGTCCAGGCCCAGCTTGACGTTCATCAGCTCCTGGTACTCGCGCAGCTGCCTTGCCATGTCCTGCTTGGCCTGCTGCAGGGCGGCCTCCAGCTCGGCCATCTTGCATTTGGCGTCCTTGAGGGCTGCCTCCCCCTGCTGCTCTGCCTCTGCCACCGCGGCTTCCAGCTTGGCTCGCTGCAGGGAGGGCCGTTTGTGTGGGTTTTGGCAGAGACGAGGGGATCCCCATGTGGGGCTAGAAACACTGCTTCCTGTTAGTGGGGCCAGAGCCTGGTGCCAAGTCAGGGATGGAGCCCATGTGGCATGCTTTCTTAGGGACCGTGATCTTGCAGTTTGGTGTTACCAGGGACAAAGCGTTCCTTTTCTTCAGTTCCCATTCCCACTGACTTTGCACTTCCTGATATCTGCTGCTCCAAGGCTATGAGGTTCAGAAAGTAAAGCTATTCTTTCTCCTTTACCTGTACCCCCTAAGTTAGCCCCCCCCCCCCCGCTTTTTCTTCTACATGGTAGACCCTCCCTTTCCTTTCACATTTTCCTTCTCTAGGAAGTCTTCCTGGACTAGTTGCTTCATTTCTGGGTCCTAGTGGTCTCTCCCATGTCATCAGACTTGCATATCCTCAAATCTCAGAGCCCTGCCATCCTCCCTCTGGGGCTTTCTCCGCTTTCCTTTGCCCACCTGAGACTTGGCGTGCTCGATCTCTGCCTTCAGCCTCTGGATCAGGCGGGTCAGCTCACTGATCTCATTCCGTGTGTTGCGCAGGTTGTCACAGTGTTGGCCAGCTGTCATCTGCATCTCCTCATACTGTGGGGGGGGGTGGGGAGAAGAGGATGTTCTGAGGGCTTAAAGGTTGGGTTAGACCACAGCTTCAACTGAGTTGGGAGTCTCAGACCTCCGCGGGGCCCACTTCATTGTACATGCGTCTCACCCCAGGGCTGCCTACCTCCCTTCTTCAGCCCCCCTCTGCCCACCTTGGTCTGGTACCAGGCCTCAGCATCAGCCCGACTGCGCCTGGCAACCTCTTCATACTGGGCCTTTATTTCGCAGATGATTCCATCCAAGTCCAGGTTCCGGCTATTGTCCATCTTCACGATGACCGATGTCTCTGAGATGTGTGACTGCAGCAACTCAATTTCCTGTGTTGAATGATCAGTAAGATAGATAAACTCAGTGCCATTAGTGGCTAGTATGCTGCCTCAAGGTTCCCAGGATGTGGTGGCAGGAGCAGAGAGCAAGGCTCATTAGTTCAGAGCAAGGCACTGGAGCAGGGCATCCAAAGCAAGGGCAAAGAAAAAGACATGACCGAGAACCATTTACGTCTGACTGTAAACTCTTGTATGTACTTGGAGACATCCCTCTAGGGCCCTAACTTGCTTTGGTGAATATCAAGACCATGGAGGCCTAGGTTTTAGGTAAAGAGGAGTGAGAGCCATCCTGGGACTTAAACTTTTCTTTGCATTAAGTGGCTGTGCCATTCATGGATTGTTGAGGGCCAAAAATATTTTAGAACATGTTAGTCTAGGAATTTTTATATCCCAAGTCCTTAATAGAACCAGGGAGCATGGAACTGGCCTGCAAGGTAATGGCTCCAAAGGGAGCTTTCTTTAATTTAGTATTTCCCCTCAGAGACAGACATTCGGCTCTGGCTGGATCTATACCAGACCAAACAGATCACTTATGAAGCAAAAGAGAGCTGATTGATTTGACTAAATAGGTCAAACACAATTTTTCATGTATCTTCTAGCAAATCAGTTTTCCAGAGTCTTTTGATCAATAGATAGGAAGTGACATCCCTAGACCCCAACATTTGGATTGGCCAACAAGAGTTTAGGTCACAGATCCAAGGAGTTTATTCATAGACTTAGTCAGACTGCCGAGAAGCCTGCTTACCTTTCCTTCTCCACTGGTAGATACATCACATATGGAGGATATAGATTGGAGTGGGAGGAGAGATGAATGGCAGCATGTGTTAGGAAATATGCCAGTCCAGGCAAAGCCCCCAAGGAATCTAGGTCTTACAGGGCTCAGAGAGGATGGGCCCTTACCGCCATGTATAAGGTTTTCAGGAAGTCAATTTCCTGAGCGAGGGTGTTCACGTTGGTCTCTAGATCAGATTTCTTTAGGAAAGCTGTATCCACATCCTGCATAAAAGAGAGAAGGATAAGATGCTCATTGCTTGTGCACTGTTCAGCCTCCCCATCTCGGCAGAGTCTGGAGATGAGTGGGAAGATCAGATCAATCCCCACAGGGCCAGGCCAGGCTGTGAGATGGGTGGTCAAGTCACTGGGTGGACGTGTGGCCTAGTGACTGTTGCTCTTCCCCTCCTGCAACACAAAAGCTCCCCTGGGGCTGCTGGAACTTTCCTGATGCTTATCTAAAGGCAAGGAGAATCTGGATAATCCAAGACTCTTAAAAGGACATCTAAATAATCTAACTGATTTTAAATAATTTGAGACAAATTAGAACTTCGAAGGGAACCTGGGTTCCACTCCGAGTGGTCCGACACACCACAGGGCCACCTGACCATTTTCATGGGGTATCTCAAGAACATTTGCCTGTCTGAAGGAGAAGTTTGCCTGGGCTTATTGCTCTCCCTTACCTTCTTCAGAGCCACAAACTCATTCTCAGCGTTGGCCCGGAATCCTACCTCCTCTTCGTACCTGGATGATAAGAATTAAGAGGGTGGGTTCTCATTCTGAACTGAGAGCCAGTGACTTCCAACTCCCCAGTGAGCCTCTTAAGACCTCTCTGCCCCACCCAGGAGCATAGCTTCCTACTGACACCTACATGTTCTCAGCCAGTCTGACCCTTCTTTAAGACCTTACATGAACCAGTAGCCCTTGGTTTCTCCAAATCCCTTTTACTTTCTCAAATAGAATGTGGGGTTGGAAAATCCAGTCCATTACCACACTCCTTTGCTAGAAAAGATTTAAGGTCATTGCCCATGACCATAGAGTAAATAGGACCCAACTTGTTGTTGAACCTGGGCACTATTCTCAAAACCAGAGGGCTCCTTTCTCTGGGGCTAGCTCATCCATCCCCACAGTCCGAATTAGGAAAAAAAACATGCCAACTGCAAGTCTCCTTTTTCCTCAGAACCCACAAAGGGCCTCCTCCTATTCCCTTACATATCACTACCCCCCACCTCTGTGTCTAGGCTGGCTGTTGAAACCCACATTCAACCCTGGTTCTCCCAGCTGCTGTCATCTGAGCTTGGCTGCCACTTCAGGGACCAGGATCTGTCCATCCTTCATCAGTGCAGTCCCGATGCCACTCACTTTTTCTTGAAACCCTCAAGGACATCCTGCATGTTGTTCCTCTCAGCCTCCAGACGGGCCCGGTCACTGTGGGCTACATCCAGCTGCCTCTTCAGGTTGCTGATGTAGTTCTCAAAGAGGGGCTCCAGGTTGCTCCTGGCACATTTCTGCTCTTGGAGGAAGTTCCACTTGGTCTCTAGAAGCTTATTCTGCTGTTCCAGGAACCGCACCTAAACCCACAGGAGCACAGAAAGGGCAATTGAAGTACTTGACGGAGTCACCTGCATGCCCACTGGCTCTTCAGATAGCCAGACTCTCAACACTGTGGTGACATTGTTCTTTCCTCCATCAACTTTTATTCCCCCTCTAATTTGGTAGAACCTGGAAGAGCAGGTCTCTGATGCCTCCTCATGCTCCGCCAGGCTCAGCTACAAAGAGACTTTTGAAACAAAGCACCTCAGGACTATTTCTCTTTCTACCCTCTGAGAAATGTGTAAGCCAGTGTACCGGGAAGTTTGAAAGGTTGATTCTGCCTGAGCTGGGGTTTGTCTATTTATAAAAACCGATGTCAGCCATCCCTGACAGGAAAAGAGGAGCAATTAAAGTACATCCAGGGTGGGGTATGGCATGAGGAGGGGGGTCATACTGACCATCCCAGATACTGCATCTGCTGAGACTTACAGGTCTAGAGGAGAACATAGAGATCATTTGCCCCAACTCCTCATTTTAGATGAGGAAATCGAAGCTCACAGAAGTGAAGCTCAGGCACGATCAGAGCATTCTCGCTCCGTGGAGACATAGTTTGGGGGATGTCAGCTCCACATCACCGTTGCTCTCATCAGCCCGACGATCAGCGACTGCCCATGGCGGTTACCCACTGTTTCCCTCAATCTAGGTGCCTGGGTTGAATCTGGATACCCCGCATGGAGGTATGAGTTCTTTGTTTGGTACTCCAGTCTCCAATCTCCTAAGCCTGGGCAGATGTGGCCACCCAGCCTCAGGAAATATGAAAACTTGAAAAATGGCATGGGGGACTCAAAGGATAAAACCTTTTAAACCTACAAGAGCTGGCACCTGGCTGAAGTTCTAGTGTTTCCAGCCTGTTGAGGAGGTAGTTCTAAGTGACTAAGTAGTAGGCCTTAGTTTGTCCAGATGCCCTCAGACTTGGCTGGATGTTCCTTTTTCCTCCTGAAGATACAACCTCTGTGTTAGTCTATTTCACCATGCACCGTTCCTCAGGCTTCTCCTTGCTCTGCAGCAGAGTGACCTGGAAATCATACTGCAATGCCTTTGGTTGACACCTGAAGGATCTAGGGGTCAAGTTTGATGCCCTAGACCAGGAACATTTCTTCTTAAGGGAAAGAACACCCCAATGCACGTTAGCTCTCATGATCCCAGACCCAGATATTGAGCTGTACCTTGTCAATGAAGGAGGCAAATTTGTTGTTGAGGGTCTTGATTTGTTCTTTCTCATCCCTCTTCACCCTCTGCGCATTGGGGTCAATCTCCAGGTTGAGAGGGGTCAGTAGGCTCTGATTAACAGTCACTGTTGTGATAGATGGGGCTGCTGGGACTCCAAGTCCTCCAACTCTGTAGCCAAAGCCAGGGCCACCAAAGCCATAGCCAAGGCAGCTGCTGGCTCCAAGCCCCAGACCAACACCACTGCCAGCCCCAAACCCTAGGCTAGCACCACACCCATTACCAAAGCCAAAGGCCCGTCCACTACCAGCACCAAAGCCAACTCCACAGCGAACGGGACGAGGGCCTCCAGTCGCTATCCGGGGTGAGCATGATCCATAGGTGATGACGCTCCGACTACCAAAGCCACCAGAGCCTCGGAAGCTGGACCCACTCCTGCAGGAGACAGAGCTGGCCTGGAAGCGGTTCAGGTTC
The DNA here is from genome assembly GCA_039655065.1 of Glossophaga mutica. Taxonomy (NCBI): domain Eukaryota; kingdom Metazoa; phylum Chordata; class Mammalia; order Chiroptera; family Phyllostomidae; genus Glossophaga; species Glossophaga mutica. The sequence continues at coordinate 51,742,047 of CM077304.1, forward strand.
TGGGGAGCCACTGCTGAGCAAGAGCTGAAATTGCCTGCCTGGCGACTAGAGCTGGCTCGGTAGGAGCGGCAAGACATGACGGCTTCCTGGGGGAAAGCAGAGCGGTGGTTGCAGAGTGTGGGGAGAGCTGGAGCTAGGAATCCCTCTGAGGCTGGAGGATCCCTCTCACCTCTTTTATGTGTGTGGGGATGTGAGGATTGGCCCCATAAAATGGAAAAGGCCATTTGGATGCATTTATGAGCTTGGGTAGTTAGCAGAAACTCTTCATGCCTATAACATCCTTAAAATGAGCTAATTTCAGACACACCTATTCTCCTTAGGATCAGAGTTATAACATCAAACCTATAAACATTAAAAACGCATAAACACATAAACATTATGGCCCTATTTTTTTCCACAAGTTCACCACAATTGCCATTATGGGGACATTAATTTGTTTCGGTTATAAATCCAATAGACTTTCTCACTGCAAGTGTGGCTAACCACCAGAAAGTTAGGATGGTAATAGCTCCAGCAAGAGGCTCACAAGGGATGCATCCATATAGACATAAGCCCCCAAAGAGATGGGGTATGCCGAAGAGAGACAGGATGTGTAGAGCTCTTAGTAAGAAATAATATGGTAGGAATACAGTTTATTGCATCTCTGTAGATGGATTCAGGGGTGTCCAACCTTTTGGTGTCTCTGGGCCACACTGGAAGAAGAAGAATTGTCTTAGGCCACACATTAAATACATTGCAATGTGTAATCACAAAAAAAAACTCATAATGTTTTAAGTAAGTTTACAGTTTTATGTTGGGCCACATTCATAGCCATCCTGGGCCACATGCGGCCCATGGGCCGCAGGTTGGACACCCCTGGATAGTCCAGAAACCTTTTGCAGTATTTTATCTATCCTCTATGGTCCGACTTGGCTGTTTGCATAGGAGTTCAATCTTCAGTAAAGCTCATTTGCAGTAATATAGACACATGCCTAATTTGAGACACTCAAAGGAGATTCATTCATTCATTCATTCACTCATTCATTCAACAGTGATCAAGTGCTTACACTGTCCAAGGTACTGTGCTTGGTGCTGAAGGTACAGAAATAAAAAAGATGGTCTCTGCCCTCATGATGGTGTGGGAAGATTAATCTTGAGGACTTCAACCAATTAATACTTTTGTCACATAATTTGAGTCCAAAGCACACCAATAATTTGGCCATTTCTATCTGTGTGAAAAGTTAGCTACATGATTTTGAGCCCCTCTCCCCAGTACACATGAGGGCTCATCTCTAGCTCTGTCTGAGTAGATTCCTTAAATTATTGATGAATCTTTGGTTAGGATAGAGAGATACAAAGCAATAAGCATCAAGATAGAAAATAAAAAGTTCTAAGCCACTGGATGTTGTTATCATTTTTATCAATGTTGCAGGTATTTCAAGACTTAGAGGCAGGTGTTTGCTTTTTCTATTCTAGCGGGTGACATGGTTTGTCTTACCTGCCTTGTGCCTCAGGGAGCTTATGCTTAATTGCATGCTGGAATTTTTTGGGGGGATGCTTGGGATTATGCTTGGGAGGGAATATGTGCTTTTGACTGGAGCTCCTTTTTTTCTTCCCAATTGCTATACCACTTTTCCCCCTCTCCTTGCCTTATTGCTTTAGCTACAACTTCAGTATGATGTTGAAAAGCAGTGGTGAAAGGGGACATCTTTGCCTTATTTCTAATTTTAGTAGAAAAGCTTCAAGTTTCTTATCATTAAGCATGATGTTAGCTGTAGGGTTTTTGGTAGATATTCTTTATCAAGTTGAGGAAGTGTCCCTCTATTCCTAGCTTACTACTATTCTTCATAAGCCCAGTTATCAGGCATATGTCTAATGAGAGAACACGCAGAAAAATAGTAACAGGAGAACACTTCTTGTGAAGATTACTAGTGGTCTTCCTGTCGCTAAAGTCAGTGCCCTGCTCTCAGTTCTCATTTAACTTGACCTATTAGCAGTATTTGACATAGTTGATCACTCCCTTTTTCTTGAAATACTTTCTTCTTTGGTTTCCAGACACTATACTCTCCTGGTTTTCTTGTCATATTCCTGGCTGCTTCTCTTCAGTTTACTTAGCAGTTCCTCTTCATATTTCACTGCAGCACTCTTGGACTTAGCCCTTATACCTTTTCTCACTTTATACTCATTCCCTTGCTGAGATCATTCAGCTTCATAACTTTAAATACTATCTATCCACTGATGATTGCCATGGGCTTATCTATCTTTATCCTGGACTTCCCCTCTGCACCCTACGTGTATACTTTAAAAAAAAATTCTCACCCAAGGATATGCTTAATGATTTTAGAAAGAGAGGAAGGGGGAGAGAGAGAGAGAGAGAGAGAGAGAGAGAGAGAGAGAGAGAGAGAGAGAGAGAGAAACACTGATACACTGATGTGAGAAACATTGATCGGTTGCCTCCCATGTGTGCCCTGACTGGGGGTCAAATCCAAAACCTTTTGGTGTCTGGGACGATGCTCCAACCAACGGAGCCACTTGGCCAGGGCTCCACATGGATACTTTGATCAATGTCTCTATTTGGATATCAAATAAGCATGTCAACCTTAATATGCCCCAAACTGTTCTCCCACACGTTCATACTACACACGTTCCACTAGCCAGGCTCACTACCCCTGCAGTAGCTCAGGCCAAAACTCTGAGAGCCATCCTTTATTCCTCCGTTTTCTCCATATCCCACATTCAGTCTGTCGGCAAATCACACCTTTTTAATGTAGCTGCTACTGCTCTTCACCACCCCCACTACCACCAGGTGGGCCCAAGCTTCCCACAGGGACCACTGATGTATCCTCCAGCCTGTCTCCCTGTGTCCTCCTTTGCCTCATTCAGTCTTTTCTTAACACCATGGCCAGTCGCCCATTAAAAACATGTTAGATCATGACATTTCTATGCCCAAACCCCTTTAATGGCTTCGTATCCTACTCAGAGTAAATGCCATACACAGTCTTCCCTCCCCTTTCACTGACCTCGTCGCCCTCAGCCACCCTGGCCTCCCAGTTGTCCATCAAACAGGCAGGAAAACCCCTGCTGCACACACTTTCCCACTTGCTCTTTCCTCTGCGGGGAGCTGAGCTCTTTTTCCTCAAATAACTACATGGCCGCATCCCTCAGCTCTTCCCGGTCTTTGATCATAGGTCACCCCTATTTTAAACTTCTCTCCCATGTATCGGCTATCTCCTCTCCACGGCCCCTTCTCCCCTTCTCTCCTTAGCAGTCCTCACCACGGAGGCCCAATCCTGAATGGATTTGCTGGCTTGTAGGCTGCCGTCTCCTGCTGGAATAAAGCTCCAGGAGGCAGGCGTTGTTGTGTGTTTTGCTCTCCTCTGTGTTTCCAGTGCGCAGCAGCGTGGGGCATGTGGTAGTCATGTCACATAGCTTTGTGGAATGAATGGACACACCACAGAGATTAAAAGCAGGGGGAAATATAGGAGATGGGAGCAGGATGTACCAGGAAGAGGAATTTAGGTATTTGGTGGTGCAGAAACTCAGATGCTCATAGGAGAACCGAGCCAGTTTGCGCTCCAGGTCCAGCTTCTGGGGGCTTGAGTTTGGTGCTTGTAGGAAAGGGCATTCCCCCCTTCTGAGGCCAAGCAAGGGGATCCAGGAAAGGGGGTAGGGGACCAGAGGACCCCTATGGAGGTGAAAGGGAGAGGGGAGCTGGAGGGATGGCATAGAGAACACCAGCTAGTGTGCCAGGCCCAGGACAGAAGACTTGACCTAGCCCTTGGAGTTTTAGATGGGCCTAGATTCAGTACCCACGTTGCCACCTGCCAGCAGTGTGACCTGGGACAACGTGCACCGAGGGCAGGGTGGTGGCAGGGCTCTGCTCCGGGTAGTAGGCAATAAAGCGTGCTCGTCTGTAGAGAACTTAAAAAGCAATAATATAACCAACTAAACGTTGATCAGTTTTTATTGTCACTGTGCACCGCTAGTCTGTGAATACTCTCCCTCTCTGGAAAATGGAATGATCCTTACTTCCCAGCACTATGAGGATGAAGTGTGAAGGTGATTGGATGTACACTGCGTGGTTATTGTCATCCATTTTTCCTGCTGTCTTTCCTTCCTCCCTCCGTCTTTTTCTTCTGCCCATTCTCCTCTGTCTTACGCAATCCCCCCTTCACTTCTCTTGTAAGTAGTCATCCCTGGTCCAGTCCAGCACTCCACCCCCTTCCCGCTCTAGCAGGTGTTCATTGCCCCATCAGCCATTCCTGGGACTGTCCCGTGTCTGGGCTCAGCTTCCTTCAGCGCTGACCAGGCTGGGCGGGGTGGGGGTAATTGGGACCAGGCAAGCATAACCCCTGTTCTGGGATGAGCTGACACCATCAGCAGTTTATAGTTCTGAGGCATAATTTAGTCAGATGATGCATAACACCACCCTCAGTCATTTTTAGGGGGTGGCAGGTGGGGAGAGGGGGAGGAGTCGCCCTCGAAACTCTAGGCTGAAGGTTTTGCTTTCCCAACAGTTTCTTCTTCCTGCTGTCAGTCAGCCTGAATGCAATCCTGAGATCTACTGGGAGAGCCTCATGGTGCTGCTGCAGGGTGATTGATGGCTCATCCCCAAGCTATCTGTGCAGGGGGGAGGAGGGGAGGGCTGGGGGAGAGGCTAAGCAGGGTCTGGGAAAGCTGGGTTCTCGGTGGCTGTGTGTGTGTGTGTGTGCACGCATGCACGCTGGAACATGTGGTAGGGAAAGAGGGTAACCGGGAAATCCCACATGCTAAGAAGGCTTTATTAAAAGCCACCTTCTTCAGAGTGTTTCCGTTTTGCCCAGAGACAAGTTTGTGCTGGTGAGAGGCCCTCACAGGAAGCTTCTCAGGCTGAGACATGCCCTGTGAGAAAGGAAGCTCAGGAGTCCCCCAGCAGAAGGAGGGGGACAGTGGGAGAGGCTGAGTCCACCCCTGCCTATGCCCTCTCAGATTGATGACCCTGAGATAGAATCTAAACACCTCCCTCCCTGGAGAGATAACACACCCCTCTTGTGCAGGCCCATCCCCACCCTCCAGGCAGGATGATTGTTTCGGGTTTAATCCAGATTCCTCATAGGCCCACACGGCCTCATCTGTCCAGGGTAAAAATATTGCATCTCCTGGGCGTGAGGTCGGTTTGCTTCAACAAACCTTTGTTGCATGCTGACATGTGCCCGGCATCGTATGTAGGTGCTGGGATGGCTGGTGCCGAGCTCTTTTCCTTCAGCCAGACTCCGTTTCCCCTCCGCTGCTCACAGTGCCATTTCTGAAACCATTTCCCCAGTCCAAGCTCCGGTGGAGAGTGGCAGCAGTGGGTGCACCTGAGGGGGCTAGGATGAGGAAGGGATCCTGGACAAGGCATAAGTGCCTCTGGGGGCAGGGGCAGAGTCAGAGAGCACCCGAGGGAGGGGGCGGTGGGGGCAAGGTAGGGCCTTGTCAGAAGAGAAGCCCCGGTGAGAAGGTAAAAAGAGGGACAAGGAAATGGGAGAGATTTCTGGAGAGACAGACACAGACACAAGGAGCTCCCTTCTGGATTCTCTCACCCTCCCCAGGCTCTTGGGGGTCCCCACCAGTGCTCACAGGGGCTCTCTGGGAGGGCCTGGATTTGGAGTTCTGAGGCAAATGGAATACAGTGAAGCTGTGGCTTCACACAGTGGGGTCTCCCTTCCTTGCCCAGGGCAGGGGGTTGGGCCTGATCCGCTCTGTATGCCAGCATCCTGTGAGGCTGGCCTGGGGAGAAAGAGACTCAGGAGATGTTTGCCCAGGTGAGCAGTGTGAATCACTGGGCCACCACTAGGAGGCGCTTTTCCCCCACTTGCCTTGATTCACCTTCTGGAACAGAAGGGGTGGGCAGGGGCGGGGTGTCACTGCCACACATCACTAAGGGAGTTCCCCTGGTGAAAATTCTGGAGGGGGTGTGCCCAGGCCTCTGAGCTCACACCCAGCCTGATCTGGGGCACTTCCGTTACTGAGTTTAGTCTTGCCTCCCCTCCTCAGGGGCCTGGGGTCTGGGGCCTGGGCACTCTGAAATGGGAAGTTCCGAAGGGATGGTCCACAGGCCCAAGCCCACCACTCAGTGTTGGTGGGGGAATCTGTCCTCCCTCTCCTCCTTTATTCTGGCGGGGAGTTTCCTGGGCCTCAGGTAGTCAGTCATCTGTGGGATAGAGGTGGGTGGTCTGTTGGAATCTCCTAGACCAGGGCATCCCTGTAGGTTTTCAGAGCTTCAATATGTTCATCAGCAAGGAGCTCGGCTGGCTCTAGGGCCTGCAGCTAGGGTGGAACGGTCAGATACGTCCCCTTCACGACAGGTCTCACGTCTGCGGTTTCCTGTTCGAGGTCTGCATTCCCTGCTCTTTGGTATTGAGATGTGTTTCCCACACCCTAACGTTCACTGACTTAGAATGTACGATTCAGTGGCTTCAGTATATTCCTAGATGTGTGCAGTTATCATCACTGTCCGTTTTAGACCATTTTCACCACCACTAGAAAACCCCTTTAGTTATCACCCCCACGCCTCTCCTACCCTGTCCATCTCCCCATCTTCTCCTTCCTCCAGCCCTGAGCAACCACGAATCTGCTGGCTGTGTTTATGGATTTGTATATTCTGAACTTTCTTAATATACTGTGTGGTCTTTGTGTCTGGCTTTTTTGTACCTTCCAGAATGTCTTCAACGTCCAACCATGGCGTAGCACACATCAGCACTTCTTTCCTTTTTATCACTGAAGAATATTCCACTGTAAGAACATACCACATTTTCATCATCCATTTGTCTGTTGATGGACATTTGGGTGCTTTCTACCTTTTGGCCATCGTGAACAGTGCAGCTATGAACATCCATGTGCAAGTTTTTGTGCGGATGTAGGTTTTCATTTCTCCTGCGTATATACCTAGGAGTGGAATTGCTGGGTCACGTGGTAACTCTGTGTTTAACACGTGAGGAATTACGGGACTGTTTTCCAGAGGGGCTGCACCAGCATGCAGCCCCCGCAATGGGCTCTAGGTACTGTGTCTACTGTGCCTGCTGGGAGAGTTGGCCCTGATTGGGCCTGTCCTGTTCACTGCTGGGTCACCAGCCCCTGGGTGGCCTGACCCATAGCAGGTGCTTGGTAAATATGTATTGGGTGAAAGAAGTAAGGGGATGGGCTCTTTGGAATTTTCTGCCCATGAGTATGACACCTAGACTTCCCTTTGGACTCTGTCCTTACGGTCCTCTCTCTGTGAGTCTCCCTGACCCCTGCTGGGCATCATCATTTTCTCTTTGCTGCCCTCCTCCCTGGCTCTCATTAATGACCCCTCTGTGAGGCAGTGTCCCTCCACTGTCCAGAGGGTGTCGGTACCACCAGCTGCTCGTGCAGGGGCAGGCACAGAACAGACACTCTGCGCGGGGCTCTGGAGGAAAGGGAGCTGTGCCTAAGGCCCAGGAAGGGGAGCTGCAGGGGGAGTTTGTGGTGGGGGTTTGTTTCAGGGAACCAACCCCCTCAACCACAGGGAGGCTATCGGCCCCACAGAGGGTGAAACTGTTGCTACCAAGTCTCATTTCCAAATTACCAAAGTCTCAGACCTTGGGGTTCCCTAAGCAGGGAGAGGAGACTTGAGGGATCTTCTTCCTGGCTGGGCTGCCACCCACCCTCACTGCTTCCCCGGGACCAGCACTGTCCTGCACCGAGACGGGTCCAGGGTGGGGAGGCAGAACCCATGCCTCGGAGCCCGAGAAATGTAGACAAGGTAGGGGACCCCGGTGCAGGGGACCACGTTGCAAGGAAGCCCATGTGCAATAGGATGTGGTTTTGAATGTGGCAAGTGCCTTGTACACTACTGGGGTGTGACGTGCGGTTTTTAAGTGCAATTCGTATGGGCCCACACTGATTCCAAGGGCCGCTTGTGAATTATTCATAGGGAGTTTTCCCACTTGTATAATGACCTTCATTTCCACCCAAAGTCCTCCAGCTTCCAGCCCCCGAAGGCTGCTTATTTGTTCCCCCTCAGAGGAGCTTCCTCCCTTCACAGCCCACAGAGCAGATCGAATAATCCTGACCCATGTAACCTGTGAACAGTTAATTTATTGGGAACAGACAAGCCCAGAGGCTCTTGGCAGAGTGGGTCCTGGAGTGGGTGAGGCTTCTGCGGATGTAGTGCTGGGCAGGGGTCGGGGGGAGAGCTCTGGGGGGACAGGGTCAGCCCAACACCTCCTCCACCTCCTCCTCCTCCTCCTCCCTTGCAGCCCCAGAGCTAGAGCCTCCAAGAGGGTTTGGAGGCTCTACATTGCTGTAGCCAGGAAAACACATTTGTATCAGACCCAAAGCAAGAGGGAGAGAGAGCAGGAACCAGGTGGCTCTGCACAGGAGGGGTGGGGTGGGGTGGGGCTTGATTCCTCTAAGCAAATAATGCCAGCTCTTGACTGTCCCTCTGTTAAGTGAATATTCCTTGTCCCCTTGCCTTTGTTCTAGGCATGTCTCCACCATCAGCAGCCAGCGTGAGCTCAGGAAAAGGTGTATTTTCATAGCGTGAGTTCGACACCTCTGAGCAGGTAAATCTATTGCCCAAGGGCCGCCTGTTGATTCTGTGGTCCCTGAAAGGACTGTGGGCAGGTCCTGCGTGATCTCCAAATCCTGGCCCTTGCCTTTCGAATTCAGAATGGGATTTGGGAGTGTCTCCTTTTGACATTTGTAATAGTGCATGTTTTAGGTGGGTGTTAAAAGAAGTCCATTTTTCTTAGTGGCATGAGAATCAGAGGTAAAGGAAGTGGGGGACCTCCAGGGAGGGGTTGGGGAGGCCGATTTGTGGGGAAACTTTCGTGACTTAATCCACCAGGCAGCACTGCGACCTGCCGGTCGGCTTCCTCGTGCAGAAGAGTAGTGGCCGGGCACTGCTGCCATTCTCTCGGCCACTCCAGGGCCTAGCTCAGGGTCTGCACACAGCTAAGTGAAAAATGACTCTAGAAGGTACAGTGGACTTGAGGAATGGCTCCCAATGAACGTCCAAGGGAAACCTGAAGTCAATACAGGAAGGTAGGGTTTTGGAATCTCCTGGCCTTCTGCCCCGGTAAGCATGGGCAACAGCTAGGCTGGGGGCTGGTACCCTGCGCCCCGGACTTGCAGCCTCTGAAGCACTGCTAACACTTGTGGGAGGAGGAGCCACCCCCAGCCCCCAGGTTTATGCTGGAGCTCTGCCCGCCCGAGCAGCCCGGGAGCCCCTGGGGCTCGCAGGGGATGAAGAGTTCACCGGTGCCCACCACACTGCAGCCCCCACTGTTCTTGAGGGCAGTGGTGTCCCCTGGGCAGTATTCGGTTCTCAGCAAGGGCGTGCTGACCACACACGGCTCATACAAGACTGCACCTTTTGAGCTGCTCACGGCTGCGGGAATAGGAAAGGATGCTCAGGGCCCTGCACTTGCCTGGCTCCGAGGACATTGCTCTGAACTATTCAGTCAGGTCATGCCCCCCACCTGCTGCCACTCACCTCTAAGGAACCTCCCATCTCAGTTATCAGTTCCCACCCCAGCCACAAAGTACCTACGAGTTCCCCACGTGCCTCTCCTCTATCGCCAGAGCCTTGGCTTCTGCTTCACTCTTTCTGAGCCTGCTTTAAATCCTTTCTCCAGAAAAGCATACCCTGGTCAGCAGGGTTCCTTGCAGCTTCTGGGCCTGAAGCCCTGAAACCGTGCTGCAGACCTGCCCCTCATTCCAACTCCCAAAGCCTTGTGTAGCCCCGCAGGGGAGCTTCTCCCCCTGACCAGGAGCTCCCGGCAGACAGAATCCTCCTTTGGGCCGAGGAGGCATGCCACGGTCTGGGAAGGGGTGCTGTAGTCTATGTCAGCTTGATCAGCGCCCAAGACCCCCAGAGCCCCTGGGGAGTACACATCTACTCACAGATATTCACGGGCCCAATGCCTTCACACAGCCTGGGGTGAGAGGAAAAAGACACAAAGTAACTGCATCAAAGAAGACAAAGCAGACTTGGTGCCCTGCTTCTCCTGCCCATACCACAGACCAGGTTCACAAGGAGGGCCTGCAGACTGTGTGCCGTTCTGGGCGTTCCGTGATGGGGGGTGGGCAATAGCAGCAGCAACCCAAGGGCAGGACAGTGTCCACACCTGGGGCCCACCCTTGACCCACCTGTGCTCCTCGCCCTCCAGCAGGCGCCTGTAGGTGGCGATCTCAATGTCCAGGCCCAGCTTGGAGTTCATCACCTCCTGGTACTCCTTGAGCAGGCAGGCCATGTCCTGCTTGGCCTTCTGCAGGGCCTCCTCCAGCCCGGCCAGCTTGCCCTTGGCGTCGTTGAGGGCCGCCTCGCCCTGCTGCTCCGCCTGGGTCACTGCAGCTTCCAGTTTGCAGCGCTGGGGGAGAGGGCGCAGAAGGCATTACTGGGGGCCTTTAGGGCCCTAGGCCAACTCTCAGAAGAACAGACAGGACGTGGTCATTGTGAGATAATAGAATATGTACATATTCTATTATCTGTCTCTGGCACAGAGCTCCTAAAACTCCTGTAATTTCATACGTGATAAGAACACTGGGATCATCTCTGTTTCTAATATTTAGTCTTTGTCCCAGGTTCTTCACAAAGATCTCCTAAGTTCCTTGGAATTTCCTGAATGACAGCAGTGTCTTTTGTTCTAATGAGTGACTCTGGGTGGGCTCCTGGATGGCTCCCAGGTGAGGGTGGGTCCCAGAAAGACCATCTGAGGCTTGGAATTTTCAGTCCCACCCTCCACCCTCCAGACTGAACAGAGGGGCCGGAAAGGACAGGCCATGCCTGTGTGAGGAAGCCTCCGTAAAAATTCCGAGGTGGGGCTCAGGGCCTCCCAGGTTGGCGGACGCTTGGAGGTGTCGGGACGGCGGTGCGCCCAGAGAGAATGTGGAAGCCCGTGCCCTTTCTCACACACCTTGCCCTGCGCATGCCTTCCACGTGCATGTTCATTTGTATCCTGTGTCATATCCTTTTATAACAAACTCAGCAAGTAAATGTTTTTCCTGAGTTCTGTGAGCTGCTCTAGCAAACTAATCAAGCCCAAGAAGGGGGTTCCAAGGCACAGCAGATTGGTCAGAAGCTCAGGTGACAACCTGGACTTGTGATTGGCATCTGAAGTGGGGCAGTCTTGTGGGACTGGTGGGACAGGCAAGGCCTCACCTGTGGGATCTGACACTGTTTCCATGTAGATAGTGTCAGAATGGAGTTAAATTGTAAGATACCCAGCTGGTATCGCAGAATTGCTTGGTGTGGGAAAAACCCCACACATCTGCTGACAAGTGTTGTGAGTTTTCCCACAGTCTTAGTTACATGGCAGATTTAAATCTGCTGTGGGTTTCATCCTGGGATTGTTCCTCTCGGGGAGTGGTACCAGTTCCCCCGTCTGTAACACTGCAAGAAGATCCAGGAATTTCTCTGACACACTGAGCAATTTCTTCACAGCTAATAGATTTTAAGTGTCTAGCTGGTCTTCGCCAGCCTAGGAGAACAGGGTGGGTCTGATTTTACGAACTCTGCAGAGTCACCTTGCATTTCAGGATAATTAAATTACAGTGTTGGGGTTGGAAGGGACTGTGGGAACCATCTTTTCTATGCTCCCCTTTACTGAGGCACTCTTGCTATTACATCTTTGACAATAGGTCGCCCGGCCTCTGTTGGGGACCTCGCTGTTTCCAAGGCTGCTCCTCCTGTGGTTGGCCAGCTCTTTTGTAGTAGGGGCTGTGCCGGCTTGTGAGAGGTAGCTCAAGTTTGTTCCCTCTTCTGCAGCACTCCCAGGGAGGGTGCAGCCACCCCACACGACCAGGCTAGATGGCCGGTCAGCCTAGGATGAGCCCTAGGTCTCTCTGGCCTCACCTGGGCTTTGATGTTCTCATTTTCCTGCTGCAGCCGCTGGATCAGCTTGTTCATTTCCAGGATCTCGTTTCTGTGGTTGCGGAGGTTGTCGCAGTGGTTCCCGGAGGTCCGCTGCAGCTCCTCGTACTGCCGGGACCGAGAGGTCAGAACCTCGGTGCCCTGCTGTGGTACCTCCCAGCCCCCTTTCTCACTGCCCCAAGTCTCTCCCCCGATAACTTCCTGACTCAGATGCTCCCTGGATACTCACACTACCTCTTCTCCCCATTCCCTGTCCATTTCCGGTCAATTTCGGGGTTCCTTCCTGGGCTGCTCCTTAGTCCTGTTTTACCTCCCAGCCCTGAACACTCAAGCTTGTTAAATTCTCCTTCAACTTCCATACTTCCTTCTTCTCTGTTTAGCTGTTCTGTGTCTTGTCCTTTTCTCTCTGCCCCAGAGCTCCAAGGTCTCCTGAGGGCTCCTCCCTTTCCCATGTCCCTCTGGCTCTCGGAAGGGGTCTCCGTGCTCAGCATGGGTGGCGACAGACCAAGGACCGAGGACACACTGTGTCTGCCCCCATGGTGAGTACAGTGGTATAGTCTTGTCCAAAGCAATTGAAAACAAAATGCAATGTTATTTCTACCTTGGCTGAACGTTTTTTTTAAACTTTGCAGCTCTGAAGCCAATTTCTGACTAGCGTGTTCTAGATGACGGATTTTTGAAAATTAGCCAATGAGACTTTCTGCACACAGTGGAGAGGAGTGTTTTGCACGGAAGCTGCAAGACAAAGAGATAAGTACAAATCTCTCTCTTTGGCCCTTCGGGTATTTGGTTATGGTGCCAAAGCCTATGGTTGCTTAATCAATATCTACTCTCCCCTTCTTAAACAGAGCTCGTCTTCTGAGCCCAGACAGGAAAAGATTGCTCAGCCTTCTTATCAGTGAGAAACCGTGGCCCTTGCTGGGTGGGGTTTCCAGGAAAGTTCTTTGAAGTGGAGGATGACTCAGTTGGCATTTTTTCCCCCTTTGTGCTTCTTTCTGCCTGGAATGAGCATGTGAGTTTGGTGGGATGGCAGCTGTCCTGAGACAGGAGGCAACCGTGAAGATTAATAAAGCGATGTTAAGGGTGGCAGAATAGAAAGCTGGAAGGAGCCTGTGTCCTTGATGGTGACATAGACCCCTTGGGTGTCTATTTCTGTACTTCAAGTTATTTGAAAAAAAAAGTGAAAACCTAAGTTGTTTTAACTAATGTTTTGAAAAACTTTCTGGTCCTCACAGCTAAATACAATCCTTGAACAACAGAGTTGTCTTTCTGGTTCTCACTTAGAAGGATGGGAAACTGAGATTGTTTGTTCTGAGCCCGCTTGACTGATGGGCGGCCCAGGAGAGCAGCCGGAGGAGAAGGGACCAGCCAGGGCGACCCCTGGTGTGGATGGGCCATAGAATCACTGGGAACTCACTTCAGGCCAGGGGTTTGATACCTTTGATCACCATGGATCTCCAGAAAACGGGCAGAATATGGCTTGGGGCACTCTCTGAGCAATGGTACCCATTGGCTTCAGAAAACAAGTCCCAAGTACTTTGCAGATTTGCTGTGCTCCGGTCCCCTGCTCCCCTTCCAGCCCCATCTCCTCATGGTCCTTCACACTGGGGACCTCATTTTCATGCTCGGCATCCTGGCTACAGCTGCCCCTCAGCCAGATGCACCCTCCCCTTATGCTCTGCTGATTGAAATCGTGCTTGGCCTTCAAGATCCAGATAAAACACCAATGGCTGTGCCGTTCCAGGCATTGCACATGACCGGGATTTTCCTGTTTGGTTGGTTACACATTTCTCTCCCCATGGACTGTAGTGTCCTCAAGCACAGGGGTGTCCGGTCGCTTAGTGTCCTCATGGTGCCACACACCTTGGTGAGACCATCCTTCCCTGGCTACCTTCTTCAAACCACATTCCCACGACACTTCCTATGCTTCACCCTGAGTCATCTCCTCCGCAGCACACATTGCCGCCTAACTCACATGCCCTTGTTTTTCTTGTTCGCTGTCTGTCCCCTCTCTGCCCCCGCCTCTAGAATGAAAGTGACGTGAAGGCAGGGATTGCTGCCTGTTTCATTCCCTGCCAGAATACAGCATCTAGAACAGTGCTTGGCACATGATGGGTGCTCAAGAAACAGCTGTGGAATGAATAAATGAGTGAGCAAGTGAATGAATGGATACATGGTGCCTTTCACAGATGGGGCAGGTGAGACTGACATAATATCTGTTCAATCAAATTGCCCTTGGGGACACCAACGGCCCTTACAGCAAGCTCCCCATTACCTAAGTCTGGGGCCATCTTAATCACCCTTTCTGCTTCACCATTAGTACCACCCCAAGCCTTCGCCTCCTCTGACACTGTGAAGCCCAGAGACCTCTTTGCCATCATTGCCAATTAATATTCCTTGAATTCATGTCAAGGGAGCCTGTGGGTAAATAAAGCTGGGGCACCCTGGCGCCATGATAATAGGCCTGGGCTGTCTGTGGGGTCCACTCTCCAATGTTCCATAGGTACCTGGCCAGGGGCCTGGCAGAACACCAGGGACTGGGGTCTATGGGGTTCCCTTGACTCTCTCATTATCTTCTCACCCACTTTCTGGAGGAGTGGGCCCGGGTCCCCTCCCCAACCTGGGCCTCACCCGGCACTGGTACCAGGCCTCCGCTTCAGCTTTGCTGCGGCTGGCGATGTCGTCATACTGGGCCTTGATCTCGGCAATGATGCTGTCCACGTCCAGCGCCCGGCTGTTGTCCATCTTCACGATGACCGAGGTCTCTGAGATCTGAGACTGGAGCAGGCAGATCTCCTGGGGGGTTGGGTGAGGACGAGTGAGGTCTTTGAGGATAAAGGGGGAGAGCCTGCTCTGACCTTCCCATAGCAGCTTCACACAGGACTTTGCTGTGGCTGTCCCGGGCCTTCAATCACCGGCTTGCTCCCTGTCCCCCATGCTAATTACACAGATGCTAGTTACACAGTGATGGGCAAGGTCTGGGCCATCACTGGCTGAGAACCAGCTGTCCCGTGCTGACTTCTTCGCATGCTCACTTTGCAGTCTGCTTGTCCTGAAACATACCCACTGGGCAGGAGCTTTCCCAACCCGGGGTCCTCACAGAACTGGCCCCTGATCTACCACTTGCAGGTGGTGTGGCTACAGGTACCTCCTCATACAGGCCTTTCAGGAAGTCGATCTCCTGGACCAGAGCCTCCACGTTGGTCTCCAGGTCCGACTTCATCAGGAAGGCCGTATCCACATCCTGTCAGAGCATTGACTACTATAACCTGGGGTTGGGGGAACGTGGAAGGGTCCCCCAGTCCATCCACCAGCTGGGCCATTCCCAGCAAGTTAGTGGCAGGGGGCAGGTGCAGGACCCACCTTTCCTCACTTAAGCCCATGTGAAAGTGAAGGGACCACAAAGCCAAAGATGGAGGGAGGTGTCTCTAGCCCCACGACTGCATGCCTGGGCCTGGCACCTTGTTGGGGAAGGATCTAAAGAGAAGGGGGTTTAAAGGACCCTTGAATGCAGCTTCTCAGAGCTCACTGCATAGGGCCCGGGCCAGGAGCTACCTGGCTTTCTGTCTGGGAAATCATGGCAATGGTTTTCATCTTTTGGGGTTTGAGTCAGAGTTTTTGTTTTGACTTTGATTTGGCATTGGTTACCTCTGCAGCTTCTTGGGCAGGTGTAGACACAACCTTAACCAGCTTTGGCCCCTATGAATTGGGAGGTGGAGGCCTAATCAATCACTGCCCTTTAGCAAGGGGTGGGGATGCTGGCCCTCCTCTTCCTCATGGTCACTTGGGCTGGCATTGGGACCTGGGGGTGAGAGATCCTTTTGCATGTGGGTGGGCTGCAGACTCGTGTGGACGCGGCGCCGGCACTGAGTGTCCCGAGGCCAACCGGGCCAGCTCAGGAGGCTCTCTCCCTGTCTGTGCCAACTCCCTCACCTTCTTTAAGGCAACAAACTCATTTTCTGAACAGGACCGCAGGGACAGCTCCTCTTCATATCTGGTGGCATGGGCAGGAAAAACAGTTTTAGTCAACCTGTGGGGTTTGGAAGGGACCTTGGCATCAGACCTAAGAGAAGGGGCCTTTGTGGGGCAAAGCTGCCTCTCACTGACTCAGTGCTCTAAGGAGTCATCAGGTCCCTCTCCTGTCTCTGGACACCACTAGCTGCTCCAGCCACTCAAGACAGTTGATTATTACCATAGCCTTTCATTAGCCTCTTTGCCAGTTTACCCCACTCCCATTAGCCTGTTCCTGTGATGAATCATGCTCTGGGAAGTCCTTCCTAAGGCTAACTTCATTCTGTCGTGCTGCTAAGGAAGCCCATTTTAGCTGATCATTTCCTACGGGAAGGTGGTGAAAAGCTGGCTGCCTGTGGCTGGCATGGCTGTCTATGAATTGTGTTGTTCTGAGAGTTGGCTGTAGTCCCCAAAATCCTAGCTGACCCCATGCCTTCCTCACCAGAGAGTCCTGAGCCTGGCCCCTACCTACAGGTCAGTTGCAGAGGTAGCAATTACCCACTTTACCAGACCCGCAGACATAGCCCAGCTATTTCCTCTAGGACTTCGCCCACTCACTGCCCTCCAAGGCAATGGAGTCAGGGTCAAGAGATTCAGTCTGGCCAGAATGACTCAGGTTGAAGAGCAACGTCAATGCATTAAAAGCTTTGCTGTGCTTCCTGACGCCCTTCCTTCCTTTTCCCAGTGGAACTCTTCTGCACCGCCGGCGCTGGGTGCAGGAGCTCACCCCCCAGCTTTGAATCCTGCCACAGTCAAGTGCTAGTCGTGTGACTGTGACTTGCCTTCTCTGTGCCTCAGTTTCATCATCTGTAGAATGAGGATAACACTGGCCCTGCCTCACAGGGCCATTGTGAGTTAATGCATCGCATGTGTTAATATCTGCAAAGCACTGAGCCTGGCACGGGACGTGTGCTGTTTAAGCATTGGCTATTCTTGTTAAAATATCTTCTGCTCTCATCCTCCTCCTACTGTAGCACTTTTAAAATCCAGAGTCCTCATCATCTTGAGCTGCGAGATGTGGTTCAAGGAGATGCTGAGAGGGGGGCCTATCAGAAGAAAAAAAGAGGGGGAGCAAAACCTTGGAGCAAAGAGGGTTTGGGGACCCATGTGGGGAATAAGATGTAGTTCAGGAAATGCCAAAGGGTTGGTGGAAGATAGGTCAGAACAGGTGGTTTGGAGTGGAGCCCTGCAATGCCAGGAATGGCAGGGGAAAGATCAGGTTTTACACTGAGAGAGAGGACAGGGGCCTTCCTTAGGCAGGGTGGTGGGAAGGGAGATGAAGACCAATGCACAATTTCAGAGTTTCTACCATGTGCCAATGGGCAGTATCCTAGAGGCTCTGCCTACATTATCCTACCTAATTGTTCTGCCAACTAATGACCTTAGTTTTAGGTTTCCCTAAAACTTTTTACAGAAGGGGAGACCAAGACCCAGACTGTTTATGTAGCTCGCCCTGGGTTCCCTGGCAGGGTGAAGTTGGAGCAGACTCACTTTTTCTTGTAGCCCTCCAGTGCATCCTGGAGGCTGCAGAGTTCCGTCTGCAGCCTGACGCGGTCCCCAGCCACGCAGTCCAGCTGCCTCTGGAGGCTGCAGATGTAGGCCTCGAAGATGGGCTCCACGTTGCTCTGGCAGCACCTCTGCTGCTGCATGAACTTCCACTTGGTCTCTAGCAGCTGGTTCTTCTGCTCCAGAAACCGGACCTGCAGCCAAGAAGAGGACGTCACTGGACAGCAGGTTCCCTGGGGACCATGGCTTGGGGGAGTAAATGGCAGTGTGGGCAGTGAATCAGCTTCTGCTCCCCCTCCTGACACACTGCTGCCAACACGCTGCAGTTTACAGACTGGGTATCTGGGTGGACTGGCACCTGAAGTTATGTCTGTGTCTCTCCTGCCTGGGGAGGCTTACAGGACCCACCTCCCACCCAGGGCTTGCACGCTGTAGTGGAAAGAACACTGTCCCACAAGGCCCAGGGCAGGTCCTCCTTCCGGCCCAGCCTGCCTGCCTGTCTCCCACCAGCCTGTAACCTTGTCCAGGCCATCCCATCCCTTTAAGCCCTGTTTTCTTTCCCAAAGCTCCTACTTTGGGTTGTGCATGAGAAGCACTTCCCAGGTCTTCCCACTAATGTAAGCGGGTGACATTACACCGGGAGGGGTTGGGCTCTCTTCAGTTACAGCCAGGGACATGTGGGGGAGAAGGTGATATTGAAGGCTCTGTCCCAGGACTTAAAGCTCTTTTCACTCACTCTGCCCCATCCTGCATGGCTGCATCCAAAAAAAGTCCCTGGTAGAGTAATGTGGAGAGCTGCTAGCCCACCTCCTCCATTTCTGTGGCTTGGAAACCTAGATTAGGAAAAGCTGAGCCAGCTGACCATGGTCACCCAGCTAACCATCGGCAGAGGGAACGTGGTGTCCAGTCCTCGCTCTGGGATTTCCCCTACGGTGCATTGTCTCCCAGAGGAACTGTAGAGGAAGTAAGGCTGCCCTGCTTCTGCTCAACTGCCACGTCCTCAGGAGGCTTCCAGCCTCGCGGCGGGTGTTGTGATGCTGCTGACAGCCAGGGCGCATGCTGATAGAATGAGCTCACAACCAGAACTTGCAAGCTTTCAAAATTAAACTGCGGGACAGTTCCCATTTACTAAAACAAGTTCCTTTTTGGAAGGCTTTTGCATCTATCACCTCCCCTAATTTTCCTACCACCATCCCCGCACTTCTCTCGACCTTCCCTGAGGCTGGGAAGTGAATGGTTTGCGTAGGACCTCAGGGTAGCAGTCAGGACTGGAGCCAGTAGGTCTCCTGATTTCTGGTCCAAGGCTCTTCGCCCTAAACCTTGCAGTCACCACAAGTGCCTGCTCAGACGTTGGCATGGGTTCTGATCCCCAAGAGCCTTTCTGGGGTGTGGGGAGCAGTCTAGAGGTGGCGCAGGGTGACGGGACAGTTTAGTGCCTTCCAAAGGCAGCATGCCACCCTTTCCCAAAGGCTTTCAGAGTTGTGGCTCTGGGTTGACAGATATAAGACTTTGGTCACAAGCCCCCTCATCCCTGGCTCTCATTGCTGCACCTTCTCCTCATCACAGGCCTAAGCTGATGGCAAATTCCGAGGTCACAGTGCCCATTCCCACCTCCACACCCAAAGGTCTGGCCCAGCCCAGGCACTTAGAAAGCTGCTCTGTTGCTAAAGCCTCATCAAGAAGACCTCTTAGGTTGTTCCTCTCAGTATCTATCATTGCTTTTGAAGTCCCTCTGGTAGTCTGACCTCAGGCAACTTGGTGATATCCCGAGAGAGATGACATGTTAAAAACAAAGGATCAGCAAACAGAAATGTTTTGTGCTGACCTTGATCTTACCCACTTTCAATGATTGGTGGTTGTGTAGTACAGAAGAGACCAATAGATGAACCATGGCTTCTTATAATCAGTCTTTTCCTGGCCCCCTGGACCAGATACAAGATGTTCTCTGCATCTGACGGTCCTGGAGTTCTTACCTTGTTGATGAAGGATGCAAAGCGGCTATTGAGGCACTTGATCTGCTCCTTCTCGTCCCTCTTCACACTCTGCACAGTTGGGTCAATTTCCAGCTCGAGTGGGACAAGTAGGCTCTCATTGATGGTGACGGGGGTGATGCAGGCAGAAGGCCCACAGGTGGCCCCCACTCGGTATCCAAAGACAGGAAGGCCACACCTGGAGGCGACCCGGGGCCTCCCAAAGCCCACATTGCACAGGCTCCGTGAGCCAAGGCAGCCCAGGACTCGGAGGCCCCCGCCACCCCCAGGCCGGCATGGCCCCTTGCTCACTGCATAGTGGGTGACCACCTGGGGGAGGACAGCTGAACATGAGCTGAAGCTCCGACTGCCACATCTGGAGCCCTGCTGGAAGGATCGGCACGACATGGCAGGAGAGAGAGGCAGAGAGGTGGGCCCTGGTGGGGAGAACGGGAGCGCTTCAGGTCAGCTCAGCTCCCACCCTTTTAACTGGTAGGGGGATGGAGGGCTGAGCTGGGTCAAACCCCAAATCACCATTAAATCAAGTTTATGAGCTTGCAAGATTGGCAGCTCTAAGTACCCCAGTGGATAATTAGGGTAGCAAAGAGCAGAGAAAAGGTGTCAATGGTCAGTGCTGGTGGCCTTATAAAAGTCCCATGTGTCCTGCTTCCTTGTTTACAGAGGTGATGAAAGGGCCAACCAGACAGATGCATTTGGCACTTTCAGAATCTCAGTCTCAAGGGAAGGGAGAGTTCAGGCTTTATGCCATTTTGCAGGAGAGGGGGCATGAATTAGAGGCCCACTGAGATATGTTTGAGGATGCTCTACTTCCTCAAGGCTGTTTTTATGTGTTTCTGTAGCTGCTCCGGCCCAGGTGCCCTTCATGGACAGGTGATCCTTGGAGCTCCCAGGGCAGAAGGTTTCTGGGTGGGAGAAGCCTCAATAAGCAGGCTGGGCCCTGTCCCGCCTCAGGCCAGGCAGGATCCTGGCTCTGGCTCCCTTACCCTTTGTTTTCCTGCAGCTCCTGAGATAGAAGCCTCCAGACACAGAGTCTTGTCTCCAGGGCTTGTTTAGTCCAGAAAGGCCACAAGGGACTCAGGAGGAGATGCCTTGTACTTGACGAGAGGAGAGGAAGGGATGCTTTCTCCAAAACATGAAGCCATGTTGGCCATTAGGTTGGGGTTCCATGTCACTGTGTCTTTCCCTTTCTTCCCACCCCATCCCAAACCTCCCTGAGGCCCCAGGATATCTCTGGGGACAGTTGTTTCCCTCAGGAATTGTTCAGGTGGATACGGGATATAAGCCTTCTCCCCAGCATCCAGGTCACAGCTCTTTGAAGATGCTCGAACTACTACCCCTATTCTGTTCCCTCCCCCTTTCCATCAGTCCCATCGGTGAAACTGCTGCTGGGGCCAATGGGTCTTTCCCTTCCACATTGTGACTTCTCCCAGGTCAGAATCAACTCAATAATAGTGAGAACATTTATTGGGTGCTTCCTCTGTGCTGGACCACCCTGAGCTCTACACTCATTATCTCATTTAATTCTTAGGATGGCACCATGATGGAGCTTCTGTTTTACGAATACGGAAAGTGAGGAGCAGAGTGGTTCAACTCCGCCAAGGCTGGGATCAGTTCCATCCTTTCTGACATCTCTGTGTTCTGCTGCTCTGGTGGAGGGAAGCCTGGGTTAGGAATCAGGGGTCTGCTGCCAATATGCATTACATTTTCCTGTTCCTTGGCTTTCCCACCTGTAGATCAGGAGACTGGAACTCAAACTTTCTTGTGTTCAGAAATTCTCAGTCAACTGTGACATTTCACAATGTCCCCCTTTTGCATGGTCTTGACTTTGGGCCCCAGCATGCTGAGGAGGGAAGATTGGGCTGGGGCAGGTGAGGGCTGTAATAAGAGACTATGGGTGATGATGGGGTAGGGTGTTGCATGGTGCACGGGAAGGGGCTTCTCATGGGGCCCTGGAGGAAGTATCATAGCACTGGGCCCAGGAGATGATGTTGGTGGTGATGGTGACACTGAGAAGCCAGACCAGAAAGCACACTCCCTCCAGGCTCCTGCCAGAGGGAATGAATGACATAGAGGGCAGACCTACGAAGGCAGGGCTCACTGGGGGCAATGTGAACATGGGAGAGCATCCCCCAGACACATCAGGCCAGAGCGTGGTCTCAGTGACTGTGTGGGACTCCCTGGAGCCCAGGGCCAGAGCCCTGGGGCAGAGAGTAGGGTAGTTCACTGGAAGTTCACCTGCTCCCGGAGAACGCCAGCTCCAAGGGTGCCCTTTGAATGTCAGATAGGACACAGACTCAGTCAAGACCTAGAGAGCTTGGTGACATTTTATTGAAGCTATTTTAGGCAACAGGCAGGAACAGGGAGCAGGCCATTGAGAAGGGTGTTAAACGATTGATCAGAGGACGGGTGACTTTTTCTGAAGCAGTGAACTCTCCTGTGTTTATGTTAGCCGCGTGGCAGCCCATCTCTCCTTGCCTTGGGAGTGCAGTTTGGTCTTGAATACATAGCAGGTGTTTTGAGGGTTTATAATTCTTCTAAGCTGATGGGGAAATTGCCCCGTGAAGGCCATCCTCAGAAAGACCTCTGTGCCTCCCTCACTCCCCTATTCCACCGCCACCCTACCTCTGCCCTTCAAGGGCCTGGGCAATGTGTCCCCCCAGGAACACGGAAGGAAGAACCGCCTGTCTTCTGAGATTGCTCACTTGGGCCTTCCCTGTGGGCAGGGCATTTGGTGGTCTGCCTTCAAGAGTTTCAGTTGTGGCTAATGCTGGGGGTGGGTAAATCCACACAACAGACACATCAGAGACAGGAAGACAGAAAAAGAAAGGCCAGGAGAAAGGAAGGAAATGTATTGCCAAACAGAAAAGTCGGGGCGGGAGAAGAAGAGAGGAGAGAAATGGGGAGAGAGGAGGAGTGGAGGGGGGTGGAGAGAGGAGACATGCAGGAGGGCGGGAGGGGGGTGGGGGGAGGAGTAGAAAAGGAGGGAGGGTGAAAGGGAAGGCGAAAAGATGGAGTAGGAAAGGAAAGCAAACTTCCCAGCAGAGATGTGGCCAGCACAGAGGAAAGAGAAGTCCTGAGCCTGGCGGGTTATTTTGCAGGAGGACTCCCCCGGGGCAGCTCTGGTACAGGCTGATTGGGCTCCTTCTTCTAACTCGTCTGTTGTAGGCTCCTGGTGCTGGGCTGCCTTTCCCACACACTCACAGGGCTGCCTCCTCCCCTCCTCATCAGGACATTTCTGTCTGGGCCCGAAATTCTAACATGGCTTAAATGAGGCAGATTTGGAAGGAATTTGGCTAGAAAATATCACCTAATGCAGCCCCTGGCCATAACAAACTTTTGGATTCTTGATAAGATTATTCCGTTCTTCTATAATTATCAAGAGTTAGTAATATTTGGATGGGTGTTGATTTCTCATTCAGATATTCTGCTGGTAGGAATTGTCAGGGGAAGCAGCTGGTGGCCTAGGCGAGGACAAGAAGGAAGGAGGTGACGAGGCCATATATGGGCGGGGTTTGCAACGTTTTCCTGGTTTCCGTGGCCTGCAGGAAAAGTGTTCTGCCTGTACTGAGAAAGCTCACGTGGAAACTCCGGGCCTAGACTGCACTCAACTTTCTTGGAGCACCAAGGTCAGTGCTAAGCCCCAACCTGTGAAGGACGGTGGTTGCAGTGGATGTGGGTCGGACAGGAGGAGGAAGACCAACTGTGTACCTGTTCTGGAAGCTACTGAAGGGCGAAGTCCTAGCTCAGGTCTTGGCTCAGAGCAGTTGAATCAGCATTAGTTAGAATGGATGCCCATGGCCCCTGGAGGGCTCTGGGGATGGGGAGTGAGTGGGTGCCTCTGTGGGGACCTGTCTGAGGCAGACGGATGGATAAAGTGATCTCAGAACTCACGGGCCACTTCCCCACTCCCCGTGCTTCCTGCTGCCAGGACTGATTGTGTGCGGTGGGTATCAGCAAAGTGGAGGGCCTTGGGGCTGGGAAGTGGGGGCCTGGTGGGGCGGGGTGGGGAACGGGAAGGCAGCAGAGGTGAGAGGGGCCCTTTAGCTCCTATAACTCTTTTTAGTAGATGTCTTGGAGATGATGCGCATGCTGGAGGTGCTGCCGCCCACGTTGCGGCCACTGGTGGAACTGAAGCCGCCGCCGCCAGTGCCATAGGAGAGGCCGCTGCTGTAGCCGCCCCCACCCACGCAGAGGCCGCTGCCCCCACTGTAGCCCGTTCCGCCAGAGGAGGAGACCACGGCTGTGAAGAGAAGGCACAGAACACATTGGCAGCCTCCTCCAGCTTCCCAAGACCCACCCTGCCCAGACTTGGTGCCCGCGTGGCTCCCTCCCATGGCGCTTCCTCAGGGAACAGGAATCTCCTCTGCCACCCAGGAGCCAGGGTCAGAGGGTGGGTACGGACTGACGTCCCCATCGCGCGCTGCGTCAGCGTGAGCATCTGCACAGGACATCCACTTTTCAAAACCCTTTCACAGCTGTGACCTCACCGATCTCAACAGGCCTGAGAGGAGGCTATGACTAGGAGCTCCCCATTTTACAGAGGAAACACTGGAGGCACAGAGAGATCAAGATTGGGCAAGCCCAAGGTCAGCCCTGCCAGAAACCAAGGCATCAGGCTCCCACATGGCGTTCCTTCCTCATCTGTACCAGGGCTCTCACTGAATGGAACGTGAGGCCCGGTACACTGGGAGGGGGTCCTGGACTCCCATGCTGGAAGATGCCCAGAAGCCATCCAGATGTACTTCTCCAGATGCGAATCCCTTCTGCTGCATCCGCAGGAACAACTGTTTAGCTTCTGGTCAAATACTTTCAGTGACAGAGGGGCTCACTGTCTCTAGATGCAGCTGTCTACAGCCTGTCAAGCATCTGAAGATGCCTCTTTGACCTCCCCTCCAGTGTATATTTCTCCAGGGGAACTATGTCCATTTCCTTTATTAATCAGTTTCAAGCTCTCCCCCATCCTGTTCTCCAGCCTCCTAATGTGGTATGACCCACATCAGGCCCAAGGGGACTCTCCTTCCCAGGACCAGGACTCAGGGCTCCACGAATGCCACCTGCTGGGCCACTATGGGGGATGGCTCCTCCTCACTTCCCTCCGGGGGCTGAGGCCAAGCCAGGCCAGTCACTGCTCAGCTTGTTCAATTAATTTGCTTCAATTCTAAATAAAGGTCTTTACATTTAATCTGTCAAGCAGTCTCTTGTTAGTTGTGTGAGTTTGAATGCCTGCCAGAGTCAGCTGAGAAAGCAGGGGTTCAGATGGGGGACCCATTGCTCTGCCAGTAGTTCTGTCCTGTCACTGGGGTCCCCTGAGGCATGGGCAGAGTCATTCCCGTGGACATATGACCCCACTGGGAGGGGCCCTGGGTGTAAGGAGTCACCATAGTCTCTCTTGACTCCACCAGGAGGAAGGGCCAAAGAAGACAGGGGTCTCTGCGAAGCCCCTCAGAGGGTCTCAGTGATGTCCCTCACCTAGCTTGTTCATTTTCTAGTCATCAAATCCTTGTTAGTGATGCTATTAGCATCCACTTTGTCTCCCACTTTTCTATCATCCCAAGACATTTACTCACAGATGTTCACGGATCCAACACCTTCTCCAGTGAGTCTGTTGCAGGTGGGAGAAAAAGAGACATTTGCTGAAACGTTAAGGAGTCCTGGCTTCTTCGGGTTTAAAGTTATCAGTACAGAGCACTTACTGTGTGCCAGGCACTGTGCTTAGCACACTTATCTTTCACCTCCTTGGCTTAAGGAAGTTTCTGTGAATCTGTGAAGGGACATCTGGAAGATAAATCCAGTTTCAACATGTAGAGAAATGGAGAGAGGGACCTGTGCTCACTAGACAGAGAGGGGCAATCAGACAGGGGCTCAGCAACACGGAGCCCCTGAGGCTTGTCCCAAGTGTGGCCTCATTTGTCATAGGGTCTGGGCAGAAATGGTCCTTATTATGGCCTTCCAGGTAGCCATGGGCCACTTTTCCCTGAGACCTTTCACCTTGCTCCCTGCCCTAGGTCCAACTGGAGCCGTGGGAGGGGCTGTGGCTGCAGGAGGCTTCCAGGATGCTTCCTGCATTTGAACCCTGTTTCTTCCCTTGGAATTTCTACCTGGGGCCTGACCCAGTGGGGCTCTTGGCCTCTGTGGCCTGGTTATAGTGCTCTGGTGGAGTCTGTTTAAGCCATGGTGGGAGGAAAAGGTAACCCACCGGTTCTCCTCGCCCTCCAGCAGCTTCTTATAGGTGGCGATCTCGATGTCCAGGGCCAGCTTGACATTCATTAGCTCCTGGTATTCGCGCAGCTGCCTGGTCATGTCCTGCTTGGCCTTCTGCAGAGCGTCCTCCAGCTCAGCCAGCTTGTGCTTGGCGTCCTTGAGGGCCAGCTCCCCACGCTGCTCAGCATCAGCAATGGCGGCCTGGAGTGCGGCACACTACCAGGGGGACACAGGGGTTTGTGAAATTGTCCGCAGAGAATGCAGAAAGATGTGGGCTTTAGGTTAAAAATATGGAGGAATATTTTTGAAATAGATTTCATGCAAAGAGGCTGGAGCTTCATCATGAATCCACAGGGGACAAATAAGATTAATCTCTGTCCCCTGTGGATAATTTGAGACTTAGCCAAGATAGAGAAAATGATTTTTGGGGTGGGGTCCTTTCCAATGCTGAATGTCTCTGGATAGTGGATAAGTAAGGCAGGTCAAGGTTTTGCCAGGGATGCTACCAGGGAACAGAGCCTTTCCTGGAAGCACTGATATTGGACAGGATTCAGGAAGAAGGTCCTGACACCCCTGGCAAGGCAGGAGACTGGATGGTCACCCATCTGGGGAGGTTTCACTCTGCATGGGCTGAGTTAGGACCAGACTCAGGTCTGCCCAGCATGGTTAGGATGACCTTTGGGAGTTCAGGCCTATACTACCTGCTTCTTCAGGTTATCAATCTCAGAGCGCAGCCTCTGCATCATCCGGTTCAGCTCAGAGATCTCCATCCTGGTGGTGCGGAGGTCGTCCCCGTGCTGGCCGGCTGAGCGCTGCAGCTCTTCGTACTGGGGTGCGGGGGGTAGCGGGCGGTGCGGGGGGGGAAGAAGCAGGAGGCAGCAGA
Source organism: Glossophaga mutica (assembly GCA_039655065.1). NCBI lineage: Eukaryota > Metazoa > Chordata > Mammalia > Chiroptera > Phyllostomidae > Glossophaga > Glossophaga mutica. The sequence continues at coordinate 51,768,475 of CM077304.1, forward strand.
TTCAGGGTAGAGAAGAGAAGGCAGTGGTTTCCCAGGGCCCAACAGGCTTTCAATAGGCTGCCTGGAGGTCCCTCCCTTGGCCCTTGCCACTGTCCATCAAATCCTTCCCCAGTGCCCCTGGGCTCTGCCTCTCACTCTTGGTGTCCAGGGCTCTGCACCACAGTCAGACATTTCTTCCTGGATCCGTCTTTTGTCCCTCTCCCTTGAAACCAGGTATTTCATTCTCAGCCCATCATGCTCTGATTTTAAAGCTCTTTCATATTTGTTTCCCTTGGTACCATATCTGATATCCCAGACACTCCCCAGCTCAGAGTGTTTGCTCTAATCTGGAAAATCTCACTGTGTGACCCATATCCAGCCTTTGTCCCCTTCCCTCCCTAAACCCTCAGTCCCAGACGATTCTAGCTTCCTCCTCTGGTTCCAGGAGGCTGAGCCTATCTCTTGCTCCCACCTTCCCTCTCTCGCTCCTCCTGGCACTGGTGGATGGTATGTCCAGCTGTCCCTTGCCTCTCCTATACAGGGCATTGGAGGTGTGTCCATCCTTCCAGTGGCAGAAGGACTGACCACCTCCCACCTTCATCCAGCTGTTCCCTCAGGTCCTGGTTGCGCAGCCCAAGGAGTGCTCAGCACGGAGGGTAAGTCCCTGACCGCACTCGGAGAGATCCTTCACCTCCACCAGGCTGGGGCACCCGAGAGGACAGGCATTTATCTTTGAAACCCCAGTTCTGTACAACTGTTTCATGGACATGATGTGGACACCTCACCTTGGTCTGATACCAGGACTCAGCCTCGGCCCTGCTGCGGTTGGCGATGTCCTCATACTGGGCCTTGACCTCGGCGATGATGCTGTCCAGGTCCAGCTTGCGGTTGTTGTCCATGGACAGCACCACAGAGGTCTCGGAGATCTGGGCCTGCAGCTGGGCCAGCTCCTGTGATGGGGTCCAAATGGGCAAGCTGAGGCAGGATGTCATGTGTGTGCATGTGTGTTGGGATACTGTGACCAGGTCCTTGGAACAGATCTTGACGTTGAGGGCCTCACTTGCACTGTTGGGGTGTAGCGCCCTGCTTAGGTCTAACAGGGCTGGGACGTTAGGGAGGTCACTGGGTTCACTCCCATTCTTTATCACCAACTCATCTGCACCAAGGGAGTGGCAGCTCAGAAACTCCAGCTGCTCTGTCACTCCCATTGTGAAGGGAACGCACCTTGTTGCAACCTGTCAGTGCTGTGATGTCTCATATTCTGAGGAAAAACACGACCTTTCACACCAAATAAAGAAATCATCTTGTGAAAGAAAACTGAGTCAGATGGGGCCAGAAAGCTTTGTTGCATCTCAATCTTGTTTCTCAACTTTGCTCCTCCCAGCGCCTCAGGGACAGGAAATGGAAATTTGCTGGAAAGAGCAGAAAGGGCGCCAGACTGAAATATTCAAGTTTTAGATCTGACGAGCAGGTTAGACAGCATCTCTGAATCTCAGACAGGAGCACTAAATAAATTCATGTCTGTGGAAGATGGTTTTTGAGACAATAAACCCACAATAACTTGTTAATGATCGCTGCTCAGATTCGCCTAGGGCAGTGGTTCCGAGTACCTGATCCACAGACCAGCAACATGAACATCACCTGGGAACTTGGTTGAAATGCAACACTCTGGGCCCCACCATAGAGTCACTGAATCAGACTTGGTGTGTTACCAAGACCTCTAGAAGATTCTGATGCCCTGTAAAATTTGAGAGTAACTGGTCCAAATCACAAGTCTAAGTAAAAATAGTCCTTCCTTTCTTAACTAAAAATTGGTTCATGCGTTTCCTGCTTCAGAAAATTGTTAGTTTATTGTTGTGCCCTGCAATTTGTTTTTCATAAATAGTTGGTTTTTTTTTTTCCTGGTAGCTGATGTGGGTTAAGAGTCTCAACCCATGGGCTTGCTGGGCTGTGGGCTAGTTCAGAATTAGGAGCCAACAGCACACTGGTTGTCAGCATTAAAGTGAATAAGTAGAGAAAATGATGCCTTTTTGCCCCATGTAGGCTGTTGGTCACTGAACCCATCCAAAAACACAGAGCTGATGTTCCTGCTCCTGGAACAACATGACCAACTTTAGTTGGGCACCAAACATTGTAACCCCCTGGGCACATCACCTGTCCCTACCAGGCCTACCTGGAGACACACAACACCCCTACATTCTCCCCTCGACATCACTGATCCCGTCTCTATCACTCTCCCCTCACTCACTCTGCTCTAGCCAGATTGCCTCTTCCTAGCATTCCTGCTTGCCACTGCTGCTCACTGTCGTTTTTTTCATTGTCCATATCATGCCTGACCTGGTGTTGAGTCTGTGCTGCCTGTCTCCTGCACTGTAATGAAAGCTCCAAGAACTCAGGGGCTCGATTGTGTTTGCTCAACGCTCTGCCCACAGCTCCCAAGAACAAAGTCTGACTCCTAACAAAATATGTCTTCAGAAGAACCGGGCAATCATGTTGTGTGCTTCTAAAAGCACCTGAAGGCTCATTGTCACTTGATTTGCATAACAGTGTCATCCTGCAGCCAAGGATGACAGGTAAATTTAGCTGAAATGAGTGAACCGGGTTGCTCAGATAGTTCTATGGAAACCGTGTGTAATTCAATGACAGGCAGTTCTTTTGTCTGACCAACAGAGCATGTGTGATCCAGGTGATCAAGGTTAAATTTCTCACCTCACCCGACCTATCAGCTACCACGGAACCTCATTTTTCTCCTTAGGTAGAGGAAGCAGCATCTGCTCCATGAGTTCCAACCCAGGGATGGGGTGGGGAGCAGAGAAGAGATCAGAGTGGGAGCTGGTAGCCTCGGTGCCCAGCCAAGGGCACCCAGCCTCCAGCGGCTCTGAGGGGAGTGGTGGACACTGCTTACCGCATCGTAGAAAGCTCTCAGGAAGTTGATCTCATCCATTAAGGCATCCACCTTGGCCTCCAGCTCCACCTTGTTCATGTAGGAGGCATCCACATCCTGGGCACAGAACATACTGTCACTCTGAGTCCTACCCAGTCTGGGGTAACCTGCCCCTCTGTCAGGCAGGAGAACTTCAGCTCCCAGGCATGAGGGCAGCTCTTTATTCTAGGCTATGGAGTGGGACTTGCAGGGGTGGCAGGGGTCGAGTTGGGGGGGAGGGTCCAAACAGTTTGAGGGCATTCCCAGGGCTCAGGGAATGCCCACAGCTCATCAGCTGGCACCACATAGAAAGATTTCCTGTGTCACCTCCACAAGGTGAGGACAATCCTATCCTGGGCCCGTGGGCTCTCCCAGCCTCTCCCTGAGGTTCTCAGTGGCTTCCCCTCCTCCTCAAACTTTCTGTCCTTCCTCCCCTTCATACACCACTGCTCCTTTCTCCTTCCTGAAGCTTAGCTTGGGGCTGGCTCTCCCCTCTCTCTGTCTATCCCCCGCTGAGCAGAAAGGCCCATAACTCTGTGGGGCTGATGCTTATCCCACACTCATCCCTGGAGCCTGCCTTGGTGTCATGGAAACTCAGCCCAGCATAAGGCCTATTTTGTTTCACCTCTCCCTGCACTGGACTCCACGTGGAGAGGGGGCTTGTGTCATGATTTATGGCTTGGACTTTGGAGCACTGGATCCTGACTCACTTCTATTACCTGGCTAACCTGGGGCAACTTGCTTAACCTCCATGAGTCTGAGTTTTCTCATTTCTTAAGCAAAGCCTGTTTCCAAGATTGACTGCACAAATTATTTAAAGCCTCGTATGCAATGCTGCTGGCTTAAGTGGCAGCTGTCACTCCTGGAAGGTGCTACCTGGTCATCGAAAGGGAGCATCCCTGTCTCCTCACCTTCTTGAGCATCACAAACTCATTCTCTGCCACTGTGCGCTTGTTGATTTCTTCTTCATACCTGTGAGAAGCATCAGATGTGGACTGATGTTAGGATGTGGGACTGTAGGTGGGCAGGCTACTGTGGGTCTGCAGAGCAGACCTGGAAAATGCACTGCTGTAGCAGATGTCTCCTGCGACACACATGCCCCCAAATTCATAGCAATCACTACCCACCTACCCCTACCCAAACCAAGCCCAAACCCCAAACAACAACAAAACAGTACCAGCCCTCATTCTTTCTGAGCTTGCTTTTCACACATCTCTGTCCCTTAGAGTGCTTAGGTCCCATAAAAGGGCATGCATGTTTCTTTTTATACCTTATAATCTTGCTCCAATACAAAGAAAGGCAATGAGGGGAGGAACAGAGAACAGTAGGAGGTGGGCAGTCCTAGGCTTCAGCAGCTTCTCATGCCAAAGGCACCTTCATGCCTCTCTGTTCTGTCCTTGGTCATGTTGACCCTGGCCTAGAAAGCAGGATCTTCAAGCTAATAGGAGTGACCCACCCTGTCTTCAGCTTCCTCATTCTTCAATCTCCCCCTAGGCAGCACACTGATCTCTGGAAGGAAGTTGCACTTCTGTTCCAGTGACCCATTTCCTACCCAACCTTTCTAAGTATCAGGGAATCCCACCCTCTCAGTGGCTCTGGACAGCTGTGGTTGGAGCTTTGTTTCCTCCACCATCCAGCTGAGTAACCCCAGGCAGGTCACTTAACCTCTGGTAGGTGCCCTTCCCCTCGATGAAATGGGATGTTGTTATTCTTTTGAAACCACGAAGCCCTGTCGCACATGATGTAGGACATACATCATGTACAGATCTCCCTTGCTTTTATATTGCTTCTGTTTTCCAGCAGGATGTCAGACAAGTTCTTTACTACCAATTAATTTGGTTTTCCTTATTGTTTCCTTGCATTGCCTTTTCACTAAATATGAACATCTGTTCTTCAACTAATTTCATGCAGCTGTCCGTGTCTTCTGTGATTCCCAGCTCCCAGGCCCTCTGCCAGAGAGTGAGCACCAAGTGGTCCTACACAGGCCTCTTAGACACCTGCACAGGAACATGGCTGTCTATTAGCTAGGGGCATACTCTTCAACACCTGCCCCACCCCTGCCCCATATCCTTCCTCTGTGCCTCCTTCCTTCTCAACATCAAGCTTTCATCTCTTCCTTGAGGAAGCCTTCTTGGATGGAAACACTGTTACTCCACGTTTGCATCCATCTGCACTTGATTTTCTTGTCACTATACACACATACCTAAACAGCAAAACAATAAAACACCTAACCTGTACTAACAACTTAATATGTGCCAGGCACTGGGCACCCTACCAAGTAGTTTATATGCAATTTTTGATTTAATATTCTCAATTCCCCTATAAAATGGGTAGTATTAATATCTTCTTTAACAGACAAAGGAATTGGAGCTTACAGAAGTGAGTTTTTTATTTTGAACCTCCCACTCACCATTGTTTCACCACCCTGCCTCACTCACAACTTGGCAGGGTTCCGTTCGCCTGCCTGGGTCTCTGGGGTAACTGTACCAAAACATGCATTTAAGAAAATGGGCATCAGACTGCCGCTCAAGATGGAGGCATAAGTAGACATGCTTTGCCTCCTCACACAACCACAGAGAGGATTACAACTAAACCTCAAAACAACTAACACCCAGAACTCACAGAAAATTGAACTGTATGGAAGTCTGACAACCAAGGATTTAAGAAGCCACATTCATCAAGATGAGTAGTAGGGGTGGAGACATGAAGACAGGTAGAGAGGTGAGAAGACACAGTGAGGTGGCAGTGGGAATGGGTAGTCCCACATTCACCTGTGGTGGATAAAAATCAGGAGGGATGTCTTGGGAGCAAGTGATCTTAGCCCCAGGCCAGACTGCACAGCCCAGGGTTCCAGCACTGGGAAAAATATATTCTCATAACCTCTGGCTATAAAAATTAGTGGGAGTTGGGGCAGCAGAAGAAACTGCTAGATTTTCAGGAGACTCCACTTATAAGGGCCTGCACAGCCTTAAAATGTATGTAAATCCACCCACTAGGGAATTCATCACCAGGGCAACAGCTGGAAGGGCATCCATTGCATAAGGGGTGTGGGTGAAGTGACTGGAAATGGGGCGAGTGCCGGACAAACCTCCAGAAGCCAGGCAGTGGCACTGTCCCCTCTCTGAGCCCTCCACCCACACAGAGCCACAAAGTAGTGAAGCAGATTGTCCTGCGCTGGTGATTACCTAAGGTTCTGCCCCACACAATTTAGAGGTGCCTTTTCTACAATAAGTCATGCTACTACAATAGTCTACAATAAGTCATGCTACTAAGACAGGGAGTCAAAGCAGCTCTATGTAATACACAGAAACAAAAACAGGGAGGCTACCAAATTGATGAGACAAAGAAATATAGCCCAAATGGAAGAACAGAACAACCCTCCCAAAAAAAGTACTAAACAAAATGGAGATAACCAACCTATCAGATGCAGAATTCAAAACACTGGTTATCAAAATGCTCAAAGAACTCACTGAGTATGGCAACAACGTAAAGGAATAAACGAAGGCTACGCTAAGTGAAATAAGGAAAAATCTACAGGAAATCAACAGTGAAGGGAAGGAAGTCAGGGTTCACATCAACGATTTGGAACATAAGGAAGAAATAAGCATTCAACCAGAGCAGAAAAAAGAAACGAGAATTCAAAAAAACAAACAAACAAATAAACAAACACCAAGGAGAGTATAAGAAGCCTCTGGGAATCTCCAAATGTACCAACATCTGAATCATAGGAGTGGTAGAAGGAGGAGAGAAAGAGCAAGAAATTGAAAATTTATTTGAAGAAACAATGAAAGAAAACTTCCCTAATTTGGCAAAGGAAATAGGCATACAAGTCCAGGAAGCACAGAGAATCCTAAAGAAGTTGGACTCAAAGAGGATCACATCAAGATACATCATAATTAAAATGACAAAGGTTAAAGGTAAGGAGAGAATCTTAGAAGCAGTAAGAGAAAAGAAGAGAGTTACCTACGAGAGGTTCCCATAAGACTGTCAGCTGATTTATAAAAAGAAACTATGCAGGTAAGAAGGAATGGGCAAGAAGTATTCAAAGTGATGAAAAGCAAGGACCTACAACTTAGATTGCTCTATCTAGCAAAACTATCACTTAGAATGGAAGGGCAGATAAAGTGCTTCCCAGACAAGATAAATCTAAAGGAGTTCATCATCACCAAAGCATTATTACATGAAATGTTAATGGGACTTATTTAAGAAAAAGAAGATCAAAATTATGAACATTAAAATGACAACAAATTCACAACTATCAGCAATTAAATCTAAAAAAAAACCCAACAAACTAAGCAAATGACAAGAACAGGAACAGAATCATAAATATGGAGATCATCTGGAAGGTTATCAGCTGGGAGGGGGAAGAGGGAGAAGGGGGGAGGGAATAAGAAGTATAATTGGTAGGTAGAAAATAGACAGGGGAATGTTAAGAATAGAATAGGAAATGAAGAAGCCAAAGAACTTACATGCACAACCCATGGACATGAACTAAGGGGGGATATTTCTGGAGAGAAGTGGGCTACCAGGGGGAGGGGGGCAAAAAGGGAAAATTGGGACAACTGTAATAGCATAATCAATAAAATATATTTTAAAAAAGAAGTGAGTTTTCTTTAGGTTGTTCAGCTAGTAAGTTGTCGAGCAGAGATTTTAAAGCCACTGACTAGATTCTATACTGCTGTCCAACAGATTTTCTGTGGTCATGGAAATGCTCAAATGCACTATATCTGCATCCACTGTGGCACCCATTAGCCACATGTGGACTGAGTGCCAGAAATGTGGCTAGTGGGACTGAGGAGCTGAATTTTACATTTTATTCAATTTTAGTTAATTTAAATGTAAACAGTCACTTGTGGCTAGTGGCTACCATGTTAGCACAACTCTGAAGCCTTAATGTTTACCATATTACACAAGCAGTAACTAAAACTCCTTATCGAGTGACTCATTTTGTTTGGACCAAGATAATTAGAAATAAATCAGAACAACAAAAATAAGACGTTACTCATGTCTATAGGCACATCTTTAGTGATGTGTGCATGGGCGTATAGTTCCAGGGAGAGGGAAGGATATGTGGGTTTCTTTCCTCTGTTCCCCACCCCTTGGCCAAGGTTGGGGTAAATGTACATTACCCCATGTCAACTGTAAGTTAGCCATGGGACTGAGTTGAACAAATGTGAGGATGAGATTCTATGGGTTTAATTCTTAACTCACAAGTTGCCACTTGTATAAACTTGGATAAGTCAGTTACTGTCTCTCAAAGCCTTACTTTCTGCAAATTTATCAGGTTGTTGTGTGTATCATGCTCTCTCTGCCCATGTTAGTTTCATCCTATGTAACCCCAGTCCCTCCCCAAAGCCCCGACGTTCTTGACCGCAGGGTCCCAGTTCATTTGCTGAGACTGCCTCGGTTCCCTAAGTGTGTTCCCACTTCCCTGCTGAACTGGGCACTTCTGGAAGAGTTGGCTGAGTGTCCACTTACTTGTTCTTGAAGTCCTCTACCACGTCCTGCATATTCTTCAGCTCCGTCTCCAGCCTCATCCGCTCCCCACCCAAGCTGTCCAGCTGCCGCCTCAGATTGCTGATGTAGGCTTCAAACATGGGCTCGATGTTGGCCCTGGTGGTTTTGTGCTCCTGCAGGAGGCTCCATTTGGTCTCTAGGACCTTGTTCTGCTGCTCCAGGAACCGCACCTGCCCCAGTCAGAGGTGAGAGACTGTGAGAGCTTCTTTACAGCAGCCTCCCAGGACCCTCCCAACAGTGCAGGGGAGTATCCTGTAAGGCCTCAGCGTCCAGGTGGCAGGCTCCTTCCTGTCATCCTCAGCCTGGAAGGAGCCTGGAATGTAGAGAGCCAAGCAAATGTAGGTACAATGGGTCTGGGACACAGTTGGTGGCTTGGTTTGGAGGTGGGAGAATCAAGGAGGACCAGAGGGGCTGGAAACTCTCTGATCATACCAAACCATGCTGACGTGTAGTAAGAAAAGAACACTCCACCGTCACATTACTGGGTAAAATTTTGATTCCCGTTAAGTGGGTAGGAGCTTCTTGGCAGAAAATTCAGCCTGTGTATTTTCTTTCTGATATAATTTCTTGAGATCTGGAAGCCAGACTCAGTTGCCCACACACTCCAGGCATGCTGGAATGGATCACTCTGGAGTGGTGTGGAGGGGGTCTGGGCACAGTCCCAGACATTTCCCTCTGGCTGTGTGGCCTTGAAAAGCCCTTGCCTCTCTGTTCTCTCAGATCTTCTATAGTCTTGTGCTACAAATTTGGCTTTCTAGAATTGTGCTTATCAGCCCCTCAGCCTGGAAAAATATGCAACACTTTCTCCCTAAACAAAGTCCTTCCCTTGGGAGCAGATGGAACGACACATGACCTCAGAGAATGAGGAAATAGCCTCCAAGACTTTGGAGATGGCACTGTGTCTGCAGCGGGTCTCTGACAAATGTACCTACCCCACCAGCTTTCTCTTCTTTTACCAGAGGAAGAAGGGCAGTCCTGGCTCCAAGTCCCACCGTAGTTACAACCCTTTATTCCCCATCTAGGTCCCTCCAGATGAACCTAGGCAAAGCAGGGCCCAATTCTCTCCCTCAGAGCCAGGTTCCTGGGAACCTCACAGCCATTGATGCAAACAGCAGGCCAAATGGGGAGACATGGGTGATAAAGGTGAAGAACTCCTGTCTCAGTGGTTAGTTTTCACACATTTAAAGATCTGGGTCCAGATGATGAGGCATTTCATTGACTGTTAGACCTGCAAAGGTACCTTAGAGTCCATCTGTCCAACCCAACCAAGGCCTGAGAAGTTAGGGATTCTCTCAGCCGTAGAGCCAAAAATGGACCTGGGCTGGTTGCCTCTTAGGTTGCCCCTTGAATTGTACTTATCAACTCCTCACGCTTTCTTCCCATCCCAGGTGTGGAGTCTGAATGACCCAGATATTTGAGCTGGTTCCTTCCAGGTAAAAACAGCCAGCTCGGATGTGAATCAGTGGTGTGATCCCAAACAGAATTATTTCTTTCCCCAAACTGTGGAAACCCCCTGGATTCCAGGCCATGCAGCAAAGGGGACCCAGGGATGAAGTCACAGCTCTCCCCTTTCCAGAAGAAAAGAGTAAAACACTTTGAGCAGCCCCTGGCAAACCAGCAGTTGCCCAGACATGCCCAGATCACTGGAGAGGTTGCCATGGGAAGACTTGCTCCTGTTAAACTGGGCAGGTAAGAGTGACCTCAGCCCACTTCTGAGAACTGAACTTGTAACCTTTCTTTTTTTTATCCCCTTCCCTCCAAACCAATCCCCTTTTAGTGTCTAATTTTACGCACATGACACAATCACTAGCCATCAAAAGACAATGGATGTCCTTGCAGTGGGTCAGAAAGCTCTGGAGCCTGGAGATGGGCATTTTTCCACTCCCACCTCAACAAAGTGGAAAACCACCCCGTCCTCCCTAGTAGTTTTCTCACTCTCCAGGATCCCAGGTTTTAGGCAAGCCTCAGTTGACCTCAGAAAGGCACAGAGAGCAGAGATCCCCCAGTGTTTCTGGTGGGCACCCCATTTGCTTCTCACCTTGTCAATGAAGGAGGCAAACTTGTTGTTGAGAGTCTTGATCTGCTCCTTCTCCTCCTTCCGCACTCGCTGGAGGGAGGGGTCAATCTCCAGGTGGAGAGGGGTCAGGAGGCTCTGGTTGACAGTGACCTCCTGGATGCCTCCAGCTCCAGGCATCATCCCACCTCCAAATCCCCCTACCCTGTACCCTATGCTGCCAAGACCCATCCCATAGCCAGCACCGCCGTAGCACCGGCCAGAGCGGTAGCCCCCACTGACGGAGATTCTCTTGCTGCCTCCAAGGCCGTGGAGGCTCCTGGTCCCGAAGCCACCCCCGAAGCCCTTCCCACCCTGGGTCACAGAGACAGAGCTAAAGCTGGTCCGGCTGCCTGGGAGGAGGTTCGCTGAGGAAGCACTGAAGTTCCGAGTGCCTCCTGACTTGATGGTCACAGAGGATCGTTGGGTCATGATGAGAGCTGGAGCCAGAGGGTCAGAGGAGTGAAAATGTCAAAAGGATGAGGAGGCTTCAGAGTCTAACTCTCCCAAAATCTCCTTGACTTTTATCCCTTTCAAGAACTGGGCTTGGCCGAAGAAGATCAAAGACCACTGTTGAGTTCATCTCCATGGCATGTCTGGCCATGGCCCATCTTCCTGCCCCAGTAATCATCATGGGAACACCCTGCCCAGGGCAGGACTGGGCCTGGGCATTCGAGCCCGGGGCAGGCCTGGGTCCTGAATCCCCCGCCTGCCCAGGTTCTCTGCCACATGCTGGAGACACTCCCACTCTAGCTCATCTGTTCCCCTCATCTTGCTTTCCAGGTCTTGGACTCTGAACCCAAACGCTTGATCATGCCCTTCCCATGGCCATGGTCACTTGCAAAGAAACCCCATTTATTGAAGATTCAACCTGTAGGAGATCATGTGGCAGGTCAGCAGCAAGCATTGTGTCATTGGCTTCTCATGATAACTTTGTGAGAGTGATAGCAATACGAACTGCTAACATTTACTGAGCAGCTACTATGGGTAGCTATTTTACACATGTGTACCCATTTAATCTATACACAGCACCCTGTGGTGGTTATTTCTGTTCGTGTTTTGCACATGAAGCAACTGAGGCACAGAGTAGTTAAGAAACTTGGCGGACTTTGCATAGCTAGTGACAACTGCGCCAATGGGGGCCCAGTGGTCTGACTGCACCTCATAGCCACGGACAGAGGTGGCTTGTCAAAGAGAAGCAGACTCAGAATTTCACTCCGAATTCCTGTACCCTCTATTCTCTTGTCCTAGGTCTTAACTTGCTCCTCCCCCACTCCACCAGGGATATTTAACAATTGTTCTCAGTAGCGTTTCTCTCCTGCTTGCCATCTTCTCCTCTTCGACCCTTCCAAATTTTCTTTGATGAGAGGGGGTCTGGGAGGCTGTAAACTCAGGAATGTGGGAGCTTCCCGGATGTCTTATTGCTGCAATTATGGGTCTGAATGTCTCCTCTGCTGGGTGAAAGCACTGCCCCAGGGCGGACTTTTAACTCCACTCCTGCCCTGTTATTTCTCTGCTCAGGTCTGCAAGTTTGAAGCTGTCAGGGAACAATGGCCCCTTTGCTGGCAGAGGGCTGGGCAGCCCACCCTACGTCAGTGTCCTGAAGGAACAGTCTGGCTTTGGGAGGGGATGACTTCGCTCTACATGACACACGTAGTGAGGAGGTTGGATAGAGCCTCTGCCCAGAAGCTTGGGCTTCTCAAAGAAGGCATCCCAACGAGAGGTACGAGGACATGGGCAGAAGCTTGGGTGCGGAGTTCCTCCCATTTCTCCCCTGTCCAGCCTTCTTAGCTCTGGGCGGGGGGGGGGGGGGGGCGGGGGAGGGAGGTTTGACATGCTCTGAGCGCTCCTTGTGTGGGTCCTTGTGTTGGGAGGAGACCTGAGAAGGAGGAGCAGGAGGAGGAGGAGAATTGTTCTGTACCTGGGCATCATTCCAAACAGAGGGCTGGACACCAAACACATTACACACACCTTTAATTGACACATTCCGGGGAGGGGAGAGAGGGAGCCCTCACTCCCAGCAGACAGCTTATAAGCACCGTGAGACAACGGGGTTGACAACCTGGCATTAAGATGGCCTGGGAGACACTGACTCCCCATTTCTGTATCAGGAGGGAGGGAGGAAAGCAGAGCGGAAGGGGGAGTCTCTGCAAGATAAGCTGAATGTGAATCTTGAAAGTGCCTGTGCTTTGGCACAGGGAGGGCACCAGGAGCAGTCTGGGGACTGTCAGGAGGGCAGAGGCTGGCTCAGGTTGGATGATGGGGTTTAGCCACGATGCCAGGCTTCCTAGCAGCACAGGTGGGCCTTGTGAAGGGGAGCAGAAGAATGACCCAGGTCAGTGGGCGGATCTGATTTCAGGACAGGAGTCGGGGAGCAGGGTGACTGTATTTAGTGCTTATAGCTTTTTCGGCTGGAGGATGTGGTGGAGACAAACTTGACACTGGAGCCATTGCCCCCAGGGCCCCGGCTGCTACCAGCACTGAAGCTGGAGCCCCCCAGGCCTGCACCGAAGCTGTGTCCACCGCTGGTGGTGAAGGAGTAGCCACTGCCCCCACCAAGACCCAGGCTTCCACCTCCGATGCCACTGCCACCACCATAGCCACTGGAAATTGTGGAGGTGACCACAGCTGCCGGAAGAGAGGAGACATGGTCAGAATCAAGAGCAGGAGAGAAGACACCTGGGGACTGGGTGTGTGAGGGCCTGAGCCCTGAAGTTCCTGGGGAACTTCAGGAAGTTCAAGACCCATGGTGTGGTCTTGTCAGGCAGCTGTTAGCCTTCTTTTAATTGCCACCCCGCCAGCATCTCCCCCAGTCCCCGGTGTGGTGAAGTCGCTGTCCCATGCCTCAGCCTGGTTCTCTCTGTGCTGCAGCTCGGGGCGTTCTGCTGGTCTGAAATGGCTTTCTGGCTCCCCTCTGCTGCTCGGTGTCTCTCTTTCCCTTCCAGAACTTAATGGAGGCTTCTCTCTTCTGGGAAGCTATTCCAGTCCACCTGTCTTCCCCTTTGACCCACCACACTCTCCCCTGCTGCTCTGTCCCTGTCTCCCTTTGTGGGCCTGACTCTTGTGTCTCCCTTCATTTTGGAAGCTCGTAGGGGGGCACCTATATGCTTCCCTTGGTGTTCCCCAGCCTCTGTGCTGTGAATCCCAGAGGGGGGCTGCAATATTCTTGGTAGACCAAGTGACAGATGACTCACTGGGCAGCCAACTTGGCCCCTATTCTCTCCCCAATCTGCTTTTCCTAGCTTTTATAGCCACCATCACCTTAAACATCTAGTATCCGACTTGGGCTCTGGAGAAGGAAAATTGAACCAAAAAATAGACTCTGTGTTATGGGATGAATTACGTCTGCCAAAAACATGTTGAATCCCAGTACCTGTGAATGTGACCTTATTTGGAATAGGATCCTGCAGATATAATTAAGTTAAAAGAGAAACCATTAGGGTGGGCTCTAATCCAATATGACTAGTGTCCTTATACGAAGAGGGACAATGTCCCTATGTGAAGACAAACCACAAAGGAAGGGCCCTGTGGTCAAAGAGACAGAGAGTGGAGTGATGAGCCAAGGACTGACAGCAGCCACCAGAAGCTAGAAGAGGCAAGGGGGAATTCTCCGCTCTAGGTTTCACAGGGAGCATGGTCCTGATGGCACCTCAGTTTGGGATTTCTAACCTGCTGAACTGTGAGAACAATAAATTTCTGTTGTTTTAAGCCACAGAGTTTGCCTACTTCATTGTGGCAGCCCTGGGAAACCAATACAAACTTTTAGGTGCTTCTAAGAGAAAGGAAACTTCAGAGGTTGTGCCATCCATTCCCAGGGCCATCCATTCCCAAGGATGCCTGAGTGGTTCAGAGGGCTCTGCCTTCCAGAACCATTGGCCAATATAATCAATTGCATCTGTGAATCCCACATCAAGAATACCAAACCCACTTGTGGGGTGTAAGCTGCAGAAGTCATTTCTGTTGGTCTCAAGATGCCAGCACTGAGCTCTGTGAGTGATTCCTTCTGCTCTTACTGGCACAGGGCTGGGCCAGCTTGCTAACCTCTTCTGTTTCTTAGTAGCCACACTCACATACCATGGCTTATGGGCTCTCATTGCCTTGAAAATCCTTGGTAACTCAGCACTTAACTATTTGCACAGTTAGGCTAAGCGGTGGGGCTTCTCCCCAAACTGTCTGAATGTCAATGCCCTTGTACTCCACATGAAGGCTCCCTTCAAAGACGGAGGGCAGACCAGGAGTTTTCATAAATTCTATCTATATCAAATACTCATCTCTGAGCTAGACTCGCAGTCCCAGCAAGAATGATGTGAAGTCCTGGGAGGTGGGTGTGTGGCCTGTGGGTCTTCCAAACCCAAGCGGAAGGAGTGCAGCAAACCTCCCATCACCCTCTCCGTGGCATCTTCCACTTGCAAAGAGGTAAGTATTGTGACACAGAAGACTGTCTCCTAACACGGCTCTCTTTTTAACAGATTCAAAACCTCAAACCTTTTCAAAATGAGCCCTTCTGGTGGGATCCCCTCCAATGCCTCATGCATGCCCACCGCCTCCCCACCCCCCAACCACACACCCTCCAAATGGCACAAAGGATGTCATACTCACAGATGTTAACTGGAGAAACACCCTCTCCACTCAGCCTGATGGAAAGGAGTGGGGAGAAGGAGGTTACTATTGTGTCCAGGGGCTTGTGGGCATTTGAAATGACATTTTTGTAATTGTTTTAAATGCATTAAAAAACCCTTTATTACTTTTACTGCAGAAAATGGGGTTGAAACTATTTAAATACTAGTATTATTAAAAATAATAATTTAATGAATGAAATAACATGGAGTTTGAGGTTTATAGGAGTAAAACCTGTAATCCCAGAGACACATTTTTGGTTTAAACTAGGTGGACACCTCATGAAGATTAAAGCTAATCACATGCTGGTGTCAGTCGAAAAGGCAGCACTTGTCATAGAACGAGGAGAGTTCTCTCTCAACAATGGACCATTGTCATGCCCTGGGCAGTGCTGAAGTTGTCACAGGTGTGGAGAGGAGTCTGAGACATAAACATAACACTGGCAATAAACAGTCTATCATCATGCTAGCAACTAGAGTAATTTTGTTTTCGAATCCTGAAGACAGAACTGGCATTCATTTACAAATACATACTTAGAAAATTAAGAGAGCTAACAATTACTGGGTACCTGCTACCTACATAATGCCACTTATTCTCTCAACAACCCTATTAAATAGGCATTATCATCTCAGTTTTATAGATGGAGAAATTGAAGCTCAGAGAGATAATTAAGTCGCCCATGGTCACAAAGCTGGATTTGAAGCTAGAGTCATTTGGCACCTGAGCCCATGTTAGTGGCCCTTTGGCCACTAAATTGAATGATAACTGTCATTTAATGAGCACTTTTTGTATACCACGAACTGTGTGAAGAGCTCCATGTATAGTCCCTATATTGACCTTCTTAAAAACATCTGAGCTAGAAACTATGGTTATCCTTGTTTACAGGTGAGAACGCCGAGGAATGGAAGGATTAAGTAATTTGCTCCGGGTCACACAGCTGGTAACTGGCAGAGCACAAAGCTCCCACTGAGTCAGATCATGTGACCTGGCCTCTATTGTATCACTGAAGAAATGAGGACCAGACAAGAGATACTGACTTTCCTAAGGTAACACAGCCTATTAGTGGCACGCATGTAAGCCTAAATCCTAGGACAATTTATTCTCAGTCCAGAGCCTTTCATGCCACATATCCAGCCCTGCCATGTAACCAAATTTCTCCGTGGACAGAACTTGACTACTTGGACCTGATCTGGCCCTAGATTTCTATGGGGTGCTAAAAGTAGTTGTCCCTCAACTGCAGGAGTCTGAAAATTTACTAACCTGGAAAAATCGCACCTATATTCTTTGTCATGACCCAAATTCCACCTGCATTTTGTTCTCTTTTCCAGGAAAAGAGGGGGCTGCAGCAACCTGAGCCCCTAGGAATGGCCAGGCAGCTGGGATGGAGTTGCCGCCTCTACCCGTACCTGCTCTCCTCGCCCTCCAGCAGCTTCCTGTAGGTGGCGATCTCCACGTCCAGGGCCAGCTTGACGTTCATCAGCTCCTGATACTCCCGCAGCAGCCTTGCCATGTCCTGCTTGGCCTTCTGCAGAGCCTCCTCCAGGTCCACCAGCTTGGCTCGTGCATCCTTGAGGGCCAGCTCTCCGCGCTGTTCTGCGTCCGCGATGGCTGTTTGCAGGCTGGCGCACTGTGAGGAAAGGATAAGCACGAGCCTTACTGGCAGCCCCAGGGTGTGTGGAGCTTCTTGGTTGGAGTCCTGCGCACATGGCGGAATGACCCAGGAGAAGGAGTGTGCAGGGAGCTCCTGGCCCTGCCAAAACTTTACCTGCTTCTTCACGTTGTCAATCTCGCTTCTCAGCCTCTGGATCATCCGGTTCACCTCGGCGATCTCTTGTTTGGTGTTTCGGAGATCATCGCCGTGTCTGCCCGCTGTGACCTGCAGCTCCTCATACTGAAGGAGTCAGAGAAGAGTCAGTCATCTCGTCAAATGCCTGGGCTGGACACTGCCTGTGTGCCCAGCCTGGCCCTCAGGGCTACCGTAGGCCCCTCCGTTCACTAATCACTCACACAAACCCTTGCTTATTCAGTCAGGTGATATTTCTTGAGCACATCTACTTGACAGGCATGTACTAGGCCCTGGGACTGTCACAAAGAACATTGACCGCCCTGCTTACAATTTATTGGGGAAGATGGACATTCATCAAATTAGCATACTATTGAATATATAGTTCCAAACTGAGATAAGTGCCCCTTAGAAATTAACAGAGTCCTACAGAAGTGTAATAAAGGAATCCGACCTAGATATGGAAGTGGGGGTAGTGAGCAGGGAAGCCCTTCCAGAGACAGAGATCCTGAAGGATGGGAGTGAGCCAAGGGACTGGCTGGGCAGAGACCGCCTCAGACAGGAGAAACAGACCATGTGAGGACCCTGGGGCAGGAAGAAGCTTGAGGAGCTCTAGGCATGGGAGGGAACTTGGTCACCCTCCTTGAGGAGTTCCTGGTCACAGGACCTACAGCCAGACTGACTGTGACCATGAATTTTGGTCACCCTGCAGACAACAGTGCTGGGGAAACAGGAGTAAGAGGTAAGGAGATGGTGTTAGTTGGAGCCGAGGCTGCAGAGGATCCAGTTCTGAAGACTTTGTAACGGAATAGCTCTCCACCTCATTTAGGTGCACATCCAGGACACATTCATTTTGGAGAACGAATGCACCCTGTCCCCTCTAGCAGACTGGAGTGAAAGCCACACCTTTCCCAATGAAAGAGGACCCCTGCCTGAGTGAGTGTTTGGTGGGTTTTGAAAGTGCTGAGTAGCTCACCTCCTCTGTTTCTAGATGCACACCATTAAAGGGAACAATAGCGTTGCCAACAAAAGAAATTATCTGCTGTAAATTTCAACCACTCCACTTGGAGTGGTTAAGTGCATCCCGCCTCTACTCACCATCAAGGGGTTTCCTCTGCACTGTGCACCCCTGTCAACTGACACCCTCTGCCTTCCCACCACCTTGCAGGGGCAGGGACTAAGGCATGAGTGCATGGAGCAGGGCAAGGGACAGGAGCCAGCTTGCAGGTGAGCAGCTGCCCCTGAACAGCATCTGGATTTGGCAGGAGGCTCATCTCATGGGTTGGACTACCCTGCCTACCGCACCCCTCCAAAGCCAGACCTTCTTCTGGCCATCGGCACTTTTGGACAGTAGCTCTCTCTGGTTGTTCCTACCTTCCTCTTCCAGATACAACTCTCTTGCTCAGCAAAGTGCTAATTTCTACCTTGTAGCCCCAGAGAACAGCTTCCTCAGCCTTGGATACCTCCCCTTCCTTGGCACTCTTGTTCCTCCTTGCTTCCCAAGTGGACTGAAAACCCACTGCTTCTTGGAAGCTTTTTTTGTTAATGTTGTCTTTTTGCCTTCCAAGAGCATCCATTCACTTTATGTCTTCCCAGGCCTGGAGTTCTGCTTGCAGTTTATTGTTTTACAACTCTGTAACCTGCTTGGCATATAGTAGGAGCTCTGAGAGCATGCACTGACTAAATAAGCCTTTTGGAAACAGCTTCATGACTATTTCTTGGATGTTTCAGAGTCTCACCCAGCCCCCGCCCAGATCATAAGTGATGTGGGGCTGGTGGCTGTCCTGAGTGCCTAACATCAGCTAACCACGTAACAGTGTGTATGGTTGGGTTTCCATACACTTTTTGAGCTAAGCTTTCATAGGATCAAAGACACTTCTGCCAAGTTGAAAGAGATGGACATGCTCACATGTTTAGCTGAAAGCTTATGGCTAATAGTTAGATGATGATTTGGGGTTTCAGAGAAAGCTAGCCCTGGACCCTATCATGGAGGTGCCCACACTCACCTTGGTCTGGTACCAGGACTCAGCCTCAGCCCGGCTGCGGTTGGCAATGTCTTCATACTGGGCCTTGACCTCGGCAATGATGCTGTCCAGGTCCAGGCTGCGGTTGTTGTCCATGGAGAGGACCACGGATGTGTCACTGACCTGGGTCTGCATTTGGGACAGCTCCTGCAGAGCCAGTAAACTCAGTGTCATCAATGCATAAGAAGAAGGGATCTTGAAATCATGTGGTTGAGTACCCATCTAGGTCAGAAAGCACTTCTTTGGCATTCCTGGTAGGGCGTCTTTCGGCTCCTCCCTGGCTACTCCCAAGGGGTGTCTGGGTCATAGGCCAGTGTGATGGGATTGTGTCCCTAGTATCGCTTCTCCAGAATCTCACTTGGGTGATTTCCCTGGATACAAAGCGTGGGTAAGTGTTCTCTGATTCATATGCTGGCATAAAAGATTTCTTTAGGATCAGATGATTTTTAGCCTCTGCCCTCTGCCCTCTGCACAGCATGTCTTTATCCACCCCCCCCCCCATTTCTCTCTCCCTCCCCACAGGCCCAGGTCTCTGCTTTCAGAGTGGCAGTGCCTAGAATGAAGCATCTTCGGAGGGCAAGAAGCTGGCCAGTGAGCTGAGGCACAGCTTACCTTCAGAATTTTGCTGGGAGGGGGAATGGAGAAGTGGGTGTTGCTCCCTTCGGACCTGGGATTCAAGAATCAGCACTCCTTCCTTGATATGCTATGGGATGGGGGGGATAAGCCTCGCAGCTGGGGTAGGGTTTAGTGTGGCAAGATTTCAAGCAGTTCTCCTGGGTCCCCTGACCTTCCAAACTCTAGCTTGGAGCACCTGGGGCAGGATGCCCCGTGGGAGCACTACGGGGATGGCATTCTCTGCAGCGTTTTTTCTTTCTAGAGACCAGAACTAGGAGGGATAAAGACATCTGCGGGCTCTTACTTCCTCATACAGCATCCGTAGGAAGTTGATCTCGTCGGTCAGACAGCTGACCTTGGCCTCCAGCTCCACCTTGTTCATGTAAGCGACGTCCACGTCCTGGAACAACAGCACAGGATGCCCCTCTGAGACCCTAGCCACAGGCAGCAAGTCCTAGAGAAGCTGAGAAGACTCCTCTCTGGCCCTTCTAGGTTGGACTTTAGCAACTCAGCACCTGGGGTTGGGAGGTGGGGGGTGGGCGATTGCTGAGAACTGAAGGCTTGAGTTCCCCAGGCTAACGGCACCCTAAACAGGGGCAGTGGGGCCCTAAAGACAGAGGGAGCGTTTTGGCAGGTTTGAGCTCTCCAGTTATTCTCCAGGTTGTGTGACATTTCTTGGGTGGCCCAAGGGCTGGGTCATCCCACACTCCAGGGTTCAGTTTTGAATCTTCTTCTTTGAGAGACATTTCCACCCACCTTCTTCAGGCCCACAAACTCATTCTCAGAAGCTGTGCGCTTGTTAATTTCATCCTCGTACCTGTGAGCGGAGGAGAGGGGGTGTGCGGTTGAGCAAGACTTTGGTGGAGGTCTTCCCAGGCTGTGGAGGAGTGTGCAGGGGCAGCGAGACTGAAGAGACCTTGAGTCCCCTCCACCTCTTCTGCTGACCTGCATGTGACTTTGGGTGATTCACTTAACCTCTACTTCTCCCTCTATGAAAGGAGAATAATTCCTTCTGCCAGAAGTTGGTGCTTTTTTCCTCCTTGTTCTTTCTTTAGTAAGACTAGGAAGGGAGCACGGAACTTATGGAACTAGAAATAGGTGTTTAGCCAATCCCATCTTCTTAGAGATGTACAATTACAATCTTTAAAAAATTTTGCTGTCTCAAGTGCCTGCTGTAAACTCTGTGCAGGGCATCATTCCTCGTAGATTTTGGTATGTTTCACTGAATGTCAGGGCAGCCATTAGAGCAGTGTGCTTTTAGTAAGTAGGTGTAGTTCTACCTCAGAAATTAAGGGTAAGGCCGCAAATAGTTTAGGGGGACCACTGTTTTCCACTGACTGCCTCACCTGCACTGAATACCTGCACTGATTACTAGCTCGGATGATCACCAGTCAAATTTTGCCTCCTCAAGGAGGACCAGATTGCCTTGCTTATCCTCTAGTGTGCATCCTGAAAATGGGAGCCGTCTCAGTAACACAGCCCATGCCCAGTGGAGTTAAATCATATGCTAACCTTGAAATAATATTATGCTTTCCAGAGTAACAATATTCTGTTAGATGATACAGATATCCCTTCGCGGTTGTGTAGACAGGTAAGAACAGGCTTCTTGTTAATAGTGATGCATGAGCTGAGGGTCCTTCTGTTGCCCCCCACCATGCTGTCTTCATCCGATGAGATGATGACTACATGTTGTAAATCTCCCAGCTAATACTGGTATTTGCAACTTTGCGCCTCTGGGGTACTCATGAAAAGGAACCCTGAGATGACTGTGTGACCAGCAGCCCATCTTCCACTTACCTGACTTTGAAATCTTCTACAACATCTTGCATATTCCTGAGCTCAGCGTCCAGCCTGCCCCTCTCAGTGGTGACGCTGTCCAGCTGCCGGCGCAGGTCATTGAGGTAGGCATCAAAGAAGGGCTCCAGGTTCTGCCTCACGGTCTTGGTGCCTTGCTCCTGCAGGAGGCTCCACTTGGTCTCTAGGACCTTGTTCTGCTGCTCCAGGAACCGCACCTGGAGCAGGGAAGAAAAGAGTGAAATCTTGAGAAACAGGGGAGACTTGAGAAATTAACTGGAGCCAGACATTTCAATTAATACAAGAAAGAAGAAAAGTACACTTTTGACCTAACACCCATATTTCAACTCTTTAATTGACAGTTCCAAGTCAAGATGAGAAAGCCCTTGAAGCAACCTCAAAGTTCTCAAGGGCTTCCATAGAACTAATGTAGTGGGGCTTGGAGGCCCCTACAGGGAGCCTCAATTCTTGGATGGACAGTCTCAATAATGCCTGCTCGGGGTTAGGTCAGTTTGCTTAGTGGAAATCTCTTCTGTAGAGAACAGCTTAACTTTCCCTGGTTTTGACTGAACCAGCCCACATGGCTCCCAAGAAGGACAAGGAGAAATTTCCACAAGGTTCCCATTTGTAAATACCTCACTCCCTGGGAGGTACCTGTTAATCAGATGTGCTTTTCTAGGGAGGCTGTTGCATTGCTGCTTCCCCTCTGGGCTGGGCCTCTCCAAGAGATCCTACCAGCCTAACCCAATGGGGCAGATGCAGCTCCCGGCTCACCTTGTCGATGAAGGAGGCAAACTTGTTGTTGAGGGTCTTGATTTGCTCCCGCTCTTCTTTCCGAACTCGCTGGATGGTGGGGTCAATTTGCAGGTTGAGGGGAGTCAGGAGACTCTGGTTGACAGTGACCTCTTGGATACCTCCAGGGGGACAGACAGGGAAGCCAGGGCCGCCAAAGCTCCCTCCCACTCCACCCCCATAGCCAAATCCACTGCTCAGCCCAAACCCACTGCTCGCCCTGCCACCAAAGCCACTTCGGAAGTTGCCACCACTCCCACTGATAGAGACCCGCTTGGTCCCTCCTAGGTTGTAGAGGCTGCGGCTTCCAAAGCTGGCCCCAGGATCACTAATTCTTCTCAGACCTCCACTGCCCCAAGTGGAGCGGGCCACGGAGGCTGAGCTAAAGCGGGGGCGACTGGAGGCTGAGGCAGTGCTGAAGCCCCTGCGGCTGCCCGTCTGAAAAGTGATGGTGGACTGCCTGGACATGGCAGCTGAGAAAGTGGGGCAAGAACAGCTTCAGAAGTGGGTGTGTGTGTGAAGGGGGATGGAGAAGGCAGGGTATCTGGGGAGCCCTGGGCCCCTGCGTTTTTATTCCTCTGGGAGGGGCGGGGCAATGCTAATGGAGGCTTCTGATGGCATCTCCTAGGCATTTGCCAACCCTGAGCTCACACTCAGCTCCCCTCTGGAAATGGTGCACAAGCCACTGGTTGGCTCCCTGGCAGCCTCACCTCCCCCACGTGGAAACTCCTTTCCAGTCACAACTTGATCAGCAAATGAATGAGAAACAGGTTAATTGCTTTCAGTCATGTTCTAATCATGCATCTTATAATGGACTCAGAAAACACTGCCTCATTTCTAAACCGTTTTCTTAGGCCTGGGACCGACTCCCTCCTGTCCAAACATCTTGTGTCAGTGTAAGTGACTGTGATTTACTGTTTCCTGTTCTTTGCTATCCCTTAGCTGTGCTTCCCATGCCTGAGCATCTCCTTAGCTATTATAACCCAGTCCCCCTCCTCCCACAAAGGTGCCCCTCCAGATCTTGAAGATGCTGCTCTACACTCACTCATCTTTCTCAGGAATCCACCCAGTTTTGACTGCCCCTTAATTTTGCTCTTAAGCTTCCATCTCTGTTGTGCAGGTCGCAGGATAATCTGGAGCATGAACGTGTGCATGCACACAGGTCCTGTCTACACTAACACAACGTGACTCTAAAGACCAGGCCCTCTGTCTGCCATGGAGAGAAGCTACGAGAGTGGAGAGATAGGGTGGAATCTCGGGCCTGCCGCATACTCGTTGTGAGACCTTGAGGCAGTCACAAACTTCTCTGAGCCTCAGTTTGGGTGTCTATAAAAATGGGATTGTCACGAGCATTCATGTGTGAAAACAACTTTTGCAAGGTCTCAGCCATGTAAGTGCTGAGTAAATGTTTGTTGAGTCTTCTTTCCTTCTGATACTATCAAGCAAGTATGAATGAAGTGCCAGCGGTATGTCCATCCCATGCCAAGTCCGAAAGGAGCACAATACACATCCTTTTTCTTTTATAATGAACTTGTGTTTCTGTTGGGAAGACAACATCAACGCCCATTAGGTAACTTTATGAAAAGGTGGTAGACGTGAAAGCACTACTTCTCAGCTGTGTTTGAGGCTGCCTTATTCCAGAAGTCTCCCAGACAGGCCGCCCCTCCTACTGAGTGCTTGGGGTTCCCCACCCTTTAATCCTTCATCAAAGCTACAGTGGTTGCACCAAGTAGAGGATTTTTTCTTCTTTTCTCTGCTAGCTTTGTTGACTATTTCCTCCCTCTCCCACTTGTCTCTGTCTAAAACTGAAAAGTTTACAAGGCTCATTGTTCCCCTTTTATCTGCCTCTCAACTCTCCGTCTCTACCCTGGGGGAGTCAGACAGAGGCATTACTAGATCTTCTTTTAACCTGGTGACTTCTTGCTTCTTGCAGTGATTTTGAAGGATGGCAGAATGAGAGAGGAACTGAAATGCATTCAGTCTCCCTTTTGTGGGTGAGGACACTGAGTCCCCAAATGGTAGATTAAGCAGGTGGACATTGCCTAGCTAGTGAGAAGCAGGGCCAAATTCCATGGCCTTGCCACACAGGTGCCCTTCCAGAGGCAAACAGTAACTGAAGGGCTGGCAGACACTCCCGTGCCTGGACTGGCAGCTTAGCACTTGGAATGGCCGTTCTCTGTTGTCTGAGCTATTTCCTCCTTGGAGCCAAGGCCAGGGGGTGGGCCTCTCCTCCATCGAGAGATTGTTTGAGAGTCTCAGTTTCCACGGGGAATCTATGAATCATCGCTTTTGTTGATACAGGCCAGAAGGAGCACAGGCGTTCTCTCACCTGGTGGCCAATGCTCCCAAGTCCTTGCTGGGGTGGTGCGTGCATTTGGGGTGGAAAGAATAACCATCTTTGTTTTCTGTACTCCTTGCATGATAATCTTTCTCCCAGAAAAAAAGAACACTTGTTTCCTGAGCCATGCTGACTAAACCCTTCAGAACGTCCCATGAAACACAGGGTCAGGGCCTGGAGAGTGCCTTAGCTGGCGTGTCTGTGGGAATGGGAACTGCCACAGCTTTCTCCCATCAAGTTTCCCGGTGGAAGCTGGCTTCATCTGTCTTTCCTCCTGGGTCCTTCCTTTCTTTCCCATATGCTCTCCCAGGAGTCCTTTTCCTCGGCATTGCCATCTCATACTTTCCCATTCTTGTTTCTCTCAGTCATCACTTCCTGTCTGGAGTGACCCCCTTTCTTCCTCCTCTGCCTCCTTCCTCTAATTTTTCCACCTGGATTGGTATTTACAAAGCTAGACTGCCTTACTCATTGACTTCTGTGAGATAGATGAAAATAATAAATCTTTTACCACTCTTACTCCCTCAATCCCTCCTCTGTGAACTTTAACCTTCATTATGACCTTTACCCTGGTGGATGATGTCTTCATGAACACCTAGACCTGACAGCTTATGTCACTATCCCATTTAAAACCTGGAAACTTAGAGAATAGGAACACTTTGTTTCATTCGTGCCAAGGAAGGTTTTTTTGTTTTGTTTTGATTTTAACCTCCACCTTAATTCTGCTTTAGACTTCACCCCCAAAAGCTTTCTCAGATAAACTGCCCAGGCACTAACCCCTTTCCACCTGTTCCCTGAGAACACCTGTTTGGGCTTGCACTTCATTCACCTGCACTGGTTTTCGGGTGGTCTGGGTGTTAGTTTGCCTCGGAGGGCTAGGGGTGTTTTACAGGTGGAATTGTGGCAGACGTTCACTTGACACTGGTTGTCTAATATAAAAAAAGAACTAAGTATTCCTTCCTGTTCTCCAAATCGCCAACTTTGTATTGTTGAGCCTTTCTGGGAGGAGTTTTCTTGAGGTTTTGGGGAGTGGTGGATTCAAGAGTGATGGTATGTGCTCTGGTGCCCAAGGCTGCAAGTGCCAAACTCTGGTTTCCTTGTTCCCTGCCCATCATGCTCGGGGTGGTCTCTCCCACTCTCCGAGGGACCCTGGGGCCTTTGGCTATGGTGGATTTCAAGGGGAATGGGCCAGGTGGCAAATGGGGCTGTGGAGGTCAGTGGAGGAGGGGAGAGAGAGGGTGCACAGAAGAGTTTTGGCTTCCAACCAGGTCAGGGCCAGAGGAGGGCAGGCTGGATGGGGATAGAGAGAATTAGGCAAACCCCTAGAGCAGGCTGCCTGCTTCACAGAGCCAAGATTCCTAGGTACAGTGCCTAGGAACCCAGAACCCAGCCACCCACCCCCGATCCCTCCCAGAGG
This sequence comes from Glossophaga mutica, assembly GCA_039655065.1. NCBI lineage: Eukaryota > Metazoa > Chordata > Mammalia > Chiroptera > Phyllostomidae > Glossophaga > Glossophaga mutica. The sequence goes on from CM077304.1 coordinate 51,794,324, forward strand.
GCCTACTATCTCGGAGAGTCCTGCCTATAGTTAATGAAATGTTTATTAGGAACTACTTTGTGCCAGTGTTCACTGTTCTAGGCACAAGCAATAGAGCAGTGGACAGGGCAGACAAAGCCCCTTCTCTTCTGGAGCTCACACTGAAAAGGAAAGGGCAGCAGAAGCCATTTAGAGGAGCAGACACAGCCTGGCTCTCCCAGTTCACAGGTCCCAGCAGCTGAGTGTAGAGAAGAGATAGTTCCATGGTGATACCTGAGACTCTCAACCAGAAACACTTTTCAACCTTGACTATTTGTGTCAGGGCAGCAGACTTCCTCAATATTTGGTATCTCTAAGGTGCCACCCAGCCTGCCTCTATGGGAGCCAGACCCTTCACCTCATAGACCACTTTGTTCCTGCATTCAGTGGCGATATTGCTCCCCAGAGGGACTAACTGTGCCAGCTGATCTCAAGAAACCACCAAAGTTCAGGACTCGGGACATGTGCTTCCACATGGCCAGACCTCATCTGCTCTGCTCTCTTGACTACAGACATAACTAGGCATTTCACATGGGCCCAAATTTGATGAACAAGTGCAGAACCTCGAGTAGGTGGGCAGACAACCCTCAAGTCCCCTTCAGTCAATTTTAGGAGCAAAATGGGATGCTCTTTCTGTTCAAATTTGTGTTTAAGGGAAGCAACGTGGAGCTGCTCCTTCCTTCCATGGTCAAGCCCTTCAGACACATCCAACAGGTGTGCACATGCAAAGCCTGGACGCACGCGTCTTAGGACCATCCACAAAACAATAGTCCACACATGAACGTGTTGCCAGCTAGAGCCAGGGGACTGAGAACTAAAGCAAAGGAGGGTGGGAGGTGGGGGGGAGTGGGGCGGGGGGAGTGGTGACAGGAAAATGGAGACAACTGTACTTGAACAACAATAAAAAATAAAATAAAATAAATAAAGCAAAGGACCAGAGTCAGTCTTTCAGAACCTAAAGGAGCCCTTAGAGATGAGGACACCAAGGGCAAGAACATACAGCCATTTGGTGGCCGAGGCAGAGCTCCTGATTCCTTCTGATGCCCACGTTTGCCCCAAGCCTCCCTCACATCATAGAGGTCAGGGAAAAATCTCCTCACGGCCTGGGAAGCGCAGCTGGGGCCCCTCCTGTAGGGAGAGAGTGGGTGCAATGCCAGCGTCTCCAGGGCCTCACATTGTTCCCCCACAGAGAGCGACAGAAGGGATTTAGACAAGGGAAGAGTCCAGATGCCTCTTGGCCATTCATCTTTGACCACTTAAGTGGCCTCATTGTCCCCTGGATTGGAGCACTTCACCAAGTCTGTCCAGTTGTTGTGCAGGAGCTGCCACATAGGGACACCGCTGGGAGAGGGAAGTGGGGGTGGAGTGGGGTGCCCCTGCAGCTCTTCCATGCAGTAAGTGGCCTAACTGATCATAAGATGGAAGTTGAGGGCTTCAAATGAGCCTTGATCTCCCTATTGGCTCTGAGGCTCCTACTTGGGGCCCACACAAGAGATCGTAGAACCCTGAGCATGGAAGGAGAGTCTGGGGAGCTGGCTTGGTTTAACATTGCTCATGGGTAAATCACAGTGAAGCCATCCAAGAATGCTTAAGATGGGATCGTGTTTATCTTCTTAGCACACACTTACCTTGTCTGCAAAGCTGTGTTTCTATCTGAGACATCTCGGTGATGCATCATTTACCAGTTTCCACAGGCAGAAGCTTAGGGATGTGGGGTAGTGTTTTCCATCATCCCCCAGAGGCCAGCCATCCGGGGCCTAGGAGTCCCTGCCTCATTCCGGGCAGCCTGATGCCCAGCTGACCTAGAGGCACTGAGCACACACTAATGATGAGGATGGTGAATAATGATGGGAAACCAATGGGCATTAAACTGGGAGTGATTGACTCCAGGTAACTGGAGAATGGGTACCTCTAGGTTGTTGTCTGAATTAAGAAGGGTAAACATTCTAAAGCCCAGACACAGATGCATGAAAAAATTACAATCTGGGCCTCATTATTACAAAAGAATTTCTCTCTTTGAAGAAGAACTCAGCAGAGGACTCTTTCGATTTTGAATGCTCTGTTTCAAAAGTCCATTTTGAATGTACATCAAAGTGCAATTGATGTGCAGCTTTGCAGCAGGCTTCTAGGGTGCAAAATCAGAGGTGTTTCTGGAATATGATGGGATGAAATAGTTTCCACTGAAAAGACCAGCACCATGTCTGTGATACAGGTTACATCTAAGTGGCCAGGACACTGCTCTCCCTCACCTCCGCCCCTTTCTGGAAAGGAACTAAACTGGTGGATGACCCCACAGGCAGGCATGCCCCCGGATCCTCTGTGTGATTCCCTCCTGGTGGATATTCTGGATATGCTCCTATCAGGCCAATGAGAGACATGAATTCCTTTTATAGGAGTGCTTCAAAGCACTTTTCATTTGCCCTGAGCACTAGTTTATTAAGCAAGAGTTGGCCAACCTTAAGGGAGCCTGGAGACTAATGAAAATGACGAATGAATTGAGAAATAGGAGTTGTGAGTAAAGGGGAAAGGCATTATGGTAGGAGACCAATCTGTTTCTTTGTTGTTTTTGTTGTTATAGTGACCAGGGAATACTCTTAAACCTTAAGGAAACTTCAATTCCATATCAAAGGGCTTCAGTCTGACTATAAGCAGGGACATTCTCTCTCCAGAGAAGTTGTGAGATTTTTGTAGATTTTTTTTTTCTAGAATGATTTAGAGGATATGATTCTGCAATAAATGGAATTTGTTTTTGTTTGTCTTATTTTCCTGCAGCATTAAATGTCACTATGAGATAACCACCTACTTATAATCTCTATTTCAATAGGGTTGTTTAAGCATCATGTATTTTATGGCTTTAGTTTAAAATATGATTTTCCTACTTCTTTAAAAATTTCCCCTTGAAAGAACTGGCACCTGCTTAGCCTCTCTGAAGTTAGACCTGCCATTGATTGCAAAGTCTGTACTTGGCACACATTGCCCTTGCCTTTTGGTTTATATGGTGTGTGTGTGTGAGCATGCGTGTGTGTGTGTGTGTGTGTGTGTGTTTATGGGTGTAGTTCTAGCTCTGCCAGGTGAGAGGGACTTTTCTTCAAGGGTAGGCCCGTGATTCAGTTGAACCCAAAATATACTTAGTATGTACAATACCTACCTTCCTTTACATTCTCTGCTGAGTCCAGAACCCCACTATGCCACAGGCAATCTTACACTGGATTGCTGAGCAACTTTGCTGGGTTGCTGAGTGACACCGGGCATAGATGAGCAAACAGTGAGGTTTGGAAGACAGTTTTTGAGACAAGGGTAACACATGCTAAAGACGGTCACATTCCACTCATCACTCCATCATCACTGAGGAGTAAACGAGAAGTCAGAGTTGGGAAATAAGGCTTCAGAGACTAGTCAGGGCTCCCAGGAAGAGGAAAAACAAAATAAAGCTTGGGATTGAGTCCAGAGCTGGGGGAGGAGAGAACAGTAAGCTGTGCCAGCTTGGGCAAAAGCATTATTCTTTTTCTGCCCAGTGTGGGCTGGAATTCTCAAACTCAAGGACAACACGGCTTGGTATTTGCCCTCAGTGTGTGAATATGGCACCAGCTGATGTCATCGTCCAGCAGATGCCCCGTTTAAGTAAGGATCTCACTCCTATCTGCTCTTGGCATCCCAGGGGAGTGGCATCTCCACCAGAGGCCAAGCAAAGCAAGAAAAGGGCTAGAATGGTAGGGGAAGACCAGGTCAATCCCTCCTTGTTCACACCTGCACCTGTCCCTGTGGCCAGAGGGGAATTGATGGAGCCAGAATCTGGGCAAGACCACACCTCTCTACCACTGGGGAAGAGCACAGATTCTGAAAGGAGGCAAGTGGGTCCTTGGGTCCTGGCTCAGCCTCTCACTAGTCACTTATCATTACAACTAGGATAAAGTTCAGCAAGGTGAGTGGATACACAAATCAATAATTCTCACGCACTACTTTCCAGTAATTAGAAAATACGATAGAAAAGAAGGGTTCTAATTCACAATGCAAAAACTCTTAAGATACCTAAGGACACCTAATAGCAACAAAACAAAATGCACAAGAATAACCAGAAAACATTGAAAAAACAAACAACAAGTAGGAATTTCTATGTCAGAAACCAAAATGGAATAGAAAGCTTTAGTAATTACAGCGGTGTGATTACACAAAGAGCTCAACAGCACAGAAGAGAAAATGTATGAATTCATCCTGTAACAAAAGTTGTATTTCAATGGGGGAAATGGGGATGTTTATCTTTACGTACAGAAAAGTACAGAAGAGAAAATAACAATTACCCAAATTCCCACTCCTCAGAATCAATCATATTAATATTTTGACTTACTTGCTTCCACCCTTGTTTCCATGTTAACAACGCTTTACGTAAATCACATACATAATAAATAAACACAATCTCCTTTTAAAAAAATTTATGGCTCATGTTCCAGCTAAGATGGCAAATCAGCTGGTCCTGCTGTCTCACTCCCCCAGGATCAATCCTGAGAGATTACAGAAACCCATGGAAGACATGGATAGTAGGAATTCTCAATGACCATGGAAAAAACTGTGAGAAGCCCCAGTGGAGCTTAGGGCTACTTGAGCTGATTTGGGTGCGGGGGAGGGTGGAGGGCAGGTGGGTAGCTGTAGCCTGGAGCTGAGGCATGGAGCAGAAGAGAGGGGCTGGTTAGAGGAAAGGGTCTTAAGTTTGGTCCTTGCCTACGTTCTGCCCTTTTACAAAAGAGACCAAGAGCAGCAGCCCAGCCACCAGAGCCCTTGTCTGTTGTTCAATACGAGGGCAGATCTACTTCATCACCAGAGTTGCCAGATTTAGCAAATAAAAATACAAGATGCTCACCTTGAATTTCAGATAAACAACAAACAATTTCTTAGTGTAAGTATGTCCCATGTAATATTTGGGACATGTTTATACAAATTTATTTTAATTGTTCACATGAAATTCAAATTTAAGTAGGCACTCCCTATTTTGTCTGGTGGGCCTATTCACAGGTGACTGAGATAGTAACATCTACTCTGAGCATCAAGCCTGCTGGCAGGTAGTTGGCCTCTATAGAACTGGGTACTCAGCGGGCCCTCACTCAAGGGTGGTGAGGGAGGCCTGTAGGTAACCGCTGTCACACAGCGTCTCGTGTGGAGAGGGATAACCAGAGTCTGAGCCAGGCTCATCAGGAATTTTCCCTACTAGCTTCTGGGATTTGATATAGTATGGCAATTTCTGAGCTCTGCTTCCACCATGCCCTTGGTCTCAAACCCTGAAGCTGTATAATAGAAGGGTGGGGAGGTCACTAATCCTCAAAAGTCTCACCCAGCCCCAAATTTCTGCCTAGTGACCAGCTGAGCAGCAAGGCCCTTGCCAACCTGCGGACGACTGTGGAATAAGGCTAGGCCATGACTAGACTCACAGGGTCTCTGCCATGGCTTCAAATTATCAAAATAGTATTATAACTGAGTTGGTTATTATTGTTCTTCAGGAATTTTTCTTGGTTTTTATCTTTCTGTATACAGATAAGACCAGTTGTAAAATACCTGATTAGCCAAATTCTAGAATAAGCTTGTATAAACATGACCTGAAAGACAGAGTCCATTTCTGTCTAAAAGTCAAAATATAACCCTGACACTGATATCTGGGAATATTAGAATGAACCTTCAACATCTATTTTTGCTGGTCAAAATTTGCATGTATCTGTACACTGAAAATGGTTTTTGGATATCCAATCACAAAAGGAGATTTTCCCCAGCCAGTACCACCCCATACTAATGTGTCATCTGTCCAAATGGCCGTCTTTCCATCTCATCTTTTTGCCAACAGCACTTCAGAACAAAGCTTCTAACTATCACTTTTTGAAAGTTTTATTAATTTATTTTATAGAACTTTTTGACAACTTTATTTTATTTCACAGTTTTGGAGATATAATTAATGGACAGTCAAATTCATTGTTTTAGGTGTATGATTCTACAAATTTTAACTAGTAATTGTCAAGAAGTTCTTCAGTGGAATCCAACTGTCATTGGGTGCAAAGGAAATCCATTCCAACTCATTTAGCGCTGCATGGCTTTTTAGATCCATCCACTGTGAGCCGGGGATGTTTCTTTTCTGTACCTACTGGATTGATACACCTCAGATGGTATGTCAGAGCAACAACTTTAAGGGAAAAGTCTTTGTTATCATAGAAAGGACTCAAGCATTTTGCCTTCCTACCAGCTGGCCTCTGTTCCACTGGATCAGCGCCGTGTTTCCCTGGCTGTGGGCTGGGGAGGGAGAGCTATATCTGAGGAGGCTCAGAGATCAGGCTGGGGATCAAGCCGCTAAATGATGGTGCTGGAGAAATAAAACCCCTCAGCAATGAGATTATGCTGATTTTGGCTCCAGCACCCTGGATTCCTTTTCTTTAAAAGACTTCCTTTTGAGAAAGAGCCTTGAATGGCAAAGGGCTGAAGAAGTGTTGGTAGTCATCCACCCACAGGATAACTGAGTCTCACAAAATGCTGACTGACAGAGTTGGGTATGAAGCAGGTAAGTTGTCAGTGGGGCTGAGAGATGGGTTCTCCAAACATGAGGATTATGGCCTGGGATGAGAAAGTTTCAGAACCAATACGTGATCAGCAATACAATCTGACACAGAAACTTTGTATTAAAAATTTGCTTTATTGAATACAACCAAAGAAAGAAAAGGAAACAGAGAAAAACATCACAAGACTACAATTCTGTACATGAAAATGTTGTGCCACTACCATGTATGGATACAGATTGAAAAGTCACATAATTGTTCTATGAGCAGCTCGTGGGTAGCTTTATAACGAGCAGGACAGTCAGACATCAAAGGGAAGATTCCCATTCTACAGAGTGTAGATGATGTAGATTGAGCTTCACAGGACATAGGTCATTTTCTTCCCAGAGTAATGGCAGACCGATGTAACTGCTAATAAGATGGGAACATCACAAAGATGTCTGCATGTCTTCAGGGCACTAATTGTAGATCTTCTGAGGCTGAATAATGAAAGCTCAGAACCAGCAGGTATACAGAGAGGAAATGAAGACTAGACAACTTCAGCTAAACCCAGAGGTCAAAAGAAGTCTGAGGCAGGAGACAAAAAGCAACCAGAAGAGAGGGCCATGCAGCTGGACAGGGGCCCAGAGACAATGTGGACTGGCCTGCCGAGAGGAGGACTTCAGTGCTTGTAGCTCTTCCTGCTGGAGGATGAGGTGGTGGTGTATCTGACAGTGGAACTGCTGCCACCAACAGAGCTGAGGCCACCCCCAAAGCCTCTGCCACTGCCGGAACTGAAGCCACCTGCAAGGCTGTGACCGCTGCCATAGGAGTAGCCGCTGCCTCCACCCAGGGCTAAGCCGCTGCCGACACCACTGGAGCCGCCATAACCACCAGAGACGGTGGACTGCACCACGGCTGTGGAGGGGAGGGCACAAGGACACACAGGCATGGTGAGCTCACTCTGCCAGCCTGAGTGCAGTCAGGAGAACTCAAGGGCAAGGGGAGTCGGCAAGCAAAGATACTTACAGATGTTGACTGGTCCAACGCCTTCCCCACTCAGCCTAGGAGGGAGAAAACACAGAGACTGTGAGACCTCAGAGAGCCACTGCTGGGCCAGTGTGGGAAGCCTCCAAGTGAGGACAGTCCATGGGGAGACTGCCCTTTAAATGGTTCTCAGAGAGAAGCAATTATGGCCATCACTATAGTGCTTGAAACTTGTGCTCCTGGCTGGGCATCGTGGAGAAGCAGCCAGATGACTGACTGAGGAGGTTATGAATCACCCACCTGCACTCCTCGCCCTCCAGCAGCTTCCTGTAGGTGGCAATCTCCACATCCAGGGCCAGCTTGACATTCATGAGCTCCTGGTAGTCCTTGAGCAGCCTGGCCATGTCCTGCTTGGCCTTCTGCAGAGCGTCCTCCAGCTCGGCCAGCTTACTCTTGGCGTCCTTGAGGGCCAGCTCCCCACGCTGCTCAGCATCAGCGATGGCGGCCTGCAGGTTGGCGCACTGGAGGGGGAGATGGACAGAATGAACTTGTAATCTAGTCTTCCAGAAGGGACTAACCCTGGTTCCTCTTTCTCAGTGAGGCAGAGATCCAGAGCCCAGACTGCATGGAAAAGGAGCTGGCATCCTTTTCCTCCAGACTTTGTCCATTCTGCAAACCTTCTCTAGTTTAAGAGTCACCTCAGAAAACCTGTGCCCCTTTGTGTTAGCCACCCTGCAAGAGGATGTGGACGCTGAGTGGTGGAAGATACTACAGCAGGCATAGACCAGGGGGCCACGGAATAAATGGACCCACAAGCTCGTTTTGAATCTTGACAGCTTTGGATAATGTCATCTGGTAGCTACGCTAACTTGTACAAAATTACAAACATTCCCATTGAGGTGATGAGTTTCTTTCATCTCACACTTGTAGGTGACACAGATCTTTGTCCTGTGTCTTTGGCTGACTGGGTTTTCTTTTTGTCCACCTTGAATCTTGAGTGGATTTGCACCAATCTTGCTCACTTGCTGGCCTGCCTTTGCTTTCCCGGTTCCCTGTATTACCAAATCAACTGCTCTTCTCATGTAATCTGTCATCAGTGCCTCTGACTACATTTTTACAGCTCTGACAGGGGAAACTGGTTTTGTTCACCTGTATGTCTCATGCCCTTGGGTTGGAATCCATCTCCCCTACCTGTGGGAACTCACTAAGGGTGGAAACTGCATGGTCTCCTCTCCCTGCTCTTCCCTCAGTCCCCAGGTAGTTCACAAAACCTGGGGACTGACCAGGTATTGTGAGGACCACATGGTGTTGTGGCACAGAAATGAAGATATGTTTTCCTCCGTCCCCACCATACCTGTTTCTTGACGTGGTCGATCTCAGACCGCAGCCTCTGGATCATGCGGTTGATCTCAGCAATCTCCTGCTTGGTGTTGCGCAGGTCGTCCCCGTGTCTGCCGGCCGTGACCTGCAGCTCTTCATACTGCAGTCCACAGAGAGACAAGGTGATGTGCAGGCTTTCCCACGTTACCAATGAAATCAGGCTTTTTGTAAATTAAACCTAACGGCTTGTCCCAAAGAGATGTTAGGAAATGCTCACGTTTCTAGGTCACTGGAGACTACACACCAACCTCAGACCAACCTTGTTAAGCGACCACTGACTTTCTAGTTCTCTTCCTAGCCAGCAAGGTCCTGCACTAGGTTTCTGAGACCAGCATTAGGGTGAAGCTAAAGCAAAGATCACTGGGTCCTTATCGACATTAGCTTGGCTCCTGCTTGGTTTCTTCGACTTCCTAGAATTGCACATAAATTCCGTAAACATCTACTCTCTCAGGGCAGGGCACACGTTCTGTGAGAAGACAGCAGCTTCCTAGAAGTGCCTCTTCCCAGTGAAGTCTGGTAGCCTTGCTGGTGTTTGGGGAGCAAGCACAGGGATTCCTCAGCAGCTGCCCACTCGCTGCTCACCTTGGTCTGGTACCAGGACTCAGCCTCAGCCCGGCTCCTCTGAGCGATCTCCTCATACTGGGCTTTCACTTCAGCGATGATGCTGTCCAGGTCCAGGGCACGGTTGTTGTCCATGGACAGGACCACAGAAGTGTCTGAGATGTGGGTTTGCATCTGAGCCAGTTCCTGCAGAACAGGACATGGTCAGATCATTATCTCCTGTGACATTCGCAGAGTCCCCAACCCCAAGATCTTCCACCCTTTAGCAGAGCCCCATTAGAAGGGATAAAGGAGGGTGGAGGTGCTTACTGCCTCGTAGAAGGCTCTTGTGAAGTTGATCTCATCCATGAGAGCATCTACCCTGGCTTGCAGTTCAACCTTGTTCATGTAGGCAGCATCCACATCCTAGGGAATAAGCCCACAAGCCAGAGTCAGCTGAGCCTTCCTTCCCCATCTGCCCATCCTTGAGCCTCCCCACCTCTTGTGCTCTCAGATGTGGGCAGGGCTCCAGAGTCCCCCTGCAAAGAAACCTCAGTCCTGGTTTTAATCAGCTCACCTTCTTCAGAGTCACAAATTCATTCTCTGCTGCGGTGCGCTTGTTGATTTCATCTTCGTATCTAGAATGAGGAAGGGATAACAGGTAACCAAGTCAGTGGTGAAGATGATACAGAAAAGGCAGCCTGGGGTTAGAACTTTCTATCATCGATATATGCAAATTGAGTTCCCTGCCAGTAAGCCTAAGAGATGACTTTTGTGGTCCACTAGTTGTTTCCTTCTTTCCTCCCCCTAGCCACCTCTACGGTCCTTTTGTTTTGAGGGGCTTGTTTCTGGGCAACATTGGTGAATTTTATTTTCATGGCCTTGTTTTGCCTTGCAATCACGCTCACATCTGGACCTGGACACTCCATGGTCTTGAAGTGTGTGCTTCAGAGACCTGAGCCCATTTCTCTCCTAACTCACTTGTTCTTGAAGTCCTCCACCAGGTCCTGCATGTTCCTCAGCTCCGAGTCCAGGCGGCCCCGCTCCCCAACGATGCTGTCCAGCTGTCTCCTGAGGTTGTTGATGTACTGCTCGAAGAGGGGCTCCAGGTTCTGCCTCACGGTCTTGGTGCCCTGCTCCTGGAGGAGGGTCCACTTGGTGTCCAGGACCTTGTTCTGCTGCTCCAGGAAGCGCACCTGAAAAACACAAGTGGTTATTTGCCAGACGAAGGAAGGAAGATTCTGGACATGAGAGCTGTCAGGTCCCCAAGCAGGCCTGTGTGGCCACCACAATGCTGGGCTGCTACAGAGCAGATACAACAATTTATGCCAAGATCCCACTCCCCCAAACTGTCTTTCTTCACACCCCACACATCTCCCAAGTGAAGTTTCCCTGTGGTCCTTGAGGTGCTCTCACCCTTAGTTATAGAGCCTATCAGTGTCTCTCGGCATTTCTTCCCCCTCTCCTGACGTGTGTGACCATAAATCCACACAATATAGTATTTCCCTGATATATAGCACAAAGCTTATTTTTTAAGGTAGTGGTGCCTCTGTTAAAGGAACGTTAAATGTTTGGAATCCGATGATTAAATTTCAATCTCATTATGATTGGATTCTAATCTATCTTTCCATTTAGAGCGCAAGTCTCTTCTAAAACAAACTCCCTCAATGGTCATTACCTGGTTGTACAAATTTATTATTTGAGAGGATATGTAAGTGTTTCTGGTCTTTTTTTCTAGTTCAGGTAGAAATCCCCCCCCCCCCGCCATTTTCTGTCATTATTTCCCTCTTGCCCATTGCCCTAGAAAAGTTTTCCACTGAAATTTTATTTCTAATGTTTTAGATTTTTCAGAAGGTACAGCCCACCCCTTTAATTTTCTCATTGCTTTTTCTTTGTTCCATAGTTATCAAAGTTGAGAATTTTACCTGGACATGAATGAGAGATATTTAAGAGATTCAGCAGTTCTAAGTTATATCCACCTTATTCTACCTATGGTCAATGCAGAGCTAATCTGGCATCCCAGGGGGAAGCCAGTCTGAGTTCCTTTCTCCCTGGCCCCTCTTCCTCCCAGTCGGACATGTGTTGGTCCTCTAGTCTGGGGACTGTGAATCCCCACTGGAGCTCAGGACTTCTTGGCTCACCTTGTCGATGAAGGAGGCAAACTTGTTGTTGAGGGTCTTGATCTGCTCCCGCTCCTCAGTCCTCACCCGCTGGATGGTGGGGTCGATTTGCAGGTTCAGAGGAGTGAGGAGACTCTGGTTGACTGTGACCTCTTGGATGCCTCCAGGGGGGCACACAGGGAAGCCAGCGCCCCCATAGCCACCAGCGAAGCCAGCTCCACCACCGAGCCCAAAGCCACTACCAGCTCCACCGCCAAAACCGAATCCACTCCCGGCTCCACCTCCAAAGCCAAAGCCTCCTCCAACTCTGCCACCATATCCACCACTGACGCCACAGCTGCCACCTCCGATGGAGATCCTCTTGGAGCCCCCCAGGCTGTAGAGGCTCCTGCTGCCAAAACCAGCTCCTCCACACGCTCCACCAAAGCCACCACTGCCCCTGGAGCGGGACACGGAGACGCTGCTGAAGCCAGAGCGGCTGACCCCAGGGACCCTGGCTGAGCTGGCGCTGAAGCCACACTTGCTGCTTTGGATCCTCATGGTGGATTTGCTAGACATGGTTCCTGAAGATGAGAAGGCTGAAGAAGGCGCGAGAGGCTGGAGGGTAGAATGGAGAGGAGCAGATGTGAGTGATGAGTTTCCTAGCAGTTTATATATGGTGAAAATGGGCTGGGCTCAATCCTGGAAGGTAGGTGAGCTTGCAGATTGGGAAGGGTTGGGCTTTACAAGCAGTGAGATCACATCTGGATTATTAGAAAAGTTATGAAATATAAAGATTGCATTTTGGTTTCCTATAGTCAGGGAAATTTTTCCTGCCTTCCAGCTTTGACTTGGTCTGAATACAATAAGGCTATTCTCAATTCACTGAGCTAGGAGTTAGTCACTGTCTCAAACTAATGTTCTGCCCTTAATGCCTGTGTATCAGAATGTACTGAGTGTGCTCCTCTCCAAACTGCTCTCTCACTCAACAGAGACATTGCAGGTCAAAATAGTCTGTTGAATATGCCTAATAGAATGATTCCTGTTCCTTTTTGTTGTTTATAATGTTAAAAATTACTTTCCTTTAATGTAAAATGTCACACAGGTAGATAAGCAGAATCACAACATGATAGGCTCCTGTGTGCGCATCACCAGCTTTAGAAAAAGTGTTATATTCTGGCAGACTCCTTTCTTCCACACTCCCACGCCATCCCCTCCCAGCCCTGAGTTATCGATTGCAGATCCCAGAGATCGCATCCCTTCTTTGTCATGTAATTCTGCATTTATGTCTAAATGACAAACTTTAGAAAGTATAACCAAAATACCACTTTTATGCCTTAAATATTTATCTATTCATTAGCATCAACACATGTCTATTTAATTTTCAAATAAACCTGCTTTGTGTTATTTATTTTTTATCATTTGCTTGTTCAAATCAGGATCCTAATAAGCTCTACATCTGGTTTTTGGAGATATGTTTTATAAATCATTTACATTGTTAAATCTTACTTTATTTTTTCTTTGCTGTTCATTTGTTAAAGAAACCAGATTCTATGTTTTGTGCTGTTTTCTACTCTCTGGATTTTTCTAATTGCACATTCAAGCATCTCATTTAATCTGCTACTGTGTCCTTCGTATGTCCTGGAAACTGGTAGTTAAAAGTAGAAGCTTAATAAGCTATCTATTTAAACTTTCCAGATGTAGATGTAGATACTGTATATTATTACTTACACACTTATTTACATATTTAAAAATTAAATAAATAGTACATGTTCAAGAAACGAAATACATGCTCAAGGTCATCATCCAGCCACCTCACTCTTATACAGGGAAGCAAACAGTGTTCCCTTGTAGTGACTTCACCTGGATAGGTCTCTGTACTTTTCCTGGGGCATGTGTAAGGTGTGTGCGTGTTTGTATAAATATGGGTGCATATATTGTATATGTATAAATACATGCAACATGTACATTCTCTTTTCCAATTGTGTTGTATCTACTTTATCTCTCACATCTATGTTTTCCCTTGATGCCCTTTTAATACTTTATTATTGCTTTTCCATAACTGCTTGCTTTTCTCCACCCTTACCTGTTTGTCCCTTATTGCACACTCAGCAATCTCTTTTTCTCTTTGTGCTACTTTCAGTTTGGCCTTCATTTCTGTTGTGACATTTTTTCACCTCTGCTTCTTTTCTGAGCTCTACTAGCTAATGTTTTCATCCTTTTTTTTTTTTTTTTTTTGTCTCACTATATTGTCCCTTTGTTCTCTGATATTATCATGGTATTTATTTTATTGAAACTTAAAGCCAATAAAATTATATTTTATTGTGACTTTTTCTTTTGAGTGTTTTTAATATGCTTTTTGTTTTCCCTACATTTTTAAAGAAATGTAAATTATCTTCTGTGGGTCCTGGAACAGTTTCTTTCTGACTGGTGCTCATCTTTGAATGCAGTGAGCTACTTCTGGACCTGCCATTCACAGAAAGTATTCTGGGATGAGGGGCCAAGGCCATACCCAGGCTAATAGGAAGTCTCATTATGACCCAGGGCTGGGTGAATAATTCTTTTAATCTTTAATTCAGCCAAACCAGCAAAGATCGCTACAGGGCGGCTCTCAGTTCACAGTCTTTCTTTGCTTCACCAACAAAATGCTGCCAGTAGGCCTTGACTCTTCGTCTTTATTCAATGTTGCCTTCACAGTTTCTTGAACTTCATGATATATTTGGTTCTGCTTCCAGCCTGCACACCCAGTTCTGACTGTTGCAACAAGAGCTTCTTGAATTTGCACCTGAGGAAGTGCCCTTTACTTTGGCTTAGCAGGAGTTACATGAGTCAACAGAGCCTGGCAAGGAGGGGAACCTCAGCATTGGCTTTGATTCTTGGATTGGAGTCCCTTGTGGTCACCGAGTTGCTTTGTTTTAAGTTGTTTGTTTGCCAGAGCGTTCTCTCTCTGTTTTGTTACGATTGCGTGTCCATTCTCTATTTCTGTGACAATATTCTTTTTTTTTCTTTTTGGTGGAGAGTGGAGTTAACTTCTATGTTTCTTGTTCTTATTATTATTTTTAAGCAATTTCTTGAAAGGGGGAAAATTCTTCCCTTTTCTCTGCTAGGTTATATTCTGAAGTCTTCCATTCACATATTTATGTGATATATTTAAAATATCATGTTAACTACAATGTTAAGTTAATAACTTAAGTTAGAAATATGAATTTTCTGTCCTGGCTGGTGTAGCTCAGTGGATTGAGCGCGGGCCTGTGAACCGAAGGATCGCGGTTCGATTCCCAGTCAGGGCACATGCCTGGGTTGCAGGCCAGTTCCCGTCAGGGGACATACAAGAGGCAACCGCACATTGATGTTTCTCTCCCTCTCTCCTTCCCTTCCCCTCTAAAGATAAATAAATAAAATCTAAAAGAAGAAAAAAAATGTTTTAAAAAAAATTAAAAAAAATAAAAAAAAAGAAATATGAATTTTCTTCTCTCATGCTTCGTGGAAATACTTTCACTCAATGCAGACATCATTGGCCTCAGGGCCTCTCTCTTCTCTAGAACCATGTTGCGAATCACCTAAAATTTTTCACCTAAAATTATACTTACCGTCATCACTAGATATTTAATTCCAAAAATATATAATTCCTTTCTATATCTGAATCCTTTACTTCTTTTTAAATATATTTTATTGATTATGCTATTAGTTGTCCCATTTTTTTCTCCCCTTTATTCCCCTCCACCCTGCACCCCTCCTCCCAGCAGCATTCCCCAACTTTAGTTCATCTCCATGGGTCATACATATAAGTTCTTTGGCTTCCCCATCTCCTGTACTATTCTTAACCTATCTATTTTGCACCTACCATTTATGCTTCTTAATCTCTGTACCTTTCCCCCATTCTCCCCCTCCCCTCCCCCTCTAGTAACTCTCCATATGATCTCCATTTCTGTGATTCTGTTCCTGTTCTAGCTGTTTGCTTAGTTTGTTTTTGTTTTTGTTTTTTAGGTCCAGGTGTTGACAGCTGTGAATTTGTTGTCATTTTACTGTTTATAGTTTTGATCTTATTTTTCTTAGATAAGTCCCTTTAACATTTCACATAATAAGAGCTTGGTGATGATGAACTCCTTTAACTTGACCTTACCTGGGAAGCACTTTATCTGTCCTTCCATTCTAAATGATAGCTTTGCTTGATAGAGTAATCTTGGATGTAGGTCCTTGCCTTTCATGACTTCAAATACTTCTTTCCAGCCCCTTCTTGCCTATAAGGTTTCTTTTGAGAAATCAGCTGATAGTCTTATAGGAACTCATTTGTAGGTAACTGCCTCCTTTTCTCTTGCTGCTTTTAAGATTCTCTCCTTTATCTTTAATCTTAGGTAATGCAATTATGATGTGTCTTAGTGTGTGCTTCCTTGGGTCCAACTTCGTTGGGACTCTCTGAGCTTCCTGGACTTCCTGGAAGTCTATTTCCTTTGCCAGATTGGGGAAGTCCTCCTTCATTATTTTTTCAAGTAAATTTTCAATTTCTTGGTCTTCCTCTTATCCTTCTGGCACCCGTATGATTCAGATGTTGGAACATTTAAAGTTGTCCCAGAAGTTCCTAAGCCTCTCTTCATTTTTCTGAAATCTTGTTTCTCCATTCTGTTCTTGTTGAATGTTTATTTCTTTCTTTTGTTCCAAATTGTTGATTTGAATCCTGGTTTCCTTCCCTTCACTATTGGTTCTCCGTATATTTTTCTTTATTTCACTTTGCATAGCTTTCACTTTTTCTTTTATTTTGCAACCATACTCAACTATTTTTGTGAGCATCTGGATTACCAGTGTTTCAAACTCTGTATCTGATAGGTTGACTATCTCTTCATTGCTTAATTCTATTTTTGGAACTTTGATCTGTTCTTTCATTTGGGCCATTTTTTTAAATCTTACTGCACCTGTTATGTAGTAAGGGGCAGAGCCTTAGGTATTCAGCAGAGCCAGGCAACCCACGTCACTGTGTTGTGGCGCTGTATGTGGGGGAGGGGTCCAAGAGGGAACAATGTCACTCGTTCGGCTCTCCTCTGGCTTTCAGTCACTAACTCTGCTACCCACAAGCAAATTGGGCTTTTCTGGTGCTGATTTCCAGGTGGGTGGGCTTGTGCATGTTCTAGGACCCCATGGGCCCCTTCAATGAACTCTCATGTGAGGCTGCGAGTTTCTGCTGCTGCTGCAACCTCTACGGGATTTTTCAGTCAGAGGTTTTGAGGCTTATTTCCCTGGGCTGGCACCCTGGGTTGGGTGGTCTGTCTCACTCCCCGGTTGTTCATACCCATTTAACTGCATGCAAATGTGGGACCACCAGCTTCCACCTCACCTACCTGGTCCTCCAGCCACTGTCTTGCCATGAATCCTCTCTGCTCTAGCTGCCAGTCTCCACTCCTCCTACCAGTCTGGATGAATGTTTCTTCTTTAATTCCTTGGTTGTTGGACTTCCATACAGTTCGATTTTCTGGAAGTTCTGGTTATTTTTTGTTTTTAAATGTATTGTTCTTCTTTTGGTTGTTCAAGGAGGCAAAGTGTGTCTACCTATGCCTCCATCTTAGCTGGAAGTTCTGAATACTTCTTTTGCTGAAGCATCTTAAAGGAAATCCAGACATTGGGTCATTTCACTTACGAATATTTCCATGTATGTCTAGGTAATAAGGACTTTTAAATCTAAATTTGAGTGTAAATGAATATTAGATTTCATTAAGAACTTTATCATGATGTAATAACTGTTATGTAGTTAGATTAAAAATTGTAGTTAGTGACAAGTTAGCCCTAAGTCCAATCAGTCTATAGTCCGACAAAATCAGATATATCAACTCTTTATAATTAGGGGAATCACAAACAGAGGAAGACACAGAGGCAATGTGCCATTCTCATCACATCATATTAAGGGTGCATATTGTCAACATGCCTTGTCACTGACGTTAACATTAGTCACCTGGCTGAGGAAATGTTTATTTGATTTCTCTACTGTAAAGTTGCTCTTTTATCTCTGCCTTCCTTTGCAAGGAAGTCAGTATACACAGCCCACACTTAGGGGGGAAGAGTTATTTTCTACCTCTTCGAGGTGGGAACATCTGTCTAAATAATTTGGAGTTCTTCTGATAGAAAACTTCTGCAGAGTTTTCTATCATCCATTATTAATTATTATTCAATCATTTATTCAAATCTGTATGGGCCATGAATATTTATTTTATAGTTTGGATTATAACCCAATAATATGTCATCTATCTTTAATTAATTAATTCATTAATGTCTCAGATTGTTTCAATTTGGCTATCAGAAGCTCTTTCAGTGTTTTTTTTTTTAATTACTTCCTTACTTTATGGCACTGAAAGATGTTCCTGTATAATCTTATATATTTCCCACCCCATTCCTGGAATCAATAATTTCTCCTTTATTTCTAATAAATTTCTAATGTTATTAGGGTTCTCCAGAGAAGTATAACCATAGAAGATACATATAATAAATCTATATAGAGAGATCTAACATACATATATTTATGATAAGAAATTGGCTCATGTGATTTTTGGAGGTTGGCAAGTCTAATATCTGTAGAACTGATGTCCCAGTTCAAGTTTGAAGGCTGACAGGTTGTTGAAGAACTAGGAAGTGCCAGTGTTCTAGCAGAAAAAGAATTTGGCAAGAAAACTCTCTCATATTTAGCAGAGGGTAAGCCTTTTTTTCCATTTCATTAGGCCTTCAACTGACCGAGTGAGGCCCACCTATATTATAGTGGGCAATCTACTTTACTCAGTCTATCAATTTAGATGTTAATTTCATCTAAATACAGGGTCTGGCAGAAGTAAGGCTTGCTTGAGTGTGCTGGGTAGGGTACATGAATGTCTCACACGAGATGGACATCAATTTGAACATTTCACCTACAATGTCATATAGCATGCTTGAGTGTGATATCATTATGTTACAGAATTGCATGCTTATGATTTTGTAATAAAATATTTTGTGATAAAAAGGGCATTATTTCTGCTGGACCCTGTACATCCTCACAGAAACATCCAGAATAACTTTTGACCAAATATATGGGCACCCTGTAGTCCAGTCAAGATGACACATAAAATTACTCATCGCACTAATTGTTTTAGAAGCCAAGATCTGAGTGCTAGATGTGCTCATTGCTATTGAGTGTCATTGTTTCTAGGTACCATTAGGTGATAGAGAAAAGATATGTGTATGTTCTAGCCCCTGTATATGCACACATCTATCAATATTACTGTATATAACCATCTGTGTCTATATTAAGCTAAATAAAAGCTCACACTAATTCACCAACTCTAATTCATTATCATAAGAATCATTTTAGCTGTCTCCTTTGCTTATCTGTAGCCTCAAATACCAACAGCGATAAACCTTGTTCCAACCATCTGCCATTTATTTACCATATTTTTAGACCATAAGACACACCTAAATTTTAGAGGAGAAAAATAGGGAAAAAATTTTGAAGCAAAAAATGTGGTAAAATATTTAATAACATAAATAACATAATATTTCACCAATGTAATTGTAAACAGAACTCAACAGTAGCATTAACAACCATTATTCCTCCCAAATTTGGGGAGGGAGTGCATCTTGTAGTCTGAAAGTAAGGTACTATTAATGTTTCAGAATTATTAAGCCATATCTCCCATGGAAACAACCCTATCAACGTGAGTGCAGTGTTTATGTACAGTTCCTCCGTGCCTTTAGTCTTGCAGATTTCACGCATTTCCAAAATTTCTTAGGTCAGCTTTTTTTCTCTCCCCTCCTTTCAGTGAGTTTGTTCCATACAGTTGTAAAAAGAGAGAGAGAGAGAGAGAGAGAGAGAGAGAGAGATCCTTTTTTTTCACATTCTGCATTCCACCCGGGGATTTCTTAACTTCATAATTTATTATTTTAAACAATTTTCAACATTGAGGTTCACTGTGTGCTACAAAATTCTAAGTTTTTATAAATGCATAGTGTTGTGAATTCACCCTTACAGTTTCGTGCAGAAGAAAATCACCACCCTAAAAAAATTCTTCTGTGCTTCACCTATTTAACCTTGCAAAGTTCTTTTACCTTTCTGAATACACTTTAGAATTCACTTGAATCTCTAGAATTGACAAAAGAGATTACTGGAAGTTCAACTGATACTGTGTTGAATCTTTATGCTAGCTTGGGAAAAGTTGATATTGTAATGCTATTGAGTGTTCCAATCCATGAACAGGGAATATCTCTTCATACATTTACATCTTTGAGTTCCATCGTCAATATTTTATAGTTTTCCACATATGACTTTTCTGCATATTTTGTTATATTTATGCTTCAGTGCTTAATATGTTGGGGTTATTATAAATGGCATTGTGTTTTAGTTTTAGTTTTCAGTTCTTCATTGCTGATATATAAGAAATTGATTTTTGCGTAGTAATCTTTGTCCTGCTACTTTGCTATACAGTAGTCTCCACTTACCTACAATTTCGTTTTCCATGGTTTCAGTTACCCACAGTCAACCATGGCCCTAAAATATTAAATGAAACACCCCAGAAATAATTCATAAGTTTTAAAGTGTACTCTGTTCTGAGCAGGCTGATGAGATATTATGCTGTTCCACTCTGTCCCACCTGGTGAGTGAATCATCCCTTTGTTCAGTATAGCTACACTAGATATACTACTGGCCCATTATTAGCCATCTCAATGATTAGATCAACTATCAATTAGCTGTCTCAATTATTAGATCAACTATCACAATATCACAGTGCTTGTGCTCAAGTAACCCTTATTTTACTTAATAATAGCCTCAAAACCCAAGAGTAGTGATGCTGGCAATTCAGGTATGCCAATGAAGAGCCATAAAGTGCTTCCTTTAAGTGAAGAGACATATATGCATAGGAATAAACATGGTGTGTGTGTGTGTGTGTGTTTGTATACCATATATATACACACAAACCATATATATGGTATATATATACACATACATATATACACACACACACAAACCATATACACACACACACACAAACCATATATATATGTACGGTTTTGTGCTGTCCACAGTTTCAGGCGTCCACTGAAGATCTTAGATGTATCCCACAGATAAGAGGGGACTACTGTATTGACTTGTTAGTTCTAGGTAGTTTTCGATAAAGTCTTTCAGATTTTCTACTTAGGCTATCATGTCATCTGAGAATAAAGACAGTTTTATTTCTTCATTTCTAATCTGTATAACATTTATTTCTTTTTTTTTCTATTATTGGACTAGTTATAATATCCAGTCAATGTTGAATAAAAGTGGAGAGAGAGAACATACTTGCCTTGGTCTTGATCTCAAAAGGAAAGGATTTAACCTCTTGACCAGAAAGTTTGATGTTAGCTATGGGGGGGGGGGGTTGTATGTTCTTTATTAAGATGAGTAAGTTACCCTCTATTCCTTATTTGCTGAGGTTTTAAAAAATCATTGATGATGTTGGATTTTGTCACATACCTTTCCTGCATTGATTAATATAATCAGATGAGTTTTCTTCTTTAGCCTTTTGCTATGGTGGATTGCACTGGGTGATTTTGAATGCTGAACCAGCCTTGCATATTGGGAATAAACCTCCCTTGGTTGTGGTGTATACTCCTTTTTCTACATTGTAGTGTTCAATTGATAATACATATTTTATTGGGCATGTTCATGTCTATGTTCATAAGAGGTATTGGACTGTAGTTTTCCTTTCTTGAAATATCTTTATCTGATTTTGGTATTAAAGTAATGCTGGCCTCATAAATTGAGTTGGAAAGTGTTCCTTCTGTTTTCTAGAAGAGTTATCAAGAATTGGTACCATTTATTTTTTAAGTGTTTGGTAGAATTAACCAATGAAGATATCTGGGCCTGGTGAGTATTTTTTGGAAGATTTATTCAATTCCATTAATAGATATAGGACTATTCTGATGATCTATTTTTCCTTGTGTAAGTTTTGGTAGTTTTGTATCTTTCAAAGATCTGGCCCATTTTATATAAGTTATCAAATTTGTCACATAGAGTTGTTTGTAATTTTTCTTTATTATAATTTTTAATGTCCCTATACCATAAGATTTTAATTTAAATTTTTATATATTACATACTCTGTTTTTAAGCCTCCTTTTTGTGTACTATAAGCTAGACAATTTTCCTTGACTTTCTTTTTTAACTTTTCATCATTCCTCATGAGTACATGACAAAAAGTGTGGTGAGTAGGCTCAGACTTTAGAGGCCAGTCATCACACATCTGCTGAGGGCAGATGCTGGGCAGAAAGGGTGCCTTCTGAAGAGGTACCAAAGTGAGAGGTTCCCCACGTTGCTGTTACAACGATTAGAGAAGAACACAGTGAGATTCAGCAGATCCAGAAACGCCCTCCATAAATTAGCTAATTCAAGAAAATTTCTCTCTTGGTATGAGAACCTGGGGGTTGGGGACACGAAAAAAAAAAAACAGCCTGGAAACAGTGACTGGCCCTTAGGAAGCAAAAGCTGACAGACCACTGTTGCACTGTATCTGAGTTTTCCTTCCTTACTCCTAGAAGTCAAAGCAGGCCTGGGCACACCTGAGAGGATGTGGGGCCATCTCTTTTGGAGCAACAAGGACTCGACTTCTTCGAGTCTCTGTGACAGGTGTATAGTGTAAGCAGGTGGGGACTTTCATTCTTGTTTTGCCTTCGCACTTTAAGAAATCAATGTCCATCCGAGTTGCATGTCTGAGTCACTGGATCCTTAATTTGACCAGCTCTAGTGTTTACAATTTTTTCTGCTGCAAGGATTACTGAGATTCACATCTATGATATATAGCTTTCTGCATTTAAACTGTTTATTCAGGTACATCTCTAAAAGTATAATACCAAATCAGGAGTGTGCATATTTAAATTATTCTTGATATATATGTTATCAGGCAAATTTATTGGTCATGAAGGCAACTGTAAGCATAAATTAAATATATTATTCTCTTGTTGATGTTCTTTTGCTCTCATTGGACAATAATATGTTTCTCTGTGTTGTGGGGGACTATTGGGGCAGGAGAGGGTGGAGGCTGAGATGCCAGGTCAGAGAAACTTATCCACTGGTACCTGCTAACAGATAGGAAAAACAAACTTAACAATGACATGGACCAAATCCCTACCACTCCCTGTGACAAACACTGAGATGGAATCTGATCTGGGAGGAACCCTGAACATGAGGGTGCCCAACGGCTGTCTATTGAAGTTCTCTAAAGAAGGGGAGCAAAGCACATGGGAACGAAGAGTCTCCTCATTTGTGAAAAGGAATTTATCAGATGAAAAAGCTCAAAGACCATTGGTGACCAATCAAGGCAATATGAAACATGCATTATGTTATAGATCTGCTTTATTTAGCAATACAAGTGAGCAAGGAGGAGAGGAAACAAAGCAGGGATACAGACTGTACATTACAGAACTAGTCACTTGTGCTTTCATGACCACTGCAAGGGAGGAGCCCACCCTGGAAAGAGGGAATTCCTGGGCCACTGGAAAACAAGGGGAAGTTGCCTTGTTCTAGAGTCGGACCCAAGCAGCTACCTTCTGATGGTGAGCAATGAAGCTCAGACAGAGCAAGTATGGGCAGAGTAGAGTAACAAGGGCACTGGGCAACTTCAGTTCTAACTCAAGGATGAGGAGAAGTAGGTAGTGGGAGAGAAGAAGCAACCAGAAGAGAGGGCCATGCAGCTGGACAGGGGCCCAGAGACAATGTGGACTGGCCTGCCGAGAGGAGGACTTCAGTGCTTGTAGCTCTTCCTGCTGGAGGATGAGGTGGTGGTGTATCTGACAGTGGAATTGCTGCCACCAACAGAGCTGAGGCCACCCCCAAAGCCTCTGCCACTGCCGGAACTGAAGCCACCTGCAAGGCTGTGACCGCTGCCATAGGAGTAGCCGCTGCCTCCACCCAGGGCTAAGCCGCTGCCGACACCACTGGAGCCGCCATAACCACCAGAGACGGTGGACTGCACCACGGCTGTGGAGGGGAGGGCACAAGGACACACAGGCATGGTGAGCTCACTCTGCCAGCCTGAGTGCAGTCAGGAGAACTCAAGGGCAAGGGGAGTCGGCAAGCAAAGATACTTACAGATGTTGACTGGTCCAACGCCTTCCCCACTCAGCCTAGGAGGGAGAAAACACAGAGACTGTGAGACCTCAGAGAGCCACTGCTGGGCCAGTGTGGGAAGCCTCCAAGTGAGGACAATCCATGGGGAGACTGCCCTTTAAATGGTTCTCAGAGAGAAGCAATTATGGCCATCACTATAGTGCTTGAAACTTGTGCTCCTGGCTGGGCATCATGGAGAAGCAGCCAGATGACTGACTGAGGAGGTTATGAATCACCCACCTGCACTCCTCGCCCTCCAGCAGCTTCCTGTAGGTGGCAATCTCCACATCCAGGGCCAGCTTGACATTCATGAGCTCCTGGTAGTCCTTGAGCAGCCTGGCCATGTCCTGCTTGGCCTTCTGCAGTGCGTCCTCCAGCTCGGCCAGCTTACTCTTGGCGTCCTTGAGGGCCAGCTCCCCACGCTGCTCAGCATCAGCGATGGCGGCCTGCAGGTTGGCGCACTGGAGGGGGAGATGGACAGAATGAACTTGTAATCTAGTCTTCCAGAAGGGACTAACCCTGGTTCCTCTTTCTCAGTGAGGCAGAGATCCAGAGCCCAGACTGCATGGAAAAGGAGCTGGCATCCTTTTCCTCCAGACTTTGTCCATTCTGCAAACCTTCTCTAGTTTAAGAGTCACCTCAGAAAACCTGTGCCCCTTTGTGTTAGCCACCCTGCAAGAGGATGTGGACGCTGAGTGGTGGAAGATACTATAGCAGGCATAGACCAGGGGGCCACGGAATAAATGGACCCACAAGCTCCTTTTGAATCTTGACAGCTTTGGATAATGTCATCTGGTAGCTACGCTAACTTGTACAAAATTACAAACATTCCCATTGAGGTGATGAGTTTCTTTCATCTCACACTTGTAGGTGACACAGGTCTTTGTCCTGTGTCTTTGGCTGACTGGGTTTTCTTTTTGTCCACCTTGAATCTTGAGTGGATTTGCACCAATCTTGCTCACTTGCTGGCCTGCCTTTGCTTTCCCGGTTCCCTGTATTACCAAATCAACTGTTCTTCTCATGTAATCTGTCATCAGTGCCTCTGACTACATTTTTACAGCTCTGACAGGGGAAACTGGTTTTGTTCACCTGTATGTCTCATGCCCTTGGGTTGGAATCCATCTCCCCTACCTGTGGGAACTCACTAAGGGTGGAAACTGCATGGTCTCCTCTCCCTGCTCTTCCCTCAGTCCCCAGGTAGTTCACAAAACCTGAGGACTGACCAGGTATTGTGAGGACCACATGGTGTTGTGGCACAGAAATGAAGATACGTTTTCCTCCGTCCCCACCATACCTGTTTCTTGACGTGGTCGATCTCAGACCGCAGCCTCTGGATCATGCGGTTGATCTCAGCAATCTCCTGCTTGGTGTTGCGCAGGTCGTCCCCGTGTCTGCCGGCCGTGACCTGCAGCTCCTCATACTGCAGTCCACAGAGAGACAAGGTGATGTGCAGGCTTTCCCACGTTACCAATGAAATCAGGCTTTTTGTAAATTAAACCTAACGGCTTGTCCCAAAGAGATGTTAGGAAATGCTCACGTTTCTAGGTCACTGGAGACTACACACCGACCTCAGACCAACCTTGTTAAGCGACCACTGACTTTCTAGTTCTCTTCCTAGCCAGCAAGGTCCTGCACTAGGTTTCTGAGACCAGCATTAGGGTGAAGCTAAAGCAAAGATCACTGGGTCCTTATCGACATTAGCTTGGCTCCTGCTTGGTTTCTTCAACTTCCTAGAATTGCACATAAATTCCGTAAACAACTACTCTCTCAGGGCAGGGCACACGTTCTGTGAGAAGACAGCAGCTTCCTAGAAGTGCCTCTTCCCAGTGAAGTCTGGTAGCCTTGCTGGTGTTTGGGGAGCAAGCACAGGGATTCCTCAGCAGCTGCCCACTCGCTGCTCACCTTGGTCTGGTACCAGGACTCAGCCTCAGCCCGGCTCCTCTGAGCGATCTCCTCATACTGGGCTTTCACTTCAGCGATGATGCTGTCCAGGTCCAGGGCACGGTTGTTGTCCATGGACAGGACCACAGAAGTGTCTGAGATGTGGGTTTGCATCTGAGCCAGTTCCTGCAGAACAGGACATGGTCAGATCATTATCTCCTGTGACATTCGCAGAGTCCCCAACCCCAAGATCTTCCACCCTTTAGCAGAGCCCCATTAGAAGGGATAAAGGAGGGTGGAGGTGCTTACTGCCTCGTAGAAGGCTCTTGTGAAGTTGATCTCATCCATGAGAGCATCTACCCTGGCTTGCAGTTCAACCTTGTTCATGTAGGCAGCATCCACATCCTAGGGAATAAGCCCACAAGCCAGAGTCAGCTGAGCCTTCCTTCCCCATCTGCCCATCCTTGAGCCTCCCCACCTCTTGTGCTCTCAGATGTGGGCAGGGATCCAGAGTCCCCCTGCAAAGAAACCTCAGTCCTGGTTTTAATCAGCTCACCTTCTTCAGAGTCACAAATTCATTCTCTGCTGCGGTGCGCTTGTTGATTTCATCTTCATATCTAGAATGAGAAAGGGATAACAGGTAACCGAGTCAGTGGTGAAGATGATACAGAAAAGGCAGCCTGGGGTTAGAACTTTCTATCATCGATATATGCAAATTGAGTTCCCTGCCAGTAAGCCTAAGAGATGACTTTTGTGGTCCATTAGTTGTTTCCTTCTTTCCTCCCCCTAGCCACCTCTACGGTCCTTTTGTTTTGAGGGGCTTGTTTCTGGGCAACATTGGTGAATTTTATTTTCATGGCCTTGTTTTGCCTTGCAATCACGCTCACATCTGGACCTGGACACTCCATGGTCTTGAAGTGTGTGCTTCAGAGACCTGAGCCCATTTCTCTCCTAACTCACTTGTTCTTGAAGTCCTCCACCAGGTCCTGCATGTTCCTCAGCTCCGAGTCCAGGCGGCCCCGCTCCCCAACGATGCTGTCCAGCTGTCTCCTGAGGTTGTTGATGTACTGCTCGAAGAGGGGCTCCAGGTTCTGCCTCACGGTCTTGGTGCCCTGCTCCTGGAGGAGGGTCCACTTGGTGTCCAGGACCTTGTTCTGCTGCTCCAGGAAGCGCACCTGAAAAACACAAGTGGTTATTTGCCAGACGAAGGAAGGAAGATTCTGGACATGAGAGCTGTCAGGTCCCCAAGCAGGCCTGTGTGGCCACCACAATGCTGGGCTGCTACAGAGCAGATACAACAATTTATGCCGAGATCCCACTCCCCCAAACTGTCTTTCTTCACACCCCACACATCTCCCAAGTGAAGTTTCCCTGTGGTCCTTGAGGTGCTCTCACCCTTAGTTATAGAGCCTATCAGTGTCTCTCGGCATTTCTTCCCCCTCTCCTGACGTGTGTGACCATAAATCCACACAATATAGTATTTCCCTGATATATAGCACAAAGCTTATTTTTTAAGGTAGTGGTGCCTCTGTTAAAGGAACGTTAAATGTTTGGAATCTGATGATTAAATTTCAATCTCATTATGATTGGATTCTAATCTATCTTTCCATTTAGAGCACAAGTCTCTTCTAAAACAAACTCCCTCAATGGTCATTACCTGGTTGTACAAATTTATTATTTGAGAGGATATGTAAGTGTTTCTGATCTTTTCTTCTAGTTCAGGTAGAAACCTCCCCCCGCCCCATTTTTCTGTCATTATTTCCCTCTTGCCCATTGCCCTAGAAAAGTTTTCCACTGAAATTTTATTTCTAATGTTCTAGATTTTTCAGAAGGTACAGCCCACCCCTTTAATTTTCTCATTGCTTTTTCTTTGTTCCATAGTTATCAAAGTTGAGAATTTTACCTGGACATGAATGAGAGATATTTAAGAGATTCAGCAGTTCTAAGTTATAGCCACCTTATTCTGCCTATGGTCAATGCAGAGCTAATCTGGCATCCCAGGGGGAAGCCAGTCTGAGTTCCTTTCTCCCTGGCCCCTCTTCCTCCCAGTCGGACATGTGTTGGTCCTCTAGTCTGGGGACTGTGAATCCCCACTGGAGCTCAGGACTTCTTGGCTCACCTTGTCGATGAAGGAGGCAAACTTGTTGTTGAGGGTCTTGATCTGCTCCCGCTCCTCAGTCCTCACCCGCTGGATGGTGGGGTCGATTTGCAGGTTCAGAGGAGTGAGGAGACTCTGGTTGACTGTGACCTCTTGGATGCCTCCAGGGGGGCACACAGGGAAGCCAGCGCCCCCATAGCCACCAGCGAAGCCAGCTCCACCACCGAGCCCAAAGCCACTACCAGCTCCACCGCCAAAACCGAATCCACTCCCGGCTCCACCTCCAAAGCCAAAGCCTCCTCCAACTCTGCCACCATATCCACCACTGACGCCACAGCTGCCACCTCCGATGGAGATCCTCTTGGAGCCCCCCAGGCTGTAGAGGCTCCTGCTGCCAAAACCAGCTCCTCCACACGCTCCACCAAAGCCACCACTGCCCCTGGAGCGGGACACGGAGACGCTGCTGAAGCCAGAGCGGCTGACCCCAGGGACCCTGGCTGAGCTGGCGCTGAAGCCACACTTGCTGCTTTGGATCCTCATGGTAGATTTGCTAGACATGGTTCCTGAAGATGAGAAGGCTGGAGAAGGCGCGAGAGGCTGGAGGGTAGAATGGAGAGGAGCAGATGTGAGTGATGAGTTTCCTAGCAGTTTATATATGGTGAAAATGGGCTGGGCTCAATCCTGGAAAGTAGGTGAGCTTGCAGATTGGGAAGGGTTGGGCTTTACAAATAGTGAGGTCACCCCCGGCACCTAGAAAGGTATGAAATATGGAGATTGCATTTTTGGCTTCCTTCATTCAGGGAGCAATTCTCCTGCCTTCCAGCCTTGACTTGATCCCCACACAATAAGTCTGAATGTGAATCCACTGAAGTCATGAGTTAGTCATGTTCTGAAACAAAGGAGACGAGGCACTGATCTGTGTAAATTGTCTTTTCCTTCTGCTTACTCAGAGGTTCCTCTGCATGTCCCCTTCCCACACAGGTTTTCTCCTCCACTAGCACCACCCTTCCCATCAGGGTGGGACTGTCTCAGAGGGCTTATAGGCATTTGCTCAATGCCCTGAGCAAGAAGTGGCCTGCAGTGTTTTTTTCTACCACGTTTGAACTTGCCCTTCAGGGGCTCCTGGATGTTGTTCTTGGTGGCCTGACCTTGGGTATGGGGGTTACTTTGGGGTTAAAACCTTCCTTCAAAAGGCATAAAGGACAAAAGAGTGAGTTTTTAGGTACAAGAGCAACAATTACTCTCTATCCTGTCTGATAAGCTGCCCAGTTGGCAGTTTTCTGAGAGGACAGGAGACATCAGCCAAAGCCACTGTGCCCTGAGACCTGACTTCTGCATAGAGTTTCTCTCCACACCTGGACCTCCCTCCACAATGTGTTTCTCCACTGAGCTGATGATCAGGTCAACTTTTCTTTACAACTGGAATTCATAGACACCATTCCTTTGCTGTTTTGGAATGTTCACTTAAAGCTTAACTTAAAGAATCTAAAATGGTAGGACAAGCATCATTAAGAAATTTGCTGAATTTTCATTCCCACAGATTTTGATATTTATTAGGACTCGAGAATCACACATCTTAATGTGTGTGTAGAGAAAATTGAGGGGGATATAGAAGCAGTAAGTCATAAAAATGTGCCCTTACAAAAATGATGATGTCACAGGTAAATTTCAAGTATATATTTTCAATCTCAGTGCTTGACATCTAAAATCCTTCCATATCTGTTCAGAGGAGAGAAAGCTGTCAAATGAATGTGGTGTTTGGTGTAGAGGGGAATGAGGTTCATTTTTTTTTTTGCATTCCAGACATTAAGTACTGAGTGCAAGGAGCACTGAGTGTAGGTGTGCTGTTCTACGAGAACATCTGGTTAAATGGACAACCAGGAGAAGGAACACGAACTCCCACATTGGGATCACCCAAGGAAAGCTCTTGACCATTTCGTAAGCTGTCCCATCTCTCCAGTGTTTTGGGGGACACAGCATCCAGGAAGGCAAGGTATTCCCCGCCCAAAAGAGGTGCTAACTCAGCGTCTGGCTGGGAAGAGACACCTTCTCAAGACAACGGAAGCAGCTCCCCTCCCTCCACCCTGGTTGCACAATGATTGACCAAGAAATGTGCTGTCACCAAGTTCTGGGAAAGTAGTGTTCCTTCCCGTGGCACTGTGTTCTGATCCACACTACTGTCCTTGGGATAGAGGCTCAAGCTTGGCACAGATGGTGTCAGGAGGGGTTGGCAAGTCAAGTGGGAGTAGCATGCATTTGCCCAATGTCTTATGTCCACATGGTGTCCCTGGTTGCTCTCACACCATGATGGCAGCATTGAGTAGTTTTAATGGGTAGTATATGGTTCACAAAACCTAAAATATTTACTATTTCAAGAAATTTGCCCTTTCAAGAAAAAGTTTGCCAACTCCTGTGTAAAAGCATGAGCTCTGGAGACAGTGTTCAGGCTCCCACTTGTCTGTGCACAAATTACTCATTTTTCCAGATGTCAGCTGGAAGTGAAAATAGTACCTGTCTCTCAGTGTTGTGAGGATTATAGGACATGATTAATGTGAAGGCCTTAGCAGTGTTTGAACATAAGTTCTCAATGAAGATGAACTGATATCAATATTATAAGTATGAAAAAACTTGCTGTATTCAGAAACCCACTAGAAGCATCAAGAACTGGAACACAGGTGCAGTGTGCGTGTGTGTGTGCGTGTGCGTGTGCATGTGCATGTGTAGTGAGAGGGATGAAATGAAAGAAAATGAAAGCAACATTAGCGAGAACCTAGAAGCCACACATAGGCAGATGCCTAGGCATCTCCTAGCCCAAGTTGCTGGAAGGTAATGGTGGTCAGCATAGGGAGGACCAGACTCCTTGCCGGGAGCCCAGCAGGCTGTTCCTTCCTTCCTCTGGAGTCAGACTCCCCTGCACCATCCTGTGCTGAGTCCGCATCTGCTCTCTGGGCTGTGCACAGGGGGACAGGCTGTCATTAACCAGCACAGGAGACCAGATCAGTTCCTTCTTCAGTACTGATCTTATCTGTTTCCAGGGTGGGGGTGGACTCATCTCTGAACGAAGTACATAATTTAATGGCAACAGGAACCTCACATTCAACCTTTCAGCCTATCAGAGGATAGTTTAACTTTAACATATTCTCTAATCCCAAGCTTGGCGTGCATACCAGACAGCACCAGCAATATAAAGTATCATGTTCAATTTCCCAACACAAGTATTTCTCCTATTGGTAAATTCATAAGACATTCTGTAAGGTACATATTATATATGATATATTATGCATAAAGATATATATTTATTTTTTAATTTCCATCACCTCCTGCCAGGGAATGATGCCCTGGGAACCAATTCCAGTGACTCTGACCATGAGTGAGTTCTGCTGAGGCGGCTCATGAGAGAGGGTGAGGGCTACTAAGGCAGAGAAGAAAGAATTGGAGAAAAGGGACCCTGTGGCTGATCCACTTCTGATTCCACTCTTTCCTACTGCTATCACCCTTGAAAGGTCAGCTTTGTACTTGATTCATTTGCCCTTCATTTTCTATATTTTTCTTTGGGTGTAGGAGGCGCTTCATGTATCTTAATTCACTTTTAGATTGGCCCCGTGAGCTAAGCTGTACTTCTTTCCTCCTCTAGAGTCCAGCCCTCTGTTCTGACACCCAGGACTGGGTTGTGTTCATAGGTAGTGGGGTCACCCTGGATGCTTAGCGAACTGACCTCTCCGATGAAATCTTGCCAGTGACCCTGAATCATGTTCTATGGTGGAGCCCAGGGGAGTTATATTTTCCCAGAGGAACAGGGTGGGGAAGGCTGGACCTTCATATTAAGATTAGAGAAAAGAGTGATAGTTCAGGCAACTATGTGAGAGAAACTGAAGCAAGCAGTGTGAGTAACTCTAATGACAGCTGGCCTCCTCCCCAGAGGGTTGCCGAACCCAGCCTCTACTCTTCCGGGAGAGCCTCCTTGCAGTCTGGTGCTGTCTCTGATCCCCAAGGAATGAGGAAGGCATTTGCCCCAGCATGGTAGAAGGTGGGAAGGAATCCCTGATATCTGAGCCCATGGAAAATCTGCCTCAAGAGGATTTGCCTTGTCTTTCTGCCTCCCTGGGTGGAGCAAGTTGATGAGAATGAGGGATATAAGCTTTTGTCATCACCTATCAAAAGCTTAAATGCCTAATCCTGCAAGCCCCAGCACAGGGTGATACTGTTCTGAGGGAATCCCATAGACCTAGACCTGTCCCTGTGAAATACCCATTAATAAGAGAAACATGCAGCCACGTGTTTTTAAGGAACATAGGCAGTAGCACCAAAGTTGGAGTGGTGAGGGCAGCCTTCTATGTACACAGAGTGGTTAAGAAAGTATTGAAACTTTCAAAATTGCTTTACTTAGTAACTAGGCTGTTTATGACCATGTAGTATGCACTAAATTGTAGCATTTTCCTATATTTTGCACGTGGTCCACCCATATTTTTTTTTTTTTTTTTTTTTGCATAAAACATCATGATGGGGTTGCACTTCTGGACATGATTCCTGCATGGCTTTGTGTACAGCTGCAGGAAGTTTCTGATAACTCCATTCTCAAGCAGGGTGGGGCTCTACTTTAGGACAATCATAGGGTCCAGAGGTCCTTGAAAGAACACCTTTCAAAGTGCTCAATGACTATTTTCTACCCACCATCTATGCTACTTATTCTCTGTACCTTTCCCCCTCTCCTTCTCCCACTCCCCTGTTGCTAACCCTCCATATGATCTCCATTTCTGTGGTTCTGTTCCTGTAATAGTGTGGGAAATGTAGAAGCTAAAGAACTATGACACATGAACATAAACTAAAGGGGGGAAATGTGGGTGGAAGGGGTGTGCAGGGTGGAGGGGAATGATGGGGGAGAAATGGGACAACTATAATAGCATAATCAATAAAATATATTTTTTTTAAAAAGTGCTCAATGAGTGATCGGCTCAAAGCGTTGTTCTGCTTCTGAAACTAAGGCCCCAAATCTCCAGACGTCACTCCATGTGGCTTCTCGTGTGGATAAGTCAAGATCCTCATATTTGTCACACCTCCACCTCATAGCCTGGAAGAGATGAAGGAAGCATTGTGGCTGCCATTTCAACCAACAACAATATGCAGTGAAGGGTCTGGGATGAATTGAAGTGCAATTAATTATTAGCACACAGGATTGAAACGAGCCATGTGTGTCGAGGGACACAAATTGAGCATTTATACAGTTGTAGCAAAAGCTCTGACGTTAATTGACTTTGGTACATAGTCCTATAAAACCTAGTTCTTGAGTAATACATTTTTTTAAAGTGTCCATTTCCCTTTGACTGACCCTGTACATACTAATATTGGGCAGGTAGGTACACTTGAATGTTTAAGTAAATGATAAGGGCATAATTGGACTGAGGACTGAAAAGGGGATTCAGATGAAGGCAATACCCTTGGCTTTTCTACCAATGTGAAGAAAGTAGTTGGAGGAGGAGGAGCAACGTGTAAATCATGAGAGAGAGATTTAGATGCTCAGAGGCAAGTTCTGTTGGCTGTGGAAAGAAGTGCTTTGAAGGAGATGTGAGGGTGGGAAGAGAATGAGCTGAACGGTAGGGCTAGTATAGATCGTGCCTGGGATGAGCAGAGCAAGAGGACATGGATGAGGGAACAGGGGCCAGGTTCTCTCTATGTCTATATCCAAGGTCCTCGATAAGAACATCACTAGCCATCAGAGAGCTGCAAATTAAAACCACAATGAGATATTACCTCACACCTGTCAGAGTGGCTATCATTGATAAATCAACAAACAAGCATTGATGAGGATATGGAGAAAAGGGAACACTTTTGCACTGTTGATGGGAATACATACTGGTGCAGCCACTGTGAAAAACAGTATGGAAATACCTCAAAAAGTTAAAAATTGAACTATCTTTTGACTCAGAGATTCACTTCTGATAATATATCCCAAGAATCCCAAAACACCAATTCAAAAAAGTGTATACACCCCTCTGTTCATAGCAGTGTTACTTATGAAAGCCAAAATCTGGAAACAGCCTAAGTGTCCATCAGTAGATGAGTAGATAATAAATAAATAAATAAATAAATAAATAAATAAATAAATAAAACTGTGGCACATTTACACAATGGAATAGTACACAGCAATAAAAAAGTAAGGAATTCTTACCTTTTAGGACATCATGCGTGGACCTGGAGACTATAATGCTAAGTGAAATAAGCTAATAGGTGAAAGACAAATACCACATGATCTGACCTGTCAGTGGAAGCTAATGAATGAAATAAACTAGCAAAATAGAACCAGAGGCATAGAAACATGGAACAGACTGGCGTCTGGGAGAGGGGAGGGGGAAGGAAGGGACTGAATGACGGAAGGTGAAGGGATTAACCAAAGAACATATATGCATGACCCATGGACACGGACGAGGGGGTGGGGATTGACAGTGGGAGTGGGGGGATGGGCTGGGTGGAGGGGGACGAAGGGGGGAAACTGGGACAACTGTAATAGCATAAACAATAAAAAGTAAAAATAAAAAAAGAGCAGGGGTTAAAGAGAGCCAAGCCAGGATTCCAAAGGGGCCAATAAAATCCCCACGAAGACCCACCAGTGGACAGGCGTCTTTTCCTCTCCACAGCCTCCCTCAGATCCCCGCCTCCCTTCTTGCTCCCGTCTCTGCTTTGACCTTCTGGTTTCTGCCCCCTCACCACTGAAGGCCACCTCACTCTACTACATCATTTTAAAAAGTGTAGTTGGGCGAAAAAATACTCCAACAGTCCTCTAATAAGATACACAAGTGCCTGACTTTAATAATTTAAGTAATCGAATGAGCTGTAGGCTTACAGAACAATGTCTCACTACATTTGTCTTCTGGTCAAACTCCCTTTATTTCAGTAAAGGGAAAATATCTGGTTAATTGTGATTGTACTGGATGGCTCCCCAAATTCAGGGTGATTTGGAGTAATTTCTACCCTAACAATTCATCTCAAAATTGTTTTATTCTTAGAATATGGATATCCTAGAGAATAAACATGCCTCAAACAGTCTCCTCTGAGATTTCTTGACATTGAGTGGCTACTTCCACCTGTTTATCCTTTATAATCTCACTTTTACCCTAAGGTTGCTGTTAGTAACAGACCATTGATACCCTGGCACAAGTCTGTGGAACTGATGTTGCAAAGGAGACCTCAGGGGGATCTAATATGCTTAACTTCCCTCTGATTTTTAATCTGGCCTTCCCTCAGCCGATTCTGGGAAACAGCCTGGATTTCTCGAGTAAGCACAGAAGAATACTCAACACAGTTAGGGAAGATTGCCCCCTGTGGCAGAAACTGTGGATTAGCTAATCTCCATTCCACTCCCAATTCATTTTTTTTCTTCTCCATCTCTACTATAGAAACGTGAAAAGCAAAATATTCTTTCCTTTTTAAAGAAATTGTTTATTGCTCTATAATGTATATACAGTGAAATGCACAGATCTTAAGGGCAGAGCTCCATCCATTTTGACAAATTCATGAGCTTCTATAATCCATACAATATCAAGGCATAGGACACTTTCATTATTCCAGACAATTACTTTATGCCCTTTCTCTATGATCCCATTGCTCCAAACCATCATTGTTTTGATTTTTTCCACCTTGGATTAATTTATTTGAGAACTTTACAAAGGTGGAATCATACAGCATATTTTAAATGTGTGTGTGCAGCTTTTTTCACTCAGCAAAATGTTTTTGAGATTCATCCAGATTGTTGTGAATTTTAGCAATTTATTCCTTTTTTTATCCCTGAGTGGTATGCCATTGTATGAATATACCATAGTTTCTTTGCCCATTCTAACTGATGAGTTTCTAAAAGAGTTCCAGTTAGGTATTACGCCCCATAAAACAGCTCTGAACATACCTGTGCATCTTTGTGTGGACATAGGCTTTCACGTTGCTCAAATAAATACCTAGGAATAGAGTTGCTGCATGAGGAGCAGATGTAGGTCAGCCCAGTTGGACACATCTCACAAAACCAGAGCCACAATACATTTCATTTTGCACACACACATGTGCTTGCACATGCACGTTTATTAGTGTTCTCAAATGGTTATACCATTTAAAAAATAAACTTTAGTTTTTGGAGCTGTTTAGGTTCACAGCAAAATTGAGCAGAAAGTACAGAGAACAGAGAGCTCCCATATCCCCCTGCCCCCGCACATAGTGGCCTCTCCCACCATCCACATCCCGTAGCGGAGTGCACATTTGTTACAGTTGATGAATCCATGCTGCCACAAACATCCTGTGTAGAGTTTTGTGTGAACGTAAGTTTTCAGTTCGTTTGGTTAGATATTAAGGAGCACAGTTGCTGGATTGTATGTAAGAGTATGTTAAGTTTTGTAAGAAACTGCCAAACTCTCTTCAGTGTGTCTGTACCAGTTTGCTTTCCCACCAGCTATTTATGAGAGTTCTTGCTCTGCCTCCGCACCAGCGTGTGGTGTCAGGTTTGGGTTTTCACCATTCCAACAGGTATGCAGTAGTATCTCTCTGTTTTAATCTGCACGCCCCTAATGACATATGATGTGGAGCATCTTTTCATGTGCTTTTTTGCCATCTGCATATCTTCTTTGGTGAAGTGTCTGTTAAAGTGTTTTCCCTGTCTTCCAATTGCTTTGCTAGTTGTCTTATTGTTGAGCTTTAAGAATTCTTTACATTTCAGGTAACAGTCTTTTTATCGGATCTTTCACTTGTGTTTTCTCCCAGTCAATGGCTTGACTTATACTCTTGACAGTGCTTTTTGCAGAACAGAGGTTTTTAGTTTTTATGAAGTCTAACATCAATTATTTCTTTCATGAATTATGGTTTTGGTGTGGTATCTACCAAATCATTGCCAAATCCAAGGTCCTTTAGATTTTCTCCTATGCTACCTCTAGGAAGTTTATAGTTTTGTAGTTTACGCATAGGTCTACAACGCATTTTGAGTTGATTTTTTATGAAGGATGTAAGGTCTCTGTTTAGGTTCACTTTTTGCATATGGATGTCCAGTTGTTTCAGGATCATCTATTTAAAAGACTCTCTTTTTTCCATGGCATTGCCTTTGCTCCTTTGTCAGGGACCAGATGACTGTATTTGTGTGAATCTCCTTCTGGGCTCTCTATTGTATTCCTTCAACTTATTTGTTCTTTCACCAGAACCACACTGTCTTGATACTGTGGCTTTATAGTAAGTCTTGAGGATGAATAATGTCACTCCTACACCTTTGGTATTCTCCTTCAAAATTGTGTTGACTATTCTGGGGTTTTTTTGCTTCTCCATATAAACTTTAGTCAGCAACAACAAAATAACTTGCTATAATTTTCTTTGAGATTGCTTTGAATCTATAGATTAAGTTGGGAAGAACTGGCATCTTGACAATATTGAGTCTCTCTATTCATGAATATGAATATCTCTCCATTTATTTAGTTCTTTGATTTTGTTCATCATAGTTTTATAGTTTTTCTCGTATAGAAATTGTACATATTTTTGTTACACTTATAGTTAAGTATTTTATTTTGGGAGGTGCTAATGTCTAGTATTGGGTTTTTAACTTCAAATTCCAATGGTTGCTGGCATGCAGCAAAGGGATTGACTTTTGAAAAGATCAACAAAATCGACAAGCCTTTAAGCAGGTTCATCAAGAAAAAAAGAGAGAGGACTCAAATAAACACAATCAGAAATGAAAGAGGAGATATTACAACCAACACCGCAGAAATACAAAGGATTGTAAGAAATTACTATGAAGAACTGTATGCCAAGAAATTTGAAAACCAAGGTGAAATGGACAGGTTTCTGGAAAAATATAACCTTCCAAAACTCAATGAAAAAGAAACAGAAAGCCTGAACAGACCAATAACGGCTGGTGAAATTGAATCAGTAATCAAAACACTCCCGACGCACAAAAGCCCTGGACCAGATGGCTTCACAGGAGAATGCTACAAAACATTTAAGGAAGAGCTACCCCTATTCTCCACAGACTATTCAAAAAAATCCAAAAAGATGGAAGACTCCCAAACTCTTTTTATGAAGTCAGCATCATCCTAATCCCAAAACCAGATAAAGACACAACAAAGAAGGAGAACTTCAGGCCAATATCGCTGATGAACATAGATGCTAAAATCCTCAACAAAATATTGGCAAACCGCATCCAACAACACATTAAAAAGATCATACACCACGACCAAGTGGGATTCATCCCAGGGACGCAAGGATGGTTCAACATTCGCAATCAGTAAATGTAATTCATCACATAAACAAAAGCAAAGACAAAAATCACATAATCATATCAATAGATGCGGAAAAAGCATTTGATAAGGTACAGCACCCATTTATGATAAAAACACTCAGCAAAGTGGGAATAGAGGGAGCATTCCTCAACATAATAAAGGCTATATATGAGAAACCTACAGCCAGCATCATACTCAATGGGCAAAGACTAAATTCTTTTCCACTAAAATCAGGAACAAGACAAGGCTGTCCACTCTCTCCATTTCTATTCAACATAGCATTGGAAGTATTAGCCACAGTGATTAGACAAGAAAAGGAAATAAAAGGCATCCAACTTGGAAAGGAGGAAACAAAGCTATCATTGTTTGCAGATGACATGTTAGTATACATAGAAAATCCTATAGTCTCGGCCAAAAAACTGTTCGACCTAATAAATGAATTTAGCCAAACAGCCGGATACAAAGTCAATATCCAGAAATCAAAGGCATTTTTGTATACCAACAATGAAACAGCAGAAGCAGAAATCAAGAAAAAAATACCATTTGATATAGCAAAAAGAAAAATAAAGTACCTAGGAATAAACCTAACCAAGGAGGTAAAAGACCTGTATGCAGAAAACTACACAACACTGAAGAAAGAAATCAAGGAAGACACAAATAAATGGAAACACATACCGTGTTCATGGATCGGAAGAATTAACATCATCAAAATGTCCATACTTCCCAAAGCAATCTACAGATTCAATGCAATACCTATTAAAGTACCAATGGCATATATCACAGATATAGAACAAACTCTTCAAAAATTTATATGGAACCATAAACGACCCAGAATAGCGGCAGCAATCTTGAGAAAGAAGAGCAAAGCAGGAGGGATCACAATACCTGATACCAAAATGTATTACAAGGCCACTGTAATCAAAACAGCCTGGTACTGGCATAAAAACAGGCACGTGGACCAGTGGAATAGAATAGAGAGCCCAGAAATAAACCCTAGTCTCTATAGTCAATTAATATTCAACAAAGGGGGCAGCAACATAAAATGGAGTAAAAATAGCCTCTTCAACAAGTGGTGTTGGGAGAACTGGACAGCTTCGTGCAAGAAAATGAAACTCGAGCACCAACTTACACCATACACAAAAATAAATTCAAGGTGGATAAAAGACTTAAACATAAGCTGTAACACCATTAAAGTCCTAGAAGAGAACATAGGCAGGAAAATCTCAGATATTACACGCAGCAACATTTTTACTGATATGTCCCCTAAAACAAGGGACATAAAGGAAAGAATAAACAAATGGTATCTCATCAAAATAAAAAGCTTCTGCATGGCCAAGGAAAACAGTATTAAAATAAAAAGAGAACCGACTGTATGGGAAAACATATTTGCCAATGATACCTCAGATAAGGGTTTAATCTCCAAAATATACAAAGAACTTACATGACTCCACTCTAAGAAGACAAGCAACCCAATTAAAAAATGGGCAAAGGACTTGGGCAGACACCTCTCCAAGGAGGACATACAGAGGATCCAGAGACACATGAAAAGATGCTCGATATCCCTAGCTATCAGAGAGATGCAAATTAAAACCACAATGAGATACCACTTGACACCAGTCAGAATGGCCCTCATAAACAAAGCAACAAACAGCAAGTGTTGGAGAGGTTGTGGAGAAAAGGGGACACTAGAGCACTGCTGGTGGGAGTGCAGACTGGTACAAACACTATGGAAAACAGTATGGAATTTTCTAAAAAAACTAAAAATGGATATACCTTTTGACCCAGCAATTCCATTGCTAGGACTATATCCTAAGAACCTTGAAACACCAATCCAAAAGAAACTATGTATCCCTATGTTTATAGCAGCACAATTTATAATAGCCAAGTGTTGGAAGCAACCTAGATGCCCATCAGTAAATGAATGGATCAAAAAACTGTAGTACATTTATACAATGGAATTCTATGCAGCAGAAAGAAAGAAGGAGCTCATACCCTATGCAACAGCATGGATGGAACTTGAGAGCATCATGCTAAGCAAGCCAGGCAGTGAAAGACAAATACCATATGATCTCACCTTTAACAGGAAGCTAATCAACAAAACAAACAAACAAGCATAATATAACCAAAGACATGGAAATTGGGAACAGGCTGAAAGTCACCAGAGGGGAGAGGGGAGGGAATTTCAGGGGAAAAGGGGAAGGATTTACAGGAACAAGTATAAAGGACACATGGACAAAAACTATGGGGGCGGTGGAAATGGGAGGGAGGTGGGGAGGGCTGGGGTGGCGGGTTCTGGTGAGAATAAAAGACAGAAAACTGTACAAGATCAACAATTAAAATAAAGATTAAAAAAATTAAGTTATGTAAAAGTATTGATACAATTAAATAAATGATATTAAAACAAACAAAAAAAACAAACAAAAAAAGGGATTGACTTTTAAATATTAACTTTGCATCCTGCAATCTTGCTGTAATCTCTTATTAGTTCCAGGAGTATTTTTTTAGTCAATTCTTTTGGATTGTCCACATAAACTATCAAGTCACCTGTAAACAAAGATAGTTTAATTTCTTTATCCCCAATCTACATACCTTTTATTTCCTTTTCCTTGTCTTACTGTATTAGCTAGGAATCCCAGTACAATATTAAAAAGAAGTGGCAATATGGGACATACTTGCTTTATTCCTATTTTAGCAGGAAAACTTCTAGTTTCTCACCATTAAGTATAGTGTTAGCGTAAATTTTTTGTAGATGCTCTTCATCAAGTTGAAAAAGTTCTACTTTAATCCTACTTTGCTAGAGTTTTTATCATGAAAGGGTGTTAGATTTTGTCAAATGCTTTTTCTGCACCTGTTAATATGACCATGCGACTTTTCTTCAATAGGCTATTGATGTGATGAATTATTTTAATTGATTTTTGTATATTGAGCCAGCTTTGCATACCTGTAATAAACCCCACTTTGTCATGGTGTACAATTCTTTCTATATATTGTTATATTCAATTTACTAATATTTCGTGGAGGATTTTTGCATCTATGTTCTTAAGAGATATTGGTCTATAGTCTTATTTTCTTGTGATGTCTTTGTCTAGTTTGGGGATTAGTGTAGTGCTGACCTCATAGAATGAGAAAGAAAATATTCTCTCTGCTTCTGTCTTATGAAAGAAATTATAGAGAATTGGTACAATTTCTTCTTTAAATGTTTCATAGAATTCACCAGTGAACCCATCTGGGCCTGTTGTTTTCTGTTTTGGAAGGTTATTAGTTATTTATTCAATTTTTAATAGATATAGGTTTATTGAGATATTGTATTTCCTCTTATGTAAATTTTGGCAGATTGTGTTTTTCAAGGAATTGGTCCTCATCTTTTAAGTTATCAGATTTGTGAACAAGTGACAGATGACACTCAGATTAGCATGGAGGTGGCTCTGGTTGGGAATATTTTCCTTCAGTGATGGAATATCCAAAAACCATTTTCAGTGTAAACACTTATGCAAATTTTGACCAGCAAAAATACATGTTGAAGGTTCATTCAAATATCAGCATCAGGGTTATATTTTGACTTTTAGACAGAACTGGACTATCTTTTAGGCCATGTTTATATAAGCTTATTCTAGAATCTGGCTAATCAGACATTCCATACCAGTTCTTATTCTGTATGCAAAAGAATAGAAGAAAGGAAAATTTTCACAAGAACAGCAATAACCACTGGGTTATAAAAGTATTTTGATAATGTGTGACCCACTGCCCTAGGTTATGAATCAAGGTGCAGTCTAGCCTTTTCCTACAGTTGTCTGCAGGTTGGTAAGGGTCTTGTTGCTGAGGAGCTTTGTAGAAGAAGCTCCAAAGAAGCTTTGGAGGCAGAAAGTTTGGAGCTGGGGGAGACTTTTGAGGATTAGTGACCTCCCTACCCTTCTATTATACAGCTATAGGGTTTGAGATCAAGGGTATAGTGGAAGCAGGTCTTAGAAACTGCCATGCTATCCAAATCCCAAAAGCTAATAAGGAAAATTCCCAATGAGCTAGTCTCAGACGCTGATTATACCCCTTCATGTGAAAAGCTGCATGAGAGTAGGCTATAGTCGTCCTTCACCACCCTTGAGTGAAGGCCAGCTGAGTACCCATTTCTATAGAGACCAATTACCTGCCAGCAGGCTTGATACTCAGAGCAGACATTACTCTCTCAATCACCTAAGAATAGGGCCACCCAGGCAAAATAGAGGATACCCTTTTAAATTTCACATAAAAATGTTAGTATTAAGCATGTCCTAAATATTGCATGGAACATATTTTTTCTAAACAATTATTTTTCACTTATCTTAAATTCAAATTGAACTATGCATCTTGCATTTTTAGTTGCTAAATCTGGCAACTCTACCTATGAAGTAAGTACAGCTGCCCTCATTTTAAACTACAGACGAGGGCACTGGTGGTCAGGCTGCTTCTGCGAATCTCTGTTGTAAAGGGCAATAAAGCAAGAACCAAACTTAAGACCCTCTCCTCTAACTATCCCCTCATTAACTAACTCATGGGTTACTTAAAAGTATTTAGTTTAGTTTCTAAATAAGAAGGATTTTGAGATATTTTGTTGTCTTTTTATTTCAAATTTAATATACTATGGTCATAGATTATATAGTCTATATAACTTTAGACTTTTGAAATTGGCTTAGCATATGGTCTCTCTTTGTGAATGTCCCATATGCACTTAAAAACAATGCTGTTATGGGCAGTGTTTTGTAGTTCTTGGGATGTTCTGCATGCAGTTTCTTTGAGAGATATATTGTATTGCAAATCTCTTTTCCTTTGTTGGGTTTGCTGTTTTGCTCTCCTCATGTTGTTTTGTGAGCAGAAGTTCATACTCTCTTATGGTAAGCAATTTTTTATGTTTAAGAAAGTTTGCCTCCCTGCTGATCATCATGACATATCCTGTTTTCTTCTAAACACATCATTATTCTTTTACTTTTACGGGTAGGATTATAACACAGCTGAAATGGATTTTTGAGAATGT
This sequence comes from Glossophaga mutica, assembly GCA_039655065.1. NCBI lineage: Eukaryota > Metazoa > Chordata > Mammalia > Chiroptera > Phyllostomidae > Glossophaga > Glossophaga mutica. Next base: position 51,837,161 of record CM077304.1, read on the forward strand.
TATGAATTAGGAGTCATGACCAGAGTTTTTTTTTTTTTTTCCCCCATATGGAGAGCCAACTGGCCTGGCACAATTTGCTGTGCAGAGCTATCCCTTCCCTATTGTATGGCAATGGCATTGTTGTTTGGAATCTAACAAGTCTATACATGGTTTGCTTCCAGATTCTATGTATTGTTCCACTGGCCCACTTTTCAATCATTATCTCAATACCACATTTTCTTAATTATTATGTCTTTATAATAAGTCTCAATATCTGAAACTGTAAGAACTTTGTTCTTCTTTTTCAGGATTGGTTTGACTGTTTCAGATCTTTTTATTTCCATACAAATTTTAGAAGAGGTGCATCAATTTTTGTAAAATACCAGCTGAAATTTGATCAAAACTACTTTGAATAGACAGTTCAATTAGGGAAAACTGACATGTTTACAAAATAAGTTTTCTAATTCACAAAGATAGCCCATAACTATATAACTGGGTTTTTTTTTTAGGTTTCTTTAGTCATTTTCAATAAGATTTTCTAGTTTTCTGTATATAAGTCTTTTATGTCTTTGGCTACATTTAGTTCTAGATAGCATATATTTTTCATGCAACTGGAAATGGTATCTTAAATTTTATTTTCTAATTGGTTCTTGCTAGTACACAGAAATATGATTGATTTTATATTGATTTTCTAGTCACCTTGATAAATTCACTTACTAATTCTGATAGTTTGGAAAGCTTTCGATTTTACATATGTGTAATTATGTCATATGTGAGTAACCATAGTTTGCTTTCTTTCTAATTCTTAAGATGTTTATGTCTTTGTCTTGTCTTATTGCACTGGCTGTAATCATCAGTATAATGCTGAATAATTGTGATTATAGCTATCTTTGCTTTCTTCCTGATGTCAATGAAAAACTTTTGATTATCACTTTTAAGTATACTACATGATGTCTGGTTTTGAGGGAAAGATGATCATTTGATTTCTCTTCTTTTAATTTGTTAAAGTTGTGCATTATATGATTGGGGTTTGTTTGTTTGTTTTTTCATGTTAAACCAAACTTACTGTAATGATGTTTGACATTTTAGGATTTGTAAGCTCCACCCCTCTTCCTCTTCTACCCGCATCTGAGGCAACTCATAAGAAAGCCTGGATAATCCCTTCTTTGTGATTGGTGGGAACTTCAAACCTTGTGTAGGAATCCTCAGCCTGGCCCCACCCCAACCACCATAAAAATTCCACTCTAGTCTCCTTTCTCTGTTCTTTCAAGCCATATTTGGACCAGCTTGGGAACTTTGCCTTGTTCTCTTCAGAAATCTTTATTATGAGAGTAATATACAGTCTCATATCATTTTGGTGTGGGTGGTGGCATCATCAGTTTCAATGGCTGAACCAGATTTTAAGTGGAGGTTCATCTTGTCTCTATAGAGTAGTCACGATAATTGGTGCCATGAACAGAATGTCTATGTGATGATTGCTACCACTGGGGTCTCTCTTTTCTTGCTTTGGCTTACAGTTTCACTCTGCCATCTGCTTGTGAGCATGCACTTTGAGCTGCTGCTTTCTGGCTGGTGGGTTCTCTGAGCTGTGCTGCTGCCTGACGTCAACCTTACACCTTGAGCTGTTCTGCTTTGTGCTACATTTGCTGAATTCTACCAAGATCTCTGTTACAAACTTAACTGATCTAAATCAGAATTTTCAATAGTCACTTAGAGTCAGGAGTATGGGTTGGGGCCCTCCTCAAAGTGGCATTGGGTCATGTGTCACAAAGCAACTAATCCATGTGTCTTATATTGAATTCTGTTTCTCAGTCCCTCTGTAAGTAATGACTGACACTAAGCTCAAAGGAATAACTCTTACCTTGTGAACACTGGTGTGTGTCTGAGGCAAGTATTGATACCTGTGCAATATATGGTCCTATCAGGTGATCACTCATGTGGATGATGAGCGATTACTATGTGGCACGCTGAAGCCACACTCTTAAAGGCAGGCGATTTACTAGGACCCTACAAAATGCCTTTGCTGCTGCTGCTACCTATGCCTCCATTGGGGGAAGAAAAACCTTCATTCTTAGGAATCTAGAGGAAAATACATATGGCGCCTTGTGGCATAACTAAGAGGGCTTTTTAAACTATTTTTGTGGAGGAAGCCCCAAACTCTGATGATACTAATTTAATGTTCTCTGAAGAAAAAAAATTGTAGATATGAGAGGGTAAAGAGAATCCCTCTCTCCCACAAGTATATCCAGGAACCACAGAAAAGAAAAGGAGGAAAAAAGGAAGGAAGAAAGGAAAAAAGGAACAATGAAAGAAAAAAGAAAGCAACAGAAAGGAAAGAAAGAAATGGGGGAGGAAACAAAAAACTAAAACATAATTTCTTGCAACTGGAAATCCAAAATTTATATATCACAAAAATCTTTTTAAAAAAGAGATGTGGATTGGCTTTGCATAAGGTCTCTACCATATAGATTCTGAATTAATTTCAACATCTGATGAAATACACCAAATGGCAATTTTTCATGGCCTTAATCCATACGAGAGCTTAAATTATACTTATGCCTAGGGATCTCACTAAATTTAAACAAGTTATCCTATAATTTGGGGGAATTTACTGAACACAAAATCGAGAACAAACAACTATTCCTCACTTTGTTAGAACTATTGATTTACCTACATTTCACATGATCACACCATCAGTTGTCCCCTAAAATATCTTGCAGTGGCTAAGGACACTGTGACCCAATGAGAAAAAAAGGAAAATTAAATCAAGTCATTGACACTTACAAATTAGCTGGACAAAATGGGACTCCATGGACCTTACCCCAGCTAAAATAGTTAATATGCCCAATGTAAATTAAAACACAGCCTTCAAAGAGTAAAGCTTTAATATAGGGGATATATTAAGAGAAGGAGTGATTTGTCCACTGTGTCTCCATTCAGCAACTCAATATGGCCTGTTTTTAAATTCGGAAAGAATAACGATGACTCACAGTGGACTACCACCACCAATGCCATGGGCCCACCTGTTAAGGTCCCCTGCCCAAGATTATTGAAATTGCTGACTCTATACAATTAGCAACTGGTAATATTTTGCTTTTATGAATTTGGTTAATAATGCTTTGTTTGGTGACCATTTCAACAAACTGTCAGTCACAGTTTGCTTTTACCTTTGAAGGGGCACAATAAATCTTTACCCAGACACTCCTGGAGTACCTGCCCAATGTTGCCATTGCAGGGTCTTTGCAGACAAGATTTTAGGTGCATCTGACTTTCCCTGGGAGCACAGTGGTGATATTACGTTGAGGAATCCTCCACCAAAGAGTCACTAGACACACTTACTCAGGACAGACAAATATTCACAAAGGAGCTCACAAAAAGAGGATGGGCCGTTCATTGCCCCCCACACAGTACAAGTTCCAGTCACCTCAGTTAAATTCCTGAAATTATGTAGTAATCTGAGGACCACTCCATCCCTGACACTGTTAAGAAACAGCTATGGGTCCTTTTAGTACCCATAAAATTAGAACAGGCCCAACATCTTTTAGGCCTTTTTGGGTTCTGGAGACCACATATTTCTTATGTAAATTTTACTTAAAACTACTCATGCTGTTACTTGCAAACTGGCCCACGTTGAATGGGACCCCCGCCCCACACCATAACAAAAGGCTCTACAGTCTGTCCAAATTGCAATCCAATGGACACTGACACTCATGCCCTGCAGGGATTCCTTCATTCTAGAGGCTTTAGCAACTTTCTTTCAAGACTCCTGGAGTCTCCCAACCACTCAGAATGGCCCACTCCCTTCAAGGTTATTCCATCCTCCCTGTGAATCGTCAAAGGAACCAATCACATCTGGACATACTGAGCCCAAGGAGGTCTCTAGGCTGGTTGTAGGCCTTGAATAAACAATTATGTACAGCAGCTTATATTATAAAAGCATTTTATTGAACACGCTCTGGAGGTAGTCAGAACCAGAACAAAATTGGGGGTTGGGGGTGGGAACTCTGTTTTCATGGTTTGGGTACTGGAAAACTTTGGATTTTTCTCTCATCAAGGATCATGCTGTAGAGACTTAAAGGCTAATTTGAAGCAGAACATAGGAAACTAGATATTGGGCCTTTTCCGCAACTGAATACTGTGGTTCTGCAATCAGCGTGGTCTAGACTACACTCCAGTAAAAGAGAAAACTTGGATTGGCAACCACCTAGAAGAGGCAATCACCAGGGGCCGGTCGCGGCCCTTGGGAGGCAGACTTGCAGCAGGCTCTTAACTCTTGTAGCTCTTCCGGGAGGAGGAGGTGGTGGAGACAAATTTGACGCTGGAGCTGCTGCCCCCACCTCCGCTGCCAAAGCCCACCCCAATGCCTCGGCCACTGCTTGAACTGAAGCCAGAACCCCCTGCACTGAGCAAACTGCCTGTGCCGGCACCCCCACTGCTGCTGGAGTAGTAGCTGCTACCTCCGCCGAGACCGCCGCCGAGGCCGCCGCCCAGGCCGCCGCCGTGACCGCCGCCGAGGCCGCCGCCGAAGCCGCCGCCGAAGCCGCCGCCGCCACCACCACCACTTCCGTAGCCAGAGGAGACGCTGCTCGTGACAACAGCTGCGGAGAAAGGAGGGATAACTTGGTGAGACCAAATGTCAGATTGATACTACTGGTCCAATTTATTTGATCCTGCTAGTGTTATCACGGTAGCTGGTCTAGAGCAGCAAATGAGGCTCCGAAAAACTAAGTCATTCAGTTAAGGTCCCTGACAGAAGGTTGGTGATTATAGTAGGCAAAGAATGGTAATAAGTTGGGGTGGAGTGCAGGGGGGCAGGGTGCAATGTGTGTAAGATACAGAGCCACCCTTTAAGAGATAAGACATGAGCCACATTGCTTCATGTCTCAATCTGTGTCCTTCCCCCTCCTCTGAGTGTATTAAATAACCATATATTCGGATGGGAATGTTTGGAATCTAGAAACGGCAGGATTCCGAGTTGACACCAAATAGCATATATTATCATTGTTAATGTCTATTTAAAGTTACTTACAGATGTTGACTGGTCCAACTCCTTCTCCAATTAGTCTGAAAGGGGAACAGTTGAAATAAGAATTAAAAACTCCCCCAGAGACAGCACCTAGAGTCATGTTTAAGGCTTGATCTAGGAAGCAAGGAGCTTGCATACACACAAAAAAATAAAATAAAATAAAATAAAAAATAACCTGCTTAAATTAGAGAAAGAGATAGCTCTCTGAAGGGACTTTGCAAAGAGGACCTGACCTAGAAACAGGTTATCAAAGGGAGATTATAATTCACATTCTCCTCCACCCATTATATGGAAAGCATGAGTAAGCGACTGGGAACTACAAATATGTCTGCAGCAGTTTTTGCCTTACAGGAGCTTACATTTTATGAGAGGACTTGACATGGACAGAAATACTTCTAACAGAAAGTAGGCGGTGAGCAGTAGAAGACTGAAGAAAACAGAGTAGTTTGAGAACCCAAAGACAGGTGAATTTAACTTAGCTGGAGTAATCATGAAAGGTTTCCTGAAGGAAGAGGAACCTGAAGAATGGAAAAGACGAGTGTTCAGTTGTCTAGCTGTTTGAAGGAGAGGCAGTATCCAAAAATACTAGTGGTGGGAATAAGGTTAGAAAAGTGAGTTGGGACCATATTGTGTAGGTCGGCTATATGCCCAGGTATCGGATTGACTCCAGATTGATGATAGATAATTATCATGCACAAGATAGTGGTCACTTGTGTGTGTGTTTGATGCCTGGTAGTGGAGAAGAAGCTCCATGGATCAAATGTGAGGCGATCCCACACTTGTGAGGTCAGTCCTACGTTGCCCACCTGCACTCCTCGCCCTCCAGCAGCTTCCTGTAGGTAGCGATCTCCATGTCCAGGGCCAGCTTGACGTTCATCAGCTCCTGATATTCCCGCAGCAGTCGGGCCATATCCTGCTTGGCCTTCTGCAAGGCGTCCTCCAGCTCGGCCAGTTTGTTCCTGGCATCCTTGAGGGCCAGCTCCCCACGCTGCTCAGCATCAGCGATGGCGTTCTGCAGGTTGGCGCACTACAGAGGGAAAGGAAGAAAAGTCAGGACAGTTTAGTAGTGAGCTGGGCCTGCGATAATCTCTTTCTGAGTTTCCAGAGAGAAGCCAGAACATTTGTTCTTGAACATTGAAATGCTGGTACTTATTTTAGCTTTGTGTATGTGTGTGCCTGTTTAGAAGAAGTGAAACAAAGCAGGTCTCCCTTTCAGAGCTTAGCCCCCTCCTAGTCACCCCCCACCCCCCGCCTTCTTTTGACTTCTCCTTACCTGCTTCTTGACATTGTCGATCTCTGCTCTCAGCCTCTGGATCATCCGGTTCATCTCAGAGATCTCATGCTTGGTGTTTCGAAGATCATCACCGTGCCGGCCAGCTGTCTGCTGCAGCTCCTCGTACTGGGGCCAGCAGGAAAGAGGAAGGGTTCCATTTATATGATGGTGGAAACACTTTCCCAACATTCACAGGCAGGAGCTACCAAGAGGTGGCAAGTGGTGTAGTTATCTGAGGCCTGGGGCTGGTTTTGACTTTGTCAATGTGGACCTGATTTTAGATAATTTCCTGTTTAGTGCCTCTGCTGTCCTGGAGACACTGATGTGATATTCAGGGTGAGATTCTTCTTAAGGTTTTTGAATTTATGTGGCAAAGGCACCTGTGAATGTTCTCATAACTCAACCCAAGAGGCTTCCACAGTTTTCATTAGCCCCATCATTAGCATTTTGTTATGGCCTGGAATCCTAGACACGTGCCCATGCCCTCGCTCAGGACACATTCGCCAAGGCACCCACCTTGGTCTGGTACCAGGACTCGGCTTCTGTCCGGCTGCGGTTGGCGATGTCTTCGTACTGGGCCTTGACCTCGGCGATGATGCTGTCCAGGTCCAGGCTGCGGTTGTTGTCCATGGAGAGGACCACAGAGGTGTCGGAGATGTGCGTGTGCATCTGGGCCAGCTCCTGCAGGGAAACCGGAAGTCAGTCATCTGATTCTGGGCTGTCTTATGTCAGGTCCACTCCAATCCTCTACTCATGGTGGTATGTCAACTTGAGAGAAAATAATAGCCACCTACATCAAATGGTTAATAAATAATCCAACCATTATTAAATCTATTTTTAAAAACTTTAACAACACGGAACCTCCATGAAATCTCTATTATGTAACCTCTGAGATGTGACTCTTCTTGGGTCGTAACTTACTTCAAAAGAACCCAGTGGACTGCTCTGCCTTGCTGGGATGAAACAGAGAGGGGAGGTTCGGGAAAGGTGTACTGCGTCTCAAATAACTCACTCCAAACCTCACTCAGCAAAATGACCATTGAAGTCTTCTGCTTTAAATCTGACTTTGTTTTTTTAAGGATTGGCTTTGTAAGTAATAAAGTGTGAGTAGTACTAAAGGGATAGGAAAGACAATGATGTGTCCACAGCTTGGGAGCCAGTGGAAGTCACTTCATCCCGGATACCCTAATTCCTGGCGGTGTCCCAGTGACCATCTCTCTGGGACCTGAACAAGGGCCATTTCTTACCGCCTCAAAGAACATCTTCAAGAAGTTGATCTCATCCATCAGTGCATCGACCTTGGCCTCTAATTCCACTTTGCTCATGTAGGCGGCATCCACATCCTAGAGAAACAGGGATGATTGGCTCTGTACCCAATTTCCATCCTGACAAGTGAAGGACACCTTAAGAGAGCATAGCCATAGGCAACAGGTTCTCTTCTACCCACACACCTTTTTCAGCATCACAAACTCGTTCTCAGCGGTGGTACGCTTGTTGATTTCATCTTCGTACCTGGGGTAAAAGGCATGGGAAGTGCATATTAGAAGATGAGGGACAGGTGAGGCCTTTATTGCATAAAGTCAACTGCAAGCCTACTTTCTCACTGGGAAGGGGCTTCTCTTCTCACATCATGAAGGCAGAGAGGGAGGGGGCACTGGTGGTGTGAGCCCCTGGGCAAGGTCCTCACTCACTAGGATACTGTGTTCTCTTTAACTGCCCACCAGATAATCATTCTCTTATTGCTGTAATTCAGTTGCTTGGAAAATAGTCCTATAAAAAAACCTGTGCTATTTCTTCCCAACTGCACAGCTAGTCTATTTCTCCAATGTGCTTTTTTTTTTTAAGCTTTCACAGCCCTTAAAAAAAGAAAAAGAAAAACCAACAACCCAGCTGCTGGTTCTTAAGGACTAACAGAATTATTTGAGCCACCAAGCTGAGTTATGTCATCGGTTCCCACTTCAGAGGGAATCCATCAAAAAGCCCACACTGTGTACTCAGTGCAATGGGGAGGAAGGTCCCAAAGGGCAGGGATTACACTGCTCAACTATTTCCCCAACTGGTACCAGAGGTACCAAGCTTGTTGCTCTGGCTGGCGGCTCAGGGCCTTGCACAGGGGTTGAGCTTGGGGCTGGAACTTTCTAAACATAAACCTGGATTTTATGTTAGTACTTCAGGTGTCCATGGGAGGCATATATGTCTAGCCCTTGGGCAAGGCGTAAGCAGTAGTCTGGTTGTAAAGTACATCTGGTGCCAAGAATATCGCCAGCCCCTGTCCCCGCTCCACCCCAACTCACTTGTTCTTGAAGTCCTCCACCAGGTCCTGCATGTTCCTCAGCTCCGAGTCCAGGCGGCCCCGCTCCCCCAGGACACTGTCCAGCTGTCTTCTGAGGTTGTTGATGTACTGCTCGAACAGAGGCTCCAGGTTCTGCCTCACGGTTTTGGTGCCCTGCTCCTGGAGGAGGGTCCACTTGGTGTCCAGGACCTTGTTCTGCTGCTCCAAGAAGCGCACCTGGAAGGGACAGAGTTTAAAGATAGGGAAACCTAGATTTCGAGTTTTGATGATCCTCTCCAGTTTTTCTCCCTTCTCATGCTGTCCCCCTAAAACTTTCCCATGTGCAGTACCTGGCCCTGGGCCCTGGGTGGGGAGGTACAGAGTGAAGCACCTAACCTTTCTCTTCTGGGAAGATAGGGCACTTATCCAGGGCACAGATAGCACTGGGCTCGGCTGGGTGAAGTTGTGGCCCAGTGCAGAGGTGGCCGTGAAGCCACTCAGGCTACTGTCCAATGAACTCATCCACCTTTCTATGCAATTAGCCCCATTACATGAAGCACAGAATTCGTCTCTGCCCAACAGTAATCAAGAAGCACTTATGGGGTAATCTCTGAATGGGAAGAACTAAAATCTTGTCTTCCAAGCTGCCATTCTAATTAGGACAGCAACCGCAAATCTGGGACAGAAACAAATAGAAAAACATTAACTGCAAACTATGATGGTATTTGCACAAAGTTGGGAAATGTTCCTCTTCCTACCTTTTTTGTTAGTTGTTCCATGCTCATAGTAGTTTTTCACAAAGGATCATGGCTCACCTTGTCGATGAAGGAGGCAAACTTGTTGTTGAGGGTCTTGATCTGCTCCCGTTCCTCAGTCCGCACTCGCTGGATGGCAGGGTCGATTTGCAGGTTGAGGGGAGTCAGGAGACTCTGGTTGACGGTGACCTCTTGAATGCCTCCAGGAGGACAGACAGGGAAGCCAGGGCCCCCAAAGCCACCTCCAAAGCCACCACCTCCACCACCAAGCCCAAAGCCACCACCAGCTCCACCAAGTCCAAAGCCACCACCTCCACCAAGCCCAAAGCCACCACCAGCTCCACCGCCTAAGCCAAATCCACTCCCGGCTCCACCTCCAAAGCCAAAGCCACCTCCAGCACCGGCACCAAACCGGTTTCTATAGCTGCCACCACCAGTGCTGATGGAGATCCTCTTGGAGCCCCCCAGGTTGTAGAGGCTCCGGCTGCCATAGCCGCCTCCTCCACCAGCACCCCCAAGGCTGATCCTGCCGAAGCCGCCGCCACCACCACCCCCAGCTCGGGACACAGAGGTGAAACTGCTGCGAGAGACAGATGGGGTGATGGCAGAGGCAGCGCTGAAGCTACGGCTGCCCCCACTCCGGAAGGACACACTCGACTGGCGAGACATGATGGCTTGTTCCTGGTGGAGCAAGGCGATTGGGAGGTGCTGGAAAGAACAGAGCTCAGCAGGATGCAGAAGGTGGCTCTGTTACCGGGGACCTGCAGTCCCCCCTTTTATTCTCTAGAACAGGGCTGGGCGGGATAGTTGCCGAGCTGTGAAATGATTAAGTGGGCTGGGCACGCCTGGGGGGCAGCTGTGAGCTCACCGTCACACCTGCACAGCGGTGTGGAGTGCAAACACTTTCTTCCTGGCAGGCTCTGATCAGTTAGGAATAACCTTGCCTTGCAGCACTGATGCCTTGGCAGCAACTTGCACTTCCCCATGGGGGCCCAGGGTTGTGAGCAGCCCAAGAAGGCTGCCAGGGAGCAAGGGGCCATTTGGCCAATGTCCCGAAGGGTCCTTGTAGGACAGGGCTGTTATCAACCATCCCAGCACAGTGTGCACTGTCCGTGAGTGGAAGACAAAGTGAGTCCCTGCTGGCGGTGATCCGCCCTTCTCACTCTTCTAGGCAGGCGGTTGCTGCAAGGGTTTTGAGTTCTTGGAAGGTAACTATGGCTTGATATCTCAGTTATGAACCGGAGGGGAAAATAGACCAACCCTTTACTGCAGAATTTCCTTTCTTCGGGGAGGCACAGTTATCCCCGAGACCAGGGGGAGATTCTCCTGCTAAGTTCAGGCCAGAAAGGCTCTCTAAGTCTCAAGCTCCAGAAACAGAGAAAATGGGCACACTCCGCCCCTGGTCTATACCACTCTGCTCTGCAGGGGCAGACCTATCCCTCCACAGCTCCTCCTAATTTGGCATTTCTGTGGTGTTTGACCTTTTCTCCTTGCACTTGGGCCTGGGCAGGACCCTGCAGGGATGAGCGAGTCCAGGGGTCCCTGCAATCCCTCACAAAAGTCCTGAGACTCAACCCGATAGCCCTGTCCCTCTTCAGGGGAGTTGCTCTGCCCATCCCCCGGCCCCCAGGTGTGTTCCAGCAAGCCCTTGGTTATTCCACTAGACAAGAAATGAGTCATCGTGTATCTGTTGATACAGGCTGAGAGCTGCCACAAACACATACCTGCAGGAGCTTCTAATCTCATCAGGAACGTGTTGAGAATCCACCGGCCTGTTATAACGGAGAACCACCCGCTCCAAGCAGCGGGAACTGCTGTGTTTTCTCTGGGCTCTGGCCCAAAGTCTCCTTCAGGGCCAGGGGAATGGAAAACCGAATTCTAAGTCTATGGATCGTCCTGCCAGCGAGACCAGACAGAGCAGGTTAGGGAGACTGAGGAGCTGCTATAACGATCTGCCCCAGTTGTTTCAGGGAAGCCCCTGTAAGATCCTCTGCAAAGCTTTCTTGGGTGGGCTGTGATACCAGGTGGAGGAGAAGGGGGTCTGGTCAGGTTTTCCCAGATGTCTGCTCTAAGCCCCTTCCTTTTGGCTGCAGACTTGAGTAGAGCCACCTCTTTACCTCCCCCCAAAAGGAGCAGGACTCTCAGGCAGCACCTGAGTCACCAAGAGCTATGGGGGGCACCCCTGGGCTGGGGCTGGAGGTAGGGGTGGGGTAGGAATGGCTTGGAAGCCTCAGGGCTGACGGGCTGCATTTTCAAGAGTAAAGGAGTGAAGACCCAGCCTGAGCTCTGGGATCTCTAGTCAGGGCCTGTCCTTGGCCTCAAGGAAGCCACGGCTGTGGGAAAATGACTCGAAGCTGCTGGGGATTTGATTGCTCACCAGAGGCTGTGCCGAGAAAGCAGTGGACAGGTAAATCTAAACAGACAGATTGATGGCCAGAGCTGGCCTTACAGCTTCTGGGCAATGTGGTTTGGGAGGCTTCCCTGCCAGGAAAATTTCTGAGACTCTCAGAGATGAACTTTACTGAGTTCACCAATTTTACACTTTGATGTCTCTCAGGGAACAGACGTGAGTGTCTTGAGGGCCCTGAGACATACCGGGGACCCTTGCCCTTTGTTAGAACAGATCCAAGCTTGAGGCAGGTGTCTGGGGATTCCTAGCATGAGTTTTCCCTCTCCACTAGAAGGTTGCCCCCAGGGTATGTCCCCTCGCATGCAGGCCCTGGGTATAGTCCCCACAGCCCTTGGGGAAGCTCCACCCTTCTTGAGATCCTGGGACATTGTCTTCTCTCCAGTCCCACTGTGTTGTGGAAGAGAAGGACTTGGTGGAACAGGAATGCATTCGGGCTAATCTGAGAATCACTGGCGTGTGCCAAGCTCAGATTCAGATGCCAGGGACCAGTGGTGTGTGGGTGGCAAGTAACTGTGGCGAGGAGTGCTTGGGTGCCTTCTGAAGGGGAACACTCTTCTGTCCAGCTTTGTGCGAACCCTCCCCCAGCAGGCAGGGCAACCCCTCCCACAGTGCTAGACCTGGACAGCTGTAAACAATGGAGGTGCTTCCCTGGGGGAGCCGGGCACCAGCACACCGCAGTGTGGGAGAGTCCCACCCCAGCCTGGAATGTCACTGTGGCAGGAAGAAAGGGGATTACACAGAGCTCACTGAGCGTTTCTACCGAGCGCCCACAGAGGGAATTACCAAGACTTGGCAGGACGCATTACTTAGCTCCATCGGGCATTGTTTTTCCCATCGGCAAAAATGAGTGCAAGGTTAAGAGAGCTGTAGTGGTGGGCCCTGCTGGTCTCCCCGGCAGAGGGGTGACAGGGAGGACTGCCCTGGCCTCCCTCACAGAGGTGTACGGGGATGGAGAATCGGGGCGGTGTTTCTAAACAGGGACGCACCTCCTGGACCAGGCAGGGAGCACGTGGGTCCAGGTGCCCGTGGGGCAAGGGTTAGGCAAAACCTGCAGTAAAGCCCAGGGCTCCCTCGCAGGAGCCCCCTCGGAAATCTGCACGCGTTAATTGAAGAGCTGTAGATCAGAACGTATTCAGTGACACACCTATTTAATAGAAGATGTTTTCCACGTGTCTTCTAGGTCTCATAGGAAAATACACTTCCCAAGGTTAGGAAACACGCCCGGCTCACCCTCACATCGCCACACACGCAGCCCAGCCTTGCCCGCTGGAGCTGCTCAGCGCTCTTTGAATTAAACTGACAGACATAAGGTCATTTCCCTCTACGCCTTCCCTAGACCTTTGTGTGAGGCCCTCCCCAGCCCCATGCTGAGTTCCAGTCTTGTACCCCGCTTCTGTCCCTGAATCTATGTCTAGAGAGCAAGTCTCCTTCTTTTGGACTCCTTATTCCTTGGACTTCCCTCCTTTGCTCTCCCCCACCCCCAGCCCTGAGACCACGCTGACCCGAGCCCACGCTGACCTCCCCCATGCCCTGTCCCAGCCATCACGTCTCCCTCCAGGAGAGAGAAAGCTGCAGTGCTCTCCTCTTTGCAGACTTTTCAGCCCCTGCGTGTTTAGCGCAAAAAGTGGAAGCCATAGCTGAGGCATGAGTCACCTGTTCCCTGGGCAATGGTTGGCTGTTGTCTGTTGGAGTGTTGAGCCAGGTTCAGAGGACGGGGAAGGGCAGGTGGAGCAGCACGAGCCCCGGCAACTCTTCGCAAAGCCCTCAGGGAGGAGTTGGGGGAAGAAGAATTCTGCCTCCAACAAACCCAGCGGGGATTCTGCCCGCACCCAGCTCTGGGTCCCAGCTTTGATCTCAGCAGGATTCTCAGGGTGGCAGTGACATAGAGAAGACTAGCTCTCTGTGGACTGGGGAGCTAGGTACCCCAGCCCTCCCTCGTGCACCATGTCTGGCCACGGTTGCCTTGTGATGCTGGGAACCCCACCAGCCTCTCTAGGACTTTGAGACCCACGTCTGAAAACAGCCTGGGTGAAAACATAAAGGTCCACAGTAAAGTGACCTGGGGGGGCCCCAGACACATAGCCCAGCCTCTCACTGCAGTTTCCCACCCTGGCGCTGAGAGAGAAGCGGTTTGCCCATGCAGGGCTCATTGGGGGAGGACACATGAGCTGGAATTTCTGCTTGGAGCTGGCTGGGGTTGGGCAGGAAGGGTGGGGTAAACGTGCAGGGGGCTGTGTGGAGCGGCCTTGGCCCCCACCCCTCAGATTTAGCAGGCGATTGGCACTTGTGGGGCGAGACTGCAGAACAGAACTCTCAGCCTCCCTCCGACAGGTCCCTGCAAGTCTGGGGAATGTTCCTTTCTCACTTGAAGGTGTTTTGCCAATGGCATACCAAAGCCTTTGAAAATCCCCCTTGGTTGATTGAAACTAGGGGCTGGAAATCAACAAATACTTTAGTCGGAGAGACTTTAAAAAAGGATATACAGCAAATATCTCAGCTCTTTGCTTCCTCATGGAGGGTGATATGATTTTTTAATTTTCTAATTTAATCTTTATTGTATTTTTTCCCTTTTCCATTTAGTCCCCTTATACCCCAGTGCCCCAGCAATCACCACACTGTTGTCCATGTCCATGAGACCTTTCTCCTTTTTGCTCAGTCCCTCCACCCCCTCACCTCCTGCCCTCCATCTGAGCCTGTCTCTCTTTTGCTTGTTAGTTCAATTTGTTCATTCGCTTCCACATATAAGTGAAATTCTATGGTATTTGTCTTTTTCTGACTGGCTTATCTCACTTAGCATAATGGTCTCCAGGTTCATCCATAGTGTTGCAAAGGGTAAAATTTCTCTCTCTCTCTCTTTTTTTTTTTATGGCTGAGTAGAATTCCAATGTGTAAATGTCCCATAGTTGTTTTATCTATTTGTCTATCGATGGGCACTTGGGCTGCTTCCATACCTTGGAGATTGTAGGTTTGATTTTTAAAACTAAACACCTACATAGGACTTACCACATGCCAGGTCATGTTCTACAGGCTCTACATCCATAAATCTAAAATGGTGAGCAAGCAAAGGGTTTTTACCATTTTCTTGGCATTTGCTTTGTTTCTTACACATGAGTGTGAGTGTGCCTGGCGCTGTGGGAATTTGCAGCCTACAATGAAGACGCAGGGACATGATTCATTTATACCAAGCTTCTACACTTACGGTGTCGGAGGTGGGCAAGGGAGCACATTTGCTTTCTTAGCCTGCTCCTGTTCCTTTCCTCTCTGCCCCTTTTACAGCCACAACTAGGGATGGGAAGATGGAGACAGA
This sequence comes from Glossophaga mutica, assembly GCA_039655065.1. Taxonomy (NCBI): domain Eukaryota; kingdom Metazoa; phylum Chordata; class Mammalia; order Chiroptera; family Phyllostomidae; genus Glossophaga; species Glossophaga mutica. The sequence continues at coordinate 51,852,183 of CM077304.1, forward strand.
GCCTGGAGCTGCCCTCTCGGAGTCTCTGCTTGGCACACCGTGTCCTCGTCCTGAGTAGCTAGGACAAGATGCAGGGGATGGAGTCTGGTTTCCATCTGACTTTCTTTTCAGCTTTGGGTGAGTTCCAACTCCACGGGGTGAGTCAGTGCAGGCAGTGATGAGACGATGAGGAAGGAAAGAGGCGACTGCGCTGAGGCGGGAAATGTTACCACTCCCAGGACCAGTCTCAGAATACCTGGAGGCAGATGAACAGCTTCCCGGGCTCAGCTGCACCTTCCCCTCCACATCCCATAGGCACATCGATATTGCTCACTGTCCACCGGGACCAACAGTCACTGTCGAGGGCCTGTGAAAATAGGTTAGCGTTTTCCAAGAGAGGCACAACAACAAAGGCAACTGAAGTAAGAGACAGGTGTGTTTTCAGCAGTTGTGGAGTGCCATGCACTGAGCTGCCACAGTGGGGGTACAGTAGTGAAGAGGACAGGCCCGTGGTGGGTGAGGAAGGCTCTGAGGACAGGGCTGGGTTTCCTCCCCCATCTCTTTTCCAGTCCCAGTGCAGTAACCCACACCATTTGCCTGGTGACAGGGGTGGACATGCAAAGGTTTGTTCTGACTTGGTTTCAGGAAAAACTCAGTGCCCAGAGCCATCCAAGGCAAACCTTGACCTCTTCTTCCCTATGGGAATCTTCTGACTTTGATTCCTCTCCACCCCCTCCCAGCTATGTCCAGATGTCCCTCAGTGATTCATTCATTAGGACGAGGCTGAGCTCGGAGAGGTAAAGTCCTAACCCCAAATCCCTCAGCAAGGAAGGGTTAGAGCCAGGACTAGGTCTGGTCCTGGCCCTGCAGTGGATGGGCTGAAAAAGCCCTTGCCTGGGCTTTTTTAAGCAAGAGCCATTCACGTCCCACTCCAAGGCTGCATGTCTCTGTCACCTTCAGAGAATCATTTCCTGACGTCTTTGTGTGTCAGGTGGCTGACCAGTGGCTCTCATGGGGGATGTGGTTTCACTGTTTCCCCCCTCTGCTTGCCCAAAGCCCTGAGAATTTCTGGCATTGACCCTGGCCTTTCCAGGGTGGAAGACTAGTGTCTGAGCCAAAGTCAGAACCAAGGCCCTTTCCCCCAAGACACTTGCTTGTGCCAGGCCACCAGGTCCCACCAGGTTGTGGGTGCTGAGACAAGTGGGAAGAGGAATGGGGTGATGGAAACCCTCTTCTGCCTTGCCCCTCTCCCCACTCCCTCATCCCACCAGTTGATAAAAGGAGTGATAATTGACACATGACTCCATTGGCCTGTTTCTGGAGCCCCATCATGAAACCCAAATCCTCTGAAACAGTTTTCAAGGGCTCCCATTGTCCCTCCTTCCACTTACCAGTCCCTGGGTTTCCACAGCTGGTCAGCCTCAGCTCTGCACCTGTAGCCAGAAGGGGCCGTTCACACTGCCACCCCAGGGCCTACCCACTCCCTGCTTTCATGCTGGGCAGAAGGGTGGTTACTCTGAGTGCTGGCTTTGTCTCTCTCTGTCTCTGTTTCTCACTCTCTCTCTGTCTTGGCTCTCCTGCTACAAAACATGAGGCAAAGACCCAGAGGTATTCTCAGGCACTCTCTTCCAAACGGGCGAAGAGATGTGTCTGACAATGGCTGGACGGGGCACCTCTCTGAAACTCCGGACTTCCCATAATCCCAAAGCAGCTCAAGACATGGACGGGTCAGTGCCCAGCACATGCTTTGTAGCATGACAGAAGACAGTAACAACAGCCGTTCTCACATAGTTCTGACAGTGCGCCAGGCATCGTTCTGGATATGTTAACTCATTTAATCTCTACAGCCTCATGAGCTGGACCTATTATCATCCGTGTTTTACAGACAAAGAAACTGAGGACAGAAAGGCTAAGTAGCTGGTAAATGACAAAGTCTAGACATCAACCCAGGCAAATATGGCTCCAAAAGTCCTTGTCTTCACCATTGTTGACAGTCTGGTTGTGGACCCATGAGCCTGACTTGACCCTGAGGAGAAGGACTTCAGCAGTGGCCCTGGACTCCAGCCAACGTGGGGGGGCAGCAAACACAGAGGACTGTGGATGTCCTTCAGCCAGCAGTGTGTCTCAGCATCTTTCCGCAACCCTGAGGGACAAGACACTTTACCTTGAGTGAAGATGGCAAAGGCCTGGGTGCCTCTTCCAAGGGGCCAAGAAGCATCTGACAACTGCTCCCCCAACACTTCACATGCGGTCCAGAATCTTGGTTAAGGCTTCAGCTTTTCTTTCTAGTTCTCATCTCCCCCTACCTGAAACTCTGTATGGCCAAGACACCCAGACAGGGTCCCGTAGAACTTTGCTCTGGATAAGCAGAAGCCACAAGCAGGAGAAGATGATATGAGATGGCCCAGAATGGAGGTTATTTGGAATTTTTGATCCTTTGGGATGGGCCAAGCTACCCAGTGGCCTCACAGGGATTAGACCAATTCCTCGCATGAGGCTGCACCCACTCAGAAAAGAAATTAACCCCATTTCATTCATACAGGCAGCCTCATTTGGGGTCATCATGGAGCCTGATTTTCTCCAGCCCCTCTTTGAAATAAGTGGCTATGGGAGTACTTACTGTGTGCTTGACATTGTGCTGAGATTTAACATGTATTGTCTTATTTACTACTCATATACTACCCATGGTAATAATGCATTTTTATTATCCCTATTTTCTGAAGCTCAGAAAGGATGTGTCTTATCTAAAGTCACAGAGCTAATGTGTTGAACCTGGTATTTGATCCCAGATCCGGCTCTTCCTAGAGCCAATGTTCTCAACTAGAATATAAGTGGTGGTGCCCAGAGCACCTTGAGAAGCCCAGCACCCCAATAATCTCCACCAGCAGCCCACACACCAAAGTCTCCTCAACCAAATAGACCACCTACATGAGAACAGTGTGTTCCCCTGCAAACCAGCTTTGAAACAGATCTGCTACTCCATTGCCTGTTTCTATCTAGATCCTAACCTCTAAACCCCAGGCCCTGCCCATGAAGAAATTCTGGAGGTACTGTTAGGGCCATTCATATCATGATGACCCCGCAAGATGGAACTTCATACATCTCTGGACTTCTGAGGCCTGAGTGTTCTCCACTTAGCCATCAGCCTTCCCAGGCCAGGCATGTACCAAAGAGTGAACAAAAGCTCCATTCACAGTGGCCTTTTTCCCACACCCCACCCCCACATAGCCCTGATTCCTTCCTTAGCAGCCCAGGGCTCCCAACCAGTTTCTGAGTCTGTCCAAAGGCCTTATCCTATCCATCAGCCTCCTCAACCTCCAGGCCTTCCTTGCAAGGAGCAGCCTCACCATCCAGAGCTAGGAAAACCCTCAGTGGCTGTCCATACCTCACAGCCAAAACCTCATGACCTACACAGCCTCTTGGGCACTCTCCAGCCGCCAACTGACCTGGGCATCCTGGAGGGCTGGCACCAACAATGGCCTCCTACAGGTTGGCACACTGCCCCCAGCAGAGAACAATAACACGTTATAGTCTGCAAGACCTCAGACATAATATGGCTTCATTGTTCTGAGTCTGGAAAATGATCTCACATTAACCCTGAGAACTGAGATTATCTCCAGGCCCTCGGTGAAGCACAGCCCTCCTTTGCTGAAGAACACATAGTAGCCACCTATTAGTTTTATACTTACCTCCTCCTTCCTCTGGGTCCCTGTTTCTCACTATCTCTCCTACCATTTATGGTAGCAGAATAATGGCCCCCAAAGATGTCCAAACCTAATCCCCAGAACCTGTGGGTATGTTTTACTACATGGCAAAGGGAAATTGAGGCTGCAAAAAGAATTAAGGTTGCTAATCAGCTGATCTTAATTAAAATAGGGGAATTATCCTAGATTATCTAAGTGGGTCCAATGTAATCCCAAGGATCATTAAACGTGAAGAGAGGGAGAGGAGGAGGTCAGAGTGATGCCGTGTTTGAAGAACTGGACCATTGTTGTCAATTTTGAAGAAAGGAGAAAGGAACCATGAGGCAAGGAATGCGGGCAGCCTCTAGGAGCTGGAAAAGACAAGAAAACAGATTCTTCTCTAGAGCTTCTAGAAGAAATACAGCCTTGTCAACACCTTGATGTTAGCCCAGTGATATTTGTTTCAAATTCTGATCTCAAGATCTCTGAGATAATAAATTTGTGTTTTTGGTAATTTGTTAGCACAGCACCAGGCAATAAACACATCATCTCTATCCACAGTCTGCTTCGGCCAAGGGAATCTACCCTGTATCCTCCACACCCAGGTTACCCTCTCCCCACCCCTCTTCCCTGCCTTCTCAACCCAGCCCTGCCTGCTCCTCTGTCTTCCCTCCTTCTGCTCCTCACAGCTCCCTTCCAAAAGCTGCCGACTGCAGAGGCTCACCTTCCTTCTTATTTATGTGCCCATTCCACATGTTGTACCACCAGTCCCTGGACCAGGTCCGTGGAACAACAGTGAAGAGGCTACGTTCACCATCTACTGGGGACCCTCTGCTGGATGCATGCTTTCCTGCCCCAGGGTCTGTATGCATTCTGGGTTTTTGTCCACTGGTCTCCGTGGGAGAGTGTTCACTTTGGATTGGGTCCCTGAGTCCACCTTCCTCAGTACTGACCTTGCCCTCCTGACCCCTCTGAATTTCCCCTCCCCACGGCTCAGCAGGAACAGTGTCCATTATGAACTGACAGGCACAGGTGTTCCCTCATTGGCTGAGGGTGGGAAGAACTCAGGCTGGAATCAGACCCATCCTTTAGTTAGTACTTGATGAGAGTGAGCCATCAAACCCATGCCTGCTCCATCCTGGGGCGTGGCCTCTTAGGGTGGACCCAGGCTGCTCAATGACTTTGCCAGGCTTCCTTCTGTTTGTTTGAGGGGACTGGCCTCTTGGTGGCCTCATTTTCTGGCCATTTGACTTCACCCATTGCCGCTTTTGTCTACCTTGGGTTCTCCCTCTATTGCTTGTTGTCAGCTATAGGTCTTCATGCTGGTGAGGCCAAGCAGGCAAGATGGTGAGGAATGTATCCTGAATGTGACACCATGATTTGTGTCTCTCCAAGGACCTTGGCCTGGTGTACAAATGTTGACATTTCCCAGTGGTCTAGCTTCTTGTGAGTGAGGCAGTAGAAACCAGCCTCACCCTTTCCCCAGACAGTCCCCAGAGGGCTCACCCCAGACAGAATGGGCTCTGTCCATCTTCCCAAAGGCCCACGGCCTTCTTGGCTGGCAAGAACAGAGAGTGCCTTTTGTGTTAGAATTTTGACAAGGTCTACTCTTGAAGAGAACAGATAAATGCCTAATGGTTTCATCTCATAATGACTTCAGTTGGGAGAACAAATGAAAGACAACCCTTCACCTGAAAATAGCTCTGGGCTGTTCAGGAATTCTGCCTGCCCCCTTCACCCTACACCTTCATGAGGATCCCCACAGCCTGTGACCTCTCCACATCCCTCCAGGGAAATAAGCATGGGTTACACTCTCCCACTGGTGGTGGACAGCCGCACCAGGAAGTTGAAGAATCGGAGTAAGTGATATTTTGGGTTTGCTCCCCAAGAAAACCAATTCAGCATGGATGTTCTAACACCCAAACATCAGGTTCAGATTAGCCAGTGGGGCCCCACCTTGTGAGTCAGTTGGGCAGGCACCTCCTAAGGCCTCCAGTTTCATCAATTACCTGCCTCGGTCCTGGTACCAGGATTTCAGATGGGCCTCAGGCCGGGTGGTAGGTTGGTCACATTCTCTGCTCTTACATGCTCAGATCCAAGCTGTGGTCGTTTTCCATGGACAAGATTCCTGCCATGTTGGAGGCAGGGTTAGCATCCACAAATCTCCTGAGGGCTGAGGGAAGGAGCACCTTCTCTCATCGTTCAGTCTCTTTCACCCTGTTCCCATTCAACCCACTCCCATCATTCAGAACAGGCCTTCAGGTGGACTTTTAAGCATCTTGCCTGGGGCACATGGCTGGCTCTGGGGGCACTGGACAGCAGTCCCATGGTCACAGATCCCCTTTCTACCCCCCCGCCATCAGCTAGTCTCTGAGAGCACAATAGTTGTCTCCCTTCTGCCTTCCCTCAGTGGAAGGTCACACTGCACTTGCTGGGAGGAACCAGACAGGGCGCTCTTCCCCAGCCCTGCTGGAGGTCAGCGAGGGGAGCTCTCCTCTCCCCAGACCCACCAGCCCATTTTCAGACAGTTTGAATTAGGAGAAGATCCTTTCTCATCGTGAGTCGAAATCGGCCTCCCTCCAGCATTCACTTCTGAGTCGTGGTTCTGCTCCATGGAGTTATGCAAAAAAGGACCAATTCCTCTTACCCTTTGGCAAAGTTTTCTATGTTTGGGGACATTTCTTAGTCCTGCCCCTTCTCTGACTCAGAGGACACTGACCCTCAGGGAGAATAATGTAGGTATGTTCCAAGCCATCCACACTGCACAGCTTGTCCCACCGGCCCTTCCGAAGGCCTCTGGAGCTGGCTGCAGGCCTCAAAGCCAGCCCAGCCCCAGGCTGGGGCTCCGGCCTCTCCATCCAGTGCCTCTTTGCCCCTGACTAATACGGATACAATTCCTTAACTGTTTCCTAAACTATAATCATTCAAGTGCTACCATCATGATTTTGCCCAAATCTACAAATCACCTATACTGTTATTTTCTTTAACTTTTTTTAAAAACTGGCTCTTGTGTTTGTTTACCTAATATATTTATTGTTATAAGACAACTTTGTTAACTACTGAATGACATCACTTCTGATGCACATCCGCAAAGTGCCGGGACTATGAAACAGGCTGTGAGAGGGCGTGTCGCGGTTTCCTGTGCCAGCGGTGCTGGTCGTGTCTGCTTTGGGAAGCGCAGCTTTGACTCGTCTGCAGGAGTGAGCTGTGTTCCAGGCTCCCTCTCCGCTCACCTCTCCCCCTCCCCAAGCCTCTGCCCCAGACTCCTTCCTCGCCTCCCTCCTTCCACAGCCCCGGGGAACAGAAATAGAGACTGTTTCCTGTCTCCCCGTGTCCACTCTCCAGCTGCAAGACCAGTCCTTGCTCACTGCTCTCACACCTCATTTCCCACCAAACACAGCCCCCTCTGCCACACTTAAGAGGGGCAGAAGCAAGGGCAAGGGGCAATACCTGGGCTGTTTTTATCCACAGAATATACAGCTACACACCTGACCAACAAGTACACCTGACCCACAGTCAGGGAGGTGGCAAGTCCATTTCTGTAATTATATCATCCAGTGTCTGAAAACCACAAATAAGCACTTAGAAAGCCAAATTACAGTCCTTAGTGGGTGAGTGTAGCAAGCGGCAGCTTCTGACCGGGCAGTCAAAACAACTGGAGCTGTGGGCGGCTTGGCCGAGGTGTGTGTCAGGAAAGAGGGGATGGCTGAGTCCCCCATCCCCACTCCACCTGTGATAGGTAGCACCTACTTAGAGATGTTGAAAACCATTCTCGCTACCCTCATGCAGGACTTCGGAGAAATTCCTGAAAAGTTTCTCACCTTGAGGTATTGCCCCCTGTCCAGCGTACCAGGCTCATGGCCACACTGGCTACTCCCTAAGGATGGCCATGGCCACATGGACATTTGGACCTTTCAGTGGCCTTGACTTTGTCTGGAAGTCCTGTCCAGTCCACTCTTTGCCCTCCTAGACCCATATCATTGGTCCCACATAGTCTTCAACTTCTCTGGGACACCTCTGCCAATACCAGTGTCTGAGATCTGGCTCCTGAAGACAAAGCCCAGCCCGGAGAAGACACAAGAGGGCACAGTGACATGTCCTCTCCCTCTCCCTCTCCAGTGCTCTGCACGCCACTAGTGCAGGAGAGAATGTGGGTGGGTGACCATATGTACATCTCATAGTCTCTCTGGCCCTTGGTTTCCTTATTTGTATAGAACGGGGTAGTAATGGAGTTGGTGATGAGAATTTAATAAGAAACATTAAATTGCCCTGGCCAGGTTGCTCAATTGGTTGGAGCATCATCCTGTACACCAAAAAGATTGTGGGTTCCATGCCCTGGTCAGGGTACACACCTAGGTTGTAAGTTTGATTCCCAATCAGGCCAAGTATGGGAGGCAAACGATCTATATTTCCTTCTCACATCGATGTTGTTCTTCTCTCTCTCTCCCTCTCTCTCTAAAGCCAACAAATATATACTTGAGTGAGGATTTTTTTAATTATAAAGAAATATTAAATTAAAAATTAACTTAGCTCAAGTTCTGACATATGGGTAACCTCAATGAATGTAAAATATATTAATAACTTTTATTTTGATAACATGTTAAAAATCACAAAATTTTGTATACACATATATTGGGTTAAGTATGATACATTGTTAGAACTAATTTCAGCTGTTATTTTTTAAAATCCCCGCCAGAGGATATGTTTATCGATTCTAGAGAGAGAGGAAAGAGGAGAGAGAGAGAGAGAGAGAGAGAGAGAGATGAGGAAGAAACATCAGTTGGTTGCCTCCTGTACACACACTGACCGGGGATTGAACCTGCACCTTAAATATGTGCCCTGACCAGGAATTGAATACACAACCTGTTGGTTTACAGGATGACATTTCAATAACCAAGCCACTCAACCAGGGCTCAGATTTTTTTAATATGGCTACTGGAATATTTAAAATTCTATATATGCTTTTGTTACATTATACTTCTGTTGGACAGTCTTGGTCTAGCTTTAATTAAGTGATGGAGAAAACGTTACATAGATTAAACTTAAAAATATGTTGTGTCTGTAGCCAGTATATTGTGAACAGGCAAAAAAAAAAAAAAAACTGACAAAATACTCTTCCAGTATTTGAAAACTATTATCTGATTTAGCAAAGGAGCCGCTCACATCTCTGAGGAATGAGTGGAGTTCCAACATCTGTCTTCACTGTTTCACTTTCAACTTAATTGTTAGGATGAAAATCCGAACCAGCCTTCCCGTCGGAGCTGCAGCGTACTTATTTGTCAGTTGTAACCACGGGCTAGCTATGGCTATAAAACGTAGCAAAAATCAGTTGAAAGCATTTGCGAGACTTGGTTGGTGTTATAGAGCTTACAATAAAGAGCAGTGTATATTTTATTACTTTGTAAATTGTGAGCTATGAATCTTATATTCAGTACAACTTACAACAAACTTACATACATGCATAAAAATATGTGTGTATACATACTTACATCTGTGCATCTGTATGTGTGTGTTTGCACTGTGTGCACCCATCTTTCAGAGAGCTGATGGCTAAGCTTTCACCAGCACACCACTGCCTCCGACCTTCCTGCTCACCAGCACACTCCCCAAGCCCTCGCCTTCATGGCACCAACAGACTGTCCCTCCCCATCCTTCACTTTCCAAAGCTGCAAACCTCAGAGATGTGGAATGGAGGCCCCTCCACCTCCACTCCTCCCCACCCTTGGTTTCACTCAGAAAGGCTTACTTCAGTCCATTTCTCTTCTCACCCCATCCTGGCCCAAATCCCAGTTTCCCCACAGCAGCCCTGAACAGTCAGAGTTGGTGCCATGGAAAGTCTATTCCTGGGCTTGGCACTGAGCCAGAGCCCCACCTACCTGCTCTTGTCCCGAGACCCTCGCAGCTAGAAGCCAGCTTTGCTGATGACTACTGACACACCTGGCCCTCAGGGATGTCAGGTGTCCATTCCCAGCCCCATCAAGGATAGGTCTGAAGTGAGACAGAGGGATGGCTGAGCCACAGAGAGGGGTGTGGTGCGGGTGAGTGGAGTCCAGAGCACTGGAAACACAGCTCTGTAGGTTTCTTGTATCCACCATCATCGAAAACACCAGGTCGGCACGTGGCAGTTCTGACCTGAACACGGCACAAGCAAGCGCCGCCGCACCTCCGGGGCTCTGCCTCCCAGGGAGAAAACAGCATGTGGACCGGCACTACTGAAAGGCACGGGGACTTGGGGTCAAACTAGCAATCCTGTTTAAAGTGAGCCACAAACTTAGCAACATACCCATGTCAGGAGCACGACATGGATTTAGGAGGAGATTCCAGGGGTTTGGTGGGCGGGAGAGATGGAGAAGAAAGCTGTGGTGGGCTCTGGGGATCTGGGTGAGCTCCCTGGAGAAGGCGGTTTTAGAAACCTGAACTCAAACATTTCCGTCGGGGGTACAAGATGGAGAAAGGGGGTGACAAGCACTCCTGCTGCTAGGAAATGAAATCAGGATCAGAGTCTCCAGGGAACCCCTAAAAATCACTCATGGTTTCCTAGTAGTTCTCATTGTCTCTAATAACAGAAATAATTATAATACAGCAATAATAATAGCTAACATTTATTATGGGCCTGGTGTGTCATGTTGCAACCACAACAATGCCAGGAGGTAATTGTTATTATTTTTATTATTTCCACTTTTGCAGAAGAGGAAATAGACACGGGGAGGACAATGAACTTGCTATAAGGCACAGCCCTTCTGGACGGAGCCTGGGACCTGGGCCTCAGCCTTCAGCCCCCGCGGCCTGGCCCCTGCAGGGTCGCCGTCACTCCTTCGTTCCGTAGCTCACGCTGTTTTTCTCCAGGCTTCCCTTGCACTGTTCCTTTCGCTGGTTTTCTAAATGTTGAGCAGTTGACTGAGTGGTATAATTCCCATTGTTTAGATGAGGACACAGAGATACAAAGAGGGCGCACACTAAATGTTGAGATGGGAACCGCGCTAAATCAGTTTTCACCAATCTAGAGCTAATGGAGAAAAATAAGTGTGGCTAACTACATACTTTTAACTATGTTTAATCTAGAGGACTGAGCTTATTCTGAGTGTCCTTCCTGCTGTTAAATTGTCCCCTTCTTTTATGAAATGATGAAGGAAGTAGATGGTAATTGGTGCTTTTTTAATGTTCCATTTTAAGACATTGAAATTGAGAACAGGCTGACAGACACCAGAGGGGAGAGGGGAGGGAATTTCAGGGGGAAAGGGGAAGGGTTTAGAGCAACAAGTATGAAGGACACATGGACAAAAACTAGGGAGGGTGGAAATGGGAGGGAGGTGGGGAGGGCTGGGGCGGTGGGCCTGGATGGGAGTAAAAGACAGAAAACTGTACAAGAACAACAATTAAAATAAAGGGAAAAATAAATTAAAGAAAAGAAAAGAAAAGAAAAGGCTGGCAGCTGTTGCATCTGATTTGAAATCCCAGTTTGAAACCTTATTGGCCTGGAGCACGGGGGGCTTGCTCAGTGCCCACCTCACACCTCTCCCAGCCAAAGCATTTACCCTGGGACATCTACGCTGCTAAGATAATATGAAGGATGCCCAAAGGGTGGTGCCAACTTGCCTCCAACCAAATTGGGAGAATGCCTTCCATGACCCCTGACCATGGACGAAGAAGTCTCAGAGAGCTCTGGGCCTGGGTTGACTTGCCCGCGAGGACGTGCGGAGGGAATACCCCACCTTTCTGGCTTCAGAGGGTGGGGTGTCCTCACCAACCTTCTATTTCAAACCTGTCTCAACTTTCATGGGGCCCCTTTCCCTGACACTCTACCTATTTGGTTGGAGAATAAAATCAACAGGAATCTTCCCACAACCCACCCTTGTCCCATCCATCTCTCAGGCTGTCAACACCATGATTCAGCCACCTTTTATTTGTTTTGGGGATTTGCCATAGTAACTGCCTTGCTTAGGCTGAATTTCAGGACCTTCAAAAATCTATTCAAACCAGAAAGAAAAATCAGGACCCAGTGAGGGGAGCTAGGTCCTAGAAGATAAATATTTTCTACTTGTAAGTTAATTCTTGGATCATCTATGCTTCTGAATGATGTGTTTTTGCTCTCACCTTCATTTTTGGATGGCTCTTTCTCCCTCTTCCATGAGCACTGGCTATGGACAGTAATTATATTCCAGACTTGAACAGGAGGAACAAGAAACTGCCAAGGCAGAGAAAAGAAGAGAATTGGATTTGAAAAATATCTTCTCTCATTGAGCTGGTGTTGTGATAAGGCCACAGTTGAATGAGGGAACATTAGAGAATGAGGTCAGGCTACACGACCTGAGAGCCTCTGCCCCTGAGAAGGCCATGGGTGAGTAAGGCAGGTAAGAAACCATCTTTATTGCTGGGCAAGGTAACGCATGTGTGACAGGGAGTCAAGGTCCTGTGTAGATAGAGGCTGACAGTCAGACTCGACACATAATTTTTCTAAGGCCAGCTTGTGAGGCATGAGGACTCTGGAGTCTCCTCAGAAGGTACTCATGAAAAGTGGAGACTGCTCTGTCCAGGGTGATTGCAGAGGTGGCTTGACTGGCCACCACACCAATATCTAGAGAAAGGACAGTGCCCGGAGCGCCCACCTGCATGCGAGGCCATCTCCTTTGTGTTTCTCCGAACCCTTCCTGCTGGTCTGGAATTTCATTTTGATGCTTCTGCTCCAAGATCCCAGCCAGCTTCTCAGCATGAACTGCCATCCTGGTCTGTTTCAGTCCAATTTCTTCCAAAAGTGTCCCTTGCCCCACACTAACTCCACTCCCCAGCCCACCTCCCTACATCCTCTCTCCTCAATCCCCCCTGCTGCTAGGTGGGAGCCAACACCGCCTGCTTGATTTATATGCTGTCCTCATGCCCCCAACATTGAGGGGTTGGCTTCTATGAATGACAGGTGACCATGGGGCCACAGCCTCTGCAGGTGACCTGCGGTAGGGAAACTGAAGATCGATTACACGGCAACCAGGGGAAAAGGGAACTCAGCCTAGAGCTTAGGGATCAGAGACCTCAAGCTTCAGATGATAGAATATGATGGATGGAAGTTCCAACAGATACTGGGCAGGGAGCCCACAGGACGTCAGGGCAGGGTGGAAAGGCACAGCAGCTGAGTGGGCAGGGACGGATGGTTCCCAGACCTGAAGCAGGTGGCAATGTGGAAAGAGTGTGGGTTTTGGAGAAAAAGATCTCATAGAATCCTGGCTCCATGTACTGGCTCTTTGGTCCTGGGTTTAGCATGTTTCTGCCTTAGGAATAACAACATCCACCTCAGGGTGGTGACATGCCCAGCCCAAGGAGGTTCTGGTCCACAGTAGGCACTCCATAAACATCAGTTTCTGTTCCTTCCCCTCAGACACCCATATGGTACGCTGGGCCTGGAGTGTAGGACAGGGTCATAGAAGTGAAGCTTCACAGATGAAGAAAAGGAGTAGAGCCTTGGTCAAGGCCAAGAGGCCTCAGCCTGCTCTAGTGGTCCCCCAAGTGCCTATGCGAACCCACTAAAGCATAAGGTACCTGATAATAAGAACCCCAGAAGAGTGACATGCAAATTAAAATTTGAGAAGCATTGGTCTAGTCACACCATCTATGCAACTCTTGAGTCCCTCATAATACCCGTCAAGAGTTGTTGAATGTGTTCTCGAACACCTCCAGTAATGGTGGGCACCCTATCTCTTAAAGCAGTCCTGCAGTGCAAGGTCCTCCACCTCACCTTTGTGCTCAGCTTTCTCACTTTTCATCTCTTACTTTCCCCCAACCATGGTTACAGGACTCAGTACCTATAGTCAGCACCCCAACCCCAAATTCCTGAGAAACTCACTCTGAAGGTCATGGGTCAATCCCATTTTTGTGAATTTTCCTCCCAGATATTATTGATCTTCCTGCCTGGTGCCTTTTAAGCCTGAATTTAAGCACTGTAGACTTTCGTCCCAGGCTGTCAGAAGGCAGAGGGGGGCCAGCCCAGGAGCACTGCAGAGCCCCTGGTCTCCCGGGACCTGGGTCTGGGCCTGGGCCTCCCACCTCTGGACCATGCTCTCCTCCTGGCTGTGCAGCTCACAATGATGCAGCCAGATCCAGGAGCCCTTGTTGCCCGTGGACAGGAACATGGATGTGTCTTAGGCCTAGGTTTGCCATTTGTCCCCTCCTGCAAGACGATGGGAAGCTCAGCCCCAGGCCAACAGGCTGCTTTCCTGACACAGCAGCGTGAGGAGCTCCCTGAGTTTGGATGGCACTTCATGCTTCGTATGCACAGAAGCAAGTCTTTGCCCTTTCAGTCCTGATGCTAGCTGGGTGTGGGAATCCAGCAGGAATTGCTATGACAAGTAGTAACACGCAAAGGGCAATGGATTCGGAGTCAGAGGCCTGGGCCGTGGTCCTTCACTGACCCTTTCTGAGGATTGGTTTCAGCACAGGTGAGTGGGAAGTGAGTCTGAGATGCCCAGCCTCTGCACGTGTTCCCCAAATCATCCACCAAGTCCCGCCTGGTCCATAATCCACATCCAGCCCTGTCACTCCGGGACCTGCCGAGGTGACAACTCAGGTCCTCTCTCCTGCAGGAAGTTCTCCTCTGTCTCCAGCACCTTGGTCCACTGCTCAAGAAAACAGACTCAGAACTCAGGAAAACCCTGTCCACCTCAGAGATTGTCATGAGCCTCAGGCACAAAGGGATGTGGGAGAGTTCTCTGCTCCCTCCCCAGGTCTGGGGATGAACCAGAAGTCTCAAGAGAAGCAGCTTTCATCCCCACACATGAGAATCTAGCATTTCTTCTAAGCCTCTTGCCTGGAAAGTTTGTTCTGCTATCCCACCTTTGTTCTGCTTTGCACCTGCGCTGCAAAGGCTGCAGGAGAACAGAAGCAGCAGGTGTGCTAAGGAAATGACAATGTCTCTACTAGTTCTGAACACACACACAAACACACACACACACACACACACATGCACACACCCCCCCAGGCCTCTGCTTGTCAACCAGGGAAACAAATTTGTTGCTGAGTCTTGATCTACCCTCCTTCTTCTACCCACACCTGCTAAAGGGTGGTGTTGACTTCCAGGTTGAGGACAGCCAGGAGGCTCTGGCTGATGGTCACCTTCTGGCTGGTGGGGGTTGAAGCCTGGCTCTGTGACCTTGTCTTAAGCCCTGGTCACTTACTCTGAAGTTCTATCCACCAAAGCAGCCCATCCATCCCTTCCTCCAGTCTCTCCATCTCCACCTTTGGAAGATCCCTAGGGCCCCAAGGACTTCCTGGCTGAGGTTTGCAGGCTCATGCTGGTCACCAGGGAATCGTCCCATCCGTCCTGCTTACCTTCGTCCTCACCATAAGGCAGGACTGGCCACCACCACAGTGATTTCAGAGTGAACAGGTGTTTGGGGAGGCACCAACTACAGTCACTGAAATTCACAGTGTGTCCTGACTCCCGACTCACTCCACTCCAGTTGAGCCTCAGGTTTCAAAAATGTGTTCCCTATCTTAGCTTTCCAGCAGAGGTGCTCAGAGTGTGGGGTCCCACCAGCTCTATTCCTACTGGGCAACCCCCACCCCCCAACCGCCCCAGGAGGCTAGGTCTCTGATCAGAGAGGAAAGGGTTGAACAAACACAGATACCTTTCTGCCAAGGCCCCATCTTCCCTCTAGGAAAGGCCCCACTCTCAGAAAGAAGCCAGGGTCCCTGTTGGGAGCAGGACCAATGCTGACACTGGACACAAACCAGGCTGCACTCACACCCTTCCCAAGTTTCTCCCTTCTTCTCTCTTAGCCTTTCCCCCCTTCTCCCCCCAAACTCTGCTCCATACTCATCTCCCTGCTACCCCAGCGGTGTTCTCAGCCCCTTTGCCATGTCTGCTCTGAGAGCTTCTTCTGTTTCTGCTCTGCAGGGAAAATTAACCTAGAAATATGGGCCACACTGGCCATATGCAGTGGTGTGCTCCCTGTGACCGTGTGTGTCTGTGCAGTCTGTTGTGCCTGCTCTTGTGAGCATCTTAATGGAGTCCGTGTACACAACTTGATCACTCAGAGAGACCAAGCCATCAGACTTTGCTGTTTATTGAGGATGCAAGAAGAAAGAAGGAGTGAACGGGCCTCCTCTTCTCTGCTTCTGGGTGCAGAGAGTGAAAAAAGAGACCCTGAGTCATGCTTGGTTTCACTCAGAATAAGTGGTGAGTCTGAGCCAGGGCGGGGTGTGGACTAGGCCTCTCTTGGTTGTTTGTCTTTCAGTCCTTCTTTTCTTGGACAGAGAGCCAGCTCCTAGCATAGTCAGGAACCTGGACAAAGGCCTTATGTGAGAGGGGCTCTTCGTCTGAGCTCCAGGAGCTGGATAGAGTAGTTAGCAGCTGAACCAGAGGCTGGAGCCAGGGGCTAAGCTGGTGCCATAGCTGGCGGACCACAGCCAAGGAGGTGAATGCTGGGTGTGTGCAGGGAGGAATTTCACCAGGTTTAGTTGTCCACACCTGTCCAGGCTCAGGAAGACACAGGTTGGGAGAAGTGAGGTGGCCAAGGCCAGAGCCTGAGGTACATCAGGGCCTGTGGGATGGGGCTGACGGTCGGCTAGGGAGAGCACCTGTGGGAGCCAGAGCCCCTGCTTAGGACACAGGGGTGGCAGGAGGGCACCAGGTCACCCTCTCTACCGACTCGCTTTCTTGGAGGGAGCACCCAGGCTGGAGCCCTTCCCCAAGGTATCCTTGTAGTCGCTGCCACTGCCTCGGCTCCGGCCTTCCCCGCCACGGACACTGCACACTCCAGAGATGCAGCTGCTGCTGTTGGCCACGTAGCCGCCACTGACCGAGCTGGGCCGGAAGCCATAGCCACTGCTGCCGCTGGTGCTACTGATGATGGCTGCAGAGGAAGAAGGATGGGTCAGCACCCCTCAGCCAGAGCTAGGGGAGCTCCTTGGAGCAGTAAACTGAGTGGGGGCTCTAGTCGCAGATGACCCTGCCCCTGGGGGGAAAGTATTCCTGAGACACTTTTGGCCATGTCCTGCCCCTGCCTTGCTCAGCTTACACCCAATCTGGCTGGTTCTTAACTCTCCAAGGCCCATCTTTTTGGTTCAGGCTCCAATGTATCCACCTGTCATTCTTGACACCTACCCCTGCCCTTTCTATTAACTTTCTTTCGGTAAAAATTCCCATCCTTCAACCTCTCCCTCTGCTAATAGCCCCACAGATAGCATCTTTCAGAAGTTCTGGCTTAATACTCTTAGCCCCACTGAGAAACGCAAAGATCCACCACTGTCAGCTCTATGATCAAGGTCCCCTGTTCCCTAACTCCAGCCCCTCCTAAGTCCCCAGGCCAGGTCTGATCACAACTTGCAGACCTGGTTCCTCAAGCCTCACATACACCCACACTCACTCTTCTTGCAACACGTCCTTTGTTTCCCCATCCCCACGGCATGTCTCCCTGTTCCTAGCTCCCAGCCCTTGGGAACAGGGAGACAGAGTGGTAAGGAGCAAGGAACCCTGGGCTAGGAGTCAGGAAGCCTGGTTTCTGGCCGTGCCTCTGCTATCTGGCTCTGTGATCTCAGGCAGAGTTTTTCCTCTCTGGTTCTTTGATTGCTTATCAACACACACAGAGTGTGACAAAGCCCCTTTCTGGTCTGCAGATTCTACAGCTTTAGGTGCAAACATACAAATACTTACAGATGCTGACAGGGGAAGGATACTCTCCTGACATCCTGTTAGGGAGAGAAATAAAATAAGAGCAAGAAATCATGCAACCTACAATCTATGGACCTCAGGGCTAGTGCCAGCACTGGCTTGATGTGGGCTTCTAAACCCAATGGGAACTTTTGGAAGTTCCAGGTCTTCTTTGGCACAAGCAGAGCCTAAGAAGTTAGGGCGCTACCCCTGAATTTTTGGTGATCAGGCAGCAACCCAAGTCAAAAAGTAGTTTGAACGAGGCGCACATGTGGGGGTGGTGTGCACACTTCCCAAGGGTCAGGCCTAGGCACCGAGCCTTTCTGTCTCCCAGGAACACTGGGGAAGCCAGAATGGAACATCTCCAACAAGCTCATCTTATACCTGGTCAGATACGGAAGATGAAACAAGAAGACCTAACACGGTAATGGTTTTTTTGTGGGGTGGGGGAGAGTGTGCCTAGGTATACCCAGGGAAGTTGTGAAGACTGGCTGAGTTGATCCACATAGCACAGTGCCCGGTATGAAGTAAGTACTCCTGCCTGTGTAGGAATTGTTAATAGCTATTATTATTCCTGTCATCACCGCCTCTTCACTCCACCAAAACTCATCTTTTCTGGATTAGGATGCGTTAGGCTTTCTCCTGAGATCCTCCCCAAACCCTTGGGACTTTCCTGCCAGAGCATGTCCCCCCTCACCTGCACTCCTCGCTCTCCAGCAGTTTGCGGTAGGTGGCGATCTCCATGTCCAGGGCCAGCTTCAGGCTCATGAGCTCCTGGTACTCTCGCAGCATCCGGGCCAGCTCCTCCTTGGCCTGGTGCAGGGCACCCTCCAGCTCGTCCAGCTTGGCCCGGGCATCCTTCAGGGCATTGTCTCCCCGCTGCTCAGCATCAGCAATGGCCGTCTCCAGATTAGAAGCCTAAGTGGGGAATTGGAGAAGTTGGAAAACTTGAAGGGGTCGTTGGAGACATTTATGTCCAAATACCACTCATTCTTTGAGCTTCTGAGAAGAGTAGCCCACCTCTACCCTTCACACTCCTTGGTCCTCTTCTAGGCTGGGGCCTGTTCTGGCACTGCCAAGTCTTTCCTTAGCTCTATCTCCACTCCCTTGTGTTTAGACATTGGTGGTGAGAATGAATAGTGCATCCTGCCCTCCTGAAATGAGGCCAATTCCCCATCCCTTCAGTTATCACAAAGACATTTACTTGGCCTTCCTGTGCCAAGGACACAAAATAAGCAAGTCAGATTGGATTTCTGCTCTGCAGTTGCTTAAAGCAAGGAAAGAGAGATCACTGGAATATGGTGTTACAGGTACAATGATAGTGGCTGACCAGGTGCATGGACCACATGAGAGGCACAGGGAAGGAGATTCCCCAGGACCAACTCTTATTTCCCAAATGCTTACTGCCCACCTGAGAGACATTTGGCCCTTTACTTGCCTTTTACATACCTTAGCTTATCTAGTCCTTACAACACCCTGTACAGTGAGAACAAGTGACCTTCCCAACATTGCAGAGCTGCTAAGTGTAAAGCTTGTGTGAGAATGGAAAGAGCACTGGACTAGGAGACCCTGGATCAGATTGCAGCTCTGCCGCTCACCAGCTGTGCAGCCCACTTAACCTCTCTGAGCCTCAGTTTCCTCGTCTGTAACAATGGGTGACACTTGCCTCAGAGTCTTTGTGAGGATTCAATATGATACGATTATAGTAACCGTGGCTATTGTTATTACATACGTGCATCTTATCTTGCCACTTCCTGAGGCTGAGGACTGACTCTGTAGAAGTCTATAATAATTTAACACAGAAGGCACTTTAATGGGTGCTCTCTGAGCCCACTTCTCCTCAATCACTTAATTAAGAAATGTTTGTTAAGCTGCTACCAGGTGCCAGGCACTACACTAGATGCTGGAAAAACAATGGGGAACCAAGCAGCCAGCTCCCAGCCTTCTTCCAGTCCAGTGGGAAAAGGGACAGGCAGGGGCAATTATAGAAGTGTGACAAGTACAGGAAAAGCACAGGTGCCAGGAAAGCACACTGACTGGAATAGAGGGACAGAAGACTGCAGTCTGAGCCCATGGGGCGGTGGGGTGAGAGAAGGCATCCTGGGGGAGGGGCCTCCGAACCAGAACTCTTGGTTTTGAGGAGGTGTTGGAGTATTCCGGGGAGGTCTGATCTAGATGTTTGAGGCCCCTTTGCCCTCATGGGCAGAGATTGGGCAGTTGCCATCCTTGGCCAACTAATCTCCCCTTCAATTGTCCCCACATGCCCCAGGTCACAGCCAGCCAGACCCTTTACCTGCTTCTTCACATTCTCAATCTCTGAGCGGATTCTCTGGATGAGCCGGGTGAGCTCTGAGATTTCATTCTTGGTGTTTTTGAGGTCATCCCCATGGCGGCCAGCTGCCAGTTGCAGTTCCTGGAACTGGGGACCCCAAAGCACAGAGCCATGGATGAGCATGATAAACATGTCATGGGAATTGCATGATGTTTGGGTTGGTGATGCCATGGGGTCAGGGCACATTGGACCCTGAAACGAACATCGCCTCTGTCCTGGGAACAATCAGGCCCAGCCCTCATGCTGGCTGGGGTTGCCTCCTCTGGCCTAGCTCACCTTGGTCTGGTACAGGGCCTCGGCCTCAGCCTTGCTTTTCAGGGCAATCTCCTCGTACTGGGCCCGGACCTCATCAATGATGCTGTCCAGGTTCAGGTCACGGTTGTTGTCCATGGACAGGATGACAGATGTGTCGCTGATATGGGACTGAATCTGAGTGATCTCCTTCAGAGAAAGAAGGATAGTCTCAGGATTTGACTATCAAAGGCTAAAAACTTTCCCCAAGGAAGGTGAGCAGATCTTGGTGATGTCAACTTTGAGGCTGCAAACCAACAGTGTTGCTCCCTGAGCATGGCAAGTTCCCACTGGGCACCGGACAGATTCTCGCCACCATGGGGCCAGAGCCTGGTCCATTTCCTTCCCACCCAGAAGGTGGAGACTGAGGAGGCTCTTGGGACTGAGGTGGGAGATGAATGACTAATCTGGAGGGCCTCCTTGAGGGCAAGGGCCTCCATGCCCCTCCCAGCCCCCAGAATAGTTTTACCCACTGGCTGCCCTTAGAGGGGTGCAGGAAAGACAGACTTACAGCTTCAAAAAGACACTTGAAGAACTTGATCTCCTGGTCCATGGAGTCCACCTTGGCCTGAAGCTCCACCTTATTGGCATAAGCTGCATCCACATCCTGAAAGATTCCCCAGCCACCCCTTGGTTACTGCCAGTGCAGCCAAGGAGGCAACAGCTGCCCCAGCCTGCGTGCCCTGCACGGGTATGCGACCACCTTCTTCTCTTTCAGGGGCCCATGGAAAAGGAGAGGAAGGAGCATCCTGAGACTCTGCTCCATCAGCAGGGAGGGGGGCCCCTCAAAGGAAGGGAGCCCCAACCCAGCTATTGTCACCCCTATGATGTCTAGTCAGACCCTGAGGCTGCAGGGGAACCCCTGGTGTGTCATCCTCTGCTGTCCTTCACTATGGAGACCCATCTACATTGAACATCAGGAAGACCATCATCCTTTTGCCTCTGTATTCTCTTTTCTGAACAGTTTTCCATCATGGCTGCCTGCCTTTACCTCACTAGCTCTGAATCAGCTCACTTTCTCTGAGAGCAGAGCACACTGCCGGCTCAGCATGTCCTGGTTGCCAGCTAGACCCAGACTCAGGGCCTGCCTTCCCCTCACCTTCTTGAGCAGCACAAACTCGTTCTCTGCAGCTGTCCGCCTGTTGATTTCTTCCTCATACCTGTGGGAATGCCAGTGCTTGGTCGGTTAATATATCTCACGGAGAAGCCTCATTTGTCCAAGGAAGACTCTGAGTGAGGGGTAGTGTGCCCATCAGAGGGCACAGGTGATGAGAGGCTGTGGAGTACTGGGAAGGTGAGGCCAGCCAGGCAAGGAAGGCTTCCTGAGGGAAGGGACACGCTAACCAAGTTTGGAAGAAGGAGATTGTTGAAGATCCAGCTTCAAAAATGAGGAGAGAGCAAGTAGAGTGAATGTACTACGGTAAAATTCAGAGGAAGCAAGAAGCAATCTCTTCCCTCAAAATTTGAAATAAGCCTTACAAATGAATGGGAGCATTTCTTGTGTTACTCCTCATAGCAGTTCTGGGGGGTAGATGGATTTAAGCCCCTCTTTACCAATGAGGACACAGAAGCTTGGGAAAACTTGGTGGTTACCCAAGGTTTCCCCCACCCCAAAGCTGGAGGTAATCCTCTGACCACAGTCCAACTAACTGAACTGGATATTTGTCCTAAGTGCCAGGCCAGAGGCTGGAAGGGCAGAGAGCAAGTTCCAGAGTTCTGTTGGGGTAATTCTGCTTCATATGATGAGAAACACTGCCCCCCAAGACTTTAAGCTGGGGTAGCTGCCAGGGCCCCAAGGGGAGGAGGAATCCAGAGGTACGGAGCAGTTGTCGAGCTACAGGAGTCCCCATCTCACTCACCTCTTCTTGTAGTCCTCCACCACGTCCCGCACGTTCCTCAGCTCCGAGTCCAGCCTCACCCTGTCCCCAGACAGTGTCTCCAGCTGCTTCCGCAGGGTGCTGATGTAGCCCTCGTACACCGGCTCCAGGTTGTTCTTGCAGTTGTTCAGGTCCAGCTGCTGCAGCAGCTCCCACTTGGTCTCTAGCACCTGGTTCTGCTGCTCCAGGAACCGCACCTGGAACCAGAATCCCAGAAATTATAGAGCCCCCACAGAAATGGTCACACCTGTCACTCACCAGAGCACTGTGCAAAGTTCTCTACCCTTCACAAGAGGTGCATGAGGTGGGCAAGTCCTTAACCCTATGTAATGGAGAGAACACTGAGGTATAGAGTTTAGCTTTTCTCCAAGATCTGATGGTTTAGTAAGTGGTGGAGCCCAGAACTGAACCCAGACATGAGTCTCCATAACTCATGTGTCCCATCATTCAGCACCCACCATGACCAAACCAGCACAGTGCCTGAAGGTGCCACGACAGAGTCAAGCTGGGTCCATCTTTGGGAAGGTTGACCTCTCCAAAGAATGGGTATGCTGTTCATTTTACAACACATCAGGCTCAACTAGGCTCAGTGGGCCAAGAGCTTCGGCTATTCCACATATCTGTAAGGCCCCAACTCCACTTTGCTCATGGCCTCTTCCTCCTCCCCTCATCCTACTCCTCAAAAGCATCTTCACTAGGGACAGATGGAACTCCCCATGTCACTGTGGCCTCACAGGGGTCAGGAAACTGACCCCTGAGAGGGTGGATCCTCTTGTTTAATTTGGGTGCGGCACTACTGTTTAAATGTGGTTGATTCCCTAAAGTCAGAAGCACAGGATATTGGAAAACTGTCTGGGACAGCTTTGGGGATTATGGGGATGGGTTAGACACCAAATAGCTTACCTCCAGCAGATCAGCCAGCATTTGGTTTGGTTTAACCCGTCCTGACTTTTTTCATGCATATCTGCATGGCTGAGTATTAACCACACAGTAAATCCTGCACCCAGAACACCACCCTACATATCTGGACCACACTACTAGACACATCTAGATTGCTGATAGGATGTGCTCATCACTCAACCTTCTCTGGCTGCCTGGTTTATGGGATTTTATTCTTCTAGAGACTGAAATGGTTTGGGAACTATCCATGCCTTTGAGCCTGCTTCCCCCTCACCCCAGTCAGACCACCCTTGTTCATATAAGTAACTGCCTTGTGTTCATCTTTCTTTCCATGTCTCCAGACTTCATCCTTTCATGGGGTTTGGCCAGCCCAGTCAAAGGGCAGTCCACTCTAATCCCCCAGCCCCAAACCTCAAAACACCTTAATCTTCCAGATGTGAAATGACTTAGGAGAATAAGAATCCACAGAGATGGTGTTTGCCCCCGAGGTGAGCAGGGGCAGGAGGGAATTCTCCTCTGAGCAAGAGTTGAGAATTGCAGGGAGTTGGGGTGGGGGGTGCGGCTAAGCTCTGATAGCTGCTGACCATCTCAAACATCAGCTTTGTCTTGGGTTGACCTGTCCTTGGTGCCTCACTGTTACATAGCCAACATAGTCCTCCAGTCCCCAGTACTGGGTTTGGAAGCAGGAGGCTGAACATCCAGTCTCATCTTCTCTTCCCCAGATGACCTTGGGCATGATCTTCACTCCATGCTTTTGCTGACTCATAAAATGGGAGCAATAATTTCTTATCTACTGAGAGTCAAAGGCCTGTCTGGACTGGATGATCCCTTGAGGTCTGTTCCAGACCTTTGATGCTGTCCTTCTCCACACTCTTCCCTTAGCTCTCTGGAGATTAACATGATAGTAACAATAACCACCTTTGGAGAGTATTTAGTATGTGTCTGGCATTGTGACAAGATCTTCACCAGCATTTTCCTTTATAAGCCTGACAACAATCCCAAGAGGTAGGTTATTATCTCCACTGTAAGACGAGAAATCAGAGGCACAGACAGGATAAATAACTCCCCCCAAGTGCACAGATGGTACGTGATGGGCCAGGGTGGAAGTTAGGTCTAACTTCCCACTATTCTGCCTCTCAAGAAAGCCCTCGGCTGACTGAAACAAATGCCCTTGGCAGAGCCACCCGGGAATGACCCTGGACTGATGCCCTGAGCCATCAGTCAAGTGACCAGGGGACAAGATCAGCTGGCCATGGATGGGAGGACAGCTTCCCTGGTCACTCTGGGGCAGATTCCCTCTCACTGGCTTTTCTGTACACAGTCTGCATGGGCCCAGGCTTAGCAATGGTACCAATCTTGCCCTTGAAAGTAAAAAGCAGGGCTCTTCCCTTACGTGATCCTGCCACCCACTAACCCTCCTGATAAGCCTTTACCAGTAGAGGCTGACCTGCCTCTGTCTTTTCTGGGGAAAGGCTACACAAGGACTCTTACACAAGTTATCCTAATGATAGAAAATACCTGTCTTATCCACAGTACATGCCTCTCCATATGTAATCCCCATCCCTCATGCTGTAACGAAAGCTCACATTCCAAGAAGTGACACTGTTCACAGGTTCCCCAGGTCCTAACAGACCCACCTTGTCAATGAAGGAGGCGAACTTGTTGTTTAGCGCCTTGATCTGCTCCCGCTCCTGGGCTCGCACTTTCTGGATCTCGGGGTCCAGCTCCACATTGAGGGGAGCCAGGAGGCTCTCATTGACGGTGACCTGGTGGATGCCTCCAGGTGGGCACACAGTTGGGCACACAGGTCCCAGGGTCACACTGCCAAACATGCTGCCAGCAAAACCACTGGCCCGGCCCCGGCCAAATCCATAACCTCCGCTCTTTCCGCTGCCACTGGCCATATTGAAAGAGATGCTCCGGGTGCCCCCCAGGCTGTAAAGGCTCCGACTGCTGAAGCCCCCACTGAGCCCTTTGCCCCCTGCCCGGTAGGAGGATGTGCTGCTCCCAGAGAGCACAGCTGAGCAGCCGCTGAAGCCCCCCTTGGTGGCAGCTCCTGACTTGCAGGTGAATTGGCGGCTCATGCTGCAGTGCAGGTGGAACTCAGTCACGGGAGGAGCAAAGGCAAAATCCCACACGGGTTCCACAGGTTGCTGTGAGGACTGACAGGTGCCCTTCCTTATATCTGCTTGGCACTGGAGCTTGTGGATGGGCAGTCGAGAGCTTAATTCATGGGTTTGGCTTGCCTGGGAGCAAGAAGTCATTTTCTCTATGCTGAGCCAAAGACAGAGCCCTCCCCACCTCTGAAACAACATGAAACCTTCAAAGTGCTGGGCTTGCAAGCCTTGCTCATCTAATTTGGGTCTTATCTAATTAACCTGCTGTTATAGGGTAATTTGCCCCAGGCCTCGCCTCTCCAGGGGGGTGTCATTGGCCCTCCACCATCCCTATCCTGATTCATCTTCTGTGGGCTGTGGACTTCCTCCTGGGGGCTCAGGAGGGTGGGAGGAGATGGACTGCTCTGGACAGAGTGGACCAAAGGGTAGAGTATCTGGGGACTCCAACCATAGCTGTGTCCCCCTCCGTCCCGGAAAGGGGCAGATTATTCAGGCATTCACCCCTCCCCCTCTCCTCCTGGAGGCATAACCCAACGATGGCCTCTTCTCCTAACCCACCAAAGACAGCAGCTCTCTCTGCTGGGCTATAAGGGGTGGAGTGACCCTCTCCCTGGCATGGGACACGAGTAGCTTGGGCCAGAGTCAACCATGGACACCATGGTTGGGAGGGCCACAGGCTTCTGCAAATTCCCCAGGGAAAGGGGTTTCCACACTTCACTTCTCTCAAACTCCCGTAATAAGGCAAGGGACAAGCGATGTCCAGTCCTTCAAGCACTGGACAGAAAGAGGAAGAGAAAAGGAGGATGGAGTTGTGGCAGGTGACCAAGAAATTCAGGGAGTCAACTGGGAGGAGGGATGGGATGACAAAGAGAGGCTTGCTCAGGGCTTGGAGGTTTCAAGGAAAGACTCTGGAGAGGGGATCTCATTTCATCATTTCTGTCTTTCTTCCGGTGTACGAGTATATCTGCCAATAAAACTAGTGGAAACTTGAAGACAGGAGCCATCTGTTTAGAGTTCAAATTTAAAAAGCTGAGACCGAATTTCTGTTGCCTGGAGCAGTGCAGGCCTCCCCAAGAAGGTGGCCCAGTGAGCACAGTGCCATCCTGCTCCAAGCGGTCCTGGGGTCCCTGCAATCCCTGCCCCAGATTAAGCCTGCTGTCCCCTTCATCCTGTGTCCCTGGCTCTGGGGATAGGTCCTGGTCCTCCCACATAACAGCCATTGCTGCTGTGGTCCCCTTTTCTCCCATGGCTAATGCTATCCCTGGAGATCACCCTTGCCCCAAAATCCCCTGTGGGGCCCTATGGTGTGCTGTGACTCTGGGCTGGGTACGGCCACAAGAGGGAGGAGAATTTGGAGCCAGGCTGGAGTGGGGCTTTCTGTCACTTTGTTTAGGGGTTGACCCAGAATCCATTCCCTCCCTGTCCCCAGCTCCCCTCCTCACCTTTCCCCCTGCCATTTTGTCTTCATGGTTCTTATTGAAACCACCAGAATTTCTCTTCCCTACCTTCTCTCTCCATCCTTTCTCATTCCTCCTCTCCATCTTCCATCAATCCTTTTCCTTCTCTTTTGCCACCTCTTTACCTATTACTCCACCACCTGCTCTCTTCCCAGGAGTCTTCCTGGGTCAGCACAGCCCAAGTCTGAGCTCCTCTCATCTCCCTCAGCCCTTAGCATGTTATCAGAATGTGCTGGAAGGGCAGTGACTCTGTGGTCAGCTCCCATGAGGTTCCTCTGAAGGCTGTGTCACATGTCATTTTAGTTTTTCTTTGTAAATAAAGTAAAAGGTTCTCAAGGTCAGAGGCCACCTAGTGTACTCCTCCCTCCCTCTCTTGGGTTCTGCCTTTAGTAAACCTCTGTTGAGCATCAACTATGTGCCAGGCATGGTGCCCCGTGCTGTTGACAAGGGGCATGTGGTATAATGCTAAGTGTTTTACAGCTCTCCGAACCCAGTCCTCACGCAGGATCCCCTCTATGGCTTCGCTGGCTGTATGTCTCCTTGACTTGCATGACAGCTCCCCAGCCCAGCCTTTAATGTCTGCAGCTGCCGCCCTGCCCTTGGCCCTGCTCTTACCAAGGACATCTCACCCGCAGACCTCATCTTCAAATACCTCCAAAATTTTACCAAACCATTCCTACCCAACCTGGAACACCTTCTCTCCCCACCTCTTCTGATCCAATCCTTCTGCTCTTTGAAAGTCTTGTTTAAAACCCTGGATTTAGCTCCATTTCCTATCCTCCATGCCCTGGACTTCTCTGTCCTTTGACACCTGTGTGTAGGCTGTGTGTTCTGTAGGGCCTGGGCCTGGGTGAGCATTTCATGTCCCCCAGCTGACTCCTCCCTCTGTACCTTTGCTCAGAGCCCAGAATCAGTCTCTGGAAACCCCCTTCCCAGGTGTGGGAGGGCTGGCAGTTGTTGGTGTGGCAAACAAACAGCAGGGAGAGTGCATCTTCAAGGAATTGTTGGGCTGGCACCCACCTAGAATGGCACCAGGTAGAAGCCCAGGCTCCAGGAACTGCCCCTGGGGTCTGAATTCCACCCCACCAGCCAACAGTGTTACTTTGCTTAACCTCTCTAAGCCTTACCTTCCCCAACCATAAATGGGATAACAAAGTCCTCATGGGGTAGTTGTGATGAGTACATGTGTTAATCCATGTAAAGTGTTTGTTAAGTGTCTGGTACATATTCAATGTTCAATAAATATTATCAATGACCGAAAGTAGAGAGGAAAGCAGAACTTAGGAATCAGCCCGTCTTCTCCTCCTCTCTGCTTTCTCTCCCCTGGGGAGGGTGTCTGGATCAGCCCATTCCCAGGAAGTGCCATCTGCTGATAGAGGACAAAGAAGAGTGTCCTTCCCAGAGGTCCCAGGCTCAAGGAATCTCTCCATTCAGACCATTACTGAGCATGAAAAATTCTCTGTTAGGAACAACAATAATAAAGCCACTGTCTAACAGATGCTTGCCAAGTACAAAACTCAGTAGGAAGCACTGTTCAAGCATTAAGTCTCTTGGTTTGATCCATTCATCAAATATTTACTTACCAAGTACTGAGAGGGGGGCAATGCAAAGTGTCCTGCCCTCAAAGTTTCTGGATCCCTCCAAATACGGTGTCCCTGGGGAAAAAAACACCTCATCAAGCTATTAACAAGTCATTAATGCCTCAACATGAATTAGTTAATCAGATACTGGCCATTAGGCGTGAAACACCCAGTGTTGTTGATGAGGATGATGATAGAGCAGAAAGGAGGAGAGTTCTAGGCCACCCACAGGAAGGGTGGGCCAGGTGGGGCTCCTGGGGTGGCTGTGTTTTTTGCTGGAGGGCAAGAGGGAGGGACTGAAGGAAACCACGGCAGGGCCACAGTTCACCAAGGTTGCCAGGACCTTTCCCTGGCCTCAGCTGAGATCCGGGGAGACTGAGGGCAGAAAGAGACAGAGCCGCTTGCTTTGAGAGGGCTCTTGTGCTGGTTGGGGAGACAGGATGTGATCTACCAAATCTTAGCTTCATTTGCCCTTCGTGCCCTTCCACGGACCTCCCAGCTTTCTAGTAGGAATGAAATTCTAAGCGATACTTGGCCACGCATGGAAATCTGAGCCGCAGTTTTACTCATTTGTGAAACAGTGGAAAGAAGTGTGTCCGATCAGAGTATCAAACCCCCAAGCTCCCAGGAACATCTAGCCTGGACGTTCAAGGAAAAAAATTTAAATTGTGTGTTAAATAAATAAACATTTTGTATGTCTCTTGGTTTTATAGCCAAAAGGTTTTATTTGGTTCACATAATTTGTGGATTTCTTTGTATTTTTGTCCCTATGTCTGTGATGATGATCACTTTGACATGTTTGTTGCGACTCCTTGGCCCCATTTGGGACCCACTTGCCACCCACTCAGTGTTCTGCGGTCTGATAAGCCCCCAGAGAAGGTCTCAGAAAAAGAAGGGTGAGAAAATAGTACAATCCAAGATGGTGCTCGCTGAGTGGGGAGAAAAGGGAATGCCCGGTAGAGAGGTAAGACCTAGGGACACTAGCACCACAGGGCCGCCTAAAGGACGGGGTTTGAATTCGAGTACTGTACAAAAAGAAGGCTTGGGTGAACTGGCAGTGAGGAAATGTGAGAACAGCCCAGGCTGGCAGGAGGAAGGGCATTGAGGAAAGGGCCCTCCAGGCTGAAGCAATCATGAGAGTGAAGAGTGACCACTCTTGGGTCACCCTTCCATGCGGGAGGGACCCCAGGTCCCAAGCAGTGCACGGGATAAGGCGAGTGGCAGGGCTCATGTGCCAGGCAGAGTCTGGGCCATACATGCTCTGGGAAGCAGAATCTAGCTACTGTGTGGGGGAGGAATAGTGAGGGTCAGGAGAGGCTGGAGGCACTGAGAGAGGCAGGTGGCTCTCTAAACAAATAATTGTCTCCAAAATTAGAGAGAATAAGCTGGGCTATTTGGATGACATCAGCTCAGGTCCTGCCAGCCCTTCTCAGCAGACCCAGGAAATGAGCATGCTGTCCGCAAACCCCCACAAGTCCCCCTCTCCCTCACACCCGGGCATCCTCCTGTAGTTTCAGGCAGGCAAGGGTGCTATGCCAGATGGATGGAGCACAGTCCCTGGGGGACTTGGCCACAATCAGAACCACTCATCCGGGGGCAGTACAACTGTTCAGCAGCTTTACAGCTGACAAGACCAAAGGTGAGCTTACCCCAGAGGAGCTGGATATCAAGGTTGGAAGAGGGGTGTCCTGCCAGGCACTCAGCTCCACTCCCCTCCTGCAGCTGACTGACAGAGAGGTGCCTTCCAAGGTAGCCCCACCCCCTTGCTCAGCTCTGTGGCTGGAAGCACCTCCTTTGAGCTTTGGTGGCCAGCTCCTTCCTCCAGGCTCACCCCAAGCCTCTGACAAAGTGTATACCCTTGGGGCTCTGAGGACCCGGGTCCTGGTCCTGCCGTGTGACCATGGGCAGGTCTCCCAGCTTTCTAAACCTCTGTTTCCATATCTCTAAAAAGCAGGATACTAATACCTACTCCCCAAGTTGGATGGCAGGCAACTTATAGATGATGATGATGATGATGATGATGATGATAATGATAAACTAACACACAGGGTGAGCTCTGCCAGGTACTGCTCTGAGCACTTCACCTACATTAACTCATTTAATTCTCACAACAGCCCTGTGAGGCAGGTACCATTATTATCCCCATTTTAAAGATGAAGACAATGAGGCACAGGAAGTTAAGTACTTACCTCAAGGTCACACAGCTAGTGTGTGAGCCAGGATTTGAGCCAGGATTCAGTCCAGGTGGCCTGGCTGCAGTATGCACTCTCAGCCTCTACACCATCCTGGCTTTCTTATGCACGAATACCCAGTGCAGATGCACATGCCCAGCTCTAGCCTCCCACAAGCTCAGGGTCCTATTTCCTGCTGCACCTACGTCTGCACCACTGTGCAAAAAACTGAGCTCACACTTCCCATCCCACATGGGCTCTGCCATGCAATGAGTGCCCATAGTCCCATCTTCCCAGGTGCTCTTTGCCCTCAGGAAGTCACTGCTCTCTCTTGCCCCAGCTCCTCTCCATCTACGACGATTGCCGTGGCCCAGGCTGCACCCTATCCTCTCTCCCTCTGGATTTCCCTCAGTAGCCTCTTGGGCAGACCTCCCTTATCTGCCCATCTGACCCCTTCAACCTATCCTGCAAGTCCGCTTCTGACTTCTCCCACACCCTGGACAGCCAGGTCTGTCCCCTCACTCCCTTCTCAAAATTCTTTGCTCTTCTGAAGAAAATTCACGTAATTTCAGTACTTGGGTGAAGATGGAGTGGGGGATGCTTATGAGACAATTACATGTTTCTCATACTCATCATGCTTTTCCCTGATGTCATGCTCTGGGCTGCTCTCCCAGTCTCCCACCCACCAAGGCAGGTTTGTCTATCCTTGAAGACAAACCAAGGCACACCTCCAGGAAACCTCCCCAAGCCCTCTTCGATTTTCACAGATTTCCACACCCTCCCTCACAGGGTCCACTGCACCTTTCTGCACACAACCCTATCACTTAGGTGTTATGTGTATTTCTCCAGCCTAAAATGATCTAACAGGTCTCTCCATGGCCAGGCAATACTGTAGGCTCCCGCAACCACAGGCTCCAGTGCTTGTGGTATGAACTGTGAGTGCTTCTTGCCAGCTGACAGGTGTGTTCCAACATATCAGAGGACAAGTGTGGGTGCACATCTGTATGTGGATGGACATGAACATGGACATGAGCAGAATGTGTGTCCAGCCAGTAGGGACTGGCATGGCTGTTCTGGTTGTCTGTAGCTGACATTAACTGTGATGGGTCAGTGCCTGATTGTACCAATTATTAAATATTTTCCATATCTTCCATAGACATGAACCTGTGTGTGAATGAGCACATGTCTACACATGTGTACCTGGGTTTTTGATGACCAGCCACCTGACAATGGGCCCCATCTTGAATTAGTTATTGCTTGTTGACCTCTTTTCCTCCATTCTTCTCCACTAGTGGCACACAAGGATGAGTTGATTGTCTCATTTTCACTGTATTCTTTTTCAATAATAGCCACGAGGGAATGTGGTGACACACAGCTGGTGACTAGGTAAGGGAATCAAATTCATTCATTCATTCATTCAGTATCCTTGAAACCATAAAAGCAGGAGAGGTTCTGACTAGTTGGGCCTGTAAGAACATCCTTTCGAGGGGCAGAAAGATGGACAAGGTGACTTCTCAAGGTCACAGAGTATCCATTTCAATGAGACTTCCTCTACCAATGAACATGGATGAATCAGTTAAAGTCTCAAGCTATACCAAGTTTGGAACCTAGGGAGAACATTTGTAAAGATCAGAAAATGAGAAGGACAGAGGCAGAGGGAAAGGCACAGGCAGGAGAGGCAAGAAAGAGTAAATGAGGTTCCAGGAGAGAGGGCACACACGTCATGACTGCCGTCTTCTTTTGCAATCAGTAACTCGTTTACCAGTCACTGAGCTACCTCTCTGTGCTCTCATATGGGGATGAAGGAACAGAGAGGTCCCCAAATCTTCCAGGTTTGCCCTTGATCAACCAAATGGAGGTTTAGTTATCTCCATCCTCCTACTGGCCTCAACTACTCTCCCCTTTTTAAGGTTGCTATTTCCCATATGGTAGAAAAGGCAAAGAGCAATGTCCAGGAACACAGTTTCTTTGGCCTCTTCTCTGCTAACCCTCTCCCCCAAAGAGGAATTTTATTTTTTTATTTGGGTGAGATTCACCTACCATGAAATTAACCATTGTAAAGTGAACACTTCAGTAGCATACAGTATATTCACAGTGTTGTGAACTACCACCTCTACCAAGTTCCAAACATATTCATCCCCAAAAGAAACCCAGTGTCCAGCAGGCACTTCCCCCTGATCCCTGCAACTACCAGATCTCTCTGGAATTACTTATTCTAGACATTTCAGATGAATGGAATCATATATGTCACCTTTTGTGGCCGGCTTCTTTCATTTAGCTTAATGTTTTCAATATTTGTCCATACTGTGGTATGTATCAGTATGTTAGAGCTTTTCATGACTGAATAATATTCTATTGTATTAATGTGCCATGGTTTTTTATCCATTCATTCATTGATGAACATTCGGGCTATGTCTTAGTCCTCTCAGGGTCCTATAACAAATCCCATAGACTGGTGGCTTAAGAACAACAGAAATTTATTTCTTACAGTTCTGGAGTCTGGGAAGTCCAAGGTCAAGGTGCCAGCATAGTCGAATTCTGCAGAGAGCCCTCTTCTTGATTCACAACCAGTGGCTTCTTGCTGTGTCCTCACTGGTGGAAAAGACTAGGGAGCTCTGTGGGTCTCTTTTATCAGAACACCAATCTCATTAACAAGGGTTCCACTCTCATAACTCAAGCACTTCCCAAAGGCCCCAGCTCCTAATACCATCATCTTTAGGGGTTAGAACTTCAACATATGAATTTAGGGGAGAAATAAACTTTCAGACCATAGCAGGCTGCTTACACTCTCGGCTGTTGTGAGCAGTGCTGCTATGAACATGCATGTGCATGTATTGGTTTGAGCATTTGTTTTCAGTTCTTTTGGATATGTATGCTTAGGAGTGGAATTGCTCAGTCATATGACAATCCAATGTTTAATTTTATGAGGAAATGCCCAAGTGTTTTCCACAGTGGCTAAACCATTTTATGTTCCCACAAGCAATGTATAAATGTTATGATTTCTCCATGTTCTCACAAACACTTTATTTTCCATTATTTTTTATTACAGCTACTTTAGTGGGTGTGAAATGGTACCTCATTGTGGTTTGGATTTGCATTACCTCGATGACTAATTATGTTGAACATTTTTTCATGTGCTTGTTGGCCATTTGTATGTTTTCTCTGAACAAAGACCTTTAAAGTCCTTTGCTCATTTTTTAATTGGGTTGCTTGTCTTTTTGTTGTTGAGTGATAAAAGTTCTTTATGTATTTTGGGTAATAGACCTTTATCAGAGACATGATTTGCAAATACTTTCTCATTCTGTAGGTTGTCTTTAAACTTCCTTAATAATGTCCTTTGAGGTGCAGAAGTTTTTAATTTTGATGATGCCAAATTTATCTATTTTCTCTTTTGTTGCTTGTGCTTTGGTGTCATATCTAAGAATTCTCTACCAGTCCAAGGTCATGAAGTCTTATCTTCATGTTTTATTCTAAGTTTATTATGGTTTTAGCTCTTGTATTTAGGTTGTTGATCCATTCCTTAGTTAATTTTTATATATGGTCTGAAGTAGGGGTCCAGCTTTATCCTTTTGCATGAGGGTATCTAACTGTCCCAGCATCATTTGTTGAAGAGACTAATCTTTCCTCCATTGAACGGTCTTGGCACCCTTATCAAAATGGTCCTAGATGTATTGGTTTTACCCCACAAAATATTTTACACACATCGTGCTGAATAGAAAGATCTTAAGAACATTATTCTCTTGATGTATCTGTTGGGGTGAAGCTCCCTTAAGTGTCTACTAATTACTAAGCCCAACAAAGAATAAGGCTGGTCCTTGCCCTTAGAGGCCCCAGGTCTGGTGGTGATGGACTCAGCCACGGAGAGAGATCATCTCAATCATGCGTGGAGATGTCACAGTGAAAGTGAGCATTGGGCACTGCAACATGCTAGACAGTGGGCTCTCAGCCCAGCCAGGGGTCCAGGAAGTCTTCCAGGAGGAGCGGGTCCTTGAGCAGAATTTCAAAGGAGCAGTAAGTGTTGCCCTGCATACTGAAGCCTGACCTGTGGAACTGAAGTCAGTCACCACTGGTGCTGACTCCAGGCTTTCCCCTTTTGGACTTCAGAGAAATCTCCGTACTGAGTCCTAAAGAAAGGGCAGTCACCCCAGTGCGCTTCTCAGAAAGCCCACCAGACTTCTGGGATCTTATCCTTCTTGAGGTTTATTGCATCCTGGCACACACAGAAGAGGACCTCCTTACTACAGGAAAGGCACAGTCAATGGAGGTGGCAGCTTGGCACCAGAGGCCCTGCCCTCATTAGGCACCAACCCTGTTGTCCTGAGGTCTGTAGGGGTCATGTCTCCATGCACACTTGTAGCACAAAACCAATCAGAAAGCTGAATAAAGGGCTGAATTCTCCCAAAGCTGAAGGACATGGAAGTCCACTACTGATTTCAGAAAATCTGAGACCTCCCATCCATCACCAAAACAGGCACACAACACCTGCACCCAAACCTACTGCGATGGTGTGATTTAAGTTCTCTCCTCAGTATTCTATGCCACTCATCTTTGTGGTTATTTGACAAAACTCCCTTCCTCTCCCAGGAAGTCCTCCTTGCTTAGTTTCTCCATTCGGGTCACTTCTCAGCATCGCTGCACTGGGCCGTGCTTCCCTAATTTACATGAGTGCGTGGCTTTGCAGGTGTGTCCATCTCTCCCAACCACCTGAGATCACCCCCAGAGCAGGCTGCTCTGGTCTGCCTCTAGCCTCCCAAAAGGCTTGTGCATGTGTGTGAGGTGGGGCACATTATCGTTAGGCGCAATTTGGAGAGATTGACACACTGGCAGGAGGGCACCTCTGAGATTACTCAAGGGCAGTTTATTGAATATACAAAAGAAATTCAAAGTCCTTGGCTCAAGCAAAGGAGGAAGAGGGTGTTGCCATTCTTAGGAATATTTACGTTAAGAGCCATGACTTCCGGGCTGGGAGTTAGCATCAGAAACAGACCAACTTCCTCTCGCTGAGCACAGCTCATGGCAACAGGGATTGAGTCACAAACTACTGCAAGACACAGCCCCAGAGAGAAAAACTCAAGATAAATAACACGCATACCCACAGTCCTTGACAAAAAGGCAGCGTAACTATGCTGCCTTCATCAAAAGAATCATGAATTTGACATTCCCTTTGTTAGGTAGGTGGTGTCACACCATGGAAAGAACACAGACTCTGGGGTCTGTAGGTCAGACCTGGGGTCAGACCTGGGGTCAGACCTGGGGTCAGCTAAACTTGGCTCATCTGCTGACCCTGGCACTCAGTGGGCAACAGGAACAAGTTCTGCAGCCTTTCAGAGGATGGGGCTTCTCATCTGTCCCAGGGATGCTGACTCTGTCTTGCAGGATGGATGAGAATTAAAGGCCATGCAGGTAGGGAGCTTGGCACATAGTAGGTTCTTCACACTTGGTAATAGCTATTGCTGATAATGAAGGTAGTGGGTGGGTAGCACAGGTGGCAGAAGACTCCCAGTTTTCCTTCACTTGGCCTGTGAACATGGGCACAGATGGTGTCTGAGAGAATGCTCATTTTCTC
The DNA here is from genome assembly GCA_039655065.1 of Glossophaga mutica. Classification (NCBI taxonomy): domain Eukaryota; kingdom Metazoa; phylum Chordata; class Mammalia; order Chiroptera; family Phyllostomidae; genus Glossophaga; species Glossophaga mutica. The sequence continues at coordinate 51,887,772 of CM077304.1, forward strand.
CTGAATGATGGAGTGGTTCTGTATAGACCTTTCGCCCTTCCCTTCCCACTCTCCCTCCTTCACTCCCTGGCCCTCCTCTTCTCTCTGGAGGGATAACCATAGCTACCCAGGGCCTAGAAAATAACTATAGCTTGTTCCCCTAACACCTCTGTCAGTTGAAGGCAACGGGGACAACGAGAAGTCACAAAGTCCACATGGGACCTGCTGAAATAGGGAGATGACAGTTCTAATCAGAACTTGACAGTAAGATAAGGCATGGCATGGATAGCCGGGGGTTTTAGGACTCGGTGGGGAGGGGGGAGGGGGGTGTGGCAGGTATCTTCGAGCAGGGCATCGACCAGGGCCTCTCTTCTCTGCGGTGCTGAAGTGAGTGGGGTCGTGTGACTTATCGGGTGGCTTTCCTGGCTGGGGCACTGACTGGGACGCTCTTTCCTTGGGAGTCCTTGGGGTCTCCCCCTCGTGCCCTTTTGGTCCTGGTCTGCTCACTCCGGGTGCTGCTGGAGCTTCCCTCTGTACCGCTGGCACCGAGGTTGCTGCTGGTGGAGGAGCCCGGGTGGTAGCTGCTTGCATTGCTGATGACGGCTGAGGAGAAAGAGCCATGAGCCACGAAGGAGGGCAGTGAGGTCAGTCAGCAAATGAGCCAACCCCCTGAATCCCACAGCAGCCCTCAGCATCAAGAAACGGCACAAAGATGAACCGAGACCCTATTGTGAGCCTGGCTTTGCATGAGGTGAGGACCACACAGGACAGGACCAACACACTCCCTCCTGGAGATTCTAGGGTCATTTGGCTCCCAAGGCCATAATCTCAACACTTTCTCTTGATGACGATGCCCTAGGAAAAAGCTAGAAAGGACTTGGTATGGGCTTTGGTCACTGTTTCCATGGGATAAAAGGGGACTAGGTTTCCTGTGAAGCCTAAGAACCTTCACAATAATACCAGAAACTCCCAACTCTGGGGAGTCATTAAGTGGAGGTGACATCACCTTATCCTGGAGCCCCCAGCTTTCCCATCCTGCCAGAATCCCCACCCAACCCATGTCTCGGGGATACTCACAGATGCTCACAGAGGATGTATTCTCACCAGTCATCCTGATAAACAGAAAGTTAGAGAAGGAGAAAACCTCAGGAAGGTGTCCAGATTCAGCTAAGCTTTGATGGGCTCCTGCTTTTATGTGTATATAGTTTTAATTCATCCTTATAACAGCTCATGAGACGGAGCTTGCAATTCTCATTTTGTAGATGAGAAAATAGAGACACAGGGACATTAAATAATTTACCAGAACCAAACAGCTAGTATGTGGCAAAGCCAGTATTAAACCCAGGTTGGTCTGGCCCTGCTGGCTCGTTCCACAGCACCACCAGTCATCTGTGCTTCATGGCTTACATCTGACCTCCTCCTGCAGGAAGCTCCCAAATAGCTCCTCATCCCAGCAGGGAACCATCCACAACCCCATTTCCCTTGGCACCACAGCATTCCCCAACCCTCACCCCCTTACCTGCACTCCTCGCTCTCCAGCAGTTTGCGGTAGGTGGCGATCTCCATGTCCAGGGCCAGCTTCAGGCTCATGAGCTCCTGGTACTCTCGCAGCATCCAGGCCAGCTCCTCCTTGGCCTGGTGCAGGGCGGCCTCCATCTCGTCCAGCTTGTCCTGGGCATCCTTCAGGGCGTTGTCTCCCCGCTGCTCAGCGTCGGTGATAGCCACCTCTAGGTTGATGCACTAAAAGGCAAAGCACAGGGAGATCATCAAAACACAAAATAACTTCTAGATCTTAAAGGTTAGGGAGCATAAGCCCTGCCCTTTACAGATAAGGCCCAAGGTGACAGCAGGTAATAGCTGCAGGGCCAACACCAAAACCTGGGTCTCCTCTATTTTCTGTTGCAGATGGATACTTAAAAGCTGCTGTGAAAAGCTGTCAGAGCAGTTGCATTTCAGAAGCACAAGCAGAGACTTCAATGTTTGAAAAGCTGCCTGGAAGCCATCAATGGCTATAGATTCCAAGTATGTCAGGTTCAGAAGAATCATGCTGAGATTCCAGCCCCTAAGGATCAGATAGCATGCCAGCCACCACTGTGATGGGATTTCTGCCTGCAGAACATCTCCCAGCAGGAACCTTTCCTACCCAACAGCACCAAGAGTGAGCGCTTCTAGACTATTCCAGCCCTCTGTGAGGATGGTCTGTCTAGATGGTCCCCAAGTCTGGCCTGAATGGGTCAAGGACTCTTTCCTTAGAGCAGGAGGTTATGGGCCAGAAATTAGACCCATGACTTCAGAAATAGGGCTCTGATGAACATCTAGGCCTGTGATGACACACGCTAACAGAGGATGAGCAGTCCACACGCAGAGTCAGGAAGCTGCCCCCGTGTTCCCAGCATCGCCCGTGTGGAAGCTCGTGAGGTGCAGGGAGGAGAGCAGGCTCTGATCTTTTGGTTTGGCAGTTCTGTCACTGGCTGAACTGACCTGGTTTTTTGGGGAGAACACAGGAAGGATTCTCCACCCCTTAAAATCATCTGCCCACTGACACAGTGTTTAAGGTTTGCTGCTTCCAGGTAAGACAGGACGCCTCACGTGAAATAGAAATGGTACTGCAACACAGGGCAGGGTTCCCAGAGGGCTTTGCCTGCTGTCATTCTCACTTGATTGCCCTGAGGAGCCCTAGATGCACACACACTGCCGTGTGTGCCTTGTATTGAGTGCCCAGTAGGAGGAGGAAGCGTGGGGCCTGCTCTCAGAAGGTCACACCTGAAGGGGACATGACCACACCTGTGGTTCATTGCACACAGAAAAAGTCTGAGAAAGAAGGAAAAAGGAAAAGGAAGCCTGGGTTTTAATCCTGGTTCTGTTAATAACCAGCTAGGGACCCTGGGCAAGTCACTTCTCTTCCCCAGCCCACTCTTTTTATCTAACCTGTGGAGTCAGATGAAATAAGCTCCAGGCCCCTCCCAATTCCAAGCAGGGTGCCTGCTCTAATAGCAGGGGCACTGAGGCAAGGTGAGGAGGAGGGACTGTGGATGGCTGAGGGGCTCCCAAACCCAGGTTGGGGAGATTTGCTTTTTACTAAAGAGTGGGCTCCAATTTCTCCATCACAGAGGGTGCAATCGACCCTGGTGCTGTCTGTGGAGTTGCTGCCCACCTGCTTCTTCACACTGGCAGTCTCACACTGGATCCTCTGGATGAGCCGATTCAGCTCTGACATCTCACTCTTGGTCTTCTTAAGGTCGTCACCATGCCGGCCGGCTGCCAGCTGCAGCTCCTGGATCTGGTTTCTCAGAGATAGGAAGTTGGTGGTGAGATAGGACTGCCCAATCCCTTTCAAGGCAGGGGAAGTGTCCTGAACAAGCACTTCTCCCACTTCTGAAAGGAGAGGTGGCTTTGGAGCAGAAGTTGATGGAGTCAGGACCTAGGCTTACTTCCAGCTGTTTGGTGGTCGTCCTGACCACGAAATCTACCTACTTGTCTAAGCAGAAGCTGTTTGCTGGGCCTATCCTCTTTTCTCATCACTCTGCCTAGCCTTTCCTGGGTTGCATAAAGGAAAGAGACAGTTTGCATTTATAAAGCACTTCCAAAGTAGAAGAAGAGCTCTGACCTTTTCCATTTATTTAGTCCTTCTTTTTAGGGGCTTCCTTTAAAGGCCAGGTTTTGGGGATACAGGATAGGTGAGGTCCTTGCCCCGATGAAATGTACATTGTCTTGCAGCCCTTTTGTATGAACAGGCAGAGGGCAGAGGAAGCTGAGGGCAGCACATACCCTCAAGGTAGTGGGATTTTTGGCTCAGGACTTATAACTCAAATCTTCCCCTCTCCCCTTGGCCAGCCCTCCAGAGAAGAGGGGCTCACATGGCCATAGATGGAGACAAGGAACCTGTGTCCTTGCTGTTCTTGGGCTTTACCGACTATGAAAAGAAGTGCTAGAACTGGCAGGAGTGGAGTCCTGAGAGCCCAGGGAAAGGGTCTTCTCAATGACAGCCCAAAAGAGTTTTAGTCCAAAGCATAGCTCCTCTTACCCAGAAGGCTCTTAGAATTCTACTTTCTCCTCCTGGAAGTCCTTCCACACTGATTGGAAAAGAGGTCCTGGCCTTTTGGCTCTCTGAGCAGCACCATGACGGTTGGCAAGAACAAGCGCCTTACAAAAGACGGCAAAAAGGAAGCCAAAAAGAAAGTGTTTGATCCATTTTCTAAGGAAGATCTCAGCGATGTGAAAGCACTAGCCATGTTCAATGTAAGAAATATTGGAAAAACATTAGTCACAAGAACTCAAGGAAGGAAAATTGCATCTGATGGTCTCAAGGGTTGTGGTTTTGAAGTAATGAAGTTACATTTAGAAAATTCAAGCTAATTACTGAGGACATTCAGGGCAAAAACTGCCTGACTAATTTCCATGGCATGGATCTTACCCCTGACAAAATGTGCTTCATGGTCAAAACAAGGGCAGACCATGATTGAAGCACATGTTGATGTTAAGACTACCGAGGGTTATTTGCTTTATCTATTCTATATTGGCTTTACTAAAAAATGCAGTAATCAGATCAGGAAGACCTCTTATGCTGAGCATCAACAGGTGAGCCAAATCTGAAAGAAGATGATGAAATCATGACCTGAGAGGTGCAGACAAAAGTCTTGAAAGAAGTGGTCAATAAATTGATTCCCAATAGCATTGGAAAAGACATAGAAAAGCTTGCCAATCTATTTTTCTGCTCCATGATGTCTTTGTTAGAAAAGTCAAAATTCTGAAGAAGCCCAGGTTTGAATTGGGAGAACGCAAGGAGCTTCATGGTAAAGGTAGCAGTTACGGAAAAGCTACTGGGGATGAGACAGGAGCTAAAATTGAATGAGCTGTAGATATGAGCCCCCAGTCCAAGAATCTATTTCAAATTCATACTTTTAATGATGACAAATAAAAATCCTATTTGTGATTTTAAAAAGAGAAGAAAAAGATAAAAAGAAGAGCTCTTGGCTTCCTCTTCTCCACCTTTGGCCCGCACCAGCTCACCCATAGCCACTGTCCTTCATATCTGTTCCTCTCCTTCTGCCCCATGGCAACAGCCCAACCCCTGGAAATACTTCTGTTTTATAACAAGAAAACCTTGTCTTTTGGCCCTACCAGAGGCTTGCCTGTCCTTTCTTGCCCATTCATACCAGTTTTATGATTTATCTTTGATAACGGTCTCTGCTGAAGATTCTTTTTGGGCAAAATGTCTTTAAACCACTGATTATAACCACTTTTTCATTCAGCACATCTACAAAAGCATCTCTCCCATTCACTGGTGGAGGTGTCCTTTTTCAAAAAAGGAAGGACTGGTGGAGGAGGGAGAACCCCCAACCCCACCCCAGTGCGCACCTTGCTCTGGTACAAGGCCTCGGCTTCAGCCTTGCTCTTCAGGGCAATCTTTTCATACTGGGCACGGACCTCAGCGATGATGCTGTCCAAATTCAGGTCCCGGTTGTTGTCCATGGATAGGATGACAGAGGTCTCGCTGGTGTGAGTCTGGATCTGGGCCATCTCCTGAGTTGAGAAGTAAGGACAGAGTCAGGGTCTCCCAGCTGCCCTCCTGTTCCCATCTGTCTTCTGGGCCTGCAGCCCCAGGCAGAGTGAGTGAAAGTGGAGGCAGCAAGTGCTTGCTGGAGTTTTGTCTGTTGGAGCCGAGGGAGAAGGCTCACAGTAGCAAGACACACACACCAAACAGGCAACAGGCAGTAGAAGGCATTTCCTACAATTTACAGCATCAAGAATTTGTGCTTTAGTAGGACTTCATGGGGTTATTTTTTTTTTCCTGCCTGCAAGCAAGGTCTCAAGTGTGGCTCAGATGAGATTGTCTTCTGTGTCTACGGTCTCTGGAGACCAGGATCCTACACTTCCATGGCCTCCCAGTGCAGGGTTTTGCACCTTTACATCAAAACAGCCTCTGTACTTTTTATCCTAAGTCTCTGCTATCAGCATCTCCCTGGAAGAGCCAGGTGAAGTTCTCAGCTGGAAAGAGGTAGGATGGGGAGGGGGAGGAGCGTCCTCACCGCATCGTACAGACACTTGAGGAACTTGATGTCTTTCTCCAGAGAGTCCACTTTGGCCTGGAGCTCTACCTTGACCGCGTAGGCTGCATCAGCATCCTGCCAAGAAGCACCCAAAGCCATTGGTCCATGAAACCCTCATTCCGTCAGCTATCCTGTCCCTGCCCCAAAGCCATCTGCTTTTCCTGTTTTGCCCAGGAAAGGAAGCATATTGATGAATGAAATTATTCAACATTGCATTTCTCTCAGACCTACTGAACCTTTGGGAATAGGGAAAGAAGAATGTGGACTGCTCTTCGTCTGTTACACCTAAAGAAAACAGAGCTCAGAGAGGCAGAGTGAGTTTCCTCAAGTCACACAGGAAGGCTGAGCTGAACCAGAGTTTCCCAATTTCCAGACCAGAATTCCCTCCTATCTGTCTCTGTCAGTTTCCTGGGTGTATGCCTTGCCTCTTCTACTTACTGGAGACCAGAACTATGACTACATCCCCCTTCAGGCACCAGTCTCTCCTCAGGAAGCCTGGGTAGAAGCCCTGAGCAGAGCTGGTTAGGATAGGGGTGCACAAGAGACCAAAGTCCTTAGGCTTTTCTCTCCCTTACCTTCTTGAGCACCACAAACTCGTTCTCAGCTGCTGTGCGCCGATTAATCTCCATCTCATACCTGTGGGTCAGAAAATAAGAGAGCAACGGCCTCAGTCCCAATAGCCAAGTAACCTTGTCTTCCCTCTGATCAGGCAAGTGCTCAGGATACAGAATCTCCACAAGATCTCCTAGAGGTGAGCACTGCAGAGACTGGGGGTAGCATTACTATGTCCCTGAGTTACATCATTTACATTCTACTTGCTGGATCCTAGGAAAATATTCATGTGCCTATTATGCTCCCAAATTGGCCAGTGAAGCGGCCAGTGGATTAATGAGCATAGGAATTTCTTCCTAGCAACCAGATAGGAAGTTATCAAACAAAGTAGGCTTTTTCCCCCCAACCAACAAGAGAAGAAGTGTGAGCCCCTGACCCTGGTGCTTGCTCCCACCCCTCCTAAAGTGGCTCATAAGTTGGGTGAGCTCAGGAGCCTCTGGGAACATGACCCATGAAGTTTGGTGGTCCCTGCTCACCTCTTCTTGTAGTCCTCCACCAGGTCCCGCATGCCCTTCAGCTCCGAGTCCAGCCTCACCCTGTCCCCAGACAGCGTCTCCAGCTGCTTCCGCAGGGTGCTGATGTAGCCCTCGTAGACGGGCTCCAGGTTGTTCTTGCAGTTGTTCAGGTCCAGCTGCTGCAGCAGCTCCCACTTGGTCTCCAGCACCTGGTTCTGCTGCTCCAGGAACCGCACCTGGAACCACAACGGATGCTCTCACGTCCAGTGGACATGTCCAGTTGACTCCCCAGGTTATACAGATTTTTCCTAAAGTTATTTGACTCAAGTCTTGACTCTCCTCATGGAATTCCATATAAACTAGGCCCTTTGCAAGTGCTCATTCCACAGCCTTCTAGACAAAATCCATCACTGATAAGAGAGAATCCACAGCTTTCTTCTGACACCTGACTCAGTACCCAGGAGATGTTCTGCCTTGTGTCTGTGCATGTTTCTTCTGTACCATGAGCCTTTCCCTGTAAACAGTGTGAATTCTATTAACCCCTCATCTCATTTAAAGGGCTGAAGGTTCATCCAACCATCCTCTAGAAACCCATCACTTCTTTCTCAAATTTTCTGAATAGCTACTCTTTGCCATATTTCCCACCTTTCCCTGTTCCCCAGTGAGCAACACATTCACTTATTTCTTTGTGCTGCCCAGCTTACAGGTCTGTTCTTCTCTGTGTTATGATCAGAGAGACCCTCCTGAGGTCCAACAGCCTTTCCATTCACAACGCCCTGTGCACTCCCAGGCATCACTCATGTCTCACTGAACTATCTTATCCTCCTCCTGTGAGACCCACCTTGTCAATGAAGGAGGCAAATTTGTTGTTCAGCGCCTTGATCTGCTCCCTCTCCTGGGTGCGCACTTGCTGGATCTTGGGGTCCAACTCCACGTTGAGGGGGGCCAGGAGGTTCTTGTTGACAGTGACCTGATGGATGCCCCCAGGTAGAGACATGGATGGGCACGCAGGCCCCAGGGCAATACTGCCAAACATGCTGCCAGCAAAGCCGGGGGCCCAGCCTCTTCCATACCTAGAACCAGGCCAGAAGCTGTAACCTCCCGTCTGAACACCACCAGCAGCCACTTTGAGGGAAACACACCGATTCCCTCCGAGACTGTAGAGGCTCCGACTGCCGAAGCTAGCCCCAGCTCCTTTGCCAACCCCACGGTGAGAAGCTACACTGCCCATGGCCTTCCTCAGCACCACTGCCGAGCACCCACTGTAGCCACCCTTGTCACCACCAGACTTGATGTTCAGTTGCCGACTCATGGTGGGACAGAGGGAGTTGACAGAGCTGCAGAAACGCAGTCACTGACAGAGAGAACACTGATGGGACACCCAGCACACTGGCTCCTTTTATCCTGCCGAGCCCTGGACACCGGAAAAGGGCGTCTCTCCGCTCTATCTTCTCTTCCTGCTAAAGGGCCAGGGGCCAAAGGCAATTTGCAGAACAGATATCTCCAAGCCCTTTGCAGCAACAAAGCATCTCTGATAGTGAGCAGAATATGCTGTCCTTGCAGACTAGAGGGGTCTAACCAGGTGTTTCTCTGTGCTTCTAATTAGGGACCTGGAGAGTTATCCCCTTCAGAGATCTTCTGCCTTTGTTTTTCCAGGGCTGACTCCTTCTAGCTTATCTACCACAAAGGAGGAGGGGAAATGTCTGACTTTATCCAAGAGGGCTCAAAAAAAAAAAAAAAAAAAATCCCAGGTTCCTCCCAGAGGCCCCATCTCCCTATTATGTGGTCTTATTGAGGAGCTGAGTGTTCATGCTGGAGAAGAGGAGACTCGAAAAGGACATGATGGGTGTCTTTAAAGATCTGGACTCAAGAAAGAAGTTCCAGGGGCCACTCTTGGCTCACCCTAGGAACCACAGCTGTCCAGCAATGGAACTGACCCCAGGAAGACAGTGGAAGTGTCTGCGTGGCCTCCCAGGAAGGGCACTGTCTGGGGCTTACTGTACCGAGCAGGGCCTGCCTAGTGGTGACCTTGACTTTGCCTTTTCAACAGTGTGAACCTTTTCAGGAGCTGGCAGTTCTTGCAGCTGAATTTTTTCTCCTGGACAAGGTAATCTGATCCATGCTAGGAGGTCAGGCCATGGAACAGCCTCAGGAGTTGGGACATTAGCTCTTCTCTCCCTGGGGAAACACTCCACACCCGGTAACCACGGTAGAGAAGACCCTGAGGCTCACCCCTGGGTTCAGGGTGGGCTGTTCTGCATTTCTCGATCACTTCAGGAAGCCATTCATTCTTGGAACAGAAGAGACCAGCCCTTTATAGTTCAGGTAGTACTGGGAAGAGGATGGGGGATTGTTTAAAAAGTTATTTCAAAAACAGGCACCTGATAGCTGCCCTAATGTAGGACTCTGACCACTTCTGCAACTAAGTTGGGGTGCCTTGACCCATTTAGGTCAGCCAGAGGGTAGTAGACAAGTGCTCTGGCTGCTGGGGAAGGGAAAGGCAGAGACAGCGAGCTGAGCAGCAGGTGAGTGTGGTCCGGGCACACCGTCTCTGAGGGTTCTCCCTTCAGTGTTCTCCTCACAGCCCAGAGGCAGCAGTAGAAGCTCCTTCTCCGGGGACCCTGCCTCCCAACCCTCCTAGCAGGGCCTAGCCTTAGGGCAGAAGAGGGCATAACTGGAGTGAGTTCTTGTGTGTGAATGCTGATGTCTGACCATGACTGGGACTGACTGACATATGGATGCAGCCCCCAGGGAGCCTGAAGACCAAGGAGAGGAAGCCACACAAGACCTTAATCAGGGCCAATGCTCTGGAATAACAGAAAACCACTGTGAACATGGATCAGAGGTGCGCTGGGGAGGAGGGGCTCATTGTGATTTGGGTTTTAGGCGTCTCTAGAAGGCCAGGTGTAGGCTCCCAACAGCACTCCTCACAGGGGCTGGCTCAGAGTAGGCACTCCCAGGCAGCGGATTGAAGTATGACTTGTAGAAGTAGGAGCAATGGTGGCAGCAATAATACCAGTTGGTGGCCATAGTGACAGTCGTAACAACAAGAGTTAACACTGACTGTTCATTTTGCATGGGCCAGACATTGCACCAGGCACAAGGATTTCTAATCTAACCCTCATGTTGCTAACTTCACTTTGCAGTTGTAGAAACTGAGGCTTAGAGATGTTCGTGAACTTGCCCCAGATCACTCAGCTAGCAAGCCAGAGCTGGGACTGGAATTCAAGTGTACCTGGTTTCAAAGTCCCTGTTCCTAACCATCATCATCACATAATGTCATAGAGATGAGTCAGAGCCAAAGATGCAAAGACTGTCTGACACATGAGACAGGCGTGACAGCCAGGGGCTTCTGAGTTCCTCATGCTGATGGATTTTTTTGTTTTGTTTTGTTTATGGTGAGATGAGTTAATAATAGAAGGGGAGGTTGCCCCTGAACTGGGGCAACTGGCTTATGTTAGGCAGTTGCTGCAGATCAGACATCACTGTAGGGTTGAGAGAGAGCATCAGACAAAGTGGGGATGGGCAGAGGGAAGAGAAGACTCGCTGTCATGCAGGGCTATTTTATTCTAGACCCCTCTCCCAGTAGCCTTCCCTGGGGGGTTCTCAATGGGAAACACATGTGGTTTGGGTGAGCTGAGGCTCCTGAGTTTTCTGGGTCCAGTTCGCCCCACTGCTGTCTGGCTGAGTGTGAGCCCTATCTCCTAGGGGAGCTGGATGTCTTACCAGTGTCCTTATCAAAAGAAAACTTACAAAGTAGGAAAGGTACAAAGCTAGAGCTTCAAGGCTGGAGAAGATTTAGGGTGAAGAAAAAGCATAGTTTCAGGTGCCTGGGGAAATGCCGCAGAGTGAACCAAGCCCATTCACGTTCCAAAGTGATTGGCTGGGGAGAGCCAGGGCTAGGGCTGGGGTCCCGGCACCTTTTCGTGTACATTCCACACACATTCAACAAGTGCCTCTCTGTGCCAGGGGCTGGTGAGTGCGGGTCTAGTGGTGGCAATGATGGTGATGATGATGGTGGCAGTGGTAGTTGTGAAGAAGGAAGAGGAGGAGGCTGAGGGGGATTCCCAGACAACAGTGCTATGACTGTGACCACCCACAGGTGCCCGTCTGCCCCTCTCCGAGGATTCCTAGGGATTGTAATTGTAGGGAATTTTCTTTGACCTACACACTAAGATCTCTGACAGTCCCAATTTTCACCGTATCGGCTGCCCTTTAATTAGTCATACACTCCACTCCCCAGTCTTGTGTTCACTGGACTAATAAGTGTCCCAAGGCCTGAAGAGATTGGTTTATTTAGTACGTATAAAATTGAGGACCTCCTGTGTGGACCACTCAGTGCTGGACACTGAGAAAAGGAGATATCTACGGCCTGCTCCTTCCCCTCTAAGAAGTTGACACTGACCTGGAGGAGACAAAAATATAAGCCCATGAGCATTGTTTTGCTGTTGTTATTGCTGTTGTTAACTGCACATGCCTGTGTTCAATAATGTGCTTAAACGAGTGGCTCAGATAAGTTATTATTGAAATTCTGATTCTTTGAAAAAAATCAGAATACAATACATTGGGCTCTGAGAGCTGAGGGTCAAACTGGAAGGTGGGCCAGACTGGACAGGTGCACAGCGCAGTGAGCGGCCCAGGTGAACTGGAGGGGCAGGCCTGACTTGGGAAGCAGAGGCTAATGGGAGAAAGATGGTAGCTAAGACAGTTTCCTTCTCCCTGCAGACAGTGTGGAATCATACAAGGGTCCTGAGGGGAAGAAACATCACTGAGCCAGTCACTTTAGGTTAAAGAACAGGCTCCCATGTTGCACAAGGAGAATTATGGGAGATACCAGGACCCCAGAGAGCCCTGAAAGAGCTGAGTCCAGTTCTGCCATAATCTCCTACCATCTAGGTTACGGATATTCCTGAAGGGTAAAAGCCGCACTCCACCGAGCATCCCACACTGGGTATAAATAGAAAGCAGTGCCGTGAATAGTCCCAAACGGATGTATCCAAAGTCATCTGCTTGGTTGGAGAATGGATCCTGAAGGTCATTTTTCTCTAGTCCACTGTTTTTTTGACTAATCTTGGGCATAGTCGAGAAAACCAGCATTCTGTAGATAACATCATTAAGGAAAAGAGGAAGAAGTTTGAAGGGTTTTTAACCTAACTTTGGGGGCACAAGATCTGGGGACAAACCTTAGCACCTTAGAACCGAGAAGGACTTCAGTTCTCTGATTCTCTGAGAACGAGCCCAGTGCGGAATCCTGATGCTCTGCCTGCCTGAACCAGTTTGAAAGGAGCCTGTTTTTCCATCCTCGTCCAGAGGAGGCTGGCTCAAACAATGGATTCATCTGCTTCTCTCCGCTTCCTCCCCCTCCTCTCCCGACACCCTTTACCTCCCTGACACGGAATTCTCTGGGTGCTGGCATATCGAGCCCCACAGCCAATGAGATATGCACCCAACCCGCAGGGCGGTCTGGGCTTCAGACTGAACAACTACCCCAGTTTCCCAGGACTGAGGGTTTGTCCAGTGCTACAACCTGGACAGTTCTGGAAAACCTGGATGGTCGGTGACCCTACTATCACCCATTTTATTGCAGGATTCAGAACACCAGATTCCCCAATGGCTGGTAGGGATGACTGAAGTTACATTTCCCCAAATGTGTGAAACTTAAATATTCAAGCACTTCACTGGTCTGTCTCCATCCCTACTAGTTCCTCTTCCCCCTGCCCTACCCCTACACCCATGTATTAACATGAATTCTGATTATTAAGAGCACAGGCAGCTGAATCACATCAATCTAAATTCAGTTTCGCCTTTATCAACTGCAGGCGCTGCACTGAGTGAAAGCCCCGACAGGCAGTCGGATTTGGCGCGCTCCAAATCCCCACTGGTGCGGCATCCGTGTAGAAGGCGCGGCGCAGGAAGCCTCTGTCTAGCAAAACTTATCAGAAGATGTTTAGTGCTGTGACACCTGGCGGTGGTTCCCTCAGCACAGCCAGCTGTAGAACTTTGTAGTGGCACTCCTTGGCATCTCTGCCAAACACCCCTCTCTGAGTCTAGGGCCTTCCCCTTCCCCTCCTCAGCATTGGCATCTCCTTCCTTCTGTCTGGGGTAGCCCAGCTCAGGAGGGGCATGTCCCCATCCTTCCTGCCTCAGGAGAGAAATGTCACAGCACTTTAGTCAAGTGGCTGCCGGGCCCTTCGGGCCCCTTTGCGCTGTTAGAAGGACGCAGCCCTTCACCTAGTGCATAGCTGGATTTCAGGCCCCGCTGCCCCTCACCAGGCCCTACCGCCTGGTGCAACCGGCAGGGCCCTCAGGGCCCTGGGTGGCTTTCCTGAATCTCAAGGATAAGCTCAAGTTATACAGGTGAGCTGAAGCCTTTGGCCAAAATTCTTGTGCCCTCAGTGGGTGACGATCATCAGAGTCCTCTGGCTTCCCCCTGCACTCTCCCCTACTCCTCCAGGCTGGCTGAGCCCCTGAGTCTTTTCCTCTCTGAGCCCTCAGGGAAAGTGGTGGTCCCCCAGTTCCCCTCTCTGTCCACTCTGGGCTCTGTCCGCTGTTAACTGCCTGTCCTGCTTCCCTCTGGCTGAGGGACCTGCAGGCTCTTCCATTTTTCCCAGCCTCAGTGTCCGATTGCCCGCCGCACATCCTGGCCTGTGTCTCACTAAGCTCCTCCATACTCCTTTCTCTCCCTCCTCCCTCCTCCCCCGGGATCCTTGGGCTTTATGACTGGACAGACCCTTACTCCTTTAGTGTCCATCAAGCAGTCTTCAGTCCTCTTCCTTTCCTCCTTTTTAAAAGACAAGCTCTCTGGACTCTCTCCAGTCCCCACCCCCAGCACCTGCCTGGTCATCACCGGGAGCTTTCCTCTGAGTCGAACGCACAGAGGCGTGTAGGACAAGTGCAGTCTTGCTCCAGGAAGGACACGTTTTCTTCCAACTGCATGTTTCAAAACACCACCAGGTCCCCATTTCTGTATTATTTCATCCAACTCCTTACCTCAGACCCCTCCGCCCCCAACCACTTCTGGAAGAACTTGGTAGCTATTTTCTGACCCCCAAGTCCCTTTGGTGCATGATTCTTTTCTTTTCTTTCTTTCTTGCTTTTCTTTTTTTTCTTTCTTTCTTTTTTTTTGAAAGAGAACAGAGAGTCTGGGGGAAGTGCCTTAATCTTTTGATTGTGCCTGTGAAATCTGAAGCTTGACCCGCCTCTTCCTTTACCCATTTCCAAAGCAAATAAGCGGCTCAGCAGCTGGTGGTAATTAAGCCAGTCATCACTAATGACATGTTCTCTATCTCCCATCACTTTGCCTGCACAGCCCTGTCCAAACAGGAGGGAGGTCATTCCCACCCCCACCTGCCCCCTAGGAAGAAGATGCTGCAGGGGTGGGCTGGGCCTGGGGGGGGTGGGGAGCACCTGCCTCAGGTGTGAGGGAGCAGCCATCACTCTTTCCTGTGCCCACAGTATAACTGAGTCTGCTAGACCCTGGGGACAGAGTTGGGAGGGGGACTTACACACCCAGGCAGGGCAGAAGCACTAAGGGACCTGGATGACCATGAGCAAGGCAAAAACTGGGAGGAAAAAATGTAAAGTAGGATTTGGAGAAGATACATTTAAAAAATAAGTGAGTGTTTTAGGAAAAAGGAACTAGAAAAGACTGGGTCAGTGAGGAAGGATGGGTTTGTCCCCAGGGAAGGGGCTAAAATGCAGAGAGGGTGGAGGATGAGCCCACCCAGAGGCTGGAGGGAGGAGCTCTGGATGGAGCCCCGGCTCCACTGTTCCACCCCAGTCTGCATGGAAGGAAGGAATGAGCTGACTGCAAGGAACCTCCTCGGTGCTGTGCCGAGGGGCCCTGAGCACCACCCTCGGGGACGCAAGCCTGCCATGGATGAAGGGGCTCGGGCCTGTTGGGACTTAGGTGATGCTCAGTGCTGGCACCCGAGGCTGAGGTCAGAGTGCAAGCTCCTCCACCCGGAGCTGAGAGCATAGTCCAGCCCCTTTGAAAAGTCCTGTCCACCTTCCCTGTAGAGAAGGAGGCCTGCAGACCAAGTCCCCATCTCCAGTGTCATGGGCCCCCACTGAGGCCAGTGGGAATTTGTGGCCGGGCTACAAGATGTAACATGCAGCTAGCTGTCAGTTCAGAAGACTGGTTGTGAATCGGAGAGTGACGCACACTGGGACACAAGCAGTCTGTAGGTGTGAGCCCGTGGACACAGGGGACTGGGGACACTGGTGAAGAGGGAGGAAAAGGGACGGCAGGGCAGTGTGGAGCAAGGGCAGGTGCTGCATGTGATAACAGAGAGCCAAAAGAGAGCGCTGAGAGGGACCAGCAGACATGGGGGAGAACCTTCTGAAGATGGCTATGGGCTGTAAGGGCCACGGAGAATGCCATGGGGGAAGAGCTGCTTGCCTGGGATTGGAATCGAGTAGGAGTTGAGCCCGAAGTCAAGCCTCAGGTGTAGACATGGAGTGATCATTTGTTGAGAGCTTGCTTGGTACAGTTTGACTCATTGCATTCTCAAACCAATTGAGCGAGGAAAATACTCTTATTTTTCCCACTTTACAAGTGAGGAAACCCAGGAGCAAGGAGACTGAGTGCCTAAGTCATGGCTATAATGTACAAAAGAAACGAACAAACAATGGGATTCAGACTATTCACTGGCTGAGTGCAAAGTGTGTTTCCTTAAACAAGGTAACTTCATGTCCCTTTCACTTCCTCCAGGAAGTCTGCCCAGATTGTCAGTGTTCAGTTCTGATCCCTTCCTTTCTCTGTAACCCCTTGGCTGTGGCTTGTCAGCATCTCCAGTCCTGGATTATCGGGGGGTGGCGGGGGAGAGGGAGAGAGAGGTGCTAGAGCCCTCCTACCCCGTTACAGCCAGGCCAGGGTTTTCCACATCGTGCAGGTGGAGCTGGGGGCTTGGGTATTAATGAGGGATGGAGGTTCTCATTCCCAGGACCTCTAGATCAATACCAAGAGCAATATTCTTGGGTGCCCGTTAAGGAAGAGCTTTCTGAAGTCCCTGAGTTCTCTGACTAGAGGTGAGGAGGTTCAGATGGCAACAGCACCAGCACCCCCAGGAGGGGTCAGAGAGGAGAGGGAGGGGAGCCAGGAGCCAGGTCCTGGGCAACACGAAGGCTGGAACTAGCCTGGGCATGCTAGAAAGTGAAACAGCTTCTCCTCTACCTGGCAGCTCTGTGGTGGGCACAGAGCCTGTCCGAGATCATCCCACACTTTATTTTGGGCAAGTCTCCTGGGTCACACAGAGAGAAGGTGCAGTACCTGGATTTGATGGCAGAGGGCAGTGTATGCACAAAATACAGACACTGCGGAGTTATTTTACCTGCTTATAAATAAGCTGTTGGTGACTGGATGGGAATGTGCGTCAAGGAACAGACCCAGTGCTCTCTGCCCTGCACTTGGCCCATCTCAGCCGGGTCTCTGGGCACAGTCCTGCTGTGGATCCACTGGTCGTGAACCAGTGCATGGCCAGCAAACACAGAAGGCTTCACAAACAAACATTAGTAACAAGTATTACGATAGCAACTAACATCTATTGGCTACAAAGTATATTCCAGGCACTATGTTTTTTCTATTATCCCTTTCACATTCTCAACTCTCTTCTAAGGTGAGAACTTTGATAGATAACGAGGTATAGTGGCTGGAAGCGTGGACTATGGATTTGGACAGGGGTTCAACTCCCAGTTTTGCCATTCACTAACCACGTAACATTGAATGGATTACTTAAGCCCTCTGAGCCTCAGTATCCTCATTAGTGAGCTTTGCATTATTATAATAGCAAAAATCCTTATCAGGTTACGGGGAGAGTTCATTGGGTTGTCAGGCACGAAGTGCTTAGAAGAATGAGTGCTGAGAACAGTATCTGGCACATCGGACACACTCTGTAAGGACCAGCTTGTATCAGTTGTATTTTACAAGGACGGGGTCCTACACTAGGCCACATCTAGCCATTAGAAGAGCTGGGATTTGAAGCCGAGCGTATGACTGCTCAGCCGGCATACTAGACCCGGGGCACTTGTCTGAGATGGTGCTGGCTTTGCCTGTTGTCTGGGATCCAGTGCAGCGTGTGTCCAGGACAAAAGCATCCCAGCCTGGTCAATAAATTACATACACTTACTACATGTGGACGCATAGAATGCACACATTTTTTTAACCCAAATGTGTTTTATCTTGCATGCCAAATCATCAGGACGTGCGTGTACCTGGAGCTCTCTCTCCCCAGTGAAGGTGAGCTAGACCAGGCCACAAATTATTGAGTGTTGACTGTGGACCAGGCTTGAGGCCCCAGAACAAGGAGCTAAGAGGGAGTAAGAGGGGACAGACATATGTGCAGCTAACATGACACCAGGAAAATAAAGCATCAATAGTGATGCAGTTGAGAACGGTGCTGTGGGTAGGAGGGGCTGTGAACGTGGGCAGAGCACTTAGCCATTCCATTTGCTCCCCATAAAGTGAAGGGCTGGGGAGAGCTGCTGGGCCAGCAGCTCTGATGTTGCTTCTCATTTAGTGCCTGATGACTTCACAGAGCCCACCTGGAGGGACCAGAAAAATGCATGAACATGGGAGGTGGCATTTCAGCTGGGCAACAGAAGATGAGCAGGTTTTCAACAAATGGGGCATGATTCCTGTGATTGAAAAATCATATTCGCAAAGTTCCTCAGGTGTGGAAAGTCCTGACCTGCTTGGAGAAAGACTGGAGAATAATGACAGGGAATGACAAAGGAGGAGAAGGGGTCATGGGCACCTTGAATGCCACCCTCATCCTTAGAAGGTGGTCTCACCCTTAGGGACTCTGCTCCTTAGCACCTTGGTCAAGTAAACTGAGCTGATTCTGAGAAAACAAACCCCGTTGCAGAAACACACACGCTAAAAGAGCACCCTTCTTACCTCACTTAGCTTTCCTTCATAGCAGCTACCACTACTGACAGTGTATTATTTATTCCCTTAGTGGTCGCTTATTTTTCCATTCCTCACCAGACTGCAAGCTCTCTGAGGACAAGGTCTGCACCCATTTGTTTACTGTGGTAACCCGGTGCCTGAGCAATGCCTGGCTCACTGAGGGTTTGTTCAGGGAGC
The DNA here is from genome assembly GCA_039655065.1 of Glossophaga mutica. Lineage (NCBI taxonomy): Eukaryota > Metazoa > Chordata > Mammalia > Chiroptera > Phyllostomidae > Glossophaga > Glossophaga mutica. Next base: position 51,905,954 of record CM077304.1, read on the forward strand.
CACTACTATATGTACATGACAGATACAGATGCATCTATAGCATATTTACCTGCAGGCCTCAAACTTTAGGGTGGAAAAGAATTGGCAGAAAGAAGAAGAAAGCAGGGCCGTTGTGGGGCAGCAGGATTGATTGGCAGGTGGGTTGGCAGGAGAGTGAAGGAGTGAAGAAAAAGAAAGACTGACCACTCTAGCCGTGAGAGGCAGGTGCTGGGGGACACTGGGCACCTCTGAGAACTGGATTGAGAAGCCAGGCCAGAGCTGGAACGTCTGACAGTCCTGGCATGACTTGGTTCCTCACTCCTAGGGGTGTGAGCCTCTCTGTTACAGGGCTGATAATGCCCCTCTCACGGGGCCAGTGTGGGGAATAGGGGCCCCAGGACACGGGAGCCCTGAGTCTGCCCAGGTGCGTGTCAGTAACAAATCCCAGCCATTCACTAGCAGCAGCTGCCACCCTGTGTCTATCTGGCCAGAAGCAGACAGCGAAGCTCTGTGTCAGGCCAGGGGCTCAGAGGAAAGCAAGAGTGAGACCAACAAAAGTTAGACGGGGCAGATGTCAACATTCTGGGCAACAGACTGACACTGAGAAACGGATGCCATTGAGCGTTTATTGCAGGGGAAGCAGAGAACTGGCCAAGACCCCAACCAGAGGACAAAGAGAGCCCCTTGGCGGTGAAGGCCCAGGAAGGACATGTGGGGACGGAGGGGCTGGCACCTGGCCGCAGGGGAGCACACTGAGTGTGCGGTTTATCTCTGCCCTTGGGGCAGTGACCCAGTGAAAGGTGGTCCAGGAGGAGGTCGCCAAGCGTGCCCTTGACTGGACTTCCTGCACAGGAGTGCCACCCAGCTGAGGACAGCAGCGAGAGGGGAAGGGACTGGGAGTGCGGTCACAGGGCAGCACCTCCTGACTTGGGAAGGGGCCCTGGGGAGGAGAGGAGAGAGGGGCGCATCTGCAGCCTTCTGCCCTTCATCTGGAGGCCTTCTTTTTGGTTGTGCAGCAGCTGCCCGAGGATTTGGTAAGGGGGTCCTTGAACTCGCTGCCGCAGCTGCCTTTGGTTTTGAGGTCGGCCGCCACGGGTTTGTAGCTGTAACTGCTGGAGGCTCCGAAGCCAACGCTGAAACCGGCCCCTCCTGCCCCGGCTCCGGTGTTGCTGATGACAGCTGGAATGGGCGAGAGGAAGCCCCAGCCCCGTCACTCCCGCCACTCCCCTATTTTCTCCCCTGTGGTGGCTTCACATCGAGAGGGATCCTCTCTGTTGGGCACTGTTCTTTTCTGATGGGCTTGGCCCCATGTGTTCGACCTTTTCCGATTAGTCTGTGCCCATGTATCACTATCCGACTTTAAGCTTCTGCAGGCTCTATCAGTGACTCCCCGTGGGCGGGGCCATGAGAAGAAAGGCCTTCATGGGGCCTTCGGGTGCCGCTGCTGCTGAAGGAAGAGGCTGCCAGAGTGTCCCTGCCTCTCCTAAGACAGCACCTGCCCTCTCAGTCTTTAGCCTTTCAGTCTGGAGAAGGGAATTTCAACCATCTTTTGTATCATCTCCCTTTCAGGTTTCCCTCAATAACCTCTTATTGTAATTCAGGGCCTTTATTTGGCTCTGGCCTCAGTAGAAATAGAATGTAGCCATTAAGCATCATTCAGTACTATAGACTCGGATTATACACTGTTGAGTATCATTTGATTTTCTACAGATTATACTTTGTATTTCATGGTATTATTATTATTGTTTTTCTCCACCCACTGCTGCCCCCTGGGAACTAAAGCCAGCTCCCTTTTTGTGCCCGGAAGTCTGCCCTGAACCCACTCTAGTGTCCTGACATCTCTTCGGTGTCATGGAATTAAAGGAACTTAGACTTGTGGTAGGTGACCAAAGACAGAGCTGGTCCTGCAGGTACTTACAGATGCTCACAGAATTCGGATATTCACCAGACATCCTGAAGAGGGAGAGGAAAAACAGATGAACCCCCAGTAAACCATCACCCTGTTGATCCGGGGAGTCTCCTGCAAATGAGCCTCTCCTCTCAGAACACCTCACCTTCCACCCCATTCCAGCCTCTGTGGCACCTCTTAAGAAAAGGAGAACCAAGAAGAAAAACCTGCCACAAGGAGTCAGCTCTCCATCCAAATGGCTTTGGGATTATCTGATGTGTGAGCTGATTGTGCCCCTGCTTCCCTCCGGTTATGCCCTTGGTCTTAGAGTATTAACAGGAATGAGCTGACATCCTCAGTGGGCCTCAGCATAGCCAGAGTGACCTTGAAAGTACATGACTCTTGGAGGCCATCCTGCCCCTCATCCTGAAGAAATCATCACAAAGGGCCAAGTGATGCTCTGTTTCCCAAACGTTGCTGATGTTAATACCTCCTCTCCTGCCACCTCTTTGGGATGTTTTTTTATAACTCAGTTCTTTTTGATGTCTAACTTTGGTCTTTCCCACTGCACCATGCCAAGCCTTTTTCTATAAGGTCTTACCACAGTAAGACTTGAACAAAACCAAACTGTTTGCTTCCAATCTTCCTACTAACTCGGAGAGATAACTGCTCCAGACGAAAGATGCCTGGCCCTTACCGGCACTCCTCGCTCTCCAGCAGCTTGCGGTAGGTGGCGATCTCCACGTCCAGGGATAGCTTCAGGCTCATGAGCTCCTGATACTCCCTCAGCATCCGGCCCAGCTCCTCCTTGGCCTGGTGCAGGGCACCCTCCAGCTCGTCCAGCTTGGCCCGGGCATCCTTCAGGGCACAGTCGCCCCGCTGCTCGGCATCGGCGATGGCCGTCTCCAGGTTGGAGCACTGAGGGCCAAACAAATTGAGAGTTTTGAGTCAGAGCCCAGTTCTGAGATCCCTTTCAGATGACCTCCCCTCACTTGATCCTACTGATAATAATCGCTTGGAGGTCCTCCTGGTTTCTCCACCTTTGGACATCACTAGAGGAGAACCTGTCCTTCCCCTGACTTCAGGCACGGTCACCCTAACTAGTGCCGTGGCATGTGAAGGTGGAGCATTCTTACCACAAGAGAGAGGAGGGGAAGGGCATGGAGAAGGTGGGCACCGGGCACATGGCCCCTGCCGTCTCCCTCCTGCTCTATAACATGGGCTATAAGATTCTAATGGCAACCCTGAAAAGTCTCTGGGTAGCTGATCTTCATTTTGCCTCACAATGTAAAGGTTGTCTTGGGAGATCCTGTAAATCATGGGAAAAAATTGAGGACTACTAAAGTTCCTATTAATAAAATGTCTGTCCAATAAATCTGCCACACTAAGAGCCTGGCCTCCAAAATTTCACAACCTTGCTGCACAGCCACATCCTCCAAAGATAACAGACAGGTTTCACAAGCTGACAAACACCTGCTGTTGAGTAGGAATGTAATGTGCAGGAGGGAACTGTAGGTGGGGCTCTGTGGCGTCCCTGTGAATGCTGGGGGCAGGTGGAGGTGGCAGTAGGGACCGTGTGTGTTCTGGTCACTTGGCTGAGGTTTTGGTGGGACCTATGGATCTGGCTTCTGATTCTGGTGTGTCCCTTTCCCCTTCCTCTGGAGTCACATTTGCTTCACCCCAAGGAGAGCAACTGATCTGGAGGCCGCATGGATGGCTGGACTGTTGTCCAGCTGGCATCACTCTGTCATGCAGGTCCCCAGCCATGCAAACACCCATAGCTTTTTGGGTGAGTGGCTCACAGTCTCAGCAGAGACACCCAGGACCCAGTTGCCCAACCAGAAAAAACAATGTCCCATCCTTGGAGCTGGGACGGGCAAACACAGAGCAGAGCCTGGACCAAGGCTGGGGTGGGAGGCTCTTCCCTGTTCTCTAAAATCCACTGCCTGACCCTGCTTCCTCCAGCACAGACTCACCACGTGAAACATCCCATTACCTCCATTTTACCTACTGCACTGGGGCTAAACCCACTGCCTGGATTGAAGCACCTGTAACCCCCTCTTCCTACGCAGGGCTGCCCTGATCCCTGCTACCACACCCATATGGACCTTCTGCTCAGGGTCCATGCCTCTCCTCCCTGCGCACATGCTATGCACCTGCCCACTGCTCCTGCTGGCTCCCCCACCAGACCCCTCTCCCTCTCCTTTCTGCCTCCCATCCCAGTGTAATCCCACCTCCAGCAGGCATCTCCAGGCCCTCGGGACTCCTACAGCAATTAGGGGGCATGCTGCCCACTGGGTGGATGGATGCTTCACCCTTCCACATCAGCTCAGACAGTTCTCTGCTGATGAATTATAAATGTCCAAAGCAGGGACCCTTTTCCATATTTGGTCCTACGCAGATTAGTGCTCAACAAACCCTGCTGGCTGGTTGATTGCATAGAACCCACCTGCTTCTTCACACTCCCTATCTCCGAGCGGATCCTCTGGATCAGCCGATTGATCTCTGAAATCTCAGCCTTGGTGAGTTTGAGGTCGTCCCCATGCTGGCCCGCTGTGACCTGCAGCTCCTGGATCTGGGGTTGAGAGATAAGGAAAGGAGAGCACAGGACAGCTGGGCATTCACGTCTCAAGGGTGTTTGATGTGGAGTGGGGGGCGCATGCCGTTCTCATTTTCCAAGCAGTGTGGACATCAAAGGAGAGAGGCGGGGAATGAGGTGGCAGGAGGGAAGGAGGAAAACTACTCTTTCCTTCTGGATAGAAAAGACCTGACCTACTTCAGCAGAATCCTTGTATTCTCAAATGTGAGAGCCTTGGTGGAGCTCAAATTCTTTGTCCTTATTTTGACAAAATTAGGAGCAAAAAGAAAAGGCAACACATCTGGATTATCCATAGAAATGGTGTCAGAGCTGTGGCTGGTGTGGCTTCTGCTGTCAGCAAGGGCCATGGCAGGGGAAGGACTAAGCTCCATCCACATCCCTGATGCATGCCAAGACTGTGGTTGGCCTTCCTGGTCCACAGGGAGGGATCTCCACAAGGCCCAACTCCAAAACAAAGGATGTCTCCAGCCAGCCTATGCATGCAAATACATGCCCACACGCCCACATCACAAGAGGGCAGCCGCTAGGGTCACTGGGCCTCGGCACACCTGGAACACAGCTCACCTGGCACACAGCTCACCTTGCTCTGGTACAGGGCCTCGGCCTCAGCCTTGCTCTTCAGGGCAATCTCCTCATATTGGGCACGGACCTCATCAATGATGCTGTCCAGGTCCAGGTTCCGGTTGTTGTCCATGGACAGCACCACGGATGTGTCGCTGATGTGGGACTGGATCTGAGCAATCTCCTGGGGGACAGTTCGTGGAGCGGAGCCAGTGAGAGATGCCCCATGACAGGAGACCATCTCCTGATCCTCCCTGGTAAAACCCTCTCTGTCCCTTTCTGCCCTTCCTTAGCAGAGCCCAACAGAGCTGGTGCCTGCTGAGTATGAGATACAGGCACGGGGCTCTCAGACTGTGAGGGACCACTCTCTCCAACGTGCACTCAGGACTGCTCCCACCCCTACTGCACACTCTCTGCAGCAACAGCCACCCTTCATCCATACAATCAAGTCTAAACTTATGCGGCACTCAGAGCCCTCTAGGGAGTCGCCAATGACCTTCCCCTTCTCTAGGCCCCTCACGCCTTAACACAACTCAGATCTCTGAGACTGTGAATTCTACGAGGACAGGAATCATTTCTTTCCCCATCATGGTTTCCTCAAAGCCCACCTCATCACTCAGCACATAGTAGGGCCTCATATGCACGAAGTTGAAAGGCTGCTCTGCCAACCTTTGGTCCACACAACCATCTGGGCCAAGGGTCAGAAGCCACTTGTAAGAGGGGCAGACCATACAAGGAGGTCACTGAGGTTCTTACCCCTTCATAGAGACACTTGAAGAATTTGATCTCATCTGTCAAGGAGTCCACCTTGGCCTGGAGCTCAACCTTGTTCATGTAGGCAGCATCCACATCCTGGAAAACACAGAGAGTGGCCAGCTGCCCTCCCTTCCTCTGCCCGCACCACCACAAGGAGCCTCAGGTTCCCTGTTGTCTCCACTCCCCTTGCTCCATGCTCCACAAGAAGGCCCCATCCCTGAGAGCAAGCCAATGAATGGGCAGCGCAGTTGTGCACCAGAAGTGTGGCAAACGCCTGGGTTTTAAATTGACAGATTCTGGGAGCAGCATGCAAGGGACTGGGAGAGATGAGCTGGAAAATTAGAATCCTAGACACCCCTGTCCAAGGGACTGAGGGTCCATTTCCTCAGCCAAGTACTCAGGGAGCCTCCAGGATTCCTCCAGCTGTTCCTGCTTCCCTTACCTTCTTGAGCACCACAAACTCATTCTCAGCAGTTGTGCGTCTGTTAATCTCCACCTCGTACCTGGTGGGGCAAGGAGAGAACACGGCCATTGGGGCCATTCGGTTCTGCAGATGCTCACCAAGCAGTTAGTGATCTCCTCTGTGCCAACAGCAGTGGTCTACAAACGGGGGTTCGTGTACCCCTGGGGCATTCATAGCCTTCCTTAAGGGAATGTGACGAGGACAGATTTAAAGCAACCCATTTCCATCTCCTTAGGTCATATGCAGACTGCCCTAAAATGGACCAGCCTGGGAATCCACCTGCTAGGTCAGACACCTGCTAGACACCACACTGGTTCCACTGTCCCACCTCCCTTGACAACGTCCGGGTCCCTGAGACAGGAGAGAGACACGCTCCTCCTCCATGGGCCATCTTAGTCCTGTGCATTAGCCCGGCGCGCACAACCTCGTAGCCACCAAACAGAACACTATCCCAGCTTTGAGCTGTATATACTTGTTTCTTATACATGTGTATAAGCAAGGTCTTGGAAACAGGTGTTTGGGTGGGGTGTGATGCTCTTAACAAAGATATGCTGTGCACTGGGGAGGTAAGAGTATTGATCAGTTCACTTACACATCTCACTATCTCATCCCCTCCTATTGTCAAAGAATGTATCGCAGGACATTTGTGAGAACAAACAAAACAGAACATTGGAAAGAAATAAAAGCCAGAAAATGGCTTTTTCCCCGTACACTTTAACACAAGCAAGTCTTTCCAGCTTCGACTCCTTCCTGAGGCAGGTATGTCAATGACTGCCAAGTGAGCAGAAAGCCTTGCTGGATGGCTGAAGTAGCACCTGTTAGTGAATGAGACCGAAACGTTTTCTGAAAACTGCCACATTTCTCTAGTTAACACTGAATAAAACGGGGAAAACAGATTATATGATTGCTCTCAGCTTCCATGTGTGCTATTCAAAAGGTAATTGAAAACTTATTTTTATCAAATTATATTATGAGACAGTTGTTTCTACTACAATCAATCTTTATCTCATTATGTTTAAAAACTTTCCATCTTATCTTCCTCCTATTAATAGAAATAAAAGCATATGCTAGTTGTAGGCCAGTTAGTTCCTAGCAGTTTACATCTTCCTAGCTCATAAAATGCAAAGAAAAATTTTGGCCATCGTGGCTACCGAAATTAAAGGCCTTCATTTGTTATAAGTAATTTTTCATTATTTACTTGTAGAAACCAAACACCAGAGTTTAATGCACACATACAAACAAAGAGAAATAATGCATTTTGTAGTACTATTGACTTTATAAATAACTTACAATTTTAAAAACACAGTATAATGCATAATTAAAAGTTCAACCATGAGAAAGTACATATTGATTTATCTTATTTAGAACATAGATGATTAGTTAATAAAATAATAATAAAACATTAATTATATTAAATCTGCATCATTTTAATTGTGAATGTTCTCAATAATCTACTTACAAGATGTATTTCTTCGCTGTTTGCTGAGCAAATTTTGTAATAGTTCCAAAAAATGTGTATTTACATTTTTATTTGAATTTGGAAATTAAATCAGGTGTTTTCTGATGGAAAACAACTCTTGGGTTTGACAATGAAAGCTGGTTTTCCCATTAAACTAGACGGTAAGTGAATTGAACAAGCTGTGAATTGAACAAGTTGAATCTGCAGCTCTGAAGTTTTGGAAGTATGTGTGTGTGTGTGTGTGTGTGTGTGTGTGTGCGCGCGCGCGCACACATACATAAAAAGTGGATTACAACACTATTTTTTAATAAAAAATTGGCCAGGGTGTATTGAATACTAGCAATGTTTTCATGTTCCCAGTGCTCTCTGATCTGTTGGGTGAGAAGTGATGCCCTAAGGGACAGAATGCGTTGTATGGTAAACCGTGGTCATTGGGTCTGTCTCGGTAAAACTGTGGTGTTGGAAAAACTTCCCAGAAATTTGGAAGGTAGATTACTTTATTGACTAGGAAACAAACTGTTTTTGCAAGCCAGGTGTTTTTCAATTTTTGTTCTCAACAAAGATCAAGAAGGAACTGAGTTGCCGTCTGATAGCGTGTTAAAGAGGAACCCTCTAGTAATGAGTCATGGTGGGATTCTGACACACAGCCACTGACGGTGGGCTGCTTTTTAGGCACTGAGGATAACTCAGTGAACAAAACCAATATCCCTGACTTCATGGGAAAGAGAGAGAGAAACAATAAATATAACAAAGAAGTCAATTATACAGTATGTTAGAAAACGTTAAGTACAATGGAAGGGTGAAAAGTAGAAAAACTGGAAAGGTACTCCAAGAACTGAGTAACACTGCTCTTGCAAAACTCTTTCCATTAAAATATACTTGAGTGAACAGTTTCCCAGTACTTAGAAAATAATTTAAAAAACATAGGACTAGAATCCTGTCTGATTCAATATTCATATATAAATAGCTAAACCACTTGGGGAAAAAATCTTCTCCATTCAACTCATATAAAAATTATGTTTTACTTTTTTATGTTTAATGTTTATTTAAGAAAGTTAGTAATCCATTGTGTTGTTTGGATAACTCCACCCAGAATGATCTGGAAACAGCCCAAGTGCCCATCACTAGATAAAAAGGCTTTTGTATATTTCCCTTGCCCTAGGAAATATATTGGCAAAAATATTGCTACGTGGGATGTCTGAAATTTCACTGTCTTATGTTTTCCACTAGAACTTTCATGGTGTCATGACTTGGATACATGTAAGTCCTTTATCCATTTTGACTTTGTCCAGCTCTTGGGTTCTTCTGAGGGCTGTTAATAACATACTACCTGGCTGTTACTTCTCAACTGCTCTTGTAGGTGGTAAGGCACGTATCTGTATCTGATTTTTATAAGAATTAAAACTGAAGTTCACAGAGGATCAAGGGACCCACCCGTGGTCACTCAGTTAGTGGTGGTAATTCTGGAACCCTGGCCTTTCCACTCAGAAAGGCCCAGAGAGCGCAGTCCCTGGCGGCCTCTGACCTACCTGGACATCTGGGCTGTGCAGCGCAGCCCTCTCTTCTTCCCAGAATCCTGCTCAAACTTCCATGGGGCTCCAATATTCCCATCTCACTTTCACTCAATTCACACCGAATTCATTTCCACCGACTGGGAACCACCTGAAGGTGTTCTTTAAGCCTGTCCTCGAAATCTGTGTGCTTTCAGAGGTGAGGGACCATGTCACTTCCTCTGCCAGGATCTCCATGCAGGGCTCAGGGCAGAGTTCTGCTCTGAGCCTTCGGAATAGGGATGAACAGGCCAATCTAACTGGAACAAGAGACCATCTCCACCCTTTGGATTGGGGCAGAGTCATCTATCCCCAGAAATCCTGGCACCTGGGAGCAAACTGCCCATCTATCCGTTCACGCTGAGCCCAGATGTGTCACTCTGTCCTCATTTGTCTCAACTTGGGCAGGAGGAGGGTGGTAGGAACGATCTCTGGTTCCAAGTACATTCCCAATTATTCTCTTTAATGGTTGTATTCAACAGCACAGATATGCCTTACCACAAAAAAATGTTTTAAAAACTCATTTATGCTTAGCTTTAAGATTTGTTCTAAGATTGGTGGGGTGTCATGTTCTCCCACAGAAAACCTCACTCAGGAGGAGCTATAAATCCACTTGGGTTGTCCATCTGGTTTTGAGACAATTCTCTTCCTCCCATCCCTCCATTTCCAATGTTAAAAATTGAGCATACCACCCTGGCTGGGTGGCTCAGTTGGTTGGAGTATTGTCTCGTACACCAAAAGGTTAGATCCCCAGTCAGGGCACATACTTAGGTCGCAACTGGGAGGCAACTGATCATACCTAGGTTGTTCAGGAGACAACCAATCAATGTTTATCTCACACTGATGTTTCTCTCTCTCTCCGCTCCCCCCCCCCCCCGCTTCCTCTCTCTCTCAAATCAATAAACTTATCCTACAGTGAGAATTTTAAAAATCTTTTTTAATTGTGCATACCATTTCCTAGGCAATTTGGAGCACCATTCTTGGGTAGCTTTTTTCTCATCCTAAGCCTCATCCTGTCTGAATCTTTCTCCCTCCACTCCGGGAAAGGAAATTGCAATGAGATCAGCAAAAGATCTAAGACGGCAAAAATGCTGGCTCCAAATAGAAACCTGATCTGTAACCAAGACCCTCCAGGGGCACATTCTCTGTCTCCCCACTCACCTCTTCTTGTAGTCCTCCACCAAATCCTGCATGTTCCTCAGCTCCGAGTCCAGTCTCACCCTGTCCCCAGACAGCGTCTCCAGCTGCTTCCGCAGGGTGCTGATGTAGCCCTCGTAGACGGGCTCCAGGTTGTTCTTGCAGTTGTTCACATCCAACTGCTGCAGCAGGCTCCACTTGGTCTCCAGCACCTGGTTCTGCTGCTCCAGGAACCGCACCTGAAACCCAAAGGTGATCATAACCCAGAATTCCCATGCTGTTGCCTCTAAAGAGTGGGGAGAGGGCCCCAGAAATCAGATGCAGTTATCCCGAGGTGGGGAATAGGACAGGAAAGAGCAAGACTCATTAGAGAGTAGATTTAACCAGGGGAACATACCTATCTGGGTCTCCAGGAAAAGAAATAAGATCCAGTCTAAAGAAACCAGGAAGTGGGCTTCAGCAACGCTGTACCTGTCACCAGGAGTTATCATGTGACTGAGGGAGCTTCTTGTGCTGTGAGTGCTGGTGTTTTCAGAGTGAAGGGAGATGGGAAGCGGGGGAGAAACAATGATGGGGGGATGGCATTGGAAAGTCACTCTGGTGGTTAGCTTGTTCTTTCTCATGTGTAGTCTAAATCTAAATGGCTCTTGGTCAGTTTGTTTCTTTGGTTTTCAAAGTGGGTTTTCACATCTTTACAAGGTTTCTTCCTACTTGACCAAAGGTTTCACATTTTTGGACTAAATAAACCCAGGCACTCTGCAACTCACAACATTCCCCTTCTCATCTATCTCTTTAGCTTGAGGGAAAGAAGGAAATATGCTAGGGAAGAACAGACTTAAGTAGAGGAAGAAAATGACGCCTGTCCTCTGGGATAGTAGCTCTGTTTCTTCTGCTCCTGTCTTCTCCTGTCCAACCACTCCTTTCTTCTTCCCAAGCATAGCAGTGAGGGACCCAGAGGTAGACTCTGACCTATTCTTTCAATTGGGGCACATTTCTTAGCCTCCCTTGGTCTTAGTTTCCTCATCTGTATGGCAGAATGATAACAAAATCATGGGTTGTATGTTGATAGATGAGGAGCACTTGGGACAGCACCAGCCACTGAGGAATGTCAGCTATTGTTAGTATTATGTCCCGTATCACTCATGATCTAGACTTTATGCTCCGGGTGGAGAAAAGAGAAGCCCATTCTTATTTCCTCCCCATTCATTGGGGTCACTATCTCAAAATCTCCAGAGATATCTTCCTTGCTACCCAATTTCTAGGTACCCCCCATGCATATACACAAATGCATACACACATAACTTGACATGTCCTCCTTCTGAATCTTCTCCCTTCAGCCTCACCTTTCAATTTTCTGGACCTTTTCAAACACTTTCTCTAGAAACCGTCCTTGCTTACAATTTTATCCCACTTCTTTCCTTCCAAGTTCTTCCTCATTCACCAAGCATCATGTCCTGTGACACCCACTGGCCTAGGTCCCACTGCTGCCCCTGTCCTGGATGTGTGTCCCTACCTCCTAGTCTGACATTGAGAGCCCTCTGAGGGGCTGTTACACACATATCCTGCCCCAGACACCAACACCTTCCCAGGGCTTCTCTTGCAAAGAAGGAATGAAGCTTTGGTTCATGGGGAGTGTGTGCCTGGCATTGTTCTAAGCACCTTATACACATCCAACTCATCTTCATTACAAGCCTACGGGGTAAGAGCCACTCTTGTGCCCATTTCACAGATAAGGAAAGAGAGGTTCAGAGGGATAACTAACTCACCCAAGTTCCCATGCAGTTGTTAGCAGCAGAGCAAGCGTCCCTGTGTACAGTGGTACCAATGCAGGGACATGCTGCATACCCACCTTGTCGATGAAGGAGGCGAACTTGTTGTTCAGCGCCTTGATCTGCTCCCGCTCCTGGGCTCGCACTTTCTGGATCTCAGGGTCCAGCTCCACATTGAGGGGAGCCAAGAGGCTCTTGTTGACAGTGACCTGAGGGATGCCACCTGGCGGGCACACAGATGGACATGCAGGCCCCAGCCCGGTGCTGCCAAAGACAGTGCCCACGAAGCCCCCCATACGGCCACCAGTGCCTGTGTAGTGGCCCAGAGCAAAGGCACCTCCCCGCCCGGCTGAGGCGCTCAGAGCCAGGCGCCGGCCACCTCCTAAGCTCAAGAGGCTCCTGCTGCCAAAGGCTGCCGTGCCCTTGACGCCAGCCCTGAACGAGGTGGAATTGCTGCTGACCCGGCCCGAGATGACTGCTGAGCAACCACTGAAGCCCAGGCGCTCCCCGCCAGGGAAAGGGTGCAGCTGACGGCTCATGGTGGCAGAGATGCACACTGCTCACTGGTGCAGGAGGCAGAGAGGGAGCAGAGGGAGGCTGGACCTTCAGCTCTTGCTCACCCCTTAAATAGTGTGGGCCTGATAGGCTGGAGTCAGCCTAATTTGTAGTTCGGAAACTTCATTTAGGCCACATGGGGCCTCTTAGGTTCTTCATTTAGGAAATTACCATCCTCTCTCTGAGATTTTTGTCTCTTCCTCCCGGAACTCCCCATAAGTCTCCTATAAACTGTCCCAGAACCCTGAATTTGTTTTGCTTACCTCCTGCATTATAATAATTTGGTTGCCTTATCTCTACTTGCTGCCCTCCAATTACTGGGGTTATCACTGCCAAGATCTCACGTAGAAGCTTCCAGTGGGTCTGGCCTCTCTGGGTGTGTGGGGGAAGAGAGAGGCACAGAGAAGCAAATGTCCAGGCTGGTTCAGCTTCAGGAGCATGAATATTCCAGAGTCTTCAGTAGCCTGTCCCCTACTGCTTCCTTAGGCTTCTGGATGAGGGTGGCTCTCTCCTGAGTACTGGAAGGAAGATGGGAGAGTCAAGCCTTCTGGCCTGTCCACAAGGAGCTCTCAGTCTGTTGGAGGAAGAAGGACACAGTGACAAACCTAAGGTCACTGAGAGCCCTGGTCCCAATGCTGGGGGGTGACTTCGGGCCTGGACTGAAATGTTTCTCCAGAAAAGCATTTCTGGAATAAGAGTGGGGGGTTACTTGCTAAGAAGACTAAAAGAAGATGGCCTGGGGTGATGGCAAGGGAAATCTTAGGAAAACAGTCTTTCCTAAGGTGTTTTTTGGGGGAGAAGGGAGGGGGGTTCTTTAATAACAGAAAAAGAACATTCATCCAATCTGAGGAACCTCTGATCAGGACATTTACTGGTGTCTCTGATTCTGGATCAATATGTGACCACCTATTGGAAACAAGGCCAAGAAGGGCTGAGCAAGACTCTTCTGATCTGAAATTAAAAACCATATTCTAGAACTTCATTCCATGTAAGCCCAGGAGTATCTTTCTTTGATCTAATCCAATCTCCTTTTCTCCAACTTATTGGTAACTTGCTTCCATTCTTTTTTTAGAAACACCCCGGGTGGGGTTCTACTTCATCATTCCACTTTTCAGTCTGAGTCCTAGGTGTGTCCCATTTCCCACATCAGATCAACAGGTCCCTCTGGATTCATCCTTCCCCCGCTGCTCCTCCTGTGCTCAGCCCAGGCGTTGGCACCAGGGACATGGAGGATGAAGGTGAAACAGACTGATGCTTAGGACAAGGCTCGTTGCTCTGCCCTCTGTTATACCCTAGAGCCTGGGCTTCCTGTGAGGCCCTCTTTGGGAGACCAGAAGGTGCCTGGGGGTAAATGGCTGACACAGCCTCCACTGAACCATCACAAAGCATAATAACAACCAAGGTGTTTACCCCACGGGGGACAAGGCTTTGGGTCATTGGTGAGTGATGGAGATGACACTAGCCACAGATGAGCAGATAGAGGAGTCTGGGTGTCCTGCATAGGGAAAAGGATGGGCTCTCCCTGCTGCCTAAGAAGAGATGCTATAGTCCATTCCCTCTGAAGAGGGGAGGGGCAGTGTCAGTAAGGTGGGGTGACCAGTAGTCCTTTCAAGAAGTTCAAGGTTATGCTTTCCATTATTTCATGAGATCTTTTTCCCCTTTGACCCATCATTCTGGTCAGACTTTTATTTTTATTTTTTTGCTGCAAGCACAAGAAAGAGTTCATTAACTCTGGTCATTGATAACAGAAAAGTAAGAAGAGGATTAAAATTGAAACAGGAGAAACTTACACGTACATAGGATTAGCTGTCTATTGGAGCCTCTGAAGTTCCTTTTTTTCTGAAAACTTTCTAAGAAGCTGAGAGACCCACCCATCTGGGACAACACCACTTCTGCCAAGGGTTAGGGAACAGGTAAGATAATCTTTTCTTATCTTCTCATGAGGGGTTGCCTAGCTGACTAGCTGGATGAATCAGGAATTCCTCACAGCCCTTGACCCCGGCTCACCTCTCTTTCAGATTGTGAGGGGACAGAAGTGACACGTCCAGGTTCCGGAGGCATCAGATGTGTGGGCGGATCAAATGGTGGCTGCAGCCTTGGAGGAGGCCTTCTCATCGCACCTGCCTCCAACACCAGCTTGCCGTGTGACCTCGGGCCCTGGCGACCACCTCGGCCGGTAGTTCTAGGGGAACCAGCCCTCTGACCCCAGGGCTTAGCCATGCAAGACAAAGAAAACCACCCTACACGAGGATTTGCAAATGTGTTACCTATTACGTTGGGTCTCTTTTGCCCTGCAACATTGATTTTGGGGAAATTCTTACCTATCATGTAGGCAAAATGTGGAAGAATGGATTTCATGATGGGTTAAAAAGAAAAGTTGAACAAGTGAGTTATTGCAAGACTTTTTAGATCCCTCACTATGCTCGGTGCTTTCTACTGCACAAAGGGTGTGGCCAGATTCCATGTTCTCCACACACAGTGACTGGGAAACAGAATTGCGAATAAGGTTTTTTTCCTAGTTTTTAATATTTTTGAATTTTCTAGTATAAGCATGTAATATTTATGAGTCAGTTATCTTTTTAAAAGCTAGAGAAGAAAAAAGAGGAAGGCTGTTACTAGTATCAGAAATAAAGGACTTTATTTAAGAAATACTAAGCAGCCCTGGCTGGTGTAGCTCAGTGGATTGGGCGCAGGCCTGCGAATCGAAGGATCGTGGTTCGATTCCCAGTCAGGGCACATGCCTGGGTTGCCAGGCCGGTTCCCGGCAGGGGACATACAAGAGGCAACCGCACATTGATGTTTCTCTCCCTCTCTCCTTCCCTTCCCCTCTAAAGATAAATAAATAAAATCTAAAAAATAAATAAATAAATAAATAAATAAATAAAATGCATCCTCTTAAAAAAAAAAAGAAAGAAATACTAAGCAAATCATCTTCATTTCGCTATTAAATCAACTGAAATTTCCCAAAGTCAAACATACCTACAACACAATGGAGATCTAAGTATAATAAATATTCTGAGCAGTCTGGTCTGGTTTATGGCAATATGCCCAGGGCTCCATTGCCAAAACCAAAGGGAGGACGCGTGCCTGGACTGCAAGGCATGTGCCGGCGTCGCCCGAGCATGGCCCAAGGGAGAAAGAACTCTCAGGCTGGTGACCAGAGTCAGTATCCACCCTGAGGAAGGTGGGGCCAAAAGCTGCCAGTGCTCACCAAGAGTCCTTGCTCTCTTCCTCATTTCCCAGCCTACTCTGGGGTTCAGTGGGGGATTGGGGTCAGTTCAGTGTGAGGGGCGTTGACATGTGTTATGTCTAGGGTGAGGCAATTTCCAGCCCATGTACCTCTTCTGTCCGTCTTTCCCCCTGTTCCAGTAGCCTTGCAGGCCATGTGGGCCATGCGGTGGGGCCACGAGACAGAAGAACCCAGGTCTCTGAGACACCCACTGAGAGAGCCACCCCACCCTGCCTTGGACTATGAACGAGGAAGAAACCTCTCGTTTATGAAGTTAGGCCACTGAGATTTCAGGGTTTGTTTGTGGGGGCAGTCAGTGTTAATTATCTGCATCCAAGCACAGAAGTGGGATGGCAAAAATATAAAATATCTCTTCGGAGCCAACACTCTTTATTCTTAGTTCATGTTCACCACATAATCTTTCGCTCACTCTTAGGCCTTCTCTACTTCCCTCCTCACGTAGCTTCCTGAAAGCATAGCCTACCCTAGTAATACTAAGAGTGATGATAGTAACAACGGTTCAGTAACGTACTGTGTGCCATTGACTGAATTAGTAATTCTCATAATTCACTAAATTTAATTCTCATGACAATTTTATGAGGAACTACTACTATTTTTTTCTTTCTTAACTGAATTTATTGGGGTGACATTTGTTAATAAAACCATACAGGTTTCACGTGTACAACTCAATAAAACATCACCTGCATTGTGTACTTGCCACCCAAAGTCACATCTTCTTTCCATCTCCATTTATGCGACCTTTGCCCACTTCCGCCTCCCCCAACCCCTCTTTCCTTCTGGCTATCACCATACTACGTGTCATATATGCATATTTTTTGCTTAGTCACTTCACCTTTTTTCACCCAGTTCCCAATCCCCCTCCCCTCTGACAGCTGTCTGTCTGTTCTATGTATCTGTGCTTCTGTTTCTACCTTGTTTGCTAAATTATTTTGTTGATTAAATCCACATATAAGTGAGATCATATAGTGTCTTTCTCTGACTGGCTTATTTTTCTGAGCATAATAGTTTACAGGTACATTCACACTGTCGCAAAAGGTAAGATTTTCTTCTTTTTTTCCACAGGAATTCAGTATTTCACTGTGTAAATGTACCACTGCATTTTTATCCACTCCTCTAACTGTGGCACTTGGACTGTTTCTAGATGTGGCTATTGTAAATAACACTGCTATGAACATAAGGATGCATGTATTCTTTTGAGTTAGTGTTTCAGGTTTCTTCAGATATATTCCCAGAAGTAGAATCCCTGGGTCAAAAGGCAAGGAACTACTATTATTAACCCCTTTTTTACAGGTGAGGAAAGTGAGGCTTATGAAGTAGAAGTATCTCTCCTAAATTACAGTTAGTAAGTGGCAGAGGAGGACTCAAACCTGGGTCCATCTGACACCCAAGGTGCTGGCTTCTCCCACAAGCTCTACAGCACAGAATCTCAGCTCCTCAGCGGACTTGAAAGGGCCTCTCTGCTGTGGCTGCTACCTGCCTCCCCAGCTCCTGGTGCTGCTGCACCCCACCCCCACCCCCACCTGCCGACCCTCCTCGACCCTCCTCGCCTTCCACCTCTCACCCCAGCCATCACGACCTATTGTCACCATGCTAGTGCCTCTGGCTACTGAAAAAGTTAACTTTGTCCTCTGAAAACTCTGCACACGTTCACTCCCCCGTCCACCTTCTAAGACCTCCCTGAAGATAACCACTCTCTTCTCTGCTGCTTCGGGATCTTCTTTTGCTGCCAGTGTCTCACGGTGTGGCAGTTACATTTCTTACGTTATGTCTCCATTAAGGGCATGGGCCAAGCTTGTGGATCACTGTATGCCCAGCACTAACACATGCCAGGTATGTGAGAAATGATGATAGATTTCTGTTTTGTGTTGTCTATTCATTGTTTTATTTTGTTAGGTCCTCATATAAGAGAGATCATAATTGTATTTGTCGTTCTCTGACTTATTTCATTCAGTATAATACCCTCTGGGTCCATCCATGTTGTCACAAATGGCAAAATTTTATCTTTCTATTGCTGAATAATATTTCACTGTGTGTGTATATATGCATATATATACAATATCTTCTTTATCAGTTCTTCTATTGATGGGTATCCAGGTTGCTTTTATATCTTGGCTATTACTAGTACTGCTGCAATGAACAAAGAGATGCATATATCTTTTTGAATTAGTGTTTCATTTTCTTCAAATAAATACCCACAGTGTAACTGCTGGATCATATGGCAGCTCTATTTTAAATTTTTGAGGAATCACATACTGTTTTCCATAGTGGCTGCATCACTGCATCAATTTTATAATCCCACCAACAATGTTTCAGGTTCCCTTTTCTAAAGTCAAGTTTTTGAACCACCAACATGGAGGACAAGATTCTGTTTCCACTAACCTTTATCAAGCATGAGCTTTGTACCAGGCATTGCACAAGACATCCTCGCATTGCCTCACTTCAGCCTAACGACAACCTGGGGTATTATTCTGCCTATAGCTAAAGAAACGAGGCTGCAAAGGGTTGCAAGCTGTGCTCATGACCCCCAGTTACTTGCAGAGTCTGAATCTGAATTCCAAGCTATTGACCTGAAGTCTAGGACACCCTCTGGACACACTGTGATCCTGTTCAGATGCCCCTGTGGGCCTCGGTCTGAAGGTGTGTCAGCCTCTCACTCGCCCTTTGTATCCTGTCACATCCTGACAGCATTATCACGGCCTGAGGACCTATGAGAAATCTCTGAGCACAGAACGTTTTGGAAGCTCAGTGGTGTGTACAACAGAAGTGGGCCCATGTTTAAAAACAACTCAGACAAATACACATTCACATCCATACTCAAACCAATGAAACTTCACCAAGGACCAAAAGAACATTGGTCACTGTGTTGAAGAGAATCTACCTTTGGCTTTTTTGGGAGAAAAGACATAACTTGAGACCCAGGCTTCTGGAACTGGCCTTCTGCTAACTCTTGACCAGTTTGAAATCTTGCCACAAGTATTGGCTCCCTATCCCGTCTGATAATCTGAACATCCTTAAAGATCGCCCATTCACTGGAGTGCTGGCCTGAGAAAAACACGACTTAGAAGGTGCATCTGGGGGTGTTGGAGAACAGCAGTGAATCCTGAGTATTTCAACACTCAATGGAGAGGAAGGTAGGATCCGACAGTTGTGCGAGGATCACTCAGATCTAACGATACTGTGGGACTCTGTGGAACACACTGGACCTCAGATGCCCCGGATTCCACGTTACTGACCTCCACATAGAGAAGAGATGTGGCCTGAGATGAGGATTCCCTTAGAAGAGAGAAGCATCCTGTTCCTGCATGAGTTTTATAAGTTTATTGGTGAGACGTGGGAAGCGGGGAGGTGAGGTCTGAACCAGGACAAGAACCCACATATTGACAGCACAGCTCCCTTCACTGATGGGACAGCCTGTAGGGGTACTCCCAGCTACAAAATCTGCAGGGGCCATGCAAGGTACAACCTATAACCAGGTGTCTCCCTTGAGCTGGTGTTGCTCTCCCAGGAGACAGTTCTTACAGGACTCTCAGTGGCCCTGTATTCTTATATATCCATGGAGCACATGGCCAAATAACTCCCTAAACCGGGGCATGGAAGGGGCAGCAGGAGGATCGGGGTTACTCTTGAGGAAAAAAAAATCCTTCCTCTGCAAGGACTGGGGTTCAGGAAAGGAAGGCTGAGTTAGGAGGTCTCCTGGTACAGAGGCAAAAGGATGGGCTAGAATCCTAATTCTACCTTAAGAAAGACTAAGACAGTGAAATGGAAGAGAGGAGATGGCCGTGGCAAAGAAAACCAAGAGGAAATGTGACAAGAACTGCCTGGAGAAGGGAGTCCAGAAGAAGCCAGGGCAAAGCGTCAGCTGTCTTTATCTCGTGGTTTTCCTGGTGGGTGAACTCAGAGCTGAGGTCTTCCCGGGGGAGTCCTTGAATTCACTTGCACTCCCCAGCCTGGTTTTGACCTCCCCGCGAGGGCTGCAGTTTCCACTGCCAGTGATGCAGCCTCCAGAGAGCACGCTGTAGCCGACGGAGCTGGGCCGGTAGCCATAGGTGCCCACACTGCTGAACCCAAAGCCGGCCCCTGCACCTGCAGTTCCGGCCGTGGAGCTGCTGATGACTGCTGAGGAGGACAGAGGGAGGAATGATAGATAAGTGTGAGTCCCAGGACGGGGGTGACCCAAAGTCCCCTCCGACCTTCCAGTCCCAGCTAACTTAAATGTCTCCTCCTTAAGCAAACATCTCACATCAACTCTGGAGTTTAGTGACACACTCAATTCCTGAGCAGCTCAGGCACCAGAAACAGCCCGGTTCCCCCAGGACCTCCAAATCAGGCAGCTTCTCCTCCTTTGAACCAACAGGAGTAGCAAGGACTTCCCCTAAAGAACAAATGATGCCCAAGCAAAGCTTACGTTTAACTTTAGAATACAGTCTTAATTTTTTTTCAAAGAACTTCCTCATTGGTTGATTTAGGGGAATTTGTTGCTGGGCTCCCTTGGAAGGAGACCGAGCAGAACCCTGTAGGACCAGCATTAAAACTGGTTGTACACAGCATGTCTCTGCCTGGTCTCCACTCTCAACAAGAGTTCTTCCTGCCCGCGGCTCCTGGGCTCCCATCACGTGTGAAAGCTGAGTTTCATCCCAGCATGGGGGAGATTTCTGGGGGAAGGGGCCAATGTGAAAGGTCGGAAAGTGATGGCGAGCTGACTCCACAAGGAGAAGCAGCAGGCCTCAGCAAGGGAGGTGAGTATGGCAATGGAGCTGTTTCATGGGGGTCCTGGTGGCAGGTACCCACTTACTTTGTGTTTGTTAATGGACTGAAATATTCCTCAGAGGCATGAAATACTCACAAATGCTCACAGAGTTGGTGTATTCTCCAGACATCCTACACAGAGAGAAAAACACAGGTGAATCTCCACCACATGGACCTCGAGCTACCCTCACCACAGCCCGAAACCCTCGGACAGGCATAAACTGCCCTTGCATCTTCCTAAGCACCTCCCTCTCCATCCTCAGTCCACTGTGCCCGCCTCAGAGACGTGTGAACCTGCAGCCTTGGAGCCCCCAGCAGCAACACCTCCAGGGTCCCTTCTGCCAAGTTTCCCTTTAGCCCACTTTTTCATTCCTGAGAGGCTACAGCATGAATAAGTACATGTGGAAATATGAGTATCAGGAATTGCCACCAGTGGACTCTCTGTATGATTTTAGGGCCAGTAGCTTGTCTTCTCTGGCTCTTACATGAAAAATAGTGCTAAGTTAGAACAAGATTTTTTAAATGTCAGGGTTTCATGTACCATTCTCCCATGTATTGCTATGACCATCTACAACTCATACTAGTAGTTTTCATTGACTCTACCTTTTATAACAAAAAATTCATTTCTCTTAAAAGGAAATTTTATATCACCAGGATAAATAAACAAGCAGAACCCATTACCTGACCAAAAAAGAACAAAATACTAGCAGTAAAAACAAATATAATAACAACTAAACAATTAAAATTTTTCTTTGGCAAGATGTTGTTGTCTGCCTAGAGACTGAACCTGGGTCTATTGTTTTTATTAATAAGGGTGTTTGCAAGTGCCAGGGCAGTATTAAAGACATCATAGCACCACACTGAGACTTTCTCCAGTCTGAAAACTAGGAGAACTGTAAAGAAATCTGTCTCATCTGATCGATGCTCTTTAAGGTTATGTTTGTGGGTGACATGAAAATCATCTCCAGCCCCTCTGGCAGCCTTCCCCCCAACACTCTCAGAAACTGAGTTAGGGGATTCCAAAAGTTCTTCCAGCTCTAACATTCTAAGACCCCTCCTTATCACCCACCTGCACTCCTCGCCTTCCAGCAGTTTGCGGTAGGTAGCAATCTCGATGTCCAAGGCCAGCTTTGTGCTCATGAGCTCCTGGTACTCCCTTAGCATCCGGGCCAGCTCCTCCTTGGCCTGATGCAGGGCGGCCTCCAGCTCGTCCAGCTTGGCCCGGGCATCCTTCAGGGCACAGTCGCCCCGCTGCTCAGCGTCGGCGATGGCTATCTCCAGGTTGGAGCACTGAGGGCCAGGAGGTAGCATCCTCCTGAGTTCTAAGGCACCCTGAGCCTCACTTTACCCCCTCCATGCACTCACAGTGGTTGGACAGAGCAAAGTTACAGCCATGGTAATGGAGTCTGTCAACCTGGGACTGGGAGGGGTGCTATCCTCTGCCCCTTGGCTTTCTGAAAAGACCCTTCCAATTGTTCCCAGACTTCAGATGAGGGCTAAATGAGGAAGATGAAATGAGGGGCTCCATTTGAGGAAGGGGGTTCTGAGATGGAGAACCAAGAGAAGAAGAAATATAGGTGAGTGCGTGTGGTGGGCAGTTTACCCCTCCCTTGGAAGTGAGCCAGGAACCCCTAAATCCCGTTCACCTGCTTCTTCACACTCTCAATCTCTGAGCGCAGCCTTTGGATGAGCCGGGTCAGCTCTGAGATCTCATTCTTGGTGTGCTTAAGGTCGTCTCCATGCCGACCAGCCGCCAGCTGGAGCTCCTGGAACTAGAGGAAGATGAGCCAAAGCAGAGACCTTGACTCAGGGCCTCGCAGACTGTGTCTTTGTCTGGGAAGTGTGGTAGGGGTGGGTAGGGGTCCCCAACTTCACCAGCTCTAACAGAAGTCTCCCACTCAATCATCAAATTGATTGATTGATTTTCCTTAAGCACAGTTGATCTCACCGATGGTTAGATTTGACCATAGGACTGTTGAAAGTCCCATATGCTCCACACTGCAACTTTATAGCGCACAACTCCAGTTATGGTACTCCCCTACCTACAACCCTTCAAAGTCTAGGTCAAATTCAAACTCCTGGTACAGCATCAAGGTGCTTTGAAATCTGGCATCCACCGGCCTTTCCAGACTCATTCCTCATAGCCCCTGCCCATCAGCTCCAAGTTCCCTCAATGTCCCACATGCTCTCAAGTCTCTGAGTCTTTGTCCTCTATCTGGCTCCAACTCAGTCATTACAAAGTCACTTCCTGCAGGATGTTTTCTCTAATCCCCTGGTTGGGTGCCTTCTGCCCTAGAGTTCCTGCCACACCAGTACCCAGATCTTACCACACTGTACTATGATCACAAGTTTCTATGTCCTTATCATCAGACTCAGAATGACTAGAGGGCAGAGCCTTTTTTTTTTTTTTTTTTTTTTTTTAATTTCTGAATTCCTAGCGCGTAGCTCAGTGTCTGTCTGGTACTCAAAAGAGGTGTGATTGATGAATGAATGAACCAAAGAGGGAGCTGATGAGCTGCGCATCTGTATTTTCTGTGACTTCCTTCCCTTCATAGTTCAGCTGGGACCTGGGTTACCGGCAATCTTGCTGGGCATGGAATAACATTTTGCGCACATGTGGTGGGGATAGATTTGTCTATACCCCAACACCACTAGTCATGAATTTTGGGCCATCTACTAGTTAGGGATTATTCTTGCCTTTGATGTCATCCATTGGATAGTTAACAGAAAGTATTCCATTTTTACTCCAGAATTTGGTTTCAGGGGCACACAAGAACATATGGCATTCAGACCTCTGGTGGCTGTACTCTGCCTGTCTCTGTCCCTGGGTGCTTGGCTTTGCCAGTTGTCTCATATCTGACTCCAGCAGGGCACTAGATTTAGGGTTCCTCTTAAAGGTAGGGGTCTTCTCTCTGTGTTCCCAAGTTTTATCTTTGGGGGTAATCCAGGGACAAAAAAACACTAGGGCAGGACAGGTGGCCTTCTCTTGCTTCTCCGCAAGGCTGTGTGAGCACAATGGCCCTCTCTACACTTCGACCAGGACAGAGGCACTAACTCCCCCAGTTCTGACACTAAGCACTCTCCTGAGTGTTGAGTCACATGGTCATCCCTGACCCTGGTTTGCAGCAGTGATGTAGAGAGATTTGAGGACGGGGGACTTGAGTTGGAACTTTTATCAAGAAGCCCAAGTCTGTGGTATCTCCCAGGCTTTGAAAGCTTCCCTTCCTCCCACCTCTGCAGGACAAATTTTTCTGTCCCTTTGGTAGCAAGGAAGCAGGGGTATAGACAAGATAAGATCTCAAGAGTGTGGATTTCCCTTGAGAAGAGGTCTGATAAACAGCAAGGAACAATAAGGAAGTTGCCACCTAGATCTGAGAAACCTAATATCTAAAAAATTATCTCCCCACCCACAACTCATTAGAGAGGTTAAGATCTAAATGACTCGAACACCCTCTTTACTCTTGGAGTTGGACTTGAATGAAAAGGTAAGAGTTACCTAATCTCAGATCACGGTGAAGAGATCCCCTAATTTATTATAATTAACAAGAGAGCTGAGACACCAACTGTCCATGTTTTCCTCCTTCCCAGACTCAGTTCACAACTCTGCCCCCAGAAGTTGCTCCTGACCTGCCCCATCTGATCCTAGTTTCCGAACCTCTGTCTCCCCTGCACTCATGACTCTGTTTGTGCCACATTCATTTGCACTCAGCTGTGCATGTCCTCCCATGGCTGTCATGATCTAAGTGGATCCTAAGGACAGAGCTTTGTCTTCTCCTCCTTTTGTGCTTCCTCCAGTGCCAGGGAGAGTGTCATGACCCAGCCAGTGTGTGGGCCATTGTGGGTCATGGGCCTGGACCAGTGGTCTTGGAACACGTGACTCTGGGTAGGTGTGCTGCCTCACCTTGCTCTGGTACAGGGCTTCTGCCTCAGCCTTGCTCTTCAGGGCAATCTCCTCATATTGGGCACGGACCTCATCAATGATGCTGTCCAGGTCCAGGTTCCGGTTGTTGTCCATGGACAGGATGACAGATGTGTCACTGATGTGGGACTGGATCTGAGCAATCTCCTGCATGGAAAACAAGGAAGCATGAAATGTCTATTGTGAGCAGAAGAAGATGACAAGGTAATGGCCCTATCCTAGCAGGGGAGCCCCCAAACCCTCCCAACCAGAGGCAGCTTCATTCTCTAAAGCTTATAAAAATGGAGGTCACCAGCCCAGAGGTTCCAACACTACACCTAAAAGCTTCTGAGTGTGTTCAAAGCAGCCCAAGAAGGAAACAGCCTATGTGTCTGTCCCCTGAGACTGGTCAGAAGTAGAGAAGGTAGAGAGGAAACAGCATGGACACCACACAAGAGACACTAAGGACACAGGAACCCCACAGATACTTGGCCGACAGGCTGAGGCTTGAAGCAGTGAAAAGGGTTTGAGGACTCCCCATCTCCACCCCTGGGGATTTCTGACCAAGAGCCGAGGAAGTTTCCCAAGTGGCAGAGAGAAGATAGGTAAAAATGAGAGTGTGCTCCACTGAAGGCCAGTGGGAACCTCTTAAGGACCCATGGCTTCCTGAAGGATGTGAGAGCAGAACACTGAAGGTCAGCCTGGGACTGATGACACACCTCCTTTGGAGGTATGGGGAGAGATGTCACCCTCATCTTTGATCTACAAACACCCCCAGCATCCAAATACTGGAGATCTCCTATGCTCTTAAAGTTGCTGATGAGTAAGTAACTGCCCATTCACATCTGTCCTTCAGAAGATAGAACTGGGGTGGGTATGAGGGAGCCTTACCCCCTCGTACAGACATTTGAAGAACTTGATCTCTCCGTCCAGGGCGTCCACCTTGGCCTGCAGCTCCACCTTACTCATGTAAGCTGCATCCACATCCTAAGGGAATTCAGAGATTCCCGAATTTACCTTTCTTCAAGCCCAGACAGCATTTCCCTGGGAACAGGCACCCCAGCACCAACTCTGTGACTAGCTGCCTCAGGGACTGGAGTCAAGACCCAGGGGGCAGGAATCTGACTTCCACCCAGGACTCACTGTGAGACCTTGAAGAAGTCCCTAGTGCCTCTGGAACTCCTTCTGCCCCATCCAACAATGGGATCATTTTACTGCCTCTATTTCTCAAATAAAAGTTATGAGAGAGCCCTATCCACACACCCCCACACCCTCCACAAGCCATCATTCAATAGTCACAGCCGAAGCCAGCCACAGAGATTTGTCAGAGACAGGGAGAGATCTGTCACCTGAGACTGGCCAAGAAGTAGGGAAGGTGGAGGGTAGAAGCAGGAAAATAAACCTGAAGCCCTTTTCAAAGCATGTTCTGCTCCTAAAGCCAAAGCAGGCATGACCTGGAGATTGACTATCCATGTTTGGACTCCTCCCCATTTACACAAAACATAGGGACTGACAAAGTGATGTGTTCTCAATAAACATCAAGGTGTCCCAACATGTCCCAAGCAGCAAATCCCTCCATCTGCGCTGGCACTTCAGCTCCAGACCCTTGTAGGGAGCACAGACTTCAGTCTCCTCTCTGATGTCACCCCCTGGCCTCCACACTCCATTCCCTGGCGACCGAAAGTTAGGCATCCCCTCCTCACCTTCTTAAGTACCACAAATTCATTCTCAGCAGTTGTGCGCTTATTTATTTCCTCTTCATACCTGCAAGAAAAGCCTCACAGTGAGCAGGATGTGTGTGTGTACCTTTTAATAGGTGTTATTCTACATCTTTGCAAATCTGTCCAACTCTCCAAGACTCTTTGTTCAGCATTGTGGGCAGGGTTTGAAGCAAATCTCCCAGGCCAGGTGACTGGATGGTTTGGGGTTTGGATTTCCTCTGCTGTCTGGAGAATGAATAGGTTCTTCCTCCTCCCACTCAGTTTCCAAATCACAGGAACATACTGCTGCCCCTTTCAGCCATGATGCTTGTGTCACCCAGCTGTCTGACACCCCTACCCACAACTCCACCTCATCCCAAAGCATGAGTCCCAAGGAAGCCAGAACTGTCCCCTGGAAGAGGGAGAAGCATGGCCCAAATGTCCAGGACCAGAGGGAAATAAGAAAGGAAGCCCAACAGAAATTCCAGATCCCTGCCATGCTGAGGAATTTTCCTTGGAACTTAGAGGAAAACAGTGAGCTGGGGAGCCAAGAGTCTGTGGGGTATGCACACTTGAGCCCTCGAGAGTGGGGAGAGAAGAGAACATGCCCAAGAGGTGGTCACCTGTCATGACAGTCCTGCCGCTTTCTAAGAGGCTGGCCGTCCCCTGTCCGGCTTGCCTGGCTGTCCAGAGAAGGCCCTCATCTTCCCCAGGCAGAGGAGCTCAAGATGGGCCACTCCCACCTGAGCTCAGTGCTCCTCAGACCAAAAGCAAATGTCTCAGTGCCAGCTGGGAAAGCCCACACCAAGAGGTGATCGACCTGCGTGCAGGATCCCTGCTCACCGCTTCTTGTAGTCCTCCACCACGTCCCGCATGTTCCTCAGCTCCGAGTCCAGCCTCACCCTGTCCCCAGACAGCGTCTCCAGCTGCTTCCGCAGGGTGCTGATGTAGCCCTCGTACACGGGCTCCAGGTTGTTCTTGCAGTTGTTCAGGTCCAGCTGCTGCAGCAGCTCCCACTTGGTCTCCAGCACCTGGTTCTGCTGCTCCAGGAACCGCACCTGGAACCCAGACCAACAGGAACTCCGTCATGGAGAGAGGCTGTGGGGTTTCCTTTCCTAGATGGTAGCTGTGTTTTTTCATGCTTCATTAGCTTAAGGGGTGGGTAAGCCTCAGCCCTTAGAAAAGTCACTCATGCCCCTCCCCACCCAGGCCCTTTGTCTGACTGAGGGTTCTCTTTCTGGGAGCAGCCAGTACAATCATTACCCTCTAGTCAAGATCTGTCTCCTCTTCACCTGTCTAAACCTGCCTGGACCAATGTTGGTGGTCACCCTGAGCCACCTCTCTTAGGCATGTTCTTAAACATGTAAACAGGCCTATAATGGCCTTCATGCTCCTGAGTGGCTCTGTTGGGCCCAGTGGCCTGACCTGCGCTCTGCCTACTCTCTGTCTCCTCGGTCATGGCCTTTCCCAGCCCAACCAGAGGTCGGTGCTCAGCTGACTTTGGGTCTCAGCCCCTCCTATGTTCATGTCCAACTCTCTATGATCTCAGAGCATTTCCCAGCATTCTCAAGTGGCAGCCTATAAATATTGTACCATTCCCTTGCAGAAAACCCTCTGGTGTTCCACATCACCTACAGAGCCAAGTCCAAATCCCTCTTATGCTCTTCACAAGGTGCCCGGTCCCTCTTCCACCATTCACCTAGCACCCACGCAGACCCAAGTGGTCCCCACTCTCCGGGAGAGTCCTTCAGGCTGCACGTGATGGCTCCCTCTCCCTAAGTTGCCTTTTCCCATCTCTGTCTGGCTTGACCACCCTACCTCAATGTCACCTTTGGTAAGCTTCCTCTACCCCCTGAAAATCAGAAAGCCTATTTCCCAAGATGTTCTTACCCCTTTGTTCCTCGATGGTTCTCAAACTAGAGTGTGCCTCAGCATCACCTTTGGAATGTGTTAGAAATGCGCATTCTCAGACCTCTCTCCCAGAGTTTGTGGTTCAGTAGGCATGAGGTGGGGCCTGAGAATGTGCATTTCCAATGAATGCCTCGGTTATGTTGATGCTGCCAGTTCAGGGACCACTTTGGGGAACCCCTAGTCCAGTGCACCACCGATCCCTGTGCCTTGCCCTACAGTTTGGACATATTACAGACCATGAGTCTGTCTTCTGGCCAGAATCTGAGCTGCTTTGAGTCCCATAAGAGATGGAGGTGGGCCTTATGGCATTCTACACATCTGAGGCTGCCACAGGCCTCTCCATGGTCTGGCTTCTAAGTTTCGCACACCATCACTCTCCTACTTCTCAGCTCATGCCACTTTCCCTG
This sequence comes from Glossophaga mutica, assembly GCA_039655065.1. Classification (NCBI taxonomy): domain Eukaryota; kingdom Metazoa; phylum Chordata; class Mammalia; order Chiroptera; family Phyllostomidae; genus Glossophaga; species Glossophaga mutica. The sequence goes on from CM077304.1 coordinate 51,934,582, forward strand.
CCTCCAGGAGACCTTCCCAGACTAAGCCGTCTAGTTCCTCCCACCCTGGCCACCCTGATCTCTCAGCACTGATGTCCAGGGTTTGTCCAGTTCCTCCCTGCCCTGTCCTCGTTGTGTCTGCATGCTGGGGAGGTATTCTGCCTTTGTCTGCCTCAGACAGGGGGGCTCCCCAAGGCAGTGAAGGTAGAAGAAGGAAGGAACTCTACACGGCTTTCTCCAGAAGTCTCACCTTGTCGATGAAGGAGGCGAACTTGTCATTGAGGGTCTTGATCTGCTCCCGCTCTTGAGCACGCACTTGCTGGATCTTGGGGTCCAGCTCCACATTAAGGGGAGCCAGGAGGCTCTTGTTGATGGTGACCTGAGGGATGCCTCCTGGAGGGCACATAGATGGACACATGGGCCCAAGGGCCACACTGCCAAACATGCTGCCAGCAAAACCGCTGGCCCGGCTTCGGCCAAACCCATAGCTCCCCGTCCGCCCACTGCCACTGGTCACGTTGAAGGAGATGCTCCTGGTGCCCCCCAGGCTGTAAAGGCTCCGACTGCTGAAGCCCCCTTTGCCCCCTGCCCGGTAGGAGGATGAGCTGCCCCCCAAGAGCACAGCCGAGCAGCCGCTGAAGCCCCCCTTGGCAGTTCCTGACTTGTAAGTGAATTGGCGGCTCATGCTGGAAAGGTCAGAGATCTGGAATAAAAAGCTAATCCTCAGGTGAGATGCAACTCACCAGCCTATGATCTTGGTCTCTCCCTTTATAGGGTTTGAGAGGCAGCCACTGCACTAATTTGTGGGCTTAGTTTGCCTGGGAGCAAGAAATCATTTTCTTTCAGCAAACTCAGAGATACCAGCTGAATAATTTGAAACCCCCCAAAGTGATAGGCTTGCAAGCTTTGCTCATGTAATTTGAGTCTTATCTAATTAATGTGGGGCATTTAGCCTGGCCAAATTATCCCTAGAAAGATCTTGGCCAGGAGGTTTGTCACAGCCTCAACTGCCTTTCTGCAGGGAGTGGTAAGGGGAGTGGGTGGATTGCGGGGGTACAGAGGGGAGACCTTTAATTGACAGTGTCATCTGTGAGAGATCTCATGACTGTACCAGCATCAGATGGGCTGCTTCAGGGACCACTTTTATGTGGTTAGGAAGAGACTCCACAGCCTAGGTTCCCAGGGTTCCTGGAGACAGTTCCTGTGGTGGCCAGAACCATGGGCAATGAGCTGGGACTAGGAATCCAACCCAGCCCTCTGGCTGCCAGCCCCTGCGTGGCCTTCCAGGAGGGTCTCCTGCTCCTCTGTGCTGGCCAGCTGCTCTGCACACACTGATTTGCTCCAGCCTCTTTCCACCACCCTCACCCTTGACCTTGCAATAATAATATTGCTACTATTCATAATAGCTCACACTGGTGAAACAGTATTAAAAAAAGCTCCTGGCACACAGCTCATTTAATCCACTTGACCTGGGGAAGAGTTGTGATGATCCACATTTAACAAATGGGAAAACCAAGGCTCAGATAGTTGAGGCCAGCAAACATTTCATGAGCCCTTTCTTTGTATGAATCCCAAAGGATGCCAATGCCCAACAAAACCTAGGCCCCAGCCCAGAGGACTCCCTTAGCTGGTCTCTGTCCCCACATTCAGAGGGGCCTTACCTGTGCAGGCCTTATTCATCTGTCCAACCAGACAGCCAGCCATTTGCCTGCTCATTCATTCAGCCATCCATCCGCTCATTTAACAAACCTCTGTTGAGAGCTGACTTTGTCTTGGGTACTGTGCTAGGCTCCAGGGTCATAAATTAGTAAGACAGAAACCTAGTTTTCAATTCTAGGGGACACTGAAATTTCACTGGACCTTGACATTACCAAAGTATTCACAATTCCCAAATCCCAAGTATATTCACAGTACATCATTTCCTCCATAAAAATGCAATTATTTCACTAGCTAAAGTGCTTGAATGACAAGTTTGCCAATCCCTCTTTGCTATTTCTGTGCTGAGATTATGTCACTATTCTGTATTATATAACACAATAACACTGTATTTCTAATACTGTTGTACCAAACGATTGCCAAATTTAACCTTCCCTTCTTTTTTTATACAAAAGAGCTATTTTCTAGTTAAGAACAATCATTTTCTTAGATGGTCTCAATTTCCCTACCAGAAATGGCACTTGGTGATTTTTTTACAGTATTTTCCCATTAGACACAGGATTTATCTCTTTACGACTTTTTTGTAAGGCACAAGGGAAGACCGACAAAGCTGTGCCCTGGCGACAACGTTGAGTGTTCCAGCCAGAGTCACCCCCTAACTGACTCTTCTCAGCATACAGGAGTCAAGGTAGACGCAACTCAGACACTGCTCTCTGCAGAACTACAAACTGCTGTCACCGGTCTTAAGATCGCTCCCCAAGGGCTGAAAGCAAGTGTTCACAGTGTGAACGCCAGCTCTGCGGTATGGTGCGTGGGTGTCAATGTGCAGCTAGCCCCCTCATCCTGAGTGGTCTTCACTTCCCATCTCCTAGTGAACCTGCCACAAGTTACCCTGGGAAAACTTCTCTGGTCACAGCTCAGTCCAGCCACGTCTCTGCTCTAATTCGGAGTCTCTACCTGTGTTCCAGGTGTGTGCCAATCTTCCCCAACAGCCAGAGTTTCTCGAGGACAAGTCCCATCCTCCCTCTAGTCCTCTTTACCCACTGCCCAGAACCATGGGGGTGAGGGATTCTCAGGAAGTCTTGGAGGGTGCAAAAAGACTCTTATGAGTCCCCCAAAATCACTTGTCCTGAGGACAGGCTCCTTAGCACTTGTCTTTAAAACCTTCTTAAATTACTTTTTAACTGGCATCCTGCCACTGCTCTCCACAGGGAAAACTCGATGTCAGCTGACCCCTTATCAGCCCTCACCCAATTACTGAGTCAGCCCCACCTCCCACAGGGGGGCAGTGCCGCAGTGGGCCTTCATCCATGGCCTTAGGGGAGGTGTCTCTGATGGGTTTAGCACAAAAGAAACAGGAAATTTACTTCCATCATCCCAGGTGCAATAAATCCTGCTGTGAACGAATATTTAGTATATCTTTTCCTGATAGATGGAACAGCAGTACTTGATCTTACACTGCTCTAGTGAGGGAAATGGTATGAACACCATTCTTCCACCTATTGCAACGAAAAACCTGGATATTAATGTGAGACATATGGAAGAAGGCTCTGAAAGGCAGAGGGAAGAAGCATGCCAGCCAGGGACCTCGGGAGTCAGGGAACGACATGGTGGTGAGCTCCCTGGTTTTCTGTTTGTTTCATATACTCCAGACTTGGAGTGAAAGAAAGCAGCGCCTGGGAAGGGCACTGGTGTTTAAAAGCCCTGACAAAAGCCTTATCTGTCAGCCAGACCTGTGGAGATGGGGCAGCCCAGCAAGACAGAAATTTTGTGGACAGTAACCACTCCGCTCCAGTCAGCACACAGCAAACACTGCAGCCCCACCCCATCCACTAAAGCAGAGTGGGAACCCTAGACTACAAGCTCAGCAGTGATTGAAAACACTCTCAGATGAAGAAAAACTAAGAGAGTCTGTGGCCAGCAGGACTGCCTTATGAAAATAGCTAAAGGGAGTTCTCTGAACAGAAAGGAAATGATAACAGAAAAAACCTTGGAACACCAAGAAGAAAATAATGTGGTAATAAAAAGTAAGGGTTGCCTGACTGGTGTGATTCAGTGGATCAAGTGCTGGCCTGAGAACCAAAGACTCACCAGTTCAATTCCCAGTCAGGGCACATGCCTGGGCTGCAGGCCAGGTCCCCAGTGCGAGAGGCAACCACACATTGATATGTCGATCCCTCGCTTTCTCCTTCTCTTCCCCCTCTCTAAAAATGAATAAATAAAATCTTTTTTTTAAAAAAAGGGTAAATGCAATAGACTTTCCTTCTCCTCTTGAATTTTCTAAATGTTTGAACCTTGAAGCAAAAATTATGATATAGTCTGATGTGATTCTAAAGATATTTAGAGGAAATATTTAAGAAATTACATTATAAATGAGAGTTGATAAGGGATGTAAGATTTAAGATTTCTTCACTTCACTTGAACTGGGAAAAGGATGGCCATCCAGTGTGAACGAACCAAAATTATATCTATTTTTTGTTACCTTGGCAAAAAATATATTTTTGGTGTGCCACAGAATTTTAGTGAATAGTTTCTATGTGCCATGATATGAAAAAGGCTGAATATCACTGGGCCAGACAGAGAGCTTTCTGACTTCATATCAAAAGCATGATCCATAAAAGAAAATTCAATAAACTGCACTCCTCAAAATTAAAAACTTTCCTCTAAAAAAAAAAAAAAAACCCTGTTAACAGGATAAAAAGACAAAGCTACAGACTGGGAGAAATTATTTGCAAATCATATATCCACCAAAAGACTTGTACTAGAATATATAATGAACTCAACAATAAATAACTAAGCAATTTAGAAAGTGCGCAAAACACTTGAAGAGCAATTCATTGAACAGGCGGTACAGATAGTAACTAAGCACAGGAAAAAATTCATTATCATCAGCCATTAAGGAAACGCAAGTTTAAGCCACAATGAGAATCTCTGCCCATCTACCAGAACGGCTAAAATAAAACTTAGTGACAACACTAAAAGCTGGCGAGGACTCCAAGAAACTGGATCACTCCTGTGCTGCCACTGGGAATGCAAAATGAGACAGCCACTCTGGAAAACCACTTGGCAATTTCTAAAAAAAACTAAACATGCAACTGCCGTATATCCCAGCGATGACACGCCTGGGCATTTATCTCAGAGAAGTGAAGCCTCATGTTCACACAAAAACCTGGTCACAGATGTTTATAGTAGCTTTATGTGTAACAGCCAAAAAATGTCAACACCCCTTATGCCCTTCAGTGGGTGACAAGCTGCAGTACGGCCATGCCAGGGAGTACCCTCAGCAGCGAAAAGGAACAAACGAGTGATGCCTGCAACAGCCTGGATGAATCTCCAGAGAATCGTGCTGAGTGCAAAAAGCCAATCACCAAAGATTCCGCACTGTATGGCTCTATTTATATAACATTCCTGAAATATGACAATGAGACGCCCTGATGAGACTATGGAAAACAGATCAGCGGTTACCAGAGGTAAGGAAGGAGTGTCACAGGAGGAAAGTGAGTGCGTCAAAGACAACAGGCGGGATCCTTGTGGTGATGGAACTGTTCTGTATCTTAACTGTATCTACATCAACATCCTGGTCGCCATGTTGTACTACAGTCTCGCAAGGTGCTATCATCTTGAGACATTTATTGATCGCTCACTATGTGCCATGTACAGTTCTGAGCACATTAATCCTGAAAATAACCCTATCCAGGAGATTCAATTAATGTACATTTTTATGGGTAAGGAAACTGAGGCACAGAGAGGTTCAGTTACCTGAACAAGGTCACACAGCTGGGTGCCAGGAATGGAAGCCAGGTAGTCCACTGTAGGGCCCATGCACTTAAGCATTATGACCTGAAATCTTTTTAAAATAACCCATTTCCCCAACTCTAAGATTGTTATTCAAAAGGTGTAAGGTAGAGCCTGAGCTTGTAGAGTTTATCTTGCCTTCCAGTTTTTTCTTTGGAACTTCAACCCATTCTTAGGGGCTCTGCCTTTTAAGGTTACAATCAAGAGCATTAAATAACTTCAGCTCACTTTCCATGGTTTAGAACTTAGTTTCATGGCCAGAAGTGTTTGCAAGGGAGGGTTAGAAATGTAGTCTTTAGGTGGGTAGCCAAGTCTCACCTACAGTTTCTATTTCTGTAGTGAGAGGAGAAAGAACCCTGGGGAGGGACAGCAGGCTCGGGCACACGGTCTGCTAAATCAGCATCCTCGTCTCTGTATGACTCCACTGTTTAAAACCGCGTGATGAGGCCCGAACCTCTTCGGGCAATGCAGCAGCAGGATAAACAGCCATTCTGGTTTGCCTGGGACTGAGTGGGTTCTCAGACTGTGGGACTTTCAGTTTTAAAACCAGGAGTGTTCCAGGAAAACAGAACAAGTTAGCCAATCTCCCAGAAAGGCTCTCATCTCATGATCTGGCCCACCCCCTCTCCTACCACTTTTCTCCAAGCTCTGCCAGATCTCACCTCCTTGAAAGAACCCCAAAAGCCACGCTCTTATCAACCTTGTTTTCATTTATTCAACCTGTATGTGTTGACCACCTACTGTGGGCTTGGCTTCCTCACAGGAGATAGAGCACCTCTCCCTAAAACACTCCCCACGCAAGGCTAACTCCTCCTCCTCTGTCCAGTCTCAGGGGTCGGCTGTGGGGCTCCTCATCACAGAAGTCTCCCCGCAGCCCTAGCCTGGCCCCTGGCTCCTGGTGCACAGTTCCTTCCCACCACCGCACTCTGTCGCTGCACTCTGACACTCTGACGCACGCCCCCTGGCCTGTCTTCCCAGTAGACAAAGGCCTCGGTCGCCTTTTCTGTGCCCATGTTGAGAACAGATTATGGCACAGAGTAGGAGCTCAATGGTTATTGAACAAATGCTGCCACTCCAAGAGCCTAGGGCTTGCACAGACAAGGAGCTATGCCCACCCTCTCCCTGGCTACCTTCCCTCCTGTAGGTGCTCGTGACGGGGAACTGATGAGACCCCGTCCTGGTCCGACACCACAGGACTCCACAGCCTGGGAATGGCTTTCTGAGACAAGCAGAAGACACGGCAACGGAGTTGCCCTCCCGACCTGCGCCCCCAGGCTGCTGCTTCCCACTAAACACCCTCTGGTCACTTACCCAATAATAACCCTTATAATGATGATTACCCCTTAATTAGGCAATAATAATACCAGCTTGACTGCCAAGCAGGGCTCAAGGACCTGAGGTTAATGATTTTAAACATGGAGTTTTCCCAATAAGGAGGGAACATAAGGAGCATTTTTACTCACCTCGTAAAGCTAAATAGAAATGACATGCCCTTCTGTCAGCAGGGATAAGTGAGCAGGGACAACAGCAAATGAGTGTGTGGGCGAGCGCGTGCGCGCGCTCGTTGCAGGAGGGAGAACTGTGTTGAACAATATTCAGGGTCCATCTGGTCAGTGACTAAAAGTTACCAAATGGATTAATTTCCCATGAAGTTTATTGGAAAGTGTGGCGGGGAAGGGAGAGGGCTGAGGCGGGGGTAGCGGCAGAAGCAGACAACTCTTTGAAAAGAAACACAACCGTAATTGAACAACAATAAAACAATTAAAAAAATAAAGTCTTAAAAAGAAAAGAAAAGACACACAACACACAAGATCTTCTCCACAGGGAGGAGAGGCCCAGGACTGTTCTGATGCCCTTCAGAGTCCAGCAGGTCCCGGTGGGCATTGATTTCAAACTGGACTCGGTCTGACACGTGGTCCTGACACATCTTTGCTTCCTTTCCATTCTATCCTCATCCCTGCAGAAGGGGAGACACCTGAACTCAGCCCCCTCTCCCGTCGTCTCCCACACTGGCTTTCCCAGGCTCAGGGGTGGGGCCAGGCTGGCACACCTGCACCCACCAGGTCCCTGTAGGTCTTTCTCTCCCTTCCTCTTTTTGGTGGGAGCTGGAGTCCCACCTCAGTCTGTGGGCACTGGCTGTGTGTTCTTGAACAAGATGCTTTTTGCCTCATGGCCCCATGGAGTGGATCTGAGTAGAAAGTTCCAAGGTTCCCTTTGCATTTAAGATTCTACATTCGCCTCCAGGTTGTCAGGACTCCCGGAGAGATGCCTTCACCCAGGTCTGTGAATCAGTGGGAGGTGGAGTCCTGGTACCCCAGACTGGATCACACGGAGCTTTAGAAAATAAAATTGAAACAAGTTCTTGATAAACCACGGAGGCAGATTATCAGAATGATGACTGACACCATGAAGGTGGACAACTGAGAATGGACAGCGATCATCGAAGAAGAGATGTGCGTGCCTGTCCCTCAGGACCAAGAGAGAGGAGAGCTTGAGCTTTTCATTCTGTACCACGGAAGGGGACGGCATGGAACAAGAGCACTACAGGGGCGCAGGGCTCGCAGGGGAAAGGTGCTGGCAGACCTGTCAGCCCATGGAGACCGCACGTGAAGGGGTCCCATTGACCCCCAACCTTTGGATGTACGAAAAAAGGAAAGAAGGATTTGTTTGGACCCAGGAGCCTGTCTCCAAATTGCCAAAGAAAATAAAAGGTGAGGTTAGGGCCAGAGGGGGTATATTCTCTGTGAAACACTCTAGCTGAGAGATGTCACAGGATCAGGCCCAAAGACTCAACTTTGCCCCTGGGGGAAATCTACAGGTTTCTGTGCCCTGGTTTCTTGTTGAACTCGACTCTTCACTTCCCTCACCGGAACTGGTGTCTCCAGAAATCCCAACCTGAGGTCTGGATCCTCGGGAGCTCCTGCTGGCCCCTGAAGACCTCACAGCCCTGGAGGCAGGCCACAGGACGAGGAGTGACTGTCTGAGACCACACAGCCAGTGTCTGCAGAGTGAAGCTGGGGCCCCGGGGCCCCCAGCCTTCTAGTAGAGGGCTCCTCTCTCCGTATCTCAGGCAAGGAGAAGGGTGACTCCTGACAGGCCAGCAAAGGAGAGCTCCCCGTTACTCACCGTAGCTCACATTGGTGACTTCTTCAGACAGCCTGTTGGCATGAACACAATCATAAAAGTCAATAAATCCTCTAACCGAGACTCAAAGGAGGTTAATTTCCAGAAAGATATCCTAGGTCTGATCCATAATTCGTAATTCAGTTTCACTATGGAAAATACCTGGGTCCCAGAATTGCATCAGTTCCTGCCTAGAGTAACAAGGACCCGAGCTCCCACCACAGTGAACTTGACACTCTTGTCTCCAGTCTCCCATTCTGCTCCTCGCTCCCTGGTGCCCTTGGCCCTCAAGTGCCTCTGCACCCTTTCCACAGCCAGGGCTCAGTGCAGTCGTACTGGATTGGACAAAGCTAAGGAATGCTATACCTTTTTCCTCTACCTTTCGCAATGGAAGGGAATTGCTCCACTTTTCCCTTTGGTCCAGAGGTCTAGAAAGATATTTGGAGGAGTTAAGGACTCCAGCATACAGGGCTAGGATCTATGCTAATTATATATACTCTGGACAAAGGCCCTGACTGGACACATACCCAACCACCGCTGACAAAACTCAGGTATCATTTCAGGAATAATGAGGCATTAATTAATTGTTCCATCACACAGGTAGAAATGCTGGCTGATGTGCCTTCCCAGGTGGGCTGCAGGCTGGTGGCATGGGTGCTGACATCCAGCAGCTCCCACTTGGTCTCCGACACCTGGTTCTGCTGCTCCAGGAGCTGCACCTAAAACCGGAATTCCAAGGGTTCAACCCCAAGGGGCAGTGTAGTGGGCTTGAGAGGTCCTTGCTCACCTGGCAAGAGAGACAAGTGATTCTAGTCTGGCACTGATTTCCCACATGCTGTGACAGAGGCTGGTTTAACCCCACTGCCCGGAGAAATTTCAGTTATGTGTATACGGCCAGTTGCTTAGGAGAGTGGTGCTCAGACTCTAGAAGGCATTCAAATCGATCACTTGGAAGATCAGAAAGGGCATGGGGGTCCAGGTTTCTCAGTGTAGGGTGGGGTCTAGGCCTTGGTGTGTCTGCCAACTTCCCTGCTTGATTCTGATTTCCACCCAAGCTTGAGAACCACTGGCCCAGATCATTTGGGAAGAAGGGATGTCAGGAAGAAACTCATCAATGAGCCAGCAAAATAACTCACTCTCAGGAACCTTCTTTTACAAATCATAACTATTTTGTGTGGACAGAATATTCCCTGTCCTCACTCTCCTCGCTGTCTTCATGATGTTGCAAGAGACAGCAGCAACAGGAGCAAAATTAACTGAGAATGTGCACCTTGAATTTGTTGAGCACCTTCCTGATAAAGATCAGGAGACATTTCTTCCTACAACCAATCTCTCCCTTACGCCTCCCTACCACACCCGCCCCTTCTCACAGCACAGCAGGCTCTGAGGCCTGAGAAGGAAACACACAGTTTGATTTTTTTTTTCCCTAAGCCAGAGCTTTAATCAAGCAGGAATCCCATACAATTTCCCACATCTTTTTTTCAGCTTTATTGAGGTATAATGGGTAGATAAACTTATGATATATTCAGAGTACAATACTGTGAAAGAGTCCTCACCATCAAGTTCATTAACACATCCATCAGCTCATATATTTGCCCTTTTTGTGTGTATGAGAGGACATTTAATTATACTCTCTTAGTACATTGTAACTGTAGCCACCATGAAAGAACATAGTTCCTCAATACACATCTACACTGGTAAGTCTGCCCAAACCCAGAGCTCTGGGCACATTTATTAATTCTACTTTACTTCTTACTGGCTTCTCCTAATTTTTTCTGAGCTCCAAGTCCTTGCAATTGTGCTAATCCATAGCCACTCCTCCCTAAGGAAGAGTACCCTGAGGAAGGCAAGGCTAGGCAGAGCTAGAGCATTCCTCCCAGACAATCCCGAGCATCCCATAGATGGAAACTCAAGATGCAGCCTTCCTGGCCCCTCTTTTTCCCAGGCTGTTCAGGGTAAACCTCCATCTAAGGCTGGTCCAAAAACAGATCATTTGGCATAGCTAATATAAGAAGTCTGGTCTCCTTTTGGTGGTAGGGCTACATAAGATCTGCAAGTCAGAATTTTCCAAGGCTATGGGCACAGCTCACTCCTCCCAGCCTAACCTACAGAATTTGAAAATCACCTGGCCAAATCATTTACATTGATTCCATGCTCCTTTTCCAGAGCCCATCACCTGGGTACTATCTCTGATTCTGGTGGTCTCCATTCTCTGGCTTGGGGAACAGAAATTCCAGTTTGCTCAGAGGGAAACTCTTAGACTCAAATCACATGAGGAAGAAACCTTTGCCAATGTCTTTTTTTTTTTAAATATTTATTTATTTATTTATTTTTAGAGGGGAAGGGTAGGAGAGAGGGAGAAGGAGAGAAATATCAATGTATGGTTGCCTCTTATGTGTCCCATGCTGGGAACTGGCCTGCAACCCAGGCATGTGCCCTGACTGGGAATCAAACCGTGATCCTTTGGTTCGCAGGCCCGAGCTCAATCCACTGAGCTACACCAGCCAGGGCCCTTTGCCAATGTCTTAATGTGTCCCCTTACAAGACACCCACTGACCATTCTGACTTTTTAAAAACTAGGCTTCTCATCCTAGTCCAATTTACTGTTCATGCAGGAGGGATCACCTTTATTTCAGGGCAAGACTGGAAGGACCCAAGTTTGACATGCAGTGATGAGTCACTGAGGCTCAGACTCAGTTTCCTAGGGAGGTTGGAGAGCATGGAAACAAAGTGGGTGCCATCCAGCAGGACCAGCTTTAAGGGGCAGGGACTGAACTAGCTGGCCTGCACTGACTGACACAGTAGCCACTTGCCACATTTCCATCATGGCAGAAAGGCCTTGTCTGCAGGTCCCTGGGGTTATTTAGGCCTGGCTCTCTTGTCTCCAGGCATCAGCACTCACCTTGTCAATGGAGGAGGCAAAAATGTTGTTCAGTTTCTTAATCTGCCCCTGCTCCTGCTGCTTCACCTTTTGGACTTCAGGGTCAGTGTTTGCATCCAAAGGCTCCAACAAGCTTGGGTTGACTACAACTGCCTGGATGCCCCCAGGCCAGACTGCTGGGCCTACTGACCCCAGCCCCCCACAACCACTGCCAAGGCCAAAGCCCACCCCGCTGAGACCGCCCCGCCAAAACGTCCATACCCATGGCTCCTCAGACTGCTACAATGAGACAGACCTCCAGCTACATTGGTGGCGATGCTCCTGCTCTCACCAAGACTAATGAGACTCTGGCTACTGTAACTTCCCCTAGCATAACTTTGGCAGGGGCCACTGCTCTTCTGGGGTCTCGTTTCCCTAATAAAGTTATAAATCATAACTTTATCTATCCATTATATCTCAATAAAGCTGGAAAAAATGAGGTGGGAAATTATATGGGATTCCTGCTTGATTAAAGCTCTGGCTTAGCGAAATGAGACCGACAGAGGGCTTCCTGCCCATCCACCAACTTCCTGGCAGGGAGGCTGAGCCACTGCTGGAGATCCCATTCGAGCCCTTCAAGGCGTAGACCTGCCTGCTCATGGTGACTCAAGGGCAGCGAGTGACTCTGGGAAGGTGGGAAACAGTGTCTCAGTGTTCCCTGCTGGAGCATGGAAAGCTCCCCTTATATAGTTCTTGGAGTTGGCAGCAGGCCAAGGATAGATTCATGGGTTTGGCTCCCCAAAGCTGAAAGTGAGAAGAAAATAAATAACACCATCTACTTGGGAACAGTATGTCAAATAATTGTTACTTAGCAGGGTTTGCTTATTATTTTTTATCCATCAGCTATCAGCTAACCTCGGCAATACGAGGTATAGACATTTATACCCAAAAAGCTCTCAGATAGGGTATTTTCTGAGATTGTTCATATTTCTACACTTCTAGTTTCTACCAGATTGGTATTGAAACTTTAGATACATCCCCTAGAAGCTTTAGCACAGCGACACTGATGAATTAGAAACTGATACCTGGGAAGAATGGCGATTCAGGGATACCCACTCAGTTGGGTTTTCTCTAGTTGGTGGGAATTGTTTCTGCCTCTCTACCAAAAAGCTTTTTCCCAGAACAAATTTCAAAATAAGAATAAAGAATTACCAAATAAACTATTTCCATCAGTGAACTATTATATAGATAATAAAAATTATGGTTACAGGATTTGTTTGTGCAAACATAAAAAAATTAAAAATAAAGTCTTTTTTTAAAATTCAGTTTTAATATTAAGTGAGAAAAGGAGAAATCAAAATTGCATAATGAGTACTACTAAATCTAAGGCACAGAATAGAAGGCAGGCTTGCAGTAAGACTGGAGATAAATATAATATGAGCATAACTATATTCTTTATAAAAACTGACTAAAGCTAAATACTTTAGGAAAATACCTTCAAAATTCATATCAAAATGTTAACAGTAGTTGTTTCATGTAATAGTTGACTTTTTAACTTTCTTTCTATTTTTCCAAGCCTAAAATAGTCAGCAGCTATTACTTTCACATTAGAAGTCAAGCCCTGTCAGGCTATAATCTCCTCTGCAGGGAAGTGAGAGCAGCCCTTCCCTTAAAAAAACTCAGACAGGCCAAGGACCCTCATCCCTTCTTTTGCTTGTGCCCTAACTATGGGGACAGCTTCCTGAGGGAATATTCTAGACTCACGCTCCCCTTGCTACCTTTCACCTAGGCCAGGAAAATGCAGGTTATCCCGCTGACCAGCAGTCCCACCATGGGCCCTTAACTCACGCCTTCCAGCTGACGTAGCAGGCCTGGCCCAGGTCACTTGGCACAGGCGTGCATACACACGTGCCCTGGCCAGGCTTGGCGACTCTCCCAGTTGGTCTCCTTTTCTAGACCCAGAATAGAAGCTGGGATGTCTGCTCCACCTGTAATCCTGTACGTGCTCTGCTCAGCCAGGCCTTGGTAGCCACCCCCACCTATCGTATGAACACCTCAAACCCTTCACTGGTAGGAAATCCAGGAAGAGGTGGAAAGCAGAATGGAATGTAGTAGAAATAGTTTAGGATGTGAGAGCACAGCTTTGATTTTTTATTCCCGCTTCAGTACTTCCTACTTTTGTGTCTATGGACTTTTCAGCCTCGGTTTGTCATCTTTCAAAACAGGGTGATAGTGGCACCTGTCTTTGCTACTTAGCCAGAGTGTTACAGAAACCATCCAAGAGAATGAACGTAATGCTGGTTTTTACCGTTGGTAAAAGTGTTTCAGCCCACGCCTTTTTTTGGCAGTAATTTTGTTTAATCCTCACAACAGTTCTGTGATTATTTTCATTTTTTAGAAGTGAAAACTAAGGTTCAAGAGATTGACTGCTTTGCCCAATAGATGCAATTAGTTTAGTAGTAGAGGTGGGATTTGAACCAAGGCTGACTGATTCTAGAATTTAATACATAAATGTTGAATTGAATCAGATACTGAATTCATAAATATTGAGTAGACATAGATTGAGAGCTTTGAGGTTCAGGAGGAAGTGGAGAGCCTAGACAGAGGGCGGTCTTTACAGAGACGTTGAGGGAGCCCCACTAGATGTGAGGGCTGGGAAAGAGGGAGCCTGAGATGGGGCACAGAAAACTGGAAAGGTGAAAGTGGGACAAAGGTGGGAAGACCAGCCAAGTCACAGTTGAAGAGATTAACAATGAGAACAGCGAAGGGGGTGTGGAAGGGGCAACTGTGGGTTCCCAGGCAGAGGCAGAATATAATTGTGCAATACTCTCTGCTTTTATTTTCCTTTTCCTTCATAGGTTTTTATTTTAAGAGAAACTTTTTTGATCATCAGGTAGGTAAAGTATCTTAACTAGAACACCAAAAACCCAAACCATTTTAAGTATTGATAAACTGGAATTTATCAACATTAAAACCTTTCACTCTTTGTAAGATGCCATTAAGAAAAATAAAAAAGACAAGTCACACACTGGGAGAAAATATTCTCAATACATGTATTTGACAAAGGACTGTTATCCAGAATGCATGAAAAAGTCCTGCAATTCAACAAGTCAAGCCACCCAATAAAAATCCATGCAAGATTTGGGCAGACTTTCCCCAAAAGATGCACAAATGACCAGTAAGCACAAGAAACAGTGTTTAACATCACTAGACATCAGAAAAAAACGTTACTAAACCACAATGAAATAACATAGGCATCCGTTAGATGACAAAGACTGACAATGCCCATTGTTGGAGAGGAGGTGGAGCAACCAGATCTCTCCTATGTTGCCGCTGGACATGGAAAGCCATGCATTCACTCCGCCCAGGCGTGAGCGTTCTGGATAGCCTGGTAGGTGTATATTGAACTTTATAACAAAACGCCAAATTGCTTTCCAAAGTGTCTGTACAATTTTGCATTTCCAACAGCAATGCGTGACAGTTCCATTTGTTCCACATCCTCTCCAGCATTTGATGTCTTTTGTTTGTTTTAGACACTCTAACAGGTTGCAGTGGTATCTCATTGTGGCTTCGATTTGCATTTCCCTAATGACTAATGCTGTTGAGCATCTTTTCATGTGTTTACTTGCCATCTCTATCTCTCCTCTGAAGAAATGTCTGTTCAAATGCTTTGTGCCTTTTTGATTAATGTGTCTGTTTCCTTACTGGTGAGTTTTGAGAATTTTTTATATATTTTAGATACAAGTCCTTTATCAAATATGTGTTTTGCAAATATTTTCTCCAAGGCTATGACTTGTTTTTTCGTTCACTTTATAGTGTATTTCACAGAGAAGTTTTCAATCTTGATGAAGATTAGTTTTCTAATATTTTTCTCTGATTGCTCATAATTTTGGGTGTTGTATCTAAGTAACCTTCGTCTAACCCAAGATCACAAAGAATTTCTGTTTAACATGTTAAAGGGACTTATCTAAGAAAAAGAAGATCAAAAATATGACAGTGAAAAGACAGCAAACTCACAGCTATTAAGAATCACACCTAAAACAAAAGCAAACTAAGCAAACAGCTAGAACAGGAACAGAACCACAGAAATGGAGATCAAATGGAGGGTTAGCAACAGGGGCATGGGAGGAGGAGAGAGAAGGAAAAGGTACAGAGAATGAGTAGCATAGATAGTGGGTAGAAAATAGACAGGGGGAGGGCAAGAATAGTATGGGAAATGTAGAAGCTAAAAAACTTATGACACATGGACATGAACAAAAGGGGGGAATGTGGGTGGGAGAGGGTGTGCAGGGTGGAGGGGAATGATGGGGGAGAAATGGGACAACTGTGATAGCATAATCAATAAAATATATTATATTAAAAAAAGAATTTCTGTTATTGTTTCTTCCAGAATGTTTATAGTCTATTTCTGACTCTCTACTCCATTTCACTGATCTATATATCTGTCCTTTAACCAACACCATGGTATCTTGATTACTATAATAAGTCTCAAAATCAAGTAGTGTGAGTCCTGTAACTTTTTTAAATATTATTTTGGTTAATCTAGGCACTTTGCATTTCCATGAAAGTTTTTATTGATTAATTGATTTTAGAGCAAGAGGAAGGGAGAGAGAAAAAACACATCGATTTATTGTTCCACTTATTTATGGATTCATCAGCTGCTTCTTGTATGTGCCCTGACCAGAGACTGAACCTGCAACTTGGGTATATTGAGTCGACGCTCTAACCAACTGAACTGCCCAGCCATCCATGTACATTTTGAATAATCTTTTTAATATATTTTATTGATTATGCTATTATTACAGTTGTCCCATTTCTCCCCCATCATTCCCCTCCACCCTGCACACCCCCTCCCACCCACATTCCCCACCCTTTAGTTCATGTCCATGTGTCATAAGTTCTTTAGCTTCTACATTTCCCACACTATTCTTGCCCTCCCCCTATTTTCTACCCACCATCTATGCTACTTATTCTCTGTACCTTTTCCCCCTCTCTCCTCCTCCCACTCCCCTGTTGCTAACCCTCCATGTGATCTCCATTTCTGTGATTCTGTTCCTGTTCAAGCTGTTCGCTTAGTTTGCTTTCGTTTTAGGTGTGGTTGTTAATATCTGTGAGTTTGCTGTCTTTTTACTGTTCATATTTTTATCTTCTTTTTCTTAGATAAGTCCCTTTAACATTTCATATAATAAGGGCTTGGTGATGATGAACTCCTTGATCTTATCTGAGAAGTACTTTATCTGCCCTTCCATTCTAAATGAAAGCTTTACTGGATAGAGCAATCTTGGATGTAGGTCCTTGCCTTTGAAGACTTCAAATACTTCTTTCCAGCCCCTTCTTGCCTGGAAAGTCTCTTTTGAGAAATCAGCTGACAGTCTGATGAGAACTCCTTTGTAGGTGACTGTCCCCTTATCCCTTGCTGCTTCTAGAATTCCCTCCTTCATTTTCATCTTGGCTAATGTAATTATGATGTGCCTTGGTGTGTTCCTCCTTGGGTCCAACTTCTTTGGAACTCTCTGAGCTTCCTGAACTTTCTGGAAGTCTATTTCCTTTGCCAGACTGGGGAAATTCTCCTTTATATTTGTTCAGATAAGTTTTCCACTTGTTGCTCTTCTTCTTCCCCTTTCTGGTCCCCCTATAATTCGGATGTTGGGACATTTAAAGATGTCCTGGAGGTTCCTGAGCCTCTCCTCATTTTTTTGAATTCTTGTTTCTTCCTTGTTTTCTGTTTGGTTGTTTGTTTCTTCCTTCTGGTCCACTCCATTGTTTTGAGTCCCAGTTTTCCTCCCATCTCTACTGGTTCCCCATGCATCTTCCTTCATTTCACGTATCGTAGCCTGCATTTTTTCATTTAATTTGTGAGCAAAATCAACCAATGAGCATCCTGATCTGTGAGCATCCTGATCACCAGGGCTTTGAACTGTGCATCTGACAGGTTGGCTATCTCTTGGTCGCTTAGAGGAATTGGCTCTGGGGCTTTCATTTGTTCTCCCATTGGAGCCATGTTTGTTTGTTTGTTTGTTTGTTTGTTTGTTTTGGTCTGGTTGCAGCTGTTACGTAGTGAGGGGTGGAGCCTTAGGTATTCCCCCCGGCAGGGCAGCCCAGTCGCTGGGTAGTGACGCTGTGTGGGGGGGTGGGGTCTGAGAGGGAACAATGGTGCTTACTCTGCTCTCTCTCTCTCTCTCTCAGATTCCACTCCCTTCTGCCACTTCCCCTTCGCCTTGATTATCTGTGTGCAAATGTGGGACCACCTAGTCAGCCAGCTGCCTTGCACGGCCTCACTGGGTCTACACAGTTGCCACCCTGTGCCCGGGGTCCTCTAGCCACCACCTGTGCACCTGGGGTCTGCTAGCCGCTGCTGCCTGCATGCCCAGTCTGCACCTCCACTTTTTCCTGTCACAACTCCACCCCTCTTACCGGTCTGGATGAATGGTTGTTGGACTTCCGTACAGTTCAGTTTTCTATCAGTTCTGATTGTTTTCTT
The DNA here is from genome assembly GCA_039655065.1 of Glossophaga mutica. NCBI lineage: Eukaryota > Metazoa > Chordata > Mammalia > Chiroptera > Phyllostomidae > Glossophaga > Glossophaga mutica. Next base: position 51,952,476 of record CM077304.1, read on the forward strand.
GTTTCTAAATCTTTGTTGTCCTTAATTTTGGTTGTGCAAGGAGGCACAGTGTGTCCACTTACGCCTCCATCTTGGCCAGAAGTTCCATTTTGAATAATCTTATCAATCTCTACAAAAAATTTTTGCTGTAATTTTGATTGAAGTTTCATCAAACATATAGGTTAATTTAGGAAGAATTGACATTTTAACAATGTGAGTCTTCCAATGCATGAACATGGTATATCTCTCCATCCATTTAGGGTTTTTTAAATTTCTTTCATCATTTTTTTTTTTAGTTTTGTGCACATAGATGATACAAAAACTTTCACCTGTATATCTAAATATGCTGTGCTTTCTTGGTGCTGTTGTAAATGATACTGCCTTTTAATTTTAATTTCCAACTTTTGTTGCTAGTTTGTAGCCTGTAACCTTGCCAAGCTCATGTTAGTTTTAGTAGCTTTTGTGTAGAATCTTTGGGATCTCTTACAATCATAATCAAACCCTGTATGAATAAAATCAGTTTTATTTCCTCCTTCCAATATATATGTTTTTATGCCTTTTTCTTGCACTATTGCACTCTTCAGGAATTCTAGCATGATGCCAAATAGAGGTAGTAACAGGAGGTATCCTAGCCATTCCCAATCGTATGGGGAAATCATTAAGGCTGTTGGAAAGAAGAATGTGAATTTTGAATGAGGTCCCCAGGTGATTTTAATGCACCACTTCTACTCCCAGAGTAGCTCTTATAATAATAGCTATTCATAAATTTCTTATCCATCCCCTAACTGGAGTGTAAGTTCCCTGTGGTATGCAGTGTCTTGTGAGCATTGATACCCTCACAACAGCCAAGTGCAGTGTCTTGCCCATGGTCGTTGTCCAACAATCATTGAACCAAAATGAAATGGAAGGAGGGGCTCCTCTCTGCTTGCCAGGTTGGGTGCTACCCTATTCATGAATTATTTAATAAAGCCAGTAAGATCTTCAAGTTTAAAAATCTAAATGAAATGAAATGGGATGAAAATAACACAGACCTTCAGGTGTTCACACCCACCCACACCCTGTGTCTCTAAGCCTCTTTCCTGACTCTGTGTCCCAAATCCCCCATTCAGCTGGGAGGCTTAACAAATGAGCCCACCCAACAGCACACACAAGGCTTTTTTTCAGCAGAGCTGGAGGGATACATAGAGACCTCTCATTCCATCTCCTTTAACTGATGCAGAAATCAGCCTTGGGAGAAGAAATGAGTAGTATAAAGTCACACAGTGATTCCCTCCAAGATGAAGATCAGCATTCAAGTCTCCCAACTCCCACAGCAAGGCTTCTCCACTTCACAGCAAGTAGAGGAAGCGTGAGTGCTCCATTCAACCGAGCTTCCTGGAGGAGGTCAGCTGTCTCAGGACTCTCGTTTAAGTCAATAGGGAAGATTTTGGTGAAGGGGAGCAAAGAGGCTCATTTGAATTCATCCTTGGACTCCCAGGCAGAGAAAGGGAGGGAACTACAAAAGGGAGCATGTTCCAAATATGCTGCAACATTATCAGAACATAAATATTTAGTCCAGTTCCCTATGGAAATAGAGCTTGTAAAGCCCTTCTGCTTGTGTCCATCTATTCTTTTTGAAACCCAGGACCTGACAAGTCAATTATCAGATTTGGTGGGAGGGGCATGACCCAGATTGTAGACTAGTCTTCTGGGATTCTTCGGAGGGAAAGGAGAATCTCATCCTCAAGCTGGCCCCTCACTCCATTACCTGCTTACAGACAGATTTCTTTCAGGCCTCAGGCCTGTATTCCTGAATTAACTTACAAGGCTAATTTTGCTTAGAGTCCATCATGAAAGTAACATGTGGCCCTGGCTGGTGTAGCTCAGTGGATTGAGCACGGCCTGCGAACCAAAGGGTCACTAGTTTGATTCGCAGTTGGGGCACATGTCTGGTTTGCAGGCCTGGTCCCCAGTGGGGGCCACATGAGAGGCAACCACACATTGATGTTTCTCTCCCTCTCTGTTTCCCTCCCTTCCCCTCTGTATAAAAATAAATAAATAAAATCTTTTTTTTTTTTAAAGTAACATGTGTCTGAGTAGATCTGAAAAGATGGGTTGTGTTCCAGGTGGGGTAGGAGTGAGAAGCTATGAGCCATAGAAGACTCACACCACTGACAGTCTTAGGAATTAAGGTAGTTGGGAGTAAAAACTGCCACCTGACCTGCCTTACCTTCTTTCCCCTCCAAAAGTTACCACACGGCTCATCATTCCTAAAGCCTTCAAACAGTACATAAATAAGGGATAGAGGCCTGGTTCTATGCCTTACCTGATTGCTAACCTAAATCAGAAGTTCAAATTCACTGACTGTGAAATCTCCCTTCCAGCCCTAAGTTTCTGGGACACTAGTCCCTGTTTAAGGTCATGTTCGTGTTTGTGTGGTGTATGCACCCTAAAACAGCCAGGACCCTTGCACTTCTCCTTCCCAGTGTACACCCTCACTACCTCCCAGACCTCTCCCACCTGATCAAGGGCCCTTTTCTGAGCACCAGATCACCCTAGAACAGTCAGTGTCATGTACTGTCACCTTGCAGCCTACAGCTTTCAGAGCTCTTCCTGTCTGTCACCCTCAGACCTGGGGCTGGCTGGTCTGGGGACAGGTGAAACAACCTATTGTCTATCAATGCCTCCCCCTGCATTTCTCAAAACCATCTCTACAAACTTTAAGAACAGGAAGAGCCTCTCAGACTCAACAGAGCCCTCACCAAGGTTTTGAAGCTAGGGTATAATGAAAGAGAAAAGAACCTCTCAGTTTTATTTATTTATTTATTTATTTATTTATTTATATTTTTTAGAGAGAGGGGAAGGGAAGGAGAATGAGAGGGAGAGAAATATCAATGTGTGGTTACCTCTCATGAGCCCCCCACCAGGCACCTGGCCCGCAACCCAGGCATGTGCCCTGACTGGGAATCAACCCTGCAACCTTTTGGTTTGCAGGCACATGTTCAATCCACTGAGCTATACCAGCCAGGAGGAGCCTCTCAGTATTTTTTTTCTGAGTTGTTTTAGACCATACCTGCTGTATCTGAACACCACATACATGAAGCTTCACCTGACCCAACCTAAGCTACCAACTGCAATTTGTGCAACTCCGGACAGTCTGATATCAACCCCAAGAGCTCATCCTGCCTGCCCAAACATTCCTGAGCTCCCAGGAGGTCCAGGTCAGGTGACAAGGCCTTTTAGTGGAAAGGGACTGAAATCATCTTCACACTTACAAGAGAAGGCTGCCCTGCCCAGGATGTCCAGGGGTGGGAGTTTACAGAGGGTTGCTGGAGGAGAGGAGAAAAGAGTGGTCCATTATCTGCTGAATGTGTTGGGAGACTTCTCTGATGGAAGGGGAAACGTTCTGTGAAAATAGCATTCTCTTATTTTGGAGGTCATTTTATAGTCCCAGAGCCTTCCCCAGCTATTCCCCTTCAGCTTGTTGAGAGATCCACATGAGGACTTAGGACTGTAGGGTGTCATGGGCGCTCTAAGTCATGGAGCACCCATGGCCTAGATCAGACGGAGGGAATTCTGCCCTGGAAGCTCAGAACTGCAGGCAATCTGGATGGGAGCCCAGGGGGCTCAGCTCATTTGCTCTGAAGAGAAGGCACCTCAGATCAGAGCTTTTCTCAGATAGGGCAGGAGTGGGGTGGAGTCTGTGGGAAATGCTTGTTAAGAAGAGTAGCTCTTTCTGGAAAAGAGAATTTTCCACAAATCCCCCTGTCAACTTTCTGGAAATATTATAATTCCCATGTCTGTCAAATACTTTTTGAGAACATCACACTGTGGAGAGCAGGGCCAATAAAATGGCATTGGTCTGGTCAAGATAGCATAAGGTATATAAAACAAAATGGAGTGACTCATGTCAATCAAGGCGGCTGCCAGTCAGCACGACACTTTGGTTCAAGAGGGAATCTACTTAAGTCGTATTAGATGTATCTGGCAAGGAAACACACCTAAGATATCTGTACATTTGACCAGAACAGCTGTGTCTGCAAAGCAAGACACCCATAAATAGGCTCCTGGGGAAATTTCCCACTTGCCATCAGGGGTACCAAGACACTTATCAAGAGACCCAGTAGGGTGGAATACACCACTCTCAAGGGTGTAACTGAGGCAGGCTCCAAACCACTGCAGCAACAGCTGAGCTCCACACAGCAGAGTGCTGCTCCACACCACACTCATCGTCCTTGGTATCAGCTGCCAGAGGCTCTGCCCTGCTAGACTGAGGACTTCATTTGCACTGCTGCCCACCTGGCTCTGGAGATTCTTCCTTGCAAGACACAGATGGCTCCCTTGCTCACCATGCTGTCTCCCAGACCCGCAAACTAAGACTCTGGGACTCAGGTTCGTTATCCCCCAATTTTCTTGTGTACTGTTATTGCTAATTGTTTCCGAGTGGTTAGTATTGTTATTAGGTTAGTATAAATTTGAATTAAATCTGCATCAATGAAGGTTAAATAAACCTGCATTAATAAAATCCTGGTGAATAGTATAGTCACCCATGTTGGCTCCCTGCCATTTCTCAGTGCCAGTGTCACCTGTAGAACTGGTGGTCAGGCTACTCACTGTTTTTGGTTCTTCCAGCCCAGCCCAGATGATCTGAGCAAGGACTGAAGGCTGGCTTATAGGAAAGGCTATAATTCAAACACATGCTCACGACACATATGCATCCCCTGACTCAGGGCCAGCCCCACTTCATTACTGTTCTTAAAGAATTCCAGAGGAGAGGGAAAAAAACGTTGGCTCCTCCCAGCTACACTGCCCCAGGGCAACATGTTTCTCCTTCAGGAATCCTCTCCTACCCTTTCCAAATCTCTCCATTTTCTGGTGTCTTAAGTTAGAAGGCAATGAGTAATAGCCCCTGGGTACCCACTTCTGCCAAGGCTTGACATGAAACACACATCACATGCTATGAATTGCAAATGAAGTTTATTGTGCAGACACCAAGACCACAGCACTTTAGATTCAGAGCCAGCAAAACAGGCTATATACACAGAAACTTGTTTCCCTGGGGACACTGCCAGGGGAAAGGCACAGGCTTTGAAACGGGGTCCTCAACAGAATACTTGTGCGGGGGGTGGGGGGGGGAGGACCACCAAATGGGCAATGCAAGAAGTGGCCAGGAATGGGGACATGGCTGGAAGCACAAACCTAGGCAATGCAGATTCTTCCCCAGGGGACAGAGGGTGTCAGTGGCTTCAACTAATTTGTTTGGAGAGGAGATATTTCAAAAATTCTATGTAGGCATCCCTTTCCTCCAAAATGCTATCAGAGGTGGATGACAAGGTTTGATTTGCTGTCAATTAGAGGTACAAAGACAAGCCTCTACATTCTGGAGTGGGAGAATCAGGAGCAGAACTCCATCTTTATCTAAAAGAGAAGCTGACGTTGGAAGTGTAACTTTCATTGGAGCCACCCTTCTCAGAGCTAAAACCTCCCCCTCCTGTTTTAGTACCACCTCCAGAGCCGTATCCCCCTCCAGAGCCTCCTCTAGAGCCTCCTCTAGAGCTTCCTCTAGAGCCTCCTCCAGAGCCGTATCCTCCTCCAGAACCAGAACCATAGCCTCCTCCAGAGCCAGAGCCTCCTCTGGAACTGCCGCCTCCACCGCCTCCTCCGCCGCCACTTTTGGAGCCTGACCCTCTGCCTCCAGAGCCGTATCCTCCGCCTCCAGAGCCGTATCCTCCACCTCCTCCTCCTCCAGAACCAGATCCTCTACCTCCAGAACCAAGGCCTCCATAGCCAGCCTTGGATGCCACGTTTGAAGAAACAGTGCTACTTGTCACAGCTGCAGAGAGAGATGGTGATACCATAAAAAGTTCTGACTGTCTCAGCCTGCCCCCACCCAACACACCATGCAGAGGGCAGGACCATACCCCCACTTACACACAGTCACGTTGCTGCTGAGGTCTCCAGACATCCTGTAAGGGAGAGGGAGAAAAGGCAGAGCACTTAAGTTCTACATACATGTTGTTTCACAAGTGCTACCTACAAGTGTACAGGTTAGCCTCTAACATCAGCCACCAGAGCCCCAGAGAGCCCACTCTCTCCTGCGCTGCCAGACCACAGAGATGGGACCAGCCCCCTGTTTCCACACTGCCTGGCACCCCAATCCATCTACATTTTTTGCTCTCATAAAAATAATCAGAAAGCAAATTCACTTTTGACTTGGCACCCCGTTTTTGTATTTAAATCCATCATGGGGAATCGAATATTCAGAGTCCAATCCACACCAGAAATTTTGAAATGAGGCTGTACTGCAGGAACATTTAGTTCAGAAAGAACTGCAGCTCTGCACAGCCTCCCTGCCCCACCCTCCTGCCCCACCGTCCTCTGCTTCGTCTGAACTCTTTCCCACTGCCTCTTGCAACCTGAGGGGCGTGAAGCTTGGCCTCACAGACAGGCACAGAGCAACAGCCTGAGCCAGCAATTCCCTCCCTGTCCTACCTGCTTGCTGGTGGCCTGGGGCAGCTTCCCCTCCGGTTGCCTATAGCCGGATTAAATCACTGGGGATATTAACAAGTTTTCTGACCCCTTTGGACAGAAAGGTTCCCTTGGGAGGAATTAGCAAATCGTTCTGTTTATGCCTCCAGAAACCTGCAAAGAATTAGGTCTGGCTCCTGCTCTGGGTGAGCACACCCCAGCCAGTCAGCAAGTCCCAACCCACCATCTAGCTCCCTATTCCAGGTCACAAGGTGGAGACAGAAGAGACCATATTCCCACAGACCCAGAAAGCAAGGTTTCAAAGTGTCTAAGACTAACCTGCTTTCACAGCATTTCGGGGGGGTTTTTTTGGGGGGGGGTGTTTTTTGTTTGTTGTTGTTTGTTTTTTGTTTTGTTTTTTTTTTCCGGAAAAGACCACAATTAACTTATTGCTTAACTTAACTTACTCTGCCTTGTTAGTCATTCCATAGGAATAAATCTACCACTGTACAATAATGCTTTATGTCCTGACTTTCTGTTCGGGGGACATAGTGACATCAGCTCTCAGCCATCAGAAGGCCCAGCTCCGCCACTGCTTTCCCTGCCTTTGCCTCCAGCCCTGGTTCTAAGAGAAAAGGGAGGGTGAACCCCGGTCCCTTCTGCCCTCCCAGAGCCCCTCACCTGTACTCCTCGCCCTCCAGCAGCTTCCTGTAGGTGGCGATCTCCACGTCCAGGGCCAGCTTGGTGTTCATGAGGTCCTGGTAGTCCTTCAGGAGCCGGGCCAGGTCCTCCCGGGCTTGCTGTAGGGCCTCCTCCAGCTCCATGAGCTTGTTCTTGGCATCTTTGATGGCATGCTCTCCCCTCTGCTCAGCATCTGCAATGGAGTCTTGCACATTCTTACACTACAAGGGAAGGAGAAAAGCTTTCTGTTTATACAGAGACTGGAGTCTGCCTGGCAGAGAGGGACAGAGGTGTTCAGGGTGTGGCAAGCCAGAATCACTGGCCCTGGAAGCATTGGTTCCCCTGGAGTTAACGCAAGCTGCAAAAAACTGTGCTAAGACTTGTTGCTGTCTCTGGGGCATCATCTTCCCAAGTCGCCTTTGACTGGACTCTTACGATTTCCCCACACAGACCTTTGACCCTCACAACACAGGGCCAGAATCATTATCCCATTTTATAGTTGCAAATGGAAACATCCGAGGTGGACTGCTTCACAAATTCTGTTGTTTATGGAGTATATTCTGTGTCCCACATCCTCTCTTTCAAAACTAATGCCCCGCCCTATGCCAACTCCCTGCGGCACTCACTGCCTCTCCATCATGCAGCCAGCTGTGCTCAGGGCTGTGCCACAGTGGGACACTAGGGCTACAATCCACGACAAGTCCAATGACCCCTGCTTTATTTGCTATTCTTCCCTTTCACTGGTGTAAGCGATCAAAAAGATTCTGTCCCTGTACTACTCCTTGCTTTAGAATGTCTCTTAGGCCACTCTAAAAATTGTTATAAGCCTTAAATTATGTTAAGCTCAAGGCATTTGGGATCAATATACACTAGATTAGAACATCTCAGTTTCTCTCTCTCTCTCTCTCTCTCATGCACACACACACACACATTTGCATACACCTATACACAGCCTCCCACCCCACCCCAAGCCCTGTGCAACCAGTGGAGCTGCACCAGTCCTCAGGGCCACACCCCACCTGCTTCTTCGCATGGTCGATCTCCCCTTTCAGCCTCTGGATCATGCGGTTCAGTTCATGGATCTCCATCTTGATCTCTTTCATGCTGTCTCCATGTTTCCCAGCAGTGATCTGGAGCTCTTCATACTGTATGGGAAGAGAAAAGCAGTTGAAGCTGGGGAGAAGCTTGGCTTGGAGCAGGGAAAGTCTGGTGCTGGTCCAGGGAGCATCAGCCAGGCTGGATATCACAGCTGCATTCATGGGAAGTGGGAACCATCTGATACCCCTGGAAAGACTCAGTGCCAATCTTGATTGAGGACATTTAGGGTACTGTGGACACTCTTTCTGGGGAATGATGCCTAACTTCCACTAGATAAAAACAATAACAATCTTACTGTACAGTTTCTGGCTGGCTAGAAGCAGCTGTGGCTCTCCCTGGGCTCCTAGTACTTGCCTTGCTCTGGTACAGGGCCTCAGCCTCAGCCTTGCTCCTGAAAGCAATCTCCTCATACTGGGCCTGGACCTCGGCGATGATGCTGTCCAGGTCCACGTTGCGGTTATTGTCCATGGACAGGATGACGTTGGTGTCGGTGATAGTCTTGTGCGTGTGGGACAGCTCCTGCAACACATGGGAGTTCCGGCCATAGCTTTCCTGTCCAGTAAGAAGGTAGTCCCTCCCTGGTGTTCAGGAACCACGCAGTCTCAGATTCAGCATGCACTGCTTGGAATTTAAAGTTCTGTAACCATCATTCCTAGGCCTCTGCTGAGGTTGTCCTGAGAATTGTGGGAGAGGGGTCTGTATTTCTGAGCCTCCTAGTTAACAGCCTTCATCACTTATACAGTTTTGATTAGTGCCCCCAAAAAGAAGCTGGTTAATGGCAAATGCCTTAAAATATACTTCCTGTTGCAGAAGTCACGTATGTGCATTTAGTCAGGGAGCGGATAGGTATATTACATTTGACCTGCAAAGTATATTGGACATAAGGATGGGAACAGGACAGATCTCTTCTTAAAGGGGGTAGGACATTTGGGGACTGGAGTAAGGGACAACTTTGTCCTAGTGTTTCCTGAGCCTTGCTTCTTATGACATTAGAGGAAGAAGCTGCTCTTCTCCAACACCTACACCATAGAACCCCCTGAATAGCCTGGAATGATGGCAGTTTGAAGTCAGCCTGTCCATACACCCCACCTATACCACTTTTTCACCAATTGGAAAGGACTTTCCTTTGGTGGGAAGGGTGGGAAGAAAGGTCCTATCCAGGACCAGCCTCCTTACCGCATCAAAGAGGGCTTTCATGAACTCAAGCTCCTGGCTCAGCACTTCTACCTTGGATTGCAGCTCCACCTTGGCCATGTAGGTATTGTCCACATCCTGTAAGAAAGGTAATCAGCCTCTGGAGAAATTCATGACCCCCACTTATTCACCCCCTTTCTGGGTATGGGTCCCATCCTCTCTCTACACTCCATTCCACCCAGTCCCTCCAATATCCTGGGCACCTCCAGATGAGCCGTGTCCTCATGGGACCTCATCAGGCATGGAGTCCACTCTGCGCCTTTCCTGGGGGTTCCATGCCCACATTTCACTGCTCATGCACCTCAACACCAGCAGAGTTCTGAATGGATCAAGCTCTGTCAACCATTCTCTCCCTCTTGCTTGATACATTATGGGACATAGTGGCCTCTGTGGTTTTTATCAGTCCTCCACTCTCCCATCCTGTCTGTCCATCCCAATCTCTCCTGAGTTTCTTTGGATTTTATATCAAAGTCTCTGTAGGAACCAGCTGAAAACCCACACTTTTGCCTGCTAGCTCAAACCTTCATCAGCACAACCAACAGGCAACAGCAGGCATTCTTAGAGAAGTCACATTCCTTTCTCAACTTTTTAGAAGAATTAAGTGCTCTCTTTGTTTTTATCTTTCATAATCCAATATAGGTTTTGCTAGGTTATTGATGGGAAAGGCTCTAGCAAATTGCACAACATCTTTGAAAATTGTCTCCAGAAACTTGAACCACAGAAACACTTTTGCTCCCAAGAGAATAGTAATAGATATGCCTCACTCCTTTCTTTTGCCACTGGTCTTTTCACTCGGAGCTGTTCTCCAGCCTGTCTGTTTGGATACCACAGGCTTCTGAAGCACTCTCATCCCCAGCCCAGCCATGACATTCTCTTGCTCACCTTTTTAAGTGTCACAAAATCATTCTCAGCAGCTGTGCGCTTGTTGATTTCATCCTCGTACCTGTTGGGACCCAAAAGACATAGTGTTAGATTCGTTCTACTTTGTTTACTTTTTTCTTTTCCTTTTCCTGGTAGATTCACCAAAATTACCCTATTCTCATGGAATATTAAGCACTCTTTAATGATCTAAAATGAAACTATGATATCCTAAATGGGGATGATTTTCAATAAATCAACTCTCAAACAAGTAAAACAGGTGATTTCTAAAGCCCTGAATGTCTTCCTCACAAATTATTAGCAAAGATCCCTTCATCACCACAAATGCAAGTGAGAGATGAGTGACTTGCTGGGGGAATAATCGGGTGGCTCAGATCAATATCTCCACTCAATGTTTTCTCTGCCACCTACTTCTTCTTATATTCCTCAACGAGATCCTGCATGTTGCTCAGCTCTGAATCTTGTGTTGTCCTTTCTGCAGAGAGCGAATCCACATATTTCTTCAATTGGCCAATGTACGCTTGAAAGATGGGGTCCAGGTTGGTGGAACGGCTGCTGACATTTATCTGCTGCAGCAGCTCCCACTTGGTCTGCAGCACCTGGTTCTGCTGCTCCAGGAACCGCACCTGCCATGACCAGAAGAACAGGACATGAGCTCCGGACTGTCCTGCTTCGGGACCTAGATGAGTCTGCATGGCTTCATCCTCCTGAGCTGGCTGACCGATCAGGCCAGATCATGCCGAACAGAGCTTCAGCTCCCTGCCTCCACACTGGGAAGGTTCTATAGACTCCTAATATTACACCCAGCATTCTCCATGCACAGCACCCTTTTTCCTACTTTACCATCCACTAGTTTGTTTGCAGCTGCTCCCAAGACTCCAGGCCATTTCCCTCCCCATCCCAGGTGATTTCTCGGCAAAGGTCCCATAAATGCTGGGGAAAACCAAAGGCAGGCCTCCACTGGCACTGCTCCTAAGGGTGATGAATGTGAGAGCACTGGAAGGCAGGGCTCCTCAGTCCGGTTTTTTGGAGCCTTGTAAATTCCCTAGACAGGTTCAACGGCCTTGAAATAGAAGACAACCCTATAACACACCAAAGTGACACCAATAAAGACTTTATGGGTCGCAAAACTGAGAATGTTTCTCTTCAAGGCAGGAACTTTGTTCATCCCCAAGCAGGTATTTCAGATCCGGCATCCCAGAATTTAATGAAGTAAAAACTTCTAGGGAAGGAAAGAGGATCTCAGAAGAAAAAGTCTCAGCAATTCCTTCCAAAACCTGCTGTCACACAGCCTAACCCAGTCAATCCATTACTTATCGATATCACATTTTCTATGATTTTTCAGAGTTTTCCATAAATATTATTTATTTAAGCAAAAACAGTAAAGCCAAGGGCACAAATAACTCCTAACTGCGACTGTTGTGGAAGATACAGCCCACAAAGCTGGCACCTTTCCCATTTGGATATTGCTAATAATCCAAGCTTGTGTGACTGTACTAATGGCTCTAACACAGACAAATCTCTGAGATTTGCTTTTCAATTAGCACTGGAAGTAGGGCATCCTAAAGCATCAGATGGAGCCAGCTTCTCATGACTCACCTTGTCGATGAAGGAAGCAAATTTGTTGTTGAGAGTTTTGATCTGCTCCCGCTCCTGGGCCTTCACGTTCTGGATCTCGGGGTCAACTTTCACATTGAGAGGCTGCAGGAGGCTCTGGTTGACGGAGACTTCATGGATGCCTCCACCAGGGAATCCTCCAGGCCCGAAGCCACCAGGACCCCCAGAACCTCCAAAGCCACCACCGCCTCCCATGCGGCCTCCACCAAAGCCGCCTCCACCAAAGCCGCCTCCACCAAAGCCGCCTCCTCCAAAACCACCACCTCCAAAGCCACTGCCACCTCCGAAGCCACCTCCAAATCCACTGCCACCTCCGAAGCCACCTCCAAAGCCACCTCCTCTGCCACCAAATCCACCACCGGAGCCAAAGCTTCCACCTCCTCCGGCCACACTAATGGAGATGCTCTTGGTTCCTCCAAGGCCGACAAGACTCCGACTGCCAAAGCCGCCTCCGCCACCGCCACCGCCATGGCGGCTCAAACAGGAGAAGCTGGTGCCTGATCTCCGGCTCCCACCAGAGACCACAGCCGAGCCACTGCTGAAGCTCCGGAATCCTCCTCCGCCTCCTCCTGCTCTTCGAGGTTTGCACGTGATCTGACAACTCATGATGGCTTTGCCCAGCAAGGAAAGTTGAAGGTTCCTGAGAAGAGTTAAAGGCTGGAGATTCAACTCTGCTCTTGGGAGACTGTCAGGGTCCCCTTTTATACTGCACCTAGGTGTTGGTGTGTATGGGTGTGGGCCCACTTATGCATGGGTTTGGTCTGCCTGGAAGCTATTCCTGGTGTATGATTATCAAGCTAATAGCCATTAAAAACCTATAACCTGCCCTATCCCAGAACTTGCTTTGATTGCAAACTTCTTCTGCTTATCTAGGCATCTGTCATGCAATTTGATTTTTGTAAAATCATCAAAAGAGGAGATCAGAATGTGTGTTTCTCAATCTGAAAAGGACCTCCTGCAGAATGCTGCTCCCTGTCCTGGATTAACCCAAAGGAGGCCAGTGAAGGCTCCCGCCACAGCTCAGCTGATACCAGACAACAGGTATAGAGACTGTGGGAGCCCCTCAGTGCCAGTCTTAGAGTTCCCCTGGCTTTTCCTTCTGCCCCAGGAAGAGTTTTAACAAGTGCCTTTGCATGTGATGTGGGGAAACAGGCATCCTCTTACAGAAAGAAGGTGACCTAGGTTACTGCAAAAGAGTTGTCATTCTTCAGAATATCTTGACTCTTTCCTTCCTGTGATATAGCAGGAATGCACAATAGCCAGGCATTGATAAGAGGAGAATTTTCTTTCCTATAACCAGAAGTTTTTATAACTATCAACTCCATCATTTTCTACATGCAAACCAGAAATGAGGGGCTGAAGGAAAGTTCCTCCTCCGGGTCTGTCTCACTCTGTGCACCCAATAAAAGTTTGCAATCAAAGGCTTTCCACAACTCCAAGACCCAAGTGTACTTTGATTTAGTCAGTCAGTAGTCATGGTTTGGCAAGTGCTTCTGGTAAGCAATTAGGAAGCTGGGCTCTTTGATGATACCCAGAGTTGGATAAATATCAGAAGACCCACCAAGTCACCAAATGCACAGAGCACTCACGTCTAAATTTGAGCATAGTCCTTCCTTTGTCCATGTGGCCAAATATATAGGAGAGGCACTATGGAGTATTCAAATTAAATTTAAAGTCAGAAATTCTGGGTTTGAGTCCCAATTTTGTATTTTACCATCTCTGTGATGTTGAATTAAACTCAATCCTATATTGTTAGCTATAAAATGGGGAATTCATCTGAAATGTTTTGAAAACAATGATACACAATATCAATGTTAGGCATTGTCGTTATTTGGGGTGAAGCAAAGATACCGCCTTTTCTCTTCCTGTGTCATGGTCATGAACTCCACATAATCACTTAGGTTACCGAACCAGGATTTCTCAGATCCTAGTTCAGAGTTAGCATACATTCAAGTAAAACACAGAAGCTTCAAGTTTAAGTCCCAGTTTCATTGTATTTTAGTTAAATGACCTTAGATAATTCACAATGCTTTCTGAGCTTCAGTTCCCTCATCTATGGAAAGTGACTAACAAGAAGAATATAGCTACTGTAAAAACAGAACAAGATGATAAGCACATGTGCTAAGCTCCGTTCCTGGTTAACAACAGAAATTCAGTAAGAACTATTCACCTTCTTGCACCACCTCCCCTAAGTCTCCAGCCCTATGTCTTAACTAAGGAGCAATGAAGATAAAGAACAGGGCGCTAGTTATTCAAGAAGTTTGATTTGCAATAAGAGGATGCTGAAAGAAGCAAATCCATGTGTCTCCTTTATTTATTTTCCCCAGTTGGGCTTATATAATTGTAAGTATGCAAATACATCATAAAGCTAAAAGTTTTGCAGAGAGCCTCAATCCAAAGTTAAATGTGTCATTATCTATGGCTATCTGAACTACGCCCTAATTGTCCATTACTCCATCATGACTGTGCTGAGGCCATGCCAGCTTTGGCGGGGGAGGGGGGGGTCTTAGTCTGTCTGTGACAGAAAGGAATGAACATTTATTAAGCATCTGCTATATACCAGGCTTGTGCCAGGCATACAGTCTACATGCTTTATTATTCTTTATTATTCTGCTCTCACACTGGGTCTCCCTTTCCAGTCTCTTTGCTGGGCACCTTCCCTTTCTAGATCCATTTGCCAGTTCTTGAAAGTCAAGTTGAAGCGGTAGAGTCCTCTTCTCTTAAAATGTGGATGGTGAAAAAATGCAATGTGAATATTATATAACATTTTACTTCCTTTTTTAAACTTTATCTCTTACATAATGTCAATGTGCTTATGTAGATAACAAGTTCTGTATTCAAGAAAGTGAAATGGGTATTAAGATGCTTGGTTCCGACTGTGTTTTGTAGCTGACTTCCACTATGGTCCTCGCTTTCTTCATCTGTGACATGGGAACATTTATCCTAAATCCACGCTGTCCGGCAAGGACATTGACCTATTGGTGTAATGAGTTTTCACTTTGCTGTCTCTGAGAGCAGAACAGCAATCCCATAAGACAAAATCCTTTTTTTTTTAAGTTTTTATTTATTTTTTTTGAGAGAGAGGGGAAGGAAAGGAGAAAGTAAGGGAGAGAAACATCGAGGTGTGGTTGCCTCTCATATGTCCCCCACTGGAGACCTGGCTGGCAACCCAGTCAGCAACACAGCCAGCAACCCAGGCATGTGCCCTGACTGGTAATCAAAACGGCAACCCTTTGGTTCACAGGCCAACACTCAGTCCACTGAGCCACACCAGCCAGGGCCAAATCCTTCTTTTAACAAGCTGCCGGCAAGCCCAGGCTTCTGAATGCTTCCCCTCACAGGTTTTCGAAAGCACATCCCTTGGCCAGAGGAGCAGAAAAGTAAGCTCCTGGTGTGAAGCAGAGAAGGAGTGAAGTATTTAGCCAGTGGGAAATAAATGTGGACGCCAACACCAGATTCTCTTGGTAGGAATGACTTTCCCCCTCCCATCTACTACTCCCTTAGCAGCGTGCATACCTCGCTTAAAACCTCCTCACAACCTTCCCTGTGGTACGATGAGTCAGTCTCTAGACTTCTGCTGGTCAGAGCCAGTGTCATATTTCTCTTTACCCTAAACCTCTCTGTTCGTCCAGCACAGAGCAGTCACTCAGGGAATAAGCCTATGATCCAAAAATCATTTCTAAGATTTTGGATTCAGAATTGCAGCTTTTTCGTGACATGGAAATGTGATGTTAACAAATCTTCAGTCTGCCATGTACCTCTTCCCTACAGATCTCACCAGGATGTCCTCTCAGGGTTCTGTCCCACCTCCCCCAACCCCCTTCAGGGCTTCTCTCCACAGGCTAGTGAAGAGAACCTCTCCTTTACAAAGAACTCAAAGCATCAGCAGAAGAGAGCTGCTGAGCCCTCAAGGTACCTGTTCACACACCCCGGAATGGAAACTGAGTGTTTAGATTTCAAATACAAAACAAAACAAACCACAAACCCTTCTCCTCCAGCTCCTGCTGCTGAGTTCAGCCTGCTCAAGGGGCCAACACCCATAGCATCCAATGACACCAAGAAAGAAGTTCAGAAAGCAGAGAAATGGCCAGCAGTGGGCTGGAAATCAGCTGTCTGCAGGCTGACCTGCAGCAGAAAATTCTCGAGATAGCTGTGCCTGATCCCCATGCTGCCTGCTAAGCCCAGTGCTTTCCATCGGAACTGCTCCCGCAGCTCTAAGGGAAGGTGGGACAGGAGACTTCCAGGCTCCCAACAGGAGTCACTTGCTCAATATCTCCTCCAGGGCATTTCTTTGTAAGTAGTATGTTAAAACTGCTCACTCATCTATAGTCCCAGCCCCTGACCCAGTTCTCCATTGCAGCCCTGGGCCTCCCTTCCTTTCTTACCTAACATGTTCTTCTTAGTTTGTTTGTTTTTTTTTCACACTACCTCTTTATTTACCATCAACCCCATGGCTACCGATTTTATAGTGCCCTGGGCAAACTGGTTTTAACAGAGAAGCCAGGCTTACGGGTAGCCAGGCCCACCTACCCCGCTGTACCAAAGTCCATTTTGGAATGCAGAGACTCCCAGGCTCATCAGGAAAGCAGGATGTGCCCACTGCTCCAAGCAAGGCAGACCCCAGAATCAGAGGAGGAATGAGGGCAGGGACTCTGCCCAGGACACAGCAGGGGATCATTATATCTTGGTTGAACTAAGGAAGCGATCAAGCAACCAACAAAGGAAGCCTCCAGTATTGTGCCTGGCACACAGTAGGTGCTCAACAGGTGTCTCTTTCCCACTGCAGTGACCAAAACATCATATGCAACTCTGATTTTCTATGGGGTTCCAACAGCTGTGACCAGGCAGCGGGAAGTCACACATCCTAGCTGGGTTCTCCAATCCACAGCTGAATGAATTCAGTCCCTGTCATGGCTGCAGACATGCACTGGGGCACGTGCCTTATTTGGTGCAGTGCTATCTTGCTACTGAAACTCTAACATACGTGCATGCGTGTTCTCACCTGCATGTCTGCGTTCACATAGCCAAAAGGGGTCTCCTATGAAGTTCTTGCCATCCTCAGCCCTAACTGTGGTTCCAAGCACTGATAATCTTACTCTTGCTTGTTACCACATAGCCACCCCAACATGGAAAGACAAGACAGCCATCAAATATCCCATCCCGTCCTGGTGATTTCAGAAAAGTGGGGTGTTCATAGTCATACCACTTATGCCTTCCTTGCAGTTCAGAGATTCCTCCAAGTCTCCCCAAACTAATGCTGCCCCCATCCCACCCAACCTTGCACTCGTGGGGAGCCTTCCTGCTAAATCTGTATTGCACTGCTACATTCACAGCTGTTCTTTTTTTTTTAATATATTTTATTGATTATGCTATTACAGTTGTCCCATTTCTCCCCCATCATTCCCCTCCACCCTACACACCCTCTCCCACCCACATTCCCCCCTTTAGTTCATGTCCATGTGTCATAAGTTCTTTAGCTTCTACATTTCCCATACTATTCTTGCCCTCCCCCTGTCTATTTTCTACCCACTATCTATGCTACTCATTCTCTGGAACAGGAACAGAACCACAGAAATGGAGATCATATGGAGGGTTAGCAACAGGGGCGTGGGAGGAGGAGAGAGGGGGAAAAGTTTCACAGCTGTTCTTCACAGTCAGTGCCTCCATCTGGACACCTCAGACCAGCTGTCCAGCAGGTGTTCCACCAGATGATTTCAGTCCACACTTTTCTTCCCACCCTCAGCTCCCACCTCAACTTGCCCCGTCACTTAAAGCTGTCCCCCTCATTAGGACCTGTTTTTTTGTTTTCAAGGTTTCCTGTGTTGGGTTGGCTGGGTTGGAATGGTAGAAAGAAGCAGGTAGAGAAATATTACCCCCACAAAAAAATTAATGAGAGAGAGAAAAGGATGAAAACAAATGGAATTTTTAAAGACCAAATAAATAGTTTCTTATTTCAAGAGACTCATTCTTTAGCAACAAAGCTCTTCAAGATGCCTTTGGGCCTGTGGGTACCAAACCGCATTGTTTTGGAAGGAATAAGAAGGAGGGGAAGACGGAGAAGGAGAAGGAAAAGAAGGAGGAGAAGGAGAAGAGGAAAAAGGAGGAGGAGAAGAAGGAAACTGTTCAAAACTCTCTGGACAGCTTTTTCTTAACATCAAAAATGATGGGTCTTCCAAACTCTTCTTTGAAAGTCTTTTAAATTCTAAAGAAAAAAAAAAGACAAAAAAAAAAAACAAGTGAAATTATTGCTAATTAAGCAGTAAATGTTTAATAGAGCTAATACAGTCGTTCATTTGGGATGTGTCAAATTTATGACACTCAGTTAATTTTTATGAGCTATTGGCACACTTCATAGCCCATCAGATATTCAAAGCAGTGTATTTGTCTCTATTTAGCTGTACAGTCTTTTAAAAGGGGAGTCATATGACAGACTGGGAAAAACCCATTTAATGTGAAGGTCAAATCCCTCTGCCAGAAACTAAGCATGTGACCATGGCAGGTCACCCCTCTTGCCAGGTCTACCTTTTTCTTGCCTGTGGACTGAGGGGTTCGGGAACCAACAGGAATAGGAAGGACATTAAATAGGGGGTCAGAGAACATACGTTCTATCAGCAGCCCTGTGACCAACTGACCAGAACCTAGGGGTAGCCTGCAGGCTTCCTAAGCTTTGGTTTTTCTCACCTGCAAAATGGAGACATGAAACTACAGATCAGACCCAGACCCTGCTTTCATTTATTTTCTCACTGAAGGACAAAGGAAGAAATGGCAGATGCAAGACAGGCAGAAGGCCCAGGTCTGTTACTTCTCCTTTTACTCTTTCTCTCTCCTTGGCATCAGAGTTCACCAGCACACCTGGGAGCAGGCAGGAAACCCCACCTCTTCTCAGGCTCCACATTAGCCACCGAGAAAAGTTTTAACAAAAGTTTTCCTGTCTGGGATTTGGGGTCTCTAGGATGTAAAGTCGCCAGGCTCTCTCTCCTCCCCTGCACAGAAGTGCCTTTGCTGTTTCTGGCATTTGTCCGAACAGCCTGACTTGTCTGGTGTTGCACCCTTCAGAGCGGTCTTTCCCACACGGAAAAAGATCCAAAGATGGGAAGGTCATGGAGCTTCTCAACAAAGATCTTAGGGGGCAGAGGTGGAGGTGCAGAGTCTGTGTCGACCCCACCTTCCCTGCCAGCCCCCCATCAGCATTTCAGCTGGCACCTAAACACTAGAGTACATATGCTTGGGCTTCCCTGGCCCCCATTCTTCAGCTCAGGCCCACAGAGCCACGCCATCTGATCAGGGCCCATCCTCTGAAGGCCCATTACTACATCATGGAGTTGACTCACACCCATACTTTGGAAATCCCCAGAGGGTGAGGTTGGTGCCTGCACTTCTATCTGTAGGTTTAACTCCACTATATCCACAATCAAGCAGGAGTAATGCTTCTATGGTAAGAGAGGTAATAATGAGAGAATTTATAATGGGGATGTGTGGTAGGGGTATGAAGGCAGAGCCATCACAGGTGGATGACGTTTTCATTGCCCTGCTCTGTGTAGACACTAACCAAGCCCAAATCCCGACCTCCACAGCCAGCAGAAAGGAGTGTCAGGTTTGACCAAGCAGGTCACCCTTGGGACCCTCTCCCACTTGTGCAGTGGACACAGCACCTGGAGTTACTGACCCTGGGAAGAGACAGCTCAAATTTGTTGGGCCTTCTTGGCAGGACCTCAGACATCTCCCATTTGCACAGCACTTCACCCTTCACTAGGTATTTGCTTTTACATTCTCGCTCTCATTTTTAATTTGCTTACAATCCCATGAGGTAAGAATTATTAGAGATTGGGAAACAGAGACATCGAAGGGTTTGCTATAATGACACTGGGCTTGTGCCCAGGACACTTGATGTTTTGTTGGTCACAGGGATTCCCAACGCCTCTCCAGACACCAGAGGCCGGTGGTTTGGAACTGCCACCCTCTCCAGCTCCTCTCCACATATCTTCCCTCTTTTCTATCTTCCCAAGCCTCTCCTGCTCAGAACCCCCTTTTCTAGAAAGTTTTTGCTCATCAATCACATGGGGTGCCCATTACCCCTTGACTCTGCTCTTCTTCGCTCTATCACACCCATGCCTTTGTTTCCCCTTATTTAGCTGATACATTGGTCCACTTTCTCAAGTGGCCAAGACACCTTTGTGGGTATTGGCTCACACATTGCCAAGGTGGCTTGGAGTCCATGGAGAGTCACTGGCTGGGCTCCAGGCAGCTCTTGCAAAGTGGGATGCTTACTTGGGAATGTATGGTTTTGCTGAGGAAAAGGAGTAAAGCTCTTCACACAGCACTGTCCTGAATTGATCTCACTTCCTGGTGTTTCTTGCCACTTGTCCCAAGTCCTGACTACCAGAATGGCTTGCTGTGTCACCACAAATTTGTTAACTGACCCTGTCTCTCTGTACACTGCTTTTTGAACACACATGGCAGCCATAGGAAGAGGACTTTATGGCATCAGGATGCTCTGGGTTTCTACTCACACCCAAGAGGGTGGAGATGGTGGGCAGGGAGACTGCTGTGGGTGTGGGCCCAGGAGGGCTGGGAGGAGAAAGTATGATAAATTATCAGATTGAGTGTGAGAAAGAGGGGTGGTCACCTCTCTCCTCCCATATCCTAGGACATCTGTATGTCACAAACTAGAAAGGATGGAATGAATCTTGGCATCCTTCCCCGCCATGCTCGAAGCCTTGGTATGTCATTGCAGGAGACAGCAGGGAGTTTCCACGGGCCTCTGTAAGAACCGGTTTCAGAGGCCCTCCTCCTGGTCCCTTTGGGCACGGAGGCACTGGCACCACAGTGCTCGAGCCTCAGCCCAGGTGTGCTGTCCCAAGACAAGGATCGAGACAGGCAGCTACCCTGTCCTGTACTGGGAGGCCTGCTCCAGGGTCAGTGGGAAGTAAGGAGTAAATCCAGGATGCTAGTTAGGAAGTAGCCAGCCACATTGAACAGGAGTCACCAACCTCCCTGGGGAGGGTGTCTCAGCAGTTGGGGGAAGGCTAGGAGCTGGACAGTGCCCTGGAGGCTAAAGGACCACCTACAGGCAGACACTGGGCTGGGCGAGTGTCCCTGGGAGGACAGGGCAGAGTGGAGAAGAAGCAGGAAGAGTGAGGAGCTTGTGCTGCTGCTAATCTCAGTGTTGTTGAAAGAAGTGCCAGGTGGTATGCACAGTATTTTCACAGATCCACACCCTTGAGGTCTGATCTCTTACTCACCAGCCCCCCTCCTCTTACTACTTTCCACCTCTACTTCCCTTCTTCCCAGATTAACAGCTGGGAGATTGAGCTCAGCTGGATCCCCAGAATTACACTCCCTCTTTCTAATCCATGTTTCTGCAGAAGGTCCTACACTCCCAGTCCCGATTCAGGCCCTGGTGAGAGTCTAGTGTCCTGGCCCTTCTGGGGACAACTGCTTCCCAGACAGCAAGTTGGGAACATCAGACCTGAGCAGGATGGCTGCTTAGATGATCTTGGAAAAACACACCTTACCTTTGCTTTAAAACTTGGACAATCATCTGCCAAGTGGTGAGCAGTCTCTACCTGCTTCCCCTGGAAGCTGGGAGGGAACAATGCTGCCAGTGGAGGGGAGGATTTAGGTAGCCTTTATGAGGAAGCTGGGAGATGCCAGGTCAGGTTTCCTTACTGGCATCTTAGCAGCCATACTCGGCTCTCTGCCTGGCTTTGGAGACAATGGCTTCCCTTGAGCCAAGTCAGACAGGTGTCTTTCCAAGGACTGAAAGGGCATGGGTCCTCATCCCCCCTGAGAGGATCCTGGCAGGGAAGGGGGTGAGAAAAGCTTCTGAGGCTGGGATCCCAGACTGAGTTGTCTGGCTCTGCCTGGATGACAGAAGCACTTGGGACTTCGGGACTTCTTCCTACCCCTCAGGTCTTTTCCTTGCCCTCTGTCCCAGTGTAAAAAGTGACTACAGTGTCCCAAAAGAAAGGTTCTGAGGGATTCTCTGTTTAGGGGAAGAAAAACTATAATGATAAATTTTCCTTGTGGGGTGATTTGTCTTTAACAAAGGCCATATTGTGTGCTTGTTAAAGGAAGGACATGGATTCTTATCACACACCAGGATTGAATCCTGGCCTCACCATTTATTAGTTTCTTGACCTTAAAAGTGTTACTTACTTTTTTGTGGCCTCTATTTTCTTATGTATAAAGTAGGCAATATAGCAGTATTCATTTCAGAGAGTTAGTAGAAAAATAAATGAAATCAAACATGTAGCCCTTAGCACAACTTCCAGCAGAAAGCAAAGATTTCTACTTTCCAGTAATCCCAGTTACAGAAAATGTCTGGAAATCCCAATGTTGTGGCAATAAAATAAAAACAACATCAGCTCCTAAGCCGCATCTTGCCACCTGACCATGTACACAAGCTCTGGTCCCTTCCCCATCTCAGGTCCCAGCGGGCAGGCAGCTCAGCCCTGCTCAGCTTTAACCAGCTACTCATTACAAAGCTCATGGTAGTGGTTCTAGGATGTGAGCTTTCCCCCATGATTGAGTATTTCTTTTAAAAGGAGGACTCTTGAATGTTTCAAGACTCATGAGAATGAAGCCATAAGAAAGAAGGAGGGACAGGGTTTCACCTCGGTCCCCAAGGAAGCAGCCTTTCCTGAGTGCCCTAGCTGTGCCTCTGTTCGTTGACCACACCCCACACTCCAGTACATTCTCAAGGAAGAACAACAGTGGGAAGGACAGCTGCCTCCCCATGACGCTTCAGATCATGCTCACAGATATAATCTCACTTTGACAATCTTCTGAAATAAGTTGGACAAATATCATTATGCCCATTTCACACATGAGCAAAGATGATGAAGAGACCTTCAATGAAGAGACCTGCTTGAGATCAACAGGTGAGTACATGGCAGACCTAAGACCAACATCTTCGGGATCCACATTCTTCTGTGAGCTCCACTGTTGACCTCTGCACCCTTGTCTGCCCAATCCTTGCTCTCAACACAGAGATTTGATCAGAGTGATCTGCCCCTCTGAAAGGCTCTCCACCCTAGTGTAGTACCTGTACTAACAGCTCAGAAACATGTTAGAGACCACTCTGGCTGATACCTTCATTCTTAAGATAAAGTGACTGAGCTCAGTGACTTGTTAAGGTCTTGTGACTAAAGGGTAACAGAGCAGGAACCCAGCCCAACAGCTCTGCCACCAAACCACATCACCCTGACAGTGCGGAATTTCAGAGGAGAAAAGCCTTCAGGTAAACTAACAACGGGCCCTTAATAAATATCACAGTCAACACCCAGTTACCCATGATGATAGACAAGAGGAAGTGAACAGGAGCTGCGTCCTTTCTAGGCTTCTAAATCTTTCATTGCAACACTGCCCCTAGGATGTTACGGTATCAAACCAACTGCTCCTTCCTATGTACATGCTTATGAGTAGACAGGAGAGGGACTAATAAGTTGGGTCCAGAAACAAGATAGGTCAACCCTTGTTCCGTCAGGACCTTAATAGCCAGATGTTGATGATTTCCTCACCGTGGGAGGGACTGCATTTCTTCCCCCTAGTCTTGGAAGATGCACACTTCTTCATGGTGTCACATGGCAGGTCACAAGTACCAATCAGGTGGCATGAGGCTCCTGCTACATAACCTTGCCTTTCAGCCTGATGTCCTCACTATGGAAACCTTGTTTATATATTATCAAAACAAGAGAAAAAATTACTGAAGAGAAGGCAGCCAAAAATGGGGCACTCCCTATGATCTCAAATGTTACCCTGTAAATGTTGATAAGGGATGGTTTAAATTGAAGTACATCTAATGCTTCCTTCAAGGACACAGAGATACTGTATTATGTTCTCCACTTCCCCAGAATGTTCTTCCAGCTCCACCAGGTGTAGGACAAAAGGAAATAAACTGTGCTAACAACAGGAGAAACTTAAAGCTGATAATGAAAGGGACAAATCAACTGTTCTGTTGTTTACAGAGTAGAAATGTATGGATTTTTGGATCCAGAAAGCTGAGCCAAAGACCTGCCTCTCTCCACACTCCTTCTCATCTTCCATATCACTGAGGTTAATTAAGGACCTAAAATTGGAGCAAGATGGCCCCACCTCTGTCTTGGTCTCATGCACAACTTGTCATGAATGCCCCAAGCTCAAGAACTGATTTCTGGCATTTTCTTAACTGAACAAACGAAAATATTCTCCAAATCACTTATCGGATCAGTTCGAACCAAGACCAAACTTTTATGCCTTTTAAAAATAACTGATCGAAATATTCTGGAAGATGAATCTGAGACTTGAGAGAGGAAAAGAGAAGATGACGGAGTATTTAGGAAGATTATGGAGAAGGAGGCAGCCAGGTTGGAAGTGGCCCCATCCAAGGTTTTACTCTCTTTTGAAGCCCCTTTCCTGCAAAAGAGGAGTCTACCTGTGTGTCTCCAGTGAAGACTCACTCATCGTCTCACAGGGCAGCCTTTACCCCGTCGTACACTGGACCTGGCTGGCAGCTCTTCTTTAGGGTGACCTCTGTCACATCCAAGCAAAAACAGTCCTGACCCTCTTCCATACAAAAGTTCTGTGGTCCATCTTCAGTGAACAGGACTGTCATACCCACCCTCAATCATCTTTGATTTCTTCCAAGTCCTTTCTCTTCCCCAGCTTTTGCCCCAGAGCTCACACTAGCTTTTCAATGGGTCACTAGGCTCCTTTCAAATGCTCAGGACCAAATTCAACACCCAGGGGCAGAACTTTCTCTGTACCAAGAGGGATGCAGCTGCTTCCTTATGTCTCTATGAACAGAACAAAGAAAAACATCTTTTTTTTGAAAAAAATTATTCCTAAGAAGTTTTCTGAAATATCCATATTATATCATCTTCACTCTCACCACCTCTGGGAGCTACTGCCTTGCCGTGACCAATACAGGCCCCATTGTTGTGTGTAAAGAAGCCTTTGTACCAGCAGAGGACACTCCATCCTGTCTAGACAGAACCAACAGGGCCCATTGACAGATCAGAAACTAGGCGTGGGCACCAGGGAGGGGTGGGAATAACCGTAGGTGAACCTTGGAAGGTCACAAGTTGACTAAGATGGTGTCATTTTTCTGATAATGGATTGACAAGAAGTGCCACATTCCTTCTAGCAGATATGGGAGGGGCAAGCACAGTGACACAGAGCATCCCAAGGCATCTTGGATATCCATACTTCCAATAAACAACCCAAAATTGCTGGCCCTGCCCAAATGTCTCATGGGCATCTTTACCCTCACTTTTTGGCACAAGACTCCATCCAACTGTAGCTCCAGGAAGCAACTTTATAGACCACATCTCCAGCCTCAAACTATAGTTAATCCATTTGCAATGCCCTGTTTACAAGGAAAGAAACCTGTAGGGCCCACTTCATCCCTTCCACCCGACCAAATCCTGACCATATTTCTAGGCTCTTCTCAATGTGTAGCTCCTCCAAGAAACTTCCACTCAGACTTGACCTCTTTTCCTGGCTGCTTTTGAAACGTGCTTCCCTTAGTTGCCATGACACCAGGCTCTCTCACTTCTCCCATCCTCCATGACTGCTCCTCTACACTCTACTGATTTCTCTCTGCCTTTGTCTTATCCTTAGGCAGAATGGCCTTGGGATTCTGTTCTTGATTCTTCTCTCTCTCTCTCTCTCTCTCTCTCTCTCTCTCTCTCTCTTATCTTTAATGGCAAATGAAACAAAAAACAATTCTACCTTTCAGTGCAAACATCTGATGCTTCATTATGTCTTCATTAAGTTCTCAGTCCTGCCTGAGAACTTTCTTTTTTTCTTTTTCATTTATTTATTTATTTTTAATATATTTTATTGATTATGCTATTACAGTTGTCCCATTTCTCCCCCATCATTCCCCTCCACCCTGCACACCCTCTCCCACCCACATTCCCCCCTTTAGTTTATGTCCATGGGTCATAAGTTCTTTAGCTTTTACATTTCCCATACTATTCTTGCCCTCCCCCTGTCTATTTTCTACCCACTATCTATGCTACTCATTCTCTGTACCTTTTTCCCCTCTCTCCTCCTCCCACACCCCTGTTGCTAACCCTCCATGTGATCTCCATTTCTGTGGTTCTGTTCCTGTTCTAGCTGTTTGCTTAGTTTGCTTTTGTTTAAGGTGTGGCTCTTAATAGCTGTGAGTTTGCTGTCTTTTCACTGTCATATTTTTATCTTCTTTTTCTTAGATAAGTCCCTTTAACATTTCATATAATAAGGGCTTGGTGATGATGAACTCCTTCAACTTGACCTTATCTGAGAAGCACTTTATCTTCCCTTCCATTCTAAATGACAGCTTGGCTGGATAGAGCATTTTGGATGTAGGACCCTGCTTTTCAAGATTTCAAATATATCTTTCCAGCCCCTTCTTGCCTGTAAGGTCTCTTTTGAGAAATCAGCTGAAAGTCTGATGGGAACTCCCTTGTAGGTGACTGTCCCCTTATCCCTTGCTGCTTCTAGAATTCTCTCCTTCATTTTAATCTTGGCTAACGTAATTACGATGTGCCTTGGTGTGTTCCTCCTTGGGTCCAACTTCTTTGGGACTCTCTGAGCTTTCTGGACTTCCTGGTAGTCTATTTCCTTTGCCAGATTGGGGAAGTTCTCCTTTATTATTTGTTCAAATAAGTTTTCCACTCGTTGCTCTTCTTCTTCACCTTCTGGGACCCCTATAATTCAGATGTTGGGATGTTTAACGATATCCCGGAGGTTCCTAAGCCTCTCCTCATTTTTTTGAATTCTTGTTTCTTCCTCGTCTTCTGTTTGGTTGTTAGTTTCTTCCTTCTGGTCCACTCCATTGATCTGAGTCCCAGTTTTCCTTCCATCTCTATCAGTTCCCCATGCATCTTCCTTCATTTCATGTATTGTAGCCTGCATTTTTTCATCTAATTTGTGAGCAAAATCAACCAATTCTGTGAGCATTTTGATGACCAGTGCTTTGAACTGTGCATCTGATAGGTTGGCTATCTCTTCACTGCTTAGAGGAATTGGCTCTGGAGCTTTTATTTGTTCTCCAGTTTGAGCCATTTTTGGTGGGTTTTTTGGTTTTGTTTTGTTTTGGTTTTAGTCTGGTCTCGGCTATTATGTAGTGAGGGGGTGGAGCCTTAGGTGTTCCTCAGGGCGGGGCAGCCCAGTCGCTGGGTTGTGACGCTGTATGTGGGGGCGGGGTCTGAGAGGGAACAATGGTGCCTGCTCTGCTCTCTCCTGGATTCAGTCCCTTCCTCCACTTCCCCTTTGCCTGGACCGTTTGCGCACTCGAATGTGGGACCACCTGGTCAGCCAACGCCTTGTGTGTCCTCACTGGGTCTGCACAGTTGCCCGCCTGTGCCCGGGGTCCACCAGCAGCTGCCCGTGGGCCCAGGGACCGCCAGCTGCCACCTGTGCACCTGGGAACTGCCAGCCGCTGCTGCTTGCGCTCCCGGGTCCGCACCTCCACTTTCTCCTGCCGCGACTCCGCCCCCTTACCAGTCTGGATGAATGGTTGTTGGACTTCCGTACAGTTTAATTTTCTATAAGTTCTGGTTGTTCTATTGTTTCTAAATATTTGTTGTCCTTAATTTTGGCTGTTAGAGGAGGCACAGTGTGTCCACCTATGCCTCCATCTTGGCCAGAAGTCCCCCCCCGCCTGAGAACTTTCAAACTGAAATATATATGATATTATTACCAGTATTTTCCCTATTGTATCTCCTTGATATTTCAGTAAAGGCATTGTTCTGATATTCTTAAATTATATGTAATTGTAAGATATACTATCTATGTTTTCCTTTTCTTGGCAGTAAAAGGGTGTTCCTTTATTTTTTTGTTAAAAAACAGGTCAATAAGACTGATACATTTAGACTTCCTAACCTAAAAAAAGAGTTGTTGTTTTGTTTTGTTTTGTTTTTGTTTTGTTTTGTTTTCAAAAGAAACATTCATCAAGTCCTAGTTAAAGTTTTCACACATGCTTTTGATGGAACTGGGTAGTCACATGAGACTTCCTCATAATTCCTCCAAGGGACCAATAGAAGGTTCCTATTCCAGTGAAATCTGTCCTGGGAATTTGGTTCCCAAGATTCCATGTGAAATTGTAAGCTCTGGTTCAAGATCATCTTCTGGAATTCTCTCTCCAATGAGCTAATGAACAGCCCTGGAGCTTAGCGAAGACCTTCCCCCAAGAGAAGAAGTAGAATGATGGATTTGAGCTAAACTCAACTAGGATCTGAGAAGCCAGGGTTACAGGAGGAGTTATTGCATTCTGCTCTTTTCCCATGAGCACTAGGTTGTTGTCTTCGGCCTGGAATTTTGGGAGACACTGTGCGAGGAAGGAAGAAGGTGGGAATATTGTTCTTCTCTGGAGTTAGATGGATTCCAGAGCTCTATTAGAGAGGTTTTGTAAGAGCCACATTGCTAGAGAAAGAAACTTTGGCAGGTTATGGAAGGAAGACTGGCCACCAGACTGATGGCTACAACACTGGGGCCATTCAAGGAAGAAGAATGGCCCAAAGGGAGCCCCAAGTCTCTGTTGGCCATTGGACAGAGTAAAGGATTCTGTCCTTCCAGCTGAGACTCTAGGAGGGAGACACATGGGTCTAGAGTGGGATGTCCAAACTTTTGGCATCTCCAGGCCACACTGGAAAGAGAAGAGTTGTCTTAGGCCACACATTAAATACACAAACACTAGTAAAAACTGATGAGCAAAAAAAAATTTAAGTAAATTTATGATTTTGTGTTGGGACACATTCATAGCCATCTTAGGCCAAGTGCAGCCCACAGGCCATGGGTTGGACACCCTTGGAGGAAAAGAGTGTGTTCAGATATCCTAAAGTTAGGGCAAAATGCTGAGATTGGGTCACAGGCTGTGCCACATGACAGAAGCCACAGCCAGATTCCAAAGGCTTATACGCTGAAGAATGTACAATTCAAATGCCAATGGAATGAAGACAGTCATGTCTGCCAGGGTAGGAGAACATCTAAGAAAGGAGAATAAATACACATGAACATTTTTCTTGCATGTGTATTGATACATTTGGAAGGATATCCAAGAAACTATGGTTGCCACAGAGAAAGGGAACTGGTGGAGGGAGATAGAATTTTTATTGGCACTTGTACTTGTGAATTTCCCTCTTTCTGAATATTATTACTTGGATGACACCAACTTCCAATCCACACTGGGCAGCCAAGGATGAAATATTGGAGTCTAAGATTTTGTGAGGTCATCACCAGATCTGGATAACCTCCGTGTCTTGGCTGGATAGTCCCAGAAGAATTAATACTTCCTTCATCACCTTTAAATTCTCTCTACCTGATCAAGTTTCTCCCGTGCATTTCTGCCTTTCTTACTGGGAGTTCTCTGCAATTCCCTTCTATCCTTTCTTCCTGAGTTATCTGATGGTATACTCTAACTTTCAGATTTTAATGATTCTTTAGTTTACATGCCTAGCCCCAGTAATTACATGGATAGAACAAAGGCACCTCAAATGAACTAACTCATTTCTCTCCATTAGCCCTCTTGCTATATTCTCTGTTATTACCCACCCAGGCACATGGAGCCACCCTCAATTCTTCCCTTTACTTCACCCTACCCACCCAGCATTCAATCCATCACTAAGTCCTAATGACTTAACTCCTAACTATTTCTAGAATGCATATCTTCATCCTCACTTCTGGCCACCCTACCACCTCTAAGGATTTGAACCAAAGTGCAAATTTTGACTGCCTTTTGCCTGCATTTTTGCAATAATCTCCTAACAAGTCTTCCAATATGGGCCCCTCCAATTTGACCCGAGAGATCCCTCTACAACACCAATGTGATCAAACCACTCTCCTATTAAATTCCTTTACTGGCTCTTCCTTGCCTATCTCAGCTGTTTCAGCCATAAAAATGCCTGAAAAATGACACTTCCCTGGGCGGATCTCCCGTAAGCAGATCAAATTTCTTAAGGGATCCTCAAGTACAAGCTAAACTGTGATTTGTGCTTGATTCTTATCCCACTATCAGTGAAGCAACTCCCTTCCCTCTCATTGGCCCAGTAGTAGGTTGTAATAAAACGGTAAGTCCCAAAACCCCATCAGAGAAATTCTGACCCACAAACTATACTCCAGACTCCACTGAATGCCTTACAAGTTCTTCTTGATTAATATAACTAATTCTTCACCCTCATTTCTTATCACTCACTTCATGTTGCTGCAGATAAGTTTCAGAAATTGTGCAATATTTTCCTTTCGTATCTTCACCCATATTATTCCTTCTGCCTGAAATGTCTATCTCCAATCTAAATGTCCTTGTCTACCTGACAAACTCCTATTTATCCTCTAAAACCTGCCAGGCAATACTTTTAATCACTCTCACACCTATATGTACCATTTCTATGCCTTGTATGTTTCTATCACAGCATGGGTCATGTGTATTGTAATAACATGTGTACATACTCTCTATCACCCAAGTTTATAAGCTCTTTGAGAACAAGACCATGTCACATTCATAACACCCCAATGTTTGGCCTCATCCCTGACACCTAGTATGTGTGCAGGAACTATGTGTTGAACTGAATGGAATCCAGATTTTTCCTTTACTGTCTTTCTGATACTAAGGTATTTGGGCATTTGACGTTACTCAGTTGAGTTCTACATGATATACTGACTTACACAGGGTTTTCATTGGGTCCTTGTGATCTTACAAGTTTTGACAAGTTTCACTGTAAATCGCACTTCTCTCTTTTTCATGTCTGACCTTACCAAGAAAACCCAAGTCCAAGCAAGATGAACAGGGGGAATTCCCAATACTAAAATGTGACCGAGGAAAGTGGTAACCTCGGAAAGAATTCAGAAAATGAGTACATCAAAGCACTAGAACACATCCCTGTTCATTCAACAGTGTCCCAGGTGCTGCACCTGGTGGCCCCAGAAGTCCGCTCTCCCATGAGAAGATAAACCATCTCCCTCCCTCAAGGCCACCCAACTTCCACTGTTCTAAATTTGCCTTTTGTGACTGATTCAGTTTCCCAGGTATCTTGAGAACAGGATGCAGAGGCACTGGTATTTCAGTCACTGAAAAAGTAGGTTCCCCCACAAATTAATACATGGACATTTTGGTTCACACACCCCTCTCTTATGTGTTTGGTCCACAAATAGCTGTCCTCTAGAGCAGATTCAACTTGAGTGCATTAAGAAAATCAACTTCATGTCCCTACGCAGCTGTCACTGGACCACAGTAACCAGATCAAGTTACTTTCCTTCTTGGTGACCTTGACAGCCTTCTGCCAAGCTACTGCCTTCTACTTCTTTGTCATTCCTTTCAAATTTCATTTAACTACTTCTATATAACACATTCACAGTTCACAAAGCCTTTTCACATTATATACTTTTACCATCTTGAGGTCTAGAGGCAAATATTCTCATCCTCATTTAAGCTACAAGAAAACTGAGGCTCAAAATGGTCACATGGCTTGTCCAACGATCCACACATCCTGGAAGCTGTGGATTGTTTCTTTTGTCTGCCCCTTAAATATCATGGTAGATGAACCTCTGAATCAAAGTTCCTTGTTATTTCCAGCCGCCATCACGCTGTCCAGACTGTCACATCAGCCCAGACAGGAAGCAGCTCCAGTGGAGGGCTGACTGGAGAGGAGGGAATAGAGCTCAACAAATGGTACTTACAAGACACTCCTGTTGTTCTATACCCTCTATTCCCCCTGGATGGGCACTGAAGCTAAGAGTATTTTTTCTAATTGGAAGCTAAGAAAACTGATCATCAGAGAACTGGACTGACATTTCCATGGTCATAAAACCTCTGGGAAGCTGAAGTTCATTTGTTCCTTAGAGCAAGCATCTACTGAGTGACCTGGAGACCAAGCTACAATGTTACAACAGCCAGGTCATCATCATCCTCATCACCATTACTGTTAAAATTGACACTCACTGAGTGTTTGCTACGTGCTAATCAGCTTATTCAGTTCACACAATAATTCCCACAAGAAAGGCTTATTATTCCCACTTTAGAAATAATAAGACAGAGGTGCAGAGAAGTCTGTAACTTGTACATTATCACGGAGCTAGTAAATGATGGTGGTAAGACTTAAACTCAAGCACATCTGAATCCAAACATCCATGCTTCTGGCCACTATCCCATTGTATTACTTCACTAGTACGGGCTCTATGTCCATGAACTTTGATTAAGCAGAGCTTTGGGTAGAGGAGAAATGGCTATCCAGCTCTCCATTACCACTCCTGGTCCTTGAACTCCCCACGCCAAAGTCTGTATTGTGGCTGTAGCAGCTGCTGAGCCCTCATTACCCACACCCTTCTCATCACTGGCATTTCCATATGAACAATTACTTTTCCATGCAATACTTTCTCCTCTTCGCAATGCCAAACTCCTCCTTTCCAACCTGCTTGCTCACTGCCCTTTTCAAGAAAACCTTCTCAGATGAGTGAAAGCCACTACCCCAGTTCCTCCATTTTCCCACGACATATCTGCCCTATGGAAAAGAGCTTGGTAGTTAAATGGTAAATGTTTAAAGTTAAATGTTGTCTGACCAGCCTCCCCACATTGTTCGTGTTCATGTGCCCCAACTTCCTCATATGCCAGGCAGCTCTAGGGTCTTCTTTCCCTCCCACAAAGTACCCATCCAAGGTAGACAGTGTTGTAAACAAAGGAGCTTGAGACTCATAGAGAATTTCAAATGCAGTTTATTGCAGCAACACAGGGAAGCAGGAGTTTAAGACCTCTCCACAAAAGTCAGTCAAACTTGTTTACACCATATGTACAAAACCAAAGCAACACAGAGTTTGCTGCAAGAGACAGGATGGTAATGAACTGTCCAGAGTAGGCAGCTCGGTGCATGACAAAGAAGCTGTGGGTCTATCCAGCAGCCTCTGGCTGACTTAGGAAGTGCTCTGAAATGTGATGTGTGTGGTTGTGATGGCTGAACCATTTCTGAGGCAAAGCACAAAACAGGGTCATAGCCAGGGGACTGAGCTAGACACTGATTTAAAAACTTCTTTGGGAAGCAGAACAGAAAGGAAAGAGCTGGGGAAATAAGATGAGCTAATGTAACTAACCAGCAGCCTTTTTCTTCAATAAGGATGAGGCAACTGACTTTGGTCTTCCCAAGAGTATTTGGTAGTGATGGAGAGGGAGAGCTAGCTGACAGGGTAGAGAACGCCTCTTTATCTGGTTCCTCGGGAATAGCTGGAAGAAACAAACTTCACGCTGGAACTGCCACTGGAGGTCTTCGTGCCCCCAGAGCTGGATTCCCGGCCTCCCGAAGAGCCGAAGCTGCCTCCGGAGACGCCGCCAGTGGAGGAACCCCTGCCTCCAGAGCTGCCGCCGCCCCCTCCAGAGCTGCCGCCGCCCCCTCCAGAACCGCCTCTGTGTCCTCGACTGCTGCCGCCGGCGCCGCCGCCGTAGCTGCCTCCACCGCCACCTCCGGAGCCATAGCCACCACCTCCGGATCCATAGCCGCCACCTCCAGAGGAGCCGTAGCCGAAGCTACCGCCGCCTCCTCGGCCACCACTTCCGCTGATGCTGGTGTGGCTGGTGCTCACAGCTGCAATGGAACATCAGTTACCTTCAAGCCCAGTTCCTTTCCAACGCCCACCCCTAACCAAACCTGCACACACCCTTGTGCTGTACTTACACACGCTCACGTTGGGGGCACACTCTCCAGACATCCTGAAGGAGAAAGAAAAGCCCTCATCACTCTCCAGCTTCACAAAGCACATCCCAAGCCCTCTCAGCCGTCCCAGAGCTCCCTAGCTGGGGCTCCTCTTGGATCTGAAACCTAATCCAGTCCTCTCTGGCCTCCCAAGACTGTCATTTTTCTCACAAACAGGAAGATATCGCTGTGTAAATTAGACAAGAGTCCTGCAGTTCATGCAGGTTACCTTTAAAGGCACTGACTTTAGGCCAGACAACATCTGAGCCAGACCAGATCAAGATAAATGGCTCCATCTCAAAGCACTTCATAGAGATGCTCTAGCACTCAAAAAGAAGTGCGGGTGCCCTGGCCGGTATCTCATTTGGTTACAGCGTCATCCTGATAGGCCAAGGTTGTGGGTCCCATCCCCGGTGAGGGCACAAACAAGAAGGAATCAACAAATGCCTAAAGAAGTGGAACTGCAAATGGATGTTTCTCTCTCTCTCCTTCTTCCTCTCTCTAAAATCAATCAATCAATCAATAAAAATGTACATAAGTAACAACAACAGAAAGGACAAGTGTGAGGCTGTGGCTCCCAGAGGGAAACCAAGTCTTTCCTCCGGCATGGTGCACCTCCGCCTGCCCCACACCCAGGACAAGCTGCAGGCACACAGCTGCGCCTTCAACAGCAGTCCACTTGCACAGGAGGAAGCACAGAAGAAGCCAAACCTCCCAGGCTCCCTTTCTCACCTGCTTTCCTCTCCTTCCAAGAGGGTCCTATAAGTGGCAATCTCCAGATCTAGGGCCAGCTTGGTGTTCATCAGCTCCTGGTAGTCCCGCAGCAGGCGGGCCAGGTCCTCCTTGGCTTTCTGCAGGGCGTCCTCCAGCTCGTTCAGCTTGCCCTGGGCATCTTTGAGGGCATTCTCACCACGCTGCTCAGCATCGCTGATGGACTGCTGCAGCGCAGAGATCTGAGAAGGGAGAATCCAGCACATTACACTCTCTCCTAACACCTGATCCCACCTCGGCCTTCTTATCTCAAACTGATCTCTCCACCCAGTGAGGCCAGTACTCTGGGCCCAACAGAACCGCAAGAGCTTAAGTCACCTCATGCATTCACCTGCCTCTGGATAGCACACCACCGTGTGGCCTTCCTTAAAGCCCTTAAAGGTGTTGCAGCAGCCTCTCTTGGGCCTGAGTCAAAACTGCTCTACCCCTTGGCATTCCTCTAAATGCTACCCTGAAACCTCTTGGCTGCCTTTTCTCTCACTCACCACCTCTTAAGTAGAAGAAAGAAACAAGCACCTGCTTCTTTACACTGTCGATTTCAGATCTAAGTCTCTGCATGATCCGATTCAGCTCTGAAATCTCCATCTTTGAATTTTTCAAATTGTCCCCATGTTGGCCGGCAGTGATCTGGAGCTCTTCATACTAAACATGGTAAATCAAGTCAATTAGATGTGACAGAGCATGTACCCCGGCTCGTGCACACAAATGTAAGAGAAAACATAGGATGGCAAAACAAGACATTTCAGGAAAACTGGCCAGACAGTCAGCCCATTCACCTTGGTCTGGTACAGGGCCTCAGCCTCAGCCTTGCTCCTCTGGGCAATCTCCTCATACTGGGCCTTGACCTCAGCAATGATGCTGTCCAGGTCCAGACTGCGATTGTTGTCCATGGAGAGGATGACATTGGTGTCACTGATATGAGTCTGCATCTGAGACAGCTCCTATAAGACATAGATAGTTCAGTGACTCTTACTGTCTCGAATCAGAAAACAACTTAGACAATGGAGAGATCAGGAGATGAAAGATATATTACTATTCTTCTGGACAGTGGTGGGGAGCTCAAGCTTAAAAGTTCTCCACTCAGTAAACGTGGTTGAAATCAGAGGACTTACCATTTGGTAGAGTGCTGTGAAGAAATCAATTTCCTGACGCAAGTTGTCAACTTTGGCCTGAAGTTCCACTTTGTTCATATAAGCAGCATCCACATCCTAGAGGAGCAACAGACAGCATGAAGTCACAGTCTTTCCAGGGCAAATCCCTCTTGCCAGCTTTGAGGGTATTTTTCCAAGTAGAAAAAGCGTTTAGGGGTCTCCTCCACACCTCTATGTCACAGGTGGATCAGAATCTCTAAATTGCCCCACCCGTGGGATCGCAATCACAAAGGAGCTCACCTGATTTGCTGAGAACTTGCCTCCCCACTTACTACGTGAAGTGCTGAGGGCTTTGGGGAAGCAGAGAGCCTGGTAAGTCCAGGTTCATGATAATGTACATGGAAAACTGTTTCAGCTATTCATTAGGCCCACTCCTTGGCTCTCCACATCATGACTTCTTTCTGCTTAGTAACTAAATACCCTGTTCTATTGTTTGTTTTAGCTGTGAGGTCCATCCCATGGAGTGTGTTCACCTTTTTGACGGTCACAAATTCATTCTCTGCATTTGTCCGTTTGTTGATCTCTTCCTCATACCTGCAAGGATATCAGAAGTGAATAAGAGATTCAGAGAAGGTGAGGCCTGAAGTTTAGGTTTCTAGACTAAATTGGGCACTACTTCTCATTGCTTTTCTATTACTAGCCTAGGACATTTTGGCCACCCCTTTCCTCTGAGCGATAAAACCATTAAACAATTTCCATCTTCTAAAAAGATGAAGATTTCTGAACATGCTAAATGGATTTGCCTATAACCTGGGAAAAGATAACGTTCCATATTGCCCATAGTCTTAGCTTGCTACTTTCTGGAAATATTTTAGAATGAACATCAAGAATTGCCCATCCGGGTTTCCTTACTTGTTCCGGTAATCTTCCACCAGGTCTTGCATGTTCTTCAGTTCCGAATCCATTCGAGATTGATCGCTCTTCAGTTGGTCCAATTTCTTTCTAAGACTGTTGATATATGACTCGAAGTAGGGATCTAAGTTTTGGGTCCTGGTGGAGGTATCTACCTGCTGCAGCAGCTCCCATTTTGTTTGTAGCACCTGGTTCTGCTGCTCCAGGAACCTCACCTAAAAACACAAGACCCCATTACCACTGAGAGAGACGTGGCAGCCTGTGGCCACTGAATGCCAGGGCTACCGCACAGCAAGGCCCGTACCTCACGAGGAAAGAACTTCGATTCCTGTCTTTCTATGCATGACAAACAGAAAAATAGAAAGGAGATGATCGAGTTAGCATCATCTTCAAAACAAAACCCAGCTTACCGTTAATTCAGTGAAGATTTAACTTCCCCGAGAATTCAATTATAATACTATTTCAGTTGGAACTTTAGAAGAGAGTAGCTACACAAAAAACAAACAGCAAAACTCACACAAATTCCTGCAACTGCACTTTGAAATGGATACATAACACTTTAAAGATTTGCCTTCCAATTTTTTAGGCCAATAAAAATTGGTTTGCATATACACAGTTCAAAAGTATATTGCAAAAATCCAAAATTGAATACTAAATCTATTGTGGATAGCTTGAGTTGACATTATTATTGATGATTAAGAAAAAAAAGTTTAAAAAAAGGGTTTACATGTTTTTTTCCAAAGCAGGCGCTTGGAAATATAAGTACAGTGAAATCTCCACCATGATATGGTACCAATGTAAAATTCTCAGAGGGCAGGCCTCCCTCTTCTGACAGCAAAAGATGTTTGGCACTGACTACGTACTTTCTGCTACGATTTCTAATGCACTCTGTTTACACTCAACTCCCTTTTTATGGTTAGGAGGACTTTTCCAGGGTTCTCATTTGCACCCTAGAAGGTTGAGTTCACCCCATTTCTGTTATCTTCATTCAATATATGTAAGTCCTGATTCAGCCCAAGAGCTGAATGAAAAACACTTCAAGGCGATGTCAAATTGACCTGCATTTATGTAGACCTCAGACCGCTTTGTCCAAGAGAGAGTTTAATCATTAGCATCGTTCACAAGCATGCTCCTAACATGTCTCCTAGAAGACGTTTCTAAAAATACCCCTTCAATTTTCTAAACACAGAAAATTGAGGCTCTAACCCAAACACGTGTTGGCTGCACCAACCTCAAATGGACCAGGAACAGCTCACCCAGGACACTGAGCAAGTCAACTCACCTTGTCAATGAAGGAGGCAAATTGGTTGTTGAGTGACTTGATTTGCTCCCTTTCCTGAGACTTTATTTTTTGGACCTCGGGGTCAATCTCCACATTGAGAGGCTGCAGAAGGCTCTGGTTGATGGTGACTTCCTGTATGCCACCAGGGGGGCAGACAGGCCCAAAACCACCCCCAAAACCACCTCCACCAAAACCACCTCCACTACCAAAGCCACCACCCAAACCACCGCTGCCAAAACCACCCCCAAATCCACCACCACCGAAACCAACACCCCCAAAGCCATAACCACCACCAAAACCACTACGTCCACCTCCTCCAGCCACACTGATGGAGATACTTTTACTGCCACCAAGGTTCACAAGACTTCGACTTCCAAAGCCACCACCAGCGCCCCCACCACCACATCTACCACCTGAAAATCTCCCGCCACCTCCCCCACTGCGGCGCACAGAGCAGCTAGTAGTTCTGCGCTGTAAGCTGACTATCCCGGCAGAGCCAGAACTGAAGCCTCCTCCGCTCCGGTACCCAGACCTGGAACTAAAGTGTCGACTCATGTTGACTTAGAGAGAGTAGGAGCACAGTGGAGAAAGAGAAGGAGCTAACACTCCTCTACCACAAGCACAGAGACTTCCCCTTATATTCAGGGAGGGATTGGGCTTGGTCTTCGAGTCAGCGGGACGTAGTGCTACTCAAGGGTTTGGCTTGCCTGCAGCCATACAAGATTTTTACGGGCCTCAACAATACAATAAACACTACACAGTTCACTCCCAGAATGGTTCTCAAAACTGCTGTGCGTGCAAGATTGCTCATGTGGTAATCATTTTATCAGACAAAATCTCTCTTCAAGTGCTTGTGACTTTGAGAAAAGAGGACCCTATATCTGCCACCTGGTGCTTCTTCATAGGATTTCATAACCTCCTGTCGCAAATATGTGCAAGTTCCCATTCTTGCCTTGCCCTTGTCAACTACTAAGATATTCTGTCCTCAGGCTGGGCAGGTGCATTTCCCCATACCTGATCTCAAAAGGAGCTCTCCGGCCCATTTCTGAGACATGCCCTCTAAACCCCAGAGCTCTCCTGGTTTTATCTCCTTACACAAAGTCAGAGCTCTAACAAGTAAGCATTCAAAATGAGTTGTTTTCATTAAAGGTAAGATTTACAAATGCACTTTATTAAGATGACAGGAAAAGAAGTTGTCATCAAACAGGATGGATAGGTAGGTGATCTGGAAGGATAAGAAGGGAAAGACATGTTCCTTCTAAGTTTTCCAGTTCGTTTTCCTCAAAGACAGACCAGGGCAGGAGACAGAGACTTCAGCAACAGAAAACAGATGCAAACAGATGGCACGTGCCAGTTGAAAACCACGGAAAGCAGTGAGGTGAGCAGGTAGAAGCTATTTTATACATTTTGTAAAGCAAAGGGCTGGAGGTAGAACTTGACAGGTGGTTCAAGTTTCACACTAGACTGTATGGAGATGAAGGTAGATTTGAAATGGGCATCTAGAAAGCCTGATCTAGAAGCTAAAATTGTTTCTGGACAATAGTAATGGCAATAGTACTACTAATAATAGTTAATATGTATCAAAAACTGATCACGTACCAGGCACTGTTCTACATTTATTATGTGTATCAACTTAATGTTCACAGCTTTGAGACAGATGCTGTTATGTCACCCATTTTAAAATAAGAAAAATGAGGCACAGCAGTTGAATAGCCTGCCCAAGTTTAACTAGAGGGTAAATGGCATTGGCTGGGATTTGAACCAAGAATGCTTAGCTACAGCATGCAAGGTTCTAACCAACAGGTTGTTATGACAGCACAGCAATTGAATGTGGCCGTGCTCCTTGTTTTGCGTAAAGCCAGACAGCATGGGAAGCTCTCTCACTGCAGAGCACTCCAACGGCAGGAGGCACATTTTATTCCTTTGATCCCTTGGCTCCAGACACATGCACATGCTTCGAAAATGTTCTTCAGTTCACTCTGAGAAAAGGAGATTGATTGGAGGCGCAGAGTTCGTGGGGAGATTTTGCTTCTGTCTAGGTGCAAGGGTGCCCAGCATGCATTGCAATGGATCAGGTAACCCTATGGTCCTTCCTGGAGAGTATCACTTGATCAATCATAATTGGTAGTACTGGCACTAAAGTCTGGAAAGATCTGAACTCCATGCACAGAGTTCGTGGGGAGATTTTGCTTCTGTCTAGGTGCAAGGGTGCCCAGCATGCATTGCAATGGATCAGGTAACCCTATGGTCCTTCCTGGACAGTATCACTTGATCAATCATAATTGGTAGTACTGGCACTAAAGTCTGGAAAGATCTGAACTCCATGCAGACTTTCATTCTGAGACTTCTTACAAGCCTGGCACGCTCCCCACACTTGCAGGCAAACATAGAATTTTCCAGTTCAGTGAGAAGAAGCCAGCACTATCTTTGGCTGGCTCTAAGCAGTTCTAAGTGGTAAATCATAGCTCTGTACAGGTGCTCTCCGCTGTGGAATACAAGATATGCAGGAAAAGGGGAGTCTGTGAGAACTAGCTGGTCCTGTCGCCCTATGGTTCTGAACCAGGACAGCTGAGTGTCAGCCCTCTCCAGCCACGAAGCCTTGCCTTTCCTCTTCTCCCACAGTTTTTGCCCTATACCCTCCTCCAGAAAGTGCCGCTTGCCTCTCCACTACTCCCCCTCCTTCCCCACCATCTCCATGGCACTGTTGTCAGAGCTGTCTTAACACTAACATCCTTGGGCTGCTAAACCAACCATCTCTATAGGGTATGAGTAATCCCGATCTTGTTCCTGACTAGGAACAATGGGACCTGGGATGGTCTTGGCATGGTAATGACTGTTGCCTAATCATCTTCTGACAGGCGATCAAAACTTTTTTTTGTTCAGCATACTCCCTCATGAAACATATCACTCTGCACAACTGATTCCTTTTAGCATTTTGGAGGGGTGTGCATATGTGTTTGCATCAGATGTATATGCATGCATGTGCATTCATTCTCCCACTTCTGCCAGCCAACAACTTATCTTTGCAGCAGATTTGTGCTTTCATCCTCCAACTAAGAAACTGACATAGAGAAAAATCAAAGAGGTGGATGGTCAGGTAATCGCTAGACAATTTACAGAATGGAAAAATTTGCTCTAGCTGCTACAATGATGAGAGAGAGAGACCCAGGGACTAGAAGGAACAAGAAGGCATATAAATCGCCATCAACTTACATTTCGCCTCAACAAAAACATACACAAACACTATC
The DNA here is from genome assembly GCA_039655065.1 of Glossophaga mutica. NCBI lineage: Eukaryota > Metazoa > Chordata > Mammalia > Chiroptera > Phyllostomidae > Glossophaga > Glossophaga mutica. Next base: position 51,993,316 of record CM077304.1, read on the forward strand.
TTGTCGAGAGCCTGGAGAACTAGGCAGTCAAGCTCTTGTTCCAAAACAGAAAACTGAGGATCAGAGAGCTTAAATGACTTGCTTTGACACTCCAGCTAGAAGACACGTCTGGGACTAGCACCTGAGTTTTCTGGTTTCAATTCAAGGGTTTTTCCTGATAAACTCTGATAAACTGGAGAAGGGGCTCAAGGACAGGCCATTGGAACTGGTTCCCGTAAGTGAGGGCACAGAGAATCACAGAATACTACCATCTGCAGGAACTCAGAGACCCCCACCATCTAACCTGTCTATCAAGTTGTGAGAAGGCAGACCCAAAGAAGTCAAAAATGTTTCCAAGTTATACAATCAAGGCCTAGGAATCCTCCGATTTCCGAATTGAACTCCTACTCTCTTTCCACTCTTTACTTTTGAGGCAACCCAATAGGGCTGGAAACTGTCCTGCTGCTAGCTAACCAACCTCATCATTTCCTGTGATGTCCCCAGGACTGCGGAGGGTGTGTGGTGAGATTAAAATGGGATAATTAAAGTTAACCATATGCTCTCATTCCTGGCTGATTTGTGTACTCCAAATTTATAAAATAAAGGCAAAATGAAAATAAAAACAAGATGAACGAGAAAAGAGGCATTAATATCTGCAGGCACCAACAGAGTGTGAGGAGCTGCATCTCATTTAAACGCCATGCAAAGTTCACCAGGTGATAGTCATTAGCCCCATTTTAAAGAAAAGACAACTCAGGTTCTCAAATGCAAGCCCAAGTTCTCCAGGTGGTACCTGACAAGCCAAGCTTGTCAGACTCCCAGTGCGAGCCCGCCTTCAGCCCACGGGCCTCCTCTTGTCATTGGCCTCCTGCTCCATCACCTGCATTACAAACAGATTTCCTGATCACCCTCTCACCTTGGGTTTTCCATGCCCGTGTTTTGCTCGGATTATTCAGTCCTCTTATTCCTTTTTCCTCTTTGTCTTCCAAGCCACTTCCACTCTTCTCTGAAAGGCCTTCCAGTTGCCTTGGAAATTCTCTTCATACTCCTACCCATACTCTAGCTCTGGAGCACCTAAGGTCTAAATTCATGAGCATTTGGGTCTGAATCTGTGTTTGATCCATCAGGCCTTGAGGGCAAATGCCTACATCTCCTCGGCTCCACCAGGCAATGGACAGGCTGGCTCCTCCAGGGAGTTCTCCTTGACTAACACTGCTCAAACGATCCACTGATTTCTTTTTCTAAACTCAGCTGCTACCAGATTCAAGTACATATTAATACATAGATTGGCTCGTTTTCACATGTGTGTACATGTATGCATGTGTGTTTGTGTGTGTGTGTGTGTTTCTTGGTCCCTTGATTGTTTCATAAGCTCTATAAAAGCAGGACTTAGTCCTCCGTGTCTTTGGGTGCCCTCCCAGCACCCCCTTTCCCCCCAGCCTCTCACACAGTCCCCTGCACTGAGGGATACCACCATCAGTGCTGGATAACAGAACACCAGAGCACCTCCAACCCCAAGGACATACACGCACACCCCAGAACAGATCATGGAATTGAGGTTGCCACAGACAGGCCATGATTGGGACAGGTGTGGTGATGTTTTGGTTGCTTTTTGAAGGATGGGGCTGAGAAAAGCATTGAAAAGAAACATGTAATGACAAGCCACCCAGCCCTGTGGGACTCCACCAGAAATGTGGGAGAAGGAAATTTCAGGGGAGTGGGGAAAGCTGAAACCTGGGAGGTGTAAAGGAGAATAACAAACAATGGGGAGGCGGGGTGAGATGTTGAAAGCTTGTAACCAGCAGAGGAGGGGCTGAGGCTTTTTATACAGGAGGAAGAGGTGCCCAACCAGGGGCAACCTGCTCAGGACAGACAGCAAAGAAGAAGGCCCCCAGGAGTTACCCACTAGCCGTGCTGGAGCAGAGTAGAGGCCTGAACAGAGGAAGCCGCAAGTGAGCATGTAGAAGAGGAAGGTGCAGGTTGTCTTACTTTGAGGTGTGGAGTCAGCCAGAACAGGTGCCACTCCTGACTGCAAATGTGTAGCTGTGCAACCCTAGGTAGGACATTTATCCTCTCTGAGCCTCCTAAGTTTCCTTGTCTGTAAAACAAGGACCGTATCTACCTTACAGGGAAACTGGAGTGTGGTAGATGATAGATAGAAGGAGGAGGAGGGATTCTCTCTCACTCTTGCATTTCAGAGGACCCAGAAGATTACATAACAATTGGGAAAAGCTTTAGACAAACCCCTGTTTCACAAGAAACAGTGGAAAGACTCAGACAAGAAGTTTCGGTTCTTGAAAAGGAGCCATCTTGTGAGAGAAAGCGTTAGGGGGTTCATAAATCTGTGCCAGGGAAGCTGGGGACCCATCGCATAAAGGAAGGAATGCTGATCATACCTGGAGTGGAAGGAAGTGAGGCTAGACTGGGAGTTACTCTCACTGTCGAAGGCCTGCTCTGCAGAGTGAGAACGATCCCCAGAGCTAAGCACATTGCGGCAGGTGTGGAAGCCAGGCCACACAATCAGAGCCCCGCACAAGACCTTCCAGCCTGGCACTAAGACATCCAGAACCAACCCTCCATACTCAACAACCTCGCAACATCCCAAGTTCCCAGCTCAGCTTTGTAACAGGGTGTTCATCCACCTGAAGACCTACAGTTCCCTGGACTGACCAGAAAGCTGACAAAACCAGGGTAGCAGGTCCATCAAAATCATGGGGGTTACACTGAGCTTGAAAAGGGACTGTCGAAGCACATGGCTCATAATTAGAAGGCACAACCTGGGCCAGCTGGCCGGTAATTGAGGGTGAGGTGACATTCTTGAGAGATTTCCTTAGACCAAGGACTTTCCCAGCCCAGAAGTGCACGCCTAGTCCCGGGTCAGACAGAGTGGGAATTTTCTTAAGCCAATGGTTGCTCTTCCTGTTCACCATGTCCCCAGATTGAAATCTATGTAGATGAGAAGCTGGTGGAATTAAATTTAGATTGCCAGAGCACCCCGCCCTGCCATTGCCTTTCAGAGGGAGGAGCAGCTGGCAAACCTGCCCCGGGAGTCTTGCTGCCCTGAGTGCTCCGTTCCCTCCTGCTGTCCCTCTGTCGATAAATGGATGGAACTGCTTGTTCTCCCTCTGACTATCAGCCTTGTGAGAACAGCATTGTCTAGAAACAGGGATGGAGTGTTTCATGGTTTCCAGAAGGACCACAAAACCCCCACACATGGTCTCCCCAGCCCCTCTCCCAGGGCCAGAGAGATCATAAGAGCTCACACATGTGGAAGCATCTTCTATGTCGTAAAGAAATAGGGAACTACCTATTGCTCTCGATTGGGATTACCGCTTGTCTGTAATAGGAATATTGTTGATCCCAGAAAACCTCTTCCAGTGTGTTTTACTGCTAGCTCCCCGTGCTCGGACCCACAATATCACTTGGAGAGTTCTCATTTAGACTCCATGATTCTCCTTGATTAACTGCTCTTTCCTTGGCCTTCATTTCCTACGCCCCTACTCTGTGCGATCTCTGTTCCTTTATTCCTAGAATTCAGTCACATGGTTCCCTCCTCGACCATGACTGAGATGGTCAAAGCTTCTGAAGAGAAAAGGCAGGCCCATGTTCTCTGGGACTACTCCAGTTCCCACACAGAAGGATAAGGATGGGAAAGAGGTCCTCAGGTTGGCCTTGCCCTTGTTTTCCCCCCAGAACTAATGTGGATTCTCTAACAATGTCATACACACAGGTAGGATCCAGGGATAATCAAGTCCACACCTTGTAGTAGCTCTGGTGGTGCCAGAAAACTGGGTTCGTTTTACAGTCCTGGCTAGAGCCCCTGACCTCTCCATGACCAGGTCCTCTCCTGGCATCTGATCTTAATTTTCCCAAATATAAAATAGGGAGAATTCCTTTCCTCCTTTTTCTCAGGCTTCATCACATGAATTCTTAGGGCAGCAAAGATGTGAAATCCTGCCCTAAGACACCTATCCCCACCCATCCTTCACTTCCTCCCTCAGCCTCCTGCCAAATGGTTAGCCAACCTCTGCTTGAATGTGCTAACTCTCCATGTGGCCTCTCCCTCTCTCATCTCAGGACAAGAAAGCATCAATACAGTGGTGCCTTTTCTATTGAGCCAAATCTACTGCAGTTCCCACCTTTCCGTCTGGGTCACCAACTGGGGTCAACCCCCCTTTGTTAGGGAAACTCTTCAAATCTTTGCAGTTAGCCATCACATTTACCTTACCACCCCGCCTCCCCCAAAAAGACTTCTCTTCTCCAGGACCTTCCATCATCCGCATGTGGCCAGGTTTTTGATTCCCCATCACCTCTCTCTTGGCCACTGTCCTCTGAATGGGCTCTTATTTAGCAGTGTTCCCAGAGTGGTCTGACCACAGAAGAGACAAAGCAGGCTCTGCACCAGACTCTCTTCTTGGTCCCCAGCCTGTCGCTCGCAATCAACACACCCTATTGGCTGATGTGCTGCCACTGTCAACCGAACACTCTAACTCTTGTTTACACCCACAAGCGTTTATTTCTGTCTTCCTGTCCTTGTCTTCATGCCCTTGGTCTTTCACTTCAAGTGTAGGAATTGCATCTGTCTGCTCTCTCTCCTTCCCCTCAGGCAGCCCCCTGCCCACTTTTCCCTTCCCCAGCCCCTCCTCCCACAGGCCTGCCACCAAGACAGGTGAGATAGTGAAAAGCTTTTCAGAGAGAATGTAGGGGTGTGCCTGAGAACACAATGTCTTATCAATATGGGTTGCAGTCATATTTGAGTGAATCTCATATCCAACTTCCATCTGTATTCCTTCGGGGAGTGAGAAAGTAGGTCACATCTTTTATGTGACTTCTTCACACAGACTCAGAAATATCATGTAGGATGAGGTGATAGCTTAACTTGCTCCATTTTTTAATTTCTGCATCTTTGCTTCTCTCTGGGGCCTCTGTGAAAGATGGCGCCCATGTCCATGACCCCCACAGTGCTGATGGGCTCAGCCTCTCCTCTCCCCAGCTCAGTTTCTCCTGCGGGACTGCCCCCTCCGACTCACAGACATTCACCTTCCCTTATCTTTGAGTCTCTGAGTAAATCGTCCGAAGGCCCCTTTCCTGACTTCCTGCCCACACCTGCGCTGACTCTGGTCCTCAGCCCTACTCCACTTCCCAGCCCTCCAGGAACCTGTTGGGACTTCCCTTCCCCAGCACCGGCACCTGTTGCAGGACCCACTGCTCCTGTTGTGCTGGGCACATGTTCTGAGTTTGCTGGCCTCTGAACCTTCCCCTCCTCCATATCATTTTGTAAGTGTCCTTCAGATTTAGAAATATGTTCATTATTCAGCACTGCATTCTCAGTGCCTAGGCCACTGCCTGCCACACATTAAGAGCTAAATAAATGCCTCTTGAACAAATGTATAACTGACTTTTGAATGATCGATCACTTTACCAATTAATAAGATTGTGTCTACAGGTTTTTCAAGATCAGGTATTACTTGTGCGATAAAAAATAATAAACTTTATTTCCCTAATATGAATAATGTCAGAGGCCTGCCGAAATTAAAGAAGAAATAACTCATCTCCTGACCAAGGAGCATTTTAAGATCACAGAAAAGTTTATTGTAGAAACACCTCCAACCAGGAAACAATGATGCCGCAGCAATCCCCAAGGGACCCACACCGGGCACGTCAGATGCTCCAGGAGAATCACAAGCTTAGGCATTGTGTTAGGACTCAGCAAGCAAGTGAAGGTGACTCCAAACGTTAGAAGCAAAGCCACCTTCCCTCTCTCAAGGCCCATTAGTTGATCAATACTTTCCCTTTCTTGCCCCCTTCAGTACATCTCAAGCACCTTATGTACAGCCCAAAATGAAGAGTCAACTTCTCACACAGTGCTCTGTCACAGAGAACAGAAGGCAGAAGGGACTTTGGGGTCCAGGGCAGAGCATTAAGCTACCTTGCAAGCAAAGGGTATCTTGCATCCGGGTTCAGACTGAACTTCCCAAGACCCAAGTCTGACCCTCACAGCGCTCAGGGCCCGGGCACTTGGACAGAGCAGAGCTGGGCTGCATGTGCCCAGCCTGCTGGACAATTCTCAAGAGGGCCATTATGGAGCAGGTTTCAGAAAGGGCCAGGCTTCCAAAGAATGGAGCTGGCAGGAGGGGCAGGACAGAACAGAACCTCATTGCTTGTCCATCGACTCCTCCACTCGCTGCTCACTACAGCCCTCCCTGTGGACAAAAACCTGGGCTCCCTGAAACACTCCCATCCAGGACTGTTAATCATGGAAGTAATGCTTCTTGGGACAGAAATTCAGAATCAGGCCCAGATATGACTTATGGATGTCCGACATGAGCAGCCAATCCACGCTCTCCATCAATATGGCAGTGTGAGGCTACAGACCAAGAAGTGGGAATTGGTGGTCCCCCACACAGAGGGACAAGCTAGCTAACCTCATCATCCCCCACCCTCCCAAAAGCCTCATTTTGTGGGTCCCTGAGGAATGGATTCTTGTTCCTAGGGCAGCCCAGGGACAGGAAAGGGAGCGTGGGACTGAGAAACCAGTGTGTTTCACATGGACTCTCCACTATCCACCTTGTAGATGCTCTTTACTCCAGGCTGACCTGGGCTCTGGGCGGGCCCTGTTCAGTGTGTGGAGTGTGAGTTGAGAAGATGACTGGTGCTGTTCTGACTGCCAGCCAGGGTCCTCCACAGATAGATCTGTTGTTTGCCGTGACCCACCTGCTTCCCCATCTAAAGTGGACTTTATTGGCCAAACCGCTGAGACTCATCAGGAAAAGGTAAATGAGAGGGGATGAGAAGGACTCAGGGGAGAGGACAGGAGCAAGGGTCATAGAAACCTTCGCCTCTACTCCACAATATGCGTGTGGGAAGTGTTGGTAGAAGTTTGGATGATCTGCAGTTTGGAGGAACGACTATTTCTGCCCCCCGACTTGCTTCTGCCTGTGCTGCTCTCTCCGTAGTTTCCGCCGCTGCCACTCCCATAACCACCTCCACTGGCCCCTCGGGAGTCCCCTCCGTAGCCCCCGCCGCCCTCATAGGAGCCGCCGCCGCCGTAGCCCCGGATGCCACTGCCGCCGCCGCCTCCGCTGCCAGAGCGGTAACCGCTGCCTCCGCTGCCAGAGCCGTAACCTCCAGAGCCTCGACCACCGCCTCCTCCTGCGCCACCGAGAGACACCTGACTGCTCTGCACAGCTGTGGGGGAGAGGGCAGACCGGGGTCATGGGGGGGGGGGGCCTCTCCCGGAGGGGGGACCTCCCTACCACCTGCCTGCAGCCACTGTCAGGGCAGCCGCCCACAGGCAGCATCTGGCTTGCAAAAAGATACATTGGATGAAAGTTATTCCCATTTCCCAAGCATTCTTCATACTACAAAGGGACGTGAGGGCACGTTTTCATTACTGACATACCCTAAAGAGTTCTAAGCAGTGCTGATTATTATGGATCAACAGCTAAAATCATAATTTATTTCAACGAATTTCTCCAGGCTTTGCAGTTGTGTTTGCTCATTTGTTCTCACTGTGTGGGACTGGAAACTATAATTCCCCAGGCCAGTTCCCTGCTGGGCAGCCCTGCTGAGCCCTCCCTCCCCCAGCACCAACCAGCCCAGGTCCCAGCTCTGCTACTTACAGATGCTCACAAGACTCTGCAGCTCTCCAGACATCCTGTAAAACCAAAGTACACGCATTAGCCAGACCTGCAAGTCCCAAAGGAAGGCATGCAGCAGCCTGGAGACATCAGGAGTAGAGATGTCCCAGGGGAAGTGAGAGCTGTCCCCAAGTTTTGTTGTGCAGGGAAGGGTCTGCGGATGGGCAAAGTGGTTAGGAAACCTGTGCGGCCAAAAGTGATTTTAAGCATTTTCTTGAAGCCTCTTAGCATTGGGTGTCACCACCTGGCTGCAGTGGTTTGGGTTGGGACACAGAAACATTCTGCTTAGAAGCAGGAGATGATGGCTGTGACCCTGCCGAATCACATGGCCTCTGCTTCTGACTTGAATGTTTCTGTGCACCCTCGGCTACAAATCTTCCCAGAAGAGCTGGAATGGTCTTCTCTCCAAAGAGTCAGTCCCCCTGCTCCAGCAGTGCAACCTGCACTTTGGCCCCAAAACACGGCCCACCTGCTCTCCTCGCCCTCCAGCAGCCTGCGGTAGGTGGCAATCTCCACGTCCAGGGCCAGCTTGGCTCCCAGCAGAGCCTGGTAGTCACGCAGCAGCCTGGCCAGGCGCTCCTTGGATTGCTGCAGGGCCTCCTCCATGTCCTGCAGCTTCTGACCCGCATCCTGAAGGGCGCGATTTCCTTTTTCCTCTGCATCCGAAATGACCATGTGCATCTGGTCAACCTGTGAGGAGGCAGTCACAGAGAAGTGTGCAAGCGTTCAGTATCAGGAGCCCCGTCCAGCAGGTCATCGTGGGAGGTGGAGTGTCTGGTCAGCCCACCCTGAGCACCCATCTCACCTGCTTCTTGACGTTGCTGATCTCAGCTTGCAGCCTCTGGATGGTGCGGTTGAGCTCTGCAATCTCCATCTTGCTGTTCCTCAGATCGTCTCCATGTCTTCCTGCTGTCATCTGGAGTTCCTGGTACTGAGGGGCAAAGGCAGCATCGTGATCCATCTGCTGCTCACAATGAGCCCCTCTGGGAGGGAGTGGGTCTGCCTTTCCAGGCCCAACCCAAGAACACTCTCCCCTGGGAAAATTCCCAGATTCCCACCCCCCTCTCACACCTATACTAAACCTCCCTCATCCGAGCTGTGACCACACACACATGCACACACACACACACCCAAGCCTCCTTATTCCCACCAGTGTCTGGGTCAGCCCTACATTTCAGACAGATAAAGCTGCTCCTTGATGCCCTTTTTACCTCCTTTTTCCCACACCTAGGCCTTCACACCAGTCCTTACCCACACTGGGGCCCTTGTCACTTTTTCTACTCTGACATATTTCTCCCTACACTTACTTTTCCAGAATGATTTCCCTGTCAATCAGGCCCTTATTTCCTCAGGGGCCCTAAGCATGCTCCATATTTATTTGCATTTTCCTTTCTCTCTCCTTTTCCTTGTCTACACAGTCCCAGCAATAGGAATTGCACCCAGAGGCTATTGCTCTGAAGGAAACAACGGAAGGACTGGCTCAAGGGAATCTCTGCTTCTGATGGTTTCACTATTGGCCATTTATCTTCTCAGTCTGATGCTGAAATCCATGTCATTCAGAACATTTGCCAGCAGCACAGTGGGACAGAGGCCAGTGAGATTGGAGTTGGCCACAGGTAACCAATCCATAGAGCAGATCCCAAGTGCCAATTGCTCAGAATTTATGTTTTGTCAAAGATTTTATTTATTTACTTACTTATTTATTTATTTATTTATTTATTTATTTATTTTAGAGAGAGGAAAAGGAAAAGAGAAGAAGAGGGAAAGAAGCATCAATGTGTGGTTTCTTCTCACACACCCCCAACTGGGAACCTGGCCCACAACCCAGACATGTGCCCTGACTGGGAATCGAACTGGCCGGCGACCCTTCAGTTCGCAGGCCAGCGCTCAATCCACTGAGCCACACCACCCAGGGTCAGTTGCTCCAAATTTAGTAACTGGTCTTTGACCCTTAACTACAGAGTCTTCAACCTTCAAAAAGGTCCAGGTCAATTTATGTTTAAGAAGTAACCAAATGTACCCAAAGACTTAACTACAAAGATGTTTATCTGAAATCGAGGGTCTATTCTTAACCTGATGCCACACTGCCATTAAGTATGATGTAGAAAATATTCAATATCACAGAAAGGCATTCAAATGGATAATAAGTAAAAGAGAAAAGTGCAAAACTATATTTTAAAAAATCTCATTATGAAAAATAAGAATAAAAACATTATAATGGTTGAAAGATGGCATATCTGAGCTTAATTAAGTTCTGCCCCTGCCACTTACCAGCCACAAGACCTTAAAGAAATTAAGTAATCTCGCACTCTATTATATATAACATAGGGATCGTGGCACCCTTACTTCATAAGGTTGCTGCAAGGAGTAAATGAAATATAAAGCACTTAGTGCAATGTCTGGCACATATGAGTTTTCAATAAATATTAGCTACAAAGAACCGGTAGAAAATATGCTGACATATTAATAGTGGTAGAAGGAGGAGAGTCATCTTTATTTGTAATTTCTAACTTTTCTATAACAAACATGCTTTTCTTTAGACATAAGAGAGAGACAATGCAAGTGCCAGGAGGTACATTAAGTTCGGGGTGCCGAGCTGGGACGGTGGGGCAGCGGGGCTCACCTTACTCTGGTACAGCGCCTCGGCCTCCTCCTTGCTCCTCTGGGCAATCTCCTCATACTGGGCCTGCACGGCTCTGATGATGCTGTCCAGGTCCAGGGAGCGGTTGTTGTCCATGGACACGATGACGTTGGTGTCGGTGATATGGGTCTGCATATTGGAAAGCTCCTGCAAGGCATGGACCACAGGCTGACTCCTTCTACTGTCCATCTGCAGCCTCAGTTTCCCTCTTCTACCCCCTCAAGGCTCTCTGGAAAAGCCAGAAGCCTGGGGCAGGTGGGACTCCCCGGGGAAACTTCTTTGAATTGTTGCCGTGCACTGAGAGATACTTACCTAAAGGTAAAGGCACCCAGACTTAGTCTCCAGGGAGAAGAAAGAGCCTGAACCCAGAGCCCTGGTGGATGTCACCTGCCCATCATGCTGCTCCTGTGCCCTGTATCTCTGCCTTACTCTGGCTTGGTCGCCACCTTGAGCTGGGCCCTCTGACAGGCAAACTTGCTCCTTGAAAGCACAAGGACTCTCAGAAACAGTAAAAAGGACTCCACTTGTGAAGCCACCCATACTAACTTTTGAGTCTGGTTTCTACTTTGACTAGCTGGGTGACTGAGCAAGTGATTTCATCTCTCAGTGCCTCGGTTTTCTTATCTGTATGATGGAAATACCCAGGCCATAGTAAATATCCCAGCACGGCATCTGGGATGTTAGACATGGGTGACTGCAGGACCAAGGGTGGTAAGAGCTATTGCTCTCCGCAACTGCTGTCTTCCTCTTCACTCCCTTTGAGATCCACACTGCCCTCTCTCATGGGGCTCCCTAGCAGCCCCATTGACTTCCCAGCACTGATGAAGATTTCTGGTTGGTTTTGCCCCTGAATGTCCTGGGTATCAACCTCACAGACAAAGGCGGGACCAGCTCCACCTTCTCCTAACTCAGAACTCTCCCTGCCTCTCCATCTCCAGCGCACCCACCCAGGAGTCTTGAGCACAGGGGGCTAACAGGATGGTTGAGGCGACTGAGGAGAGGATTCCCTGGTAGGCATTGTTTTGTTTTAAGGCAGCCCATTTTACAGCCCATATGCCTTATGAGGTGTGAGAAAAGACAAGGATTCCTGATGAACTCACCATCTCAAATAAATGTTTCAGGAAATTGACCTCCCCCGACAGAACATCCGCCTTGGACTGTAGGTCCACTTTCTGTAGGTAAGCAGCATCCACATCCTAAACAGCAAGCAAAAACAGTTTGACTTTTTGTCCGGGTGTTGCCTGCCACCAGAGGAGTGGGCTGACGGAGCAAGTGCCAAAGCTTCTCTGGGTTTGTCTCCTCGCCTACAAAGTTTCCTCACCTCACTCAGAGAAGGGACCTGCAAACTCTGGCTTTCCTGGCCAGAAGGAAATGACACCAAGCTCTTCACCTTGGTCAGTCACACACAGCACCCCAAGTCCCTCGCTAGGTCCCTCCCCAGGTCCCAAGGCCATGCATAAGTGACACTCAAAAGCTGTCAGTTAATTTAATTTCACTTTCAGAGCCCTGGAGAGATTAAAAATTCAAGGAACCCTAAGGATCCATACTAGCATCACTTTCAGACTTTCCCCTTCGGGGTAAGGGCCCCAGCATTTGGGCAACACAATCGACAGTCTGGCCCCCAAGGTCACCCTGTCCATCTCTCAGTCACACCACATCCCACAGGAATTCCCCACTCTGCTCAGCCTCCTGGCCCAGAGTCCCCCTCAGGACACCCCCAGGCTTTACCTTCTTCAGGATGACAAAGTCATTCTCATTGCTGGTCCTCTGGTTGATTTCTTGCTCGTATCTGTGGGAGGGGGGATAAGAAACATAGACAGGCTGCAGGGTCGACCTTGGCTCCTTGGGAATTCTTCCTGCACAGGGAGGCTCAGAATTCCTTAAATGTTTACTGTCCTGGACTCTGACTATCCCCTGCCAGGGCCTGCGGCTCTCACTGGCAAGCAGCTCAAGCTAGCTCTTGGTGCTCCAGGTCAACAAAGGGGACAATGACCCCTTTGGTGGAAAACCTAGGGCCACATAGAACACCCCCAAAGTGTCCATTTTTTATTTGTAAATTTGTCAAGCCCAATCATTTGTTTAATTGAGAACTTAAGTAACCACTTTTACTAATTTTTTTTAAATAGAAAACAACTTCACCTATGATTCTGCCCCCAACCCAACACCTTCTGTGCCAATTTCATTTCTGCCTTCCCACTCACACACACTTGACTCTCTACTGGCCCAAAGCAGTAAGCATGTCAAGGTGATGTTAAGAGCGGCTCCCTGTACCTCCAGCATGGGGAGAGAGAGGCCGCTCAGTTATCTGCAGGGTGCAGAGCGGCTGATATAGAATTAAACAAGTCCTGGCACCCCTTCCATTATTATTAATAACTACTGCTTACTGAGTGCTTAGAGGGTGTAGACACAGCCTAAGAACTTACTAAGAATAACTTCATCTAAGCCAAAGTTATGGGGGCGAGGGATCTCAAAGTGTGGTCCCCCATCTCCCAGCATCACCATCACTTGGACGTGTTAGAAACACAAGCACCCCAGCCCCACCCCAGACCTACCTGATCCATATGATTTTAACAAGCCAGTATACACTGAAGTTTGAGAGCCACGACCTACCCCTCACAGCGATCCAACAAGAAGGTACTTACTATTCCCCACTTCACTGCTGTGAAAACTAAAGGCTTAGACAGATGAACTTGCAGGCAGGCAGAAAGTGGCAAAGTCCACACTGGAACTGAGGCTTATCTGGCTCCAACATCCATGGAACTAGTGTGCCCAGTCCCCACAACAGAGAGCTGAGTGGCAATAGCAGGGCTGCCGTGTGCAAAACTGCGCCCCTGCAGCTGTGCCTGTGGTCCTGCTCCACCCGGTCCACACTAACACTGAAGCAGAATGTCTTCCCCATGAATCAATTCCCTGCCATGCTTCTCCCCGAGTGCTTCGCCCCGCCTGGCACCTCACTTGTTCCTGTAGTCCTCCACCACACCCTGCATGCTCATGATCTCTGTGGTCTGGCGCATCTGCTCCGCATTGAGGAAATCCACCTGCTTCTGCAGATCGCTGATGTAGTTCTCCAAGATGGGTTCCAGGTTGTTGGTCCGAGTCGACGTGTTTACCTGCTGCAGAAGCTCCCATTTTGTTTGTAGCACCTGATTCTGCTGCTCCAGGAATCGCACCTAAGAGCAAGAGACCTACAAGTTCACCCCAGGTCATGGGTCTGAGAGGCACCCCCATGGGGAGAGGATGGGCAGCCCTATAGCACGTCCAGAACTCAGAGATTCAGGATGGGCCCTTAAGGGATCAGAGAGCATCCCTTTCTTTGGGACCAGGACACAGGAGCACAGTGTTGGTTGCTAAGGGTTGACCAATGGCTGGCTATAAAGTCAACTGGCCTAAAACTAACACTAAGCTAACTCTGGTGTAAAAGGTAAATTCCTCCGACCAAGCCCCTTCTTTCCCTTAGCCACAGAGCTGTTGCTCTCCCCCTCAGTGAATCCGTGCCAACATGAGGGAATGGTGATCGGGCACCTGACACACCGGCATGCCCCAGGCACATTCCTCCTTGTGGTTGAAATGCTTAGTGTGATTGAGGAGCAAGGAAAATAAGAGAATGGAGAGAACAATTTGACTTAGAATATCAACTGGCTCCTGAGCCAACTTGCCTGGGTGTCGCCATATTTTTCAGGAAGGCCACCTCTTTAAATGCTTTTACAATCCAGACAGAATTTTAAAAGTTAAATGTTCTCATTTTTTCATGTTGTGTAATGCATTCCAGGGCCCCAAAGTCAGGACTGGGGGGTTGCCTCGTGTACAGGAACCACCAGATTGCTATTTCCTTCATTCATACAGAGAATCGAAAGTGGACATCATCTTATTTTCTCAGCACACCTTTTCCAAAACTGTGAACACAAAGGTCAGGTATAGGGTCCAGAGAGCTGGCTGGCTGTGCAGACCAAGTGCGTGGACTGTCCTTTGCATGACAATAGTCTACCCTCAGCTTTCCCTGGCTGACTGCCCACAGACAGATCCTTCCCTCCCATGTCAGGTGAAGACCACGGATGCTGCTATGCTTTGCTCAGGTGCGCACACATGTTCTCTCCAGAATCTGTCTAGGAGCTGTGGTGGGGCAGGGGTCAAATCCATTGCTTGTGCTGTCAGAAGAGAACCCTAAGGACACCCCCTGCCATATGGCACTAAAGAGGGTGCCCAGAATCCCCAGCCCTTGAGACTGCCCATCTGAGGGTCCAGCCCTTGTTAACAAACACCCTTTGGGGTCTGACTCTAGGCTGGAAAACATGCACAGAGAGAACGCATGTTTTCTTTCTTGTGACTTATTTTTGTTTGACTTATCAGAACCAGAGATAAGCAAACCAGCTCTCACAAGTTTGTCAGCACAGTTGTAACACCCCTGGGAGAAATGTCTGCCACCTGGCATATTTTAACTCAGGCGGCACTCCCAGGGAGTGGAGAAATCTGTTGAACAGACAGACCTGTGCTCCATGTTGTGGAGACCAAAAGAAATAATTTTATGGTTCCACAGGGAACCTCCATGCCAAACAATGGAGTGCAGTCGGACAAGTCTGGGTGTTTTGGATTTAGCCTGAGTCCCCCCAAGTCAAAGAAACTGAGGTTCTCATTAGGCCACCCAATCTGCAAAGGCAGAGGCTGGCTTCATGGGGTTCCAGGCAATTTTAATGGGATTTAACTAGAAAAATCATTGAAAGCCCTTGTGAGTTTTCCCCAGGATCCCCAAAACACTCCTAGACTGTGTCCCCCTCAATAATACTCAGGGGAAGCTCAGCTGACAGGTAAAATTTAGCATCATGCCGAGCTAAACTTCTTACTGGAAAAGGCACTCTCTACTCGACTTTTTGTGCCCCTGTCCCTCCTGTTCATGACATTGAGGCCATGGAGACCTCCTAGTGTCTCCAGCAGCCCAGATCTCCCCAACTGTTTGCCTAGCTAACCCCTATTCACCCTTTAGATCTCAACCAAAGTGGCAGCCCCCAGTATGTCCCCTTCGTCAGCCCTTGTTTTCCCCCATGATACCTACCATGATTTTCAGTCTTTTGGTGTTGTTTTAGCATGCCCCTCTCTGCTAGATGTGAGCCCCATGAAGGCAGGCCCATGCTTGTTCTCTGGTGGACACAGATGCTAAGACCCATGGACACACAGTGCCCAGTCCAGAGAAGACAGTTTATAAGTATTGAACTAATGAAATACTAAGGGCTTTGGAGTTGCCTGGCTTGGAAGATTCAAGGTCAGTTGAACAAAGTGAAGCCAGTGTTCCCATGGGAAGAACTGGACCCCCTTTTTCTTCCCGGGGTCCCTTTCCCTTGTCATTTGTTCTAAAGAAGGCTTTGCCTCCATTCCTACTCCCTGAGAGGCAAGCCTGACACATGAAGGGCTGACTCAATGTTTCATTCAACACAGATCTATTGAGCAACTATCAAGTGCCAGGCACTGTTCTGGATGCTGGAGATTCAATAATGAACAAAACAGACAAAATTTCTGCTTTCCAGGAGTTTACATTCTATTCAGACAGAAACGATAAAGAAACGCAAGATAGCCCTGGCCAGGTGGCACAGTTGGTTGGAGCATCATTCCATGCACCAAGGTTGTGAGTTCAATCCCTGGTCAGGGCACATACGGGAGGCAACTGATTGATGTTTCTCTCTCTCTCTTTCTCCCTGCCCCCTCTTCCTCTCTCTCAAAAATCAATAAATACATATGTCCCTGAGTGCAAATTTTAAAAATAATAATAATAAAATAAAAATAACAAATTCAAAATATACAGGATGTCAAATGACTGTAGGGTCTATGGAGAAAAGTAACACAGAGATGGTGGATAGGGATGCTGAGATGGGAGCGCTACTTTAAGTCGGGAGATCAGAGAAGGCTCCTCCAAGACAGTGGCATCTGAGCTAAGACCTGAGTGAGGAGGCCAGCCCATTCTTTAGAGGGAGGCGTTCCAAGCAGAGGAAATAGCAAGTACAAAGGCCCTGAGGCAGGACTGTGCTTGGGATGCTGGAGGAGGCAAGAATGCAATAATGTCCTGGTAAGCAAGAGGAAAGCAGGAGAGGAGACAGAGAAAGAGTGCAAGTCTACTCCAGACAGTAAGTTTGTACCCTGAGGAGCTAAATTCTAGCCCTCGCTCTGTTACTAAAACTTACAGCTTGAGAATTGTTCCATCAAGTGGTGGTAACATTGCCTGATTCTCACAAATGCAAGCCAGGGGTCAGCAGCAGCTGTGGGTTGGTGGGCCAGATTATATAGGGTCTTGGTTTTTACTCTAAAAGATGCAAGAAGCCAACAGAAGATTTAAATGGAGGAGCGATGTGATATTTTTAAAGAATGGCTCTCATGTCATGCTAATAATAGGCTGGATGGAGTTAAGGGTGGAAGCAGAAGGACCAGACCTTCCTTCCAGCCAATCAAAGCTCTCCTGGATAAGAACTCTCTCTTCATGGTCGCCACAGGCCATACCATTGAGAAAAGACACGAAGCCACAGTTTCCTGTACAGTCCTGTGCCAGAAAACAGACATCCTATTAATGGCAGGAACCACAATGAAATGAGAGTCTCAGGAGATCAACTGCCAGCAGCCCATTGTCATTTCACTGACCCCTCCCCAAACCCACTTTTGTCCCTGCTCCTCCCTTGCTCTAGGCTTGACCTCCCAATGGTGTCTCCTTCACCTGTCACCTCCTGGCTCCAGTCAAGCACTCCCAGGCCCTGCCTGTGCCTGATGTGTGATGATATTCAACCAAATTTCCCATCCAAGGTGATCAGAAATAGCCAGAAGCACTTTGCTCTGTTAAACTCCTTTTTGGCTGTCTATGGACCTCAACACTCCTACTGCTCCTCCCCCAGCTCATATACTCTGTCCCGCTCCCAGTACTTCCCCAGATATCAGAGGCAGGGTATATAACCCAAATTTGGTCCTTGGCCATGGCTACTCTGCTGTCAGACCACCAGTCAAGCTCTGGCCTCAACACAGAACTCCTGCGGGGACCAAAGGAAAGTCACTGAGAATCCAGGGTGCTTCCCCCTACATCTCCAAGGGCAAAAAACCTTCTGGGGATCCTACAGTAGCCACCATGGCTCCATCTCTGAACAAAAGGAAATGCTGGAGGAAGGTGTTTACCGTAATTCTCCTACCAGTCGCTGCTTGGTGATTTGGGCCTGGACCAGACCTAATCTAAGGTTTAATCAGGGAGCTAGGAAGAGGTGCTTCAACGGCTCATCTGGCCCATTCTTGGCCTTTGATGAGCTAAAATGAGGAACTCAGAAAGAATTCTGCTTAGTATGCTGTTGACATTAGCCCGAGCGATACTCACCAGGGCATTCACCTAGGCTCTACCTCAGCTCTTTGAGGATAAGGAGTCACCTTGTGGCACATTTTCTGGCATATAATAGATCCTCAGTAAATGTTTGTGGGATGGATGGATGGATGGATGGATGGAAGGAAGGAATGATGGATGGGTGGATGGGTGGATGGATGGATGGGAAGTGAATAATGATGAATGAGAATGCAGTTACTACACCACGTATTTTATCTGTTGGGAATTTTCACACCTCTTAACCTGTTTCCGTGCCAAAAGGAACATAGAGACAAATTCCCTCATTAAGTCAAAATGAGGCCTAAATGAGGTAAGTGCTTCCTTAAGGTCCCAAGACATACACATCTAGAAGTGATTTATACCACCAAACCAAGACAGCACAATGTGGTGAGAAATAGCAGGACCCAGGGTCCTCTCAATTATTTGGTCAGGGCCCAGAGACTCTGCCGGGCCTTGCGGCACTCACCTTGTCAATGAAGGAGGCAAACTTGTTGTTGAGATCCATGATCTGCTCCCGCTCCTGGGTCTTGATCCTTTGAATTTCAGGGTCCACCTCCAGGTCAAGTGGTTGTAGGAGGCTCTGGTTAATAGTCACCTCTTGAATGCCCCCCCGAGGACAAGAAAAACCAAAGGCCCCAAGCCCAAAATTGCTACCCCCAAAACCACCTCCTCCATAGCCACCACCTCCAAAGCCACCACCCCCAAAGCCACCACCCCCAAAGCCACCACCTCTAGATCCACCACCCCCAAAAGCACCAAAAACACCACCTCCGAAGCCACCACCACCTCCAGAGCCACCACCCCTAAAGTGTCTGGCTCCTCCAAGTGCTCCTCCCCCTCCCCCTCCTCCTCCCCGACCCTGGCGGAAACCACTGGTGCTTCTCTCCACCAGGTTCACTGAGATGCTTTTACTGCCGCCCAAATTGTACAGGCTCTGGGAGCCAAACCCCCTCATGTAGCCCCCATACCCTCCACCACCACACCACCCTCGGGCCTGACACGCAGACCCCACAGCCCACCTCCCACCACCAGAGCCTGCAGAAGAGCCAAGGCTATAAAACCGCTTGCTCCTTGAGCTAAACGCCGACTGAGAGCTAAACTGGCGGCTCATGGTTGCTGGAGCATTCAGGCAAGCAGACAAGAGAGAGGGCCCAGCTGGAAGGAGGCAGAGGCCAGGGCAGGAAGGAGGAGGCTCCTTTGCAAGAGAGCTGGCTCAGCCTCTATATATACACGCAAGCAGTAACTGGGCGGGGCACTTTCCAAATCCTGGGAGGAGAGTATTTATGTTTATTTTGCCTCCCAGCACCATATGTTTAAGACTTCATACCTATTAGTTGCAGAAATCGCAGTGTAGACGGACTTCCCCAACTTGATCATTTATCGTTCATCTCTTTCCATTTAGAGATCAGAGTGCAGTAATCTCTCAGGATCAAGTTGCTGGAAACTCCTCTACAATTCACCTCAAATTATTAGCTGATATCTTCTGAAGAAACTTCACCATTGAGTTGTTTTTTTTTAGGGGGCAGTTGTCCAGGAGATCTGGGGCAAAGCTGGGGGATGTTTAGTCACCTTGGGACCACAGCTGGGACAAGCGTGGAGACATCTGTTACCATAGAATTATGGCAGAGTAAAAGTTTTGTCCCCACCCCCTGCTTCTGCCCCCCCTTGTTGTCATTGTCATGCACACCCACATTTTAATCACATGGAACATTGTATTGTGGTCATGGAGTGCGAGTGAAAGCAGGGCACTGTCCAAGACAGCCCACAGTTTGCTGAACGCGTTTCTGCTTCTCTCCACACCTCAGGCTCCTCACATACGAAACCCGTGAGGTCCTGTAGCATCAAAGGTCTGTGACTGCGGATTCACTGAGCAGCTACCCGGGCCCAACGCTGTCTTCTAGACCAAAAGACAAACTCTCCCGAAACCTCTTTTGCTTCTCATTTCCAGTCTATTACAGACCAATGCTTTTGTAAAACAAAGTAAGAATGAATGACCTGTAAAAAGAGATTCTTCAAAGATATGTAAAATATAAGCCTCAGTTGTTTATTTTAGATTCAACAGACATAAAATTATTCTCTTGCAAAAAGGGGGGAAATAATTAAGTTCCTAAGTACTTATTCTCAAATTCTGTATTTATCTACTCTCAAACCAGTAAAAAAGTCCCCTGGACCAGTGCTGGTGTGCAGGCCCACGTTCTGGGAAGCGCTGACCCAGAGAGCAAGCAGAGGGGGAAGTTTACTACGAGCATCAGTGTCAGCCAGCAAAACTGTGTGTTTGCCCTCTGGACTCAAATAGATGGTAGCTGTCATCCAAAACTTGATGGTGAGGATGGAGAACAGCAAATAACTTAGGGGGAAAAAAACCCAAAATGCCCAAACTCAGAAAAATTATGGCTTCCCACTTAGATACAATTATTTAAAATTATCATCATGGAAACCCTATAGCAGCACTAGAAATGCTTGTGATACAATGTTAACTAAAGCTAAATAAATGCACAATGAACTCATAAAAATTAAGAATGTAGAGAAGCCAAGCTTAAAACGTATCATAGATTTATTAAGGATTAGAGGAGGGTTTTTTCCTAATATTTTAAAAGGCCTTTGCCTTTATATTTGAGCAATACTTAAACACTTTTGCAAAAGTTGGGGCTGAAATCGCAGCTGCCCACAGCCACCGAGATGGGGAACGGTGGGTGGTGAGAAGAACAAGAGAGGCGTTGGGGAGCGGCGGCGAGGAGAAAGTGTGCTGGGGCCGGGGAGGGCTCTGTGGGCAGCCGCAGGCCTCCACGCCGTCGGGTCTGCTCAGTAACTTTCCGTGGGCCATCTGCAGGGGACTCTGTGGGATAAAAGAGAGCGAACCTGAAATTTACTGTCACAAGGGCTGGTTTCAGGTCCCAGCCCTACTTCTACCCACCTGTGCTCTTAGGCAAGTCGCCTACTCTAGAGCCTCAATCACTGAAAGGAGTCAGAGTATCCAGTTCTCAAGGAGTCAATGCTGTCAGGCATGTGAAAAAGCACAGAACATTATAATACACTAAACGAGCATGCAAACAGCTGCATCCACCTCCTTTCCGGAGGACCCCAGAGAGACCACGTGAGCCCACTTCCCTCTCGCCTGCGCCAGCACCATTTCGCATCACTCACAGTCAATCCCTGTCATGCAGACCACAAATATCAACCCCTTCACATGTCTCTATTGCCAAGTAAATAAACAGGAAGCTCACACAGCTTATACTTACCCTCATGCCGAATGTGGGGGATTATTAAATGATGATCAAATAAAAGAGGAAGCCCCAGGTAGCAGAATTTAGGAAACCTCTTTGGTCTCTGGCTGTGATCAGTTGCCACCATCCAGTCCAACTCCCACCATGTGGGTGGCCCCTGGGGTCACACCCTTAGGAGCTGGGGGGAGGGTGCCCAGCAAATACCAACTCAGCCTTTGGTGTAGGGTAATAACTATTCTCTGCTCCCTTATAACAAGAGGAAATTGGCTTAAAGTGAAGCATTAGAGAATTTACTTGTCCCCAAAAGAGATACTTAACCCCAGGTATATATTAGGTGATGTGCGGGCTTTCTATAACAAATTTCTATCCCTAAAGGAAACCCCTTACCTGGCTGGACAGCTGAGAGCAGTGCTTTCTACACTCGCTACACAGTGGAATCACCAGGAAGACTCAAAATCACTGGTGCGGGGCTCACCCCTCAGATTGGATTTCACTGGTCTGGGGTATAGTCTGAGCTTTGGGATGTTTGAAAGATCTCAGGTGCTTTTAATGGGCAAACAAGTCTAGACGGCACTGGCCTGGAGGAAGCAGAAGAACAAATGAAATGGCCTCTTGAGATTCCATTCAGTCCAAGGACAAAAGAATAATGTTGATCACAATAATAATAATAGCTAACCTCTTATCGAGTGTTTCGGTGGGCCTTGCACTGTGCTAGGCCTGCATGCATAGTCAGAAAACCAGTATTATAAAAAAGGTATTCTTATTATTGTTGTCATCTTATAGACGGTGGAAAAGAGACTTGAAGAAACAAAGTAACTTGTTCAGGAACACACAGACAAATGTGGTGGGATGGATATTTGAACCCAGGCACCCCTACTCCAGAACCCACATGTATAGCAGAAGAGGTGGGGGGTCTTTGGAGAAAGAGGTGCCCCTTTCCCCTCTCCACATCTCTCCCCACTTGCTCTCCTTAAAAGGAGAAGAAAGCAGTTGAGGACTCCAGCTTGCCCTGCTTGTCTCGCAGGGACTGAAACCAAGGCTGCCAAGAGGGTGAGGCCCAGGGCAGTTATCAGCCACCAGATCGCAGTCTCTGGCAGGGGCAGGGGCAGCGGTGGGAGGCAGGGCTGGAGCGGAGCTGCTGGTGCAACTGGCAGAGTCAGCCCCTGTGGATCCGCTCCCCATCTCACCCCGCATCGCCCAGGTCTGGGGGTGGATATCGCCGGGCAGATATCACACAGAAGTGCGGCAGGGG
Organism: Glossophaga mutica; assembly: GCA_039655065.1. Taxonomy (NCBI): domain Eukaryota; kingdom Metazoa; phylum Chordata; class Mammalia; order Chiroptera; family Phyllostomidae; genus Glossophaga; species Glossophaga mutica. The sequence goes on from CM077304.1 coordinate 52,015,388, forward strand.
CGTGGGACCGAGAGGCAGGGCCCCTTGGGCAGAGAAAGAGGGGGAAGGAGAATTTCACTCACCAGCCGCTGCTGGGAAGGAGGGAAGAGCTGCAGCCCTGGTGTAGGTATGGGGACCTTTTATCTCCTTGAAATGGGAGCGTGTGGATGCCTGGGCATCAGAGGAAGGCTGCGATGTGACAAGGGCCTGGGAAAGCAGCCTCTTAGAACTGAATCAAGGCTCCTAGCCCTGGCTTCCCACACCTCAGACCACTCCCCGCAGAGGAGTGTCAGACCGAGACAGGTGACAGAGACCATCAGCCTGGCACCTTCATTTCATGAAAAGAAGATAAATACAAAGAGAGGAAAGGCCTCAGTCAAAATTACAGAAAAAGACTTGGTGATGCAGCTAGAACTAGTCAGGTATCCTCTCTCCCAATCCAAAAAGAGAGCGGGGGCCTAAGAGGAATTCCCAGCAGCCTCTGTGCTCCTGCAGCCTGGGGGAGATGGCCTGCGGGGAGCGCCCCCTCCGACCTCTAACAGACGCTGCCTGCGTCTGTTAGATGGCCTGCGGGGTGGGAAGGTGGTGCTGGGCACACGGGAACACCCCTGGTACCTCCTTCTGATTTCTGGGGTGGAGTGGGAATTTGAGGCAACAAGTAAGCCTTTAAGTTCCTCCTCAGGCCCCACACCAGCCAGGCTCCCACCTCGAATAGCCTTTGGATTAGAATCCCAGAGCCCAGCTGGAAACTAAGGATCAGACAGTGTCTCTCTTTTACATTAAACCTTGGGCCACAGGCCTCACAAGGTGTCAGAGCAGCCTTGCACATCCTCAGGGCCAGGGTCCAGGATAACATCATCCTGAGCATATTAAGCTCTTCCATCCAACATACTGGAAACCGTGATAGTTTATACAACTACTTACAAAGTTGACGACTCCCTCTCATCTCTGAGGCAAGGGGAGCAGCTGTGCAGGTGGCAGCCCGAAGGAAAGTAAGACTGCAAGTTAGACTTGGATCGAACTCCAAGAGAAACTGCAAGGCCCCAGCCAGGGACAGGGGTCATCTGGGCAGAGGCTGCTTCTCTATGTTGGACCAAAAAGGGAGAGAGAACAGACTCAAGGTTACAAGGCTAGTTAGTGGCAAGGTAGAGACCAGAATCCCAAATTCATGGTGGTGGAGGGCACAGCGGGAGGATGAGACCTGTGGGAAATTTTGAGATCAGTTCTCGCCTTGAACATGGTGGGAGAGAGTCGATGCTACACAAACATAGGCATTAACAACTTATTTTATTATACCCTCTATCTAAAGAATAGGGGGTTCCTGAAATGTTGGCCATAATAGTAATGATGCTTTATTGAACTCTTACAATGTCTCAGAAGTTAAATAGATGACATCATTCAATCCACACACCCTCATTTTACGGATGAGCTTGGTGGGGGGTAGGGTGGGTGGGAGCTGTCAAGCAGTTTGCTGACAGTTGTACAGCTTGTAAGTGGTAGGCCCAGATCACACTCGGGCAGCCTGATTCCAAGGCGTGAGAACTTCCACTGTGCTATATTACTTTCTGCTTTCTGAGGCAGTTGACGGAGGCTTTGGAGTTAGGGTGCTGGAGTTCAAATCCTGGCTCCACTACTTAGTAGTCCTATGACCCTAAAGTTCATGGATCTCCCTGTGCCTCATTTGTAACGTGGAGGTAATAACACTGCCTGCCTGTGTTAAGGTTAAAAGAGTTAATGCATCAAAAGCTGCTAGCAGAGTGCCAAGCAGGTCACAAGAGAGCATCAGCTTTAGTGATTGTTCTGTTGCTGCACAATATATGCCAGTTTCTGTTAACGTAACTGTATTTTCCAACCAGCTTCCCTCAACAAATCAGAAAGTCGTTGTGAGCAGGAAAACATGGCCCTGTGATATACTGTAAGTCATACAAAAGATGCGGAAAAGCTTTTCTATGATCATCTACTGAAAGGAACAGGGCAATGTCTTGACAAGTTTGAAACAAATCAAGAGCATCTCTTCTGTCACTAGGCTAAAGGCACACTCCCCCAGGCACATTCACTGTCTAGGGGTGATGTGTGGACAACAGCGGCTTTGCTTTGGAGAGGCGAGGCCATCGCCTTTTGCAGCGCAGGCTGCAGCGGACAGTCCCCAGGCTCCCCTCTCTCCGAATTAGACTACTCCAGGCAAGCTTTTCACTCTAGAGCTAGAACATTCTCTGTCGAAGCTGCCATTATATGTTTTGTTTTCTGGAGGCTGAGCATTCGGCTCTCTCGCAGCTGTGTGATTACTTAGCTAAGTTTCTGTGATCACCAGGTGGGTCCTTTCTTTCCATTCATCAGATGGCCTTTGCCAGTCTTTTGTGCTAATGAGGGCCATGCTGTATAAAGAAGCACTCGGGTACTCATATGTTTGTCTGCCTTTTATTTGGCTTTCCCAACCTGCACGTTTGAGAGAGGCCTCCCTGACCCTACACTGACCCTGTGTTCTACCCACGTATTCCTGGCCCTGCCTTGATTCTGTGCTGTGTCGGGGGTAGGGGTGGGGTGACCTGTCATGGGACCACCCTAAGTTCTTAGTTCCCACACCTTTCTGTGTTGAAGGCACATCCTACATCATACCAAACATGTGCAAGTACACCCTCGGCATATACTGTTTTGTTTTGTTTTGTTTTGCGATAAAATAGTTGAATTTTTATCACTGTTTTTGAAAATATTTGTCTATCAGCAGCTCATTTGGTTGTAATTAATAGACAATTTCAGACGTATTTAGAGATACTGAAAAGCAAAAAAATTTAACCTGCAACTTTTTTCACCTACCATGAAATTTTTATAAGTTGAAAATCTTAAGTGATTTGAGCTATGTCATCCACGGTGTCCAGTGAAGGAAAAGGCCCTGGCCCTCCCTCCTGAGAACTCTCAGAACTTCCTGCCTGGGGTGCCACTCAGGCTCACGCCAGGGCTCTGGGTGTGAAAGGCACTGCAGGGATCCGCTGGCCAGGCAGATCCCAATGACCTTGGGATCCAGAATGAGAATTCTACCACTGTGTCTGAAACACAATACAATTTGTTGAAGACACAGAACAGAGAATTCTTTTTGGAGCCAAGAAAACACAAGTACCGCTAGCAGGAAATCAAGCACCAGCAGAAGGTGAGAGCCAGGCAGGCCCCTGGCTACAAGGGTGCCAGCAGGCCTGACTGGGGTTTTCCCATAAGGCAGTGGAGCATGTGGCTGGGGTAGTGACACCTACCAAGTGACAGTACCAAGGTCCTGCGCACTGCCCAGCGGCCTGACCTTGTGGGGGTGGCGGGGGTTGGTGGCTTTTCAGCCCTTGGGCTGCAATGAGCCGTCTGGGAAGGTGGGGCTCCGGGCCACAGGTCAGAAGAGCTGGGAAAGAATCTGAGAGCAGCAAGCAGAGCTGGGGTGTGAGGGCAATAAAGAGGGCTGGGGGTCCGGGGACACCTTGAGCGCCACATTCAGAATTTGCGGAGGGATCGCTGGCTCTGGGAGAAGCTTTGTGAGATCCGGACCGAGCTGCTGCGCCGCCCCGGTTGGCAGCCCACGAACCCGGACTGGAGAAGCCCCGGCGCACGGCGAAGCTCCCGCCAGAGCCCGTACCTGAGCTCGGGCCCCTGGGGCGGGCCCCAGATCCGCACTGGTCGCCGCTGCCCAGGCCCCGCTGACCAGGCCTCCACCGCCCCCAGCTCCTCCTCCCAGGGCTCCTCCTTCCAGAGCGCCAGTGCCCCTACGGCTGCTGCCGGTAGTGTGGTGGGCCATCTCTGAAAAGGGCATTTGGTGTCAGAGAACCTGTGGGGAGTCTGCCCAGCAGGGCCCACCTCCCAGGCCCACCTCCCAGAGCAGCCCCCTCGGCCTCCCTGACGTCCCCGAGGTACCGCCCACTGAGATTCCGCCGAGGGTGGGGAGGGCAAGCCTCCAGATGCGGCGAGAGGTTGGCCCCTCTGTGACTCAGAGCCCCCCGGGTTACTCTGGACACTACCCAAATTTCTTCCCAGCCTGCAGATAGGATGATCTAACACCAGCGCTGGCCCACATGTTCCAAGAGGTGCAACTCCTTCCAGAGAAGGAACCCGGTACTCACAGAACTCCCGCGCTCCCCAGACATCCTGGCAGAAAACCGACCTCAGTGTCAGCAATCTGCACCAGATCCTCCCTTTCCCCCTTGATCAGGTCAACAACAGCGAAACCTTGGCCCCCGCAACTCCTTCCTAACTGAGGCTGACAACAGGAAATACTCCGATCAACAAAAGAAAAAAGCAAAGAAAATATACCCAGAGACATTGAAATTAAGAACAATCTAACAATAACCAGAGGGGAGGGGGAGGGGACAGTGGGGGAAGGGTTTTCAGGAACTACTATAAAGGACACATGGACAAAACCAAGGGGGAGGGTGGGAGCAAGGGAGGGAGGTGGGTTTGGCTGGGGTGGGGGGGAGTGGTAGGGGGAGAATGCAGACAACTGTAGTTGAACAACGATAAAATAATTTAAAAAAAGAAATACTCTGGATACGTGCTCATAAAATCATGACACACATCCCTCCTCCTGCTGGGTGAGACGGGACTGAAATGATCGCTCTTTTCCCCTAGCATGCTCCCACAGAGTAACACGTAGGCGTAGTGTTACCCCGGGCCAGCCTGACCGCTCCCCACTCTTCAGCACCCTCGGCAATTCAACACAACGCTATTTACACCCACACAGGCCAGAGGGTGGCATATCCAAGTGCCAGCCTCCAGGAACCCACTCTCCAGAAACCTACAAAGAAGGCAATAATAAAGAAATGGCCTAGAAGTGATTTTATGCCTGGAACTCCTCCTCTTTGCAGACGTGTTTTACAGTTAAAATGTGAGACCTGAAGGGTAGGGAAGTCTATCCAAGATAAGGTTCTGATGGGGTCACTATTACACAGAAAACGCAGCTTTCCTGGATGTCTGACAGCATCTTGAAAGCCTTGAAAGAAGGAGGCTTGGCCTGCCAAGGGCCACCACCACCTCCAGCAGTGTTCACATGCACGCATAGGAAGGGAAACCATCAGACCTCTGGGCCTCCCGGGAACCAGGACTCGCACTCAGCTGCACTCCTCTCCCTCAAGTGGGTCGGGTAGGTGGCAATCTCAATGTCCAGGGCCAGCTTGACATTCATCAGCTCCTGGTACTCGCACAGTAGCCAGGCCAGGTCCTCCTTGGCCTGCTGCAGGGTGTTCTCGAGATCCTGGAGCTTGGCATTGGCGTCCTTGCGGGCCACTTCCTCACGCTGCTCCGCTTCAGCAATGGCCATCTGCAGGCTGGCGTTCTGCTTTGCGGGGAGAGGGGGAGCAGGAGTCCAATTTAGAGTCAAGTGGCATTCACTGAGCCCTACCTTGTGCCTGGCGCTTGCGCATGAGTCACCCCACTGTGGGCAAATGAGGAAATTATAGCCCACAGAGGTGAAAGCCTCAGCCTCCATCTTGTACATACCATGTCAAGGTATAGGATTAGCAACATCGGGCCTCCAGGACTCAGCCCAACTCAGGAGGAGTCAGATTCTTCCTATTCCTCTCTCCTCTGAAAACCTCCCTCCTCCAGGAATCCTTCCTGAATTACCAGGGAAGCTTTCTTTCTACCTTAGCCCGTCTAGATGTGGGATTCCTTAACTGCTCTCCCAATTTGGTCTTCACACAATGAGCTTCTTTCCCTGATCTTCCTAATCACGTCTGAACTCAGCATTTCTGGCCTCTCACCCTTTAGGGAGGCAGGCAGGCCCTGGGTCCACATGACAACCATTGTCCATCACCAGCCCAGAACTGCTCTGGTCAATCTTAGCACGCACGCATGAGTCTGGGGCATGTTGTCACTGTGGTAAGTGCCAAGCTCTGAGGGTACGGTGCCAGCATAAGCCCTCAGTCTAGGACACACGCTCTTCCTCCTCCTTCCCACCTGCTCTCGACGCTCTGGATCTGGGCCCGCAGCCTCTGGCTCATCCTGTTGAGCTCCATGATCTCGTTCCTGGTGCTCTTCAGGCCATCCCCGTGTCTGTCAGCATTGGTCTGCAACTCTCCCAACTGTGTCCAGGAAGGAGTCACGTTTTCAGAAAGCCAGCAGGGGCCTTACAGGCCCCCTAATCCAACCCCTTCATGTCACAAACAGAAAAACCGAAACACAGCTGTGTGACTTGTGCCAGTCATCCAGCTGGAAGAACAAGGTGCTCTCTCCCCTGCACCAGGAGACCTGTCACCTGGGTCCCCAAACAGCAATGCGATCACTGCTGTTTGCTGAGCAGTCACTTTGTGCCAGGCCCCGTACATTTTCTCATTAAACCTCATAACTACCTGATAAGAAAAGCATTCTTATCTCCATTTTACGAGTGGGAAAAGGAAGGCACAGAGTGCTTGAGCACCATGACTGAACTCAACCACCCAGGAGTGACAGTATTGAGGTTGAATACAAACATTTCAAGTGCTGGAGCCACCTTCTTAACCAGTAGGCTAGACTTCCTTGGGCAGAAGAGTCGGAGGTGTTTGGGCCAGCTATGCCCCACTCAAACTGGGGGCTGGGAGGAAAGTGTACTGAATTCCTGGTGTCTGCAGTCTGATTTTGCTCCCTCTCCCTCCCGCACGGCTCCCTTCCCAATATTGCCTTCGGTGTAAGCACACCAGAAGCACACAATGACAAGGGCCAGATTGGTGGAGTAGAAATGGAAATGTCTCCAGCAGGAAATGGAATGCAGCCAGGGGGACTTATTTAAGAATTTCTTAACTTTAGCACTGCTGACATTTTGGGCAGTATAATTTTGAGGTGGGGGGAGGGGGTCTTCATGCATTATAGGATTGTTTAGCAGCATCCCTGGCTTCTACCTACTAGACTCCGGTAGCATTCCCATGCCCACCTTTAGGTGTAACAACCAAAACAGTACGCACGCGATGCCAAATACCTCCCAGGTGCGTGTGGCAGTGGGAGGAGGAATCATACCTTCCCTTTCCATGGGAAGCAACGGGTTGGAGCAGAGTAAGAGCTCTCCGATTGGAGAGGGAGATGTCAGTAAGACCAGACCAGTGAGAAGGTAAGGGAACTGCCCTAAGGGAGATGAGGAGAAGAATGACTCACAGGTAAGGTCTGCTTTCTGGGTGGCCTGTCCTGGTTGGTTGATGGGTGACAGAAGATTCTCTAAAGCTGCACGAGGATGTTACCCACCTTGGTCTTGTACAAGGCCTCAGCCTCAGCCTTGCTCCTCTGGGCCATCTCCTCGTATTGGAGCGGACCTCAGGGATGATGCTGTCCAGGTCTGGGCAGCCATTGTTGTCCATGGGCACCACCACAGACCTGTCACTGACATGGCTCTGCATCTGCGGCAGCTCCTACAGAGCCAAGCAGGCATGTCTGCTCCTGAGAAGACCCCCACACTGGGGATCCCCAGATGACAGGGAGCCACCAGCTTGGGAGAAAGGGCTCAGGAATGATTAAGGGACAGGTGGGAAGGTTTCACTTTTGTCAGAAGGACAGACGTGACTCAGACTCCTGCTGGCAAACCTCTGAATGCCTTCTTCTCCAGGAGACAGAAGGCAGGTGGGACATGAAGCTTGGAGATGAGGCTCAGACTTACGGCATCACAGAGAGCCTTCAGGAAGTTGATGTCTGTCATACTCTCCACCTTGGCATCCAGTTCCACTTTGGTCATGTAGGCAGCATCAACATCCTGGGAGAAAATCCTGTCACTGACCCTTCTAACCTGTGGGCTCAGCCCAGTCCTGGGCACTGAAGGGAGGAGCAGGAAGAAGAGACCACAGGGGCCTGCCCCCAGTAGCTCCCACTGAAGGGAAATGAGACACCCATCCGGACACAGGCAGATATGTCCTAACATCACCAAACTGGCTATTTTGTAGGCTAGGCTGGGAGAATACCTAGCAGAGAAGAGCAAAAGAGGCTATGAGGCTGAGAGGAAGGACAAGGATTGGGGCCATTACACTGAGTCCAGGTAAGGAAAATTTTTGAGGGGGCTTTGAGGAACAATCTAAATTTGCAACTCTCGAATGCTCTTTTTAAATAGCTCCTAGGAGTGCACCGTTGGGGGGAAAAATCTTATTTTCTTCTCTTTGTCCACCTGTCAATCACAACTCAAGGCCTAATCAGATTCATAAACCCTACATGCTTACCAGGAAGGAACATGGCAAAAGTCCAGTGGCAAAAGCCCTGTAGCAGGAAGTAGAGGAAACCGAAGAGAAATGGCTCTCAGGCAGCCCTCATCCCAGGAACAAGGGTCCAAATGCATATACAGTTGGCCCCCTCTGTCAAGCCTAGTTAAATGTAGAATTCTACTGCATTTAAACTGAACCACTGGCTAAAAATGTCTCAAACTTTCATTTGCTACCGAACGTTTATGTACACAAGTTCAAGGCCAACTATATAAGCAGGTGGGGGAAATTTCAATCAATTAGCATTCAGGAAACATTTAGAATGTCAAGCATGTGCCCAGGCTTTATGCTGGATACTGAGAAGCCCACGACCTGGGAATCCCCCTTTAAAGATGGGGAGAGCTGCTGCTGAGAACGCCTACGGCAGTGACATCCACCTTCTATGGACAAGCGATTTTCTACACCTTTGGGAATAATTTATCTAACACCCAGGTATCTGCTGGAAACTAGCAGGTCACTTCACTTTCAAGGGATTCACCTCTACACAGGTCTGATGTTCCAGCGTTAAGACAACTTCTCTCCCTTCAGCCCAGGACACTTATGTATGGTGGTGGGACCCCAAAGAGTCCCTACAAACCCTTTATTTAAGACTCAATATTGTCCCACGGTCATGAAAAGATCTGCACACACTGTACTCAAGTGCACTGCGGAAACCTCCAATTAGCAACCACCAAAACCTAAATGCCCTCTAGTCTCCACAATTGTCATAGTGTCCCTTACGTGGAAGATCCAGAGCACAGAATCCCTATAAACCATCTCTTCAGCTTAGCTCACACACGTACACATGTGTATGAATGCCAAATGGCCTCAACATCCTCCCAGCCTGTAAATGAGGCCCTAGTGTGAGGCTACTCCTCCCTCCCCCTTACACATCCCCCAGCCCCCACTTCCTGAGCACCTCTCTGCTGGGCATTGCGCTTACCTCTTCTGGCTGTCCTCCCACTGCCCTAGGAATCAGGAAAAGTCCTCAGACTTAAGACCCTTCTTCCTCTTCCTCTTACACTCCAAACTGACCCATCATTTAGGAACCAGCAAGCAGCCTGACCCTACCATGATGCCTTATACGACCAGCCTGTCCCTTTGAGCTCTCCTGTCCTACAGCTTCTGGGACACCCATTGCCCCAACCATGCCTGAAAGTCAAACAAGAATGTCTTCATTCCCTTCAACCACTGTGGAAGCCCTTGGAGGGCAGACCTCAGACCTGGGATGACCCTCCATGCCACAGCACCCAGCCAGTCTTACACAAATAGGGAAGTTCTTGGATCCCCTGAAAAGCCAAGCCACAGCTCCACAAGCATACATGCCAACATTTAATCATATCTGACATTTGTGGAATGTCTTAAACTTTTTAAAACTCTTTCACTTATCTGAGTCGACACACAAATGGGTAAACACACTATACACACAGACCACAACCCCTTTATGACTCATAGAAAAAACACTTTCACACAAGCTGTGACCTCAAATAAAAATGACAAAAACATTAAGCATGAACTGAGTTTGAAAACTGATGCAGTCCCAACCCACCCAACGACTCTGCTTTTTGCCAAGAGGCCCAAAAACTAGAGCAGAGAGATAGGGTCAAACACAATTGTTAGATAACTCAGGCAGGAGTGTTTCCCCTAGGACTTCATTCCCTCCAAGGGATACAACGTGGACCATTCAGTCATCTTCCCAAACATTCACTCACTCTCTCAGCAATCGTTTGTTAAGTACCAACATGTGTCAGGCACCAGGCTACCCAATAGAAACATGACGATGCAGAAGACAGGGTCCGTGGTCTGGAGAAGCTCAGAGTTGTTTGAAGGAGGAGTCAGTCATGTAAACAACTTTTCACATCACACTGGAGTCAGTGTTTTTGGTAGCATATCAAACAATGTGCTATAGACATAAGAGGGAGAACAGCTATGGAAGGCATCATAAAAGAGGCAATTTTGAGTGGAGTAGTGAGAGACAAGTAGAAGTGGGTCCAGAAGGTAGAGAAAGACACCCATGGTAAAGAGAGAAACACTTCAAAAATGGGGGGGGGGTGTGTTCATGAGAGATCCCACATGCTTGCAGAATAGGGGGCAAGGAAAAAAAGGACAGGTATTTTTGCAAAGCTACAGTTTGCTTTAATTCTGATGGACTAATTCCTATAATTAAGTAGCTTTATTAAAAGAGGAAGATTTCTCCCTGACCAATGTGGCTCAGTTGGTTGGGTATTGTTCCTCAAAGCTAAAGGTCGTCAGTTCAATTCCCAGTCAGGACACAAGCCTGGGTCGTAGGTCCCCATCCCCACCCAGACCGGGCCAGTACAAGAGGCAACCAATCAATGTTTCTCTCCCTCTCTCCCTCCCTTTCCCCTCTCTAAAAATAAATAAAATCTTTTTTTTTTTTAAGAGGGAAAACAAACACCTTTTTATGAAAGCCTGGGGGAACAATAAGGGAGAGTTATCTGACCTGTCTTCAAACCAGAGGCAGAGTTTTGTCTAGTCCAAGAGTCCGGGAGGAGCATTCAGCCTTCCCACGCAGGTACTAACGCTGAGGCTGTGAAGCACCACCAGAGAGATTCAATGGGGGCAGGAGCTTTGAAATACGTCACTGACAACAGGAAAAGGCAAACCACCGCCTGGGGCTAAATATTTGCAATGCGTATACCTGGTAGATCTCAGCAACTTAGTGATGAACAAAAGAAGTTATACACAAAAAGAACACATTCTGTGTGAGTCCATTTGTATGCAATTCTAAAAGAGGCAAAATTACCTGGAAGCAAGCCCCAGCCTAGGCCTCAGGGCTGGTGGGTGATTGACCGCAAAGGGGTGTAGGAGAGCATTTTGGAAGATGCCCCGTGTTTTGATTGTGATACTTTGTCAGAACTCATTGAAATGTACACTGAAAATGGGTGCATTGTTATTTATGCAAATTATACCTCAGTGAAGTTGATTTTTAAAAGGTGACAGGAAGAGGAGACAGCAAGGACAGAATATTAACATTAAAGATAACAGGAGCTCTGAGCTATCCTTTGAAATAAGTATTCCAAGGAACTTTACTACATCTATTTGTCCCTATATATACCAGACCATGAGTCTCTTAAGGGGACAGCCATGTTATATTCCTCTCTGTAGCCAGTAAACAAACAGTACATGAACTGAACTGATATTAAATGAAATTTAAATAAATGGATAAATAGAATGGAGGTGAGCAAACTCACCCAGGAAGAACATGTATCATGAAAAAAAAATAAGTAAAAAGAGTAGATCAATCTTCCTGGAGGCAAAGGAAGGCAGCAAGACAACGACCCGGAGGAACCAGTGAGCGGGAAGCTGCCCAGCCGCCAATGAGCGGCTGCCCTTAACTCTCCTCTTGGTCCCCCCATAAAGAGTTCCCTTGGGACTCTGTTGCATGGGTTTCTAAAAGCATGGACTATAGATTCTGGAAGCCCAAAGCCATGGGAAGGAGAAGTGGGAAAAGACAGGCAATATGATAGAGAAGGTGTGAAATGGGAGAAATGAAGAAGGAATAAGGATAAAGTTGGGAAAGACTTTGCAAATGTTTGCTGCCAAATAGATTTCTCAAAAGAAGCTGTATCCCCAGAATCAAATAAGATTTGACACGTTGCATTGTGATTCCATCCTAAAAGAAAGAATTATCCTTACACCTTCATAGAGGTCTCTCAGGAAGTTGACTTCACCATTTAGACTTCTAAGTTCACTTTGGTCATATAGGAATTATCCGCATCCTAAAAGTAAGCAACAGGGAACCAGAGTACTTAGCTTCAATATTACTCTCATTAGTTACCATCGCATTTAGCAATATTGATATCATGTTCGCATGGTTAGGGAGCAAAACTCACTTAAACCAGATGTTACACTTGTGATAAAGAGATTTGAAAATTGAGCTTAATATTAGGGAAGGTCAATATTATCAATTTTTATAACTTGTATGATTATAATGGTAGTCATCAATAGTTGGCAATAAAGTGGTATAATACAGGGCTCAATTCAACGGTTTAGTGGTGACTTCATCGTGCAAATCATCTTCTGTGCCAGCCTCCCAGAACAGTCTGCCACTCTAGCTCCTACCTGCGGGCTATGGGAAACTTCTGGATGAAATGAACTCAATAGCCTGGGAGAGGCTGCTGCTCTTGATGACAGGAATACATCTTTGAAAGGCTGTAGCTCTTCATTGATGTTAGGTACTGTGGGACAAGAAGATAATGATCTGACCCTCCCAGGACCTCCACTCTTCCTGAATCACCTCTTGTATTCAGTAACCCCCAGCACTCCTGCCAAAGTAGACACCATTCTCAGGTGCTTTTCAGAGTCAGACTGCCTTGGGGCAAGACCATTTGTAGCATTCCATCTGGAAGGCCCTTCCCCTGGCACACAGGTTCCTGTGTCAACAAAGTGGAAGAACCCAAGCCCTGCCCGTTCCAAATACCACAGGCAGGCTCAGCCTGAATCTGCCATATGCTCACAGCTCCTGGGTAAGTTTCAGTGCTTCAAACCTAATTGCACACCTGTGTGAAGTTCCTGTGTGACTATTTTGGAAGTGGTTGTCTAGGATGTGAAAACAGCTGCCCCTGTCTTCAGATCTGACACTCTTACTTTTTGCTTACCATTATGAGAAAATTAGAACTAGTCTGGACTAGAACTGGGTGGGGGGGACTAAAAAAAGATGTCCTTCACCCAAAATCTACGAGTGAAAATGAAATCCCAGCCTTGAGTTTGCAGTTCTTTTTATCTTTGTCTTCTGGCCCTGATGTAGTCCCACTGTTCTAAGAGAAGCTGATGGGGGCTCATATGTTGGAGAAATTTTAGTTTCAGGTAATAGCTAATAAGCTTAGAAATCCATGCATGTAAAAAGCTGTTGTGTCAGGAACTGGAGGTATGATCCACCCTGACTCCAGGAGACCATAAGCAGTTCCATCTTCGTGCCTCAGGAGGACTGCAAGCAATTCAAGAAGGTATCTGAGCCATTGTACTCTAAGTGAGATGACCACCGCCCGGGACACAGCTGAGACCATCAACCAGGACTCAGATGAAAGAATGCTACAGTCTTTTATCTAATTAACTTTCTCCCTGAATTCCAGCCCCCTTACCTATACTTTTCTTCTCCTTATAAAAAAGGGTTAGTTTAAAATGGAATTTAAGACGGTCTGTTAGGGGACAAACCTGACATCTTCTCAGATCGCCAGCCATCTGAATAAAGTGCCCATAAAGATTCGATCCCTCTCTCTGCTCATTGGGTCTGGTAGGTGACAGGCAGCACAGACACCAGCTTTTCTGCTTGCAAAGCCTCTTTACTGAGGTATCATTTTGGGGGGGAAGTTTATAGCTGACTACTCAGGCTAATCTAGTAAATCTAATCTTAAGATTTTTATGATTACCCACTTAAAGATCTAAGTGTTAAATGGCTATACTTTTTAGTTGTTGAAGGCAAAAATACTTTTTTCATTGGAGTTACTATTTTGCTGAGCACTAATGACTATATGCCAGAAATACACTAAAAGATATACTTCTTTTTATAGCATATCAAGTGTATTTGTGCTGGTCCGTTTAAAATCCTTTCTGTATAAATCAGTTGCTTAAGTTTGGGTTGGGGTGGGGGTGAGTTTGGTATAAACCTAATTCTGTGAGCTCTGCACTTCCAACTCTCTTCACCTTCCTGGCAAAGTGGTGTTCCGCTTGGCCACCTCAGCCTGAGTACAAGGGGCAGCAGAGGGATTTAGTAGTCCTTTGTCTGGCTTTGGTTTAATAAAATGTTTGGTAGAACCTTTCTGACCAGAAAACATGTATCTCATGCCTCTAGAAAGAAGGGGGGAAATAGTAGTTTAATTCCCAATGCGTATCTTTGATTTTTTTAGTAGTAATAGGAACCTGCACTGAAAAAGAAAATGATGATCTTTATGTTTTTTGTTATAGAAAGGTAGTATTTGGTAAATTTCTTCCCAGCTGGACCGTAAATTCCATGAGAGCAGAGACTAGAGGTCTGTCCTGCTCTATTTCTGAGCCTGGCAGCGGTCTAGAAAATGGTAGGCACTCCATCCAGTTGTTGAATGAGTAAATGGATAAATCCCACAATAGAAGTGAAAAATCCCGTTATAAAGCAGCATGTATTGTAAGACCTCACTCTGTAAAACATGGCATACTTACATGTACCTGTCTGTATTACGTGTCTGCACATGCATACGCAGAAAAGTGTGTATAATTTCACACAGGATGGTGAAATCATAGGTGAACTTTTTCTAACTTTGCTAAATTTTATGCAGTTTTGCTATAAGTTTGTGTTGCTTTTATGATCTAGGGAAAGATCTTTAAAAGGAGAGGGAGAAGAGTGAAGGATAAAAAAAATGAAAGATAAAGGATAGAGAATAAAGAAGCTGTCACCACTGGAAGATGGACTGTTTAATCCTAAAGACATAGCTGGAATGATACCAAGTATCAGCTTCGGGAGGTTCCTGTCACCCCTCTTGACCATTCCACTTACATACCTACTCTACATACCCCAGCTGCCTTCAAAGGCAAAGAGCTTTCCAACTCTGTCTTCAAATGGAAGATGGATTTGAGGGATTCCTCAAGGTTCAGAAAGCTCAGGATTGCCAGTCACCCACAGACTTAGAATTATTCCTCCCCAGGCCCTAGCCTGGCCTCAGACGTGATTCCCTCACCCTGGAAGCTTCCCTGATACACTAGCACACAGTGTGGTCCCAGCCTGTGTCGAAAACATGGACCATGCCTTGGCTGAGTGGCTCTGTTGGTTGGAGTGTCATCCAGTACACCAAAAAGGTTGCAGCTTCAATCTCTGGTCAGGACATAGACTTAGGTTGCAGGTTCAATCACCGGTCGGGGGACGGAAAGGAGACAATCAATCTCTCTCTCTCTCTCTCTCTCTCCCTCTCTCTCCCCACCCTCTACCTGCCTCCCATGAATAAAACATATCCTTGGGTGAGGATTTTTTTAAAAAGAACATGGACAATGCTGCTAGTCCTGGAATTCTCCTGGGATCTGGTCTGGACTTCTCCCCTGTGGCCTGGCCCTTCCTGCATGGTGCCCAGGCTCTCTCTTCTTCCCAGTCCTGCTCCAGGTTTCCTTTCCAACATGCCTGGAATGACCCCCTCTCCCAATTTCAAGTACCCTTCAGTTTGTCACCGCCTCCCTCAGTAGCCCTGTCTATCATCTCTCCTCGTAAAAGTTCACGAGAGAGTCTTAGGCTCTCACTGTCAACTTTCAGCTTCATCCTGCCTTGGAGTGCAGCCATCCCATCTTCCTTTCAGTCTGATGGGTGGCTGGTCCTGCTCCCCTAATTTATTTTTAGTCCTTCTTTCAACCACCAAACTTTGCTCACCCTATGCTGCCTCTGCTTGCGGGGAGACCTGGCCTAATCCTGAGGTCCTAACAGGATACCCATTCCACCAAAGCATAAGCCATGTTCTCCAATATCTGCTTTGTTAATAAAGGCAGTATTTGCTCTCCATTTGTTCATTCCTTTGTCTTTTTTAATTGGCTCAGAACATGGTCCTTTCAGATCCCAGGAGCTCCATTTGCAGAAAGAAGATTTGTTCTGGCTGGCTGGCATGGGACTGGAGCAAAGGAGCCAAAGTCCCAGTGGTAACTTGATGAAATGCAAAACTCTCTTCTTCCAAGACTGGATCACAGAGGCCTGCCCAGAGGTGGGGGCAGGAGGGCAGGGGAAGATGGATGAGAGAACACTTTGTGGGGAGACCCCTTTTAAGCAACATTAAGTACTCTTGGGCAGACCTATCCCAAGAAACCCAACCACATGGATAAAGGAGAAGCCAAGACAATTCAGTGTCCTTATACTCACTACTGAACTTGTGCAAGACCACCACCCAGACCTGATTTCCCTCCACTATTGTGCCTCAGTTTATTCTGTGACTCCTTAAGTGAAAGTCAAATACCAGAATGTGAAATACAGTGCAATTTATTGAGAAAAGAAAATGCAATACAATCAACACCAGGGGATCCACAGCTAAGGAAATTAAGGGAACAGAGGTAAGGCAAGATGTGGGAAGTCACCCTGGGAACCAAGAGTCCAAGCGGGGCTGAAACATGGCACCTTCAAACCATCAACCCCTGCTCAGAGAGAGAGAGGTGAGCCAGAAGGGAACAGGCCAGGCTGGGAAGGTCCACATTGGTTTGGGCTCAAGTGCTGCTGTCCAAAATCAGGGGCCATCACAAGGTCAGATCTAGGGACATCATCCCAGAATAGCAGCTGGCCCTCCCTGGCCTAGGAGACATCTTGGGCATGGAGGAGTCAGGAAGAAGTTCAGCCCATTCTCCAGGGAACTTGAGGAAAAGCGAGGTTGGGGTTGGCATCTGTTTATGCTAAACAGAGTGGGAAGTACTGTTGCAAGCTGAAAGAGAAGCAGGTGGGCATGGAGACTTGGCCCTGAAGGATTACTTGGAGCTGTGCTGGCCCGAGCTGGTGGTCTGGGAGAACTGCCTGCTGGAGCTGCCTCCACCGCTAGACATGCCGCCAGAGCTGGAGCCAATTCCACTCTGGCTCACAGAGCTGCTGCCTCCACAGCTGAGCCTGCTCCCACCGCTGCCGCTCTGGTAGCCCCCAGCGCTGCCGCTCTGGTAGCCCCCAGTGCTGCCCCTCTGGTAGCCCCCAGAGCTGCCGCTGCTAACGCCACCATAGCCACTGCTGCTGCCACCGCTTCCTCCTCTGTAGCCACCGCTGCTTCCTCTGCTGATGCTGCCGCTGCCGCTGTCTCTGTGGGCACTGCTGCTGCTGCCACTGACCCCTCCAAAGGGTCCACGGCTTCCACTAGAGCTGCTGCTCGTGCTGGTAACGTTGTTGACCACCGCTGCAAGAAAACAAGCACTTAATTCAAGCTAATAACCTAAGTCAATCTCAGCTCCGCCCTACCTGGAGAAAGATACCCAACTTCTCTGAGACCTCAGTTGGTAAAAAATAAATAAATAAATAAATAAGCCTGACCTGGTGCCCTTTTCCAAAAACAGGAGCCAGCAGTATCCACAGAAAATTCTGGTTCTCCAACCTAGGGAACTCCCCAAGACCATAGGGGTTTGGCAGTTCACACTAGGGACAGAGTGCAGCCATGGCCTGAGACCCTAGATACCATTTGGTGGCCTGGCCTACTTGCATGGGTCAGGTTCTCCTGCCTGAAGGTCAGGGAGGGTGTCTCTAATTCCCCTTTTTCACAACCCAGGAGGTTTTTGAAGGGCTACTTACAAATGCTTACAGCACTCTGACACTCTCCAGACATCCTAAAAAAAAGGAGAAGGAGAAATGGATTATTTCTACAATGAGTAATTAGTCAAACTGCTGAGGGTTCATAACTTTGGGACCCACATTCTCCCATTTGCCCAACAAGGGGTCAAGCTCCCAGGGGGAAGGAAAGCCATCCCAAGTCTGTTTCCATGACCAGACCTCCCCAGGAAATGGGCTGCTTTGGGGGCTTGAGATGTCCAGAAAACCATCCAGCCACCCTCCATCTCTCTTCTTCTTTCCCTTGGGTCCCAAGATTATCTATGTCAGGCAAAGCCCACTTGATTAGCGCAGTCTCCCCTTTCCTCCCCTGCTGAGACCGTCTTCCCTCCTTCCCCTCTTTCTTCACCCAGCCCTGGATTTTTTTATCTGACTTCCCTCTCCCAATAAGCTTTCCTGGCGTGGTGAGGGTGGTGATGATAATAGTTGTTCAAGGTGGGTAAAATGTGAGAGGAGCTGACACTCAACATATGATGAGTTTGAGAACGCCCTTCGCACGCTGCCCGTGTCCCCATGCCCCGTTGTTGTTCATGGAGCAGGCGTGGACCCTATCTGAGCAGACGCGGAGTGTGTCGGCCCACCATGCCCGTGCAGCCCCACTGGGGTCCCAATACACGTAGCCCCATCTCCACTCTCACGCCTCCTCATGGAGACTCATAAGAAATCCTTAAGTTTTCTTCTCACACTTGAGTTTTGCTTTCTTCATCAGATTGAGGGCTGCCTAGGGACAGCAACTATGAACACAGGGTGCATGGAGAGCTGGTCAGCAGAAGGATCTCTCAATGCTTGATATGCCTTTGGCATTTGATATCCACTCACTAAGCCCTCACCTGCTACTCGACAGTGCGTTGGTTTTCTAGAGTATGTACGTATCAGCCACCTCCTCACGTGGACTCAGGCTCAGGGGTGGGTGGCTGCAGAGCTGTCTATACTGAGTTGTCCATGTGGTAACCACCAGCCACATAAGGCTATTAAAGTTAAATCAAATGTAAAACTCGGTTCCTTGATTGCACTAGCCACATTTCAAGTGTTCAAATGGCTAATGGCTATTGTGTTAGACAGCACAGACACAGAAGATTTCTGTCATCTCAGAAAGTTCCAGTGGACAGCACTATAGTTTTCTCATAACCCCAAAGCACTTTTCTTACACATCACACACAGTAAGGCTCAACACAGGTATGTGATACAATATTGATGTTCATGGTAAGGTTGCAAGTTGGATGATCTTCATTAACAAAAAATAATGGAGCTTGAATGCTAAACACTGTCATTCAGGAGATTTCTTACCCCTTGTCTAAGTTGTCCTCTCCTTCTCACCTTGCCTTCTTTTTTCATTATCAAATGTCGCTTTAAAGTTGTATCTGGAGAATGCTGACCCCACCGCCCCTCACCTGCACTCCTCGCCCTCCAGCAGCTTGCAGTAGGTGGCGATCTCCACATCCAGGGCCAGCTTGACATTCATGAGCTCCTGGTAGTCGCGCAGCAGCCGGGCCAGGTCATCCTTGGCCTTCTGTAGGGCAGCCTGCAGCCCTTGAAGCTTGGCATTGGCATCCTTGAGGGCCATCTCCCCACGCTGCTCAGCATCAGCGATGGAAGCCTGAAGGTTGGCATTCTGAGACAGAGGGAAATGGGAGGTCAATTGGCATAGTGACCCAGAAACATGCAGCTGACCCTTTCTCAGAGGAGATCTCCTCCCTATCCAGCATCCCTTCATTCCCTTCCTTAGAAAGTCAACGGAGCATGTTCAGAAAACAGAAGTCAGTTTTGCAAGTGGTTCATTCATCTTTGGCCCATTGAAATTGACTCACGTCTCATCAATAAAAGGAATGCTGATTTGCCGGTAAAAGTAGTAGTGGTCTGGTGAGTAGTTCTTTCTGTAAGGCTGTTTAAAAACTCCCTTGTGTAATCACTTTATTCCAGTGATACAAAGTAGCCAAGAAGGTTATGTGAAGTACATGACTAATAGCTCACTGAGGGCAGAGTTTACTGAGGGCTGAGTGTTTAAGGACACCCCTACAGCTGAGAGATTTGCTGAGCCAAACAAAATGGGCAACCATCTCTCCTTAGGGAGGCTTCAAGAAGCCCAGCCTCCGGGAGGAGCATCTGGAGAAATGGAATGTCCCAGAGAGTGTGCTATCCAACACGTGACACCATGAAAGGACAGAGAAAGCATGTGGCAGAGGCCCATCCATTGCTTCTCCTTCTCCCCAGGGCCCAGAAGACATCCAGGATCTCTCCATTTACCCCAGACCCACCTGCTTCTTGATGCTCTCGATCTCGGCCCGCAGCCTCTGGATCATCCTGTTGAGCTCCATGATCTCGCTCTTGGTGTTCTTCAGGTCATCCCCATGTCTGCCAGCCTTGGTCTGCAGCTCCCCAAGCTGACAGAGGAGAAACCAATCAATGTGGTTTTGCAAAATGTGGGAGCATTTTTGAGGAAGGTCAGCAGTACCTAAAACTAGAGTGTAGGGAAAGGAAAGGGCTCCCACCTTGGTCTGGTACAGGGCCTCGGCCTCAGCCTTGCTCCTCTGGGTGATCTCCTCGTACTGGGCCTTGACCTCGGCGATGATGCTGTCCAGGTCCAGGTCACGGTTGTTGTCCATGCACAGGACTACAGATGTGTCACTAACATGACTCTGCATCTGGGACAACTCCTGTGAGAAACATGGATGGTCATCTTCTCTATTCCTTGGCCTCAGGGGAGGTTGCAAAAGAAAAAGTTCAAGAATCTTTGAGCAGCAGAGATATCGCAGTGATGGGGCCAGGATTGGGACAATTAGAATAACAACCTTGCACTTCAGGCCTGGCTACAGACTAAAGGATGCCGGACAACAAAGCTAAAGGAAAAGGAAATGCACAAATATAACCAGGTGTCAGCCTGCAAGCATCAGGCAGTAGCATCGTGCACGGGTTTCCATGGGACTACAGTAGGGAGGAGCACTCCAAGGGGGAGGTGGGGGGGGGGAGGTGTAGAACAAAAGGGAGAGTAAAGCGAACGGAGAGGGAGCCTGCAGGCTGGGGCAGCTAAGGCAGCATCTCCTGGGCAGGGTGGAGCTGAGTTCTGAGCCCTGTCCCTGCTTTTGTGTGTGTTCTGCCACTTGACTGTTCTCTAAAGTTACACTTGAAAAACATGTTTGGGGAGACGCAGGCAGGAAGGCTCAGGAGCTTGGCAAGCCAAGGAATCACCATCTCATAGAGGGTCCTCAGGAAGTTGATCTCATCTGTCAAGGAATCCACCTTGGCCTGCAGCTCCACCTTGCTCATGTAGGCAATATCCACTTCCTGGGGGTGGGGAGGGAAGGCTGGTCAGAAAGCCAGAAGAGTGACCCTCTGCTCCACTGCCGCTCATGGCTCAGCTCTTTCCTGTCTCCACCTCTCCCCTTTGACCCTCGCCCACCCCTCCTCTTCACTGTGACCTCTCACTTTGCCTTTTAAAAGAAAGAAAGGGGGTTTTCTTTTCACTGCTTTGACCAGTCAAACCCCAATGTTGTAACAAACTGTAAACCATATCAGCCAGGCGTGGCATACGCGTAGGAAAAACAGTTATCTAACATATGACTTTGGTTATAAAGTACCAAAAACCCACCCTCCTGAATAGAAATAGAGGTATTCTTCTCACTATTTCATCTGTATGATGACTGATTTAAACAAGCAATAAGTATTTACAGGCTGTTGCTGTTAATAACATCCGAGTACATTTGTAGGCTGAAAACCTTGATTAATGCTATACAAAAATGATCATTATTAATTGACAGTACTAATCAGCTCATCATTCATATTGCAAGATGTCTTCCCCACCAGTATGTACTCAGAGCAGCTTCCTTTTCCACCACATTTCCAAAAATACAAGGAAAACCATAAGCCCCACGCACGGCGTAGGGGCCACTGTGCCCGAGAGCTGGCTCTGCCCCTGCCCACGATGGCAGCAGCGGTGCCCAGAAAGGGAGCCTTGGCCTGCCCATCCCCGCTCACTTACCTTCTTGAGTCCCACAAACTCATTCTCTGCCGCAGTACGTTTGTTGATCTCATCTTCATACCTGGGACAGAAGGGGGCATACACTGTTTCAGAAGTTTTTTTTAAAAAAGGTGAGGATCTCAAGCACTCATGCAGAATGTCCTCACTCAGAGACAGGACCAGCTACACAGGCCCCTGGGCTCGGGAGGTCCTCACACTCGGCTTAATGCTAGGCTGGAAGCGTCTTGAAATTCTTAATTTTTCAACAAGGGCTCTGCGTTGTCATTTTGCACCGAGCCCCAAAATGTATACAGCCAGTTCTTCTGCCTAGAGGCCTTTCAGAACTGGCTCTGGTCACTGCCTCACTCTCCTCCGAGTCCCAGTGACAGGCTGAGGTCCGGCAGGATGGAGAAGACTTCGAGCAGCCCGGTGACTTGGCCCGCTCCGACAGACACCACAAAGCGTGTCGTGCGCACGTGAGGCCCGGAGAGGTACTTGCTCCGCTTCTCTTTTCCTTCATTGGAGTTGCTTCTTATAGGAATTTGGGATAAGAATGAACTCGTGTCTTCTGAATGCATCAAAATTATGAGCTCATGCCTATTAATAATTAAAGTATCCTACCAAGAGTTTGGATTTCATGAAGATTAAAGACTGGGATGATTCCAGGGAAAAGGAGGTTTCTGGGTAATGAGAACAATGAGTGACTACTGGATTCCCAGAACCCAGCTCGGAGCCTGCCACAGGTGGGTGTCCACCAGGTTGGTGCAGGTGAATTGGAATGAGGCTTCCCCTGAGCAGGGGTGCCTGCCTCTGTGGGTCCTGACCTCCGAGGACGTCTGGAGCTCCTTCCCCACCTTGGGAGGCCCTGTTTACCTCTCACAGACTCAGAGGGTGTCAACTACAGCACCGAACATACATGAGGAAGCTGAAGCTGCAGAGAGGATATTCCGCTGGCCACACTGAATGAGTGCTTTACAAAGTGGGGCCTGGGCTGTCTGCCCAGAATCCCTGGGAGCTGTGAGGCGCTCGGACTTCTGGGACCCACCCACACCCACTGACTCAGGGTGTCTAGGACTCGAGCACTGGCATGTGCGATTTTTACAAACTTCCGAGGGGATTCCTAGATACAATAAAGTGTGTAGGGCTCCCCAACCTAAAGGGCTCCAAACTCTGGGAGGCTCTCCTGTCCATCCGGGTTGGCCTAGGAGGAGGCCTGCCTGACATCTGAAAAACATCTCATAATCAGCCTCCTAGAAGTCTCCGTCCCCACCATCTCACCCTCTTCTGCGTGGTCACACTTCCCTCAATAAATCTGCCCAAGAGTATTGACTGATTGTGCAGTCAGGAAAAGTTAAAATCCCAAAATGGGGCCACGCCTCCTTGCTAATCCCCCAGAAAAGGAAGCTGCCCAGTTGGGGCCCTTACTTCTTTTTGAAGTCTTCCACCAGGTCCTGCATGTTCTTCAGCTCTCCTTCCAGGCTCCCCTTCTCCCCCAGAGCCAAATCCAGCTGCCTGTGCAGGCAGCTGATGTAGGATTCAAAGAAAGGCTCCAGGTTTTGGGGCCCTGAGCCAGAGCCCGAGCCCTGCTGCTGAAGCAGATTCCACTTGGTCTCTAGGACCTTGTTCTGCTGTTCCAGGAACCGCACCTGCATCCCAAAGGGTAGAAATGTGGAACATGAATCCAATTTTTTAAATTGCAATAGCCTCCGGTTTTTTGTTGTTGTTGTTGTTGTGTTGTTTGGTTGAGAGTATCTATTTGTTTGGAATTTGAAAAGGATAAGGATTTCAAAAAGGGAGAGTTAGAATATGTAAGTGCCTGCTCTATACCTATTTTCACGTTTTCTATATCATTTAATTCTCACAACCACCTATATGGGAGGTGTTATTATCCTCATTTTGTAAATAAGGAAACTAAGGCTCAAAGAGCTTAATTAGATTCCCAAAGTAATGTGGCTGCTAAGAGACAAAGCAAAGAGTCAAACCAAGCACTTCCCAAGTCTATTGGGATCCAGAATACAAGTAACGGAGAGCAGCCTAGATAAAGTTATTTATCATTGAAAACTTATTCCCCTCTCTACAGGTAGTAAAAACAGTTAATGAAGTCTAACTTTTCTAAGATCATTTCAGATTTTCTCTAGTTGTTTCCCCTTTCAGCCACCTGCTTTACAGGCAATCTAGGGTTACCTCCCTAACCCAGGTTCATCGCCCAGATCACGCGCACCCTTCTCTGTCCCAGCACAGACCCCTTAATTTAATAGTGGCTGACACCCAGCATCACTCAGAAGGTAAGTCAGTTGCCAATACTCATCACTGAGAGGCAGTCTCAAGATTTCTATTAGTGCATTCTTAATTTCCAGCTAGTTTAGATTATCAAGCAATCACTTTTCAAGAGTAATTGAAAATTAGCTGAAATCCTGTCATGGCTAATACCCTATTTTTAACAAGAGCTGAGTACGTTTGGACCCTCACCTCATTTTTCCTGATCTGATCACTAGAAGGAAACCAGAAGCCAGAATCCTTCCCCCATTTCAGAGCTGGGAAAACAAGGCCCAAGAGCAAGAAAGGCAGGCTTACTGACTTGTAGGAGCCAAGGCAGAGCCAGGACAAGATGCCACACCCCTGCCTCTAAGCCTTGCAGATCCCAATGGCATCTCTCTATACCAGCCCCCTGGATGGCACAAACCTTCTACAACACCTCTGGACTTTTTCCTCACCTTGTCAATAAAGGAGGCGAATTTGTTATTGAGTGTCTTTATCTGCTCCCGCTCCTGGGCCTTAACTTGTCCAATCTGGGGGTCGATCTCCACATTGAGGGGCTGTAGTAGACTCTGGTTGACAGTTACTTCCTGGATTCCCCCAGGGCAGCCACCAGGGCCAAAGCCACCGGACCCACCAAATCTACCAGCTCCACCAAAACCACCAGCCCCTCCAAAGCCACCAGCCCCTCCGAAACCACCTCCCATTCCTTTGCCCAGGCCACCACCAAAGCCACCTCCATAGCCACCCCCAAAGCCACGGCCACAGCTGCTACGTCCTCCCCCAAAGCCACCAGCCAGGGAGCTACCAGCCACACTGATGGAGATGCTCTTGTTGCCACCCAGGTTGTAGAGGCTGCGACTGCCAAAGCCACCTGCCCCACTCTGGAATCCACAGGCTCCTCCACCAGCTCCCCCAAAGCGGGCCACACAGCTCATCCTGCTGCTGCCAGAGGCCACGGCAGAGTGGCCAGAGAAGCCCCGGCTCCCGCCACTGACGGTTTTCTTGGAGACTTGTCTCTTCATGGTGACAGAGCTTGGAGGTGAGCTAACAATCGCTTAGCAAGAGCTGAGAGGGAGGAAGACAGAGCATGGGGACAACAGAGGAGACTGGCCTTTATATATGTAGCAGTTTGGCTTGGCAGAAGGAGAGGCCAGCAATTAGCTGAGAGTCATCTTGGGTTTGGCTTGCCTTCTAGGCAATAAGTTATTTCTAAGTTCTCAACACACCTCAAAAATAATCCTCTGGACCAAAATGATTTTTCTTTCTTAGCTTAATCACCTAAACTTCCCTTAGTTGACAAAAGACTAGAGGTCCCCACCCTTCCTTCAAGTGATTTCCTCAGGGGTCCTTGGGAACTCAGACAGCACCTGATCCAGCAGACAGAGCTGTTTTAACACCAGATTAGGAGCCACTGGGCTCCATTACACAGTGGTGAGGATGAGACAACTTCTTTCAGGTGGACTGAGTCTCTTTCTGCAATGCCAGATTGCCACAGCCCAGTGACATATCATCTGTGCCCACCTCTTCAGAGAACTATCCAGAGGAGGGTTTGGGGTGTGGGGAGGGGGATGGAAAGTACACTGACCCCACAGGGTACACTCTGGCATCACCTGAGCCAAAGGCATCTGTTTAAGCTAACCTGCCATTTGTGCTGAGCAGCGCTGCTCAGGGGAGCAAATGTGGAGATAAAATGTCTGACCCGTGGAAAAAGTGAGGACCATGTATGAAGCAAATAAGTGTGAGGCTTGGGAAGAAGGAGGGGACATAGGCAAGGAAGAGTTTCAGACCAAACCCTTTCCACCACCATCCTAGACCAACAGCAAGTGATTTCCGTATCCAGAAGCAAGACAGGACAGAATGTGGACATCCTCCAGCCGGCTGGTGGCATCAGCTCAAAACCCCACTCATCATAATATGAGAGCATGTGCTGTGTCAGATCTGGAGGCCTTAGGATCTTCTATCCCCTTCACCACCTGGTCTGAGTTAGATATCCCTCCCTGTTTTCCCACCATACCCTGTACTTTTCCCACCATGGCCCTGAGTTGATGTATACTTATCCACTTATTTGTCAGTATCCCTCCAGGCCCTGAGCTCATTGAAGGAAGGATTTGAATCCTACTCATGCTGAATCTCCAGCTTCTCGCACCGGGTAAGCACAACACAAACACGTGTTAACTTACTGATGACCAGTATCTAAGATCATAAATATCTAGACCCAGGTCCCACCCCAGTTTTATGGAATGAATATCTTCAGAGAAAGAGCTTGAGAGTCTCTATTTTTAATGAGCCCTCCAGGTAATCCTTATGACCAGGGAAGTTGGGGAAGCCCTAGTCTAGACTATGAGTGTTCCACCTGGGCCAGGAGGGATGGAGTGAAGAGCCCTTGGTAGAGTGGGTACACTGACACATTACTGCTCTCACTTCCAACAGCTCAGCTGTCCCGCATCCCAGTGCAGCCCACCTCCACACCCAACCACACCACACATGGCAAGGGCAAATCCTCAGGTTGTTAGCTATGTATGGGACTTCACGACGTGTGACAGGAGTGGAGGGGAATGATTCGAGACTCCCCCAGAAATAGGTGGTTGGTATATCTTCAGAATTTCAGATGAATCAGCAGCAAGCACTCCATCTTTCAGAGAAGGTTTCCAGACATGGCAGTCTGGGGCAGAGGACTAGTCTAAAAGACCCTGAAGAACCAAGTTAAGCTATTCTAACTGCTCTGCAGCTAAGTCCCAAGTCTCTGCTGGGCAGTTTGTCTAGAGCCAGTCTGCCTGGTTAGAATCCCAGCTCCATCACTCATAGCTCTTTGACCTTTGACAAGTTACTAACTTTTATGTGTCTGGGTTCCCTCAACTATAAAATGCGATGATAATAGCAGGTACATTGTGGGGTTATTGTGAGCATTAAACACGTTAAATCAATATAAAATGTTCAGTCCAGTGCCTGACACGTAGTAAGAACACTTAGCTATTGCTAGTACTCTATTTGAAGACATGGGAAAAAGGAATAACATGTCTGACCTCAGCTGTTCTCAAGACAACTTTCCACCCCTGAGAAATTTATGAAAAGATGGTAGAGAAAGGAAGCTGAGTGTAAGTGGAGGGTGAGAAAACCAAGCTGGGGCCCTGACTGGTGTCGCTCAGTTGATTGAACATCATCCCGCAAAGTGAAAAGTCACTGGTTCAATTCTCAGTCAGGGCATATGCCTGGCTTGCAGGTTCAGTCCTCTGTCAGGGCGCATATGAGAGGCAACCAGTCAATGTTTCTCTCCCTCTATTTCTCCCTCTCTCTAAAAATAAATAAAATCTGGGAAGGAAGGCAGGAAGGAAGACAGGAAGGCAGGAAGGCAGGAAGGCAGGAAGGCAGGAAGGAAGGAAGGAAGGAAGGAAGGAAGGAAGGAAGGAAGGAAACGAAGCTGGGAGAGTAGAGAGCAAAACCTCTGCTAGGATGGATTTGGGTTGGGTGACCTTGGGCTGTGATTTAACACATAAGTCTGTTCTGATCTGTCAAATCCTTTCCTACCTCATCAGTTTGTGGTGAGCCTCACAGGACAAATGTAAGTGAAAGTCCTTTGAAAACTACAAAATACCACACAAGAATAAGGTAACTGTGGTCTAACAAAAAGCCTGTCATGATGAACTTCAGAAGACTGGGTTCACATCCCTTGTCTATCTCTCACTATGCAGTGACCTTGGACAAGGCCCTTGACTTCTTTGAACCGCTCTTCCCTTATTTGAAAAATGAGGATTCTACCCCACTTGCAGGATCGTTTTGATATTTAAATAGTGTCCAGCAACAAATATTTGGAATTTTAAAAAAACATTACCCATCCAGACAATTCACAAAGGGGGTTCTGTGTTGTGTTCTTCTTTGAGACATTACTCCACCCATTAATTGAGTGACAGTATTTGTTGCTGAGGTCTTTATTCATATTCTTTGAAATTCCTTTAAAAGTAGATCAAATGCCCCCTCTGGGAAAAATGCTGAGCCAGGCTCCCTTGAAGCCTCATGTGAGATCCCAAAGCAAACAAGGACAGACATCAGTGTCTCCCATGCCCTTCCCCTCCCTTGACTCAGCAGCGGTGGCCTCCTAAGTATGGCTCATTTCTGCCACCCTAGTGATGCTGGAGAAGGAAGATGGAAAGAGGCGGCGGGCAGATCACAAAAACATGGTTTGGGTTGGGTTCCCCTAATCCACATCTCCCAAGCCTGCCAAAGCATCACTTTCTTTAGCTGGTTGGAGTTGTTTTCTTAGCTTCTGATTGATGCTTCTGGAAATACCCAGAGTTAGCATTGTTGGCAATATTTTTCTTACTCACTGCAGGACCTTTCAGAGCAGTGGTGGCGTCTGAATGGGCTGACTGCTGTCAACAGTCTGAGTTCTAGTCACCTGCCTGCCAGAACTTTCTGTGTGAAGGTTGCCAAGTGACTGAGCATGCTGGATCCTTATCTCCTCCTCTATAAAATAGGGAGAATTGTCACCAAGCAGTTATTACCCCCAACCAAATTGTTCTCTGGTCTTCACTGCAGTGAGAATGCTTAAAAGCAGCCTGAGATGTAACTGTGAGTGGAGGTATCATGAGACGGTAGTCATTATCTGTAGGTCAAAGCGAGCAGACATCTCTCTCCACCTGGAGCTAAGAATAAAGGGCTGAGAGTTGCACACCCATGTATAAGTGTGAATTTTCCAATTTTCAAGATCGTTCTGGATATGCTACCCCTGAACTAAGAATTACCATTGTTTTCTCCTTTTAACATGTTAAAATAAAAACTTACCACTACTGAAATAACTTTATTTAACAAGTGAACAGTAAAATTATATTACCATGTACAGCAACTCCCTTTATAGCTAAAGCTTGTTTAAAAGTAAACTAAATCCTTTAGTTACTAAATCTTAACTGTTAGCCATCTCAATTTACTCTAATTCTGGTCTTCTCTCCAGATATGGTTAAAATAATCTTCAACTCATACCTAAATCCTTATCTGGTACTAGATTCTCTCCTAGGGCTTGACTAGGGCAGAATTCTATCCCCCAAGATTCCCTTGATTAAAAGGTCCTATGGTCAAATAAGTTTGGGAAATGAAAATTTTATAGCTTTCTCTTGGGATTTTAACAAAGTTCATTCACATATTAAAAATCATGAGAAGTCCTTTGGAAAGGAATCATTTACTTTTACTTAATTGGAGCTTCCCAAACAAGCTTAACAAAAAAACCTTCCTTTTTTTATTGTTATTCAGTTACAGTTGTCCCCATTTCCCCCATTACACTCCCCTGCCCTACCCACCCCGCACCTGCCACATTCAATCTTCCCCTCTGTTGTCTTTGTCTATGGATCCTTTATATGTGTTTCTTAACTTGACCCTTCCCCTTTTCTCCCTCCTTATCCCCCTCCCCTCTCTCCTCTGGTCACTCTCAGTTTGTTCTTTATTTCCATGTCTCTAGTTCTATCTTGCTCTCTTGTTTGTTTTGTTGATTAGGTTCCACATATAGGTGAAATCATAGGGTATTTGTCTTTCACTGCCTGGCTTATTTCACTTAGCATAATGTTCTCCAGTTCCATCCGTGAAGGATAGGAGTTCCTTCTTTCTTTCTGCTGCATAGTATTCCATTGTGTAAACGTGCCACAGTTTTTTGATCTACTCATTTACTGATGGGCACTTAGGCTGTTTCCAGCACTTGGCTATTGTAAATTGTGCTGCTATGAACATTGAGGTGCATAGGTTCTTTTCTATTGGTGTTTCAGAATTCTTAAGGTATAATCCTAGCAGCAGAAGTGCTGGGTCAAATGGCAGTTTCATTTTCTGTTTTTTGAGGAAATTCCATACTATTTTCCACAGTGGCTGCACCAGTCTGCATTCCCACCAACAGGGTACTAGGGTTCCTTTTTCTGAACAACTTCACTAGCACTTGTTGAACAACTTGTTATTTGTTGATTTGTTTATGATGGCCATTCTGACTGGTGTGAAGTAGTATCTCAGTGTGGTTTAATTTGCATCTCTGTGATGGCTAGTGATGCTGAGCATCTCTTCATACGTCTACGAATCCTCTGTATGTCCTCTTGGAGAGGTGTCTGTTCAGGTCCTTTGTCTATTTTTTAAATATATTTTATTGATTATGCTATTATAGTTGTCCCATTTCCTCCCTGCATTCCCCTCCACCCTGTACACCCCCTCCCACCCACATTCCCCCTTTAGTTCATGTCCATGTGTCATAAGTTCTTTAGCTTCTACATTTCCCACACTATTCTTGCCCTCCCCCTGTCTATTTTCTACCCACTGTCTATGCTACTTATTCTCTGTACCTTTTCCCCCTCTCTCCTCCTCCCACTCCCCTGTTGCTAACCCTCCATGTGATCTCCATTTCTGTGGTTCTGTTCCTGTTCTAGCTGTTTGCTTAGTTTGCTTTTGTTTTAGTTGTGGTTGTTAATATCTGTGAGTTTGCTGTCTTTTTACTGTCACATGTTTTACATTCTTTTTCTTAGATAAGTCCCTTTAACATTTCATGTAATAAGGGCTTGGTGATGATGAACTCCTTTAACTTGACCTTATCTGAGAAGCACTTTATCTGCCCTTCCATTCTAAATGACAGCTTTGCTGGATAGGGCAATCTTGGATGTAGGTCCCTGACTTTCATGACTTGGAATACTTGTTTCCAGCCCCTTCTTGCGTAGAAGGTCTCTTTTGAGGAATCAGCTGACAGTCTGATGGGAACTCCTTTGTAGGTTACTGTTCCCTTATCCCTTGCTGCTTCTAGAATTCTCTGCTTCATTTTCATCTTGGCTAATGGAATTACGGTGTGCCTTGGCGTGTTCCTCCTTGGGTCCAACTTCTTTGGGACTCTCTGAGCTTCCTGGACTTCCTGGAAGTCCATTTTCTTTGCCAGATTGGGGAAGTTCTCCTTTATTATTTGTTCAAATAAGTTTTCCACTTGTTACTCTTCCTCTGGTACCCCTATAATTCAGATGTTGGGACGTTTAAAGATGTTCTAGAGGTTCCAAAGCCTCTCCTCATTTTTTTGAATTCTTATTTCTTCCTTGTTTTCTGTTTGGTTGTTTCTTTCTTCCTTCTGGTCCACTCCATTGATTTGACTTCCAGTTTTCCTCCCATCTCTATTGGTTCTCTGTGCATTTTCCTTCATTTCACTTATTGTAGCCTTCATCTAATTTGTGAGCAAATTAGTTCATCTAATTTGTGAGCAAAATCAACCAATCCTGTGAGCATCCTGATCACCAGGGCTTTGAACTGTGCATCTGATAGGTTGGCTATCTCTTCGTCGCTTAGAGGAATTGGCTCTGGGGCTTTGATTTGTTTTCCCATTTGAGCCACTTTTGGTTTTGTTTTTGTTTTTTCTTTTGGTCTGGTCGAGGCTGTTACGTAGTGAGGAGCGGAGTCTTAGGTGTTCCCCGGGGCGGGGCAGCCCAGTTGCTGGGTAGTGATGCTGTATGTGGGAGCAGGGCCCAAGAGGGAACAATGGTGCTTCCTCCACTCTCCCTTGGATTCCAGTTCCTTCCGACACTTCCCCTTCACCTGGATTATCTGTGCGCGAATGTGGGACCACCTGGTCAGCCAGCCACCTTGCATGGCTTCACTGGGTCTGCACAGTTGCAACCCCATGCCTGGGGCCGAATAGCCGCCGCCTATGTGCCTGGGATCTGCCAGCTGCTGCTGCTGTCTGTGTGCCTGGGTCTGCCAACCTCCACTTTTTCCAGCCGTGACTCCGCCCCTCTTACCAGTCTGAATGAATGGTTGTTGGACTTCCATAGAGTTCAATTTTCTACAAGTTCTGTTTGTTTTCTTGTTTCTAAATCTTTGTTGTCCTTAATTTCAGTTGTGCGAGGAGGCATAGTGTGTCCACCTACACCTCCATCTTGGCCAGAAGTCCCTTTGTCCATTTTTTAATTGGATTGTTTACAACAAAACCTTTCTATCTTGACCCCTATTAATATGCAGTTGACTATACTTGGAGAAACACTAGTCCAACTATGCATCCAGAATGAAAAAGAATGTGCAGATAGGGCAGTCGTGGTTAAGGCATGAAGTCAAGGAAAATTGCCTCATCCCTGAAGAGAAAGCACTTGCTGCAAGTGAAAAAGACAGAGGAAGCTGAGAGCAGAATAAAGCCTACAAGGTGCAGAGGCTGGGAGAAGGGCTCTGCAACGCTGGAAAATAGAGAATGCCCCTGAGGACCAATTCTCCTGTCAATGTGTACTCACCAGCCATGGATCTTACTGAGTCTTTTGAAAAGCCATTGATCTTCCTCCAGGAAGCACCACAGGAAAGGGAACTCATCCCTTTTCACTGGCATGCTGGAGTTTCGGGAACTCAAAAGACAGCACCTCCTCCCTCTCTTTCCTTACAGCCTGAAGGAGTAGAAAACATGAAGGCCTTGGAGTTAGGCCTGTAGTAAAGGCTCAGCCTCTCCACCTTCCAGTTACATGGCCTCCTGGGAGTTATTTTACCTTCAGGCCTCAGTTGTCTAGTCTGTAAATCGGAGTTAGCATAGCCTCTTCATCGGGCTGCAGTGGGACTACAGGAGGCCGTGTTAGAAAGCCCTCACACGGGGCAGGTGCTCAGCATGTGGCAGTCCTTCTGATGACAATGTCGATATACAAAGCACTTCTAGAAGTTGTCAGTTTGGAGGCTGAAGAGGAGGGAAGGGTTCTAAGGGGTAGCCCAGTTTAAGGTCAAAGCACCATTGAAGTCTGATTTCTGCATAAAATTGTAAGGAATCACAGCTTCCGAATTGCTAGTTACATAAAAGCTGTTCTCTCCTGCCTGGCCATGACAGTTTCCCACTCTGGGGTTCATCAGTAATGCAATCCATCAATCGAAAAAATATTTATTGAGCTACTGCATACTTCCCAGAATTGTGGGGACTATGATTTAGTAAAAGTAATTTCCTATTTCAAATCTTTGCTTCTTCCACCTGTCTGTGAAAAAATATAAAAATGACTAACATTGATTGAGTGCTTGCCACATATGAGGCATTGAATTAAGCTGTTTACAGTATCATTTATTTGTTTGGGGTTTTTGTTTGTTTGTTTTTATTTTTTGTTGTTGTTCAAGTACAGTTGTCTCCATTTTCTCCCCACCTCCCACCCTCAATCCCACCCTGCTTTGGCTTTGTCCATGTGTCCTTTATACATGTTCCTTGATCATTTCTAATTGTCATAAAAATTGTGCAAAGTCAGAATTTTCATTCCTGCTTTACAAATAAGAGCAAGCTTAATGAAGGTAATTAACCTGTCCCAAATCAATTAGCTGACTGAGCTGGGATTTTACTCAGACTATCCAACTCCAAAGCCTGTCATAAATTCATGGATCATGTTTATCTGTTTGGGCTTTGGCATGTCAAAATACCCCATCCCAGAGTGAAGAGTCCACTTTGACATTT
Source organism: Glossophaga mutica (assembly GCA_039655065.1). NCBI lineage: Eukaryota > Metazoa > Chordata > Mammalia > Chiroptera > Phyllostomidae > Glossophaga > Glossophaga mutica. The sequence continues at coordinate 52,048,396 of CM077304.1, forward strand.
AAAGAGCCCACCCATAGAATGGGATGGACAGATGTGCCCTAAATCATCAACTGTGTAATGAAACAGGTTTAAACATACCAATTCTCCTTTGGCATCAAAGAAAAACACCCATTATTATCAAGGTATTTTCCTTCTCCCACTCGAGCTCTGACCTCTCCGCTGGAGATCTGAATTCGCTAGAGTTCATGGTGGGCCCACCCATCCTCACAGGGCCTCAGCTGGAAAATCTCTCCTGATAATATAAGAACTTCAAGTTTGGTTTTTGGCTCTTGAGACTCCAGAGTTGTTAGCGCCATGTTGGTAGAATAAAGGGCATCTAGGAGGCCAAGACGTAGTCAGCCAGCCCTGTTCAACAGCGTTGCACAGTGGTTATGAGTGTAGGCTTTGGATTTCAGGCCCAGATCTGCCTCTTCCTCTCTGATGTCAAGCATGTCAATGTTACCCTGCCTCTAAGCCCCAGTTTCCTCATCTGGAAAATGAGGATAATTACTACCTGCTCCTATGGTGGCTGTGGGGATTAAATGATATGACAACATGTGCAAAATGTCTAGTGTATGACTTGCACCAGTAAGAATCCAAAAAAAGTTAGTTGTTTAATCATGTTGTTAATATGTCAAGATAGCAATTGCATTTAAGTCTCCCCTGTGCTTTTCAAGTACCTCATTAGCTCATTGACATTCAGAGTGTCTATTATGTGCCAAATACTGTGCGAGACATTGAGAGGCACAGAGATGAAGAAGGCACATCTGTCCCTTCGAGTGACATCTAATCCAGTATGAAAAACACACAGTGAAACTAGTCATTTTAATATAATACAGCAAATGAACAAAGGGGCTAACAGAGAGCCATGGGGACACAAACAGACATTCAGCGCCATGTGGGAGGTCCCAGGAAGCTTTCGGGAGGCAGTGCCTGAGTGATTTTCAATGAGAAGTCTGGACTAGTCAAAACTGAATGTAGAATGAGTATTCCTGTCCAGGGGAACAGATTATCAAAGGCACAGAAACATCAAATAGCCAGATTTATACTAGAACCACAAGCACCTCAGTGGTCACCTGGCTTGCTTCGTATGTCTTTGCCAAGAATAAAAGGGCATTTTCACTTTAAAACAAGCAAACGTCTAAATACGTATCCGTCCCTCAGATTCAGAATGGTCTCTGTTCAGCTCAGTTGTAATCAATATCACAACCATATGTCCTTTCCTAAGGGGAGAGGTGAATGAAATGACCTCTTGCTTGGGTGTGGTTTCTCAACACAAGCTCTATTGACTTTTAAGACTGGAGAATTCTTTGTGGTAGGGCCTGTTGTGTGCACTATTGGATGTTGAGTTGCAAACCAGGCCTCTACCTTCTAGATGCCAGTAGCACTCCTCCAGTTCTGACAGCCAAAAATACCATCAGACATTGCCATATGTTTCCTGGGGGTTGTGAGATTGCCCCCACTGAGAATCACTGCTTCATTGCCACCTAGAATCACCCTTCCCTGCCCCATCTTCTCCAGGAGCTGATAAAGCTGTCACCATTTGGTGATGTGGCCATGAATTCCAAGGGTACCAGATTGCTCCCACTATATCTCTATCGGTTGTTGGGAGAACCACCCAGCCTTTACCTTCGGCCTAGGTAGAAGTGTTGGTGGTGATTATCTTGATTTCAGACACAAAAACAATGTGCATTAAGCAGTTTGCCTGCCAGAGGGGCTTGTGCAGAAAATAGATAAAATATGTGAAGAAGTGTTTTTAGAACTCTTGAGTTTTTCTCAGTCATCCCAAGATTGTTGCAAAGTGTCCACATTTCTAATCTTGGCTGCAGAGAGAGAATGTACCTGGGCCAAAGTGCTAAAAAGGCAAAGAGAAGGGGTAGCCCAAATCCCAAAAGATAAGATCTCTGCTGACTGGCTAACAAAAACCCCACCCTGCCCTAGATAAAACAGAGAAACGCCATATAGGGATTTACCTGCAAATTACCCAAAACTTTATAAACAAACTTTGATTATCAACAGTCACATCTGGATTATCCACAGGCAAATGCTTATGAGAAATAATCCCCTGATTTTCTTAACTGAGCCTTTTGTGACTGCGCCACCATCACTGTTGATACTTGCTCTGGCCTGTAGTGTTGCCTGCATCTGAGAAGGAAATAACCTGACGTCTTAAAACACATCTAGGTTTCCTCTGCATCAAAGGATGGCTGAACCAGTGAGTCAACAACCTCATAGAACAGGAAGGTGCTATTTTAGGTGTTCTTCCCATTTGGGGGAGGGGGTCTTAAGAAGGGAGTAGGCAGAGAGGAATGAATGGGGGTGGGTGTGGGGTGGGGGAACAGAAGTTGTGTCGTCTATGTCATCACAGGAGGATGTACCACTCCACACCCAAGGCAGAAAGATGTGGAACGAAGCAGAGAGAGCAAAACAAATACTTGACCATGGATCAGTGGCGTCAAATCCCAGTGCAGGGCCCAGGCATACAAGTCAGCACTATTCAACAACCTCTGTGAGTTTCCCCTGTGGGAGGAAAACAAAAATTATGCCTTAGAGAACAGGACAAGAATGGACAACACAGCACCAACTTGCTCCCTATTCAAAGAATGAAAAGTCAAGTACAAGAAAGCAAACCCAAGCCCAGCTACTCAAGATCACTTGAAAAGTCAACACACAAAGAAATGCTGAGGTGACAGGAAGAGAAGGAGCACTCAGCATCAGGTAAAGTTCCCCAGAGATGTTTCAGCCCGAATGAGAAATGGTCAGGGCTGGACTGAGAACATCCAGTCAAGCATGAAATTAACACCTTCGGTCTCAGGTTCTGGCTCCAAGCTCACCTGCCTGGCCATTCCTCCAGCATGCTAACACATCCTAGAAATAACCCTCTCCGTGCTGCCACTCTTCCTGAGCCAGGCTACCCCTGGCTACTCTACTATTTGAGAAGCTGCCTGGATTACCCCCCGCCACTAGAGGGCTACTTAGTGGGGTGAGGAGTGGACAGGGGCAGATGGGCATTGGTTAGCACAGGGAAGAGCAGCAAGGCAAGAGGTCTGAATATGTGCCTTGAGACCAATGGATAGTGTTCCAGGGAAGACTAGGCCTGTCCTGAGTTTCTCTGGGAACCCATGTAGAAATCCTTGGCCTCTTAGGTGCTGGCATTCTGGAAAACCTGGACCAGGCTCTGCTACCTAGCTGACTGTCCTCTTCTCCCTTATTCTAAATGGTGGGCTTCCTTGGAGCACAGCCTGAGTACTCTTCTCTGCCCTTTCTGGGAGAACTCATCAGGTCCGTGGCTTTAGGAACCACCCTAGCTATCCAAACACTGATGATGCCATGATGTCATGGCATCTGCAGCGATGACCAGTCTCCCTTATGAATGCACTCTCACATCTCCAAATGTAGCCTAGGTATCTCCACTCGGCTGTCTCTTCAGCAGCTCAAACTTGCAGAAAGCAAGGTCCTGAGTTCTTCCTCAGACCTGTCCCACCTCCTCTCACCTCAGTAGAGGGCATTGCCAGCCACTCACTTCCTCATTCTGGGAAACTGGGCAGCCTGGTTAAATCTTCTCTCCCCTACACCCCCACCCCCAACATCCCATCCATTAACAAGTCTGACCCTGGTTTCTTTTCTTCATACATTTAATCACAACTTGAAGCTCTTCGTTTGTTTTTGTTGTTGTCATTGTTGTTGGGCTCTCTCACTAAAATGAGAGCAGCAGGCAACATCTTATTTTTGCTACCAGTGCATCTCCAACATTTATCCCAGTGCCAGAGAGTGAACACTGAATGAACATTGGTTGAAGGAAGGAACTCGTTAATAATGACTTCATCTAGGGCAACACAGCTGTAACTGGCCTGGCACATTCCCACGGGACAAATCCTCTGAGCTGGGGCAGACACTGAGTCTCTCCACTTACCTCTCCTTGTCCATAGAGGGATACCAGCCAGGGAAGGCATCTTTCTGCCCCAATAGGAGGCAACAACTACTAAATCCCACCTCCTTCAAAGAGCCTTCCCGGAGATCAGGGTGAAACTGGCACTGAACTGCTCTGCCAAGTGTGGACAATGGGATTCCCACACGAATTTCACCTAGCCCCAGTTGCAAAAACCCCCAGTGGTTTTCTTTGTTTATTTTACTGGCATTCCCCATCTCTGAAGTAAATTCAGCCTTGGCCTAAGATAGACGTATTGCTTCCTTGGCCTGGCATGGCCTGGCCTGGCTAAGCATTTCTACTGCATTGCCTGTGTGTTCTGTGGGTCCTCAGGCAACCAACCATGCCAGGAGGGTAGCATCACAGCCCCAGATACAGTGCAGGAAAGTGGAAGGAGCTCTGGACTTGGATACTTGGGTGAACCATGGGTTCACACCCTCAGATGCTCTAAGACCCTAAGTAAGCCACTCCACCTTTCAAAGCCTCAGTCTGCTTGTTTGCAAATGAAGTTCTTGGCTTCCTTGCTCCTGAGTCTCTTCCAGCCACAACCTCGCAGACAGCATTCCCATATCTAACTGACACTGTCTCAGGGCTTCCTGGTGCAGGCCAGACGCCAAGAGCTTCCGTGGCTGGCGCACACACCTGGGACCCAGAGTGCATGCAGACAGTGCTCAGGTTCGGGTTTTCTGAGGTGGTTAATAGTTGTTTACCAGGCAGTGGGGGGAGGGGTCCTCTTTAGAGTACACTGGGTTAAAAGTAGCTAACAGGCATTCTTTGCTACAAGACTTTTCAGAACCTCTAATAAGGGCTCCGAAGAAAGAAGATGGAATGGACAGGAAACCCTTTTTTGCAACGCTCCCCAGCAGACTGGAGTTCCTCAGACTCTGAGGCAGGTAATTCTCAGGAAATCCCTGCAGCACTGGGGTTCTAGCAGCTCACTTTCCCAAATGCACTTTGAATGTGCTTTCAGGATGTCAGCTGGACTGGGGACAGCACCCAAGGAAGGAAACCCTCTGTCACCAATTCCCTCGGTAACTCAAGGTCCTCTTAGGTTCCCCACAATAAGAGAAAGCAAGAGATGGGTGTCTGCATGGTTCAACCTACCCCCTAGAACTGTGAGGCCATACAGCCTCCTGGAGTGGGCCCCTGCCCTTCCCCCAGTGCTCACAGAATAAATGAATGAACAACCTGATCTTGCCCATTTAGATCCCAGGCACTGGGCAGTAGGGACTAACTGCCTTGGTGTGGAGGAACCATACTCCAGCTGTTCTGAGCACGCACAGTCCACCCTGGGAGAGGATGAGAGAAGACAGTCCAGGAGGGAGAAAGGTGTCCAGAGAGGACTCGGAGGCCTGGTGTGAAACACAGTGCACTTCATCGGTGACAGAACAAACGGGTAGCAGGGCCTGTGCATTACACACATCAGAACTGTGGTGACCATTCCACCCGGAAGGGGACCACAAGGGTGACAGAAGGTGGTGGCTGCAGCCACCTCTGGACAATCACAAGCACAAGCTGGAGCCAGAGAGAGCCTGAAATTCTCGTGGCTGTGCTTAACCAGGAGGAGCAAGAGGCCCCGGTCTCCTAGCCCCAAAGAGCAGCCCGCTGCCGGGCAGGGTGGAGTGAGGAGTGGCTCTGAGGGTGTTGCTGATGTCTGTCAGAGGGGAGGAGCAGATGGGGACTGGAAGCGCTGGGGTGGTGACCGTGCCCTTGTGCCTTATTTATTGGAAGCAGCGCTGGAAGGACTGGGAGAACTTGACACTGTCACCCCGGTTGCTGCCTGAGCTGAAGCCTCCACCACTGGCCCCGCAGCCAGCCCTGGAGCCAGAGCCCAAGCTGCTGCCACCTCTGAAGCCACTGCCTCCCCTGAATCCACTGCCTGCTCCCCCTACACACTGAAGCCACAGCCGAAATCACCTACGACAACGGGTGGGAGACTTGAACAGAGTCAGGCGAGCAGGACTTGGGCATGTCTGGGACCAAATAGAAGACCGTTGCCTTTCCTACTCACGTGCTCGTGCAGATATGCTTATTGGCCCTGAGCATCTTCACAGACCCTAGAACACTGCCTAATCCCCACCCTACTCAGCCTGGCCCATCCCAAATTCATCCTAAACACTGTGTCTAAATGTCAAACTCAAAGTTCCCAGCCTAGAAATAGGGGCCCAGTCAGAGCTTCGTCACCTTGTCAATAAAGGAGACAAATTTGTTGTTGAGGGTCTTTATCTCCTCCCACTCCTGGGCCTTGACTTGCCCAATCTGGGGGGTCAATCTCCAGATTGAGGGGCTACAGCAGACTCTAGTTGACAGTCAATTCCTGGATTCCCTCAGAGAAGCCAACAGGGCCAAAGCCACTGGGCCCACCAAAGGTACCCATGCCACCAAAACCACCATCTCCACCAAAGGCACCAGCCCCTTCAAAGCCACTAGCCCTTCCAAAGCCACCTCCCACTCCTCTGCCACCACCAAAGCCACTACCATAGCTGCTAGACCCTCCCCGAAAACCACCGGTCCAGAAACCACCAGCCACGCTGATGGAGATGCTCTTGTTGCCACCCAGATTGTAGAGGCTGCGACTGCCAAAGCCACCTGCCCCAGTCCGGAACCCACAGGCTCCTCCACGGGTAGACTACACAGCTCATCCTGCTGCTGCCGGAGACCACAGCAGAGTGGCGGGAGAAGTCCTGCCTCCTGCCACTGAAGGATTTCTCAGACTTGTCTCTTCATGGGGAGAGAGGTGAGGGAAGAATGCAAGAATGAAGTGCAGAAAGAAACCTAGAGTCAGAGGAATAGGGAAGGAGATCAAAGACCTCTGCAGAATAAATCCCTTTATAAACATCTGGGAGCTTGCTGGGCTCAAATGAAGAAGAGATAATTAATCCCAAATAGTCATGGGTTTGCCTCCAAGGCAGTAAGTTTGTTCCAGGCTGCTACACAGTCCTTGAAAATAACCTGAAATGGTGAAAGTGCTAAGGTGGCAGGCTTACCCAGCAGAGGGTGGTGCCTGGCATTGCCTATACTTGTGCATGGCTACCTCCTAACTTTGTCTGACAGGGCCCAGAAGGCGCACCCATCCACATCGGGTGCTTTTGGTCCTACCAGCGCTGAACTCAGATCTGGAAAGGATGGCATGGCAGGTGAGTTGGAGAGGTTCTGCTTGTCTGGGTGGTAGACATTGAAGCCCAGCCAAGGACTCACGAAAAATATCTCAATAGAAAAGGTGATACATTTCACTCCACCATTAGCACATGGTCACTGAAAGCCCCCGTGTGCCCAGCTCTGTGCTGGATTTGGGGATGAAGTGGTAACCTCTCCTCCTCTCTTCCTGAAAACAAAGCCCAGAGCCGTCACAAATCTGCCTTCTGGTTCCCCCTCTATTCCAATCTATAGTTTGGGAGGCAGTGGCATTTGGGTTCGTGATTGCCTTTTAAGAAAAAAGGCAGGTAATACCTATGTGCTTTGATGAGACATTAGCAAAATTCAGTAGCAAAATGTGTATTTGTTTGTTCATTGTTTTGAAAACTTCCCAGAAAAACTGTATACTATTCCACATCTTGGGATCTCTAAGGCTTCCATTCTTGCTCCCCTCATTTTTGGCACTTCTCTGGTTTCAGTCCAAGTCCCAGGGAACCGGAAATCCAAACATCAATTCTACCACCACTTCAACAAATTTTTCAGATGGACTAACTCGTACCAGGGACTGGAGATTCAGTCACAAATAAGACACACGGGGCCTCCGTGGGACCAACCATTCTCTGGTGAAGGGCCCATGCTCCTGGGATGTCTGTGGCTCAGTCTCCAGACCCGCCCACCAGCCTCAGGAAACCAAACCTGGCAAAGCCCACAGCACTACACAGGTGTCTGACTCCGAAAGCCTGAGAATCTGCCAGCCTGTTGTTTTAACAGGCTTAGAGGCTGGGCTTGGCTTGTACAAGAGGAAAGCCTTCCTGTGCAGCTCTGGCACCTGCCAAAGGTATCCTCTCATCTCTCCAGAACAGGCCATTTTTCATTCTGTCTGCTGCACTTCAGGCCCTGCCAAGGGTGTGGCCTATGTGGCCTTAGCTGGAGCATCCTCAGAATGGGTGGAAAGGAGGAAAGAATAGGGATTCCGAAAAGCTCGCCAGGAAAAGCTGGAGGTGGTCCAAGTGCGGAGGAAGTGAAGTATTCTTCAATGACCTGGTTCACCCACCTTGTCCTTCTCTCCCCCATTTGTTAACCCAAGGCTGTGCAACATGCTAGGCCCTTCCAGAATAAAGCCATAAACTTCCCTGGAGCTTACAGTCTTGTTAACATACTGGATCCCTTCATTCTTAGCACCTTGGCCAATAATAGATGCTTTGCCAATAACAGATGCTCATAAAGGTTGTTTGAGTGAATCAATAGATCAATTGATGAACTAATGAATGAATTGCACCTTTATACTGGATAATAGCCAAATAAAATGGGTCAAAAGCTTGTTCAAATCCCATTATATCTGGTAAGCCAAGCTAACTGACATCATCTTAACATGAGGAAACCAGACCTCTCAAATTTGGTGTTCAGACTTAAGAAAATGTACATGGAAAATGAGCATCACCTCCTCCCCAGAGGGAAAAATGAGGTAGAATTATGGTATCAAGAAGCATTCAATCACAGAATCAACTTGAAGTTGACTAGGCATCTGAGGCCACATAATCTGCCCCATGCCCAGTGCTGGGGTTCCCTCTATAGCATGTCTGACTTAGAGCTCTCATCTTCCACAGCTGCTGCCCAGGCCTTAATGGCATGTGAAATTAGCCCAAGGGCCAGAGGGTGGCCACACGCAGCCAGCCTCTGCTTCTTTGCTCCCTCAGAGGAACCAGAGTTTAAAGAATGAACAAAATCCAGAGCTGGACCAGCCCCTCCCCATGACTAACCAAAGCTGTTTAAATTTTCTGCGCATCAGCATCATTAACCATTGAAGATAATCCATCATCTCTGCCCCTCTGGATCTCCCAGGAATATAGCTGGATGAATGAAATCTCTGTCAAGTGTTTGAATAAACATATTACAAAATATAGCTATATTTTCCTTTTAATATTTAAGAGCATGCACTTTAGAGCCAAATAGACCTGTTTTTTAATTAATTTATTTATAATTAATGTATAATTGACATACGTAATATTAGTTTCAGTTGTACATAGACCCAGTTTTTAAATCTCAACTTTGTCACTGCATGGCCTCAGTTTCCTCATCTATAAAATTAAGTCATTTACAGCCCCTCTCTCACTGAGTCATTGTCACGCCTAGATAGGCTCTAGTACACTGTAAGTGTCCCATCAGTGTCCACTATTATTTTTTAACCATTTGTTTGCAAGTTACACAGAGAATTTCAACATTCATACCTGTCAAAAGAATCCATTCAATAAAATGATGCTTCCATTTTATCCATCGAGGCCCAGAGGGAAGTTTTCATGAAGAAGAGACTTGAGCTCAGACTTTTAAGGAGGGCTGGTTTAGATAGACAGGAGGAAAGGCATTTCAGCCCAGGTGGTCATGAGCCAAGGCTCCACACTGAAAACAAGCACAGGTGGATTTGGGAAGTGAAGACTGTAGGAGACTTTTGTCACTAGTAGCTACACAACATCTTTTTTTAAATATTTTTATTGATTATGCTAGTACAGTTGTCCCAGTTTTCCCCCTTTGCCCCATCCACCTGGTTCCCTGCCCCTCTTAGTTCATGCCCGTGGGTCCACCCATATAAGTTATTTGACTACTCCATTTCCATACTGTTCTTAACATTGCCCTGTCTATTCTGTAAGTACCAATTTGTACTTTTTAATCCCTGTACCTTCCCCCACCATTGTCCCCCTTCCCCCTCCCACTTAATAACCCTCCAAATTATCTCCATATTTATGATTTTGTTCCTGTTCTGGTTATTTTCTTAGTTTGGTTTTTTTTAGATTCAGTTGTTGATAGTTGTGAATGTGTTGCCATTTTCATGTTTGTAGTTTTGATCTTTCTTTTCTTAAATAAGTCCCTTTAACATGAAGTCCTTTAGCTTTACCTTGACTGGGAAGCACTTTAACTGCCCTTCCATTCTAAATTATAGCTTTACTAAATAGAGTAATCTAAGTTGTAGATCCTTGCTTTTCATCACTTTGAATACTTCTTGTCAGTCCCTTCTAGTCTGCAAAGTTTCTTTCAAGAAATCAGCTTACAGTCTTATAGGAACTCCTCTGTAGGTTCCTCTCTGCTTTTCTCTTGCTGCTTTTAAGATTCTCTCTTTATCTTTAACCTTTGGCATTTTAATTATGAAGTATCTTGGTGTGGTTCTCTTTGTGTCCATCTTGTTTGGGACTCTCTGTGTTTCCTGGACTTGCACATCTATTTCCTTCACCAAATTAAGGAAATTTTCCTTTATTATTTTTTCAAATAAGTGTTCAATTTCTTGCTCTTTCTCTTCTCCTTCCGGCACCCCTATGGTTCAAATGTTGGTGTATTTAAAGTTGCCCCAGAGGTTCCTTAGCCTATCATTGATATTTTGGATTCTTTCTTCTTCTGGCTATTCTCACTGAATGTTCTTTTTTTGTTTGTTTGTTTTTTGTTTTTTGTTTTTTTAATATATTTTATTGATTGTACTATTACAGTTGTCCCATTTCTCCCCCATCATCCCCCTCTACCCTGCACACCCCCTCCCACCCACATTCCCCCTTTAGTTCATGTCCATGTGTCATAAGTTCTTTAGCTTCTACATTTCCCACACTATTCTTGCCCGCCCCCCGTCTATTTTCTACCCACCATCTATGCTACTTATTCTCTGTACCTTTTCCCCCTCTCTCCTCCTCCCACGCCACTGTTGCTAACCCTCCATATGATCTCCATTTCTGTGGTTCTGTTCCTGTTCTAGCTGTTTGCTTAGTTTGCTTTTGTTTTAGGTGTGGTTCTTAATAGCTGTGAGTTTGCTGTCTTTTCACTGTCATATTTTTGATCTTCTTTTCTTAGGTAAGTCCCTTTAACATTTCATATAATAAGGGCTTGGTGATGATGAACTCCTTCAACTTGACCTTATCTGAGAAGCACTTTATCTGCCCTTCCATTCTAAATGACAGCTTTGCAGGATAGAGCAATTTTGGATGTAGGTCCCTGCTTTTCAAGATTTCAAATATTTCTTTCCAGCCCCTTCTTGCCTGTAAGGTCTCTTTTGAGAAATCAGCTGACAGTCTGATGGGAACTCCTTTGTAGGTGACTGTCCCCTTATCCCTTGCTGCTTCTAGAATTCTCTGCTTCATTTTAATCTTGGCTAATGTAATTACGATGTGCCTTGGTGTGTTCCTCCTTGGGTCCAACTTCTTTGGAACTCTCTGAGCTTCCTGGATGTCCTGGTAGTCTATTTCCTTTGCCAGATTGGGGAAGTTCTCCTTTATTATTTGTTCAAATAAGTTTTCCACTCGTTGCTCTTCTTCCCCTTCTGGGACCCCTATAATTCAGATGTTGGGATGTTTAATGATGTCCCGGAGGTTCCTAAGCCTCTCCTCATTTTTTTGAATTCTTGTTTCTTCCTCGTTTTCTGTTTGGTTGTTAGTTTCTTCCTTCTGGTCCACTCCATTGATTTGAGTCCCAGTTTTCCTTCCATCTCTATTGGTTCCCCATGCGTCTTCCTTCATTTCATGTATTGTAGCCTGCATTTTTTCATCTAATTTGTGAGCAAAATCAACCAATTCTGTGAGCATTTTGATGACCAGTGCTTTGAACTGTGCATCTGATAGGTTGGCTATCTCTTCACAGCTTAGACAAATTGGCTCTGGGGCTTTCATTTGTTCTCCGGTTTGAGCCATTTTTGGTGGGTTTTTTGTTTTGATTTGTTTTGTTTTTAGTCTGGTCGCGGCTATTACATAGTAAAGAGTGGAGCCTCAGGCGCTCCCCAGTGCGGGGCAGCCCAGTCGCTGGGTTGTGACGCTGTATGTGGGGGTGGGGTCTGAGAGGGAACAATGGCGCCTGCTCCGCTCTCTCCTGGATTCAGTCCCTTCCGCCACTTCCCCTCTGCCTGTACCGTCTGCGTGTGTGAATGTGGGGCCACCTGGTCAGCCAGCCGCCCTGTGCGGCCTCACTGGGTCAGCACAGCTGCCCCCCTGTGCCCGGGGATCACCAGCCGCCGCCTGTGCACCTGGGAGCCGCCCGCCGCTGCTGCCTGGGTTCCCCGGGTCTGCACCTCCACTTTTTCCTGCCATGATTCCGCCCCTCCTACCGGTCTGGATGAATGGTTGTTGGACTTCCGTATAGTTCAATTTTCTATCAGTTCTGATTGTTTTCTTGTTTCTAAATATTTGTTGTCCTTAATTTTGGTTGTGAGAGGAGGCACAGTGTGTCCGCCTACGCCTCCATCTTGGCCAGAAGTCCCTCACTGAATGTTCTTTTTCTTCCTTATGTTCCAAATCATTGCCTTGATTCTTGGCTTCATCCACTCTACAATTGACATCCTGTAAATTTTTCCTTATTTCACTTAGTGTAAACTTAATTTCTGCCTGGGTCTTTTTTATACCATTGAAGTACCCAGTGAGTTCCTTGAGCATCCTAATAACCTGCCTGTATTTGGAACTCTATCTCCATTTTGTTTAGTTCTTTTTCTGGAGTTTTGTTCTGTTCTTTCATTGGGCCATATTTCTTTGTCTCCTCATTTTGGCAGCCTCTCTGTGTTTGTTTCTGTATATTAGGTAGAGCTACTTTGACTCCCTGTCTTAGTAGCATAACCTATCATAGAAAAAGCACACCTGTAAGTTGGATGGGGTGGGGCCTTAGGTAATTGCCAGGGCGGGGCAATCCGTGTGAACCAGGTTGATGTAGTTTCAGATTTGGTGTTGCTGCTCTGTGGCTCTGTGGGAGAGGGCTCAAAAGTGGACAATGCTGCTGCCTGGCCTCTGGAGTTTTGTCTGGAAGGAAGCTGTCCCCCAGCACTTGACCCAATACCAGACACTTTAGTTTCTCCCAATATGCCACTGGTGTCTTTCCAGCAGCTGTCCCAGTGCTGGAGCCCAGAGGGAGCGCAAGCCCTTTAAGAGGAGTCTCCTGAGAATCCCAGTTTCTTCCACCAACCCCAGCCCTCACTGGTTTTCACAGCAAGAAGTTATGGGAACTTATCTTCCCGGCACTGGAACCCTGGGCTGGATGGTCTGGTGTGGGACTGAGATCTCTCGCTCCCAAGGTATCCCTCCCGATTTTTATTCACCACATGTGGGCGTGAGACCACCTCGTTCCACATTTCCATATCTCTGCCCCTCCTACCCATCTGGATGAATGTGATTTCTTTAATACCTTGGTTGTCAGACTTCCATAACAGCTCAATTTTCTGATGATTCTGGGTGATAACTGTTTTGTAGATTAGTTGTAATTTTTGCTGTGGTTGTCCATGGAGGCAAGCTGTATTTACCTATGCCTCCATCTTAACCAGAAGTCTCTACACAACATCTTTGAACACCCTTCCTACGGTTTGTTCATCTCCCACATTGTGATCCCCACCTTCTCGGGGTAAAATCTGGAAAACGTATTCCGGAAGATGTTCTCCAGATTAAATACAAAAAGTTGCTTATCCTAGTCTCCAGTACACATGGTTTCCAAGACTCTTCACTCTATTTTGTTAATGTATCTCTTAAAAATCATGGTGCCTAATTAAGATATAATATTTGGAGGTGGTATAATGTACACCAAAACTAATAGGGGGACCCTTACTGTCTGTGATGTGGATTCTGCTTCTTTTAGTGCAGGCTAAGAATCTATCCCCTTCTGTAACTGTTGGCTCATATCAATCCTGCCTGCAGGGCAAGACATGGGCTTCACCCATGTAAGTCAGGCAGTCCTGGGTTTGAATCCTGCCTCTGCCTCTTACGTGTGGGATCTTGGGCAAATTTCATCATCTGTGAAATAAAAATAATAGCAGATTACTCTTCCATAGCTATCGTGAGAATTTAATTAAATAATTTATGGCAAACACTGAGAATGGTACCTAGATATAGTTAGTACTCAGGAAATATTTGCCATTTTGTGTCACTTTGGGATTTACCTTTGTCTTAAAATGAGAATAGGGCCTCTTCTGTTGCTCTGGAAAAATCAGTTTAATTCAATGAATTAATTCTCCTGTGACTACCTATCTGATGGTGGAGAAAAGGTGTAATGGAGTCTATAACGAGAACGTATCTTCAGACCAAAAAACAAAGCAGACAACTCCATAGACTATCACAGAATTTATTATAGGGCAATTTACCTACAGGAAGATTGGGTCAGAGTAGAAAAGGCAACCAGGCATTCTGTGCAGGTTATTCTCCACTAACAGGCCCCGTTGGAGTCCTTTTCTATGGTATAACTTGGGCACTAATGACTGACAAGGCAAAGGGACAAAAAAATGCTGTAGCACCTGGGCCATACTTCCTGGTGGTCTTATGATATACGATCACTTATAATCAATACTATTACCAATTTCATATTTAGCTCAGTTGTCATGCCATTCTGGCCATTATTAACAAAACTATTTACAGCTACATCTTGAGGAACACAGATAATCATCAACTAGAAGGCTTTCATATGCTTGCTCAGGACAGTGAAGGTGGAAGGTCATGACATGAAACTAAAAAATGAAATGAAATTGGACACAGAGATGGAGTTGGTTTTGTTCCATCTACATCTGTACATGACCCAAGCACCCATTTTCTTCATAATATTCTTGACTTAATGTCCTGCTTCTTCCACAGATTCAACACATCAGCCTTGATCAGCCTGCCCTGGCTCTCTCTATCCATGCAATGAACACTTATTGAGCATTTGCTGTTTACCAAGCACTGTTCTAGGCATGAGGAATGCAGTAAGGTACACCACAGATGAAGTCTCTGTTCTCCTGGAGCTAACATACCAGTGGGAGAAAGACAATAAAGAAATAAGTACATGTTATGTCGGGCGGTAAAAGGTGCTATGAAATAGATATAAAGGGAAAAGGGGGGAGACATGATGAGGGGTGCTATTTCACAGAGGGTGGCCTCTGTGGACCTTAGTAGATATCTGAAGGCAGTGGGGGAGCGAGGCATGCAGACATCTGAGGAAAGGGTGTTCTGGCGGAGGAACCACAGCGCAAAGGCACCGGGACAGGAGTGTGAGGAGTGTTTGAGGGCCAGAACTGCCGGAACAGATGAGGAAGGAGAACAGGCATCAGAGAGATGAGGGCTGAGGCAGCCGGGAGGCAAACCATGCAAGGCTCTGAGACACTGCATAAGGCTAGTTTTTATTGCAAGAGACAAAGCTCTTGAAGGGTTTCAGCAAAGGTGAGACACAAGCTGACGTTTCAAAGGATGAGTCTGGGGACAAAGTTTGTGCCCAGCTTCATTCAAGACACAGGATGCAGAAATGTCCACTCAAGTCTTGTTTCCCCCAAAGGAAAGGAGGATGAGGTTCCGTGTCCTAAGGCTGCATGGTAGAGTCCAACCCACCAAAAAGGGAAAACAGGGCCTGGTTTTTTCTCATGCAGCAAGTCTCAATCACAGTCCTGGATCCTAAACAGTGCTCTAAGCCCAGGAGTAAAGCCTCTGCATGCTCCACCACAATGCAAGTACCCTCACTGAAGTGTCGGTCAGCGCGATGTCCACAGGGACACTGTGCTCCAGAAAGCCCCAGTGTTCTGCCTGTCTGCTTTGCAGGCCTTTGCTAAACAGACATCTAATGGAGCTGTCTCCCAGCTAGTCTCTTTCTCTCCTTCTGCACTATGGGACTCACTGAACCTTTACGTAGAAAGGCACGATAACCAACTAATTGTCCTGGCTGGGGTGGGGTGGGGTGGGGTGGGAAACAGGAATGGATACTGAGTAAGTTACTGAAATGCTGAGTCCCTGTTCAGACACTCTGTGGGACCCCTTCTTTTCTGCAGCTGAGCTCTGGCTCCTCACCCTCCCGCCTGGCACACAGCTCCCGGGAGCCCAGACCAGTGTCCACCAGCCTATGGCACACAGACAGGGTCAAAGATGCTTTGCTTCTGCTGCCAAGTCTGTGTGAACTTTCCTGGCCAGTACTGGAAAGCAGAATGTTATTTATTTTTATGTTTTATATATTTTGCCGTGGTCTGCTAATTCTGTTTCACTGAGAGCAACACTTACTTCAACGGTCAGTTTAATACTGTACATTGGATAGTTTTTTAAAAGAATGTTTTAAAAAGTTTCTTGATCCTCAGAGGTCTGTAGATTTATTTTCATATGAACTGGGTTTTTTGTATAAAGTACATTCTTAACATTAAAAATAAAATAAAAGGCTGAGCCTGGCTGCTATGTGGAGGGCAGATCCTAGGAGTCAAGGGAGAGTGTGTGGAGAGACCACTCCTCCTTCCTTACTTACCTTCCAGGACGGAAACTTGCTTCCTGTTTGAAACCACTCACTCCTACTTCCTGCTGTAACACTGAGGAACCGCAGCCACAAGGCAATACAGAGAAGATAAACTAGACAATAAAACCGAAGGTGAGGCTCACCCTGAGGAAGCTTTTATGTACAGAAGATCCTCTGTGGATAGGAGCTCACCCCGTAGATGCGCTGAGTCATGTTTGTCCAACCTGCCTCTCAAACCAGAGGCTGTAACAGCACCGTGTCCTCCCTGGGAGATTTAATTACAGGAAGTCATTAAATAAATTATTTGAAACAACATAAGAGAGGAGAAGGAACCAATTAAGTGATCATTTAACCTGGGGAAGAGCAAGTTAAGAGGAAATGTAAATTTAGGTTGCCGTGCAGTGATCTGAAAAGCACAGATCTCACTCCCTCCACTGGAGAATCTGAGGGACTCCACTTGGACCTAAAGCTGAAGCTGTGATCATGACCATGAGATGTAAGGTGACCATGAGATACTGTGTAAGCAACCTGGGGAGATTTAGAAATAGTGATGCTCAGCCCCTGGCCTATGGAAGGTACTCAACAAATATTGAAGGAATGAATATCACTGTAAAGGAGATCGTGCCACCAGGAGACAAAGGAATGACAACACACCTCTTAGTCCCTAAGAGCATTTCTCAGAGAGAGCAGGAGTGGAAAAGCAGGCGGAGCAGTTGCAAGGCTCAGCATTACAGCTCTGTGGAAGGGGAGAGAGGTGTAGGGGCAAGTTCCCAGACATGATTCCAAAGCACATCGTGGGCCTAAAGGCCACACCCTAAAAGCAGGTGGCCCAGAGTCCCCACTTCATCTCTTTCAGAGCTTGTTCTCTCACACATGCCTCATTGTGAGCTTATTCAGCCTTGGAACACAAAGCCCAAGCCCCAGTGAATTTGGACCAAATGATCCAAGCAATAGTCCTCTAAGCCTTGCCTCAACCTACCTCTCCAGCTTCCCTTCCCACCACTCCCTGCCCTTGGTCTTGAGGGTTGCTAAGTTGCTTTGGGTTCATAGACACGCTGCACTGGGCTGCACTTCCCTGCCTTTACTCTGGCATGTTTGCTCCCTAGAGCACCCTTCCCCACTGCACCCCTGCACCCCTCGCTTCAACTCCAAGTCCTCACCCCTTTCACCTGGCTGACTCTCCAGGCTTCAAGATTTATCTGAGGTGTCACCTCCTCCACGGAGCTTTCTTTGAATCCCTAGGCAAAAGTAAGTTCTTCTCCCCTGGTCTTCCAGAACTTCACTATTTACATCTACTATCACTCTAACACTCTCCTGAAAATACGGAAAATCTGTATTTAATGTCTGCCTCCCCAAAACTCCCCATTTTCATGCACACATATTCACATTGAACTATATCCTTCTCAAGGGTGAGTATTCTTGCATGATACTTGTCCAGCTGAAGCTCTTAGTGAATTTGCAGACAGAGGAGGCCCTACTCTGATGAAAGAAATACTGTAACCCCTAAGGACACTACACAGGGAAGGGAATGTGATCCGGATGAGCTCTGAGAAGGGCTAAGGGTGACCGAGCAGCAGGGTGAGCCAATAGGGTGGAGTCTCTCCAGGATGCTTTCTGCAAAAAAAGAGCTTCCTCTTGGAGGAGATTAGAACCCTATTCCCAATAACATTGAATGCAACCTGCAACTGAAAAATAAAAATAAAATAGAAACTTGCTCTCTGTCAGATCACTTGCGCCTATCTGTAACACCTAGACCTACCTGCCCTTCAAGGCCCATCCGCCCTTCAAGGCCCTCACTTAAATGCCACCTCCTGCATGAAGCCTTCTGTGAATGCCAACCCGCTCACTTACCCAAAATGAGAAGTAATTTCACCCTCCTCTGGACTTCCATACCCATTGTTTGTAAACCCCCGGAGCATTTGTCTGGTTTCCAAGTTATTCTGTACATGTTCTTATCCAGACATTATCATCTGTATTGAACACTACTTGACAGCAGAGTCTAATTCTTATTAGAACATTGCCTAGAACAGTCTGGGCACCCAATAAACAGTTGGTCATTTTTCAACCAACACTTTGGGGTTTGTTTGTTTGTTTGTTTGTTTAATTATATTTTTTCCATTACCATTTATCCCCTTTATTTCCTTCTCTGCCCCAACCCCCACAATCACCACACTGTTGTCCATGTTCAACCAACATTTGTTCAATGTGATGTGTCAAGCACAATGGCCCTGAAACGTCAAAGTGAATAAAGCGCGGTCCCTGCCCTTAAAGAATCCAAAGGCTAATGAATGGGTGGGTAGGTGGAGAGATGGTTGATAGGTTTCTGGCCAAAGGCAATGAAACTTTCCTCCACAAAACCTCTCCCTCACTCATCTAGTCTCTCCTTAACCTTCTCCTTTGAATTCTTTTTTTTTTAATTTTTATTTTAATTGTTGATCTTGTACAGTTTCCTTTGAATTCTTGAGGATCAAATCCACACTTTAATTAATAAAACTACAGATACAGAACAATTTTACCTTAAGTCGACCAAGAAACCATGAGGAACAATGAACTTGAGTCCTTGGGCTTCCACTACCAAAAAAGCCCTGCATGGCCATGTCCCTATCCTCTCAGTCTTCTCCCCCTGGGATAAGACATGACTATTCAGTCCCTGCCTTCAACACAGCTAAGAGATGGAGCACAGGCTCAGATGGCCCCTTCCCTTTGTCCTGGGCCGGCCCACTGGTACCATGCCTCGAGGGGTCACGCAGAGGCACAGCTCCCTCAGTTATTTCCCCAGGTAGCTGTCACACCGAACCTTGACCACCCACCCAAGATATAATAGCAGACATGCCTTATTCAAAGGTCTTAGAATGCAAAGCCTGGGTCCCAACAGTAAGCTAAACCAAAATCCCACACCACTAATAAACTCTTCTGGTTTTACTAGGAACAAGGGAGGGAGACTTCAGAAGTGCTTGTAAAAATTTGCTGAAACTGAGAAGATTTGACCCAGAGCAGAAGGTTTTGGTAAAGGCAGAGGGACCTTTGCAAATGTGGTCATTGTTTGGGAGCCAGGAGCCTGAGTCAAACCAAGGGTGATGTTGCAGCCAGGACTAGAAGCTAAGAGCTTGCAGAGCAGGGATCAGGGCTGATGAACCAAGTAAACAGAGTTAAAGATTTCCCAGCCCCCAGTTGGGCCATTATGATGTGAGAAATAATTTCAGTGTACCTCAAGGTAAAGCACTGGGTGGGAGGGGCTGCCTCCCAAAGAGCAGGTAATGCAGCCTGTGTCTCCGTGTTCCCCTGAACACAAAATGCTGGCCGGGATTCAAGGTAAGGGATCTGAGGGAAGGGTGTCACCAATTGTCTCAGAAGTGGATTTTCTTGGCAAACAGTTCCCTTTGATTAACCAGCCAGCTTCAAACCTATGGCTCATGGCCAGGATCCACTGCCTTGGACTGCTCTGGAAATAGAGGATGATATGAATGTTTTCTCTCTTTTCTGTAAAACAGGAGTCTTCTTACATAAATAAAATACCAAACACTCACATAGGCACTTGCCTTACAGATACGAAACCAGGAGACCAGCAGTGCCACTCAGGTGATTGCTCTCAAACTTCGTTTGCTCAGAGGATGTGAGTAATATGTTAGCCTGCCCTGAAACCCCCACCTACCACCACCACCCCTGACTTCTCAGTGTGGCCCATGGCAACCGGCAGCTTCCCGGTGAGTGAACTGGAGAAGCTCCTCCCTTTCTTCCACCCCTTGACCTCTCTCAGGCACACCAGAAACTCAGAAAAGAGCCATCCCAGGATTTTCTCAGGGGAGGGGCTCAGGATAGGAAGAAGTCAGAGACTTCCTGTTCTGACAATGGGGTGAGCCCCTGAGACAATGGGAAGTTAGGGTGGGGCTTGTGAAGGACCGAAGAGTCCCGCCTAGGGAGCGGCTGCTCCTGGCACAAGGTCTCAACCCAAGGGAACCAAGGCCTCCAGATTAACCCTCCACTGCTCCACCCCTGCTGCCCCAGCTGAACTCCAGGTCTGCGCGAAGGCCCCAGGAGCAAGGACTGGCCTTGGGCAAACCGTGTGCCTTCTGTGTGCACACAGTCAGAGCCCATGGGCACTGCACTGGAGGGATCGGAGTCTGAGTGAACGCCCTTGGGTAGCCAAGGATGTGAGTGTTTCCTGTATCTGCAGTGAGAGGGATTTAGGTCAGATAGCACGTGGGGAGCTGTGCCGTCTTTCTCTGGAGAAGGGAAAGTTATGCTGCTGCAGGTATCCTGGAATTGGTCCAGCACAGAAACAGTGTGTCCACAAACGCTGTATCCAAACCCCCGCTTCTGTCTGTCCTCACCCTCATTCCGCCTCCCACCAGCCAGACTCTCCAGGGCCGGCCCCAGTCAGCTGCTTCACCCTCCACTTCTCCAGAAGACCTCCCTTGCCTCCCTGACTCATGCACCACCCAGGCACTCTGGCCACTCCCCCAGACACAGCCACCTGCGACCTGGAGAAGTGGGCACAGCATGAAAGCTCTGTGAAGGGCGCATGCTTTCACTCCTCCGTCCAACAATCATGACCGTGTCGATTCTCAGACAAGTTCCTGAAAGCCTTGCTACTCCGATGCGATTGAGCCACATGCCCGGAGTTTCCTAACTAGGGGGCCTTGCTAGACTCTGAGTACAAACACTAACCACTTATTCCATACTCAGTGGAGACCCCTGACTGCCTCTCTTCATGCCCATCCTACACCCACTTCCAGACTTGGACCCTTCCCCTCCAGGCTCAGCACTGAGATGGCCTGGCCCTGGTTGCCTACAGTGGTTGACGTTTGTGTAACAGCTGGCTGTTTTCAGCTCTGTTCTGGAGGCAGCCATCAGGCTCCACACCTCCCCTTCACTACTCCGGGCATCTCAGAAGGAGAGACCTGGGAAATCCTCTTGGGAAGTCCTCTGATGGCCTTGATCTATCCAGACACGGCCCACAGACCCCGGCCTCCTTCACTTTCCCCGGAGTTCTGGAGACTTGTTCGCAAAGAACAAAAACAATTGCTCAGAGCAAATGACGAAAGTGTTTTATTGAAAATTCACCCAAAGACGGATAAAGGGAAGGAGAAGAGCTGGATGGGACATTGAGTGGTTCTTGTCCTGGCCTTGCAGGGCCAATTGCTGCCAAGGGCTGGAGGAGCCGGTGCGGATGCAGAGGGATATCCAGCATCTGGCAGCAGAGGGCACCCGGCTGGGAGGAGACACATGTGACCCTGATGACTCTGGAGATGAAGCTTCTGGTTGTGTTCTCCTCTGTCCTTGGTGGGTGAAGAGTCAGCTGACAACCCTCCCATTCCAAGTGAGTCACCAAGCCCAAACTGAGAAGAAGCTACCAAACTCCAAAAGGGCAGAGAGTCCACACCCCGGTGCTGAGGTGACACTAGTAAGATGAGCCCCAGAAAAGTAGGATGGAGAAGGAGGTGAAGGAAGCACAGAGACACCAAGACTGGGCCCAGCTGGGCTCAGGGGGCCGCAGGGAGCTCATCTCCTTATCGGTGAGATCTCTTGCTCAGGGTGGTGGTAGAGATGATCTTGCTGCCAGACGCACCAAAGCCATAGCCACCTCCAGAGCCACAGCCAAAGCCACCTCCCAGGCCAAACCCGGAACCGCTTCCTAATCCTCCCACGACGCCTCCTGCACTGGCGGCACCACCAACCACGGCTGTGGAGAGAAGCAAAGGACATGGTTACTCCAACAGTGCCAGCAACCAGGAGTCACAGCTCAAACCAGGGTGAAGAGACAAATGACCACGGCAGGGACAGAAGGTACTTACAGATGCTCACGGCGTTCTGGCATTCTCCAGACATTCTGTGGGGGAGACAAAGCACAGTGAGCCACAGCGGAGCCCAGAACCACGCTTCATTCAGTAAGCAGGTGTCAAGCATCTTTCCCATCTTTAAGCAGACAAATTTAAGGCCTAAACACAAACCTGTCATCTAAAACTGTGCTTGTTTGTAATGCACCAGAACAGCATTGAAGCAAGTGGCCCCCAGAAAGGGCCCTGAACCTGCCATGGCCCTTTCCTCATGTTTCTGCCCTGCTTTCTCCCCCTCACCTGATCTCCTCGCCCTCTAGCAGCTTGCGGTAGGTGGCAATCTCAATGTCCAGGGCCAGCTTCACACTCATGAGCTCCTGATACTCTCGCAGCATCCGGGTTAGCTCCTCCTTGGCCTTCTTCAGAGCAGCCTCCAGCTCTGTGCGCTTGCTGTATGCATCTTTCAGGGCCAGTTCCCCACGCTGCTCCGCATCAGCCACGGAGGCCTGCAGAGTCTGGCACTATAGACAAGGGCAGGGGACAGACAACCATCAGTGTCCAGCGGTCAAGACCTCTACATCTGTCCCCTCTCCTGTTTGCTTGGGATAAGATGTCAGGGTTCTGTCTGTCCTTCTCCCTACCTTCCCTGATTCTTATGTATTTCATTCGGTTCAGCCAGAGCACCCCACTGCCCCTACCAGACTGATTAGATGAAGAGCCAAGCCAATGACAGAGAGCCAAGAAACCTCATTTACTGGGGTGGCAAGTCATGTGAACTAGGCTATTACTGAAAAGATCTGGGTAGGGCTATGATAAAAGCTACAAATCCCCTGCAGAAAAGCTCGGGATATCTGGGCTGGTGCCTTATCTGTGCATCTACTGTGGAGACATTCTGCCTTAGGGCCCTGGTCCTAGCCCTGGCCCTGTCCTGCAGCTGGAAGGAGGTGGCACTTGCCTGCTTCTTGACATTCTCAATTTCGGCCCGCAGCCTCTGGATCATCCTGTTGAGCTCCGCAATCTCACTCTTGGTGTTCTTCAGGTTGTCACCATGTTGGTCAGCTGAGTTCTGGAGCTGCTGGAACTAAGGCCCAAGAGACACAGGAACCCAGGGGTCAGAGGTCTCTGAATAGTCTCTATTCTCCAGTCAACTTGGCAAGAGTAGCCACAGGCGGCAGGGATAATACAAAACATCACATAACTTCAAATTAGACCTCGAGGAATCAGCCCATGTCTGACTTCTCTTGGTATTCAGCTGATAATCACCTGCTCACAGACATCAAAGCAAAACCCCAGAAGCCACTCCCAACTCCTAAGAAATCCCCAGAACCCACCTTGGTCTGGTACAGGGCCTCGGCCTCAGCCTTGCTCTTCTGAGCGATCTCTTCATACTGGGCACGGACCTCAGCAATGATGCTGTCCAGGTCCAGGTTGCGGTTGTTGTCCATGGACAGCACCACGGATGTGTCGCTCACATGGCTCTGCATCTGGGACAGTTCCTGCAGGGAAATGTCTCCCATCAGGCCTCCTGAAGAGTCTTCTCTAATCTCTGACACCAGAAATCTGCTATCGTCATGGAAACAGCCATGCCCCAGGCTCAGATAGAAGCAGAGTTAGCATTCCCAATGTAAATTTCTATGTAGAAAGCAAGCGGTGGGTGACATCTCCAGACAGAAAAGCAATATTTGTGGTCTTTTCTGCTCCCTGGGAACTATCAGCCACTCCATGTCAGTGGGCATCAGTTCATTGGATGGAAAGAAATGGAGCAGATCCATTTCACCAGACAAATGCTAAGTGGTAATCGATTCTATCCCATGCAATCTTTACAACTAGTGACCTCTTCTGAAACAACATCTGGTTTGAGAACCTCTCATGTCAACCCTGTCTATCCATGACCTTGCTGAGAGCCCCCTGCCCAGGAGCCAGAGTCCTTTCAAAGAATTGTGAACTCCAACCAGCAGCCTCATAGATGGAGGATTCCCTTCCCTGAGTGGAGGGGGCAATGGAGTCCTCACCGCAGCATAGAGGACCCTCAGGAAGTTGATCTCATCGTTAAGAGCATCCACCTTGGCCTCCAGTTCCACCTTAGTCATGTAGGCGGCATCCACATCCTGCAGAGGAAGAGTGGGGGTAAGAGGCAAGCTACAGTACTTACAACAGGGGGCAGTGGGTAGCAAGTGACACACAGAGGTGTTCTCAGCAGCATTTAGAAAAGGCTTCTCAGCAACAGGTGAAGTGGTGAGGGACTGATCATTTGACATATTCTGCCCTTAAAGCCACCTACAGACATGGATGTTAATTATCTAATTTTTTTTTTTTTTACCCAGCCTTAATCCTTAGAACCTGGGTCACTTAGCTCTGGATGGTACCAAATGGGATGGAAATGAGGCAGAGATGGACCAACCCTGTGATTCCAGCCAAAGACCCCACCCAGGAGAAGGGTGTCCTCACTGCACCTCCCCAGCCTCCTTTACCTCTTACCTTCTTGAGCACCACAAAGTCATTCTCAGCAGCTGTGCGTTTGTTGATCTCATCTTCATACCTGGGGGTGGAGACAGAAAAGGATTGCTGAGCTAATGTTTCTCAGCAATCCGCTACTCCTTTCCAAACCTCTATTGGGAAATATCCAGCTAATTGGCTGCATCCCCATCTTCACACAATTATTCATTCAACCTACATGTATCGAATAATAACCATGTATAAGGTACCAGTCTAGCCTCAGTTTATCCAGAGAAGTGCAAACCAAACTTTAAAAAGACCATTCCCAAGAGATAAGATATGAGGCAAGAAACCTACAATGATCTGGTTGGTTTTATTCCCATTGAAGAGCTCTCCTTTTGGCCATTTGGTAAATTAAATTCTCTTTGTTCCATGTGAGAGTGAATGGAGAGAGAGAGGGTTGGTAACTTCTCAGCTCCACCCCATAATGAATGAGTATCATATTATAAGAGCTACTATGGGTTGAACATACATTGTATGTTCAGCACTATGCTACCTACTTTCTTTACCTCATTTAATTTCATTTAGTTGTCAACCTATAAGGTAGAAATAGTATTCCCATTTTAAATATGAGGAAAACTGAGATTCAAAGAGGTGAAGCAGCTTATCCAAATCACACAGCAAGGAAGTAGAAGAATCAGTATTCAAACCAGGTCCACCTGTCTCTACAACCTGTATTCTTCTGACCATGGTATAGTACTTTTCCTCTGTTTGATTTCTAATCTTGTTTGTATATGGCAAGTCCAGCTCTCTGAATGTATCATTCATTTTATGTTTGGAACAACTTGGGATTGCTAGACCTCATCCCACTAAACTGGGACCATGAAAATACAGGGGAACAGACTAGAGGACCTTCCTGACACTCATGGGATATCTTCAGAGCCTGGGGTTCTCAATGATCGGAGAGGACCCAGGGGAGCCTGGGGCATGGCCAGGCAGACTTGTGAGATGGCATCCCCTCTTTCTCCCCCACATACTTGGTCTTGAAGTCCTCCACGCTGTCCTGTGTGGTCTTCAGCTCAGACTGCAGGCGTCCTTTGTCATTGACCAACGTATCCAGCTGCTTCCTCAGGGCACTGAGGTAGGCCTCAAAGAAGGGGTCCAGGTTTTTGCTGGATGTGGTGGTTGTCTGTTGCTGGAGGAGGTTCCACTTTGTCTCCAAAACCTTGTTCTGTTGCTCTAAGAATCGCACCTGTGTTTAAAATAGGTACAGGCCAAGATGAGGGCCTGAAGTTTTGACAGGAGGGTTGACCATGGCCAACACCAACCCCATCAATCCAAGCCAAACAGGGGTCCCAAGACGGATCCGCATAGGGCCATCACGTTGCAATTCCAGGAACCATCCAGTGGGGTCACCATAGTGGCCTCGCTGTGAGCCCTTAGCAGCAAACGAGTCGTGTGGGTCACAGAGAAGAGAGTACAGCCAGGGCAGCAAGAACAACTTCCCTACAGAGATCCAGAGACCCTGGGATGGGTTGGTAAGAACACTGAACTTCTATGAAATAATAAAATAAAACAAAACAGGGGACACAACCACCATCTGAGGGCTTGCATTCGAAGTGATTTGGGCCCATGGCAAAGGAATGATAAATTCACTGCAGATTTTTTAAACAGGGTTCCTCATAAGTGGACCTGGTATGTCCCTGTGAACCTGTGCACCACTGAGTATAGTTAATTAAGATCACAGCCCAAGACATATTCTGAGTCTCAGCAAGACTCAGGTCTGCAAGGGGACTTCCCAGCACTTTCCCTTTTTCTATGAAAAGATTTAACTAGATAAATCAGGGCAGCAGCTTAGCATGACATTTCCACTTTAGGTGCTTCAGACTTGAAATGAAAACAGGTAAGGGCCACTGGTCACAGTTTGAACCCAAAAGATGAGATGACACAAGAAATGCCAAAACTTTGGTCTTGTTTTTATGTCTGTATGTCCTGGAGTCACAATAAGCCTCTTCAAGCTCCTAGTGGTCTCTTCAAACTAGCAAGAAGAGTAAACAGTCCCATTCAAATCTATTCCAAGATTGTTCACTCTGGCCTCACACATCTAAATGACTAAGACCTCAGTGCACAGAGACCTGGGGCATCCTTCCCCAGGTGTGCCACACCTGTCCGTCCAGTCATTAATCACTGCATGCCTCCGCTCTCTGAGGCTGATCTGCTTCCTGTCACCCATTGTACTTGGCTGTAATTGAGCTCTGACCTTGCATGGAGAAGAAAGTCCGATTACAAAAAGAAAAGGAGAGACCCATTCTCTCATCTCTTCAAACAGACTCAGATAAGCAATTTTGCCCAGAGGCAGAAGGATGAAAGGAATGACCTTCCCAAGGGCCTGCTGGGACTTTGATTCCGCCATTGGAGTCAGTCCATTTTTCATTGGAGAGACCAGCCTGGTTTTCTTCTGTTCCAACAGAAGTGCCAGTAGTTACATTATTATAGGAACTACAATTAAGTCTTCACTAATTATTAAATTATTAGCTGTTATTTTAAAACCAAAATCTGAGAAAAAGCAGGGAAATAATGAAGCCGCTTTATAGCGGGGGTGATTGGACTCAGAAAAGTTGAGTGATTTTCTAAGTGTCACACAGCACATCTGGAAAACTCCAAATACTGAACTGCTTTGACAGCCTACCAGCCATGGAACAAAAGAGGCTCAGAATGCTGACTCCCTTTAACAACTGGAAAGTGGAGGCCCAGAGTAGTTCAGTGGTCTTCCCGTGACAGGCTCTGGTCTGAGGTGCCGAGACTCAGCAACCCTGGCTCTGCCACCTTGTCTGGCCAAGGGGACGGCTCACCTTGTCTATGAAGGAGGCAAACTTGTTGTTGAGGGTCTTGATCTGCTCTCGCTCCTCAGTTCGGACCTTCTGGATCTCGGGGTCAATCTCCACATGAAGTGGGGTCAGCAGGCTCTGGTTGATGGTGACCTCCTGAATCCCTCCAGCAGGGCAAACGGCAATGCCAGGACCACCCCGTCCACCGAAGGAGCCCCCGAATCCACCACCAAAGCTGCCAGCACCGAAACCAGCACCAAAGCTGCCAGCCCCCAAACCTCCAGCAGCCCCAAAGCCAGCACCCTGCCGGCATCCAGCCATGCTGATGGAGATGCTCTTGTTCCCTCCGAGGTTGTAGAGGCTCCTGCTGCCAAAGCCCCCAGAGGAGCAGCGGCCTGCACCCCCAGACATGGAGGCTGAGCTGAAAGCAACCCTCTTGACCCCACCTAAGACGGCAGAGCCAGCGCTAAAGCCCTGGGACAGGCCTCGAACACCCTGCTGCCTGGAGATCATGGCTGGAGAACAGAGGGTGAGCTCAGAGTAGTCAGAGAGAAGCGCGAGGGCCCAGGCCAGTGAATGCTGCAGGCCTAGCCTGCTTCTCTTATATGAGCTGGAGCAGCAGGGCTTGGTTGCAGGGGCATAAAAGGAAAAATCTGAAATATCTCTGGGCTTGGCCTTTGGCACCAGCCCTTTCTTCTCACACTTGCTGAGCATGTCACTAAACACACCTACAGAAGTCATTTGGAGGGCACAGGTAACCGGAATCCAACACAATCCCTCCCCTTCAGGAGAACCTGAACCAGAGCTCCAGGGCCTCCTGCATCGGAGGCCCTGCCTGGCCCCACCTTCCAGGTGCCCCACCTTCCAGGTCCCCCACCCACCACCCTTCCACCTCACCAGTCTGCTGGTGGCCTCCCTGCTCCAGACAAGACAATGCATCGCTTTTCTCCCACTCCACAGAATTTGGAACTTGAGGGCCTGGGTTCAAGTGCACAACCTGCCCTTACCAACTCTGTAAACCTGGAGCAAATCGCTCTCTGAAGCTCAGTTGCTTCTCCTGCAAATTGGAAGTGTTTCTTTGTAAATTATCAGGAGCTGCACCTATATTTGTTATTATTGTCATTATTACTCCTCCATGGGCAGTTGGCCCCATGCAAATTTACCAAAGGGTAAATCCATATTATAGCCTACAGCTTTCCTAACCTAGATCAAAACTCACGTCTGCTCCATTTGCTGCCCTCTGCTTCTCACTTCCTCATGAGACTGCTAGTTCAAATCTGGGGAACAGCAGCAACCAGGACCTGGACCATTCCGGCAGGCCTGAGCTGACCCTGACTGAAGGAAAGCTGGCCACATTGAAAACGAACAGCTCCCTCCATGCAAAGAGGGAGAGCAGGGCCCGGGGGTGAGAAGAGGATGGTCAGCGGATCCAGGCCTTGGGGACAGGGAAAGATGGACCAGCTGGGAGTTCTCTCTCCTCGGCCAGCTCCTTCTCTCCCCACCTCCACCCTCCTCTCCTCTCCCTGCCCTCCTCTTGCCTCTACCTCTCATCTGTCCCCTATCTCTGTCCCATCTACCTCTGCCTTTGCGGGGCTCCCCGTGCAGTGCCCAGGTGGCCTCTAAGTAAATGGAGAGTAGGTGGAAGAACTGTGACAGTGGCAACAGGACACCCCCGCCCCCCCCGGGCTCCATCTGAGGTCCGTGGGAGAAAGCCCAAGGGATGGCCTGTCCCCCTGCAGTAAGCGAGCACTCCAGAGCCAGGACCATCTCCTATACAGAATGCGGTTGAACATCCACTCACCCTTTCTATGCATATCTAGTGAGTGTCAACTTTGTGCCAGGCTCTGTGTAGGATGCTTTATACACATGTGATTATTTAATCTTCCTCCAGCTCCATGTAGTTGGTATCATCAGCCCTGTCTTCCAATGAAGGCCTAGCCCAGGGTCACAAAAATGCATGTGGTGGAGCCAAGACTTGAACCCACGTTAGTCCTCTCCCAAAAGCTCTGCATTCCCTGGCCTCTCACCCATACCATCCTGCCTGTCAGGAAGTCAGTTAGTCTAATTTGTGCAGCGGCCAATCCAGAATTAGGCACCTGAACAAATCTGATTGAACCAACTGATCAGGTCAAGGGGCCTCTGAGGGCCCCAACATCCAAAGTTCTGCTGATTTCCACCCTGACTCCAAGCATGGGTCTGGCTGATAAGGAAGGTAGAGCTACCTCACATCTCTGGGGCAGCTGCTGCAGGAGCTGAGGTCGGATTGTCTGGTTTCCGGCCCCAAGAGGAGGTAGGAATGTTGCCAGGATCATAACCTGAGTGAGAACCCAGGAACTCAGACCTCTGGCCACCTCACCTGCATCTCTGCCCCTCTCACTCATGGCTCCACTCCCCTGGCTGTCCCTGGGGGACCGGTGAGGACATTCGCAGGCTAGGAGGACAGATTGCATCCACAGAGGTGAAGCCCCAGGATGAGTCCCTTGGGTCTTGTAGTCTGTGGCTGAGACACTCCACTACTAGGAGAAAATGATGTGGTGTGTTGTACCTGGAGATGTGTCCATTTGTGTCCAATGCCCAAAACAACAAGCAAGTGGTCTGGAAGGGATTTTCAGGAAAATAGTATATAATATACAACCAATCTGATTTTGTGCTTGTCGGGCACCCAAACCATGGAGCAAAGATTGAAGTGCTTCCAAGGAAGGTAACTCTACATTGAGGTATACACCATCCCTGAGACAAAAAGGAAGATGAGGAAAAAGCCGCAGTGGTTTTCACGTAAAAGGGACTCCCATTTAGAGCTGCCATTGTGCACTGGACACTGGGTGTTTTTCTTATAACACTTCCAATCCTCACAACCCTGCAAAAGATGTGTTGCTATGCTCACTTGAGAGCTGCAGGCAACGAGGCTCAGAGAGGTTATATGTCTTCCCTGAGATCACATAGCTAGGGAGTGGGGGAAACAGGAGGCCAGCCCTGCCTGACTTCAAGCTTGTGACCTTAACTTCTACAACACAATGCTTTCTATCGGTGACTCTGTCTTGCACAGAAACTGCAGGGGAAAAAGTAAATGGCAACATATACAGACCAGTAGTTCACGGTCCACCAGAGCAGCAACAGGGCTTGGGCAGCTCACTGCATTTTCCACAGAAGTGTCTCTGCTCCTTCCATCCTTGCTGTCGTCACATGACTGATTGTTTGGTTTATGTGCCCCTGAACTTACAAGTATCCAATAAGATATGACATTGTCTCAAGGGGCCAGTTCTGTGTCCTCCAATTAATAAATCCAAATTAACTTAATTACAAATCCTATAATAAACCCAAACCTAACAGGAAGGAAGTTCTCGTCTAGAGCCATATTCTGTGGCTTCATTATTGTCAGAATTGCCAGAAGTTCCCCAAATCCTGGAACTATAGCATGAGAAGCCTAAGGCAGATATAAGGAAAAGCTTCTTCTGCAAGACAGCTTTTATGCTATAGTAAGAGAGGGAAAGAGGAGAGTTTTTCCCTGAACATGAGAAAGATGCCTCTGGCCTAGATGAGCCAGTGGCAAGGGACTGGGCAGGACGACTCTAGCTGGCAGCAACAGCTAGAAGCTGATCCCCGACCCACCCCCACAGCTCCTGCTATTGTCCTCCTTGCCCCTTCCTCATATGGCGATTGTTCCAGGCCTTGTCAAGAGGGATGAGCAGCTGACAGGGGTGTGGAGCAGGGGCAGGCGGGTATATTTGCTCAGGACTTTCTGAGTGAGAGAGGCAAGCCTCACATTCAGCCCTGGGATTACCGGAATCCCAAAGTCTTTCACTCTCAGCCCCAAACCTGGCCAGGTCTGGGCCCTCACCAGTTCAGTCACTGGCCTCGGCAATGCCACTGAGCCTGAGTCACTCTGTGGGAAGCCAGAGCCAACTTGCAAATCAGAGACTGCAGAGAAGGCCTACTCAGCATTTTGGGAAGAAACCAGTAAGGTCAATGTGAAGGTGGGGACTCCTTAGAATCAGGGGGTGAGGGCGTCTGTGCAGAGGGCCCCCCTCCCCCAGGGGTAGAGAGCAGCCCTTCCTGGTCATCCAAAGCAGGGGTTACCCAATATGTTTTTCAGCAAAACCATTCTTCTTTTTTTTTTTTTAGTGTGACTTTTTTTGTTTTTTTATATATATTTTATTGATTATGTTATTACAGTTGTCCTATTTTCCCCACTTCGTGTCCGTCCAACCTGCACACCCTCTCCCACCCACATTCCCCCCCTGTAGTTCATGTCCATGTGTCCTAAGTTCTTTAGCTTCTACATTTCCCACGCTATTCTTGCCCTCCCCCTGTCTATTTTCTACCCACCATCTATGCTACTTATTCTCTGTACCTTTTCCCCCTCTCTCCTCCTCCCACTCCCCTGTTGCTAACCCTCCATGCGATCTCCATTTTTGTGGTTCTGTTCCTGTTCTAGCTGTTTGCTTAATTTGTTTTTGTTTTTGTTTTAGGTGTGGTTGTTAATAATTGTGAGCTTGCTGTC